>CM028130.1:1148062500-1149312500 GCA_016271365.2 Neoceratodus forsteri | reverse complement strand
CCACCTGTGGATACAGTTATACAGAACTGGAAGCACAGGGCACTCCTGCACTATGTCTCTATGCTTATTGGTGGGTGGGAGCCTCTGCGCTCCCACCTATGGATACCATCTTGCAATACTGGGAGCACAAGGCCCTCAGGCACTATATTTCTGCACTTACGGCTGGGTTGGAGCGCAAGGCCCATAGGGCCCACGCTCCCAAATATGCATCCCTTTATGCAGAACTAGGACTGAGGGCCCTCTTACGCTATGCTGGTACACTCTTGGGTGGGTCAGAGGGCAGGGCCTGTAGGGCCCATGCTCCCACCTATGTATACCATATGACTAACATTTCACTTTATCAAAAAGAAGGGACATTCATTGCAAAAACTCTGTTAATGCAGTTAGGGTTGATTCAACAGCAACAAAAGTCTGGAAATCTAAGTTAGTCATCAGCCCTACCCCCCCCTCCACAGACCAGTAGGCGTCATTGTGTACCTTGGGATGGTCGTCTGCCCTTTCACCCCATTCTCCTATGCTGTACCATCTCAACTTCCTTACAAATGGAATGGGGTGAGAGTTAGGGCTGACAACCCCAAGGTACACACTGTTGCCTGTTGGTCTGTGGAGGTTGGGGGTGGGTAGGGTTGGTAATTCTTGCCTTGAATTTCCAGACATCTGTTGGTGTGGAATCAACCCTAACTGATGGCATTAATGGAGGTTTTTGCAATGAATATATTTTATATATATATATATATATACACATATATATATAAAACTTTAATACATCAGTTAGGGTTAGAGTGACAGAGGTAACCCTAACACCCTATTCCCCACCCTGCACAGAGCCACAGGCGGGGGGGGGGGCTGTCTTGGGGCCATGAACCCTAATGCTCACCCCATTCCATTACAAAATTAGGTGACATGGCTACAGCATAGAATGGGGTGAGCGTTAGTGTTCATAGCCCCAAGATAGTCCTCCCTTTGACTGTGGATCTGTGCAAGGTGGGGAATAGGATGTTACATGAGGTGGTGTAATAAGGCTATGTTGAAAATTTGGGCTCAAAATATTTTAGATTCCCAAAGTAATGAGCAGGCATAGCGAAATTGCGACAGTCATAACTTTGCCATTTTTAATCATTTTGACCCAAAATTTTCAACGTAGCCTTATGACCTCACTGCATGTACCTGGTACAGAAAATTTTGAAATCGCCACCAAAACCTAATTCTGAACAACTGCAGCGCCATTCTGCGTCACAAGTGCAAAAACACATTTTGGTCAGGATTTGAAAAATGACAGCTGTCACGTATCTGAGGTGGGGTAATAAAGCTATGCTGAAAATAATGGGGTGAAAATATGACCGTTTCCAAAGTTACAAGCATGTGTAGCGAGATTGCAAGGAATGGTCATAATGCAGTCATTTTTTTTAAATGTTGACCCCAAATTTTCAACATAACCTTCTTATGACTCCACCTTGTGATCAGTATAACTGTCATTACACAAGTCCCACCAGAAAGGTGACTTTGCCAGCTGACCACAAAATCACCTTTCCAGCGGGAGTTGCCTAACGACATTCATGGTGTTCATGAGGTGGGGTCCCCAAAAGGCCATATTGAAAATTTGGGGTCAAAATGATGAAAAACGGTTGAGTTATGCATAATCGTTGAACCCCCCCCCAAATTGAAATACATTAAAGCGCATTTACCTTAGTTCATTTTGCAGTCCAGCAGCAAGACGCGTCTTCGATCGGCAGAGTGGGTCTTGAACCTGTGACTTCCATAGGTGAGTTGCCTTCTGTGGGGATGTCACGGGGTGTCTGTGGAGGTGGGTGTACAGTGGTGGTCGGGTGGGGGTGCAGGCATGATCGGTGATGGATTTTTTTCAGGTTTAAACGTTAAAAAAAAAAAAAAAAAAAAAGACATCTAGGACTTTTTTTTTTTTCCAAAAATAATAAAGAGGGGGGTAGGAGGATACCATTACCACCAATGAGAAAAAGGGAATTTGGGGAGGGGTACCACTAGACACCAGGAATAAAAGCCAGGGACATTGTGAACCCCCCCCAAAAAGGGACTGCAGTTAAACAATTAATAAAAAAGTAACACGCATTTACTTAAAATTTATATGAAAAAAAGATATATATGTGTATATATATATATATATATATATATGTGTATATGTACACACACACACACACAGGGTGGGTGTGCTACTAGACACCAGGGATTTTTTCCGGTTTGGGGTTACATACAAAAGAAAAGGCAACAAAAAAAGGCACATAAAAGGATAGTGTTTACGAACATACAAATGTGCCAGCAGAAATGGACCACCCGGTCTAAGTCTGCTCGAGTATGCAGTTAGCACCCCTAGTTTTCAGGTGCCCCACCCCCTCCCTTTTGTCATCCCACAGCCACTCCCCACCCTCACTCTCCAATGTTCCCTGTCCCATGCCCTTTTGAAGCTGTTCACAGATTTACAAAATACCACCAATTCTGGTAGTGTGCTCCATTTTGCTACCACCCTCTCTGTGAAATAGTTGTCACAAACCCACTCAGCAGGTCAGGCCCTCTACTCCTAAAGTGCCGACCTCCGAGCACAGTCTTGTGAACAGTTTAACAGAACAAGGTAACCCTCTTGTCTGTTTTGTGAGTTTGAATCAACCTTTGGTCTCAAGTCTTGGAGGGACTCAAACCGTGAACCTCTTGCTTGCATATCCAATGCACAGGCTCAGATATTTCTGTCTTCAGGGGGCAAGATATCTTTGCCTATGCACACCTAACCGGGTATACAGAGATGAACCCTTACAAACTTTAATAAAGGCCTCAGATTTAAAATGCTTCTCTTTCCAGTTTGGTACCACCATTAAAGCTTATGCTTTGTGTCTGCTATAACCATGTATACTCTTCTTGCAAGTGAAGGAAAGACAGACAGACCAAGTATGCTCTAAAAAGAGTTTTTACTGAAAATAGATAAAAATGTCAAACACAAAATACAGAACTGTTATATCACAAGACATACAAATCTATTAAAAGAACAAGGTTTAAACAGTGCTAATTCCTACAACAATATTTAGATTTGTCTAACTTTCTAAATACTGGTTTAAAAGTGCTCACAGATCTTTCCTTGTCAGAGTATAAGTAAAAGTGTCACTGAAGTAAAACAGAATATTTCTTAAACAAACTGTATTTGCCAACCCCTTTTTGTGTGAGGTCACTAGCTCTTCCTCTATCAGAATATATAAAAAATATATATATTTTATACAAAAACAGGATGTCTTTTCAAAGTATAACATTCTGCAACTTCTGCATAATTCATGTCCTTCAAATGACACTTCGTTGATCTCATAATAAGCTTCCCCCTTTCAGGACATGAAAGCATCTTTATGATTTTCACACTAATACATCACAACCTGCTTTTCTTCCTCTGGAACGTCATAAAATGGATATGCTCAACTCAAGCTTCTTCCACCCTGTAATTAGGGTCAGGCCTTCCACGTAACACCTGGTATCTAAAAACTGATTGTGTGTTCTCAAGTGCTGGTTTCAGCATTTTCTCATGGCTTTCATCTTTCAGCTGAAACCTGGTGGGGGGATGAGTGAGTTCATTATAAGAGCACCAGATTTTTCAGCAGAGACAACCAGTAATACATTTTTATATTTAAAACAAAATGATACAGCACTCAGAACTGGCTGTCCACGTCACAATTCCTCCCCAACTAGTCTGAATTTGGGGGTTCTGTCCCCTACATGGGATGAGCTTCGCAAATCAGTTCACTCCTCATAGTCTCTAGACAGCCCATCTGAGTTCTGGTTCTTCGCTCCAGCTCTATGTATGATTTTCACATCATAACCTTGCAAAGCAGGACTCTCATCTTAGCAGTCTGCCATTGTTTTTCCCCCCATCTGCGTCAGCCAAACCATGGGGTTGTTGTCAGTCTGCACCACAAAATGCTGCCCATATAAGTATGGCTCTAATTTCTTTAGGGCCCACACTATGGCAAGACGGTCCTTTTCCACTGTGGAGTAGGCTTGCTCCCTAGGAAGCAGCTTCCTACTCGGGTACACTACCGGGTGATCTGTCCTTTGGCTAGATGTCTGACTCAGTACTGCCCCAATACTCACGTCTTAGGCGTCTGTCTGAACTATAAAGGTTTTGCTATAGTTAGGACTTGTCAAAACAGGAGCACTGCACAGTGCCTCCTTTAGTCTGGTAAAGTCTTCCTCACAAGCTGGGCCCCAGGTAATTTTCTTTGGCATCTTTTTCTTTGTCAGGTCAGATAGGGGAGCAGCCATGGCACTGTAATTGGGTACAGATTTCCTGTAGTACCCTGCTGTTCCTAGAAAGCTCCTGACCTGCTTCTGAGTTTCTGGTCTGGGCCACGCCTGGATCCCCTCTATCTTTATTTGGTTAGGACAGAGCTGTCCCCGGCCTACCACATGCCTGAGGTATGCCACTTTTCCCATGGCCACCTGGCACTTCTCGGCTTTGACAGTGAGCCCGGCCCTCTGTATTCTGTCCAGCACTTCCCTAAGGCGGGATAGGTATTTCTCCCAGCTGGTACTAAAGATGGCAGTGTCATCCAGGTACGCCACAGCGTACTCCTCAGTACCATTTAACACCTGGTTCACCAACCTTTGGAAAGTGGCTGGGGCGTTCTTCATTCCGAAAGGCATTACTTTAAACTCAAATAAGCCTGTCGGAGTGATGAAGGCCGACTTTTCCTTAGCTCTGTCTGTCAACTCTACCTGCCAGTACCCCTTTGTCAGGTCAGTGGTCGTAAGGAAGGTCGCCCCCCCCAGCTTGTCCAGGAGTTCGTTCGTCTGGGGCTTCAGGTGGGCATCTGACTCCGTGACTGCATTCAGTCCACGATAGTCCACACAGAAATGAGTAGAGCCATCTGGCTTGGGCACAAGGACTGCGGGTGAGGCCCAGGGGCTGTGGGATCTCTGGATTACCCCTAAATCCAACATCTCCTCCACTTCCCTCCTAATGTCCTTTTGGACTGCCTCTGACACTTGATATGCTGTCCACAGTATGGGCATCTGTGTCCCTGTCTCCACATCGTGCGTCGCTAAGGGGGTTAGTCCAGGCTTGGCGCTAAACAACGGGGCAAAGTCTGCTAAAACCTCCCTTACTTTCTGGACCTGGTCCGGGCCAGCTGGGGAGACAATTTTACTGCCTCCACAGAGGACTCCCGCATGCTTTCCTCCAGCAAGTCCAGAAGTGGATCTCCTTTGTCTGTCCCCTCCCCATGACTACACACTGCAAACACCATATCAGCCCTATTTGCATATGGCTTCATCATGTTGACATCGTACATCCTTTCTGTCTGTCTTCTGTCAGGTAACTCCACAATATAGTTCACGTCATTTACCTTCTTAATCACTTTGTACTGTCCTGCCCACTCAGTTTGCAGCTTGTCTTTCCGGACCGGAATATGGACCATGACTTTCTGACCCACCATGTACGAGCGAGCTCTGGCTCTGCAGTCATATCACACTTTTTGTTTCTGTTGGGCAGCTGCCAGGTTGCTCTGGGCTGTCCCCATAAGCTCTTTCAGCCTTTCCCTAAACCTAAGGACATAATCCACAATGGGAGTTCCCTGGGTGGCGTGCTTGCCTTCCCAGTCCTCCCGGATCAAGTCTAGGGGCCCACGTACCCGGCGTCCATATGAGTTCGAAGGGGGAATTTCCTGTCGACTCTTGGGGCACCTCCCCGTATGCATACAACAGGTGGGGAAGGTATTTCTCCTAGTCCCTCCCATGCTGTTCAGTAAACGCCCAGAGCATTGACTTTAGGGTACCATTGAATCGTTCCACAAGCCCATTGGCTTGTGGGTGATACTGAGTCGTGCATCTCTGCACCACCCCACACTTCTCCCATAAACATTTCATCAGGTCCAACATGAAGGAACCCCCTCGATCGATGACAACCTCCTGCGGAAACCCAACACGGGAGAAAATCCCAAGTAAGGTATCCGCCACTTTGTCCGTCCTCAGTGAGGATAGGGCGACTGCCTCTGGGTACCAGGGGGCATAATCCACCACAGACAGGATGAATCTCTTCCCTGAGGAGGTGGGGGTATTTAAAGGCACCACAATATCCACTCCCACCCTCTGGAATGGCTCCTCCACTATGGCAAGAGGATCAGGGCTGCTTGGGTTTTCTTGCCCGCCTTCCCTATTTCTTGGCACCGGTGACAAGACCTGCAGTGCTCCTTCACCTGCTGGGTGAAGTTAGGCCAGTAGAAATTCTGGGCCAACCGCTGTATTGTGCGCGCAATTCCCCGATGACCAGACAAGGGAATATTGTGTGCAATCTTGAGCAACTGCTCACGATACCCCTGGGGAACGACAAGCTGCCTGACTAGCATCCGTCCCTCTGTCTGTACTGCCCGAGTATACATAAGTTCATTTTCCCAACAAACCTTATGTCTGCCGTCACCTCCTTGTGTGTGGTTCGAGTCTGCCCAAGCCCTCAGCTTCTCTAAACTAGGGTCACTCCTCTGAGCAGCTGGAAACCCCTCACACAGTCCCAAGACATGGGACAGGTCCTCTTCAGTCGCTAAACTAGGGTCCCTAACACTAGCGTCAGGGCCCTCAGGATCACTGTCAATCCCAACCATCTGACAGTGGGTCACCCGGCCCTCTTCGGAGTAACCTTCCGTAGCTGTGTGGTCACTTGCTACCAGGGAAGTTTCTGCCCCTTCTTCATTAATGTCCATATCAGGGGACAGAGACTGGGGAACCAGCCTCTCAGTGGTTTCCACAATGGCTTCTGTGGGGTTCAGGGAACTACAATTTTCACTTGCCGCTTGGCTACGGGTAACTGCACATACCATCCTCTGTTGGAGATTGTTACCCAGTATCACATCCACTGCTAATGTTTTGGCTACAGCCACCTGTTGCACAGTTCCCCCTGTTTCACCCCAGTCTAAGAGAACACTAGCGAGGGGTAATGTTTTCTCTTCACCAGTGAACTCCTGGACAGTGACATATTTATTGGGTATAAGCTTACCAAGCTGTACCAGATCCCCCCTTTACTAACATCAGGGATGCCCCTGTGTCCCTTAACCCTTGCGTCTGCACACCATTTACCATGACTGGGTGCATGTGTTCCCTCATGTTCACTGGCATGCTTCCAGGGACACACAAACAACCTACTTCTTTTCTAGCACCCTGTTGTGTATTGCTCGCCTTTTTGGGGCACTGTCTGGCAATATGCCCAGTTTCTTTACACAGCCAACATTCATTTGTAGGCTGTATTACCCGTAGCTAAGCGGCAAGTGAAAATTGTATTTCCCTGAACCCCACAGAAGCCATTGTGGAAACCATTGAGAGGCTGGTGGGGACAACTCTGCCCTTTCGGGGGCTCTCCTCTCAAACAAACTGCATTCTGCAGTTTGGTAAGCAGAACAAAGAGAAGCTGCCCGACGCTCACCCTCCAAGCAAGGGGACAACTCTGCCCTTCCGGGTTCTCTCCTCTCAAACAAATTGCATTCTGCAGTTTGGTAAGCAGAGCAATGACAAGCTGCCCAACGCTCACCCTCCAAGCAAGGTACAGGTCGGAACCTGAATTTTGGCATCTACCCCGGAGGAATCTCGCGTGCCCCTGTTTGCCAGTGTTTCTCACACATTGTGCAGCAATCCAGAAGTCTTTTAGGAACTGCTGCCAGGAAATGAATGCTAGGACTGACCTCTGCTTGACATGTTCTTGATTTCTCACTTTAAGTAATGTTTAGTCTGATGTAGAGATTTCTTAAGAGTTGATTTAAGTTTTGAGAAAGGTCTTAAGATACTGTGATTTTGCTATCTGCCCTGAGCGCTGTGCCCCTTCTCTTAGAGCTGCAAGTCTGTGGGCTGCACCCTTGACTTCAGTGTCCCACTGAGGCAGCTGCAGCGCCCCCCCCCCCAAAAAAAAAAAAACTTGCTTCAGAACCTCCCTCCTGTTCTTTTTTTTGTTTGTTTTTTTTGCTGACTTTTCCATTAGCAGATTATGTCCTTTAGCCACTAGAGGGCCCAGTTATAAGCACACTTACCCAATCCAACACAATATAGTTCCTGTTTCATTTCACTTATTGTGTGGTCAGTCTATCACTATTCATCTGTCTTGGCCCCTCCCTCTTCTACTGATTCTGATTTTTCCCACTTGCAGTTTATAGTCTTTTCACCCACTAAAGGGGTTTCCCCCAACCATTCCAAAGCTGCTCTATATCTCCTTACTCTCTACGACTCCTGGCACTTTTCCTTTACTGCTCAGCTGCTGTGGTTACCTACACTCCATTACTAAGTCTGCCCTCCTTCACCCTCTTGGTACAGACCTCACACCGACTGGAGCACCTTTCCTCCACGCTAGACACCTCATCCCCAGACTACTCCACAGTAACTCGGCCCTCCCCTCACACCTGTGACCCCCAACACCCCCACCCTGCCAACACCCCCACTCCCTCCACCCTCCGAGGCCTGACCTGGACCCAGCTCTCCCCTGCCATTCCCACCCTTCACACTTTATCTATCCCATGCACCCTGATTGTAAAGTCCTCGGCTTGGTGTCGACCCAAGGGTCTCCATCGCCACCGGCCACTAACCAGAATAATTATACTGCTATTGTTATTATCTGGTAATGTACACCCAACCCAGGACCTATTGCTTCCAGCCCTTCAAAAACCCTGTACTGCAACTGGCCTCCGCTTTGCATCCATAAACATTTGCAGTCTCCTAAAGAAATCTGCTGCCCTCCAGTGCTGGGTCGTTCAACATCAACCTGACATAATTGCACTGGTAGAGACTTGGCTCTCCAAATCCACCCCTGACTCCGCTATCACCCTCCCTGGATATACCATCTACAGGGAAGACAGAGTAGGCAAATGGGGTGGTGGTTGCGCACTACTTGTATGGGACTCCCTTATAGGTCAGGCACTCCCAGCTCCTAAACTTGATTATGGAGCCCAAGCCCTGACCTTAAAAATCACACCTGACCCCGCCAGAGGCCCTCTCTTCCACATGGTCTCCTATGTACCCCTGAGGAATCAAAACCAAGCAGTCCAGTCCCTCATTGACTATCTCACATCTCTCCCTCACAAAGTGGAGCAAGTCATTCTAGGTGATCTCAGTGTTAACTGGCTTGCCTCCACTGCCTCCCATATAAGGGACTCCTTTGCTGCCCTGGATATGTCCCAGTTAGTCACCCAGCCCACCAGATTCAACCACTCTACTGGCACCAGCACTCTCCTAGATGTTCTTATATCTAACCGCCCCTACAAAATCCAGGATGTCACTGTCCTCCCCAACTCTCTTAGTGATCACTCCCAGTCCTCTGTCTCTGGTCATCCTCCACTCTGAAGCCAGTGTCCCAGGCCACCCCACGCCACCGCTACCTCCACGCCTCAGAAAATTAAAACAATACCTAGCCCAGCTAGACTGGTCCCCTCATCCAGCGCCCCTGACATTGACTCAGCTCTTGACCACTTCACAAATGCCTTCTGTAAGGCTTGTGATCTTTTACGCCCCTCATCAGGATCCGCTCCAAAAAATGCAGTGCCCCATGGATCACCCCACCCCTCCTCCAGAGACTCAAAAACAGAGATAATCTGTGGCACATAGCTGTAGAATCTGGAAAGGTGTCTGACAGACAGGCTTACACCGCAGAACACAATAAGTGCACTTGGGCCATTAGGCGGGCCAGGGCAGAGCACTACCAGACCACCCTCACTTCCAATTGGGGTTCAGCCCGGACCTTCTGGGATAATATGAAAGAGCTAAATGGAAAGTCCTGCCCCCACCATCTCAGCTCTCCATCAATGGCATCCACACCACAGATCCACTCCTCATAGCCGATTGCCTTAACACTGCCTTCTCTGACCTAAGCTCTGTCCTCCCCAGCAGCTTCTTTGACCCATTCCCCACCTCTCTCCCTCCGGTCCTACATTGCCCACCATTCTGCCTGCGCACCCTATCCCCCCCAAGAAGCCAGGCCACACCTGCTAAAAGCCTTAAGCAGCAGTAACCCCAGCAGTGACCCCCCTCGTCTCCAGGGTCCTCCATATGGTCTTGGACAAAGTCCTAGTCCCCCTGACTGACCTTCTAAACCGGTCTCTATGCCTGGGTTAGTTCCCAAGTGCTTGGAAAACTGCTGAAATCACAGCCAGACATAAGAGTGGGGGCCGATCCACCCCCAACAAGTACTGGCCCATCTCCATCCCCCCAACTCTCTAAAGCCCTTGAAAAAGTGGTGTTGATCCAGCTCTCTGAATACCTAACCAAGTATGACATTATATGCCCAGAGCAGCACTGTTTCCGCCCAGGACACAGTACAACCACAGCTCTCGTGGAATTCTCCCAGCACCTGCATGCTGCTCTCGACTCTGGCAGCATTGACCTTTCCAAGGCCTTTGACACTGTCTGTCATCCCCTTCTACTCGACTCTCTCCACCAACTTGGCTTCTCTGGTGGTCCCATTTCCTGGTTCTCTAGCTACCTCTCTGCTAGATCCCAGTGTGTCAAGATCAGCGGCTCCCTCTCCAGCACTCTTCCCGTTCGCTCTGGGGTCCCTCAGGGCTCCATCCTGGGTCCAATACTTTTTAGTGTCTACCTCAACATCCTCCCCAGCTCATGTACCGGTAAAATGCTCCTCTACACCGATGATGCAGTCCTCATTGCCTCACTTCCCAGTCCCACCTCCCTCCAGTTATCCCTCCAGCAAGCTTACAACCAAGTCGAAAGGTGGTTCGGCGACTACAGACCGATCATTAACCTAAAGAAAACCAAATCAATGCTCTTCTTCCACCACCAAAATAAAGCTAAAAATACCCCCCTCTTGATTATCCCCAGCACTCTGCACCCGCTAGAACAAGTGACCACACACAAGTACCTAGGCATCACGTTCGATACTGCCCTCTCCTTCCACACCCACATTAATGTCTTGTCAGCCGCCATCAACTCTCAGATTGGCCTCCTATACCGGCACAGGGACTGCCTGCCTCAGGTTGCTCTCAGGCTGGCCATCACCTCCTCCGTCTTGTCCCTCGTGGACTGTGGCTTGCCCATCTACGCTGCAGCTGACAACATTGCCCTCTCCAAAATCCAACTCTCCATCAATAAGGCCTGTAGGCTCCTGACCGGTGCCCCCAGCCGAACTCACACCTGCCTTCTCTGTACTACCACCAGTCTTCTCAACTTTGAGGAGCGACTACTCTACCAGACCTGCCTTCTCGCTAAGAAATCAGTGCTAGGACACTCCCCGGGTCTCCACCTCCCTACAGTAGCCATCTTCGTCCGTCACCACCCCTAGCTCTGTTAAGGCCACTTTCAAGGTGCCCAGAACCAAGACCTCTCTTGCCCAGAGATCCTTCCTGTACCAAGCCCCCACCTGGTTCAGCTCCTTCCCTAGCTGCATCTCCAACTTGTCAAAAATTGGCTCCTTCAAAACAGCCCTTCAGAACCGTATCTTTAATACCTGCTGTTGTAGGTGCAACTAACCCCCTGTTGTAACCTGTGGTTCCCGCCCGCCTTGCCCCCTGGCTCGACAATGTCCACTGGACAGCCTCTCCCTCCTCCAGACCTACTCTTTCCCTACTAGGTCCAAACAGGGATGTAACCCACTGTCTTCTCTGAGGACCTACTATATCCATGAGTGTAACTCACAATTTTGTAACATTATGTAACCTAAGTAACATACAAACTACTACATTATGTAACCTAAGTGTATCTGTGTTAAATGTTCCTTTTACTGCACCTGTAATGTTATCCTCTGTTTTAATCTGCACTGTAACAACCATCTTGATGTCTGCCCCTCAAGCGACGAGGTACCTTTGTAAATGAGTCTCTGACTCAAAGGTTATAAACCCGATTTGTAATGAATAAATACATTTCTTCTCTCAGAGAAATCTTTCCTCTGAAACCTGGGGCTAACTGGTTTCAGTGGAAGCAGTGAGGGTTTTAGCTGCACTGAAGGCATGCTTTTCCCTTCCTGCGCTGCCACGAATGCCCCATTTGCTCTCAGAGCAGGTCTGCTCTTGGCATAGCGGTCCGAGAGTACAGCAGCCTCTTGCACTGTTTTGGGATCTCGGTCCTCTAGCCAGGTTTTTAGCTCTGCTGGGCAAGCCGAATGAAACTGTTCTAATAAAATCACGTTTTCAATTTTATCAACAGAGTTTGCCTCAATTCCTTCCCACCAAAGTTTTAAAAACTGATGTCGTTTTGTGGCTAGCTCCTCTTAGCTCATATCAGGGCTTCTCCTGAGCTTACAGAATTTAGCTCTGTATGATTCAGCAGTTAATTCAAAATTTTTAACAGTGCAGCTTTTAGTTTGCTGTAATTATTACTGTCCTCATTGTCCATTTGACCCAATGCATCCCGAGCTTTCCCGGTAAGTACCGGGGATAGCTGGAAGCTCCAGGACTCTCTAGGAATTTTAGCCTGAATACAAACTTTTTCAAAAGAATTTAAAAAGGCATCCATATCTTCCCCCTCTTTAAACTCGGCTATTAATTTGGAATTCAATTTGTAACCCAGTCCTGCAGTCCCAGTTAAACCCAAACCACTTAATTGCTCTGGTGCCGCTGGTCGGAATTGTAGCTTCTCCAGTTCGTGTTGCCACTGGCGCTCCTCTCTCTTCTCCTCTGCAGCTCTTTGGCGCTCATGCGCCTCACGGTCTGCCTCCCTCTGTTCCGTCTCTGCCTCTCGTCGTTCCCACTCTACCTCTTGGCACTCTCGCTCCCTCTCTTTCTGGAACTCCAGCTCCATCCTGCGCAACTCAGTTTGCAGCCTGAGTACTTCCGGATTCAGGATACTGGTGACCATCCCCTGCTGCTGTGGCCCTTCACTGACAGTGGCCTGCTGTCATCCTCACCGGATCTGGACACAGCACTGGCTGCTAGTCCTACCACACTCGAGGTCTGATCCCTTTCAGTCACGGTCTGTGACTTGCTGCTCTGGGTATCTGCAACCATTGGGGCCTCTGTGAGGTTCTGCTTTTTGGCTGTCACCTCGAACGGGACTCCTCTGTCCCCGCACAACTGCTTCAAGTAATCTACAGTCTGCCTGCTGTAGTCGGAAGCCATCTTCTTCCCCTGACTACAGCTACTCTGACTTGCACTTTAGGAAAAAAAAAATAAAACTGGTAGGAACTTGACTGTATGCCAAGTTACATAGTTCTGTTTCCTTTTTAAAATAAAACTTTCTCTCTTTGCAAGACAGCTTATGGTCTCAAGCTGGCACAGAACAATAAAAGCTTGCGCTACCAAAATTATGCCACTGTTGCCAACCAGTCTGTCACAAACCCACTCAGCAGGTCATGCCCTCTACTCCCAAAGTGCCAACCTCCGAGCACAGTCTTGTGAACAGTTTAACAGAACAAGGTAACCCTGTTGTCTGTTTTGTGAGTTCGGCTCAACCTTTGGTCTCAAGTCTTGGAGGGACTCAAACTGTGAACCTTTCGCTAGCGTACCAAATACACAGGCTCAGATATTTCTGTCTTCGGGGGGCCAGATATCTTTGCCTATGAGCACCTAACCAGGTATACAGAGATGAACCCTTAAAAACTTTAATAAAGGCCTCAGATTTAAAACGCTTCTCTTTCCAGTTTGGTACCACCATTCAAGCTTATGCTTTGTGTCTGCTGTAACCATGTATACTCTTCTTACAAGTGAAGGAAAAACAAAGACAGACCAAGTATGCTCTAAATAGTTTTTTTTTTTTTACTAAAAATAGATAAAAATATGTCAGACACAAAATACAGAACTGTTATATCACAAGACATACAAATCTATTAAAAGAACAGGGTTTAAACAGTGCAAATTCATGCAACAATATTTAGATTTGTCTAGCTTTCTAAATACCTGTTTAAAAATGCTCACAGATCTTTCCTTGTCAGAGTCTAGGTAAAAGTGTCACTGAAGTAAAACAGAATATTCATTAAACAAACTGTATTTGCCAACCCCTTTTTGTGTGAGGTCACTAGCTCTTTCTCTGTCAGAATATATATATATATATATATATATATCTCATGCAAAAACAGGATGTCTTTTCAAAGTATTACATTCTGCAACTTTAGCATAATTCATGTCCTTCAAATGACACTTCGTTGATGTCATAATAAGCTTCCTCCTTCCAGGACATGAAAGCATCTTTATGATTTTTGCACTAATACATCACAAGCTGCTTTTCTTCCTCCGGAACGTCATAAAATGAATATGCTCAACTGAAGCTTCTTCCACTCTGTAATTAGGTACAGGCCTTCCACGTAACACCTGGTATCTAAAAACTAAATGTGTGCTCTCACATGCTGTTTTCAGCATTTTCTCATGGCTTTCATCTTTCAGCTGAAACCTTGGGGGATGAGTGAGGTCATTCTAATAGCACCAGATTTTTCAGCAGATACAACCAGTAATACATTTTATATTTAAAACAAAATGATACAGCAGAACTGGCTGTCCACGTCACAATTGTGTCTCCTCATTTCCCTCCTAAATCTTCCCCCCTCTATTCTTAGCCCATGCCCCTGGCGTCCCTCCCCCTTCTTAGCTTAAAGACCCCATCTGCCCCATCCTTATCGATTCCCCTCAGATACTTGAATGTCTCTGTCATGTACCCCCTGTCCCTTTCTGTCCTCCAAGGTGTACATATTCAGGTCTCCCAGCCTGCTGTCATAGGGCAGGATTCACAAATGTGGCAGAAGGACCCGTGGGTATTCAGTAAGGTGGAGCCGGAGTACGACCAGCTCCACGGAATACGGCAGCTTGCGGGTGCTGTTGCCATAGACAGCACTGCAGCTGCGGGAGGCTGCTACGGGCGTCGGAACCTGCCGTAGCACCCTCCGCAATTGCTGCAGCTGTGGATCGGCCGCTATGCAGCTGCGGGCGAATCCAGTCCGCAACAGCAGTTGTGGAGTGGAACTTTTAAAAAATCTTGTTGTGAATCCTGCTCATAGTCTCTCCCCTCCATTCCACATATAATTTTTGTTGCCCTCCTCTGCACGCCCTCCAGTAGCCTGATATCACGCTTTAGGTGTGGCCTCCAAAACTGCACACAGTACTCAAAGTGTGGCCTTACCAGTGACCTGTAGAGGGGCAAGATCACCTCTCTTCGTCTGGACGAAAAAACCCTCGCTATGTACCCCAGCATTTTGTTCGCTTTTGCAGCCACTCTCCTGCCCTGGGCAGTGTTGTTCACGGTCCCTGTTATCATTATCCCTATCGCTAGGTCCTTCTCCTCCTCAGTGATCCTCAGCTTAACCTGCCTACCCCAGCCAGTATTCTCTCCTTGGGTTCTTCACCCCAAAGTGCATAACCTTACACTTCTTTGCATTGACCCCCAGCTGCCACCTCTCTGACCACTCCTTTAGCTTGCTAAGGTCTCCCTGCAGCAGCTTCTATCCCTCCCCTCCATCCACCACTGCTCAGATTTTGGTGTCGTCAGTGAACAGACTTACCTTGCTCGCCACCTCGTGTGCAATGTCTGATATGAAGAGTCCAAATAATACTGGCCCCAACACAGAGCCCTGTGGCACCCCATTCGTCACCGGCCTCGGAGTTGAGAGCTCCCCTCTCACCATCATCTGTTGCAGCCTCCCACTTAGCCAGCTTGTAATCCAGTTCATCATTTTTGCCCCTACCCCTACACCAGTTAGTTTTCCCCCAAGCCACCCATGAGGCACAGAATCGAAGGCCTTGCTGAAGTCCAAGTAAAGAACATCCACTGCATGACCCTTATCCATCTCACTTGTCACCCAGTCATAATGTTGTATCAGGTTGCTTTGACAAGACTTCCCTGAAACGAACCCATGGTGCCTCACATCCTGGAGGCCACTGACCTACAGGTACGACACCAGTCTTTCCTTTAGTATTGTTTCCTTGAGTTTGCACACTATGGAGGTGAGACTTGCCGGATGATAATTACCCGGGTCATCCCTTGGTCTGCTCTTGTGTAATGGTACTACATGTGCCATCCTCCAGTCCAGTAGCACACATTCGGACTCCAGTGAGGTGCTGTACAGATCCGCGAGCGGCTCCGCCTACAGATCCGCCATCTCCCTCAGCACCCTGGGGTGGATACCATCTTGGCCCTGGTGCCTTGTCTACCTTCAGTGCCCTAAGTCCCTCTAGGACTCCACTTGCCTCAATTCTTTCATCTGTTGCTTCTTCTTCCCCTCCCCTCCCCTCCCAGCCCAGGGTGGTAGCGGTGCCCCCTTTTCTTCTGTGAACACTGAGCAAAAGTATTCATTCAGTGCTTCTGCCCTCTCCTCTCCCTTTTCCATCCACTCCCCACACGTTTTTATCCTCACTGTTGTCTCTTTGCACTTCTTTCTCTCCCTGATTTATCTGAAAAAGACTTCCTTCCCCATCTGGTGAAAAAGGATCCTTTTTTCCTGACCAGATGGACATATTTTTGACGCTCAGATGACTAAAACCTTTTTTGAGCCGTTTTCCTTTTATCGCCATCCTTTTTCCTCCGGTAGGAAAAATCTCCCTTCTTGACCAGATTTCCCTTTTATTTTGCCAACCAGATGGCCCTGCCGCAATCCTTTTTAAGCCAGCCAAATTCCTTTTCGTTGTAGCGAAAAAGGAAATTGGCTGGCGAACAAGGATTACTAGCAGGGCCATCTGTTTGGTCTGCAAAAGGGTCATCTCGTCGGGGAAAAGTGGTAATCCTCATTTGCCAGCCTTTTTTTTTTTTTTTTTTCTCGCCATGATGACAAAAAAGGAATGCCAGTTTTGGTACACTGATCTCCTCGGCCTCAGCAGCAGGCTCCCGAAGCATCTCCCTCTATGCCTGGACCTGCTCTCTTGCAATTAGGGGAAGGCATTCCATCCGAACCTTCAATCTGTGCACCTGGCAGCTTGGTTCCTGAGTGTCTAGAGTTTCAGGCTTTGGGTATCTCCAAAGGTATCAGCCATGGTCAAGGCTTCTCTGAAGGAGTTGACCCAAAAATGCTGTGCCTTCAAAATGGTAGATGTTCTCCATTTGGTGTCGGGGCAAGGGGCTTGACTCATCTTGTCCAGTGGCTAGTATTCTCTTCTATATTTGGTTTCTCATTCAGGCCTCTGGTCGACGACCACTAAGGTGCACCTGGCAGCCGTCTGCTTACCAGGAGCAGGAGAAGGTGGTCTGTTGCTTTTTCAAGATCCTTGACAACATTTTCCCTCTGGTGCATGAAACATCACTGCTTTGGGACTTGTTGCTGGTGTTGGCAGAGCTCATGGGCAAGCCATTCGAATCAGTGCGCAGGTGTGAAATGTCTCACCTGTCATGGAAGACTGCCTTCTGGGCGGCTATCACATCAGTCAGAAGGATCAGTGAGCTCCAGGCACTCTTGGTGGAGTCTTCTAATCTGGTCTTCCACAGGGACATGGTCGTCCTTCTCCCCAACCTGAAATTCCTCCTGAAGGTTGTGTCAGAGTTGCAACTTAACTAAGTGAGCCTAAAATTCGTATATTGGCTGAGTGGGTGACATTTTCTAAATGTTCCAGCTGAGCACACAACACACTGTTTTCTTTGCAAGACCTGCAGAAGTAACCAAGGCTATCTTGGCGGTCTCACTGGCCAATGTCACCTCTTTCTGGGCTGATTCAGCTTTTTTCTCAAGGGCTGTGCATAGATTAAAGTCCTCCATCTTTTGGTCTAATTTTTGAATAGCTGGCAATAAAGAAGCAAGAGTCTATTTACCGGAGGCAGTAGACGTAGGTGGTGACTTGGTCGACCACATGGTTAGGCCACCATCTGGCTCAGCAATCCCAGGATTTATTTTTGATTTTCTCACCTTCCGGAAATGCAGAAAAGAAGCAGAAATCTCCAAAATACAGTACAGTACCTTTCCAACTACCTATCAGACAAAATAACAGGCACACTTCAGTTATTGGTTGTTTAGATCAATATAAGTTTATCAGTAATGGAGCTCTGCTAACACACGGCCAATCTGCTAGGCAGCCATGCCACGCCACGCCCCTGTGGTGACTACATTTAATAAAATGTATGATGAGATTTATTGATGATACATTGACAGAAGTCAGAATTTCTAGTTCCGAAACCTGGGAAAGATAAAGAACAGCCAGGTAACTACCTGTTTTCCTCATCAGTATGGACTTAATAATCTTGGCCTGTATCCTGGCAGCGAGGCAAAATCGGGTTTGGGGAGTCCTTATTGGTTCGGAACAAGTGAGGTTCACACTGGACCGGGTCTTCAACGACCACCGTAGGAAATTACACTATTTGATTTCTGCATCTTCGGAGATGGGCACCCCCCCCCAGCTCTGGTCTCACTAGACGCAGGAAAAGCTTTTGATCACGTGGCCTCACGACACCTGTTCGCGATCCTGCAGTCGTTTGTCTCTTGGGTGCAATTATTGTACCAGTCTCCTAATACCCAGCTTTTTCTGTAATGGAGTACTTCCTGTCAGAGCCAGTCAAGCTCTAAAGGGGCACTAGGCATGGGTGCCCCCGCTCTAGCCCCTTCTATTTAACCTACACCTGGAGGCCAGTCATCCTTACAAGGCATATAAGAAGAGAAGGGAAGACTTTGCACACTTTATTGCTTATTATGTAAAAGATTGTATCACAAGAGCCTGTATAAGTGGAGTGGTGTTGGTATCGTAACCTGCTGAATTGATGGGCAGTGGGATAGAGAAGATTATTGCACGTTTGGGTAATAAGTGTGATGTAAGCTGCTCTGTGAGATTAACTCTGTACATGCTTATGAATTAGTTGTGTGTTACTGCTCCCTGTAAAGGGGGGGATGGGATTCGTTGGGGGACTTGGGCAGTGTGTCGTTAGGTTGTTTGTTCTGTATTGTTATGAATAAACTCAATAAAGTATATTCAGTTAAAAAAAAGTACATTAGGTGATTCTTTGGATTTAATTAGGTCACCGTTTCCCTCTTTTTTTTTTTTTTTAACAACACTTTATCCTCCTTCCCTGGAGCTGGCAGGTGGCTCCAGCTCCTCCCAGCACAAGTCCCACCTGGTGAATCCCCATGGGTTAACCCCTCCGTGACAGGACCAGGGGTGCGGAGCGTTGATTTACGCCCTCCCCTGGAAGCCAACATCCAGATTCCCGGGAGCTGGTGCAGGTGCAGCCGGGCCATCATGGAACCTGCCAGCTCCATTTTTCCACCCGTTTTCTCCCCAGGACCCATGAATGTGCAGTGGGCGGAGCAGCTGTCTCCACCTCTGCGGAGGCAGCCTTACACCCTGGAAGTTGGCCCTCCCTGTTCTTGGCAGCGTGCCTGTGCCGACACTTAGCCACCCCTGGGTGTCAGTCTATAGCACGCTGCACTGTCTCCCCCCTCCCTCGAGGAAGGAGAGCTGTTGGCGGATGCTCAGTCTTTCCTTGCCCTTGCTGACCCCCGAGCAACTCGAGTTTTTTCCCAAACGGCGACGTGGCGCGAGGTGTGGCATCCAGCGTCTCAACCCTCAGTGCCACTAGGCTGGCCATTGTTTTCCATTTTAAGTTTTACAAAAGTTACATATACCTGAAAGGCTTTCTGGAAGTAACAGTTTGCTTGTCCCCCTCCCTTTACATTGTATTAACGCCATGCTTCAGTTTAGTTTTTCTGTGAGATTCTACCAGGTGTGCCGTCCTCCTCACTCTTAAAGGTCTCCAAGAGTGAGGAGGATGTCCCACCTGGTAGCCTTTCAGAAGTCAGTCCCATTTGTCCACATTTTTTTTAAGCCGTTATTTTCATTAAAATGCATCTTTTTGTGCCACATTGTAAGCAGGACCTATTTTAATTTACATTTCATAGTGCTAGACAGTTTTAAAAACTGCCATTTAAGGTAAAGTATATTTTTTGGTTCCAGCAGTGAGTGGCAGGGCTAGGCCTGGGGTGAGGGGATTGATAGTGTCTTGAACAGAATTTAATTCTGTGGTTGACTCAAGTCTAGTTTAAAAAATGTGTTTAGTCAAATGTCTGGGTGCCAGATTGGTGTTTTAACTCTAAAACACAGGTCCCTGTCCTACAGGCATGGGTTAGGAAGTATAGGCAAACCAGGAGAGGTTGTAAAATTTGCAAGTAGCACTTTTATTAATAGCAGTAAAATAGAACTGGACAGGATGGCGCTTCACAAAGGCAGTACAAACAAAACAAAAACAGTCTGTCATCTGAGAGTCTCTTTTTCTTTTTATTTTAAATCTCAATCATTCTCACTGACATTGCTGTCTTTTTATAAAATGTATTTGGCTGGCAGTTTAACCTCTGCATCCTGTTCTTGTAAGTTTCATCTTGTTTTTCACAAAATGCAGCAAGGCTTCTTTTCATTGCCCTTCTTGTGATCAGCCTGAAGAGTATATTAGTCTGTGACATCCTGTCTGAGCTAGGTTCCTGTTAACCATTCTGCAAGCAAGGTTGTGGTGGTCAAAATACTGCTCAAGGTTAACCTATTGTATTACAGATAGCCATTTTTTGAAAGAAATCTATATAGCTTTCTGCATTTATTTCAACAGTATAATTATATACATTTGCAAACCAAGCGATCCCAGTTTCACATACAGATTCATGTATTTTTTTGACCACAGAGAAGCAAGGGGAGAAATAAAGAATAGAAATAGCAAGTAAAGGGAGGGAGAGAACGGGGGAATTGTGGGACCGTCTGCGTAGCCAGTTCCTAGGCGACACAAGGAAAATGTAATTGTGTAATCAGATGAGCAAGAGATAGACAAGTGACGGAATAGGAGAGGACAGACTAGATCCTTGCTTTTAGCTCTTTTTGCATAACAGATGGGACAGGGTCTTTCTTACCCAACCCTGTCACAGTGCCCCATAGCCTTGTAATGTGCACATTCCTGACTTGTTTTATTTTTATTCTGTATTATTTATATACTGTATAGGCTTGCGTTTGTCAAGCTCGTATATTATTTGCCCACTTTACCTTGTCAATTGTGCTGCTGAAACCGGATAGAAAAATTGGTTTTGTGACCAGTATCAGGCAGACACCAGCTGGGGTCCGGGGAGGCAGAATAGACAGGGGGCAGACTGGGAGGGTCAAGTGACCCTTTTCTGCTGAAAGTCTGTGTTTATTTGTTTGACAGAATCTGTCTTCATGGATAGAACTGGACATAGAATTAGGTTACATAGTTGCAAAAATGGTTTACCATTGGAAAAAGCCTGCAGACCAGTTGAACTTGCTGATGAGTCGAGCCCCCATTCTTGAGGCCCTATTTTAGCATCAAAACCCAGACTTGTATGAAACTATATACAGTACAGTATGTATTAGGAATGCTGACAGTGCGCTGTAGCACCATAGTAGCTAGATTTCATATTTAGTTGGAGGTCTTAAGACACTACCAAGAGAGAGACACATGCACGCGCACGCACTCTCTCTCTCTCTCTCTGAATGCCTGTATATATGTATTGTATTGTATGTATTTTAGACCTACTAACTGTTCTCTACTGTATCTGACCCTAAACCCTTTGAAAATAGGCACAGCCTAATGGGTTTTGTGTGTAATGAGTAAATAAATAAAACATTTGAAAGAATAACAATTAACCTGTGGGAGGGCTTTACTTCTCCAAGTTACTGGCTTCCCCTAGTACCTCCATCTTCAGTAGGTACCCGGATGTAGTCATAACGTGGGTATGCCTTAAGGTGGTAGTCTGCAGAATTTCAGCGTCTGGGTAGGTAGAGAATTCGGTCTTTGATGACTTCAGCCGTTTCCATATTGGGGTGAGCTGGTTGTGGTTTACAGTTCATTTATTGAAATGTTTCACCAGGAAGGCATGCTGAGCAACAGGGTGCTAGTCTCCCGGTGTGACCTGGGGAGAGGGGTACAATAGAGATGTGGCATTATACACAGGTTACACAGACCAACATTAACATAACAAACCTAAGGCAGGTGATACAAACTGTTGTACATATTGGTTACATAGATAAACTTAAATATAAGCAGGTGCTGCAACTGAGTTACATACTTAGGTGAATAGTGAGAACCATTTATAAGTGCAATAGCAATAGGTGAACAAGTGCTAACGTGAAGGGGAGGGAGAAAAGAGCGAGGAGAAAGTCTTGGAGGAGAGAGGACCCCTACAGGATACCGGGAACACTGAGGGGGTCTGGGGACTGGAGATAAGGGAGGGAAGGCATAGAAGATAGGCGAGGGAAGAGAGAGAGTGAGTTGGTATGAGACACACCAGGAGGGAAGGAAACCCTTCAGTATGTGATAATCCTACAGGGCCAGCAGTTTGAAGCTATGGGGGAGAGGGGGGAAATATGAAATAACACGTAGGCAAGGATAATGCCTGTAACAAGAGCCCCGTCAGGATGCTGGGGACCCTGCAAGGGGATGATGAAAGTCAAGGATAGGAGATGGGGACTTCATCAGGACTTTGGAGCATGTGAAAACGAGAAGGTAAAAGGTGGGGAGGAGGTAGGAGAAGGAAGGAAGGTCTGAATTGGTGGTATGATTAAAGAGGAGAGGAGGAGGAGGAGCGATGATTAGGTGCAGGTACAGTTTACTGAATGGACGTTAACAAGGACAGAGGTGATGGATTTGGGAGAGGAAGAATGGTGAATCTGGGGAAGGGGTTGCATTCCATAATTTAGGGAAGTGATACGAGAAGGTTGATTTGGCCACTGGCAGTAGTCCATCGAGGGATTACCAGTAGATGCGAGTTGTATGAACGGAGCGCATGGACAGGTTTTTTATACAGGATACATTTGTTTTTTGGGCCTAGTTTCTACCCTGTCCTGCAGGGTGCGAAATTCCTATACTTTAGGTGCCCTAGAGCAGGCATTTTTGGTTGGGGACACCTAATTCCCCTAGCTGTGGCTGAACTTTTTATCTCCTCAGGCAGTCAGGCTGATCTTTTTTTTTTTTCTCTCCAGCAGGCTCCAGTTCCCCCTCCCCCTTCTCAGCCGAGAATGAATAGTGATAGTCGCTCCCATCCTCCTCCTTCCCCCCCGAGTGCGATTATTATGTGACCATGGCAACTGCATAACGTGTGCTAATGGGATTGCGGCCACAGTCATATAATGATGCACACAGGCAGTGTTTTCATGGGTTTCTGGCTGTGCTGACTGCTGGATCCCACCCTCATGTGAGCTGCTGCTCGCGCCAGAACCACTGATCGTGGTAGTTGGAGGCACGATCGGCAGCACCAGCTGGGTTTGAGCAGCAGAAAGCAGTAAGGGTGTTTTTTTTTTTTTGTTGTTTTTTTTTTTTTTTTCTTCTCACAGTACAGACCTTTTAATACTGCAGTAAAGGTTAGGAGAGGATAGTGAACTTGGATGAGGCGGGGGCAGATCCCTTTAAGGACTTGTGGGGTCAGCAGAGCAAACAATCAAAACATCCCCAAACAAACCCTTTTAAGGAATAATGATTAAAAATCTAAATATTTATTTTGAAATCCCTTTTAAAGGCTATACAGGGGAGAGTGAACGGTCTGGCAGGGCAGGGGCAGATCAGTAAGTCCTTTTAAGGACTTGGGGAGGCAACAGAGCAAAAATCAAAATATCCCCAAACCAAACCCTTCTAAGGTGTAAGGAGGGGAAAATGACTGCGGGGGGGGGGGTCAGAGGAAGGGCAGTATAACACTAAAACCTCCACTACCAACTACCTCCCTGAAATAATTAGACCATATATAGTTGTTGCTCATACTGTATGTGTGTTCACTGACAAATTTTGACAAAGTAGAAATAAAACTACTGATATCAGCCCAGGGTTTCAACCACCACTTTTGTATCTCCACCAGAAATGGGAAAATGGCAAAAGATGGCCCATTACAAAATCTTATGGCTCTGGAAAAGGAAATGGGACCACTGGGAGGACTGGTGGTGGTGGTGGTGGTGGTGGTGGTGGTGATGATGATGATGATGATGATGATGATGATGATGATGATGATGATGATGATGATGATGATGAAAGAGAAGCACTGTGTTAAAAAAATATGGGGTGGCATGTAAATCAGTTTACAGGCATGTATTTGTTGGGAGTTGGGTATCCCACTGAGCAGATAATTTTTTTCTGAATTTCATACTCTGCTGTCCTGTTACAACTAGGTGAACTCCAGAAGGTTCAGAGGAGGGCAACAAAGATGGTACATGAATTGCATCACAATTCCTATGAGGACGGGTTGAAGGAATTGAATATGTACTCCCTGGAGGAGAGGAGGGAGAGAGGGGATATGATAGAGACATACAAGTATCTTACAGGGAGGAACAGGGTGCAGGAATACACTACTTTTAAGCGAAAAAGATGTTCCAGGTCTAGAGGGCATGGGATGAAGTTGGAGGGAGGACGATTCAGAGGAAACGTGAGGAAGAATTTCTTCACAGAACGGGTGGTGGACAAGTGGAACACCCTGCCAGAGGAAGTGGTGGGGGCTGAAACAATCACGGGATTTAAGAATGCATGGGATAGACATAAAGGAATTCTGGAGGTCAGGGATAAGGGGCAACAGACTTCTAGGAAAACATAAAGTGAACTTACAAGCTCAAATGGGCAGACTGGGTGGGCAGTAGGCCCTTATCTGCCAACACTATCTATGTATCTGTGTAGCACCGGTAGGTCAAGTGACTTGCTCATGGTGACATGGTGAACCAGTGACTGTCATGAGACATAAACCTGGAATCAAGTTTCACAGTTCTCCTACCTTAATGGGGAATACTGCTGTCTGTAATTACAGTAATATTGTGAAGCAGAACACTCCAGTCTCACTTTGGGTGTTTATTTTTTAAGCATACATCTAAATATTCCTGTGACTGCCATAGTGATATAAACAGTATCCCTTTGTCCTCCATGGGGGACATGAGCGACAGACTCTGCCACAGGAAATATCAAAACCCAGGTTTCCCTGCATCTATCTGTGGTTGGGATCGGGGCAGTAGTAGCGATTGCCCCTACCCTGACCACAGTTAATTGCAGGCAGCGGTGGGTTTGATGCCCCCTGTGGCAGAGTCCTTTGCTCACACCACTGTGAGTGGGCTGGGGGTGGTCGCAGGATTATCCAGATAAATGCTTAAGAAGAAAGAGCAAATAAAAAAATTAACCTGCCATTTCTCCCTGGTACCTAATATTAATTACAGAGACCGGACTGTGCCTCTTCAGCTTCTAGACCACTTTCCCTGTTTGTGTCTTTTCTTTTTTACTGACCCTTTGAAGAACATCTTGGTTCCCAGTACAGTTGTCAACACTCCTAGAACTGGTCCCTTAGTCTTCCAGGCAGGCAGTCCATAAAACACTGTGTTGCATCTAACAAGGAATTTTACAAAGAAAAATTAGTGTACCCATCTACGTAATCTGGTGAGGTGCTACTGTCCTTTATGCATGTTCAGAGTCTAGTGGCCCCCCCCCTTACCCCCGCATACAGTTTTAAGCAAGTAGATAGCATGCTATAAAAGCAACAGTGCCGGGGTCAACTGGTGGCCCAGTGGGTAGCACTGTGTGCGCCCATGGTGATCACCTGAGATGGGGCGCGAACATGGAAAGTCAGCTGGGGGGCCCATGGACTGTTGAGGTGCTGCAGCACCCCCACCTGGGAAGGAATGGCATCAGGTTCTGCTGCACTAGCGACCCTGTCTGTGGGCCAGGGAGTGTGCAGGGGACAGTTAGTTGTGTGCCAGGTCTGATGGAGTGAGGCCTGCCATTGGGAAGGGGGTTAGGATTTAAGGGACAAAAAAAGAAAAACCTGCTAGCAGGATGACCCTCCCTCTCTCTCTAGGCCAACACAGGCCCCACACCACTGACCGGACTCTTGACTTCCAAAGTCTGGATTTGGGGGGGGGGGGGGAGACCTCCTTCCTCTGGCCCTGTCACGGGAGTAATCCATGGGGTATCATCAGGAACTGAGGCAGGTTTTTGGAGATTGTGGGTGACTGAGCTGGACGGGCAAGAGAACCGAAAGGGGCTGACGAAGAGAAGGGTGCATAAAGTTCTTATTTATTGGGAGGGTGGTGGAGTCAACAGTGTCCTCTTACTAAGTTCCTTTCCAGTACAGTGTATCAAAGATACACATGTGTGAAATCTGTTGCTCAAATCAGTGTTTTGGCCATTTCAGTGATATATTATGGCATCTGGCAGAGTCTGTGTGCTTTTCAACACTCGTTGAGTCGCATTACCAGTCTGCCATTGTGGTAAGTTCTGTTTTTAGCTAACACTTGGTCAGCGATTATTTTCCTGTTTATGCTTTGGCAGAAGTATGGAGAACAAAGCCTTAGTTTTGTCTTTACTAACGATTTTTTAGGGCTGGTCTAGATCTGCGTAGCAGAACAGTTCCTGTTGGGATCAGAAGCCGCTTCTACGTTACACTGAGCTGGAGCGTTGCCAACTTGAATCTGCTTGCTCTGCTGTGCTCTCTCCACCACCTTTTTCTTTTACACACCAGTGCACTGTGCTCCGCAAACCCAGCAAATGAGGGAACATGTTTTGGCACAACAGAGCGGCTTCCAACGTTCCGCCATCTCTTTTTCTTTTTTTTGGTGATTCTTTTTATCGCCTCCAGACACCAGAACTCTCTCTGACTACTCGGATGACCCGCCACTTCTAACGCCCGCTGTGATCCCACCTCCTCAAGGGCATTACTTTCTCCTCGCTGGTCCCCCCTGGCCCCAGGGTCCGTGAGGAGATCGAAGAGGCAGAGGTGGAGATCCAGCGTTGGGCATGTGGCTGCGAGCACTGAGAGCCATTGCATATCTGGGCTGGAGGGTGTTATCTTGTGTTACGCCCCAGACGTGGGACGTGCAGTGCCGCCCAGCCCGTGACGTGGATGCTTCCACCCACGTCTGGAGGGCAGCCACCCGACATCTTCCCCCTGCATGCAAGCCCCTGTGCATCGTGCCGCTGGTCTCCACTGGGGGCTGCTGCGATGCTGAGCTGACCATGGATCCCTCCCCGAGAGAGGAGAGCAGTCCTCCGGACGCTTGATCCTCTCTCTCTCTCCTCTGCGAACCCCTGGTGACCCGGGCTCGTTCCTGAACCCGGATCGCAGGCGTGGCGTGAGCTGTGGTGTCCAGTGCCTCAACTCTTATCACCGGTCCGTCTCGTTCTGCCATCTCTTTGCACTGTGGGATCTGCCCCGCTGGCACTGGTGCAGATCCGGTAGTGTAACAGCACCTAAAGTCAGAAAATGTTTTGCAGCTGTCCCATTAAAATGTATTGGGGGACTGGGTACACCATGTTATGGCTGTCAGTGAGTGAACTGTACTTTGCTACTGCTCCATGCAACTAACACTTTGCCAACTTTTGATTGCCTGCAGATGAGGAGCGTGCATGAGAACCTGTTGTGCATGTGGTGACTCTTAGGCACATGCAGCTGACTTGGAAGTCCTTGGGTTGTTTAGTCTAGCCCCCCAACCCCCGCTCCTCATGCTGTGATGACAATAATGACAGTGAATTAGCACAGAGAGGAAGTACTTATAAACTCAGTCTACACAATTTCATGAATGGAAAGTTAACCTAAAGTGGCGCCACCCAGGATGCAACACAGTAATGCTGCAGGGAGCAGTGTAATTCACTGGCAGTAAAGCGACCCCCGCCCCCTTTTTTTTAATATATCATTACTATATATATAAAGCATATAGTGAACAGACCACGTAGGTTACAAAACCACTGGGGGTGCAGCCCCCTTAATCAAATGATACAAACTCAGTAAGTGCATCCACTATATAGTTTACAACAGTGGAGGAAACCAGTGATCTAAAAACGAAATATAGAAAAGTCTCCAGTTCTAGGGACATGGATATGTTGTTCATCCACACTTATTGGCAGGTTCCTTGCCGCTTTAAATCTTGCCGGAAGGTCTTCAAGCTGGCTCCTCCCACCCACCCGGGTGGTAAAACTCTCGGCTTCGCCCCATGGCGCCAGATCTTCCTTACCGCTTGGAGCTCAGGTTCCCTCCTTAGCAGCGCTGCGTTTAAGACTGGTTCTAATTCTTGTTGAAATCAAAAGTTTTTTTAAAAGACTTGGTCTTCTTCTCCTGCGACTGCGATGGACAAGTCGACTCCGGTTTCGGAGGTGCCCTTGCAGACGAAGATGTCTAGAACGGATCCGCACTCACATGCATCTACTGCCTGGGCCTTGAGCACGACCGCGGGCCCTGCGACTGTGCTCTTCCTTTTTGAAGCCTACGTCCTTGAAGACCGTGCTGTCCGATTACAACTGGGGCGCCCCGAGAAAAGAATTCCACCAGTGAAATCTAAAGAGGCCCGATTGGCGGTGTCCGCGGCGGCGGGCTCGGCGGATCAGCTCGAGCAGATGATCGCCCTCGAAGAGGAGGCGGCGCGGGCCGCTTCTACCTCGGCTGCGGCATTTGTCCCGCTCTCTCTCGGTGCCTCGTACTCTGCTTCTTTTAAGGAGCTTTGTCTGACCCTCTCGACGAAAGGTGAGGGTCCAACTTCTTCGGGACCTTTTTCCAGGTCCAAAAAGAGCAAAAGTAAGTCTCTCCATCGATGCTCTTGGGAGCGGGAAAGATCCCCCTCCCCTTGTCGACAGTCGACTTCGGTCGACCCCCTCAGCTTCGGCCACTGGTTTCACGTGTCCCCGTCAGGCCAGTTGACCGAGACTTCCGTCGACGCGGTCGAGATTTTTCTCGACCCGTTAGACGGGTTGTCGGCTGGAGAAGCTGAGAATCCCCTCTCCAGGTTCCCGGTGGGAGTTGAGGATCCCGTCGGCTCGTCTGTGCCTCGGTTCTGGAGCCTCCGGTGGGATCGTCCGAGCAGTGCCAATTCCGACACTTCTCCTCGCCTTCCTCGGCCTAGTCGAGACTCTCGGTCTCGGTCTCCGGACATTCTCGCGGTCCAACCGATCCACCGCCATAAGCGGTCTCTGTGTCTGACACGGCTTAGCGGCGCTCGCCGCCTTCCTCGACGAGGAGAGCTTGGCACAAGTTGCGTCGGAAGTACGAGGAACTCATGTGGCAACAGCTCCTTTTGACCGGGAATAAGCCGACCCAGTCGTCTTCCCCGGCCATTAAGTGGCTGTCACCGGAGCAGCCAAAACAACCCCTCGTTGTAGTCGAGGAGCCTGTTCTCAGGCCGGTTGTTCGGCCAGTTCCAGCTGCTCCACCGATTCCGGTGGAACCTCCGCCTCCACAGCCGTTATTTGGGGCTCCGACCAAAAATTCTCGGTCGGCTCAGGGACTGCCCCATAGGCTGTCTGTCACCCTCACTCCCAATAAACCTCGGCAGGTGGAGGGTGGCTCAGGCCCGAGGCAGCTCTTTGAGGACTCTTCTGAGTCCGATGATGGTTCTTCCCTCTTCTCCAAGCACATGGACTTGGAGTCCTCTGGAGGGCAGTCAGTGGACGATAGCCCTTCGTCCTTCTTAGGGTTGCTTTGACTCATCTCGGAGTCCACCGGGATGAAGCTCGAACCCGTTTCTAAATGGGCCAGGTATCCCCTCATGGAGATTCTGGACCGAGGGGATCTCCTCAGGAGGCCTTTCCGGTGGCGAAGCCATAGTGAGTCGGCCTTGGAACTTTGGCAGCTTCCTGCTTCCTGCCCTCGCCTTGACCAGGTTAGCCCTGAGTATCACGGTCCCTACCGGTTCCCTGTCCGGTTTTTCGGAACACCCCTCGGCCGAGGGGTTGGTTACCGACAGCGTTTTCCGGCGTGCCGGGAACGCCAGGGATGTGGACAAACCTCCCAAGGAATCCAAGAAATTGGATTATGCCGGGTGAAAAGTCTATGCTGCGTCCTCTCTCGGCCTTCGTCAGGCCAGTTCGGCCGTCCTCATGGCACATTTTTCTCACGCCCTGTTGGGCTCCCTGGATGAGGTTGTCCCTCATCTTCCCGCAGATCTGCAGACTACGGTCAGGCAGGTGCGGGACCAGGGCAGGGCAGTGGCCAAACGGCAGCTCCAGACTGCGTTAGACATCGGGGACTCATGTGTCGGGTCTGTGGTGGCTGCAGTGGCCATGCGTCGTCGGGCTTGGCTGAGGATATCCACCTTTACCTTGGATACCCAGCACAAGTTGGCGGATGTTCCCTTTTTGGGGACTGACCTCTTCGGCCCTGGGGTGGAAGGTCACCTGCAGAGGATCGAGAAGTCCAATGCTACCTTGGACTCGGTCTCTTCCGCTCAGAAGGACAAAGGCTGCAAGCCACAGCCTAAGACCTTTCGTCCTTCTGCGCCCGCGCTGACCCGGCCCAGCGTCGGGGCCAGCAGGCTCGGCTTGATATCCCAAACCCAAGCCGTCGGCTTCCTCCAACAGGAAGCAGGAGGTAAGAGCCCAGGAGGTCCTCGGCGGTCCCTCCTCCAAGCCTGCCCAGTGACGGGCTGAGGGTGTCGCCCCATCCCTGTCACCTCACCCCTGGTTTCCCCATGGGGACGGCTCAGACACTTCCTTTCCACCTGGTCCGCTGTTACCACGGACAGGTGGGTACTGGAGGTGGTGGGAAAAGCCTACCTCTAGAATTCGAGCAGGCCCCGCCCTTCAGAGCCGTCGCACTTCGGGGTCCGCAGCCTCACTGGAGGCTCGTCGAGCCGACATTGCTCTCCTCCAAAAGGAGGTGATCACGGAGGTAGAGGATCCCCCTTTAGACCCGGGGTTCGTGTCCAGGTATTTCCTGGTTCCGAAACGGACGGGGGGCTGGCACCCCATTCTCGACCTACGACCTGAACAAGTTCCTAAGGTCTCGGACCTTCAGAATGGTCACTCTGGCGCAGATAATACCATCTCTGGAACACGGTGTGGTTCTGCTCTCTGGACCTACAGGGCCGCGTTCTTTCACGTCCCTATCCGTCAAATCACATGGAGATTCCTCCAGCTTTCGGCGGAAGGATCCCTCTTGAGTTCAAGCCATGCCCTTGACTTATCTCCAGCTCCCAGGGTCTTCACCAAATGCATGGCAGTGGTGACAGCGTTCCCTGCGGCCGAGGGGTCCGGTGTACCTTACCTGGAAGATTGGCTGATAGCAACCCCCTCCAGACGGGAGGTGGAGCGGTCCAGAGATCTGGCCCTCCAGGTTTGCTCTCAAGTCGGCCTTCTCATCAACGAGGCCAAGTCGGAACTCGAGCCGAAGCAGGTGATCCTGTTCATCGGGGCAGAGCTCGACTCTCTTCGAGCCAGAGCACGGCTCCCGGCGGACAGGGCCGAGGTTCTTACCTCCTTTGCCCAATCAATTCTGGTTGGGCAATCGCGCCCTGCCTGGGACTTCCTGCGCCTCCTGGGTCTCATGGCGGCCTGTACCAGCGTGGTCCGTTGGGCACGCTGGCACATGCGCCCCCTTCAGTGGGGACTGGCCAGCCGGTGGTCACGACGCTGCGATCCATTGGACCAGCTAGTGACAGTGACCCAGGAGATGTGGAACGCTCTCCAGTGGTGGACCGTTCCATCCCATCTGCAGGAGGGCATCCCGTTTGTCCGCCCCGAGCAGACGGTCTCTCTATCGATCGATGCCTCTCTGATGGGTTGGGGTGCCCATCTGGGGGAACACCGAGTGCACGGCCTCTGGTGCCCGCGGGAGTCCCAATGCCACATCAACCTGCTGGAGCTCCGAGCGGTCCGCCTAGCTCTCACCGCCTTTGCTCCGTTTCTCCGGGGTCAAGTGGTCCGAGTCCAGACGGACAATACCACGACCATGTACTACCTGAACTGCCAGGGCGGGACCCGCTCCATGCTTCTATGCAAGGAAGCTCTCCGCATTTGGTCACTCGTGCGCAGCCTGGAGGCGGATCTCCTAGCCATTCATGTGGCAGGAGCCTCCAACACCCTGGCCGATGCCCTGAGCCGGATAGGGGCTGCATCTCACGAGTGGTCTCTCCTGCCAGAGGTAGTACAAGATCTGTTCTCCCACTGGGGCACACCTCAGGTGGACCTGTTTGCCTACAGGGAGAATGCGAAACTGACGCTGTTTCATGCCGGCCCCCCTCAGCAGGGCTCGCTGCAGGGGGATGCCTTCTCGAGGCTGTGGACCCCGGGCCTCTTTTACGCCTTTCCCCCATTTCCCTTGATTCACAAGGTGCTTCTCAAGACAAGGAGGGACAAGGCGCAGGTGATTCTGATAGCCCCAGACTGGCCCTGCCAGTTCTGGTACCCAGATCTCCTCAACCTCAGCTACAGGCTCCCGAGGCAGCTTCCAGCTCGCCCGGACCTGCTCTCAGTCAATCAGGGGAAGGTGTTCCATCCGGACCTTCAATCCCTGCACCTGACGGCCTGGTTCCTGAGCGGCTAGAGTTCCAGGCCTTGGGTCTTTCCGACGGGTCCTCAATGTTGTTGGCGTCCGTAAGAGTCGACTAGGAAATGCTATGCCTTCAAATGGAAGAGGTTTTCCATTTGGTGTCAGGAATAAGGCTTGGACCCTTCCTCCTGTTCCTTGGCAAGCATTTTGGACTATTTATGGTCCCTTTCTAGTCAAGGGCTAGGTCGACAACCTAAGGGTGCACCTGGCAGCCATCTCTGCTTACCGGCGCGGGACGGGGAGCAGTCGGTGGCGCAGGAGAAGGTGGTCTGGCGCTTTTTCAAAGGCCTTGATCACATTTCCCCTCCGGTGCGAGAACCTCCACCTCCGTGGGATTTACTGCTGGTACTGGCAAAGCTCATGGGCAAGCCATTCGAACCAATGCACAGGTGTGAACTCTCTCACCTGTTGTGGAAGACCGCCTTCTTGGTGGCTATCACGTCAGCCAGAAGGAAGGGAGAACTCCAGGCGCTCTGCATTGAGTCTCCTTACCTGGTCTTCCACAGGGACAAGGTTGTCCTGCGCCCCCACCCGAAATTCCTTCCGAAGGTGGTGTCGGGGATTCACCTTAACCAGGTGTTGACTCTGCCGGTGTTCTACCCCAATCACACCTCGGAGGCCGAATACAGGCTCCATTCTTTGGACCCTAGAAGGGCGCTCGCTTATTATAAGGAGCGCATGGCTGAAATCCGGGGAGAGGTTCGCCAGCTGTTTGTCACCTATGCTGAAGCCGCACCTGGCAGACCTGCAGCCAAGCGGACGATAAGCAGGTGGGTCACCTCCTGCATAGATGTCTGCTATAAGTTGGCGGGCATGGAGCCTCCCAGAGGGATAAGAGCTCATTCTACCCGTCATACTGCTGCATCGGTGGCTGCTTCCAGGGACGTCCCTATCCAGGAAATCTGCAGGGCCACTACCTGGAAGTCAGCACACACCTTTATTACCCATTACCACATCGACCTTGAGTCACGCCGGGATGCTGGTTTTGGGGCCTCGGTTCTCCAGTCTTTATTCCCTAAGTAGGGGGTGTGCGCCTTGCCTCCCTCCTCCCGGAGAACTGCTAGGCGTCTGCCAATAAGTGTGGATGAACAACATATCCATGTCCCTAGAAATACAGGTTACTCACCTGTAACAGGAGTTCTAGGAATGGTATATGTTGTTCATCCTATAACCCTGAACCCTCCGGCCCCGGCGCACAGCCGAGCTTCCAGCGGGCTAGATCTGGCGTCATGGGGCAGAGCCGAGAGTTTTACCACCCAGGTGGGTGGGAGGAGCCAGCTTGAAGACCTTCCGGCAAGATTTAAAGCGGCAAGGAACCTGCCAATAAGTGTGGATGAACAACATATACCATTCCTAGAACTCCTATTACAGGTGAGTAACCTGTATTTTTAACGTGTTGGTGAGTCCAAGAGCAGCATGGCTATTCTAGTCAATGTAAGGATAGTCCTTCATTGTCCAGCCTTATTCAATGGAACGTGTCCCCGCAGGGACTAATGGCGCCATGCATAAACTAAAATGCTAGAAAGATACCACTGTAATTGTTATATTCAGCAGCAGAGTTTAAAATAATAAAGGATGAGACTTGTATAAACAAATAATTGTTTCCTCGTCTTATAAACCCCATCTAATAAAGATAAAAGTAAAGTTCCAATTTTTTTTGGATTTATCCATCTGTTAAGCTACTCAAAATAAGCAAGGTATTTAGCTGACTAAGAATTAAGGAAAGTCCAGCAGTAGAATTCAAATATTCAAGTGTCCCCTTCAGTCTTCTTGATCCTGTCGGCCGCATCGCGCTGCTTGGAGATCGCAACCATGCAGTCAGCCCATTTACCTGCCTCAGCTGGATCCAAAAAAAGGAACACCTTCCCCTGGTGTGTAATCCACAGTCTGGCAGGAAAAATCATGGTATGGGTGATGTTTGCTGTCCTCAAGGATCTGCAGACTCCATTGAACCTTTTGGCGGGTCGAGTAACTTAGATCTGGGAAGAAGTAAACAGGACTGTCCTGAATAATGGGGCTAGCTTTTCGTGCGCATCTAAGAATGCGATCTCTGGAGGTGGCTCCTGCCATGATGACCATGAGGGTTCTGGGTTCCTCCGAGTTTTGGGTTGGCCCCCGGGGAGTGACACGATATGCTTTTTGTATGTCGCAAGAAATATCAACCTGTCGGCATCAATTTTTCAGTTAGTCACTCCTGAAGAAACATTGTCGGGTGATCTCATTCACTTCCCTCGGGGAGACCAATAATGTTGACATTGCCTGCCCCCCAGGCCTGGTTTTCTAAGGCCTCAAGTCTAGCACGTAGGTGCTGGTTTTCCTTAACCATTAGGGCACTCACAGTTGTGTTGCTATCCGACTGCTTTTTAATCCCTTGTAACTCGTTTTTTAGTCCATCTACAGCGTTTTCAACCACCAGCACTCTGCCATTAAATTCATCCATCTTTTGATTAAGAGTGGAAATGGAGGCACTTAAACTTTGAAGTTTGTGTCCCAAAGTCGCCATCGTCTCAGCGGATGCAGATTCTACTTCAGCTGGCTGGTTTAAGATGGGCTGCGAGGCCCCAGCAGTTCCCTTGCATCTCTTAGTCCCACCTTGCATTTTTGCCTTTTTAGGGTTGCCCATTTTACCAATTCCAGAGATGCTTGTTCAGATTCTAATACCAAAAACCAGATGCTACTGCCAGAAAATAGCTTATTTTAGCAATTACACAAGGTTTAGTGAGGAGCTACACAAATCTGCTGCTGCATTGCTCGGGCTCCACAGCGCCTCCCAGTGAAGCCTTTTTTAACTGCAGTATTTTGTGGCATGTCATTTTGTGCAGGTTACTGCATTACATCACTGCTAGCTCCACTGTACATTTTCTGAAACAAAAAACTAGCTCATTTAAAACGGAGCATTTTCATGCTATTTAATTATTGCAGTGCAAAGGGACAAAATATGGACCTGTGACAACATATGATGCTTGCAAGAACTAGGAATTCTCTCTCCCTGCCTCTTGGTATAATGAGAATAACAGCTGAGTTTCCAGTCACTCAGAGTAGCCTGGCCAGGGATTAGAAAAATAAAGGAGGGGGGAATCGGCTACTTGGAGCAAGAGGGGATGGGGAGAGGCAGTTTGGAAAAACACTTAACCAACATAAAAACAGTTTTAATCTTTTCAACATGCTTACTTACAAGGATACATTATTTCCAGCCAATCAAATCCCATGCGTGCTCACACCACTATTGCATTAAAAACTGCCAGTGCAAGATGATGTGGTGCCCAACCCAGCCCATCAGGGAATAAATACAATCTGTCCTTCTCCCCACAACTATCTGTCAGGTCTGGGTAGGGGCGAAGATAGTGGCAAGGTTCAAGAATACATGGGATAGGCAAAAGGGAATCATAGTGGAAAGGGAGGGGAGGGAGAAAGAGCGGTTGATCAAGTACGGTCTGTCGTAAACGATGTAGGTAGGGGGGAAAAAAGGGCGGACTGGGGGGGCCAAGTGGTCTTTATCTGCCATCATATTCTATGTTTCTGTGTCTTGTACTTTACAAAGCACAGGTGTTAAATTCTGGTAGCACATGGACTGTAGAATACAAGAGTTTAGTTTGAAATAATCTTCACATTCACTGTATCCTAAGGTGTTTTACAAGGTACAGGAGTTGCATACTGGCAGCACAGGGAATGTAGGGTAGATTAACATTTCTGATGTGAAACCTGGCCCAGCAGGGAATAAAGGAAAATCTAACCCCCTTCCCCAGCTATCTGACAGGTCCTGCCTTGCTATTGCATATATTCTTTTTGACAGCTAACTCCCTTCTCCTGTTTATTTATTGTTCTAACACCACCACGCTGCTATGGACCACCACTCAAGTGAAATTCACCTTGAGGCAGTAGAGGAGGGGAGAATAAAGCCCTGCCCTGTCTGGGGTGCAGAAGCACTGTTGGAGGCAGTGCTGCCTTTGAGGCAGCTTTCAGGGAAGAAACGTTCCTTCAGCCCCAGCCTATCGGAGGTCCCCAATTTCCCCAACTACCTAATGGTTGCAGAGACCATCCCAGCCCATGAGGAATTGACAGGAAAAAAAAAAATCTGTCCCCCAACAACCTGACTGGTCCGGTACCCAAATTGTTAGGGGATAAAAAATCATATACCCCTCAGCTGCCATGCTGCTACTGCTTCCAGTGAGTTTGGACCTGTCAGTCACTTCCAGCCTGCAACACACCAGTGTGGTAGACTGGACAGAGGGGGGCTGACCTCTTGTACTTCCGAGAGGTCAGTCTCCCTCTGTCGAGTCTTCTGAGACTGTAATCCCAAGTGCATGTTATCCTTGCTCCGCCTCCTGACACTCTCCTCTCTCGCTCTCTTTCCTTCTCTGGTACTCTGTCTCAGCTCTGCACTGTCTCTGACACATACTCAGGGTGTACACTGCCATGCATGCTAAGCAGTGGAGCACCTGCTCCTGGGCCATCACCTTTGGCTGACAGCACCCATCAGAAGCAAAGTCTTTTGGAGAAGAACAGTGGGTGCTGAAATTATCAGTTTATCATACTTCCCTTCCAGAGAATAATAATAAAAAAAATAATAATAATAATAATCTGTCATCCTCCCCCATCTACCTGATGGATGTTGTGCCAACCCCAGCCTGTTGGGGGATCTGTCACAATCCCCCACCCCAACTATGACAGGACTGGTGTTTTACAAAGCACATGAGTTTGAATCTAGTAGCAGAGGGACTGTAGAATGTAACAGAATGTTTCACATAATGACTTTTACGCACACACACACACACACACATATATGCAGTCTCCCAAAATGGTTTACAAGGCACAGGAATTCCATACTAGAATGATTAGAAAATTTCTGGTGCCCAACCTGGTTCAACAAGGAATTAACAAAAAAAAAAAACATGTCCTCTTCTTTCAACTGTCCAGTGACTGGCCTGGCCCATCAGGGAATTAAAAAGAATTCCCTTTCCCTACTTCCTGGTGGGTCTAATGACAACCTTTCATGGAAACCAACAGATCTGTTCTGTTCTCCCCCAACAACCTGATCGATCCAGTGCCCAACCTGACCCATTAGGGAATAAAAAAGAAAAGTCCCTCTTCTGCCCTTCAACTACCTGACTGGTCCGATATCCAACCTCACTCATCAGGGAATAATAATTAAAAAAAGCAAACAAAAAAATCCCTCGGCTCTCTTCAGAATTGTGTGATGGCTCTGGTATGTAATCCAGCCTTTTAGGGAGTAAATAAATATACTCCCCCTCAGAGGTGTAGCCAGGAATTTTAAACTTGTACTCAAAACTGATGCACTGTTGTCCCCCCCCCCCATTATGTAAACATAAACCAAAATATGCGCTACCACACCACACCTTTACACCCCTTCTGCTAGCAATGACTGAGTTTAAGTAATCAGTTTCTTCCTGTAATCCTCCCTCCTTTGTTGTTCTGCCTGCCTGGTAAGTTGTTCTTGTTCTTGTTTGTGTATTTGGCTGGTGTCATCAGTACCCATAGCAAAAACAACAAAGGCAAAAGGGCTCAGCGTTGACATAGACACAGTGTGACTCACAATGTCCTTGCTTTCCTCTTTTTGTTGCCCCTGCCTGATATGTTGCCCCTGCCTGTTTTTTTATTTACTGTACTCTGTTGCGTACAGTGCGTATGCCTGCCGACACCCCTGCTCCCCCTCCCCAAAACAACCTGACAGATCCAGTGTGGCCTGTCAAGGAATAAAGAAAATCTGTTCCCCCTCTGTCAAACTACCTGACAGATTCTGTGCCCAGTGTGGCCCTTTAAGGAATTAAAAAAAAAAATGAATGTCCCTGTCCTCCAAACTGCCTGACTGGTCCAGTGCACCACCTGGCCCATCAGGGAATTAAAAAATACACGGTCAACCCTGCCCTAACAACCTGACATGTCCAGTGCTCAGCCTGGCATGTCAGGGAATAAAGAAAACTAATCCTTCCCCCAAACAACAGGACAAGTTTGGTGTTTTAACGCAGCCTATCAGGGAATCCCTAGCAACCTGTCAGGTCTGGTGCTCAACCCCACCTGCCACAGAGTAAACAAAAAATGCCCCCCCACCCCCTGAAAAGACTATCGTACCTTTCTGATGCCCAGCTTGGCCCATTACAAAATAAAAATGTCCAACTGTCTGATGGGTCCCATGCCCAACCTAGCCCGTGCATTGAGCCAACCAGAGATCAGGAGGCGTAAGAGCAATGCGATGAGCGGAAGATGGAGTAGATGGGGAGTAAGACGCTGCTGTCCCCATGCCTGTCCACTTGGATTACAGTGAGGGGTTCAAACATTGCACAGGGGGCTTGGGGTTGGTGCTACCAGCCTGTTCAGCCATCTTCACTTCCTCTTGCCCACCGCGCACTAGTGTGGGAGACTGAACTTGGGGGGTGGGTCAGTGGCGTACACTTCTGAGGGTTGAAACTCCAAGTGCCTGTGATCCCGGCTCCACTGCCCTACTGTACCTCTCTCGCTTTTTCTTCTCTCAATGCTCATCCCAACAGGCACATCGTGATCACACTGCCATGCATGCTTCAGCTCATCTTGCTGTACAACAGAACTGTCCAGTGCTCAACACGGTCTATCAGGGAATAAAAAAAAATCTGCCCCCCCCCTCCAACTACCTAACTGGTCCTGATCTGTTAGATATTAGAATACTCTGTCCCTCTTCCTCTGCCCAATTACCTTATGAGTCCTTGACCAAACCTGGACTGTCTGGGAATAATTATAAAAACAAAAAAAATTCCCCTCAACAACTTGCTGGATCTCAAGCCTTACCAGGCCTGTCAAGGAAGGAAAAAACAGTCTCCATCCCTCAAACTACCTGAGAGGTCAGTTGCCCAATATGGCACATCGAGGAGTAAAACAATATGGCTCTCTTCCACAACTACTCGATGGGTCCGATGCCCAGCCCAGATCATTACAGAATAAAACAGTTGTGATACGGGGGGGAGGGGGGTGTGGAGACAAGTGAGTTTGGTACTGGGGGATGAAACTAATTGCCTGGTGTTGGGTGCACTTGAACCACTCTGTACTGTGTAGGGAACATTAGTAAAAAGCAGTGATGCTGCATCAGGGTCCTTCCTGTGAGCACTGTATACAGCACAATCTGTACGACTGATGTTGGATGTGATCCTTATACAGTTATAACAGTGATGCTGGAGGGGCACTAAGGCCTGCCACAAAATAGGCAAATATAACATAAATAAGCAAGACCAGCCTTGTTGGCACCAGCCAGCTCTTATGTATTTATTTTTTAATGGCAGATGCAGAAAGCATGCAGGATGAACAGGAGACTCTGGAGCGGGAGAAACCACGATCAGAACGGCGGTCTCAATTTTTACAAATCAAACGACCAAGTATACTAGCTGGTGAGTTGCCTCTATGCTTAGTTGTGATGCTGTTATTATTGAAGCAAATTTTATGGCCCAGATTTAGGTAAAAGTTGTTAGCCATCATGGTAAACCTAGTGGTGGGTTTAGAATGAGGCACAGGTAAGGCCTGTGCCATGGTAAATGCTGTGCCCCACCTTATACCCTGGTGGTGTTATTACAGGGCATTTCATTAATAGATCAATCTGCCCAGTGAGGAATATCCGTGTTGTGGTTATGTGAACTTCTGTGTGTCCCGTACCTTTTTTATGAGCTGTAACAAGGGCAGTACAGCCTCCTCTCTCCTACTACTGATCCCCCCTAGATATGCATCAGACACTTGGCCCTATCCTGTTCATAACTGTCCTCAACAGCCTCTTCAAAGCGTATGCCTCCTCAGGCGTGTGCTTGTGTAAGACATACCCCCGCAGTTTAGAGTATCCAGGTGAAAAATGTGGGAGGGGGCACTGTACAAGCTAGAAACGCAGTCCAAGGAAAATAGAAGTGCTCTTTACCTGGGTTCTTCTGATGGCAGTGAGATGGCTTCTCTAGGTGGGGAGCAGGCACGCTTCTTAGTTCCAGAATTGAGCTGCAGGGGGCAATAGTGGTTAGCAGGCACACGATTGCACAGTTCAAATTGATTAAGTTCACTGTCCACTCCATAATCCAAGATGCAAAAATAAATGTAAAGAACAAGAAAGTTAATAAACCACTCCATGGAGCGTGGGAGGTAAATACATGCCAAAACCTGACCTTTCTTTTGTAACGATCTCTTTATCCAACAAACTGATTTATTGCATGCAGACATCTCCTCGAGCCGAAAAGGCTACATTCCTGACAGCAGCAATACTGTGGACCGAACGAGGCCACACATAGAGGTAGCGTGTACTTAGCAGCACTCCATTTCATATCCCTTTCTTTCAATCTAATATTCACACAGGCACTTGCTTACTTTTCATTCTCTGATTCTCAAAAACTGGTTGTACACTGGGGACTGTGGCAGCACGAGACGTTTTCACTGCCAGAGCAGACCCGCTCCCAGGACACACACTGACCCAACAGGCTATACTCGCCACGAGCGAGACTACTTAAAATACATGGCCCCCATCAGTGCATACCCTACCAAGGTGCCAGAGATCACTTGGCGGGCCGCCTCCTGCTTGCTCCTTGGGCTCTAGCACCCATTCTACACCGACAGGCCCCGTAACTTGTGCTCCAAATATTCCCCTTAAACTACGGCCTGAACTGCCACTTCTCCATATGCGGGTCTTCGAGGGAGGAGGGTTGGTCTGGCAAACGGCCTAACCCTTCCTGCCACAGCCCTCTGGCCGAACATACGGGCCGAACTCCCTGACCTCTCTTCTCCATTGGGCTCTCTCCCAAATGGTGCCAAAACCCTGTTATTTATGCCCCCAAGGAGACTGGGCTCCCTGCCAGCAGCAGGCAAACCTAACTCCCAGACCTTCTGGTACTGTAGCCCCCCCCCCAGTTGCACCTAGCAACCAAAATTAACTAGTTTGCTCACAGAGGGTGCTTGCACTTGTGTGCGGGTAACATGATGCTTTTTGCCTCAGGCCCATCTGCCTCTGATCTGCCTGTTCTGTAGAAGGATTTTACCAATATCCAACGCTGGTTCTCTTCTAGTTAGTTTACCATCGATACCAAGAAAACCGGTCTCGATGATCTTAAACACACCAGGCAGCAGCTGGCAAAATCCCTGTCCCAGCAGCCTTCATGACTCCCCAGAGCACAGTCCTGGAGGAAGCTGCTTCATTAAAATACCCTGGTGTCTGGTTGGACCCATCACCATGACTTTTCCTGCCACAGATAACTTGGTGCCCTTTTCAGGAACAAAGCCTGCATCCCACTCCCTGCTTGTCCTGAGAGCATTGTTGAGAAGATCCTCTCAGTTTTTGATTAGGGAAATGTGTACAGTGCGGTGCCAAAATTCACCCTTGCTAGACTGGATACTCTTTTTTGCAGTCTCTGTCATTTTGCCTTAAACTGCCACCCACACTCGTCACTGTCCCTCTATACCTCACTCTCCCTTCTCTTAATGTGTTTGGCCTTATTGGTTGTCTATCCCCTTGTTTCCCTCTCCTGCTTTTACATCCCTTGTTCTTCTCAGGCCCCTGTGCCTGTCCTATCCATGTTTAAATCGCTCCAGAATTTTAACATAGACCCCCCACTCAGCAGTCTGTTTTACCTGCCCAACACTCTTTCCATTTAAAAACAAAATTACTTTTGCCATCCATTCTGTACCTCCCAGCCAACTTCAATGGATAGCCCCTTGTGCTTGTATTCTGCACTTAGGGTGAGCAACTTGTTCCAGTTTACCATGTTCATTACATGGAGAGATTCATACATTTGTATCATGTCTCTGCACCCCCGATCTGCATTTACATCGAATGTCATAAAGGTCTGCACACACTACATAATCCACTGCTGTTTACTTTGCGCAATTACTTTTGTTTAGCATGTTGTATTAAAGAGCCCCTGACACAACTGGGACAACTGTAAAAAATAAAAATGTAAAGTTTACACGATTCCACTTACATATCCTGTTTTTCCTATCATTCTCGCCCAAATGTCTTTATAGTGAGGGACATTTTCATGAAAACTGGATGTGTGCACTACCTACTCTGGCTGCTTGCCTACATCTGACAACATAATTCTGTTAATGACATCACAGTCTGTTGCTGTGGAGATTATTATGTCATAACTAGGGGGACTGTGAGGTCAGATGTAGACAAGCAACCAGAACAGATAAAGTCTAGGGGACAGAGATCTTGTTTTCACATAGCTTTCCTCCGTAATAAAGGGAAAATGGGGAGAATTACAGAAATATATATGAAACATAAACTGAATTATGTTTAAATCCTTCTGAAACATTTTTTGAATTGTGTCAGAGACTCTCTAATTGCACATTTTATGACCCTGTTCACGTTCTATCACCCTGTTGGCAGGTTGGTCACATACTCTTATACCCTAAATCAGAATGGTTTATTTTTGACTTTCCCTGCTGCTCCCTTTTGCTTGTATAGTGACATGCAACGTTACCAACTATATAGATTTATTTGTACAGGTGGCTACTTTAACTTGTACTACTCCGTTTTTCCTCTCCCACAGGACGCATCTGGAAGTTAGCAGTTGCCTGCTTAGTGTACTTTTCTGGGTAAAAGTTTTGAAAATACATAAATGGCTCTCTCCCATGTGCCATCATCTCCAAACATTTTACTCCACAGTGGCTACAAAGAATATGACTGCAGATAAGGACTGCTCGGCCCACCTAGTCTGCCCATTCCCTATCTGTTGTATAAACTCCAGATCCTATATGATCTGTAGCTTACCTTCTTCCTACCACTAGGGTTGCCATCTGTCTGTCCCAAGCATTCTTGAAATCGCCTATCATTTTTGCCCGTACGTCATTCTCAGGGAGGTTGTTCCATGCATCCACCAACCTTTCTGTATAAAAATACTTTCTCACGTTGCCCCTGAGACTTCCCCTTCTAGCCTCATGTTGTGACCCCTTGTTCTTACACATCTTTTCTGAAAGATGCTGCCCTTCTGAACTGTGTTAATCCCCTTGAGGTACATGAAAGTTTCAATCATATCCACCTTCTCCCTCCTTTCCTTCAGTGTACACGTATTGAGAGCCATCAGTCTCTCCTCGTATGGTTTCTGGTGCAGTCCTTCCACCATTTTCATTGCCCTTCTCTGGACTGCCTCTGCCCTGTCTGTCCTTCCGGAGATGCGATCTCCAGAACTACACACAGTACTCCAGATGAGTTCTCACTAACTGTGTGTACAGTGGCATCACCACCCCCTGTTTTCGTTTGGTGATACCTCTTCCTATGCACCCCAGCATCCCACTGACTTTCCTCACTGCCTTCTCATGTTTGACTACCCTTAGGTCATCTGTTATGACCACCCCAGGTCCTTTTCCATTTTGGTTGTTGCTAGTACCCCCCCCCAGTGTCATGTATTTCTCCCCTGGGTTTCTGTTCCCCAAGTGCATGATTTTGCACTTCCTTGTGTTGAATTGGAGCTGCCGCAGTCTTGACTACTTCTCCAATTTTCCTAAGTCGCTTCTCATTTTCTCCACCCGCCCTGGAGTGTCAGCCCTATTGCAGATCTTGGTGTCCTCTGCAAAGAGGCATACCTTTCCTTGCAGTCCTTCTGCAGCGTCACTTATAAAGACATTAAAGAGGACTGGCCCCAGCACTGACCCCTGTGGCACCCCGCTGGTCACCCCCCTCTCCTCTGATTGAACTCCATTTACCACCACCCTCTGTGTCCTATTGCTAAGCCAATTTCTGACCCAGTTTACCACCTTGGGACCAGCTCCCAGATTGTCCAACTTTTTTACTGTCCTCTTGTGTGGGACTTTGTCAAATGCCTTACTGAAGTCTAGGTAGGCCATATCCACTGCCTCTCCCTGATCTACTACCCTTGTCATCCAGTCAAAGAAATCTATCAGATTTGTTTGACAGGACCTTCGTGCTGTGAATCCATGTTGCCCTGCTGTCCACTAGATATACTACAGTCCTTTCCTTCAACACCGATTCCATCATCTTCCCTACCACTAAGGTCAAACTGACTGGTGTATAGTTTCCCACTTCTACCTTGCTGCCACTTTTGTGAAGAGGTATCACATTTGCCCTCCTCCAGTCCTTTGGCACTACTTCCTCCTCCAGTGACTTGTTGAATAGGGCTGTCAGTGGTATCACCAGCACCTCTCTGAGTTCCCTTGGTATTCTGGGATGTATCCCATCTGGCCCCATGGCCTTGTCCACCTTCAGTTTCAAGAGTTCTTTTAGTACTCTCTCTTCCATTAATGGACTGGTGTCCACCCCTCTTCCCTGTGTGATTTACTGCCTAATTTCAGTCCCTCCCCCTCCTCTTCCTTTGTAAATACCGAGCAGAAGTATTTGTTCAGGATCTCAGTTTTTTCTAAGTCCTCCTCTACCTCCCCCCCCCCTTAGCCTCGCTATCCTTCCCTTGGTCTTTTTCTTTCCCTAATATACCTGAAAAAGATTTTGTCCCCTCCCCTTACTGTCCAGGCTATCCTTTCTTCTGTTTGCGCCTTTGCGCTTCTGACCGCTTTCCTTGCCTCCCTCTGTTTTGTCTGATACAGTTCCCTGTCTTCCTCCTTCTGTGTTTCCTTGTACTTTTTGAATGCTCATTTTTGTCTCTCTAACCTTCCCTGCTACTTCTTTAAAAAAACATAATGTTTTTTTCTTCCTGTTCACATTCCTTGGATTTGGAATGGGAATTTGAGCAGCCACCACTGAGTAAACTAGTAGAGGTGATGACATGTTGAAGAAGCTCCACATCCATATTTACCTGATGCCCGTCAGAACTTAGTTATTTTTAATGAAATCTAGACACCTCAAGGGACATTAAGGGGAAAAAAAAAAAAGTTTTTATACACAGTTTAGCTTTTTTATGTTTGTTTACTTCCTTCTTTTCATTATACTGTAACTAGACACATAAATATAAAAACAGGACCACTGCCCTTGGTCAAAATCCACACTGGCTGGCTGTCTATTCCTGACATCATAACTCTCTGTTAATTGTATCATAATTATTTCCACAGCAACAGATTGTGATGTCAGGTGTAAACAAGCAGCCACTGAAGATGAAGTCCTTCCTCCCTCCTTAGTTGGAATGGGTTTGCAAACCCAAATTTCTAGGGACGTGGATATGTTGTTCAATCCACACTTCTCGGCAGGTACCTTGCTGCTTTAAGATGTGCTGGAAAGTCTTTGAGCTGGCTCCTCCCACCCACCTGGGTGGTTAAAAAAAAAAAAATATGGCTCCGCCCCATGACGTCAGAACTTCCTTACTGCTTGGAAGCTCAGGTTCCCTCCTTAGCGCTTTTGCGTCTCTAGGCCTGGATCCTAAACCATCCCATTTACTGAACATTGTTTTGAAGTTTACGCGACTTCAGTCTTCACCTTCCTTTTCGGCTGCGATGGACTCTGAATCCACTCACGGCTTCCGTCTGTGCCCTTGCGGGCAGAAGATGGCTCCAACCGACACACACGCCACGTGTGTCTACTGCCTCGGTCTTGGCCATGATCTGCAGGCCTGCGATCTGTGCAAGTCCTTTTCATCATCGGTTCTTGAAGACTGCACTGCCCAACTCCATCTGGGGCGCACAGAAAAACTGTTTCCGCTGGTGAAGTGGAAGGAGGCCTGTTGGGCAGTGTCCATGGCGGCAGGCTCCGCAGTGCAGCTGGATCAGTTAATCGCCCTCGAGGAGGAGGCGGCCCAGGCCACAGCTTCATCATCCTCTGCATCGGCGTTTATCCCGCTCTTTTTGGGCTCCTCCTACACTGCTTCCTTTCAGGAGCTTTGCCAGTCCCTCTCCACCAAGGGAGAGGGGCCTTTAGGGACTCACTTCTCTCGGTCGAAGAAGAAGGACCCGAAAGGTAAGTCCCACCATCGACGTTCGTGGGAGTGGGAGAGATCTCGCTCCCCGGACCGTCCCCTCTTTCGACTTCAGTTGAGGTTGCGGCCAAGGCCGCTGGCTTCTAGGTGTCCCCATCAGGCCAGCCGACTGAGACACCCGTTGATGCGGTCGAGAACTTCCTCGACCCGTTAGATGGACTGTTGACTGGAGAGGCTGACATCCCTACTTCACCGGTTCCCCCAGTGCCTACCGAGGACTTGCCTCGGCCTCCCGAGCCGAAGTCCCCGGTCAAGAAACCCCGAACTGGAGGATGAGCGGGTCTCCCTGCCCCTTCTTCGACCCACCATCGGCGACCTCGATGGTTTCGGTCCTCTTTCGTATCGGGCAAGTCCCGCCGACGGTCTTGGTCCCGACATCAGGGAAAGCGGCGTCGCCGCTCATCCTCATCTTCCTCCTCGGAGGAGAGGCTCCAGTGCAAGTTGCGTTGGCGCTATGAGGATATGATGTGGCAGCAGCTCTTATTGGCCGGCAACAAGTCGACTTAGTTGCCTTCCCTGGCAATAAAGTGGCTGTTGCCCGAGTGGCGGAAGCGATCTCCTGCCCTCGGTTCCTTGGTCGAGGAGCCAATTCCAGCACTGATTGCTCAGCCAAAAATGGCTGCTCCACCCATTGTGGTGGAACCCCCACCTCCTTAACCAAAGACTGGGGCCCCGGCCAAGGATTCTGTCAGGTCAGGGCTTGCCTCATAGCTTGTCTGTCACCCTCACCCCCGATCGGCCTCGGCAAGTGGAGGGTGGCTCAGGTGGTTGGCAGCTGTTTGCGGACTTCTCGGGGTCCAACGACTCCTCTCTGAATTCCAGGCCCCTTGACCTGGAATTCTTTGGGGGTCTGTCGGTGGGCGAGAGCCCATCCTCGTTCCTTGGTATTCTTTGGCTCATCTCAGAGTCTACTGGGATGCAGCTCGAACCTGTGCAGGAATGGGCCAGATATCCCGTCAGAGATTTTGGACCGAGGGGATTCCCCTATGGAGGCCTTTCCTATGGCAGGCCATTGTTGGTCCAGCCTTGGAGTTGTGGCAGCAGCCTGCCTCCTGTCCTGCGCCTTCGACCAGGATGGCCTGCAAGTACACAGTCCCGACCGGTTCCCTCTCTGGCTTTTCAGAGCACCCCTCGGCTGAAGGGCTGGTGACCGATAGTATTTTCCGGCACTCCAGAGACGCCAGGGATGTAGAGAAGCCCTTGGACAAGGAGTCCAAAAAGCTGGACTACTCTGGGCGCAAAGTTTATGCTGCCGCCTCCCTAGGCCTCCGACAGGCTAGCTCGGTTCTACTGATGGCACACTTTTCACATGCCTTTTGGGCTCCCTGGATGAGGTGTTTCCTTATCTCCCGGCTGACCTTCAAACGACAGTCAAGCAGGTGCAGAATCAGGAAAGGGCAGTGGCCAAGCAACAGCTCCAGACTGCTGTGGACATTGGAGACTCTTGTGCCCGGTCATTGGCAGCCGCAGTAGCCATGTGCCGCAGAGCTTGGCTGCGGATGTCGACCTTCACGGCAGATACGCAGCACAAGCTGGCAGACATCCCCTTCTTTGGCACCGACTTGCTTGGGCCCGGGGTGGAGGGCCTCCTCCAGTGGATCGAGAAGTCCAATACCACCTTGGACTCGGTCACGTTTGCCTAGAAGGACAAAGGCCGCTAGCAACAGCGTAAACCCTTTCGCCCTTCCGCTCCTGTGGCACGACCGGTCCAACAGCACCAGCTGCAAGGCCAGCAGACTCACGCTTGGTGCCCCAAGGCCAAGCCTGCTGCTTTCTCCAACAGAAAGCCTGGATGGAAAGGTCCAGGTGGCTCTTTGGCCGGCCCTTCCTCCAAGCCTGCCCAGTGACAGGTTGAGGAGTGCCACCCCCAACCTCATCACTCCTCCCCTGGGTTCCCCCATGGAGGGCCGGCTCAGCCACTTCCTTTCCACCTGGTCCGCTATAACCATGAACTGTTGGGTGTTGGAAGTGGTCAGCAGGGGTCTGCCTTCGGAATTCGAGCAGACCCCCTCCCTTCCGAGCTAGCGCCCCTCAGGTGGCTACCGGTTCCGCAGCCTCTCTGTCTGCTTGTCGAGCCGACATAGCTCTGCTCCTCCAAAAGAGGGTGGTCAGCAAGGTGGCAGATCGTCCTCCATGCCCAGGGTTTGTGTCCAGATATTTCCTGGTCCTAAAATGGACGGGGGGGGACTGGTGCCCCATTCTCGAGCTACTTGACCTGAACAAGTTCCTAAGGCTGCGCACCTTCAGGATGGTCACTCTGGCTCAGATCATACCATCCTTGGAACTAGGCATGTGGTTTTGTTCTCTGGATCTGCAGGACGCATTCTTTCACGTCCCAATCCGTCTGTCTCATCAGTGATTCCTCCTCTTCAGTGCGGAGGGATCTCTTTCGGAGTTACAGGCCACTTTCTCCAGCTCCCAGGGTCTTCACCAAATGCATGGCAATGGTGACAGCATTTCTGCAGCACCGAGGAGTCTGGGTATACCCTTACCTGAATGACTGGCTGATAGCAGCCCCCTCCAGGTTGGAGGTGGAGCGGTCCAGAGATCTGGCCCTCCAGGTCTGCTCCCAACTTGGCCTCCTGATCAACGAGGCCAAATCGGAACTCATGCCATCGCAGGTGATTCAGTTCATCGGGGCGGAGCTCAACTCCCTTCGAGCCAGAGCTCGTCTCCCGGCGGACAGGGCCGAGGTCCTTTCCTCCTTTGCCCAGTCATTTCGGGTTGGGCAGTTGCGCCCTGCCTGGAACTTCCTGCGCCTTCTGGGTCTCGTGACAGCCTGCACCAGCGTGGTCCGTTGGGCCCGCTGGCATATGCGCCCCTTGCAATGGGGGTTGGCCCGCCAGTGGTCTCAGTGCTCCAGTCCTCTGGACCAGCCAGTAACTGTGACGCAGAAGATGTTGGATGGCCTGCAATTGTGACTCGTCCCACTTCATCTGCAAGAGGGTATCCCGTTTGTTGCCCCGAGCCGACCGCCTCCTTGATGGGTTGGGGTGCCCATCTGGGGGAGCTCAGGGTCCTTGGCCTCTGGTCCCCTCAGAAGTCCTGATGCCACATCAACTTGCTGGAGCTTCGAGTGGTACGGTCAGCCTTCACCGCCTTTGCTCCGTCTGTATGGGGTCAAGTGGTTCAGGTCCAGACGGACAACACCACGACCATGTACAATCTCAACTGTCTGGGCAGGACGCACTCCTTGCCCTGTGCAAGGAAGCACTCCACATTTGGTCTCTCGTGATCAGACTGGAGGCGGATCTCCTGGCCACCCATCTGTCAGGAGCCTCGAACAGTCTGGCCGATGCCCTCAGCTGGATAGGCAGTGCATCTCACGAGTGGTCTCTACTGCCAGAGGCAGTTCAAGATCTGTTCTCCCATTGTAGCACTCCTCAGGTGGACCTGTTCGCTTCCAGGGAGAACGCGAAGCTGAGGCTGTTTCATGCCCGCCCCCCTCAGCGGGGCTCGCTGCAGGGGGGATGCCTTTTTGAGGCCATGGACGCTGGGCCTCTTCTATGCCTTCCCTCCATTTCCCTTGATCCACAAGGTGCTTCTCAAGGTGAAGAGGGACAAGACACAGATGATTCTGGTAGCCCCAGACTGGCCTCGCCAGTTCTGGTATCCAGATCTCCTCAGCCTCAGCTCCAGGCTCCCGAGGCGGCTTCCAGCCTGCCCTGACTTGATCTCAGTCAGCAAGGGGAAGGTGTTCCATCCAGACCTTCAATCCCTGCACCTGATGGCCTGGTTTCTGAGCAGCTAGAGTTCCAGGCCTTGGGTCTTTCCGACGAGGTCCTCAGCGTCGTTGAGGCATCCCGTAAGGAGTCGACCAGAAAATGTTATGCCTTTAAATGGAAGAGTCTCTCCATTTGGTGTCAGGGCAAGGGGATGGACCCTTCATCCTGTCCTTTGGCTGGCATTTTGGGCTACCTGTGGTCCCTTTCTCAGCTAGGGCATAGGTCGCCGACCCTCAAGGTGCACCTGGCAGCCATCTCTGCTTACCGGGCACGGGCCGGCAAGCAGTCGGTGGCACAGAAGAAGTTGGTCTGGTGTTTTTTCAATGGCTTAGACCACAGATCACCTCCGTGGGATCTACTGCTGGTACTGGGCAACCTCATGGGCAAGCCATTCGAACTGATGCACAGGTGCGATATCTCTCACCTGTCATGGAAGACCGCCTTCTTGGTGGCTATCACGTCAGCCAGAAGGATGGGAGAGCTCCAGGCGCTTTCCATAGAATCTCCTTATCTGGTCTTTCACAGGGACAAGGTTGTCCTTTGCCCCCACCCAAAATTCCTTCCGAAGGTGGTGTCAGAGTTTCACCTGAATCTACTCCAGTCACACCTCTGAGGCCAAATATAGGCTCCATACTTTGGACCCTGGAAGAGTGCTCGCTTATTACAAGGAGCGGACGGCTGAAGTTCGGGGAGAGGTTCGCCAGCTGTTTGTCACCTGTGCTGAAGCTGCACGTGGCAGACCTGCAGCCAAGTGGATGATAAGCAGGTGGGTCACCTCCTGCATAGATCTCTGCTATAGGTTGGCGGGCATGGAGCCACCCAGAGGGATAAGAGCTCATTCAACCCATCATACCGCTGCTTCGATGGCTGCTTCTAGGGATGTCCCTATCCAAGAAATCTGCAGGGCTTCTACCTGGAAGTCAGCACACATCTTTATTTCCCATTACCACATCGACCTAGAGTCATGCCGGGATGCTGGTTTTGGGACCTCAGTTCTCCAGTCCTTATTCCCCAAGTAAGTATTAGGGGGTGCGCACCTTGCCTCCCTCCTCCCAGAGAACTGCTAGGAGTCTGCCAAGAAGTGTGGATTGAACAACATATCCACGTCCCTAGAAATACAGGTTACTCACCTGTAACAGGAGTTCTAGGAGTGGTATATGTTGTTCATCCTCACGACCCACTGACCTCAACCTGGCTTCCAGTGGGCTAGATCTGGCATTATGGGGCAGAGCCGAGGGTTTTACCACCCGGGTGGGTGGGAGGATCCAGCTTGAAGACTTTCCGGCACATCTTAAAGCTGCAATGTACCTGCCGAGAAGTGCGGATGCACAACATATACCACTCCTAGAACTCCTGTTACAGGTGAGTAACCTGTATTTTTGCCACATAGGAGGAAAGGTATGATGTATCCTGTTTAATGCCGAATAATGGAGGTAGCAAGTGGGCGTCCCGGGTTTTGAACCTGTCAACAGTTAGTTGTCAGATATGCAGAAGTGGAGGGGCCCAAGCCAGCGGGGGGGGCAAACATGATAGTATGTAGAAGGGGATAGGGGTCTCCCTGTACACTCTTCTTCCTGTTTTCCATCTTACAAGGAAAGCACTAGTAAGACATCACCCTAATCTGTATTGTCCAAAAATATTAGTTTCAGAAAGGCAGGTTACCCCCCTCCCCCATCCTTAGGATGTCTGTGGGCATTGTACCTATATGCGGATCAGTCCCCAGGCTATTGGACCCAAAATATCTGATTAACCCAGAGGTTGAAATTAGACCTAGGGAAACAGAGGAGTGTGCTAGAAGAAAATATTAGTCTCTGGAATATATTCATTTAGATTCATTCTGTATGAGAGGCCCGAGAGAGACGGTGCGTAAGATTTGGATGATCTTGTATACAGTTGAACAACTACACATAATTACAGTATATTGGCATGGTGGAACCACAGTAGCTACAGGTCACCTGCACATTTTGTACATAGGACCAGAATCAGAAACAGATGCAAGTGTGTTGGAAAAGTAGAACCGTAAACTTTTATGAAAATGTTGCCCTTTATTTTTTTTCAGAATGGTCTACAGCTCAAACAACGAAATATTAAACGTATGCCAACTGGCAGGTTGATAGTACTGACCTTGATGTAGGTACTTTTGGTATTCCAGTTCAAGACAGTTGTCAGTTTTTGATTAACTTGGGCTTAAAAATGATGTTCTGGCATGCACAGCGCAGATAGATTTCTGCTATCGTGTGCGTGCGTGTGTGTGTTTTTTAAACTATACAGATGCATAGACGTAAGTTTGTAAAGACCCTGCCAGCACATTCCAGCAAGCACCAGGACTCCATCCACAAACTGATATCAATCCCTGTATGCCATTCTCATTCTATGTGAACGTTATGTAAGTACAGCTAGGCTCTGTTGCTCCATAATCGCTATCTAGTATTCACAAAGATGGGAGAGCCTCGAGTAGCACAACAGTGATGCACACCCCAGAGTGTCTTGCACTGTATCTGCACCTGGGGATGGACTTCCAGTACTGCAATGGTGCCGTTGCATACGTGGACTGTGGGTGGGAGAGTGTAGTGTATACCATCACTGGTGCTGGGTGTCTGGTGCTAGAATGATAATTGGGGGGGGTGGAGTGCACAGTGAGACACAGGTAGGGAGGTTGCACAGAAGATAGGAGGCAGCTGGAGTACTGTTGTTTTTGTTTTATTTTATTTTTTTCAAATATTTTTCTGGCCCTCTGTGTTGGAACTCTGTCGGGCCACTGCACTAGCTGACTCGCTCTACCGCCTGCTGTGTTCCCCTACATCTTCAATTTCATTGCGGTTCCCCAGGACGGGAGGCAGCAACCCGGGGAAACCGCAGGGGCAGTGACGAGGAACCAGCATTGGGCGTGTGGCGGAGACACCGACAGGGCCGCCGCGTATCCGAGGCGGAGGGTATTTTCTGGATTTACACTCTCAGCGTTGGACGTGCAATGCCGCCCAGCCTACGACCCGAGTGTTCCCACCCAGGTCTGGAAGGCAGCTGCCAACGTCTACCCCACGCTCGTGAATCCCTGAGCGTCGTAGCGCCGCCGGTCTCCACCGGGGGCTGCTGCAATGCCGGGCTTCCCCTGGATCCTTCCCCGAGAAAGGAGAGCAGTCCTATGGATGCTCGATCCTCTCTCTCTCTCTCTGCTGACCCACGGTGACCCAGACTGCTCCGAACCTGGGTGGCTACAGCACTGACTTAGCAGTGTGGCGTCCAGCGCCTCAACCCTCGGCGCCACTGGGCGGCTTGGGGTACTATTATTGACATGGGATGGGAGGGGTTTGCACAGTGGATGGGCAGTGGGGATAAAGGGTGCTACAAGTGTGAATGGGAGGGATATACTGTCTTTTGCAGTTTTGGTGAGGAGGGGGATAAGGGCGCTACTAGTGTGGTGAGAAGTGGAAATTATGTTTTCAACTGTGTGTGTTTTTTTTTTTTTCTGCCTACTTGTGCTTGTGTTCGCCCCTCTCTTCGGGGCCTCTGTGGTGCCCTGCATCTGAGTTCCTTCTGAGGCCAAAGACGCATATGGACTCCTTGAACCTATGTATCCGGATACCCCCCACCCGTCAGGGTGGAGGAGCGCCCATTCCTCCAGGCCTGTGCTGAGTGTACACCTTGCACCCCAGTCCCTGTATTTCCCCGACCGCTGGCCCCTGAAGCCTGTCTACCGGTGCCAATGCAAGCAATTTTCCTCTTGATATTTTTTCCCTATTCCCTGGGCGTCAGCATGCAGGGAGGACAATGAGTTGAAGGCATGCTGAGACGTGCCCTCTGCTCGAGTCCTCGGCTGCCGTCCGTCCCTCCCACAGTGCTACCTCTGTACTGCACCTACCACCCAAGTTCTCCCAGGTGGCGGTAAAGCAGCGAGGCTTGCGAGATCCAACCCCCGGAGAAGGAGAGCCCCTGTTAGGTGCTCTCCTTCCTGGCCGACCCCACGGCGACCCGTGCTCGTTCCCGAACATGGGTCGCCAGTGTGGTTCGAGGTAAGGTGCCAGCGCCTCAGCCCTCTGCGTCACCGGTCCGGCCCAGAAGTGGAAAATTGAATCAGATTTGATTGCAAGAGACAGCAGGTCCTGCCCTGCACAGTCACAACATTGTAATTAGATTTCTTATAAATTAGCTTGTTTTAAAGGGGGTGCTTCTGCTGTGTGGCCAATTCAGAAAAATTAAACAAAGTCCAGTGTTACTGCCCCCACCCGCCACCATTCTCAAATTGCCTACGGTTCTTTTTTTACTTGTTTTTGCTTCTCTCTCATCCACCCTCTTTCTTGGGGTTCCTCAAGCACAGCTACGCTGGTAGGACCGTAAGGACACTGGCTGTAGTGCCCCTCCCGTGTACTACATGATCTCCAGATGAGCCCCAGGCGGGGCAGAGAGGCCTCCCACCTCCTTCCGACACTTTGGGGGAGCGGGCAACCGGAACTGTATCCCTCGGCCCTTCCAGTCATTGATGCGAGGCTGGCATGAACGTGGGGGTATTTTTCCTTGTTCTCTTGCCCCCTACAGATGTCAGCGCTTGGGGAGGACCACTGAGTTGGAGGTGTGTAGAAATGCACCTCCGCTCCGGTCCTTGGCCAGCGGCTGCCCCTCCCTTGAATTCGGCCTCCTCCGCTGCACCAGCACCACCCATGGTCACCCAGGTGGTGGTGGTATTTCGGCGAGGAGATCTGCCCACCCCTCCTGGAGAAGGAGAGCGGCCTGTCGAGCACTCAGTCCTTCTTTCCTCGGCCAGCCCTCCGATGACCCTGGCTTGCTGCCGAACTCTGGTCGCCGGCTTTGCAAGCAGTAGCTCTACTGCTGTGCTGGCAGGCCAGAAAATGCCTACAATTCTTAATGTATTATCTCACCTACTGTGTTCTCAATTCTTGACATCCAAATGGGGCTCCATTTTATGCAATAGGGGTGGACATAAATGGGGTATGATCAGTCTGTTTATCTGAGTAACTGTATAAATGTAGACTCTTGCATTTATAAACATATAGTTGCTACGTCATCCTCCATTTATGTACATACAGTAGTTATTACATCATACTTTTGCGCCCCCTCCCGCCGGCCGACCCTAGTTTTATATTCTACCCAGTAAAGATGCTGATCCATTTCCTCAGTCTCACATGGAGACCCAACAACAGCTCTAACAAACTCTGACCAACATTGTTTCAGCCCTGGGTCACAGAATATTTTAAACAGCAGAACCTTTTTTTTTTCTGCTTTCTACCACTACCTTGATTTAAGAATTCCTTTGTTTTACTCTGTTTCTGTCTCCATATGACTGGATTCACAGCTTCCTGAACTTCCATGTCTCCCAGTCCCTTTTAAAACTATTAGCATTCTCCTGAACCTTACTCACCTCAGCGGGCCCACTACCCGCTCTGCTGCCCTCTTCACAACCGCGCTCACGGAACAGCATCACTCACTTGCTGTTTCTTTCAATAGCTAAAACAGTGAAAGCACAGCACCAACATGTAAAATACAAAAGGAATTCTAAACTAGCGCTACAACTGAACACACAGCCCAGGGAGAGTTAATCATTGCGGCTGATTGTCTATAATGGCACTCGCATGGTCAGACTTACTCATTCCCAAACTCTAACTATACCATTCACAAACAGGCAAGCTGAGCACCAAAGGCAGGATTAACCACACAATTTAATATATAGATTGAAAAAAGAAATACAGGCAAACTGAGTGGAGCTATCTGAATCTTGCAAAGTTGGAGACACTGCTGCAATGTTAAAACTTGCCACATCCCACACAAACAAATAGCCCAGTCAGGATATGCAGTTTCAATGCAGGGATGTGACATCTATAGCAATGATGCTGCTGTCCCATGGCAGCCTGCTGTACATGCGGAGCACTGCAAGGCACCACACAAATATAACCCTGTGAGAGGATTGAGTGGCTGGCTGTCTGCTCTCCCCTCCCGGATTGGGGAGGTGAGCTTCCCGGCTCTTGGCTGCCACTGGATGGAGGTCCGATGGTAGCCTTGACATTAGGGGGGCTGGCGCTAGGCTGGGTGGGCAGAGCGGGGCTGCGGGTTCTGGAGTACATGCTTCCACGTGCATGCCCTTCCGTTTCTGCCCTGGCCCCAGGAAGATGGGGGAGAAAAACAGAGAAAATCCTATGTCCCTCCCATCGCCGAGCATGATACCCTCTGTGGTCTTGGGTCTCGCACTGTGTAGATCCCTACCGGGTGGCGGTGGGTGGCAGATGGAACTGGGGATGTCCGAGCGTGGGTGCAATGAAAGGTATAGGTGGCAAAGGAGGGCAAAAAGCTGGGTCCCTGATTGAATAAAATACACCATATGACTGTGCATTATCCCACGACGACTGCTTGCCAGCACTTCTTGCCATCCCTCAGAACCTTCCCACTAGCAGCCTAGACAAGGTCACTCCACACCCAGCACACACAGGGTGCCACACATATAGCCTAACAACCACAGCCAAGTAAATATATGTAGTTGCCAAACATGGTAAACTGTTATCTGGTTGATCCTGACATGATTATGGTGCATTCATAGTGATTTAAAGAAAAAAAAAATCCTTATTTGTTGATCCTGCCTTAGTCACACTACACTGGAACACAAAAGTGAAACTCACTATATCAGAGACAGTGCAAAAATGGTAGGATCAGCCAGATACTTTTTTTAATCACTTTAAAGCCATTAAAATCATGGCAGGATCAACCAGACCACCTAAATGAAACTGTAATTTTTGTCAGACAAGGACTACTTTTTGTCCCCCCCCCCCCCAAAAAAAAAAACACAAACATTTCTAGCCATTTTCTACAATAGATAATCCAGTACAGGGTGTGCGGTCGTGCTCTGATATATGCAAACTATGTGTATATCATCATGACTGCACTCCCTGTAGTAGGTTATCCATTACATGTATGGTTATATTGTGGTATACAAGGAAATAAACTCTCGAGGGAGCTAACCAAATCATAAGGCCACAACCCGAAGAGTGAGTGGCTTTATGATCCGGTTAGCCCCTCGATGACTATGTTCAAATATAGTGGACTTACCCATCTTTTATTTTATGTAATACTTTTGGATGGTTATTATTAGTTTAATTGCAATTGCATATGCAAGGAAAGGGTATAAAGGGAAATACTGCTAACCCCTCATATGGGGAAAAAGACCTATCCATGTAATATCTATTTCAAATGTTTTACCAGGAAAGTCATACTGACGGATAACGGCTCATTTTCAGATGCATACGGGGTGGGATGGGGTGAAATTGGCTTACCCCCGGACAGTGACACCAGTACAGCAAACTACATTGATGCCAACGAAATGCCAGCAGCAATGACAGTTCACTATTGGTGCGCCAGAAACCCGGGGCACACTGTCTCCCTGTCCTGCACCCCCTCCCTGAATCAACTCTGACTCGGAGTTGATTATATTTAGAATGGGGGTGTGGGGCAGAGCCCCCTGCATGGGGTGTTTGGGAGGGGCAAAGCCTCCCCCAATAGAAACAGAAACCGGGAGTACTTCAGGATTTGTCAACCGCAATTTGCGGGCGACATAAATTCCGTTGCTGTGATGCAGGTCAACTAAATTGTTGTTGAACCGGCATCGTAGAGCCCCGGTGGGGGGAGGGGGAGTAGAAACAGGATACATGAGGTACACGAGTGCAAAAATGCAGATATGTAAATAAGCTTTAGCAAAATTTTAAAATTGTGCCAAGACAACTAACAGAAAAACATAGTATTTGACGGCATATAAGGACCGCTTGGCCTATCCAGTCTACCCATTCCTCCCTACCTACACTCATACCTCTCAACTGTCCCTGCTTTTACCCTCAAAATTTTAATCTGTCCCTCCTAAAATTTTTGTTTCCATGTCTAAACAGTGGGGTTTGTAAGCACAAATTAATGTCAAACATTAAAGTTACAGACTTGCTCTAATTTATTTCATTTTACAGTTAGCCACTTATTCTACCAGCTTCCTGTGTGGATATCACTAATTTTGAAAATGTGTCCCTGATTTTGGTCCTGTGTCCCTGATTTTTTTCAAGCCTTGTCCCTGATTTATGAGGGAGGAAGTTGAGAGGTATGCCTGCACTATTGTCGCATCCCATACCCAATCTAGAGCTCCCCCCCCCTCTTCTTTTTCATTATGATTCCCTTGTGCTTTTCTCATGCATTCTTGATCCCCACCACTCTCTTAGCCCCATCGCCTCCACTGGAAGGCCGTTCACAAATTCATAATTCCATGAAGAAAGTATTTTCTCACATCTTTTCTTGAATCTACACCCCTCTCAAGCTTATGGCATGTCCCTTGTTCTTGAGCACCTTTTTTTTCCTTGAAAAATACTTCGCCCTGTACCTTATTTACCCCTGTGAGGTAAAGGTCTCTATCTTATCCCCCCTCTCCTTCCTCTTTTCCAGGGTGTACATATATGTCCTTTAGTCTCTCCTTGTAGGGCTTTTGATGCAGAGCGTGCACCATTTTAATTGACCTCCTCTGGATTGCCTCCACCCTATGTCCTTCCAGAGTTGTGGTCTCCAGAACTGGACAAAGTATTCTAGGTAGGGTCTTACTAGCAATCTATATGGAGGCAACACCACCTCCCTCTTTTTGCTGGTGATATGCCTCCCACTAGCCCTCCCGACTGCCTTGTCACACTGCCTGGCCACTGTTAGGTCATCAGATGTGATTATCCTCAGGTCTTTTCACTTCTTGGGGGTCGTCAGTACCACTCCACACATTTTGTAACTCCCCCCTCCATCTTCTGTGCCCTAAGCGCAATATTTAGCAGTTTTTTGCATTGAAACCCAGCTGCCATACCCTGGACTACTTCTGTAGTTTTCTTGGGTCTCAGCTCATCCTTTCCACACACTCCGGGAGTGTCCACATTATGGCAGAGTTTGGTGTCATCTGCAAAGAGACAGACCTTCCCTTCCAGCTCCTCTGCAATGTCACTTATAAAGATATTAAAGCACACTTGTTCCATAGACGCCATATGGCGTCAGAACAGTCCATTGCTAGATCCGACACAAAATGGCCACCAGGAGCAAATGAGTTAAAGAGAACTGGTCCCAGCACTGATCTCACAGGCACCCCAGTGGTCACCCTCCCTTCCTTGGAGTAAACTTTGTTTACCACCACCTTCTGTTGCCTATCCCCTAACCAATTTCTTATCCAGGTTACCACCTCGACGCACTCCTGAGCTACCAAGCTTGCTTACTAGTCTCCTGTGTGGAACAGTACCAAAGTCTTATTGAAATCTAGGTAGGCCACATCCACTGCTCCACCCTGCTGTAAATCCTTTTGTCACCCAGTGAATGAAATCTGTCAGATTCGTTTGATATGACCTTCCCCTGTGATCACATGCTGTCTTGGGTCTTGTAAGTTATTCCACAATCCTTTCCTTCAGCAGTGATTCCAGTAACTTTAACACCACCGATGTCAGGCTGACTGACCTATAACTGTCAGCCTCCTCCCTGCTACCACTTTTGTGTAGTGGGACTACATCCATCCTCTTCCAGTCCTCTGGAACCACTCCTGGTAGGTGGAGACTTGTGTAAGTTAGGGTTCTGGAGTCAATAGCTCTGATGGTGCCTATCCTCTCTGTAATGTAATAGTGTTTCATAGTTAGCTGGGTAATAAAAAGTTTGGTAAAGCAACCTTTCCTGCTGAGTTTGGCTGAACGGGTACAGTTCAGTTTATAGATTATTAAATCTAACTTTTTCTTTGCTTTGTCTGCAAACTCTTATCTTAGTGTAGTTTTTTTTTTTTTTTTTTAAATAATGTTGCGCTAGCAATGTTATACCCCAGTGCCCAATCAAATGTGCTTCCCCTTTCAAAGGACATTGATCGCTTGTGTTCTGCAGGAGACCTTTAACAAACCTCATGTCTCTTAGTTCAGCAGGATTTTGGAAATTTGCTTCCAGTGACATAAATGCAGATCATATGTTTGGTTTCTGTCATAAATACAGGTCTTAAGAGGTCAAAGAAACCTTTTTTATTGTCAAAGAGGGATGAAGGACTACAGCAATCTGATTTTAAGAAAGAGGAAGCGGCTCGGCCAGACTGTTTTGGTGGCCACCCCAGCAGTAAGTAAATGGAAATATATCATTCTAATGATTAATTGTTTTAGAATTTCCAGAAGCAGCACCACCTCCCTGATCTTACCCCATTGCTCCAACATTTTTTTTCACCATATTTACCTCGCTAAGATGCAACATCTGATTTCTAGTGGTGTCTTCTTTTTACCTGTTTCCATAGCTGGGTGGACTGGAGCATTGAGAGGTTAAATGACTAGCTCAAGGCTGCTCAGAGTATTTACTTAGTTTTTGATCATTTGGATGTGGTAGTCTTTAAACCTGCATTGTCTCGAATTCCCCCCCAGAGCCCTAGCCACCAGACCATAGTCTCCACAATATAATTATTGGTCACCAGTTTTTTCGGTACTGGTTCCGGTTGTTATTTGCTGGCAAACACACGCCAACAGCCACAGCAGCTGTGCTCTAGACTCTGGCTGTCTGTCTTGAGTGCAGCTGTAACAGAAACAGTTGCTTTTCCTTTTTTTGTTACGGGAACGGCTGTTGCACATGATCTTTCACTAAGTAGCAGAATAAATACCTAAAAAGAAATGGAGTACCCTTCAAAAACAAATCCTCCCTGCCACACCCCCCCAAAAAAAAAAAAATTTTTTTTTTTTTTTTACATAGAAATGAGCCATGCTCGAGACTCACTGTGTTTCTCTGTCTTGAGCACAGGAGTGCCTCAGACGGCAGGTTCCCCTTCCCGCATTAAATCGCTGATCCTGTGTCAGATCTCTAAAATAGGAAGTAAATAAATCAACTAGCCAGTGTAGAAATTCAGAATCTTCATTGGCAGTGTCCGAGGGAAATCCTATAGCTGAAAAGTAAAAGTGGACCATCCCATTTTTTTTGGGGGGGGTCGTGATTAAGTAAAATAAATTGTGGGATGATGAAATTGTTTAAATTTAATACACACCCTTGGTGTGTGATGATTGATTAAACCCCTTGAACTTTGCTGTTGCAGTATATGAAGCATCACACACTTTGGGTTATATATTAAATATAGAATAATGGCTGTGTAGGTGTGTATAGAGAGAACTTTACACACATGTGAGGTGTGGGATGCCATACAAATCCCGAAAGCAAAGCTTTAGGGGTTTATAAAGGCATCCACACTGAAATATAATGTAAAATTTGCGTTTTACACACTTACCTAGCTGTTATTTTATATAATTTGCTGGCCTTTGTTTTTTCGCCTCTTGATTTTTACAAGTAATTGATAGCGTGGGAGGAATAACAAGTTTCAGCAACTGGTTAACTTTTTATTCTTTTGTCATAGAAACACTAACAGGCAGCATTTTAGAAACCATTTAAAAAGCATTTAATTTTTTTTTTTTTAACTGAAGTGTGACTTGTGATCTTCTTCGGGGGTATCTCAGTCATCAGGTAACACCGTAGGAACCTTCGCCATCGGTGAAGGGGAATCCGCATGGAAGATTTTCAGCAGATCATTTTCAGCAGGACCACCCACGCCATAGACATCTGGTGACGTCACTAACCCTATAGAGGCATGAGCGGCGTCTCTTCTGCCTCAGTTCTTTTCCACTGTCGACTCACTCGCATGAGTCTCCGCAGAAGCTCCGCCACAGTATTTGCGCCTTTTTCAGCCTATGGCTTTTATTTACTTACCTTTTAAAAATTTCTTTTTCAAAGAGATTCCTTCTTTTTGTTTATGTCAAGAGTTAATCCTTGTACTTCTCTCTTCCGTCGCTGCCCCTGCAGAAAGAAGATTACCTCAAACGACAAACATTCCATCTGTGTCTGCTGTCTTGGGCCTGACCATGAAGTTTCTGACTGTGAGCTCTCCCAGAAGTTTAACCAAACAACCCTCCGGTGATGCTAAAAGGCTCTCAAAAGGTTCCTGATGGATCAGCAGGTAGCTAGCTCTGGGAAGGGGTCCTCCAGGGTCCAGGACTCTTGTCATCCACCGGTTCTTCGAACGGACAGGCCTCCAAAGCCCAAGACAAGTCCTGGGGGGGTGTCAAAAAAAGTCTGAGATTATAACTGCTTCCCCCTGGCATCGATCTCGCTCCCCATTGGCTTCTCCTCCTGGGGGATCTTCTTCAGCTGTGGCCACTCCAATGAAGAGAACTGCTGTCCAGGTTTCTGTGCCCACCAGACCCATACCGAATGCACCTCTCCCCAACTCTCTGGGTGCACAGCCATCGACCTCCAGGTTACAAGCCCTCCGGTCAACAACAGGTTCGTTGTTGATGGCTCTCCCATCGAGACCAGCCCTTCTCCCACTAGGGCTACAGGCTTATCAGGTTCTCAGGACACAGCATGCGGTCTGTGCCATCTAACCCCCCCCCCCCAATCGACGTCCAAAGTTGACTTGAATGAAGTTCTGATCATGTTCACTAATGTGCTTGCACAGCGACTAGGTGCCTTAAACTGGCCCCCCTTTGCTGATGCCGTCGATGCCTGTTCATCGTCCCCAGGAGGCACCCCGTGGGCCACCACCAGCGCATCCGACCCCAGACTAAGAGATTGAAGAGGTCAGTCGACATCGAGAAGGAGTATCACCCAGACCTCATTCTTCCTGATGATGTGGAGGAAGAAGAAGAGGAGGAGGTCCTGCTCTCTGACAGGTATACAGCCTCTTCTGTCAGTGAAAGCTGTAAAGCATACTCCCAGGTCTTCTCCTGAGTACCCCCATTTGTTAGTGTGATGAAACAACTGTCCTCAGCCATGGGCTTCCACACTGAGGAAGAGGATGCCACCAGAAAAGATCTGGTGGATTTCCTGGAGATTCCGGAATCTCCCCCAAAGATCATTCCTCCAATGCTTCCAGCCTTGAAGAATGAAGCCATGGCAGCCTTGCACAGACAAAACATGGTGCCAGCTACGCCCTGCGGGGCGGACAGATGACATTACGCCCGAGTGTCTCCCCTGTTATGCTGCTCAGCCAGAGACTGACTCTGCGGGTCATTAAGGGCAGTTCATGACAGATGTAAGGCACCTAAGCACCTTAGTTCCCTTCCCCCAGTCAGAGTCTTGTAGAATTGATCTCTGGGGTAAAAAGGTTTATGCTTCCTCCATGATAGGTTTGAGGATTGAAAACTGTCTGTCACACATGGTTAAGTACCAGAATGCTAGTTGGAAGAAGGGCAAGGTTCCAGAGGGCACCCAAAAGCAGGAGCTGCTTCAGCACCTCCAAGCAGCTGAGAATGTTAGCAAACACCTTCTCAGAGCTTTGTATGACATGGTTGCCAAGGCAGCTGCCACGGGCATATGTCTCCACAGGCACTCCTGGCTCAGAGTATCTGGGTTTGCAGCTGGCGTGCAGTAAAAGTGCTTAATGCCCACTTCAGTGGCACCAAGCTGTTTGGCCCTGATGTCCAAGACATCATAAATGATCTACAAGCTTCTGGCAGGGCCCTCAAATCTGTCACCTCCTTCTATCATACCCAATCAAAGGGCAGAGGACAGCCTCCTTTTCGCAAACAGGACAATAGGCCTGGAACAGCTCCCCGTCCTCGGGGGAAAATACAGAGCCAAGAGTCCCTTGCCCTGCCCCTTCAGTGCTGGAGAGCGGCGCCCAAGCACCCCAAGTGAGGACCAGCCCTGTGGCTGAGCTCCACCTCTCTTGTCTCGTTTTTAATCGTGTGTATTGCTGTTGGCACTGTAGTGCTTACTCCCCGAGAAAATATATTTTTATTTCCCAGTCTGAAAATGGTGGCATCCTACTTGTCGAAGTTGCTCTCGTTGGACACGTCATCATTGTGAATGACAAGTTCAGCAGCTTTTTTGTCAGTTTTCTCGCACTTCTGACATTTACACATGTCTGTGCAGGATAGCCCAGCAGCAAGACAGGAATACCTCCCTGTTTGAGATTTCACATGCTTACAGGCACCAATGTACTGCCTACAAAATACTGTCTGGTGCTGGACTGCTTGCCATCCAGGTGATGGCAAGCTCCTTGTTTTCTGAATGCCATCCATGGCCAACAGGGGAAGGAGCATTCATCCTGTTAACAAGAGAGTGCCTCGTTTGGCAGCCTGGTAATTTGCCTGCTTGCTGTGTTGGTGTAGAGCATCACATGTTGGTGGCATGCTCTGTTCAGGTGATGAAGATGATGCCATGCAAAACATTTTCTATCGGGCATCATTGATATCCTGTGTTGAAGCTTGGCCATACAGATGGCACACAAATTGCTCAAGCTTAAGGAATGTTGAGTCTTGCAGTACGACGTCTTTCCCAAGGTCTGTGAAAGCATCAAGGAACTCTTCACTCTGAGGCCACAGCAAATGCCTTTCTCTTTCCCTTCTCCTAGAAGGCACTTGTAGAATAACATCCTGTGAACGTGTGGAGTCCAGTAAGGGAGGTACATGCCTTCAGGCCGAGAGCTGAAGTGACTTTCTCCAAATCTATAATGTGGCTTTGATTCCCAACACCAATGAAGAAGAACAAATTGACTGGAAGTTGTTGTCGTTTTTTCCCCGTGTCTGTTTCTGCCCCCAGGCCTCCCCTCCCAGCTCTCATCACCAGCCACCGATCCAGCCCTGCACTCCGACATCAGGCAGCATCCCTTCATCCTCCACAGATTACCCCCGGGGCGGGGCGTAGAGGAGTCCCCCTAAGCTGACTCTGAATCGGATCCAGTTCAGGGAGCGCCATTCAAAGACGGGGCCTGCGGTGGGTGGCTGCTTCACTCTGCATGACCGGCGGGCCCGTTCTTTCCACTTTGCTCCCGTAACGTGAGAAGGGCGTGCAATGATGCCAATGGAGACGTGCGCACGCGTCCACACTGTTCCTCCCAGTGCTTGCCCCATCTTAACCCCCTTTTGCACAGCATTGGCGCAATGCCCCCAGCCTCCGCTAGGGACCACAAGTGTGCTGACCACTGGAGTCTCCCCTCCCTGAAGAGGGAGAGCAGTCGGATGCTCGATCTCTCTCTCCTCCTCTGCCGACCCTCAGTGGCCCGCAGTCGTTCCCGAACATGGGTGGCCGGCGTATATCGCGAGGCAAGGCGTTCAGCGCCACCCAATTGACTGGTAGTTGTGACTTCAGACTGGTGCCTATAACTTTAACATCTGTAGCTGGGCTCCTAATTATCACATTCTGGTAGTCCTTGGCAGCATGTTTCATGTAAAGAAATATACATGTGTCACATTTGTCTTGGTTGCATCTTAATTCATCAACAGCACGGACTGTTATTGAACCCTTCTGCACAGCCAGGTAGTGACACTTCCTCTCCATGGGTTATGTACAGAGTGATGTCCTTGCCTACAGCTTATATATCTGCATCCTTCCACACGGTGTACAAGAATTTCTGAAGTACTTGCTTATTATTGCCATCAGAAAGAAACTTCTTCCACTAACTGGGGCTTTTCTGCTCCTTTCTGTAGATTTGTATAGTTTGTGAGCCACCAGCTGCTCTGCGGTACCATTCCACATTTTTAAGCTCACATCGGGATTCTGATCTGTGAGTCCAAATGAGTACACTTGTACTTTGTTGCAAGTTTAACCATGTTCACTAAAATGGTGTCTGCAAGCTCACCAAATGTTGGAAGGAACATCACGTAGTGCCATTCCAGCAAAGATTACTGTACCACTTTCTGGAATTACAAGAAGTCTTGCAAAGAGTTTCTTGTAGCTATGAAGCATCATGTCTTTGCCAGCTACTTTTGCTTTTGGTTTGACTTCATCACTGAATGCTTTCAGTTTCTGGCTTTTGATGGGGAAAAAAAATGTCCCGAGTAGCAGAAAGCAGTCGCTGGTTCAAGAAGTCCATCAGTGCAATTTCACCTTTCTCTTGAGCAGCTAGCAAGTCATTTGTAATCTCACTGGTAGCAGCAACACCTGAACTTAAAACACACTAGTCCATCGTGAGGAGCATCAAGAGGATTGATCATGCATTCAGCAGTGAACAGAGTGCTCATTATGGCTGTCTCATCATTCCAAATTCTTGTTATCAAGATAAGGCGATTGAAGAGAATACATGTCCATTTTGATGTGGACTGTCCACTGTCCTTGAATGCTGAGTTCTGTGTAACAGTGTGGGTGCGTGATGGGCAGGTTCACCATTTCCAGCCAATATGATGGAAGATACCTTGCACAGTTCACCCGATCATAAGAGAAGAGCCAGGGCATTATGAAGCAGATAGCTGAAAGGTGCAACTCCCAGTCAGACTCACGGGTTGCTCTCACAAAAAGGAGCAAGATTTGTACCATGTCGATGTAAGAGCTCCAGAAGGCAAATGTTGGATTCTCTTGGCCCTTCCTTCTAACAGTGTCTTTATATTTCATGACCATATTGGTGAATTCATTAGCTGTACACAGAACATCAAATTAGTCGACTGGAAATGCTAGCTTGATTTTTATGACCTCTAGGCACTCGTATGCTTTGTCCAGGGGTAATGATTTAAAGAAAGTCTGGAATCTCAAACACTGCATGCTTTCATATAGAAGTTTGTATACTCTCATACTTCGGTTATAATGGTGACCATTCAGAACACCACTGATTGATCCTTGGGCGACAGCATCTGGCTCTAGCAAGATATTACAAAGTCCTGCATCCCCAAATCTTTTGCCAAGGGCACCTAGAAATGACATGCAAGTATGGAATTCACCGAGCTGCACAAACAAACGTCTTTTATAGTCCTCATCTTTCCAGCGGATTTGTTGTACTTTAGCATATATTGCTTGGTCAAAGACCAAGACAACATGCTCAAGTTCAAGCTGATCAGCTATATCATTACTTCATTTCAGAATAGTGTTGACAGTAGACATCTCTGTTGGTGATGCCTCAGTGATTGGAAGGTAATGAATAGCTGACTTCTCGAGAGTACAGTCACATTGAACAGCAGTATGAAAACCTGTCTGGCCAGGAAGTGTACATGATTCAGCATTGAGAGCCTTCATAAAAATGTATGCCAATTCAGTTCTAAGCACTGGTGCCATGTTCAATCTGTACTTGTTAGCCTTTAATGGAGCAAGTGCATCTTGACTCAGGTTTTGTGTACCTTGCCTCTTGCGCTGATGGTACTGCTGTATCACAAAACTGGGGGGGGGGGTTCTGTAAGAGAACAGACTCCTTTTGGCAGTGGCGCTCTTCCTGGTGTTGAGGTAGATTCAATGATGTGGCTCTGCAGCATTATTCCATTTGTATGGTGGGTAGTGCCACGTCTAGATAGGGTTTCTTCTCCAAAATCAATATTGTCCCAGACTACAACTGTTGGAGTCTTCTTTGCAAAGCCCGGTGGGACCTTATCAGAAACTTTTAACAAGCTGCAGTTGAGCAAGGCTTGTGTCATGGCTAATCACTATACTCCAGGATGCACAATGTCCCAGTTTGTTTAGTATGGAGACCGCTTGAGATGATCCTGTCTGGTGTCGAATTGTCAATCCAAGGCAAGGGGATTTAGGTGTCTGTTTTCGACCCTTGGATGTAAGGTAAACAATGCCTTGACAAAGTGATAGCAGTTTAAAGTCCACATCATCAGGAAGATCAACATAGCCAGCCAGTGTTGGTGCCTCTGATGCTCCAGTAATCCAGGCCATCAAATTATAAAGTTCAACTGGCATGACAGCTTTTGTAGCATCAACAGTCAAATCTGTTGATGTTGGTGGCCAGGGACAACTCATTCCAGGACTGTCATTCAGTGTGCTTTTGATAATCAGTGCGGCATTGTACAGAGTCCGAGTTAAAATGCACATCAGGAGCTGGTGTACTTGCTGTTGATGATCTGTGAGATGGCTCCTCTTCACTCTGAGTTGCCTCTGTAGTATCTGTTTCTGTTCCTGCCTCTTATTGATAAGGAAGTCTATCAGTAAGTGTGCTTGTTGACAGTATGTCAACAAACACCATCTCACTAATATTCCTGCAGTGTGGTGTATGAAAGGTGAGCTGAGGGAAGTCATGTTTCAGACGATGTTTCAGTCTGTCAACTCTGTAATATAAAAACTTGTATAATTTCTAAAAACAGAATTCTCCACAGGGACATTAATTGTAGTTGTAAGGCATGAGTCTTGCTATTGTGTTTTTAAGTTTATATTTTACTATTGTATTCAAGACTTACTACAAACGTAAAGGTTAGAAAAATGCCATGGTGTTTAAATTTTCAATTGTCTACCATGATTGTGTCTAAATGATTATGAAAATGTCTGCTTGTATTAATGTATCACTTACTTGTAATTTGAAGCATCACGACCGTCATGCTTTTTTACAAGCTTGATGAAGATCTGGGTAAGTCTTGTCATCCGCGACACCTCCTGGTCCACAGCGAGCCTCTGGTGGATGACAGTGGCACAGAAAATCATGTAGGCTTTGCTGCACATCTGCTCAGCACAAGTAGACTTATCCTTATCTGATGACTTTGTCAAAAATCTTGTGTAGTCTGTGTAACATGTTTTATGGTACTGGACTTCCACTGGCACACAGTCCATGTCCTTGTATGTGAATAACAATGCTCTGATCCTCTTTCAGCTCTGCAGCTCTTTTTAACTTTCCTGTATCTATGGTTTTTGCCTGGACTAGTTGATCCTTCTGGCGTTTATGGGCCACAGTGATTTATTGGTCCCTTTTCTTGCATGTGATGCAGATGGCAGGAAGAACGGGTACAGATGCACGGATAGGGAGGCCAGATCTTGACCGAAGTTTTTTCCTGGGGCTTGGCAAAGGTGTGGAACTAGTGCTAGAAGAGATAGATTGTCAATCATCCTGTTTCTCCTGTAATACCGACTGCTGAGTACAGCATTTTCTTGCACTCTATGCGCTTTTTTTTAATTTTTATTCATTTTTCCATTGTGCATTTCACACAATACAAATATATTCGGGTAATAGCAATTTAGAGAAAAAAAAAATACAGCTATTTAGCAATACAAAGTCAGGATTTATGTACTATTACTGTAGTGACCTCATATGCGGGGGTCTCATTTTTTCGTATTAAAGCTAATATCGAATGATATCTAAGAAGAGACCATTGCAACAGACTCATGGACTAAATTGATAATGAGTTTCTATTATCTGCCGAGGTGTAAAAACACCTTTTAACACATCTTGTGTTATATAAGTCCATGTAGGATCAAAAATTCTTACATCCTATAAGTACTCGACAGCATTAAAACAGAATTGGCTCTTCTAATACAGCCTTACAAAACTTTTATATGTCAAAACAGGAATCCCTTCTTAAAGTGGTCTCTATGCGCATTTAGTACATAAGACGCTTATAGCAGGTGGGGTGAAACCCTGCGTCACTGGGAATGTTATCAGATTCTTTTGACAGGTGCTGTTGAAATTATTCTGCAGTGTATTGGTCATGCCACGCAAGTCCAACCATGCTTGAGTACATTCATGGGATATGAACAGCGGAGGATGGATGAGGGGGGCGCTCGCATCGGAGTGGTTAAGTCTAGAAGACGCCCTGGGGCGAAATGGAGTGCTGAACGTGGGCCTTCCTGTTCGGTCTCCATACCCAAGGGCACCACCTCTATAAATGGTGGGCAGGGGGTTGGGGCATCCCAGGAGTTCCATCCAACCCGGGCGGTGTTATGCAATGCCAGGTCCATTGTGAACAAGACTGCCATTGTAGCAGACTTGGTGGGTGCAGCGGACCTGACTTGCATCACCGAAACCTGGCTGGATGGCAGTGCTGGCCCTGTACTTGAGGCAGCAGTTCCAGCTGGATATTCGGTGATACACCGCCCGAGATTGGATCGCAGGGGTGGGGGGGTTGCGGTCTGTTTTAAGACCAAATTGGATCTCACTAGTGTCCCAGTTGAGGAGACCACATCATTCGAATGTGTCGTAGTGGTAGTGGCAGGTGGGGGCTATAGGATGGCGCATGTCTGTTGTCCACCCGGTGTCGAGAAGCTATTCCTTAAGGAAGTGGCGGACTTCATCGTCGACCTGGTATTTGAGTCGCCCAGGTTGATGGTACTGGGTGACTTTAATGCCTGGATCGACGACAAACTCTTGCAATTTGGACAGCACTTCCTCCAGTTGATGTGTTCATTGGACCTCTCACAGGTGGTTACCTCTGCCACTCATAAACACGGCCATTCCCTTGACCTGGTCTTCCTCTTGGGGATGGAGGCCTCCGATGTGGGGGTGGAACCTGTCGGATGGTCTGACCATCACAGTGTGAGATTCAATTTCTGCACCCCTCTGTGTAGGCCAACCCTTGTGGAGATGGTCAAGTACCGCCCTTTACGGGATGTGACTCCCGATGGCCTAACTGTGGTACTGGATCTATCAGAATTTCCTGGGATGAGCTTGAATCCTGAAGTTTTGGTTCTGGCCTGTAATAAGACCATTACCACTGCACTGGATTCTATTACTCCCACCCATGTTCGTCCTCTCCCCCTTCGCCCTTGGTCCCTATGGTTTGATGGGGACCTGAGGGAGATCTTGACAGTGGGGCCTTGAATTGGAAAGGTGCTGGCGGAAATCTGGCTTGATGCGACCATCTTAACTCCTAGAGCATTATCAACTCTATCAGTCAGCAATTGCCCGTAAGAAGGCACAGAACCGACCAGCCCAGCTCTTTTGAACCATAGACAGGCTGTGCAACCCAGCCTGTCTACAGGTTCGTCGAGCCTTTTCACAAATGCAGTGTGAGGAGCTTGCTTGGTTCTTTGCAGATAAAGGTGGTTGACATCCGGGCAGAGACCCACTCGGCACTCTGTGGGAGTCGCAGTGGACCAGCCTGCGGTTACAAGCTCCCCCGTTTTCCTGGAGTTCCTTGGAAAGGCGGGAAATCGAAGATGTTATGAGGATTGTCCAGGGTATGCGTACCACATGCTGTAGTTTAGATCCGGGCCCCATAGCCCTAATTATGGACTGTGGGGAGGTTATCATCCCGGTTCTAGCTAAGATAGTTTGGTACTCCTTAGACTCCAGTGAATATCCCTGCTTCCTGAAGGAAGCGGTGGTGACACCAGTGTTGAAGAAGACTTCTCTGGACCCAGACTCCCTAGCCAACTACAGACCTATCTCGAACCTTCCCTTTGTGGGGAACGTAATCGAGAAAGTGGTGGCTGCCCAGCTAGACAACCATTTGTCCATCCATAACATCTACAACCCTCTTCAGTCAGGTCTTCGAAAGGGGCATAGCACCGAGACTGCGCTGGTTCGGGTGCTCAATGATCTCTTGATGGTGAGAGACCAGAAAAAACGGTCCATTTTGGTCCTATTGGATTTGTCAGCAGCATTTGACACCGAGAACCATGGGGTGTTGCTTGAGTGCCTGAGATGCATCTGTGGGCTGTCGGGTTTGGTTCACAGATGGTTTACCTCCTTCCTCACAGGTAGAACTCAGAGGGTGGTATCGGGGGTATTTTCCTCCGATCCTACCTCTCTGTCCTGTGGGGTGCCTCAGGGCTCTGTGCTGTCCCCCATGTTGTTTACGGTGTACATGCTTCCCCTCGGAGACATTGTAAGACGATATGGGCTGGAGTTTCATTGCTGTGCTGATGATACCCAGCTCTATCTGTCTTTTGCACCTGACCAGAATAGAGCACTCTCAGCGTTTAACAACTGTCTCTGCGAGATCTAGGGTCGGATGAGGTCCAGCTGGTTGAAGTTGAATTCTGGGAAGACGGAGGTGATGGTTGTGGATCCCGGCCGCTGGATTGGGGGGTGGGGAGCAAACCATCCCTCAGGTTTATTCTTGGGGGATGTTGAGCTCCCTATCTCCGAATGGGTACGTGACCTAGGGGTGATCCTTGATGATCGGCTGACATTGCGTGCTCAGGTGTCTGCGGTTGTTAAGGTATCTTCTTACCATTTGAGGAACATCACTAGGATCGAGCACCTTGTTCAGTCTAGTGACCTGCCCATGCTGATCCATGCCTTTGTGACCTCGCGTTTGGACTACTGTAATTCCCTTTACTTTGAGCTTCCTGGGGTTGATATCCGCCGCTTGCAGCTAGTGCAGAACTCAGCGGCCTGGCTGTTAATGGGGACTCCTCGTTCCTCCCACATTACACCGGTGCCTCGGGATCTGCACTGGCTGCCGGTTCAGTGCCGGATCACCTTTAAAGTCTGTTTACTGACATATAAAGCCCTACATGGTTTGGGCCCTGACTACCTGAAAGATCTTCTGGTTCCTTACCTTCTGGAGCGACCGTTCCGTTCAGCCAACGAGGGGTTGCTAGAGATTCCGAGGGTAGCTTTAAAATCTTCCGGCGCCTGATCTTTTATGTTCGCGGCGCTGACCCTCTGGAATTCTCTACCCCGTTGGATTAGAGAGTGCATGATGGTGGGGGTTTTTAAACGAGGATTAAAATCCTTTCTATGGAAAAAGGCATTCGGAGATGGTAGCGACATGGACATTATCGACGACATTCTTGATTTTAATGTTTTTATGATGTCTTAATACAATATTTTATTATAATGCGCCTTGATTTTAGAAAGGCAGAATATAAATAAAGATTATTATTATTATTATCCCACCTGACGCGTGTAAATGGTTGAGTGGACTCCTTGATTGAGTCTAGATGCATATAACAATGCAGACCAGTTCTAAAACTGGATTTCTTGTGAATCTTAGATGATTGACAAGGGCTTTCCTGGTCTTCATCACCATCCTTGAGCGTGGCCATATTGGTTCTTCATGAATACACATGTTGACTGGTCAAATCCAAAGCCACCAACCTTTACTACTGTATATTTTTGTGTGCCTCAAGTGGCTGGCTCAGTACTGGGTTAACTTTCCAATACTTGCACACTGGCTGCTAAAAAGTAAACAAAAAAAAGGTTTAGGAAGCAACATTGAAGTCATAAAAAAAGCTCACCTTACAGAGACTGAATTAATGTCTCTTCCAGAAAATCTACATAGTTGACAATGTCTTTGCTGTGCTTGCAATATCCCTTAAATATCAAGTGTTGTTGCTAAGAAAATACAGTGGTTGCTATGGACAAGCACCTTTTATCGTGTTCCTACCCTTAGACGAGGTCTGGGGAGAAAGGGGAACAGGCGGCCATTGCCGTACACTGGAGCTACACCAGAGGGATCGAGGGAGCCACAGTGAGAGTCAGCAGGCACAAGCCCTAAGGGAGAGAGGAGTGAGGTGGGTTTTTCTCCCTTGGGCTGCACTGTTGCACCGAGCAGCTGCCTTCTGGCTCCAGGAGTGGATGGCAGCCTGTCCTGTGGACGGGATAGGTAGGCGTAGGCTCCAGGAGGAGCCACTGGGGAAGGAAGGAATAGAGCGGGTGGCTTTAAAAAGCCAGCTGACTGCTGCTCACTCCTGAGAAGAGGTCGGGGGAGAAAGGTGAAAAGGCGGCCGTTGCACACTGGAGCTACACCAGATGGATCGAGGGAGCGGCAGTGAAAGTCTGCAGGCGCAAGCCCTAAGGGAGAGAGGAGTGAGGTGTTTTTTCCTTTTGTCCCACCTATCCTCCGTGGCCCCAACCTCTATTAAGTACCCAAGGAAGAAGGAGCCAGATCCAGGGTGAACCGCTGCCCTCTAGAGGGAGGAAGAGGGTGCAAATATACTTTAAAGGAGCTGATCACTAACTGAGGGGGATCGGGCGCTGGTGGATGGCAGGAGGAGGAGCATCTGTCAGGTGGGGGCAGCTGGAGGAGCTCGACAGAGAGACACATCCAGAGGTAAGAGCAGTGTTGTTGGTCTATGGTACAGAGTATTTTTAATTTAGGGGGGTGTAATACAGGATCCGGGAGCACTGTGGCTGTGCTAGGAACAGGGTACTGTTCAATTTCTGGAGGATCTGCTACAGAACCAGGGGCACTGTGACTAATTGACACTTGGGGGGGGGGGGCGCTGAAACTGTTCGGGCTCTGTATTATAAGGGGAACTTAAAGTGATATAGGGTATGTGGAATACGTAATCTGTTCTAGGGAGAAAGTCAATTATACATACTGCGGTTGTAGGGGGTGCTTTAATTTAGTGTCATTACAGGTGGAAGAGTTAAGTCGAGGGTCTTGTAGTAAGCAGGGCAGGGGTGGGTAAGGACACGCTAGGTGAGATCTGTCTACAGGGGGTAGTTGGAGAGTAAAGAGACACTGGGGAAGGGCACACTAGGGGTGGGGTGACATTAGCGGGGGCAGGATGAAGACAGCACAAGAGGGGGCACAGGGGGCAACAAGATGCTAGAGGGGCCATTGGGGGTAGAATAGTGGGTTTCAATGGTTGTGGGGCGGCAGTCCGGTTGAATGTATTGTGGAAGCTAGGAGGGTGTCCAATCTGTCACAGGCTGATGAGACTTGAGGAAGAAGTGCAGTGGCTTGGTAGAGAGTTGGGGAGGTTGGGAGGAACCAGGGGCAGAGGGCAACAGGAGGATGCCATGTGAGAGGAACAACAGTTTGGGTTGGGGGGGGGACAGGGAGGTGGACAGAAGCATTACAAATAGACCTAGCACGGGAGAGGGGCGTAAAGGCAGGAAGAGGGAGCCCACACCCAGCACGGCCGAGAGGGCAGGAAATAAGCTTGCCATGCTGGCAACATTTGGGGGTGAGGAGGGGTAGGTAAGGAGAAGTGGGAGGATAGCACAAGGGTTGGTGGTCAGGCAGAGGACTGTGGTAGGGGTAAGAGGGGAGGGGCACAGCTGGGAGAATGGATGACTGGAGCTGGGTAAACACGAGAGGAGCGATGCTGGAGTGGAGAATGGGGAGACTTAGTGGAGTGGGAGGGTGGCAGTAAGGGGAGAGGATAGGTCCCAGGAGGGGGGAAACCATAGGAGGGAAGGGCAGGATTTCAGCTGAGGTGGACTCCTGTAGAAGATACCAAGGTAATGGGGTGGGGGGGGGACCAGGGTTGGAGAAGGAGGGGTATTAGTACTGGGGGACTCCATACTTAAAGGGATTAGATGGGGCCACAAGGGGGAACGCCATAGTCGCATCTGGGTGGAGTCCATACCTGGCTGCAGGCAGGGTGGGGCAGTCGATTCTGAAGTGTGCTAGGAGGGGTAACCACATCTCGTGGTGCACGTGGGTACGAATGATCTGGCTGGGGAGATGGTGAAAGTAGTGAGGGAGAGGTTTGAGGAATTGGGTAGGCTGTGTGGGGAAACTGGGGGAATTGGTGGCCTTCTCTGAGGTGCTCCCAGTACCCTGACCTAGTACGGCGAGGAAAGTAAGGATTGGGGAGTTCAACACCTGGCTGAGGGAATGGAGTTGATCCAGGGGATATGGGTTGGTGGGGGCTGGGACAGAATCTGGGACAACAATGAACTTTGTGCAGGGGATAGACTACATTTAAGTGGGAAGGGGAAGAGGTATTAAAGCAGAGGGTAGGGGAATACATAGCTACGGAGGTGGAGTTAAACTAGGTGGGGGGTGGCGAGTGGACAGATGGTAGGCAGGGATCCCGGACAGGGGAGCCAAACAAGCTTACCCCTCAGGCTAGCAGGGAGGAACTTGGAGAAGGGGCACGGGGAGTGGGACTAGGAAGGGGGTAATTCAGGGGGGGGCGTGGCAGGGATGGGTTGGAGGGTGGTCTCACTGAATGCAAGAAGCCTTGGTAATAAATCAGCGGAATTACAGGCTCTCTTGGCAACTGGAAGGGTGGACATTGCGGCCATCACAGAAACGTGAGCCACCCAGTACCAGGAATTTGATTTGATGATCCCAGAGTAAAGGATATTCGGGAAGGATAGGGCTAGGGGAAAAGGAGGGGTGGCAGTGTATGTGTGGGAGGGGATAAGGTGCATAAGGGGGGAGGAGGAGGAGGAGGAAGGCGGAACAGAAGCCCTACATATACAGCTTCAAGACTCAAAACGTAGGACATTGAGGATGAGGGTGGTGTACAGGCTGGATCTGGATAGGGAGTTAGCAGAACAAATCAGAAGGGTCTGTAGGAAGGGAAACACTGTGGTGGTGTGGGACTTCAGTCTACCAGGGGTGCAGTGGAGCACCTCAGCTGTCAAGCGTGCAAGGGAGCAGGTTTTACTAGAGGCATTTCAGGACAGCTTCCTGGTGAAGTTGGTCAGTGAACCAACTAGATTGGCTAGGACTCTGGACCTGGTTCTACCAAATGGGGAGGCTGTAAGGGATCTGAAGATGTAAGACCCTCTGGCTGGGAGTGACCACCACACGATATGGTTCATCCTCAGCATGGGCAGGGAAGCAGAAGGTACGGGTACCAAAGCGATAGACTTTAATGGGGTGGACTTTAAAAGAATGGGGGAAATTTGGGGCATGCATCTGGCGGAAATTCAACCGCACATGGATGCTAGCCAAAAATGGGATATTATTAAGAAAGGTCTGGTGGAGGAGACTGGGACATGTACAAGAACAAAGAGTAAGAACGGACAAGCAGAAAAACCCAGCTGTCTGGTGCAGGAGGTTATGAAAGGGGTGGGGGCAACAAAAAGGCATTTTGAATACTGGGGATAACAGGGAGGTGATGTGAAGAAGTCCAGGAGGTTACCAGGCTGGTCAGAGCGGCCAAGGCTTCCAGAGAACTTAGACTGGCCCAGAGCATAAAGGACGGAGAAAAAGACTTCTTCAGATACATCAGTGAAAGACTGAAAAACAAAGATCAGATTGTGAGGATTAGAAAGGCTGGGGGTGGGTGGAGAAGGGGGAGAACCAGGTGGAAGGACTGAATGAATACTTCTGCTCTGTGTTCACAAGGGACAAAGGGAGGCAGATACCACCTGGAAGAGGAGAAGTGGGTGGGGGGGGTGACTGATATAGTGATTACAGAGGATAGGGTGCTGAAGGGATTGAGGGCTCTGAGGGTGGATAAGGCACCGGGTCCAGACTGCATTCATCCTAGGGTACTTAGGGAACTGGCAGAGGTCCTGGCAGGACCACTAGCTGACTTATTCAATACACTCTTGGACACTGGATGCGTACCACAGGACTGGGGATTGGCCTATGTGGTACCCATTCATAAAAGTGGACCTAAGGACGAACCAGGGGACTACAGACCAGTAAGCCTCCCATCAATTGTGGGGAAACTCATGGAGATGATCCTAAAAGAGAGGCTTGTGACCTTTTTGGAGATCAGTGGTCTCCATGATGGCCAGCAGCACGGGTTTATCTCTGGAAGATCCTGCCAGATAAATTTGATTTGAGTATTACGACTGGGTGACAAAGGAATTGGACAAAGGCCACGTGGTGGATGTCCTGTATTTGGACTTCAGCAAGGCCTTTGATTTTGTGCTACATGGGAGATTGGGAGGAAGCTGGAATGTATAGGGGTGGGAACAAAGATGGTTAGCTGGATCATTAATTGGCTGAAGGGAAGGCAGCAAAGGGTGGTGGTGGTGGGGGAGCTCTCATCACCAAGGGATGTGACGAACAGGGTGCCACAGGAATAAGTATTGGGACTAGTGTTGTTTGGGATACTCGTAGCCGACATCTCCCACGGGGTCCAGAGTAAGATCAGTCTCTTCAAAGTTGACCCAAAGATGGGTGCTGTAGGAGGACCTGACCAAACTACATGAGTGGTCAGATGCATGACAGATGGAGTTTAACACCAAAAGTGCACTTCGAAGCCAACAACCAGGGGAGGAGCTATCAACTGGGGGGTGTACAGCTAGAATGCACCGAGGAGGAAAAAGATCTAGGGGTGCTTATAACGGGGAGTATAAATAACTGCTCAGTGCAGGAAGGCGGCAGCAAAAGCCAACTGGATGCTGGGGTGTATAGTGAGGGGAATCTCCTCCAGAAACAGGGAGGTGATCCTGCCCCTCTACAGATCACTGGTCAGGCCACAACTGGAATACTGCGTGCAGTACTGGCGCCCATTCCTGAAGAAGGACATCAGATTGTTGGAAGGTGTACAGCGGAGGGTGACAAAGATGATCCAAGAATTAGATGGATACTCCTATGAGGAGAGGCTGGGTGAGCTGAGCATGTATTCCCTGGAGCAGAGGAGGGACAGAGGGAACATGATCAAAACCTTTAAATATTTAAAGGGGATTAACAATGCTAGTAAAGAAGGGATTTTACAGATTAGAAGGGGGGGGTCACGAGGGGGCACCAGATGAGATTGGGGGGGGAGATTCAGGAGGGAAGTCGGGAGACATTATTTCACTGAGAGGGTGGTGGATAATTGGAATACTCTGCTGGAGGAGGAGGTGGTAGCCTGTAGCACGGTAGACGGTTTTAAGAGGGGATGGGACAGAGTTAGATGGGGTTGTTTGTGAGGAGAGGCAGGATGGGTGGGGTAGCTGCAAATTGAGGGGCTAGCTGCACAGTCGAGCAGACTTTGATAGACCGTGAGGCCTGTTTCTGCTGGTGTTTTTTCGAATGTTCGTACCCTGCCTTTTTTTTTTGTTTTGTTTGAAATTAAATTTATCATCATTTGAGACATCAAAACCTCCCTGTAAGATGGTTGTGTAAAAAACTTTATCTGCTATTTTGTACAATGCTGCCACTAAGGAAAATATGCTGTTTGCCATGAAAATACATGCTACTATGAATATTTAGGACTAAATTAATTTAAAATGTCATACATTTGTCATTTAAATACGTAGCATGGCGTTAAAAATGGAACATATTTATAGCTATAATGAACCACGAGTATTGCTGATGGTAGATAAATTAAGGTGGTGGGGTAATGTTTTACACCACCAATTTTACTGAAATAGAGATATGGCTGTTTCTAGTGTCGTGGACATGATGTTCTATCCACACTTCTGGCAGTGTCCTTTCCCTTTAAAAGATACCGAACAGTCTTCAAGCTGGCTCCTCCCATCCACCTGGGTGGTATATCCCTTGGCTCTGCCCCATGACGCCAGATCTTCTGTTCCACTGGAAGAAGCAGGTTCCCTCCTTACCACGCCCGTGTTGAGTAGGCCCTGGCGCTCAAATCTTCGGCTTTACTTCCAGAACTTACTGAAACTCATTTGAGTTTCATCTTCAGCTCGATCTTCGATTGCGACCACAATGGAGGATAAATCCTTGCCTGGATTACGCCAGTGCCCATGCAGGCAGAAGATGTCACGTACCGACCCCATGCCTCATGTGTTTACTGTCTTGATCACGATACTAAGGCCTGCGACATTTGTCAGTCATTTCACGTGACGGTTCTTGAGGACCATGCTGCCCGCCTGAAGTTTTGCGCCCAGAGAAACGTCATCTGCCGGTCAAATCCAAGGACACGCGTGGAGTGGTCTCTGCAGCCGGGGGGGCCCTCAAGCAGCTGGAGCAACTTACAGTCTTCAAGGAGGAGGAGGCCCAGGACGCCGCACAATCCTCTTCTGTGTTGGCTTTTGTTCCACTCCAGTTGGGCTCCACTTATTCGGCCTCCTTCAAGAAGCTGTGCCAATCCCTCCGGACCAAAGGGCAGGGCACTTCCGAATTGCACAGTTGCCGTTCATGCAAGGAGGATTCCAGGAAGGATAAAGAGAAGACCCATCGTTGACGATCCTGGGATTGGGAGTGTTCTCGCTCTCAGGAATCTCTGGTTTTGACTACAGTTGAAGCCTAGGCCACTGGTTCACGGAAACACCATTGGGCCAGTCGACTGATGCACCATCCAACGATGCGGCTGAGATTTTTCTCGATCCTGTCTACTGGTTTTCGTCCGAAGAGGCTAACCACTCTTTTTGATCAGGACTCTGGTCCTGCAGGTGTCCACTAAAGGGGTGGCCCAGCTAGCTGAGCCGGACCCTCCAGTCATCGACCCAGACCAGGAGGAGCCGTGGGTCTCTCCGGCTCACTCCGAGGCCCCTGCGTCAGCACCACTGACAGCCAAGGTTGAGGTCTTGATCTTCTCCATCCTCTGGGTCAAGCAGGTCCCACCGACATCAGCAGTCTCGCCCTCGGCACCATGGGAAGCGGCGTTGCTGCTATTCATCTTCGTCCTCCTCCTCGGGTGAGGAGAGGCTTCAGCGCAAGTTGCGTCGACTCTACGAAGATTTTATGCGGCAGCAGTTAGTGTTGACCGGGCTGAAGCGAACTCTGGCTCCCACCCCCAGCCATCATCTGGGTGTTGCCCGGCGGCCGACACCAACGCCCCAGTGGGCCGGCCGCACCGTTCCTCCTCCAGTGGTGCCGATCCAGACTGTTTCGGTTCAGCAGAAGCTGGCTTCCCCACCGCTCGTGGTGGAGCCGCCACCCAAGCAACTGCTGACCGGGGCTCTGTCCAGGGAGTCTCGGCTGGCTAAGGGGCTCCCCCATCGACTGTCGGTCACGTACACCTGACCACCCCTTGGCGGGTCGAGAGTGACTTGGGTGGTCGCTCGTGTTATGTGGACTCTTCAGAGTCCGAGGATTCTTCTTTGCACCCCTGTCCTCTCGACAGAGTCGATGGGGTAGATCTTTCGACGGAGGAAGGACCCACTTCGTTCATGGGCATTCTCTGCCACATCTCAGAGTCCACAGGGATGAAACTGGAGGCCGTTCAGAAGCAGGCTCTTTATCCCCTGACAGAGATTATAGATAAAGGGGATTCCCCGACTGAGGCTTTCCCAGTGGCCGAGGCCATTGTTGGTCTTGCCCTGAGCTCTGGCAGTGCCCCACCTCTTGCCCTGCACCCTTGGCCTGGATGGCCTGCAAGTGTGCGATGCCCACCGGTACCCTTTTGGGGTTCACGGTGTATCCCTTGGCTGAGGGATTGGTGGCTGACTCCGTGTTTCGGCGCTTGGGCAATACTGGGGACATTGCTAGACCGCTGGACAAGGAGTCCCAAGAAATTGGACCACTCTGCTCGAAAGGGCTATGCTGCCTCTTTGCTAGGCCTCCGCCAGGCGAGCTCGGCCATCTTGATGGCACACTTCTCCCACTCCCTGTTGGGCTTCCTGGATGGGGTGATTCCTCACCTCCTGGCAGACCTCCAGACTATGGTCAAGCAGGTCCGCGACCAGGGTCGAGCTGTGGCAAAACAGCAACTCCAGGTGGCTCTAGATGTTGGAGACTCCTGTGCCCGCTCAAATCAAATCAAAGCTTTATTTTTAAAAAGCATCTTTCCAAAACCAAAGCGCTTTTACAGTAGATCAAATACATAAAATGAAAACAACATCCTAAAATCAATCAATAAATATATTTAAAAACCTGAATATGCCAGACTAAACAAATGCGTCTTTAGGGCTAACTTAAAACTTTCGACACAGTGGTGGCCACAGTTGCATTGCGCCGTAGGGCTTGGCTGCGGATCTCGACATTCACGGCAGACACCAAGCACAAGCTGGTGGATGTCCCATTCTTAGGCAACGACCTCTTTGGGCTTGGTGTGGAGGTCACCTCCAGCGCATTGAAAAGATCAGTTCCACCCTGTACTCTGTGACATCCGCCCAGAAGGACCCCAAGGCTCCAAGCAGCAATAGCGCAAGCTCTTTTGATCCTCTACTCCTGCAACAAAACCAGCCCAGAGCCAGTCTGGCCAGCATGCTCCGTCCTGGCGACCTCAGGCCAAGTCCGTGGCCTCGGTAGTCCGAAAGCCCGAAGGGGAGGGATCCAGAGGCTTCTTTGCCCGGCCCTCCTCCTCCTCCAAGCCTGCTCAGTGGCGTGATAAGGGGTGCCTCCCTCATGCCAGTCGCACCTCCCCTGGGTCCTCCTGTGTGGGGGCCGGCTCCACCACTTCCTTTCTGCCTGGTCCGCTGTTACCACAGACGGGTGAGTTCTGGAAGTGGTCAGTCAGGTTCTGCCTCTGCAGTTCGAGCAGTACCCTCTCAGCCGAGCCCACGCCCCACGGGAGGACTTGGTATCCACAGACACTCGGTCAGCTCTTCGAGAAGACATAGCCCAGCTCCTTCGTAAGGAGGTTGTGGTCAGGGTAGCAGATCCTCTGGAACATCCAGGGTTTGTCTCTAGGTACTTCCCAGTGTCAAAGCTGATGGGGGAAGGGGGGCTGGCACCCCATTTTAGTTTTGCAGGACCTGAACAAATTTTGTTTGTTTATTTAGATCTAGGATTACAATTACCTTTGAGCCAAGGCTCTTTTACAAAGGTTCCACATCAGGAATGCACATACATGTTAAACAAGGGCATACAACATTAAAGACAGCATACAACCATATTCATCAGTTCAGGTATGGTATCACGGTAAATAGGATACGTGAATAACACACAAAAGGACTCATTTCAGAAACCTAGAAGAAATCAGGGAGGAAGGGTGAGAGGATTGGGGGTGGCAGCTGAAAAGAGACTAGAGCAGCTCATGGCATTGTCAAAGAACATCTGAGGGGGGTGGTTGATCTTAATGGAGAAGGGGGAAGTTAGGGGTGGCAGTCACATGAGCTGGAGGCCGTGAGATGATGTTGGAGGCTCGATTTGTATATGCCCAGTGAGGAGGTGGAGGTGATGTGAGTACTGAGGGCATTCATCCAGCTGGGTGCACTGTGTGCAAAGGATCTTTGGCCCAGAGTGGTGCGGCATCAGGGGACCTGTAGAAGCTGACATTCAGACCCTCTGGTGTTACGAGGATTAGTGTTTGGGTGCAGGAGAGCTTGGACACTAGGTGGAGTAAGGCCCAAAGTAGTTTTTTTCACCATCAAGCAGGTAAGGTACTTTATGCGGTTAGCGAGTTGAAGCCATCCCGTTTGAGCGTAAAGCTCACGTGTATGTGTGAGCTGGTGGGATCCAGTAAGCAGTCGACAGGCTTTGGGTCCCACACTTTTAGGATGGTAACTCTGTCTTAGATCATACCATCTCTTGAGCAAAACATGTGATTTTGATCCCTGGATCTGCAGGACATGTTCTTTCACATCTCGATCCGTCTGCCCCACCAAAGGTTCCTCTGCTTCCGAGCCGAGGGAACCCTCTACGGGTTCCAGGCCATGCCATTCAGCCTCTCCTCTGCCCCCAGGGTCTTCACCAAATGCATTGCAGTGGTGGTATCTTACCTGAGGTGCCAAGGGGTCTGGGTGTACCCCTTCCAGGACAGCTGGCTGATCGCGGGTCCCTCTAGGCAGGAGGTGGGAGTGGTCCAGGGACCTGGCCCTCTAGACCTGCATCGACCTTGGCCTCTTGGTCAATGAGGCGAAGTCGGAACTTGTGCCCTCGCAGGTGAACAACTTCATCGGGGCGGAGCTTGACTCTTGCCGAGCCAGAGCCCGGCTCCCAACGGACAGGGCAGGAGTTCTCTCCTCCTTTACCCGACCATTTCTGGTTGGGTACTTGCGCCCTGCCCAGGACTTCCTGCACCTTCTGGGTTACATGGTGGCCTGCACCAGCATGGTCCAATGAGCCCATTGGTATATGCACTCCTTGCAATGGGAGCTGGCCAGCCAGTGGTCTCAGCGCAAAAGTCACTTCCACCAGCTGGTCATGGTGACCCAGAAGATGTGGGATGCCCTCCAGTGGTGGCTCATCCCAGAGCATCTGCAGGAAAGGACCCCGTTTGTCTGCCCGGAGCCGACGGTCATTCTGATGACAGAAGCACCTCTCGCTGGCTGGGGTCCCCACCTGGGGGACCACAGAATCCATGGGCTGTGGACCACCCCCCCAGGAGTCCCGATGCCACATCAATCTGCTGAAGTTCCAAGCGGTTCGGCTGGCGCTGACCGCATTTGCTCTGTTTGGGATCAAGTGGTCCAAGTCCAGACAGACAACAACAGGACCATGCACTACCTCAACAAGCAAGGCAGGACATGCTCCTTGCCCCTGTGCAAGGAATCTCTCCATGTCTGGCCCCTTGTGCACAGCCTAGAGGCAGATCTCCTAGCCATCCATATGGCAAGAGCCTCCAACCAGCTGGCAGATGCCTTCAGCTGGGTGGGCGCGGCATCTCACAATTCGTCTCTCAATCCAGAAGTAGTTCAAAGTCTGTTCTCCCAGTACAGCACCCCTCAGGTGGACCTGTTCGCCTCCAGGGAGAATGCAAAGCTGAGGCTATCTGGTGCCCACCCCCTTCAGCAGGGCTCGCTGCAGGAGGATGCCTTCCTGAGGCTGTGGACCCCAGGCCTTTTCCATTCCTTCCCTCAATCCACAAAGTGCTACTCAAGGTCAGGAGGGACGAGGCACGGGTGATCTTGGTAGCTATGGACTGACCCCACCACTTTTGGTACCCTGATTTCCTCAGCCTCCGCAACAGGCTCCTGAGGTGTCTTCCCACACACCCAGACCTGCTCTCCATCAGTCAGGGGAAGGTACTCTACCCAGACCTTCAATCCTTGCACCTGACAACCTGGTTCCTGAGCAGCTAGAGTTCCAGGCTTTGGGTCTCGCCGAAGATGTCCTCACTGTATTGGAGGCATCTCAAAAGGAATCGATCAGAAAGTGTCATGCCTTCAAATGGAAGAGATTTTCCACTTGTCAGAGTAAGAGGTTGGACCCTTTGCCCTGTCCAGTGGCTAGCATTTTGGATTACTTGTGGTCTCTCTCTCCAAGGGGGGGACTTCGGTCGATGACCCTTAAGGTGCACCTGGCAGCCATCTTTGCTTACCAGTCTCTGGCTGATCAGCAGTCTGCACAGGAGAAGATGGTCTGGTGCATTTTCAAAGGTGTGTGAACCACCACCACCGTGGGACTTGTTGCTAGTTTTGGCAAAGTTCATGGGCAAGCCATTCGAACCTAAGCACAAGTGTGAGAAGTCTCGCCTGTTGTGGAAGACTGCCTTCCTGCTGGCTATCACGTCAGCCAGAAGGATCAGTGCACTCCAGAGGCTCTCGGTGGAGTCTCTTTACCTGGTCTTCCACAGGGACAAGGTTGTCCTGCGCCCCAACCCGAAGTTCCTCCCGAAGGTTGTTTAGGAGTTTCACCTGAATCAGGTGATGACTCCTCTGGTGTTCTTCTCGAATCACAACTCTGAGGTGGAATACAGGCTCCATACTTTGGACCTGAGGCGAACACTCACTTATTACAAAGAGCGCGTGGCTGGAGTTTGGGGAGAGGTGCGCCAGCTGTTTGTCACCTACGCTGAAGCCGCACCAGGGAGACCTGCTGCCAAGTGGATGATTGGCAGGTGGATCACATCCTGCATTGATCTCCACTATAGGTTGGGGGGTAGGGAGCCTTCCGGAGAGCTAAGGGCTCATTCCACCCACCATACTGCTGCGACTGTGGCTGCTTCTAGGGATGTTCTTATCCAGAAAGTCTGCAGAGCTGCTACTTGGAAGTCAGCACACACATTCATTTCCCATTACCACATTTACCTCGAGTCACTCCTGGATGCTCTTTTTGGGGCCTCAGTTCTCCAGTCTGTTTCCCAAGTAGTGGGTGTGTGCCTTACCTCCCTCCTCCCAGAGAACTGCTAGGAATCTGCCAGACGTGTGGATAGAACATCATATCCATGTCCCTAGAAACACAGGTTACTCACCTGTAACAGTAGATCTTCTATGGAATGGTCTCTTGTAGTAGGGCATTACTTCTGGGAGGTTCCAGCAGAGGGCACTGTCAAATTGCAGCTTCTTCCAGCAGTCTTTCATCAGGGACCGCCCACACATGACATCATCTCTCTGTGCCTTATATAAATTGGGGTTTTCCCTGGTATCCTCAATTCATTTTCCCGCTGTTTTCGGCTCACACAGCAGCTAGCTTAAACTTCTGTGCAGCAGTCATCGATGAGAAATTGGATAAGATGATTGTTTAAAAAACCTGCTTCAAACAAAAAACGCCACTATGGGACTTGAATTTTATGACTGAAAAATTAATAGTGGAGCCTTCTGAGCCTGCTGCCACTTGTGATATGAGTTTCCTCTCATGGAAAACGTTATGTTTGGTAGCTACCACATCATCTCGACGTATTTCAGAGCAACATGCCCTTATGTGCAAGGAACCTTATCTTTCCTAGGGACCGGGTCGTGCTACGCACCAACTCGTCCTGTCTTCCTAAAGTAGTCTCGGAACAGACTCTCAATCAGTCCTTGGAGTTACTGGTGTGCCAGCTCGATTACTCCAATCTGGGGGAACACATCCTACATACTCTGGATGTTCACAGAATACTTTGCTGTTACACTAACAGGACTGAGTCCATTAGGAAAACATCTCAACTGTTCGTCACATTTGCCCCTGGGCTTGAGAGCCTTCCTGTTGCGAAGTGCATCCTCTCCTGTTGGTTGGCACATTGCATTGCTTTTTGTTACAAAAAATACAATAAGCCCCTGTCAGATTGTGTTAAACCTCACTCCACTAGGGCTATGGTAGCCACTGAGGCTTGCTTTAAAGGTGCCTCTGTTATGGTCATCTGCAATGCAGTTTTCAAGATTGGTTAACACAGAATCATATGGTCCTGAATTCTAAAAAAAAAAAATTATGATTTTTTTTCTGGCAGGTCTAGTGAGAATGAAGACCTTATTCCTGTTGAAGATAAGGAGGGAACCACCATTGAATTGGTAGAACATTTTAAATAGTTAGGTATAATTCTTAATAGTAAACTGTCTTTTGAATTACATGTTAAACAGTTTAGAAAAATAATACATCAAAGACTAGGTCTTCTTTACCATGCAAAATCATTTCTAACAGTTGATTCTCGGAGGCTACCTTCACATAGCTTCCTTTTAAGTATTGTTGACTATGGTTTACTGGTTTATTCTGCATTGACCATTACAGTATTGAATAATTTAAAGGTTACTTATAATTCAGTATTACGGTTTATACTTAATGCACCTTACCGCACGCACCACTGCCAGTTATATAAACTTTCAGATTGTTTGTTTATCTTTGGCCAATAGAATTTCACAAAAAATGGGAGTCTTCCTGTTCAAAATCATAAATGGTCTGCTTCAATTATTGATCTCTTCCCAAGATTTACTAATTCTTGTAGAACTAGATCCCAGAGTAGATTTTCCAGTAAAATGCCGCTTTTTGAAAAAAACATTGGGCCAGGTCACTTTTGTATCGAGCACCTCTTTTTCATAATAGTGTTCCAGTTGATTTTATTAACTGTAAAACTGTTCGTTATAGAACTCATCTTAAGCAATGGCTGTCCCATAAGACTGAATGCACCTGTTGATCATAACTATAACTGAGCCATTCTAATTTAATGTTATTTGTATTTTGTGTAGTATAAGTTTATTGTATGTCTTTTCATATTTATGTCTGTTATTATGTTATTGTAACTTGTCATCTATGAAAACGAGTCATTTTGCTTATCAGATTTACAAGTATAAAAAATAAAAATTAAATGAAAAAGAAATGCAAGGCACTACAACCTAGACATTGCCTCACGGCAAAGGTCTGCCTTTGGTCAGGCCGTCCTCCAAGGCATTCTGTCATAACTGTCCTCCCATATGGACATAACTGCTGGGGAATCTCCCAGAAGTAATGATCTACTGCAGTAGACCATTCCATAGAAGATAGTGCGGTTGCGTAAGAACTTACCGTAACAGATCTTAGAGGAATGTCTCTTGCAGTAGGTACTATCCTGCCCTCCGTCCCCCTCCTTCTCTAACAGAGACAGACTCAGAATCTAAGGACTTAGGGTTGGGACTAATTGGTACCTTGGTTTCCCACAGTCCTCGCCTTTGCGAGCTGAATGTGACGGGGAACTGAGGATACCAGGGACCACCCACATTTATATAGGGCACAGAGTGATGATGTCACGTGTGGATGATCCCTGATTAAATACTGCTGGAAGAAGCTGCCATGTGACAGCGCCCTCTGCTGGAACCTCCCAGAAGTAATGACGTACTGCAAGAGACATTCCTCGAAGATCTGTTGTTATGGTAAGTTCTTGCGTAACCACACTTTCTAGGAGTGGTATATGATGTTCATCCACACGGACCTACCCGATCTCCCCTGGCTCAGGCACACAACCACTGCTTCCCACGAGCAAGATCTGGCGTCATGGGGCAGAGCCATGGGATAGACCACCTGGATGGGAGGAACCAGCTTGAAGACTTTCCGGCGTCTCTTAAAGGTAAAGGACACTGCCAGAAGTGTGGATGAACATCATATACCACTTCTAGAACTACTGTAATAGGTGAGTCTAACCTGTGTTTATTGTACATTATCTGTTTGCATGATGAAGGAAGAAAATTTTGGCGTATAATATGCACTAGACGGGCAAGACTCTATAAACAATTTCATGCATAATTCAAAGATAAAATGAAAGGATTTTTTTGTGCATTTTAAACACATTTTCCACCATGTATCATGTATAAGCTGCATGATGCTTTCACTACATTTTTGGATATATTTCAGTCATTTTGAGCTATCTTAGACCCAGATTAGGCAAATATTATTGAAATTATAGCCAAACATCCTTTAATAGGTATGGTGTCAAAATTAGTTGACATCCAGGTAACTTTGGATGTGCCATGACAGAAAACTGCAGGGTTCCTTGTGGATAACTTTTAACACAATGTCTGTCAGGTTATTGGCTACATACAATTGCATGGAATAAGTAGTGCCCCTCTTGCTGGAATGAAACAACACAATAATGGGCCTCACCATATGGCCTACGATTCCTCTTTGTACCCTTTTGCCGGGTCGCACCTCAAAACGAGCCTCTGCTCAGTGTGCCATTCCGGTTATCAACTTTAAATAAATAAATAACTAATATACAGAATAAATGATGGGTAAGTGTGAGTTACAGGGTGATGATTCAGTCGAGGGGATTTATGGAACATAACAGTCCATGAGCTGAAGGCAGAGTGGATTGTGATGTTCCTTAAACCTCAAGACTGAATTGTTGCTTTGTTACTCACACTTCCCCATCTTTTTTTTTTTTAATTATATTGATATTCCCATAGTTAAAGTAAGAAAGTGTCACTAAAACAAATGGCAGCAGGATTTTTCCTGACACTGCAGCTGTCGCGCTTCACTAGTCGTGCATTCACAGTGAATATTGCAAGCTGTGGCTCGAGCCCAGGGGGGCTTTTCAAAGTAGCCCCAAGATGCAGAGGTGTGGTTTGAGACCAGGAGGGCTTTACTTGTCACACTGTAAAATGTTTGTTTCCCTCACTCAACTTACCACTTGTGCTACCAGGACAACCGGGAACCTGGGGATTTCAAAACATTCATCTTTCTCAGCACACACCCTAGAGCCACATAAATGAGTGATGTGTGCATATATTTGGCATACACTTTAGAAGTGAGAAAGAAATGAGTGCTTTAGTTGGGATTTAACCCCAGCCTTTCTTGGAATACTGTTCTGCACAAGATTCCTCATTCAGCAGGAGCCTTAAACTTTTAGTAAACTAGCTAAAAAATAAAAAAAAATAGTAATTTCAGAAGCCGACAATGTTTTAACAACAGAGGTGACTTCTTGGTTCCCTGATCGGCTGGTCTGCTGTCATATTAGCATTTCCACATACTCACCCTACCTCATCCTTCTACTATCTTCTGTGCCCAGGTTTTTTCTATTCCCGACTTCACAGTATGGCTATACTCTCCCAATTGCTGACAACTGACTGGCAATCAGACTGCAAACTGGAAACCGGAAACACATGTAAGTAGAGAGAAATGATCTTTCATACTTTCTCTCTTTCACTGCCAACAAATAGTGCAGATGAGGAATGAACCATGATGCCATTTTCACTTGGCTGAAAGTGAGAGTGAGTAAAGCGCGACGACAGCAGTGTAATGAAAACTGCTGCTGTTGGTTTTAGTGTTGTGAACACGGTTTTCTCTCACTTTGCGATAATCCACAATTGGTAATTGTCAGGAGGCGATATTCCATGCTTAGAAATGGATTATCACCGCTGGGCAGTCCAAAAAGTGTGGATTATCATATCTAGAAAAGTGTTTTTGTCTGTGGGTAATTGGCCTTAACCTGTAATACAGTATAATCTTGGGATTTGCACAATCCTATGTACTGTTCTCTGTCTAATCTCCTGCATAGAACTGAAACAAAGACAAAATACTCCTCAGTAATACAAAGTCTCAGATGCAAAATAGTAGCCATAATACATTCAAAGCAGGAACAAGTTCCAGGTCTTGTGTGAACCACAGTTAACAAAATAGGATTTTATTTCTTTAGAAGTTAGATAAATTACAAGATAGGTGCTAGGAGAAGCAAGTCTCATTTCTAGGGATGTGGTTGTGGTGTACGTATCCACACTTCTGACGGTGTCCTTTCCCCTTTCAGGCTTGCCGGAAAGTCTTCAAGCTGGCTCCTTCCACCCTCGCGTTCTCTGCCGTGAGAGCTTGCCCATCATTGTTCTCAGCGCAAAGGCCACTTCGACCAGCCAGTCACTGTGACCCGGCATTTTGCAAATAAAAATGTTTATTTTCCTTGCATAAGTTACAGTTACAGAAGTACCAATCTCATCCATATTATACCATCATTCAATTTATCTTTAAGAAGTTTCTAATGTCTGTTTATTCATAAATACCTCTACTCTTAAAATTTCTTGTTTAAATATTGTCCGAGACCAAAGACCAAATAGTTCATTCACGTTTTCCAATCTGTAATGTTCCAAAATCCTGTTGGTTCCAGTCCTCCACCCTCTTTTTAAATAAATTCCACAGTCTATTCAAATACTTTATCAAATCATAATTGTATAATATGCTTAAGAATAGTTGTTTCCAATCTGCCTTGGGAAATGGGACAATATTCCCACTTTTCCAGTTTTTCAAAATTAATCTTTTAACAGTAATTATGTTGGCCTTCTGTATGTTCTTACTTTTGGTGTCCCTCTCCCCTTCTCCATACATCTCTAAAATTATATCCCTGGAGTTTTCCCGTTCTACATGGGTTACCCCTATCTGTCTTAAGAGGGTGAAAGACTGTCTCCAGCAGGAGCAACACATTTCACAATCCCAAAAAAGATCATACATATCTACTTCCCCTCCCCACAATGCCAGCATTCATTTGTTTCTTTTGCTGCCATTTTATATAGCCGATTGGGGTAAAATATACTCTGTTTAATATTTTGCATTGAATTACCCTATCTCTGCTTAGCTGGTATGCCCCTATTGAGCTACGTGATAATTGCCATTGTTGTTCTGTACAATTAAATTCCAAATCTTTTTCCTATTTATCCATTATTGGCATATAAAGCAAATTAAATGCTTGCTGCATTAGCTTTGTGAGCCAAATACAAAGTTTCTTTAGGTTGTTTTCAACAATTATAAGCAACTTTTTTTCTATACTCCTATTATTGGGTGCCCGTTCCCATCTGCTGATGTCTTTTTCTAATTTACTTGAAAGTTATAAAAAAAATAAATTGAGACCAGTTTATTTTTTCCTGTTATACAAGTCCACCCATCTCTTTATCCCTTTCCCTTCCCACTCTTTATTCTTTAAATATATCCCATTTATTCTAAGATTAGAGTTTTTCTAGATCTTATTCAAAGGGGAACATTGTGTCATCCACTTAGATCTTAGTGTATTTATTTGTAGGTCCTGCCTAATTCCTTATTATTGGATTTTGGGATTTTATCCAGTGTTTTGCATTGAAAAGTAGTTGTTGAATTTGTAATTCTTCATTATATAATCCTTTTACTATAGTGTTTATAAAACCAGTTACTTTGATACCAGTTATTGGGTATTGGGGTCAAAATTGTTTGTAATCTATATGTAATCAACGGTATTGCTGCCATTTTAATTATCTGCATTTCCCCCCATACAGAGAATATTTTAGACCAACCCTCAAATTTCTACTTTAATGTTTTAATCATTTCTCTAAAATTTAAGTCATAGAGATTAGATAGGCAGTTGTCTATCTTGATTCCTAAATATTTTAGGCCTCTTTCCTTAATTTCTGCTTCCCATTTATCTTCAATATGTCTTTTGTCCAAATTATTAAATGGTAATATTTCAGAGTTTTTTTGATTAATTTTATATCCTGCTATTTTAGAAAATCTCCCTATTATTTTAAGATCTACTAAGCTCTCCTCCAGATCTTGTACCATTATCAGTGTATCATCTGCATATGCGTTGTTTGATTTAATGATAAATGTAATATCCCTTTTATTTTTTTATTCACTCGAATATCATTCAATAACAATTCTAAACCAATAACAAATAAAGTTGGGGACAAGGAACAACCATGTCTAACCCCTCTTTTCAAATCCATTTTACTGGAAAACTGATCATTTACTTTGACCTGAGCTGTTGGGTTCCTGTATATTGTTTTTATATAATCAATAAATTTGGTTGGAAATCTAGATATTCTTAGTGCCCTATATAAGTATTTCCATTCTAGCATATTGAATGCTTTTGTGGCATCCAATGCCAAAAAACTGCCAGAGTCCCTGAGTTCTCCAAATAATCAATTATAAACTGTATTTTATAGTGCTTTAAGATTTATAACAAATTTGCCATATAAAACTCATCGCTGTGTTTTGTACCAGAAATCGGGTATATGTTCATTATCTGATAGGTGAGATATGCTTTGGAATTTATTAGTTTATAATTTTGTGACCCAGTCTTTACCAGATTTTCTCTTGAAGACAGTTGCAATTAGACAAAAACAATTGCATAGTTTAAGATCTCTGGATCGAATATGTTTTTATGTGCCACAATATAAAACTAGCTTGGGAGGAAAACTTTGTCAAGCTTCGACGTGGAACCTTTGTAAACGAGCAGTTCCTGCTCAAATGTATTTGTAATCCTAGATTTCAATAAAATAAAATAAATAAAAAAAAAAAAAAAGCTTGATTCCCAAAACATGGGAAAGATTATCAAAGCAACTGAATGTACTGTATTATTATCTTTTGATCATTTAAAATCGTTTTTGATCACCCTTTATGATACACATTGCAATTGTTTTGGATGAAATCTGTATCTTATCCACACTATCTTGACTAATTATGGTGTTTTATATTTTTATATGTAATATTGTGTATATGTTTGTAAATTTGTGCTTTATATGTCAAGTGTTGGATTCAATTGGAAAATAGATTATTTTATCTCAATTTGATATCAAATAAAGTTGAACGTTATTCAAACCATTGTGTATTTTTCTGTTTGGTATGAAGCCTGTTTGATTTTCCTGCATTATAGCTGGTAAAATTGGTAATATCTGATTATTAATTAGTTTTGTATATATCTTGCAGTCTGTGTTTAATATGGCCACTTGCCTGTAATTCCCTACCCTATCTCTTTCCTTTCCTGGTTTTAACAATATCGAAATATAAGCTGTATAAAATGAATCTGGTATCCTGTTACTCTTTTGTATTCTATTAAATAGGATCAGCAGTAACGGCACTAAGGTGTCCCTAAAAGTCAAAAAAAAAATTCCAAAGTAAAACCATCCAGACCAGGACATTTTAACTTTGCCACTCCTTCTCTAGGCTCTCGTTTCTTTTCCTGTTATATCCCAGGTCAGGCCCTCAGCCTCTAATTTTATCTTCCTTAACCCTGCTTGGTCATAATATTTAATTTCTTCTTCAGATCGCATTCTGAGGTGTATAAGTTTACATAAAATTTCTCAAATTCTTTTATTATATCTTTCTGCTTAGTCAGACATTCCCCCTCCTACTTCATAAAGTGATTTCTATTCGTTCCTGTTCTACATTCTATATTCTTCTCACTGGCAGTTTCTCAGCCACCTCACTATTGGTTTTCCAGTTCTTACCACTTCTAGCCCAATTGCACTTAGTTTTGATTATATCTGTACTCAATACCAAATTCCTCAGTTCCTTTAATTTATTCTCTTTTGCCTTGTCTCCCCCTTGAACAGCCCTTTCTAATTCCTTCAGTTCTTTTTTTCAGGGTCTCTTCCATCTTTTCCCTTTCTTTATTTTTCCAAGTCGCTTCCAATATAATGACCCCTGTTAGAGTAGCCTTTAGGGCGTCCCATGAACCAATTATGTTCTCATTTGAAATATCATTTTCTTTTATAAAATTTCCTATATTTTTTCCCTAAAATCTAAATCTTTTAGTAAATTGTTTTAAATTTCCATATTTTATCTTTCTTTTTCTTATCCTTTTGTATCATGCTGAAACTTACTGGACTGTGGTCAGAGATCATTCATGGTTCCATCTGTGCAAATGTATAGGAATTATCAATTCTCTTGACATAAAGATGTAGTCTGTCCTTGAATGCATTTTGTGTCTTGCTGAGAAAAAGGTATATTCTTTCTCCATACCATTACTTTCTCTCCATAAATTGATTAGATTATGTGTATCCAGAAACCCCTTCAAAAGTCTAGCCTTATAGCAATCCCACTTAGTCCCTTTAGAAGTTTTTTCCATATTTTTATTTAGCATACAGTTAGTCTCCCCCCAAAATTATATAATCATATTCCCATGCAAATATAAATTTGCTCAATTCTGCCAAAAACCCGTTATAGTCTTTAAATGGTGCATAGATGGAACCAAATATTACCACTCCCTCCCCCAAGACAACTTTTACCAAGACCATCCTGCCTAACTTATTATATCGTCTGTATGTTCTATCCCCTTCAAAGTGCTTCTTAATAAAATTGCAACCCCTGTTTTTTTTACTTATACTCTTCCAGTGGAACAGTTTACCTGGCCACTTCTTTTTTATTTTTTCTCTTTTTCATTCAAAAATGTTTCTTGTAACATTGCTACATCCACGTTCATTCTTTTGATTCTGGACAGAACTCTGGATCATTTTACAGGGGAGTTTAGGCCATTTATGTTTCACATCATACCTTTAAATATTCCCATCCCATATTTCGAACATCATACATCTAGTCCCTTGGGCTATCCACATGGTATACTTCTGCTTCAAAATTAAATCCTTTACTACCCACCCATCTCCCTTCCCTCTCCTCCCCCCTCTCCCCTTTGCATGCCCATGATCCTGGTCTGGCATGCCACCCTTCTCTACTTGGAGTCAAGTGCATGGTCAGGCCAGGTCCCCCAATAATATAGTTCCATCTGATAAGGAAAAAAGAGAAAAAACAACGAACATAACATCACACACTTTTCCCCTTTCCCTCTCCCTTAGACGTTATCCAGAAAATATCTCTGGCAGTCTGATTTTCAAATACAGTCTTGCTTTTGTGTCTGAATTATAAAATAGGTGTTGGTTATTTAAAATAACATTTAACCTTGCTGGGAATATCACGTATGCTTTCAATACCCCTTTCCATAATTTTTGCTGAGTATCTCCATATTGTTTCCGTTGTTCTCAAAGCACTGTAGAGAAATCATGTCTGAAAGTAATAGTCTAATCTTTATATTTGAATTGCTTAGTCCTGTAATATGCCTGCATAGCAGTATCTTTTGCTTCTGAGGTTAAAGTCTTGATTATAATTGCTTGTTCTTCCTCTTCTTCCTGTTTTTTCTTGTCCCAACCAGTACATCCCATCTGTCACCGGAATGTCTGTTTCATTACCCAGTAGATTTTGCAAAAGATCTTTAATAATCTCACTCATCGTCCTTTCCTTTTCCCATTTGGGTAAAACTCCAAAAATTCTTATGTTTTCCTCCTTGACCGGTTTTCTTGGTCATCTAACTGACTTTTAAATGTCCCATGTTGAACCTTCAGATCTTGAACATCTTTTTAGAAAGGGTTTACTGTGTCTTCCAAGTCCGATTGTCTTGTTTCCAATTCCTTCATTTTTTTTTTCAATATTTTCCTCCAATTTGTTATTTACCAATGTTAATATTTCTGATATTTTCCCCAAAGATTCTGATACTTGCTGTAGTTTGTCAATAGCTGTCTGTAATGGGACAATCTTTTCCATTAACTGTTCGGGGGGGGGGGGTAATGAATGATCCTCATTATCTCTATTATTCTTTTCCCCATTTTCAGCTGTCTCTTGTTCTTTTTCTTCCTGGGTCATTATATTACTGGTCTCTTCTTCAGATTGGTATGCTGAAGCATAAGTGGAATGAGATTCTGTAGACAAGCCACTAGCTTCAGCTTTAAGTATCCCCTTCCTTTATTTTTTCCTAGTATCTGCTTTGAGCTAAGATTTTGGGCCCATTTTTGTTTTAATACTACCAGATGGTAGACAGCGATTCTTGAAAGGCAGTTTTGTCTGGTTTTAGTTTCTTAATTATTTCCTCTGTGTTCATTTTTTAGATGTAGCTTTTGTCCCGTCTTGTAGTTATTGTCTCTTTAGGTCTAATGCCTGAATTCAAAAATAGTTTATACAGCTTTTTATGGGAGTTCTCCATTTGCTCCCCCCTCCTTCCAACATGTGACCCAGTTTATTCTTCTGTATCTTTATCTTTTTTTGCTCCTTTTCGGTTCATAAGGGCTCAGTAACATATATTTTTTGAATACTTATCTGACCGTTGTGAGCGATTTGCATTTCCTTTTCTTCCTCCCTTACACAGCATTCATGGCTGCTCCTTGTCTGTACAGACCAATTCCAAACTGGACCGCTGTTTCAACCTTTCAGGGAGAAAAATATGAAAAAGAACTGGTTCTTCTTCTTATATTCCTCGGTTTCTTCTCTACTGTCCTCTTCTTTTCTTGTATTCTGTGCTCATCTACGCCCCCAGCAAGTGGGGTTGCACCGCATCAGCCACCACGAGCGTACGGGACACCTGAAAAAGAACTTAAAGCGAGCTGTTTGTTCTCTGCGAGTGACTTTTTGCCTGAAGATCTGTTGCGCCGCTACCAATGCATATCAGAAAAAAAAGAGGACCGTTTTTGTTTTTCCAAAAGAAGTACTAAAAGTACATTTCTTTCTGCGCGTGGCACTTATGCTGCTGCCTAGCCTTTCAACGTAGGTCTTGAATCGCACGCTTTCTCCACCGGCTTGGTCACTGTGACCCAGCTGATGTGGGACACCCTCCAGTGGTGGTTAGTCCTGTAACATCTGTGGGAAAGGATCCCGTTTGTCTGCCCAGAGCCAACTGTCATTCTGACAACCAATACCCACCTGGGAGACCACAGAGTCCACAGGCTTTGGTCCCCCCAAGGAGTCCCGATGCCATATCAACCTGCTGGAGCTCCAGGCAGTTCGACTGATGCTGGCAGCTTTTGCTCTACACTTTCAGGGTCAGTAGTTCATATCCAGACGGACAACACCACGACTGTGTACTGCCTCAACAAACAGGGCGGGACACACTCCCTTCCTTTGTGTAGGGAAACTCTCTGCATCTGGACCCTCATGTTTCGCCTGGATGCCGATCTCCTGGCCATCAATGTGACCGGCGTATTCAGCCAGCTGGCGGACATCCTCGGCCATGTGGGCGAGGTGTCTCATGAGTAGTCCCTGCATCCTGAGGTAGCACACAGTCTGTTCTCCCAAATGAGACACCCCACTGGTGGACCTGTTTGTCTCCAGGGAGAGTGCAAAGCTGAAGTTGTACTGTGCCCGCCTTCCTCAGCAGGCAGCGCTGCAGGGGGATGCCTTTTCGAGACCCTGGACCCTGGGCCTTCTCTATGCCTTTCCTCCCTTTTCCTTGATTCACAAGGTGTTGCTCAAGGCCAGGAGGGACAAGGCATAGATGATCTGCTTGCTGCGGACTGGCCCCTCCAAGTTCTGGTACCCTGATCTCTCTGCCTCAGCAGCAGGCTCCCGAGGCATCTCCCTCTATGCCTGGACCTGCTCTCTTACAGTCAGGAAAAGGTACTCCATCTGGACCTAGCATGACTGAACCTGATAGCTTGGTTCCTGTGTGGCTAGAGTTCCAGGCTTTGGGTGTCTCAGACGATGTCCTCACGGTGGCTGCACCTTCTTGGAAGGAGTTGACCCGAAAATGCTATGCCATCAAATGGAAGAGGTTCTCCATTTGGTGCCAGGGCAAGGGGTTGGACCCTTTATCTTGTCCGGTGGCTAGCATTCTCAACTACCTTTGGTCCCTTTCTGTTGGGCATTCGTTCAACAACCTTTAAGGTGCACCTGGAAGCCAGCTCTGCTTACCGGTTGTGGGCTGGTATGCAGTCGGTGGCACACGAGAAGGTGGTCTGGCACTTTTTTGAAAGCTTTGAACACATTTCCCCTCCGGTGCGTGAACCACCACCACCTTGGGACTCGCTACTGGTGTTGGCAAAGCTCATCGGCAAGCCATTTGAACGGATGCACAGGTGTGAGATGTCTCACTCATCATGGAAGACTGCCTTCCTGGTGGCTATTGCATCAGCCAGAAGGATCAGTGAGCTCCAGGTGCTCTTGGTGGGGTCTCCTTACCTGGTCTTCCACAGGGACAAGGTTGTCCTTTGCCCCAGCCCAAAGTTCCTCCCGAAGGTTGTTTGATTTTCACCTTAACCAGGTGATTACTCTCCCGGTGTACTTCACCAACCACACCTTGGAAGCTGAGCGCAGGCTCCATACCATGGAACTGCATTGAGCACTCTGCTGTTTCATGGAGTGCTAGGCTGGAGTTCGGGGAGAGGTTCACAAGCTATTTGTCACCTACGCTGAAGCCGCACCTGGCAGACCTACATAGAAACATAGAAGTTGACGGCAGATAAGGACCGCAAGGCCCATTCAGTCTGCCCATTTCTTTTTCTACCTTATAAATGTGCCATTGGCCTTTGCTCTGTCAGTGGCCTATCTATTCATACTCATCTGTATTGCTCCCTTATGCCTATCCCATGCCTGTTTGAAGCCCTGCACTGTATTCATGCCACCACTTCCTGAGGTAGGCCGTTCCATGCATCCACCACCCTTTCTGTGAAAAAGAATTCCCTCACATTCCCCCTTAATCGGCCTCCCTCTAATCTTATGCTGTGTCCTCTTGTCCTGCTATTTTTCTTATATTTAAACATGTTAGACTCTTTCACCTTGTTAATGCCCTTAAGGTGTTTGAATGTTTCGATCATTTAACCTCTCTCTCTCCTTTGCTCAAGGGTATACATATTGAGCTCCGTTAATCTGTCCTCATATGTCTTCAGATGCAGTCCCTGCACCATTTTGGTTGCCCTTCTCTGGACTGCCTCAGTTTGGTTAATGTCCTTGTGAAGGTGTGGCCTCCAATATTGCATGTAGTACTCCAGATGGGGCCTAACCAATGTCTTGTAAAGAGGGATTATTACCTCCCTCTTACGACTTGTGATACTCCTACTAATACACCCTAACATCCCCTAGCCTTACCTACTGCTTTAGAGGTCTGCTAGGATGATTTCAGGTCATCGGTGATGATGATGCCCAAGTTTCTCTCTTTCTTTGTGACTGCCAGCAACTCCCCTCCCAGCCTATAGGTGGCTTCAGGGTTTCTCTTCCCTATGTGCATGATCTTGCACTTCTTTGCATTAAATCCCAGTTGCCACTCTTCTGACCATTTTGCTAGTTTATCCAGATCTCTTCTCATTCTGCCCACCCCATCTGGATCATCTACTCTGTTGCAGATCTTGGTGTCATCTGCAAACAGACAGGCTTTACCCTCTAGTCCATCTGCAATGTCACTAATGAAGATATTGAAGAGGACTGGCCCTATGACTGATCCCTGAGGTATCCCACTTGTGACTTGCATCTCTTCTGACTATATACCATTTACTACCACTCTGTTTTCTGCCCGTCAACCAGTTTGCCACCCAGTTGACCAACTTCTGACCCACCCCAAGCCTACCCAGCTTATTTATCAATCTTCTATGTGGAACAGTATTGAAAGCTTTGCTGAAGTCAAGGTAGGCAACATCAACTGCTCCCCCTTGGTCCAGCACTCTGGTTACCCAGTCAAAGAAATCTATGAGAATAGTTTGACAGGACTCTCCTTTTGTAAACCCATGCTGTCTTCAATCCTGTGCCCCTTTGGATTCCAGGTGTTGCACTATCCTTTCCTTAAGGAGTGCCTCCATAATCATGCCCACTACTGAGGTAAGACTGACTGGTCTGTAGTTCCCTGTCTTCTCCCTGCTACCACTCTTGTGGAGCGGGATCACATGAGCCCTTCTCCAGTCTTCTGGGACCTCTTCTGTGCTCAGAGACTCACTAAACAGTTCAGCTAATAGCTCTGCTAGTTCCACCCTTAGCTCCTTAAGTACCCTGGGATGTATGCCTTCAGGTCCCATTGCCTTATCCCCCTGAGCTTAGCAAGCTCTTGTAGGACCCTTTCTTTTGTGAAGGGAGTAGTGCTCACCTCTTTCCCCCCTGTGTCCATGGTGCTGAGCTGTGGGCCCTGCCCTACCTTCTCTTCAGTAAATATTGAGCAAAAGTATCTATTTAGGATGGATGCTTTTACAGGGTCCTCTTCCTCACATGCCCCCTTTTCTCCTTTGAGCTTAGAAATACACCCTCTGGACTTTCTCCTTTCACTAATGTATCTACAGAAAGTCTTGTCACCCTCTTTTACTGTTCATGCTAGTGTTTCCTCACCTGCACCATCGCCAGCAGGCTGTCAAAGTTGGAAACGCTACTTCTGGCGTGAATCTCGTATCCAGTGGAGTACCCAAGAGCTCCATTCTAGGGCCTCTTCTGTTTTTGATTTTTATTAATGATCTTCCTACCATCTGTGGAGCAGTACAAACATTTCTTTACGCTGACAATGCCGTCCTCTATACCCACAGCAATAATATTGCCTCCATCAACAAATATCTCAGCAGCCGATTTGCCAAGCTACAAGCTTGGCTCTCCCAAGAAAACATGGTTCTAAATCTACCAAAAATTCAGTCCATGCTGTATGTAACAGGCTTTGGCTAGTGTCCCGAGACAGAGTGCCAGGAGTTTTGAGATGAGTAATTTGTGCCCGTGCCCCCTCCCCCCCAAACCCGGAAGATACGTAGTTAGTTACTTGACCTTGAAAAGGCTCCTCAGCTAAAAACAAACTGGCGAAACCTGGTTCCTTTAAATTAGTATTTTAAACCAGTGAGAATTCTTTTTTGTTTTTTTATGTGTGATCTGGGTGTTGGTATGATTTTCCAAATAACCGTCATACACTTCTAAGGATCAGGCACTTTGTTGTTTTTGCAGTATCTAAGTTGGTCCAATAAAAAGTATTAAGCCATTTGCTTCTGAATCTGTTCTTACTAGAACCAATACAGCGATTAAATTAAACCTGATGTCCTGCTAAATTTCCCCAATTCACTGAAATACTACCAAAAGGTCTATCTGGTTCAATTTCAGTTGGTTTGCATCTGTAGTCCCAATCCCCCCCCCCCTTCACAAAAAAACAAGGCTGAAAAAAGCAGTATTGCCTGGCCAGTGGGGAGCTTGCTAAATATAAGGCCAGACCTCTCCTGATCAATAATGACATAGCAAGCTCAAACCTGACTAGCCAGGATTGAGCTTGCTTTGCCCTTAGTAAGAAGAAATTGCAATTAAAAAAAAAAAAAAAAATACTTGCCAGCCAGGTGGCACTGAGGGTTGAGGCGCTGGACGCCATACCTTGCATCACACCAGCGACCTGGGTTTGGGAATGAGCTTGGGTCAGCAGGGGAGGGAGAGGATTGAGTGTCCGAGGGACAGCTCTCCCGGGAGGGAGAGGGGCATTCGCTTGGTGCTTGGCTGGCCTCTGGTGGAGGCCAGAGGAACAGCAAGTGCAGGAGCATGTACAAGAGAGGGTTGTGAGTGGCGGTCGTCGGCGTAATGCCTTGCCATCAGGGCCCCGGCCACTTCCTCAGAAAAGGGGAAAAACACTGCCAGAGCACTGGTAGACGGAGCACCAGAACACTGACGCTAATGGTGACTACCTGCCTGACCACTGGGGAACCCCGACGAGATATTGAAGCATCGGGACGTTCGAGGTCCGTGCCGCCTGGGGGTATAGCCACGACTCCGTGGGGGAGAACTCCTGGGGAATCAGATAAGACAAGTCGCGGGGTGGTGGTTGGTGTCTCCCAAAGAAGCATAGCTCCGGGGTGAGAAGGTGGATAAATAGAAAGTAAAAAAAAAAAAAAAATACTCTCTAGTATACACTGGTAGCAGATACCAGTCTCTAGGCTTGGTAAATGCCCTACTGAAGTCACCATTTTTTTTTTTTAAATTAATACAGGTTTTCAGATTCCAAAGAAACCTTTCTCACTATCTGAGAGGGATGAAGGACCCCAGCAAAATGATGATAAGAAAGAGGATGCAGCTCGGCAGGGCTGTTCTGGTGGTGGTCCCAGTGGTAAGTGGATGACTAGGTTAATCTGCTCAGTGGACTGCCTCAGGGGAGCACCCCCTGGAGCCCCTGTCATGGAGGGGAAGTCGTTGTGGAAGTTTGACACTTAAGGTGGAATGGGAAGGGGGGGAGGTGGATGGAACAGGAGGCTGTATTGGATGCATTTTATTGTTTTCTTACACCATAACCACTTACCTAGTGTATCCTGTGCCTGCTACTGTTCACAGTGCATTGTCTAATGTAATGCATTTGTATAATGTTATTTATTTGTTGTTTTTCTTTCCAAATATTGCCATGCTGTAGTCAGTGTTAAATACCATCAGTGGCCTGTTGATTTCCAGAGCTGTTTACTCCTTAGTACTCCCTACATTGAAGTACTGTTCTGCACACTCCTTGTAAGCTCTTCTGAAAGGTGCCTAGGTGGTGGCTAATCTTACAGCTGCTCCATTTTATGCTCACCCATTTTTTTTTGTTATTCAAAACCCTCTCCCTGTCTGAGTGGTTCTTAGGTGTGGGCTTGCAAACAATTCCCCATTCTTCCCCTCACCCATTTCTTCTTGTTGTGAGCTTGCAAACAGCTGTCGCAGTTTTCAGATACCCATTTGTTTTGGTTCTGGGCCCGGCCCCCTCTCTCTGTGGTGCCCTTGGTGTGGGCTTACAAACAGCAGCTCCAGTTTTTTGCTCACCTATTTGTTTTTGTTGTTCTAGTCCCGCTCCCTGTCTGGGTGGTGCCTGTGTTTGAGCTTGCAAACAGCTGCCTAGTTTTCACTCATCATTGTTTTATTATCCTACGCTCACCCCCGGGTGGTGGTGTTCTAGGTGTGAGCTAGCAGGCAGCTGCTGTTTGCTCCCTGATTGTGTACTGGACTCGCTCACTATTAAAGTGTTGCCTAGTGTACACATAGATAACCTACAGCCCCAAAGAGTATTCCACTAGTGGGATTGGTTACTGCTCCCATCTCTCAATCTAATTCCGCATGGCTCCAGTGCATCCACATGTAGCCCTGGGGCATGCACTCTTTTTTTGCTTGTTCCTCTCTTAGCCCTACAAAGGGATAAGGTGCACTGCACTCCAGTAGACTACTCACTAGTTGCCACATTCGACTTGCCCAGTGCCACTGGTCTGTTTGCAGCTAATAAATATTTATTTTCCCTTGACACTGTCACCCAGAAGGTTTTTTTGTCTGTGCGCGCGCCCCCACGATCCCCTTGGATAGTTTCTCTCTCTTGTCGTACTTGTCTGTCATCTAGTGACACTGAACAAAACCCTGGACTGCCTCTGCATTCCTTCCTTAACTTGGTCCTCAGCTGAAGGTCTTAAGTTAACGCACAGTAATATACAGAGTCCAGTGGCCAATACAGCTGAACAGGATGCCTGGGTCAGCTCAAACAGTCCTAACACACTAGGTCTCTGAGACCTGGTTGAAACTGTCCATACACAGCCTGCATTATCCCTGGGTATAACTTTGTCCACTCAGACAGGGCCATCCCCAAGGGGGGGGCTGGAGTACTGATCTGCTTTAAGGATCATCTGAACATGTCCTGCCATCCTACTATACTACACTTTCCGACCCCCTAAGAGTGTCTGCATATGGTGCTCGCACTTGGTAGAGCTAAGAATCTTCTCCTGGTATAATAATAATAATAAACTTTTATTTGTCTGCGCCTTTCTTAAAACCAAGGCGCATTACAATAAATTACAGATAAAAACATTCTAAAACTATACAATACTTCATATGACTAAAATTAACAGCGGGGCAATTAAAATACATCAGCATTATCTGAAAATGCTTTGTTCCATAAAAAGGACTTTAAGCCCTTTTTAAAACCCTCCACCGTCATGCACTCTCGAATCCAACGTGGTAGAGAATTCCAGAGGGTGGGTGCCGCAAACATAAAAGCTTGGGCACTGGAAGATTTTAAACTAACCCTCGGGGTCTCTAGCAACCCCTCGTTGGTGGAGCGGAGTGGACGCGTCAGTCGGTAAGGCACCAGGAACTCTTTCAGATAGTCAGGGCCCAACCCGTGTAGGGCTTTGTAAGTCAGAAGACCTACTTTAAAGGTGATCCGCCACTGAATCAGCAGCCAGTGCAGATCTCGGAGCACCAGTGTGATATGCGAGGAACGCGAAGTCCCCATTAACAACCGGGCTGCCGAGTTCTGCACTAGCTGCAGGCGGCGGATATCTACCCCAGAAAGCCCAAAGTAAAGGGAATTGCAGTAGTCCAGGCGAGAGGTCACAAAGGCGTGGATCAGCGTATGTAGGTCGCTAGATGGAACAAGGTGCTTGCTCCTGGCGATGTTCCTAAGATGGTAGAAGGATGTCTTAACGACTGCTGACACTTGCGCACGCAGAGTCAGCTGATCGTCCAGAATCACCCCCAGATCTCGCACCCTTTTCAGAGGTCGGAGCTCCACACCTCCCAAGAATAAACCGGAGGCTAAGCATCCACCCGACTCCTTAATCCGCCACTGATCCACAACCAACACCTCAGTCTTCCCAGAGTTCAACTTCAGCCAGCTGGACCTCATCCAATCCTGGATCTCCCTGAGACAGCTGTTAAACACTGAGAGAGCTCTATTCTGGTCAGGGTATAAAGATAGATAGAGCTGGGTGTCATCGGCATAACAATGAAACTCCAGCCCATATCTTCTTACAATGTCTCCGAGGGGAAGCATGTACACCGCAAACAACATGGGAGAAAGCACAGAGCCCTGAGGCACCCCACAGGTCAGAGCAGTAGGCTCAGAGGAAAAATTCCCCGATACCACCCTCTGAGTTCTACCTGTGAGGAAGGAAGTAAACCATCTGAGGACCAAACCCGACAGCCCACAGATGTATCTCAGGCGCTCAAGCAACACCCCATGGTCTACGGTGTCAAAAGCTGCTGACAGGTCCAAAAGGACCAAAATAGACCGTTTTTTCTGGTCTCTCGCCATCAAGAGATCATTGAGGTCCCGAACCAGCGCAGTCTCAGTGCTGTGTCTCTTACGAAAACATGATTGAAGAGGATCTGAGATATTATGGATGGTAAGATGGTTGTCTAACTGGCTGCCACCACTTTCTCGATAACCTTCCCAACAAAGGGAGGTTCGAGATGGGTCTGTAGTTACCAGGAGTGGGGTCCAAAGATGTCTTTTTCAACACTGGAGTCACTACCGCCTCCTTCAGGGAGCGGGGATATTCACCAGTGTCCAGGGAACACCCGACTATCCTGGTAAGAACCGGGATGATGACATCCCTACAGCCCACAATCAGGCCTGTGGGACCTGGGTCTAAACTACAGCTAGTGGTGCGTATACCTAGGACAATCCTCATAATATCCTCGATTTCCGGCCTTGTGAAGGAACTCCAGATGGACAAGGTGCTTGCAACCATAGGCTGGACCACTGCAACTCCCATGGAGGAGGCGGCGCAAATCTCGGCCCTGATGTCGGCCACCTTATCAGCAAAGAATCGAGCAAGCTACTCACACTGTAACTGTGAAAAAGCTCGAGAAATCTGCAGACAGGCTGGGTTGCACAGCCTGTCCACAGTTCGGAAGAGCTGGGCTGGTCGATTCTGAGCGGCAGCAATTTCTCCGGACAGGAACACTGCCTTCTTATGAGTAATTGCTGACTGATAGAGTTTATAGTGCTCTAGAAGTCTAATATGGTCGGCATCAGAGCCGGACTTCCGCCAACCTCTCTCCAACCTGCGACCAAGTCTCCGCAACTCCCTCAGATCCTGATGAAACCATGGGGATCGGGGGCGGTGGGAGCAATTAAATCCAGAACAGAGGTGACAGCCTTATTATAGGCCTGCACCATTACTTCTGGATTCATGCTCAACCCAGGAAACTGATAGGTCAAGAACCTCAGTTAGACCAGTGGGCGTAACATCCCGTAAAGGGCGGTACTTGACCATCTCCACTGGGGTAGGTCTACGCGAGGGGGTGCCAAAATTGAATCTCACCGTGTAGTGGTCGGACCAACCGACTGGTTCCACCCCCACCTCGGAGGCCTCCAACCCCAGCAGGAAGACCAGATCGAGTGAGTGGCCGAATTTATAAGTGTACACTCCAGTCCCCCATGGAGTGACCTATCTGGATTAAACACCCTGATAGTCTTCCTTATCTCTTTTGTTGGCTCGAAAGAGATCCCACTGTTCGTGACCTAAATCTTGACTAGTTGGATGCCCAAACAAAGTCTCTTGAAATGAGTATTGAAACAATTTGAATCTCGCCCAACTCATTACAACCCCACCAGATCTTTGCCAGAAAATTTCAGGCACTGCGTGGTGGATTGGTTCCTCATCAACAGGAGTGGTAACACAGATGCACAGAGGGTGACAGCAGATAAAGACCATGTGGCCCACCTAGTCTAGGTAAGATGTCTGACACCTTGCCTTATGCCATCTCGGACCACTCCCCCATTTTTGCGATCTGGTGGTCGCCCCCCCAACCCGTTTCCCAGACTGTTCCACTTCCGAGATTTCTTGAAGATAAACTCTCAGGGTTTCCTTTGAGACCTGACCAACATAGAATGGTCCTCCCCCCCCCCCTTTTTTTGTAAGTGTAAATGAGACACTAGCACAATTCGATTACATTTTTTCCAATATTAAACAATAACATGCTCCTGTCACAAAGAGTAGGCTGTGGGGCTCAGCCACAAAATGGCTCTTCGGTGACCTTCAAGGCCAGATGAGAAATGGGCACAAATTTTGGGACAAATACACAAAATCCGGTTAGCTTCTGGCTGGACTGAGTGTAGGAAATGGAGACGCATCTGCAAATCAGCATTTAGGTCCAGTAAAATCTCCTATTGCAAAAACAAATTGAACCCTCATAAATTGTGAGATGGCATCAAAAGCCTTTTGGGCACAAAAGCTAACCACCCTCCCGTCTGACATGCTTTTTGATGGCATAAATTGTAACATTCCCAGCCACAATTGGAAATGCTTTTAAAAACAACAAATTATCTGACCTCTTGGCGTTCATGGGAATTGCTGATACTAGTCCTGGACCTTGGCATCTGCCACAGGCGCTGTATCCTCAGCTGTACTGTGGCACCCCCCCCCACACACCTTTGATCACTGAGGGTGGCAGAGGTGAGGAAATTACTTATCTCAATCTAACTACCAAAGTCCAATGGCCTGGAAATTAGGCTGCTGAAACTAGCCGCCCCTCCATAGAACCCCCATCTCAGAAATCCTAAATATCTCTCTTCTGGTGTTGCCCCTGATGTCTGGAAAATCACCAGTCACCCCTATTTTTAAATTGTGACCCCAGGCTTATGACCAGTTTTTGCGCCATAGCCTGCATACTGTATGGCTCTGAGCAAGTCACTTAACCTCCCCAGTGCTCCAAGATTGCCCCTGAAAATGGGCACTTGTGCCTAGTGGGCTTTACCTGGTTACCAAAGAATTGTCCCTGCCTATTCCATCCCTACTGTCTAGTTGGTCATAGGTAGGGATGTAAGTTTGTCATGGCAGCCGTAAACATTATGGATTCCATGATGTTTGGTCTTTATGCAGGACTTCCATGACTTTCACTATTGTCATCAAAACGTAGCAATGATGACAGTGCCACGACGTTTACTAATGTTTACTAATGATTTCATGAACAACTGATGGGCCATGAAAACTTCATGAATGACAAACTTACATCCCTAGTCATAGGTGTCACTCCCCCCACCCACCTGTTAAATATTTAATTTTGAATCATATACTGTATAAAATAGTGTACGTCAACCATACACAACAAGGACTGTGTTCCTATCTCGGGGTTGAGATGACATCAGAGGGATCTTTCGAGCTTCACTCTCGAGGTCCCTTTGATATCATCTCAACCCCTCAAAGGAAACAGTCTTATTGTACACTATTCTTTATGTAGCAGCACAACTAAATGACTAGATAGCCATCTACAGTCTTCTGTCTCTTGCTCAACACTGTTTTAGGAAAATACCTGGCACCTCTACAGCCCTGGCCTAATTGACAAATTACATCAGTCTAGCAGTGGACTCTGGATTCCTAACTGGCACGGTGTTTACTGGCCTCACAAAGCCATTTAAACTGGTCAGTCACTCGCTCCTCGAAGACAAACTAGTCTCCCTTTGTGTCTTCCCACCTGACATTTCTCAGTTCTCCAGCTACCTAGCTGGCAGAAAATGGCAGGTTTGTCTACACTCTGCTACCTTTAATCCATCTGACATTACTGTTGGTATTCCCCAAGACTCGGTCTTTGGCCTAATCCGCATCTATTCCTGGACATTGCCTCCTGTTGCAGCTCCTCGCTGTATGTAGATGATCTTGTCCTATATGCAATACCACAACTGTTCCATCCGTAAATCCCACTTAGATGCCTTTGCACTCATTCTGTCTTAGCTGTCAGCAAACAAGGTAATCCCCGAACAGCAAAAAGACCCAAGTCCATTCTCTTTGATTCCAAGCTGAAACTCTGTGCTGCCTCTTCAAAACTCTTCATTATCTGCAGAGAGGGATCCCCACTCAAGGATGTCAGCAGTTTCAAACACTTGGGAGTATCCCTTGATGCCTCCTTTCATTTCATAGTTTTCATAGGTATGTACAGATCTTAAGGTAATAGACTTTCGTCCATGGTGCTCACTTAAAAAATTTGCATATATTACATATTACTCAATACATAATTATCTAACTTCCTCTTGAACTGTTCTGTGGTGGTACATCCTATAACGTCAATAGGGAGCCCATTCCACATTGCAGCTACTCTCTGATTGAACCACTGGTTACATTTTGTCAGTTTACAGTTCCATTTTTCCATCTGTAGTGGATGAGAATGGGTGGTATAAGTCTGTTCTCTAAATTTAAGCCCCAGAATATCACATAAATCATTATCTGACCAAGCCCTAAGGAAAAGACACATGTCCCCCGTGATCTCCTGTATTCCAGGGTAAACATGTCCCCTTCTCCCCTCATGTCTCCTCAGTCTGTAAATACTAAGCTGAGCCTGGCTTACAGGGTCAAACACTGCATATACCCTGCTGGCCAGCTGTCTGTAGCTGAAGGGGTGCTCCTAACAGGCCTCACATATGGCCTTCTGGCATTCCTGGGTGCAAGAAAAATGATCCTCTCTAGATGGGATACAACATATGTGTGTTGTTTTGCCCTAGCCTTTCCGAAGGTCACACAATAATAATATTTTTATTTGTATAGCTCAATTCCAGTATCAAAGCACTTTACATACAAAACATCAACAGACAATTCATTAAAATCACTTAAAATAAGATTTAATTAAAATCCACAGAATACCTAAAAGTTCAAATATTAAATGCCTGTTTGAATAAATAGGTCTCTGCTGTACTGGTGTGGGCTGGCTCTCCCCAGCTGGCCAGTGATCCCTTGGTCTGGGCCGCTATGTGGGCAAACTGCTGCAGACAGGCTCTCCATCTTCCCGCAATCTACCTAAAGCGCCCATCCCCTACTCGCCAAGATCTGTGCACTCCCAACCTCTCCCTGAGCGCAGGTGTTCCACTGACCTTGGAAAACTGGCCTTTACAGTGTATGCCACTATTTACTGGAAATCCATTCCCCCAAACTCATGCCTCTCTTCCAGCCTCTTGCTCTTCTGCAAGGCACTAAAGGACTCGCTATGCCTACCAGGTCCGTGCTCCTGCTAAAAACCGAGACCTGGCCTGACCTAGCACTGTACACTTTTCACTTAAGTCTCTTTAAGGAGCCAGTATGACTCTGTAGTTTAGGGCACTGAGCTGCAAACTTGGGGATCTGGGTATGAATCCCATGGCCCCCACTTGCATACTGTGTGACCCTGAGCAAGTCACTTTACTTCCTTGTGCTCCCAGGTTGTACCTGGAAACGAGCTACAGCTTAGTGTGCTTTTCCGGGTTAACTAATTTCCCCTTTCCCTTTCCTCAAGTGTACTAAAAATGCTAAGCGATATTTTACTCTGTATATTGTATTGTATCTACAGTATAATGTCAGACACTTTTTCTACTAATTTCTTTTCTTACGTCACACTACTGTGTTTTTTATAAGCATGTATGACTGCACCTGCTACTGTATTTAATTGCACTATTGTTTTCTTCTGATGTTAACTAACTGTAACTCACTGCTGGCATTTTTTTTTGTAATGTGTTTACTGTTGCTGTTGGTCTGTAACTCTCTGAGGTTGTGCCTGAAAATGGGCATACAGTATGTATACTTAGTGTATCACACCTGGTATCCAAAACAATAAATAGAGATCCCTGGAATAGGGTATACCTCTGTGATGAGCACAACCAGGGAGTAAAAAAACTATGGAAAAAGGAAAAATACCTTCTAGTATACACTAGCAGCAGGATCCAGTCACAGGGCTTGGCGAAAGTCCTACTAAATTCACCCTTTTTATTTATTGTTTTGTTAATTCAGCTTTTCAGATTCCAAAGAACCTTTTCTTATTACCGGAGAGGGATGAAGGACTCCAGCAAAATAATTTTAAGAAAGAGGGTGCAGCTCGACAGGACTGTTCTGGAGGTGGTCCCTGTGGTAAGTGGATGACTAGATTAATTTGTGTAGTAGACTGCTTCGGAGTGGGGAGAGCCCCTGCCACATAGGGGAAGGAGTGAGAGAACTGTGACTCAGATGGGGGGAAGGGGAGGGGGGAACGGGACAGTAGGCCTGATCAGGGTATATCCAAATGACAAGCATGTCCGTGGAGAAAAGACTCCGTGTTAAAAGAAAAGAATAAAGCTAAATACTCTTCAGTATACACTGCTAGCAGGAGCCCATCCTAGGGCTTGTGTTAATCCCTGCTGAAGTCACCTTTTTTTTTTTTTTTCAGATTTTCAAATTCCAAAGAAACCTTTCTCATTGCCAGTGAGGGATGAAGGACCCCAGCAAAATGATGTTAAGAAAGAGGGTGCAGCTCAGCAGGACTGTTCTGGTAGTGGTCCTAGTGGTAAGTGGATGACTGGAGGTGAAGGGTTTTATGTCACTCTTTCAACAGTCATTTTAGAATTCCAACCAGTACCACCTCCTCCCTGATCACACCCTCTACCACTAAAATTTTGTTTTAATCTATTTTAGAACTTATTTACCTAGGATAGCCCAGCGGAGGGTGCTCTAGCCCAACCAGCTGTAGAACTAGGTAAAACGTATGTCCCTACTGGATACAAGATGCTGCAGCACCCTCCACTGGGCTGTCCTAGGTAAATAAATTCTAGAAGTTCTAAACCAAGGTCACATGGAGTATTTGGCTCTGTTGGGGTTTGAACCCACATTCTCCCAGTTCCCAAGCTGGCGCTCTAATGATGAGATCACACAGCAGTCACAATTTAATAGTCACTGTCTCAAAAATAGAACCGAATCAAAGACAGAATGTCAGTCCTTGGACTAACCTGATCATTAAAACCATATTGAAGTCACCAAATGGGATTTTTATGGATTTTGAAGATTCTGCATCACTGACCCTGTAAAATGAAAGGTCTGCACTTGTATGATTAGCAAAAAGTGTCAAGTAATATAGCACTCAAGCCAGCCCAGTGACCTGGAGGGCTGAGGCACTGAGCTCCTTACCTCCTACAACACTGGCGACCCGGGTTTGGAAACACACAGGTCACTTGGATGCTGGCTGGGGGAGGGAGGATTGGGTGTCTGTAGGACTACCCTTCTCACTTGGGGTAGCTGTGGCTCGCTGCTTCACTGCCACTTGGAGGAATCCGGGTGATATTGCAGATGAGTTGCACTGTAGGGTACCAGGTCAATATAGCCACTGCAAAACGTTGCAAGGAAAATCGCTCGGGAAAAACAGTGTGCGGTAAAATGGCTACATGGGGAAAAAATAGCGCAGATAGAATATTTATTATTTATTGAGATTTACCAGGAAATACATGCTGAGCAATAAACTCATTTTACAGATGAGTCCTGGGGAAGGGGGAGGGAATAAATACATAATAACAAGTAAAGTACAGTAATCTGATAAGCAAAAAGGCAAAGCTATGTACAGTATACAAAAAAAGTCAGTTGCAGTTTAACAAGATAGATTGACAACATCTAGACTGCAGGGTAACCAGGTACTCACAGGCTGCCACGTCAGTACAAGGCAAGGTAGAAAATTACATTAACAGGAGGGACGACAGGGAGGAGCAACTAAAGAGAAAACCGAAGGGAGGAAATAGAGAGCGGGAGAGAGAGTGAAAGAAGAAAGGAGAGGAAAGAAAACGGGCTGAGATAGAGGAGGAAGGGGGATGGAAAAAGGGTTAGGAATAAAGTAATGATGGGGAGGTGATAGGAAAGGAGGAGAAGAAAAGAGCGGTGAAGGAGGAAGAGGATGAAAGAACAAAAGAATGTAAATGGTATTAAGGTAGTTGAAGGGAGAGAGAGAGGAAGAGGGTTGGAGGGAGGATAATAGTAGAAGTAGGGGAAGGGAAAGGGGTTAATAAAGGGGAAGAGGAGGAGGGCAGAGGTTGAAATAATGGGTGTTTACTCACCTGGTAAAGGTGATTGTGTTGGTTGACATCCATGGCACTCCAGACATTAGAGAATCGTGGCAAACCACGTCCTCCGCGGCCAGTAGGGAGCTACCAGAATGATGGTCCGTCTTGAGGAGCGAATTTTGTTCAGAACCTGAGTTAATAGGGGAAGAGGGGGAAAGACGAAGGAGTGGTCCTGGGACCACGGTTGTGACAGGGAGTCTGTTCCCTGTGACTGGTTGTCCCTGTACCTCGAGAAGTAGTTCCTGACCTGTGTGTTCTGAGCCGTGGCCATGAGGTCCATGGAGATTGGTCCCCAGGTGTCCTGTATCATTTGAAAAAGGCTGGCGTGGAGATGCCACTCTCCTGGGTGCACGCGCTGCCAGCTCAGCCAGTCTGCTCGAATGTTGAGCTTTCCGGCGAGATGGACCACGCTGAGGTGAGTGAGGTGTGCCTGGGCCCAGTTGAGGACTCGTGCTGCCTCCCTCAGCATTGCTCTGCTTCGGGTGCCTCCTTGTTTGGCGATGTATGCCACCGTTACCCGGTTGTTGGATCGGATCAGGACTGATTGTCCCAAGATGTTGGGTTTGAAGGCTGTTCTGCATGGTAAACTGCCCGATCTCCAGGATGTTGATTGATAGTTTGATTCTGAATGGGTCCATAGGCCCTGTGCTGTCCTGTTGGCCACGCAAGCACCCCATCCCTGAAGACTCGCGTCTGTCTTGATAGAGACCTGGGAAAGGGCCTCCAGCGGGACACCCCTGGTTAGGTGTGATCTGACTGTCCACCAGGTTAGTGACCTCTTCACCGCTGGGGGTAAAGGAATGAAGGTCCTTAGATTGTGTTCGTCTGGGGATCCCCAACTGAGGACATGGGTCTGTAGTGGCCGCATGTGCCATCTGGCCCATGGGACGAGGTCGATACATGAAGCCATGCAACCTAGCAGCTGTGCCAGGGTAGCCATGGAAGCCCGTCGGCTGGCGCGAACTGTGCGTGCCAGGAGGAGTAGGTTGAGGATCCTTGCCTCGGATGGTCGTGCCCATCCCTGAGCAGTGTCTAGGCTTGCGCCTAGATGCTCTATTTGTTGTGTGGGTGTTAGGTGGCTCTTGTCCCGGTTCATTACCCAGCCATGTTGTTCTAGGGCCCCGAGAGCCAGGGTGGTGTGATGGAGAGAGGTCTCCCTGGAGCGGGCCCGGATCAGCCAGTCGTCGAGGTAGGGGATGATGTCGAGGCCCTGTTCTCGGAGTCTGGCTACTAGTACCACCGACACCTTGGTGAAGACTCTCGGAGCCGAAGAGAGTCCGAATGGTAGAGCCTGGTATTGGAAGTGTTGGCCGAGGATGTGAAACCGGAGGAACTGTCTGTGGGCTGACCTGATGGGTATGTGGAGGTATGCGTCCTTGAGGTCTATGGACGTCAGAAAATCGCCCACCCGAAGACTGCGGAGGGTTGACCTCAGGGTGTCCATCTTGAACGTCTGGGGCACCACGTGTTGGTTTAGGTGTTTGAGATCCAGGATGGGGCGGAGGTCTCCATTTTCCTTTGGCACAAGGAAGAAGATGGAGTATACTCCCGATCCCTGTTCGTGTGGTGGTACTGGTTGGATTGCCCTGTTGTCGACCAGGTCCCACAGGATCTGTTGTACCTGATGAGCGGTGGCCCTCCTTTTTGCCACCGGTGAGGTGACAAACCTGTGTCTCAGGGGAATCCCTGATAACTCTATCGAGTATCCCTTGGACATGACTTCGTGGACCCATCTGTCGGAGGTGGTGTGGAACCACTGGTGACTGAAGAGTGCTAGTCTTTGACCCACGGGAGGGGATCGGCCCTGTTCTACGGGGGTCTGGTGCGAGTAGTCATTGCGGCTTGCCTTGCTGGGCTCTGCCTCTTCCTCCAAATCTCGAGCCACGGGCTTTGAAGGATGAGGTGTAGTAGGATTGGGTGGAGGGGGCGCGAGTTGAAGAGTAGAGGCCTCTACCTCGAAAGGGAGTGGTTGGGTGAGTGTCCCTTCGGGTTTGGTATGACCTCTGGCTCCCCCGAAATCTCCACCTATGGGAAGGGAGATAAGAGTGCCTAGTCTTGTTTCTGAGAAGTTCCTTGCCCTCCTCTTTCTGTTTCAGAAACTCTAAAAGACCCTCCCCAAAAACAAGTTTGCTCTTCAAGGGTAAATTTTGCAGTAGGGTCTTGGATTCGTTGTCAGCCTCCCATAACTTAAGCCACAAGGCCCGTCTGGCTCTGTTTGAGATGGCTGTGGCCCTTGCATTCAGTCTGAGGGTGTCAACAGCCATGTTGGCTAGGTACCTTGCCGCATCGATGGTGCACTCTAGCAGCTCTGTCTCTCTGGATTTGGGGTTGGCCTGCTCAAGGAGCTCCTCCAACCAACATATTTGTGCCCTTGCTGTGTAGATGGCTGCTGTGGACGCTCTTGCAGCCATGCCCTGTGCTTCGAAAGCCTTCTTTAACATGTCCTCGACCCTCTTGTCTGTAGGGTCCTTTAGAGCGATTGTCCCGCAGGGTAGTATAGTCCGTCTGCTGAGGGCGGCCACCTGGGGGTCGACCGTAGGGGCGGAGCACCAGATGTTTGCTTTGTCGTCCTGCACGGGGTACATGCGGTCCAGGTTTCTTCTGTTGGGCATTCGGCCTGGGTCGGCGGAATACCACTCCTGGTTGACAATGTCCTCGATGGCCGGACAGACGGGGAAGGACTCTCGAATGGTGGATCTCTGTTGGATCAGAGGATCTAGCTTGGATTGAGGTTTGTCTTCCTCCATCTCGAACCCCATGGTGGTCTTGATGATCTTGATGAGACCTGGAACCATGTCGAAGGAACATAGCTTGGAAGTAAGTGATGGGATAGCCTGTTGCTCCACATCTTCTTCGTCGGAGATGGCCCTGTCTGTCCTCTTCTGGTAGGTCGGTGTCCTACCCGGTGTTGGGATTGGGGGCATCTGGGTTAGGTACTGCCAGATCCATGTTATCTTCGTTGGCCCCTCCCCCGACATCTTGATCCAGAGGCGGGTTCGTAGGTAATCTCTGTTGGGTGAGGGACTCCAATTTTTCCATCACCTTCAGCATAAAGTTCTGCTGACTCTCCATCATGGCTACGGTCGCCTGTTGGTTCTGCAGGAGAAATGCGCCTGGGTCCAACCAAGATGATCCGCTAGGGCCAGGGTTGCTGGGACCCATGGCAGTGGACTGTCCTGAGGATAGGTCATCGTCATCGTGTAGACAGGCGGGGCATAGTGGTCCAGGGGCGTGAGGCAGGAGGTTGGAGCTGCACGCTGTGCACTTCTTGGCCTTGACCATCTGGGGAAGACAAAGGACGGTTACTATGAAAGCCACTGGGCCAGCACCGGGTGGTGGGGCCGTGATAGGCAGATGTGCTCTGTACAAAGATCGAGGGAGAGAGAGAGAGAGAACGTGTGTGTGTGTGTGTGTGTGTGTGTGTGATGGGGGTCGCTGTGGTGAGGGACCCACATGGAGGTTGAGACTCTGGGGATCGCTATAGGGAGGGATCCCAGAAGGTGCAGTTGCTGGTGGCTCACATGGGCTGCTGTGGGAGGAGCCCATATGGGTGCACAGGGTACACCAGCCTGCATTTTTTTTTTCTCTTTCTCCCTTAGTGACTTGCTCACATAGTCTGTAGTTGGGGGCTGTGGAATCAAAGTCACCACATTGTAGCTCAGAGGCTTAAATCACTGTGCTATACTGCCTCTTTTCCACCAAGAGTTGGGGGACGAGTTAGACCAACCTCCTGGGTTGAGCGTGGGCAAACCTGTCTGTAGGCCCCCCCCGAAAAAGTTCTGCAGACTCCCGATACCAGGAAAAACGAAGTGGAGGAACCTGGGCCATTGCAAGGGGCTTGGCCCGTGAGAGAGAGAGAGAGCGCGAGCAAGAGGGGGAACCTTCCCCTGAGGACTTGAGGAGACCTGGTAGAAAGGGGCCGTAGGGCTGGAGGGCCTCGTGGACCTAGTTAAAGGTCGAAATCCCCGGACGCGAGATAGGAGGGGTAGGAGAGCGCGCCATACCACGTGGGCGCGGGGGAGCTCCGAGAGGAGCAGAGTCGTTGCGCCTGAGGTCGGTGGCCAGGAGTGTTGCACGGGGGACAGCTGCACGGCCGTAATAAACGGCGGAGACACAAGCGGGAGCAGGTGGAGAGCCAGCACGCCACTCGGGAACGCCTCGCTGGTCCTCCTGACGGAAGTGGAGGTGAGGAGTGCCTGCCTGGGCCCAGAGAGGCCCGAGGGGGGAAGGGAGTGGAGCGGTGTGGCTGCGACCTGTGCAGGCCGCAATTCCGTGCGAGCACCTGCCTGGGCCTAGAAAGGGCCTGAGCGGAAGGGCAAGCAGCGTGGCTGCGATCCGGGGAGGGGGCACTCTGTTCGGGCGCGCGCGGAGCCACCTCGCATAGGGGCGAGTAAAACGGCAACAAGTATTGGGCAGCATGATTTTTACAAGATGTAATGCTCATACGCTGATAGAATGACAGCACAACTCCTAAATAAGAATAGCAATCACCGGTGCCATTCACAGCATTGCAAGTCCTGAAAAACTGAATCAGTATTCTTACTATCGATCGTCTCCAGACTCTGACAATTCATAGATTCGGTTCCAATATTCACTTGTATATTCTACAGAGCCAACATGATTTTTATACAACTCCTCACTCCACTGATGTTCACAGCTCCTAACCATTCGGCAGTATAAAAAAAAACACAAATTCAGGCAGCTTGCTTAAAACAATGGAAAGGGCCCTCTGTTAGCTAAACCTCATATAAGTACAACAGGCAAGGTTTCTTCACGGAATTACAACGGAACAAAAGAATTTAAAAGGGTGTTAGCTCTTTAAAATTATGCCTGGTTTGATTCCTGCTAGATAGAGGGATTATGTAGGTTGAACAATTTGGATTTAAAAGTGGCTTACCTTAGTAATTTGGACAGCAGGGATCCTGGTGTGCTAGCCTGGTCAGATGCAAAGTTTGAACTGGAGAGCAGGGGCTTCTGGGACCGGGATATGGGAGAAATCTGATCCTGAGTCATGTGCATCACTAGCCTATCAGATGGGGTCACAACCCATGAGGTAATGTCTGGAGTGCCATGGATGTCAACCAGTCACAATTAGTAGTAGTAATAGAAGAGCTAGGGGAAAGGCAGTGGATGGAGAAAGGGGTGGCAAGACATTAGACTATGGGCAGTTGCAGGTGGGAGAAGTGTGGACTTGGAGTAGCAAGGTAGGCAAGCGTTTGGAGGAGGTAGAGCAAATTGTAAGGGGAAGGGAGTTCCCGATACAGTAGTAGGAAAGTGATATGAAAAGGCATTCTATCCCACAAGTGATTTACGAGAAGAAAGCATTAGGGAGTGATAGCTTGAGTTACGAAGAGAGTAAGAGGAAGGAGGCATAGGGGAGAGAAGAGAACCGAGATAAGGGGGGGAGAGAGCCCAGCGAGAATTTAGAGGTGAAGGAGGCACAGTGGCTTAGGCAGCGATACATCAAGGAGATGAATATGGTGAAGGAGCGGTAGTGCTACCCCTGTAGCTGTTGAGTGTTGCAGAGGCAAAGACCTCTGCTGGGTGGCCGGCTCTCCGTGCAGCTGCCATGGCTCAGAGGGTAGAGCCACTGGCAGTGGAGTGTCTGTGGACTGGGGTTCGATTCCCGGTCCCAGATTTCCTGTGTTTTTTTTTTTTTGTTGTGTGCGGTTGGCAATCCCCACCCCACCCCACCCCCGCCTGGGTTTCTTCCCATCCCACAGTTGCCGCCTCCTCTCTGGAGGTGGCTATTTTAATGTAAGGGGGTTTGGCGGTTGTAGCCCTCCACAAAAATCAAAGTTGTTCTGTGTGGTTTTAGCTGTTATTAGTGCTCAGTGTTTTTACCGACTGCTATAGTTGTTGTTGCTGTATTAACAGCGTGGTATGTTGCCACACTGTTTTTGTCCACAACATACTGACCCTGTGCTCACTGTATGTGGGAGGGATCACACGTCGATAGAGCCAGGAGGAATCCCGACAGAGGCAGAGCTTGCACATTGTGCTTGTGGTACGTTCGTCGGCCCAAGGGAGAAAAAAGAGGAAACATGGAGGATGGGCTGCATGAAGCCCTGCCTGCCATGCTGCAGCCCGCTCTGCCAGTTCGTAATGGAACTGGGTATATGTTTTTGGGGGGGCCCTCCTTCCCTGGCCTTGCTGCGGGTGGCATGTGGGGGGATCCGCAGTAGTGACATGTCCTGACCGAGGAAGAGGTAAAGGAAAGCTGTCCTGAGTAGGGACGCAGCTGAGAAAGCTGCCCCTCCTGTCAAAAGGAGAATAAAAATCTATATGAGATAAAAAAAAAAAAAAAAAAAAGCACTCAGACACTTCAGCAGGTGTTGGAACCACGTCGTTTCTGGCTGACCTAACTTTAGAAAACATGATCAAACTGGCCTCATTTTGCTAATGTTAATGCAGGCTCTGCAGTCTAATATCCATGAGGGCAGTGACGTGACAGCGTCACATCATGGTTGAAAATTATGAAATGGGTTGGACATTTCCTGCTTCCTGACTGGCTAAATAACTCCTAAGACCCATACATTAATCCCTCACAAAGACACAGGTTGGGACAAGTTCAGGTAGTGGAATTTGTTTTAGGCAAATTGCATGCAAAATTCATGAAGAACTTAACCCATCCCCTGTTACCATCTCAGACATAGCTGCCACCTTTACTTACAAAAACACCTTCAATTGGGACCTAAAAAAGTAAAACTACCTTAAATTTAAAAGGGAAAGCCGGCCCGGTGGCACTGAGGTACTTGTCCTACCTCTCACCATACTGGCGACCCATGTTCGGGAACTAACTTGGGTCGCCGGGGGTCGGCAGGGAAGGAGAGGATTGAGCGTCCGATGGACTTCTCTCCTCTCTTGGGGAGGGTGAGTTGTGCATCCTGCAGTTCCAGCAGCTCCCAGTGGAGACGGGGAGCATTGCAACTTGCGGGGCACGTTAAAGGGGTATGGAGGTGTCGACAGACATCCTGCAGGCGGGTGCGGGAGCATGCCCGACATCATTTCACATTGTGCCTCCCAGACCAAAGAAAACACAGAAAAGCTCTGGCACCCGGGAAGGTAAAGGCAGGTCCTGCAGACGGCCCTCACGCGCAGTGACGGATCGGTCCCAGACAGCCTCTGGCTCTCCTCCTCGCTCTAGCCGCACTGTGGATTCTAGATAGAGCACTGGTCAGGAGTTGGCAGCCCCACTTCGGGGGGGGGGTCAGAATCTGGGGATGGTGTGCAGGAGAGAGCACCCCGGTATACAGGCTTGGTCTAGGGAGGTCTCAGGTGAGCAGGAGAAGGCCGGTGCTCCGAATCCTGCTGGAGAGATGTCCTTTGGGGCCAGTGAGGAGCATAAAGAAAGAAAATTTAAAAGGGGGGGGAGAATTGCATGTTATTTCACCATACTCTTCTGCATACATACACAAAAACAAAATTAAAAAAATTAAGTACTGCTGTTTTAATTTCTGGTGTTTCCTTCGTTACCATGAAACATTCCCCTCCTGTACTTTCCAGCTTGTCAGGAAATCTCTGCTGCTTACTCTGCCACAGATGAAATTGAGCCCATGGCTCCATATGAGACCTTCTGTTTTGTGTCTTCATGCAGGGCCATTGCCAGGATTTTGCAGTGGGGTTCTTTAGTGACTTGGGGGTTTCTTAACAGAATTTTTTTTTAAGCCGGGATCTGGGGTACTAGATGCTCTGTGGTGCATTTTCACTTATTCTGAAGCTAAATATCTCATCTGAGCTCTCCTCCACCACTGCTGTAAGGAAAGTTATTCTTATCTGGCTGGCTGCAGGGTAAATACATATACAGTATGTATTGTGTACCCAAGGCTAGCAAGAGGCTAATGTAATACTGCACCTCAGAGCAGATTCATACCTCCATTTTATTTAATGTTGACACACTGACATTCCTAGCTCAGAAACAGCCATGAAGAACTTATTATTTTTTTAAATTGGACCTTTAGCTGCCACTTCAGAACTCCAGTGTCCACATTTGCACTTTCAGTTTTCCCTACTAGCAGCCCTAGAGAACTTCTTTTTTTTCACCATGCTAGCCTAGTATGGTGAAAAAACAGTTTCTTCAGTCCAGGTACAGAGATTGACTCACACAATTCTTAACTGTTAAAAAAAAACAAAAAAAAAAACACGTTCAGTCCGCCAATAAGGACCCAGGTCCACAAAACACCGGAGTGCACACTGAACCCTTTTGTGCTATCAAGTCGCAGAAAAAAATAATTACAGCAGTATTGACCAGAATAATTCAGAATAGAAACTTGACATTGTAAACTGTTCTCGTGTCTGCAGCAAAACATGAAGGTGGGGAACAGTACTGAGGAGTTACCCTCAGTACCGCATCAGATCCCCCCCACCACACACTTATTCAAACCACCAGTGCCTTCAATACATAAAGACCGTGGGACCCACAGCCACCTGCTTCTTGACCTGATTCTCTCAGGCCGACTCCCACTCTCACCCTAGTTCTGAAATGACTAGGGAGGGCGCGGCCCCCGAGCTCTATAGTGAATTCTTGTAGCCCACACATCACTGTTCTGAATGTGAAGAAAGATCCTTGGATCCCATAGCTTAAAGTTTCATTCCAGTACTGCACTCTTGTCTCTAACCAAACCCGACTCCCTTCCTCCTCACTGAAGTTTAAATTTGCAGACAACAGCAGCCCCCTCAGAGCTCTTAAGTCCCCCCCCCCAAAACTGGGGTTTGAATTCACATGCCACAGTAGGCTCCCCAGAGCTATGTCCTTCCCTTCCCTCAGGTTTGAATTTGCGGAGAAAGTCCTCCATCTCCCATTCCCCTCCTCCACCTCACTCAAGTTTTAATTCATAAGCTACTTAAAAGTGAAAAAATTGAATGAAGAGCAAGTCCTCCCTCTCCAATATTCCCCTCCTCCTGGCTCGTTTGAAAATTGGACTTATTTAATGTGACCCCTCTTGCAGGCAAACTTCATCCACCACCCCCATCCCCTCAACCAACCTCACCGCATCTCTGGGCTGTTAGCGGTTGAGCGAGTCCCTGCTGAAATTGGTACATCACTGGAAGTTCAGAATCCGCCGGCTGCCAGTACACTTACCTGGCTGACTGAAAAAAAATGTTTGAGCAGCCTGGCCCCGAGGACTTTTATTGGCGACCCAGACATTGCAGAGACGTCAAGCCTCTCCACAACAGTGAGTCGATGTCTACCTTCAACTCTGACTCCATTGCCGTATGCAGAATCGCAGCAGAAAGTAAAAAATCAGGCAGATTTACTCCTGGGATTTACTGCAAGTTGAAATCTGCCTCTGGCAAGATTTTCAGGTTCCTGCACTAAAAGCACTCTTACTGGAAATCTGTCTTGCTGCATATTCATTCCCCTAGAGTATTCACCCCTCAAAACCAGAGTTCCATGATTTGCGCCATCCTGAGATTTAAAGGGGCACTTCTAGACAGTGCCAAACACAGAGAAAAATGAAACGGAAGTTCGATGAAGGGGGATTCGTTTGAACCTGACGAACCCCAGCTGGCAACAGGCCTATCATGGGGTGAACATTCTGTCTGTGGAATGGAGCAGAATTTTACATTCATGTATTCCATTGCATCCATACATTCCTTTACTTCCTGGGTAAAGTCCACTTATTAGAATATTAGACTGGCTGTTTTCTCTCTGGTGTAAACATTACATAATAAATCCTAAATGTTAGGGCCTTTCTAGGAGACTCTAGCTGTTTATTGTTACTGGTATAATTGCTGGAAAATTGTATATTGTTTGCCCCCAACCCCCAATTTATTTCCCTTCCCCAGTACACAGCTGAAAACAAGTCTTTCTTGGATTATTTTTGCTCACCTGTGTAATACGTTTCAACTAAATAATACGTGGCGGCAGGAGTTAAGAAACCAACCTATTGGCAATGTACTCCTAGACAGCCACAATGACCTTATTAAATCTATAACTGTTGATGTTGCTTGCTTTGTTTTCTCTAGTGGCCATGGCAACCTACAGTGTTTATTGAAGAATATTTCATGAATTTACTAACCTCTATAATGCATGTTTGCTTGACCAGTTAATGCACATCTTACAGTGGATAACACTGAAAACGTTTATAATACATTTTAAAATTACAACACACATTTTTTTCTTACCCCCAAACTTTTGCATATTAATATTGGACACATTTTATAATCCCTGTAAGATGCACCAAGGTGTGCGTTTTATTTGATACTGACACTGGGTGATTGAAGGCACTCTGTGATCAACCACTTTGATGTCTCATGCCTCTCAGTGCACCGGAACCATGCTATTTTTCCACATCAGCGCACACCCTGATAGTCATGTCTCATTTCTTAATTAGTGTCCTGCCATAACCAATTTAGCTTTATATTTATTTATTTAGTTAGTTTTTGTTGACCAGGTCGGTGCACTAAATAAGAAAATGCCTATTCTAGGAGCACGGATATGTTGTTCATCCACACTCTGACATGTCCCTTTCCCCTTTAAATCTGGCTGGAAGTCTTCAAGCTAGCTCCTCCCACCCAACTGTTTGGTAAATACCTCGGCTTCACCCCATGTCGCCAGATCTTCCTTTCTGCTGGAAGATTCAGGTTCCCTCATGCTACTTTAGCAATTCGTAGGCCCTGGATTCGCAAAGTCGGTTTTCACCACAAATTACTTGAAACTTCGTCAGAGTTCACGACTCCGATATAGCGCATCGGACATGGAGGACAAATCGTCCCCCTGGATTTCGCCGGTGTCCCTGCGGCCAGAAAATGGCATGCACCGATCCCCACCTCTCATGTGTCTATTGCCTAGGTGTCAGACATGACACCATGTCTTGTACTTTCTGTGTGGCCTTCCATCCCGACGTTCTGGATGACCGCAAGTCGCGCCTAAAATTGGAGAGACCGGAGCTTAGAAATCCGCTGGTGAAATCTAAGGAGGCAAGGTGGGCGGTTTCAGTGGCCGCGGGCTCCGCCGAGCAGCTTGAGCAGATGGCTGCTTTCAAGGAGAAAGCAGCTCAGGCTTCGGCCAGTCGCAGTTTTTTCGTTCCTCTCAACCTTGGCTCTACTTTTTCATGCTCCTTTAGGGAGTTGTGCCAGTCTCTCCCCACCAGGGGTGAGGCGCCCTCAGGCTCACACTCCTCCCGCCCTCGGAAGAGGGACAAGCACCCCAAGTCGTCGTCTTCCAGAAGGAGACGCTCCTGGGACCGAGAGAGGTCCGACTACTGGTAACATGCGGTCTCTGCTGAGGTCGAGATTGCTTCCTCGGCCACCAGCTTTACGGATCTTCTGTCTGGCCAAGGCACCGAGACCAAGGAACCGGTTGAACCAACCGAGATTACTCTCGACCCAATTGAGCCTTTGTCGCTGACTCTGGTCGATGACTCCTTAGAAAGGATGCCTGTTCTTTCCTTTCCCGACAAGGAGACACTGCCCTCGGGTGTCCCCATCGAGGCTAAGGTGCCGGAACCTCAGTTTTCACTGACTCCGGTGTCCCCCGATCAAACCAGCCGACCCCGTCAGTCTCGATAGAGGACAGAGGACCAGGGCCCCTTCGGTCGATCAGCCAAAAAGGGCCACAAACATTCAAAAAAGAGGCGCCTCCGGTCCTCATCCTCCTCGGACGAGGAGAGGTTTCACTGGAAGCTCTGTCAATGTTATGAGGATTTGATGTGGCAACAGCTGATTTTGACCAGGTAGAAGGCGGCTCCGACGGCTTCCCCGGCCATTACTTGGCTCCCGCCTCCTAAGCGGACGCCTACCCCTCTGGAACCAAAGGCCTCTGTTCAACCTCCCGTGGGTCCGGCATGTATACCGACTCGGCCTATTCCGGTTTCTCCACCGGTTTTGGCGGAGCCACCACCTAAGCAGCCTCAGGGAGGGGCTCCCTCGAAAGAGGACCATACAGACACCGGGCTTCCCCAATGTCTGTCCATTATGGTCACTCCCGACCGCCCTCAGCGAATCGAAGGGGACGTAGGCGGAAGTCCACTATACCCCAACTCTTCGGACTCCAGTGACACGGGGTTACACTCTCATCCGGGGGATGATGAGTCTTCCATGGCCAGACTGGAGGAAGGCCCTTCCTCCTTTCAGGGCATTCTCTGCCTGATCTCCTAGTCCACCGGAATGTCCCTTGAGCCCATCCAGAAAAAGGCGGAGTACCCCCTTACGGATACCCTCAAAAGGGGGTATACCCCGATGGAGGCCTTTCCCATGGCCGAAGCCATCTTTGGCCCAGCCCTTGAGCTTTGGCAACGTCCTGCTTCTTGCCCAGCCCCGTCTGCCCGCATGTCCCGCAAGTATACGGTGCCCATGGGGTCCCTGACAGGGTTCACAGAGCATCCTTCGGCCGAAAGCCTAGTGACTGCTTCTGTGTTCAGACATACTGGTAGCTCAGCCGACACTGACCGATCCTCAGACAAGGAATCCAAGAATATGGACCACTCTGCCCTTAAGGTCTATGCGCCTCCTTCTTAGGCCTTCATCAGGCCAGCTCGGCTGTCATCATGGCACACTTCTCTCATGCCCTTCTTGGGTCATTGGATGAAGTCCTCCCTCATCTCCCGGTGGACATGCAGACTACAGTGAAACAGGTCCATGATCAGGGCTTGGCTGAGGCTCTCCTCCTTCCCGCGGATACCCAGCACAAGTTAGCTGACGTGCCCTTCCTAGGCACCAACCTCTTCAGTCTAGGAGTGGCTGGTCATCTCCAGCGCATAGAGCAGTCTAGTGCCACCTTGGATGCCAGCTCTGCGAAGGGTTCTTCGGGCAAGAACTAGCAGAAGTGCAAGAAGAAGCCTTTTCGGCACTCTTCCCCTGCGGTTAGGCAGCCCTCCTATCAAGGAGGCCAGCAGCAACAGCAGGCTCAAGCTTGGCGCCCCAGGCCCAAGCAGGGTCCTCAACAACCTCGTAAAGGAGGCCGAGGTGTCGGTCCAGGAGCCTCCTCCTCCCCTAAGCCTGCTTAGTGACGGGTTGGGGCTTGCCACCCCCTACACCAGTCATGCCAGCTCTGGGTCCTTCCGTGGGGGGCCGGCTCCACCACTTTCTTTCCGCCTGGTCCGATATCCCCTTGGACAGGGGGGTCGTAGAAGTGGTCGGCCAGGGACTGCCTCTGGAATTCGAGCAGTACCTTCCCTGCCGAGCCCGCACCCCTCGGGAGGAAAGGATCTCAGCTCGCACTCAGTTGGCTCTTCGATACGACATTGCTCAGCTCCTCTGCAAAGAGGTGGTAGCTCCAGTGCCGGATCCTCCTACAGACCCACGCTTCGTGTCCAGGTACTTCCTGGTGCACAGGCAGATGGGGGTTGGTGCCCCATCCTATATCTCCACGACCTGAATCAATATCTCAAGTCTCGTACCTTCCGGATGGTAACTCTGAACCAGATCATACCATCCCTGGAGTGAAACATGTGGTTCTGTTCACTGGATCTGGAGGACGCGTTCTTCCACTTCCCAATCCGTCCGTCCCATCAGCGGTTCCTCCACTTCAGGGTCGAAGGGACCCTGTACGAGTTCCGAGCCATACCATTTGGTCGGTCGTCGGCCCCGAGGGTCTTCACCAAATGCATTGCAGTTGCGGCAGCCCATCTCCGGCATCGAGGAGTTCGAATTTACCCTTACCTCGACGACTGGCTCTTGGAAGCTTCCTCCCTCCAGGAGGTGGAGAGATCCAGGGATCTGGCTCTTCGAACCTGCTCCCAACTAGGCCTCCTGATCAAGAAGGCCAAGTCTGAACTTGTGCCCTCTCAGGTGATGGGCTTCATCGGGGCGGAGCTCGACTCTTGTCAAGCCAGAGCTCGGCTCCTGGCAGATAGGGCGGAGGTTCTTTCCTCCTTTGCCCAATCATTTCTGGTTGGGCACTTGTGCCCTGCCCGTGACTTCCTGCGCCTTCTGGGCTACATGGCGGCGTGCACCTCAGTGGTCCATTACGCCAGATATCGCATGCATCCTCTCCAGTGGGAGCTGGGCGCTCAGTGGACTCAGCGCCATGGTCACTTCGACCAGCTGATCACTGTGACCCAGGAGATGTGGGACGCTCTCCAATGATGGACTGCCCCAGACCGGTTGCAGGAGGGGATCCCATTTGTCCACCCCAAGCCGACGGTCGTTCTCACAACCGATGCCTCTCTCATGGGCTGTGGAGCCCACATGGAGGACAACAGAGCCCACGGGTTCTGGACTCCTGAGGAGTCCCGATGCCACATCAACCTGTTGGAGCTCAGAGCAGTCAGACTGGCCCTGTCAGCTTTCGTTCCTCAGCTCGGGGGTCAAGTGGTTCAAGTCCAGATGGACAATACCACGACCATGTACTACTTCAGCAAACAGGGTAGCATGCACTTCCGTCTGCTATGCAAGGAGGCGCTCCGGATCTGGACCTTCGTTAGCCTGTTGGAGGCAGATCTCCTTGCCATCCATGTGGCAGGAGTCTCGAACCAACTTGCGGATGCTCTCAGCCGCATAGGCCAGACATCCCACGAGTGGTCTCTCCATCCAGAGGTAGCTTACAGTCTGTTCTCCCGTGGCAAACCATTGGTGGACCTGTTTGCCTCTAGGGAGAACACCAAGCTGAGGCTGTACCATGCCCGCCCCCCTCAGCAGGGCTCGCTGCAGGGGGATGCCTTTTTGAGGCCGTGGACCCCAGTCCTCCTCTACACCTTCCCTCCATTTCCCTTGATCCACAAGGTGTTACTCAAGGTGAGGAGGGACAAGGCGAAGGTGATACTAGTAGCCCCAGATTGGCCCTGCCAGTTCTGGTATCCAGATCTCCTCAGCCTCAGCTGCAGGGCCCCGGAGCGGCTTTGTACACGCCCAGACCTGATATCATTGAACCAGGGGAAGGTATTCCACCCGGACCTTCAGTCCCTGCACCTCACAGCCTGTTTCCTGAGCGGCTAGAGTTCCAGGCTTTTGGTCTTTCCGAGGATGTCTACACCGTGGTGGAGGCATCTCGTAAGGAATCGACTAGGAAATGTTATGCCTTCAAATAGAAAAGGTTTTCAATGTGGTGTCAGGGTAAGAGTCTGGACCCCTTATCCTGCTCTGTGGCTAACATTTTAGACTACCTTTGGTCTCTCTCCAAAGGGGGTCTTCGGTCATCAACCCTTAGGGTGCACCTGGCAGCCATCTCTGCTTACCGGGCGCAGGCCGGTCAGTCGACATTGGCACAGGAGACAGTGGTCGGTGCTTTTTCAAAGGCCTGGATCACATATCCCCTCCAGTGCGTGAACCTCCACCTCAGTGGGATCTTCTGCTGGTTTTGGCAAAGCTCATGGGCAAGCCATTCGAATCCATGCACAAGTATGAGCTCTTACACTTGTCATGGAAGATTGCCTTCCTGGTGGCTATCACGTCAGCCAGAAGGACAGGGAGCTCCCGGCGCTCTCGGTGGACTCCCTTTATCTTGTCTTTCACAGGGACAAAGTTGTCCTGCGCCCCCACCCGAAATTCCTTCCGATGGTGGTATCAGAGTTTCACCTTAAACAGGTGTTGACTCTGCCGGCATATTACCCGAACTACACCTCGGACGCCGAGTACAGGCTCCATACCCTGGACCTTAGACGTGCTCTCTCCTACTACAGGAGAGGATGGCGGAAATTCGGGGAGAGGTTTGCCACCTGTTTGTCACCTACGCTGAAGCCGCTTCTGGCAGACCTGCAGCCAAACGGACTATTGCAAGATGGATTACATCATGCATAGGTCTGTGTTATGAGTTGGCGGGCAAGGAGCCTCCCAGAGGGTTAAGAGCTCATTCTGCCCGCCATACTGTTGCATTGGTGGCTGCTTCCAGGGACATCCCTATCCAGGAAATTTGTCGGGCTGCTACCTGGAAGTCAGCAAACACTTCATTACCCGCTACCACAGTGACCTGGAGTCACGTCGCGATGCTGGTTTTGGGGCCTCGGTTCTCCAATCTCTGTTTCCTAAGTAGGGGGTGTGCGCCTTGCCTCCCTCCTCCCAGAGAACTGCTAGGAGTCTGCCAGAGAGTGTGGATGAACAACATATCCATGCTCCTAGAAAAACAGGTTACTCACCTGTAACAGTAGTTCTAGGAGTGGTATATGTTGTTCATCCACATGCACCCACCTGACCTCGCTGGCTTTAGAAGCATCACCTTGCTTCCAGCGGGCTGAGATCTGGCGTCATGGGGCGGAGCCGAGGTATATACCACCCAGGTGGGTGGGAGGAGCCAGCTTGAAGACTTCCGGCAAGATTTAAAGGGGAAAGGGACATGCCAGAGACTGTGGATGAACAACATATGCCACTCCTAGAACTACTGTTACAGGTGAGTAACCTGTTTTTGTTTTTTTTTTTTGTTTTTTTTTTCAACCCCCATCCTCTGCGAGCAATCCTGTCCTTTGTAAATTTCAGGAGCTGCTAGAACATTAACTTCCTGAGGTCCCCACAGCAACTGCAAAAGACTTTGGCATTTGCACCCAAGTAACTTCTAGTTTTTTTGCAGTTATCTCAAATTATAAATATATACATTTCAACAGTAACACAATTTTCTAAACAAAAGTGATCCCAATATGAGCTACATTTCTATATATTGATTCTCATATATTTTATATTAGCAGATATAGATATGGAAGGAAGAAAGACAGCAAGAGAAAACTGAGAGAGACGCTAAGAGGCAAAGGATTGCGAAACTGGTCGGGTTGATCAAGTCCGAGGTCTCACAGGAAAATTTGGTTGCACAACCAGACAGAAAAGAGAGAAAAGGAAAGAATACAGATCCTTGTATTTTAACACTTTCTCGAAAAAACAAATGGGGCAGGGTCCTATTCAGCCCTGTCACATATACCCACTCTTTAAGAGGGAACCTGTTTTATTAAACAGGGTTCCAAAACTCTTTATTTTCTAATAACACTTGTTGCATTTAGACATTAAGCACATTTGCATCCATCCATCTTTAACAGTACAGCAAAAAGTACAGTTCAAATCCATACATTAGTTTTTTCTCCCAACCATCAGAACCCCTCAATTTCTGATCCATATCTTGACAGAAAATCAGCATTACTATTCTCTTTACCAGATTTGTGAATCAGAGAATTTAAATGGCTGTAGTGCCAGGTACCACCATGTGATTCTGGAATTTTCATCTTTCATCTGGTTAAGTCAATAGAGAGGATTTTGATCAGTTACAAGAACAAAATCAGTTCCTAGCAAATAAAATTTGAGGGACTCCATGGACCACTTTGCTGCTAAACACTCCTTTTCGGTAGTGGAGCACCTTTTTTCTCTGTCATGCAATTTCCTACTTATATACAGACTAGGATGTTCTTTCTCATCTATATTTTGGCTTAGGACTGCACCTAGGCCTACCTCAGATGCATCTGTTTGTAGCAGAAATGGTTTCTCAAAGTCTGGGCTTCTTAAAACGGGTGTTGAACATAATCCAACCTTTATAGCTTGAAAAGTTTCATCACACTCTGGAGTCCATTTCACATTATTTGGGTACCGTTTCTTTGGGAGTTCAGTGAGGGGAGTAGCTAACTCAGCAAAATTGGGAACAAATCTCCGATAATAACCAGCCAACCCTAAAAATTACCTAACCTGTTTCTTTGTTTTAGAAACAGGGCTGTTAGCTACAGCTTTTGTTTTAGAACTCTCTGGTTTGACTTCTCCATTTCCCAACAGTTAGCCCAAATATCTAGTTTCCTGCATGCCCAGTGCACATTTAGTAGGATTAATTGTCAGACCTGCATTTTTCATAGCTTGGATAACTGCTCGTAGGTGTCCCACATGACTTTTCCAGTCTGGACTGTACACCACTTCATCATCCAGGTACACAGCACAATAACCAGTGTGAGGGAATAAAATTACATCCATGTACCGCTGGAATGTAGCAGGCGCACCATGTAAACCAAATGGCATGGTGGTGAACTGATAGAATCCTATAGGGGTGGCAAATGCAGTTTTATCTCTGGATTCTTTAGCTAAAGGTATTTGCCAGTAACCCTTGGTGAGATTGAGGGTACTGATGTACTCTGCACGCCCCAGCCTGTCTACCAAATCATCTATTCTGGGCATAGGATAACTGTCAAATTCTGACACTTGATTGTTTCCTGAAATCGAGGCAGATTCTAACACCCCCTTCTTTTTTGTTTACAGTTACCATGGAAGATGACCAAGCACTTCTCAACTCCTCAATGATACCCAATTCTTTCATTTTTTTTGTATTTCCTTAACCACATCAGCTTTTAACCTCTCTGGCAGCCTGTATGACTTTGGCCTAATAGGACAAACATTCTTTGTCACTATTATGTGCTCAACCCCTTTTGCTCAGCCTGGTACCGTGGTAAAATTACTGTTAAATGTCTTTAGCACATTACGAATGTCTACAGTTTGTTCTGAGGTTAAGGAAATATTCACTTGTACAGCATCAATATTTACAGTTTGTTCTAGTCCATCATAAGCTACATCAATTACTGCCTTATCAGTTTCTGGTAAAACTAGCAAGGCAGCTTTTGGCATTTTTTCCAACCCATTTCTTGAGGATGTTAGCGTGGTATATGTTAGAAGGATTTTTTCTGTCCGGGGTCTCAGTCTCATAGTTAACAGTGCCAGTACATCTAAGAACCTTATATGGCCCTTGCCACTTCATTAACAACTTATTTTCTGTTGTGGTTAACAGTAGCAAAAGCTTTTTTTACCTGGCTCGAAAACTTTTTCTTTTCCCCCATGGTCATAATGTACCTTCTGCTGGTTTTGAGCTTCTTCCTGATTACTATGGGCAATTTCAACATATTTTGCCAGTTTCTTTCTTAGGGTACACACATAAGAAGATATAGATTGTTTCTGAGTGGGGTTATCTTCCCACATTTCCTTTATCACATCCAGTGGCCCTCTTGGCTGCCTACTATACAGCATTTCAAATGGTGAAAACCCTGTTGATGCCTGTGGCACTTCTTTGTAAGTAAAAAGTAGGTAAGGCAAGTAATGGTCCCAGTCTTTCCCTTCCCTTTTTACAGACCTTTTTAACGTGTGTTTTAGGGTTTGGTTAAATGCTCAACAAGACTGTCTGTCTGAGGGTGATGGAGGTTCTTATGGCAGCGTTATCCAGCAGTCTGTACAGCTGTTTAAGCAGTGCAGCACCAAAATTACTACCCTGATTAGTAATAATTTCTTTAGGTATGCCCACTCTGCTGAAAGTTTTGGCTAGCTGTTCTGCAAGTTTTGGGGCTGTAACAGTATGCATTAGAACTGCTTCTGGGTATCAAGTAGCATAGTCGCATACTACCAGGATAAATCTATTACCCTTTTTACTTTTGTCTAAAGGACCAACCACATCCATTGCAATTCTCTCACAAGGCACATCTATTAAGGGTAGGGGTACCAGGGGCACCTTGTCTTTTCTAGTGACTGGGGCTACTCCCCCCCCCCCCCAATTGTTTAACCAGGTGAGACACACTTAAGCTGAAAGCTTGTTTACAGGTGCAACCTGGGAGCACAGGGAAGTTAAGTGACTTGCTCAGGGTCACACGGTATGCAAGTGGGGGCTGTGGGATTCAAACCCAGGTCTCCAGATTTGCAGCTCAGAGCCTTAAACCACTGTGCTGTACTGCCTCCCTAACACTCTGACACTCAGCACAGGAATTACAATAGGTAGCAACATCTTCATGAATTCCCGGCCAGTAAAATCTATACAGCAATCTGGCAAGGGTACAATCCCTCCCTGAGTGGCCAGCCGTAGGACTATCATGTGCTATCTGTAACAATTATTTTTTATACTTCTGTGGTATAACCAGTTGTTCTGTCTGTTCCTGTGTCTGAGGTTTAACCCAAACTCTGTACAGTAATCCATTACATCTTTTAAACATCGGTCCACCCTGTTTTGGTTTTACCCCTAGAAGCTTGAAATAACCCTGGAGAGAAACATTGTTAGTTTGCTGTGAAAGAAAATCACAATCCGTTATCAATTTAGTTTCAGCATTTTCATATTTTAACCCTTCATGTCCATCAGTCATTTGTTGCCACAGTTTCTTCAGGCTTTGTCTTTCTTTCCTGGATTTCCAGATCTTGGAGCTGTGCTCAAACAAGTCCGAATCAAAATCACTGAAAGGAAAAGTGTTCCCATTGTCTGAAATTTTCTTTGCCTGAGCCTTTGTCACCACAGCTGCTGAAACATCAGGATTTATTCCCTCTTTGATCAATTCAGTAAATCCTGGAAAGTCATTTCCAATAATCACAGGTACAGGTAACTTTGGTGCTACCCCCACTTTCATTTGGTGTGACACACCCTTAACGGTCAGTCACTTGGGTGGTGGGATAGTATTGAGTGTCCCCGTGGATGCAGATGACATCAGTACCTGGTCTCTTTGCACAGTGTTTTCTCAGCACTTTAACATGCACTAGGGTCTGTCTGCTTCCTGAATCGGTGAATCCCATTACAGTCTTATTACTAGGATTTTGATGACATAAGGGGGCCATCAGGCCCATTATATACGTCTCCCACATAGGTGGGATAATTACACCAATAAATTATTATTATAATACGTATGGTCTAAATACTTTTTAAATAGTTCAAGACTAGAACTATCTATTGCATCCTGCGAAAGTTTGTTCCATGCAAGAGATGTTCTGACTGTAAAAAAGTAGTCCATTTTAAGTGTTTTGGTCGTTTCAACCAATATTTTCTGATTATGAGAACGGAAGATCACTCCTTGTATTACTATAATGCATATTAAATTCCTGTAAACCATCCTCACTATATATTATTTTATACAACAACAAAAGGTCTCCTCTTTGCCTTCTTGCCTTCAAATGTGTGAAGACCAGTCTCCTGCAGTCTATGAAAATATTGCTCGGTTTTAAGTCTTGGAATATATCTAGTTACTTTTCTTTGCACCCCTTCCAACAACTTGGTGTCTTTAAGTATGGGGACCAAAATTGTGAACCATAGTCCTTGCTAGGACGAACATAGGTTTTATATAGGGGTATAATAAGATGTTCCGATCTTCCAATAAATACTCTTCTCATTCTAGTAAGTAGGGATGGAGCGGTATTGGCTAGTTTTTTTTTTTACACTATCGGACGAAAAACTATCATTAACCATAATTCCCAAATCTCTAACACAACTAGTTGACTTTATGAAGGTTTGATTAAGGATATAGGAATATCCAGGGTTATTCCTGCCAACATGGAGGACTACGCACTTATCAATATTAAATTTCATATTATTTTCACATGCCCATTTTTCAATTTCTGCAAAATCAGTAATTAACTGAAAGTGTTTGTCCATAGTGTTGACTTCTCCACCCAGCTTCGTGTCATCTGCAAATTTATGTATATGGGATTTAGTATTTTTGTTCATATCTGAAACATAGATGTTAAATAACGGTCCCAGCACTGAACCCTGTGGCACTCCACTACCCACGTCCCCCTCTTCAGATAGTACGCCGTTTATACGCACTCTGTCTCCTATTCAGTAACCAGTTATGTATTCAATGAATCAAATAACTGTTAAGTTTTAATGAAATGAGTTTTATAATTAATTTATCGTGGTCTACTCTATTGAATACCTTAGAAAAATCCAATAAGATTACATCTGATGGAATACCTACATCCAAACTTTTACCGACATTATCATAGAATGTAATCAGATTTGTGGTGCACGATCTCCCCCATAACAAAACCATGTTGAATGACATCAGTTTGGTCTGTTGTTTCTAAATGCTGCAGTAACCTGTTCTTAATGAGCCTTTCCAATAATTTGCAACAGTATAAAGGAAGGCTAATCAGCCTGTAGTTGTCAACTCTACCCTTGTCACCTGATTTGTAAATGGGTACAACCAATGCACTTCTCCAGTCGTCAGGTATACATCTTTCATATATAGACATATTAAAAAGTAATGAGAGGGGGGTAGGCCAAAATATTACTAGTTTTTTTTTTTTTTTTTTGTAAGATGGTATTGATGCCATCCGGTCCTGTACTAGAATTGATATTATTCCCCACCTTCACATCTGTGAGGTACTTGCCCCAGTTTGCCAAGGACAAATCTGCTCCAGTGCCACTCTCTTTATTACGGCAGTTTCTTGCAAAATGGCCTGGCTTATTACAGTTATAGCAGATAACGTCTTTTGGCACAGATATGTTACCCCCACCAGAGTTCTTCGCAGGCTTGGAATTTAAATGGGAAAAAGAGTTTCTTACCAGTGCTTGGCTGTTACCTCACTACTGTGGTGTCTGTCTGGCCATTTGGTAGTCCTCAGCCAAAGAAACTGCTTTTTCCCCATTCTGTGGTCGGTGTTCCTTTACCCACATCTGTACATCAGTAGACGAGATGTTGATGAATTGCTCCATGGCAAATGTGTCGATCTGTGGGACTGTTTTGCTCTCTAGTTGGATCCACTTCATTAGGAGTTCTCTGAGTCAGGTGAAGGTTTCTCGAGGATTGTCAACTGAAATTGTACCCCAGAGATCAAAATCTTTGCCTGTAGGTCTCTCTGGAGATGTCGTACCTTTTCAGGATTTCGCTTTTCACCAGGTCGTAGTTTTCTGACTGTGCAGTGTCCATACTGCTGGAGGCAAGCTGGGCTTTCCCTGTCAGGTAGGGTACCAGTCTGATTGTCCATTGCTGCTTTGGCCACTGGCAGACTGTGGCAACTCTTTCAAAGGTTATCGGGTATGCCTCAGTATCATCTGAGGGACACAACTTTGTATGTTTAATGGCCTTTAGGTTGCTTGCATTTTGTTGCTCGTCTGGATCTGTGCCAGATCCTCTGCCTTCAATAGCTTGTAAGGCATCCAGCCATCGCTGCTCCTGTCGCTGCATCTCTTCTCTCATCTGTTGATTCTGTCGCTGCATCTCTTCTCTCCTCAACGCTTCTAACCGTTGAATTTCTTTTTCTCTCTGCGTCTGTCTCTTTTTGTTGTATAGCCCACCATTTCAAAAAGTCCATCAGGCTTTCAGGTTCTGTCACTGCCTGTTCTTTTTACAGGACTTGTGCTGGCTGTACATCTCAGACTAGACTTTAGCTGCAGAATCCATACCTTTCTCTGTGCTTCTCTGGTATTAGGTCCAGCACCAATGCACTAATTTCCTGTTTTAGGGTATGCATGGCTTAAATCCCACTTAGGCCGACACCATCTGTCGTCGAAGCACAGGTCAGGAAGCATAGAGAAAACCCAGGAGCAGTTGTAAAATTCCACAAAACTGTTTATTTATAGTTGCAGTAACATAAAATTAAACCTGTTCAGAATAACTATATACAGAAACAAAATAAAATCTCTAGTAAAAAATCTCTCTTGCAGCTCAGCTTTGCTGTTTTTATAACTCTTTTCAACCCCCATCCTTTGCAAGCATCCTGTCCTTTGTAAATTTCAGGAGCTGCTAGAACATTGAGAACTTCCTGAGGTCTCCACAGGAACTGCAGAAGGCTCAGGCATTTGCACCCGAGTAATCTCTAGCTTTTTACAGTTATCTCAAATTATAAATATATACATTTCAACAGTAACACAATTTTCTAAAGAAAAGTGATCCCAGTATCAGCTACATTGCCATACATTGATTCTTGTATATTTTATATTAGCAGATATAGATATGCAAGGAAGAAAGACAGCAAGAGAAAACTCAGAGACAGTGAGAGGCAAAGGATTGCGAGACTGGTTGGGTTGATCAAGTCCGAGTTCTCCACAGGAAAATTTGGTTGCGCAACCAGACGGAAGAGACAGAAAAGGAAAAAATATAGATCCTTGCATTTAAACACTTTCCCCAAAACAAATGGGACAGGGTCCTATTCTACCCTGTCACAGACCTTGCTATCCGCGGAACAGAGAGATAGGTCTATAACTGGCAGCCTTCAGGGAGTCCTTACCTTTTTTTTGGCAGGATGGTTATAATTGCATCCCGGAAGGATAGCGGGAGGGAACCATTCTCCAGTGCCTCTGTGTAGACTCGCTGGAGAATTGGAGATGCAATGGGCTGTAACAGTTGCCAGACTTCCAGTGGGAAGCTGTCTTTCCCCCCCCCCCAAGCGCTTTCCCTTTCTTCAGGGGCCCAAGGGTTGCTGCCACCTCCTGCGTTGTGAGGGGAGCATCTAATGCCAGGGCCTGTTGGCTGGAGAGTGAGGGGAGGTGGAGGCCTTGCAAGAATGAGAGTTCCACCAGGATCTGGGGATCTAGAGGAGGAATAAAGTGTGGTGTAGAAGTCCGCCATAATTTGGTTTATGTTCTTGGTTTTGGTCCTGACTTCCCCTGTCTGTCTTTTAGGCCTGCTATATGCCCCCTCTGCCTGCTGCTTTCTTAGACAATAGGCTAGGACTTCTCCCCCTACTCCCCCCCTTCACAGTATTTGTATCTTAGCCGAAGGATGGATATTTCTGCCTTTCTGCATAGCAGCTCATTTGCTTCCATTCTGAGGGTGGCCATCTTACAGGGCCCACCTGGGATTGGCGAGAAGGGTTGGGAAGTGTCTTGAAGGCCTTTTCTGCCTGTTTTAGCTGCATTTTCAGGTTAGAGAGGCATTTTTCACTCTGTCTCCTCCTCCTGCTATCATACCCCATGATACCCCACCCCCCGACATATGGCTTTGAATGCCTCCCACATGTTTCTGCTATTGGGGTTAACTGAAAGAACTGTGTCACCTTCTGCTGGAGCCATGAGGGAAAATTGGGGTCGCGTAGTAACAAGGGGTCCAGCCTCCACGAGGGGGAGGAAGGGGGACCCCAAGTAAACGGCAGATGCACCGGAACATGGTCAGATATGACCAGTAGTAGGATAGTGGTTTTGAGGGCGTCTTTAGTGATGCCTGGGGAGGTTAGCCAAAGGTCAGTATGGCTAAGAGAGCTATGTATCAGAGAATGAAAGGAGTAGTCCCTTTCCTGGGCGTGCAAACCCCTCCAAATATCGGTGAGGCCCATGTTCTGCTGCATCTGAGCCACTGCCTGGGTGCCCCTGCACTGAGGTTCATTGTGAGTGGGGGATCTGTCCAGGAAGGGGTCAAACCTGAGACTGAAATCCCCTCCAACAAGAAGAGGGGTGGTTCCTTTCGTCAGCTCACCGATTCTCTGGGCCAGCCCATGAAAAAAGGTTGGCACATCTTCATTAGGACTGTATACATTTTCAGGCACCAACGGGTCTTCTGGCGTATCCATCAGCACCAACACCCACCTCCCCTCAGGGTCACGGACGGCCCTAGTGACTGTCCATCTGAGGTTTTTATGAACTAATATAGCCACTCCTCTTTTCCTGGTTGGGGTGGAGGCATGGATAACTACACCCACCCAGTCCCTTTTCAATCTGACATGGTCCTGTACTGTCAGCTTGGTCTCCTGGAGGAGGGCTACTCCTGCTCCCAGTCTCTTAAGGTGTGATAGCACTTGCCGCCTCTTGTTGGGGGTATGTAAACCCCTGACATTCCAGTTGATGCATGTTATATCACCCATTTGGTTGGGGAGGAAGCCTAATATCACTAGGTACTATGTTTCTGGTAGTAGCAACTGCAGGCGTAGGGGCAACCTATCCCAGGAGCGACTGCATCCCCAGGCATGCCTGGTATGGAACAGGGGCTGGTGAACTAAGTGGAACGAACAGCAGCATGCTCAAAAAGTAGTGGCAGTACTGACAAACATGCACTGTCTGCGAGGTAGAATAGCTAACATCTGTCACATAACACAGTACATATCTCAAACTATATACACTATACACAGTAGTCCCCATGAGGGGGTACAGAGAATAATCCAGGGCCGTAGGCTGAAGGCCCATCTCTGTTCCCTGGGTGCACTGATAAACTGAACTAACCATGTGATATTAGCTAGTCCCCTCAGATTGGGGGGGCTCTTGGAGTAGGCTGAGATGTGCGCTACTCGAGAGAGATATGCTTATCTGTGCCCTGAGGGAAGGCAATAACCTATAGGACATCCCTGTGGTGTGGGGTTGAGTGGGAGGGTCTGGGGCATTGTCATCCTCCACTCCAATATTGCCCCTGCCAGTCCGGGGGGGCAACCCAGGAAAGAAAAAGAAAAGGGTGAGGGAGGGGTTGCCCATTACTGGGGAGAGAGTTCTCCTTCCATGGCAGCCTTGGGGCCCAGTGAATGTATAATGAACCAATGGGGGTGGGCAGACAGGGATGCTATTAGAGCATGGATGGTACCACAGTATGACGCTGGGGGCAAACCTCGCCCTCCAAAACCGCTCAGAAGCGTCTGGTTGTGAGGAACGGGATGGCTGTCGTGAGGAGAGCTCAGCTGTATGGAGCCTGCTCCTTAAGCGGGAGGGACAGAGGCCAACATAGAGCAAGAGTATCCAGGCTGCCCACACACTTCTCCCCAGAGCCCCCTCCGGCACTTGTCTACTGATACTGCCCTGTAGGTTTCAGTCTGGGACAAGGAGAAAGCCCAATTTCCCACCTTTTTAAACAGCCAGGAACATCACTGGCATCAAACAACATAATCAGTAAGTAGAGACGATCCTCTTACCGGGGGGGCGCTGCCCTCTGGAAGTCACAGTTACCGCAGGTCAGGTAATGACCCCCTCCCCAAGTGCATACGGACATGCGGTAAAGCGGCGTCGAGAGCTGCCCCCTCGGATCCTTCCCAGTATAGGAGTGAGGCGGGCAGAAGAAAAGCAGGAACCATGGTTCAGAACATTACAATCAGCCTTCGAGGGGGGGGGGGTGAGCAGCCTAGCTGCGACTCAAGGGTCAAGGTTGCGGCCCGAATGTTGTAAGCACTGAAAATGGCATCTTCTGCCACTCTCCGCCCCCCCGGGTCCCTTCCTACATGAACCATCTCCATCGTGTGAGCTTGAGTTAAGTTAAAGTCCTGATACATAGACAAAAGAAAAAGGATTACTTATCTGAAGCGTCAGTGAATGAGTTGCTGTGTGGAGGCATGTGACTTTGCTCCAGGGTCTTATTGACCAGGCTGGCTCGTGCTGGTAGTGCATCAGAGGGGTCTTGCAGCTGTGCCTTTTCCAGGGATCCTGCGATTGCAGAGGCCTCTGTTTGCTCTGACCACGAGGCAGGTACAATAGCCTGAGGGATCTGGATTTGGGGGTCATCGCCAGTGGTCCAGAGGTCTTCAGTTGTCAGTCCGGGGACAGTTTCCATCTGCAAACTCCCAGAGATTGTTTGGGTCTGCGGTGTCCATCTGTGTGTGCTCCCATTCGCCAGGACAAACTTAGGTGGGACCTCCCAGACATTATCCACTGCTCTTTGCCATTCGTTCCTGGGGGGAGAGCACCTGGGGGAGCACCTGTCAAGCATCACCATGCCCTCCCAGCCGGGCACCCGTTGCTGTGTCTGTGATGCGTGTTTCTTGGCATATGTGCGCCAAAGAAAACCTTCCAGGGCCTCCATGGTGGCGAACATCAGTGGGATGACGTTGTGCACAACCTGCATTGTAGATGAGTAGCACAACAAGAAGGGCAGGCCAGTTTTGTGCATCGTGAGTGTCTGGCTGCTGTGTACGTGCTTCTCCAGTCGAAAAGTTCTTTAGCGTAATCCTGAAAAATACTGATACAGTGAGGGCCCCAGCTGATTTGTTTGGCTTCCCTAGCCCTGGCAAGTACCATTTCCTTTTGTCTCCAGTCCATGAACCTAGCTGTGATAGGTTGGGGCCTGTCCCTGGGCTCAGGCATTGGGGCAAGAGTGCAATGCGTTCGCTCCACCTGGAGCGGGTGAGCTGGGCCAAGATGCAGCATTTCCAGCAAAGCTTTTTGAAGAAAGGCCTCAGCGCTTCAATCCTCGACTCGATCCGGGAAGCCTAGGAACTGGAGGTTGTTCCTCCTCCCCCCCCGTTCTCTTGGTCATCTATTTTGCCTTACAAGTTATGTATAATCTTTTGCTGGTCCCGGAGAGAAGAGGAGATTTCTTGTACTTTAAGCTCCGTGGCACTCACCCGGCGCTCATTTTGGAACATGCAAGTCTTAAGGGATTGCTTAAGCTGGGTGGCATGTTTGGTGGTGATGGTTACTGGCGACATTTGGGCTGTCAGTTGAGTAAACTTACCCTCAACCGAAGCATGGTCCCAGACTCCGGGCTGGGGGTTTTGGACCATGCTGGAGGCTGTGGGCCTACAATGTCACAGGTAAATCTGATTTGAGATTACTGCTACAAAAACGATCAGCCAAAATAAATGTCGGTATTTACTGGATCCAGAGGTTGTTCTGCAGAGGTGAGATCAAAAAAGGGGAGGTTGTTGCCTAGGATCTTGTCGGATTTCGCTAGATTAGCCCCCCAAGACAGGAGAGCCAGACAGTGCCTTATGCTGCCATCTTGCTTTGCTTCCGTAGTGGCAGTCTGATGTCTCAATTTTTTTTTTTACCACATATGGTGCAATTCCAAAACGCCCTTTGGGAGTAGGGGATGGACATTGTCAAAGAGATCTCGGACTGCCCACAGAAAGCAGAGCTGATGAAGCTACTGCAAACAGGCTCGGACGTAGGCACACATGGCCTCCGATCAGCTTACAACTTAACGGACACTGCTGCAAAGGTGGCAGCCATGGGAGTATGTGTCTAATGCTATTTGTGGCTCTGGGTCTCCGGTTTTGCCCAGAATGTCCAGATTAACATCTTGGACGCACCGTTTAACGGTTTCGTTCTCTTTGGTGAGGATTCCGAGAGGATAATCCCCAAACTGCAGGATTCAGGCAAGGCCATTCAAGTCCGTACACTCCATGTACAAGCGGAAACAAAGGCCCTTTCTGAAGCCACGTTTTTGTGGAAAAGGTGTCAACAATCCCGATTCCAGCAACAGCAGAGAGGTGGCAATGGCCACAAGATACCTCACGAGGTTCTGTTGGATCTGGGTCTTGAGCCGCCAAACCAGCCCAGACCAATCTCCCTCCTTCCGCTACAGCCTGACTCCTTGCTGGACCAACCTTCTCCTGTAGTCCCAACAGGGGAGGTGGTAGGAGGTCACATTTTTCTTTACGCCATGGGTTGGTGAAAAGTCACCTCCAACCAATGGGTCCTGCAGACAATTGACAAAGGGCACTCTATCGAATTCTTACAGATGCCACCTGACAGGCCACCACCACCCTCCCGTTGTTCCTCGGCTCACGTGGAGCTAATCCAGGACGAAATCCAAGCTCTCAGAGGGGAACAGGGTTCAGTTCACATTTCTTCCTCGTGCCCAAAAAAACGGTGGATCTACGCCCCATCTTGGACATCAGCAACCTCAATCAGTTTGTCGAGTACAAACGTTTCCAGATGGTCACCCTGCAAGGCTTACTGCCCATGATACATCAGGGGGATTCATATTCTAATAGCCAAACCTCACAGGAGGCTCCTTGGGTTCAAGTTTCAAGGAAGGCACTACCAGTTCAGAGTACTGCCCTTTGGCCTATCCTTAGCCCCAAGGGTCTTTACCAGGTGCCTGGCGGTGGTTGCAGCAGCCTTCCGGAGGAAAGGGCATTATGTTTTCCCTTACCTGGACGACTGGCTTTTGATGGCCCCGTTCAGCGAGCAACTGCGGTGCACAATCCAGGACACCTGCTCTCTCTTCAGAGAATTGGGTACCACCATCAATGCAGCAAAGTCCTCCTTGCTTCCGAACCAGTCCCCCCAGTTCATCGGAGTATTGATACCACTTGAGGAAAGGCCTTTCTCCCGGAGGACAGGGCACTTTGACTCCACGGTCTAGCCCACCATGTCTCGTCCCTGTCAAGGGTACCATGCAGGACACTTCTCAAGCTCTTTGGCCACATGGCTGCCTCCATCACTACAGTCAACTTAGCCAGACTGCATATGAGGACTATTCAGTGGACTTTGAGAGTCCAGTGGGACCAGCGATAGGATAACCTGGACCAACTGGTCTCTATCCCAGAACCGGTCTGTCAAGAACTCAACTGGTGGACAACAATCCCCTTCTCTTGCAGAGGGGCTGCCCTTTCATAGAATGCCTCAGGCTCAAATCCTGATGTTGAATGCTTCCGGCACAGGTTGGGGCACACATCTAGGCTTCCACTGGACACTGCATTTGTTCTGTAGCCAAGGAGCTCCTACACATCAACGTCTTGGAGATGAGAGCCATTCTCTATGCCTTGCAGGCATTGAGTACCGCTTTTCTCCAGGGACAACACCTGATACAGACTGACAACATGACAGTGGTGTTTTACCTCAGCAAACAGGGCTGCACCCACTCAAAAGCAGTGCGGGTATGGAACTGGGCCATAGATAACCGCCTAGATATCTCAGCAGATCACATCCCGAGGTTCAAAATACCTGGCCAACACACTCAGCGGGACAAGGTCCAGAGCGTACAAGTGGACCCTTCAACAGTCTGTCGTAGAAGATATCTTTGACAGATGAAGCAGACTGGAACTGGACCTCTTTGCATACCCTATCAACGCAAAGTTGCCCAATTTGTGCTTGCTAGATCGCGGGCCTGGAGTTTTCTGGCGAGACACCTTGTCCCTCTCCAGGAGGGGGAGGTTCCTCTACGCATTCCTTCCCTTCCAACTCCTGCAGAAGGTACTTCTCAAGCTACAAGCAGAAGGGGCAGTAATGATCTTGGTGGCACCCTTGTGACCACAGCAGATCTGGTTTCCCCTGCTGCAACAGCTGGCTGCTGAGCCACCGCTAACTCTGCCACTGAGCTCTCACTTGCTGTCCCAGGACAATGGGAGCTAGGTACACCCAGACCTGCAGTCATTGCATTTCCATACCTGGCTATGTCACGCTTTGGGGTCTCGGACAGAGTTGCCACCAGAAAACCTTCCACCAGAGCTACCTATGCCATGAAATGGAAGCGTTTTTGCCTCTGGGCTACTGCCCGCCATCTAGACCCCTTGACCTGTCCAGTGAGCTTGATCCTCTAGTACCCGTTGTCACTCTCGGATTCGGGATTGGGTTACTCGTCCATTAAAGTCCATTTGTCTGCAATTTGTGCCTACTGTGACCCTGTTCAAGGCAGAACCATGGCACAGCTGGACCTGGCCTGCATCTTTCTGCGGGGCATTCTTCACATGAAGCCCCCCATCAGGGACCCCGTCCCCCCTTGGGACCTTCTGTTCATGCTGGAAAAGCTCACCTTACCCCTGTTTGAGCCAGCCGCAGAATCCGAGCTTCGCTTTCTTTCCTGGAAAGCGTTATTTTTGGTTGATGTTACTTCAGCTCGGAGGATTTCCAAGCTACAGGCCGTGATATGTAAAGAGCCTTATTTGGTTTTCCACAAGGTGGCCTTGAGGACCAATCTTAAGTTCTTACCAAAGGTGCTGTCCCAATTAACCCTGAATCAGGACATACCCCTTCCGGTGTATTATCTGGAATGCTCAAACCGAGGTGAAAAACTGCCCCCTCACATTACCTCTATAATGCCCACCTTCCAGTTTGAGGCTATGTCCTGTCATGTTCACTCCCTTCTTCAATTTGAACAAGCTGTTACCTTCTACCTTATTTATTCCCTTCAGATACTTAAAGGTCTCAATCATGTCCCCCCTCTCCCTCCTAGTCTCCAGAGGGTACAAATTTAGCCCTTTCAATCTTCTCTGATAGGGTACATTCTGCATCCCTCGTACCATTTTGGTTGCCCTTCTCTGCACCCTCTCCATCAGCTCAACATCTCTTTGTAGGTGAGGCGTCCAGAACTGCACCCCATACTCCACATGCGGCCTAAACATGGTTCTGTATAATGGCATTAGCACCTCCCTCTTCCTGCTATTAAAACCTCTCGCAATGCAGGCCAACATTCCATTTGCCTTTCCCACCGCCCTGCTACACTGGCTGCCCACCTTGAGGTCACATGATACCATAATCCCCGGGTCCCTTTCTGTTTCCTTCTCCTTAATCACCAGCCCTCCCAAGGGAGTAAGTTTCCCTCCTATTCTTCCTCCCTAGGTGCATCAGCGAGCACTTTTGTGTATTAAACTTCAATTTCCAGGTGTCAGACCACCTCTCCATCCTCTCCAGGTCCAGCCTCATGGCTTGCACCCCACTAGGTGAATCCACCCTATTGCAGACTTTTGTATCGTCTGCGAACGGGCACACCCGTCCCTCCAGAACCTCTGCTAGGTCACTAACATAGATGTTGAAGAGTATTGGTCCTAGCACTGACCCCTGTGGCACCCCACTGGTCACCACCGTTCCCTGGAATGTGTCCCATTTACCACCACCGTCTGACTCCTTCCCTTCAACCAGTTTTCCACCCACCTGGTGGTCCTGTTGTCCACCTCATGTACCATTCCACCATGCGGAATGGTGTCGAAGGCCATATTGAAATCCAGATGGGCCACGTCCACTGCTCCTCCCTGGTCCACTATCTGTGCCACCCCATCGAAAAACTCTTATCAGGTTAGTCTGACAGGACCTTCCCTTGGTGAAGCCATTCTGCCTGTCATCCTGCATGCCATTCATCTTCAAGTATTCTATCAACCTGATCTTAAGTAGTGTTTCCATTACCTTCCCCTCCACCGAGGTAAGACTAATAGGACGGTAGTTTTGACCTCGTCCTTCTGCCTCCCCCCTTATGTAGTGCGACCACCTCTGCCCTCTTCCAGTCCATTGGCACCACCCCTGTGACCAAGGACAAGTTAAACAGCCTCGCTAGATGCGGTACCAGATCATCCTTCACCTCCTTGAGAACCCTTGGGTGTATTCCATCAGGCCCCATTGCCTTCTACCCAGCTCTTCCCTTGCTCCTTCAGCAGTGAATTCTGCCTCTGCCACAGCCACCTGCCTGTGGCTGTCACCCTCCCCACCCCTTCCTGGTCCTCTACCCTCCCTTTCCTCCGTGAAGATTGAGGCAAAATAGCTGATTAATGCCTCTGCTTTTTCGAAGTCCCCTTCCAGTATTGTTCCACTTTCCCCCCTTATCCTTCCAATCCCATGTTGTGCCCTCCTCTTTTCTCCAATGTACCTAAAAAAGGTTTTGTCCCCCCTCCTTGCCTGCTTCGCTGTCCTCTCCTCAGTGGCCCCCTTAGCACTCCTTATCTTTTGCCCAGCCTCCTTACTTTTTTCCCTGTAGGTTTCCCTGTCCTCATCCTTTTGTGTCCTCCTGTACCTCTTGAATGCTCAAGTCTTCTCCTTGACCCCTAACGCCACCTCTCTAGTGAACCATAGTGGTCTTTTCTGTCTTCTGTTCTTTCTTACCCTTCTTATACATGAGTCCATGGCTTTAAATACCCCTCTTTTGATGGCTGCCCATAATTCCTCCACCCCCTGCACATCCCCTATCCTCAACATTTCTTCCCCAACTACCTTCCTCATTCCATGAAAGTCAGCCTTTCTGAAGTCCATTACCTTGGTTCTTGTCCTAACCCTCTCCCTGCCTGCTCTCACTCTGAACCTGACAGCCCTGTGGTCACTGGTGTCAAGCTCTTCCCCCCACCTCCATCTCCTCCACACTGTCCCCATTTGTGAGGACCACATCCAAAAGGTTTACACCCCTAGTGGGCTCACTGACCCTCTGTTGCAGGAATATGCCCTGAAGAGCCTCTAAGATGCCCCTGCTCCTTGCGAAGATTGCTGTCTGGGCCTCCCAGTTGATGTCCAGAAAGTTTAAGTCCCCAACTAGCACAATTTCCCCTTTCCGTGCCGTTCTCGCTACTGATTCTACAAAGTGTCTATCCCCTCCTCCCCTGCATAGGAGGCCTATAGACTATCCCAACACACAGGTTTTCCCCCTGTCTAGGGTGACACATATTATCTCTGTTTCCCCCTCCTCATCCTGCCCTTCCATGGCCCCAATCCCTTCCCTGATATATAATGCCACCCCTCCCGATCTTTCCTAAACAACCGATACCCTGGGATCACCGTCTCCCAGGTGTAGTGCTCATTCCACCAAGTCTCACTCACTGCTACAATGTCTAGGTTCTCCTTCATCATGGTGGCCTCCAGTTCTCCCATTTTGTTCCCCAGGCTCCTGGCATTTGCAACCAAAGCCCTCCAACATGTAGCCCCATCCCGTCCTTCCCTACTGCTAAGTGTTCCCTTGATGAGTGTTGTGACTTGGGGGGAGGCTGATAGCCTCTCTGCTCTGCCTCACGTAAGGCTGGCCCTGTCTTTAGCCACCCCCCCATTTAGTTTAAATTGAACTTCCTTGCCATGAAGTCCCCCAGTTTACTCTTTAGTGCAGCTGCCCCTGAAGAGCTCAGGTGCAGCCTGTCTTGGGCATACAGCCCCTCCTCCTCCTCCCATGTAGAGCCCCAGTCACCTATACAGCCGAACCCCATCCGACTGCACCAACCTTGTAGCCAATTATTGAATGCCCTTATCTTCTCCTTTCTGGGTGTGCTCGCTCTTGGTACCGGCAACACCTCAGAGAAGGAAATGGAAGGAAAAACAGTGTTGCTCCTACAGAACCTAGCAAGTTCCTTGAACCTTGCCTGCACCTCCATCAGACTGTTCCCTTCCAAGTCATTTGTGCCCAGGTGAAACACCAGATGTGTTCTCTCATCCTGCTGCTTACCCCAGGAAGGAATATGATGCCTCACCTTCAGCATCGTCATCCCTGGCATGCACTGTACCCATACTGCATTGTTTTTTGCTCCCTTCCTTCCCCATTTTAGCCCCTTAATTATTGAGTCCCTGTAGAGTGCCACTTTACTGCCCCCTGCTTCCTGGGTGTACTTTTGGACTCAAGCTTTGTGTCGCGGGGTTTCGCTCCCTTAGGACTCCTCCTCATGTTCCATCCTGACTTGGTTTCTGCCCCTGCTCATCTTTTGTTCCCCATCACCTAGCCTATCCTGATTTTTACCCACACCTAGCATCTGTACCTCTTCACCCTCTCCCTTTAGCCTTTCATCAGACTCCCCCCTCCTGTATCTCTTCATCCCTTGTACTTCCGCCTGGCTTCCTTCATCCCTGCAGACCCCTCCTGCTTCACTGCTTGAGCATGATCCAGTTTTACCTGACACCCCTCTAACTGCTTCTGGCCTTCCCTCGTCTGCATCACTGTGCGAGATTGTGCCAACTGTGCTTGATCTCCCTCCAACTGTTCCCATCCTGCCCATCTTTGAAAAAGGTTTTGAGCACCGTACCCCACATGGGGAAGTCTTCCTCCTGCCCTGTCTGCATATTTCCTCTCTCCTGCACCCTGCCCGGCGCATGCCCCAGGCTCCTACTGCAGCTCCTACCCTGCAGGGTTTCCTCCAGTTCATTTTCAGCCTCCCAGGAGCTCAACTCCAGCTCTTCCAGTGCCTCCTTCCCCTTGGTAAAAACATGTATACAGTCACACAAAGTGAAAATTGTGACCAGCCCCACACTTGAGTGTGGGGTCCCTGGTCTGACTGTCCCCCTTTAAATAGAAGTGCCTAATCAACCCTAACTAAAGCTGTACTAATGCACCACTAAAATTCCTCTCAAATGAAAGGCAAATGGCCAAGGACAAAACCAGGACTGATGAGCAGAGTTGTAAAAGGGGGGGGGGTGCCTTGGACTTGGTGTTCTCTCTATGGCTCAAGATTGGTAACCTCAAGATTGAGCTGCTCAGTTGGTTGGATCATTATGTCATCAGGTTCACATTCAGGGCCCCCCCTTATAGTCCACCTCCTGTAGAAGTGGACCAGTTCCACCCTTTACAAGGGCTTCATCTAGAGGGACTCTTGGCGGCACTGGAAACCTCAGGTCTGTGTACGCCCACTGGTTTCACAGCTGGGCTCTCCGTGGCTTGACGGTAAGCTGAGAAAGTTTAAAGCAGAGGGGTGGGGGTTGGAGTGTTGGAGGAGATCTGGGGCCCAGGAGGACATACTGGCTTTAGTGGCTCATTATTGTGAGTATCAAAGGTCAGTCACCAATAAAAAGGCAGTTTTCCTGTCTAGGGAGATTGCTGCTGGGAAGAATTGACTGGCTCAGTTGTGCTGCTGGGAAGAACCCACTGCTCAGCTCTTCTGGACTATGGACAGGTTTGTGCACCCAGCTGCCTGGAGCCGTTACGAGCTGTTCATCCATGAAATGAGAGGAGTTTGCTTTGGTTCTTCTCGAACTGGGTGTCCTCTGTTAGGTCTGGGATCTCGCCACGTGGGCCATCACAGCCAAGCAGTGTTGAACTGGGGAGTTGAAGACACATTCATTGTTCATGCAGAGTCTCTTGACCAGTTACGATGGAAAAGGTGACTGAGGGGAACTCATAGCTGTGACTGACATTCTGTGATCTGGATCCAGGCCTGCCCTGTCTACTTGTGAGCTGTATAGGACAGCTGGATTCAGTGTTCACTGCGACTGCCTGGTGCTCTTGTCTGGGGGGTGTCTCTGTGTCTTTTCTGAAAAAGCCATCTTTGGACCCGGTTGTCCTAGCAAATACCCATCTGTCTCTAGCTACCTTTTTAGGTAAGGTTATTGAGAAGGTAGCTGCGCTGCAGGTTGAGGCACACCCCACTGCCTTTGGCATCCATGAGCCTCTCCAGTCTGGGTTTAGGTGTAGGCGTAGCACAAAAAACACACTAGTTCTAGGAGCGTGGATATGTTGTTCATCCACACTCTCTGGCATTTCTCTTTCCCCTTTAAATCTTGCCGGAAGTCTTCAAGCTGGCTCCTCCCACCCACCTGGGTGGTAAATACCTCGGCTGCACCCCACGACACCAGATCTTCCTTTCCGCTGGAAGATTCAGGTTCCCTCGAGCTACTTTAGCAGTTTGTAGGCCCTAGCTTCACAGCATCGGTTTTTACTGCAAAAAATTACTCTCAAACTTGTGAGAGTTAGCGACTCAGATTACAGCGCATTGGACATGGAGGACAAATCGTCCCCGGGATTTCGCCGGTGTACCTGCGGCCAGAAGATGTCGCACACCGATCCTCGTCTCTCGTGTGTCTATTGCCTAGGTGTCGAACATAACACCACGTCTTGTACCTTTTGTTTAGTCTTCCATCCCAACGTTCTGGAAGACTGCAAGGCACGCCTAAAATTGGGGACACCAGAGAAAAGGAACTCGCCGGTGAAATCTAAAGAGGCGAGGTGGGCGGTTTCCGCGGCTGCGGGATCCGCTGGGCAGTTGGAGCAGATGAAAGCATTCGAGGAGGAAGCAGCTGAACCTTTGGCCAGTCGAAGCTTTTTTGTTCCACTCAACCTTGGCTCTACTTTTACAGGCTCCTTCTGGGAGTTGTGCCAGTCTCTCCCCACCTGGGGTGAGGCGCCCTTGAGCTCGCACTCCTCTTGCCCTCGGAAAAGGGACAAGAACCCTAAGTCTTCGTCTAAACGGAGATGCTCCTGGGACCGAGAGAGGTCTGAGTCCCAGGAACATGCGGTCTCGACTTCGGTCGAGATCGCTTCCTCGGCTGCCGGCTTTACAGACCTTCTGTCTGGCCAGGGCACCAAGACAGAGGAAATGGCTGAACCAGCCGAGATTACGCTCGACCTGATTGAGCCTTTATTGCCGACTCCGGTCGACGATTCCTTAGAAAGGACTCCAGTTCTTTCCTTTCCCGCTGAGGAGACACTGCCCTCGGGTCTCCCGATCGAGGAAACTGTACCGGAACCTCGGTTTTCACCGACTCCGGTGACTCCTGATCGACCGAATCAACCCCGTTGGTCTCGATTGAGGAGTAGGACCCCTTCGGTCGATCGGCCGAAAAAGGGTCACAAACACTCCAAGAAGAGGTGCCGCCACCGATCCTCATCCTCCTCGGATGAGGAAAGGCTTGGACGGAAACTTTGTCGACGCTATGAGGATCTTATGTGGCAACAGCTGATTTTGACTGGGCAGAAGCCGGCTGCACTGGCCATCATCTGGCTCCCGCCTCCCAGGCCGACACTGAACCCTCCGGAACCGAAGGCTTCGGTTCCACCGCTGGTCCGTATCCCGGTTCGGCCTATTATGGTCTCTCCACCGATTTTGGTGGAACCACCGCCTAAGCAGCCTCAGGGAGGGGCTCCTTCGAAAGTGGACCAACAAGACACCAGGCTTCCCGGACGTCTATCTATCACGGTCGTCCCCGATCGTCCTCTGCATATCGAGGGAGACCTAGGCGGGAGACCATTGTACCCCGACTCTTCGGACTCTGACAACACTGGTTTACACTCTCATCCTGGGGATGATGAGTCATCAGTGGCGGGGTTGGAGGAAGGTCCTTCCTCCTTTCAAGGCATCTTCCGCCTGATCTTCGAATCCACTGGAATGCCCTTGGAGCCCATCCAGAAAAAGATGGAGTACCCCCTTACGGATATCCTCTAAAGGGGAGATACCCCGATGGAGGCCTTTACAGTGGCCGAAGCCATCATTGGCTTGGCCGTTGAGCTTTGTCAGCGTCCTGCTTCCTGCCCACATGGCCCTCAAGTATACGGTGCCCAAGGAGTCCCTGGCGGGGTTCACAGAACATCCTTCGACTGATAGCCTTGTGACTGCTTCTGTGTTCAGACGTACTGATAGCTCATCCGACAGTGACCGACTCTCGGACAAGGAGTCCAAGAATATGGACCACTCTGCCTGTAAGGTCTGTGCGGCCTTCTCCTTAGGCCTTCGTCAGGCCAGCTCAGCTGTTATCATGGCACACTTCTCTCATGCCCTCCTTGGGTCATTAGATGAAGTCCTCCCTCATCTCCCAGCGGACAAGCAGACTACTGTCAAACAGGTCCGTGGTCAGGGCCGTGCTGTTGCAAAACAGCAGCTCCAGATGGCCCTGGACATTGGAGATTCCTGTGCCCACTCCTTAGCAGCCGCAGTGGCCACTCGCCGCAGGGCTTGGCTGAGGCTATCCTCCTTCCCGGTGGATACCCAGCACAAGTTAGCTGATGTGCCCTTCCTAGGCAATGACCTCTTCGGTCCAGGAGTGACTGGTCACCTCCAGCGCATAGAGCAGTCCAGTGCCACCTTGGATGCTACCTCTGCAAAGAGTTCTTCGGGCAAGAACCAGCAGAAGCACAAGAAGAAGCCTTTTCGGCACTCTTCCCCTGTGGTAAGGCAACCCTCCTATCAAGGAGGTCAGCAGCAACAGCAGGCTGAAGCTTGGAGCCCCAGGCCCAAGCAGGGTGCTCAACAGCCCCGCGAAGGAGGCCGAGGTGCTGGTCCAGGCGCCTCCTCCTCCAAACCTGCCCAGTGATGGGTTGGGGGTTGCCACCCCTACACCCGTCATGCCAGCTCTGGGTCCTCCCGTGGGGGCTGGCTCCACCACTTTCTTCCGCCTGGTCAGATATCACCTCGGACAGGTGGGTTCTAGAAGTGGTCGGCAAGGGACTGACTCTGGAATTCGAGCAGTACCCTCCCAGCTGAGCCTGCGCCCCTCTGGAGGAAAGGATCTCAGCTTGCACTCAGTCGGCTGTTTGAGACGACATTGCTCAGCTCCTCTGCATGGAGGCGGTAGCTCCAGTGCCGGATCCTACTACAGACCCAGGCTTTGTGTCCAGGTGTTTCCTGGTGCCCAAGCGGACAGGGGGTTGGCGCCCCATCCTAGATCTCCACGACCTGAATCAATATTTCAGGTCTTGCACCTTCCAGATGGTAACTCTGAACCAGATCATACCATCCCTGGAGTGAAACATGTGGTTCTGTTCTCTGGATCTGCAGGACGCGTTCTTTCACATCCCAATCCATCCGGCCCATCAGCGGTTTCTCCACTTCAGGGTCAAGGAGACCCTATACGAGTTCCAAGCCATGCCGTTCGGCCTGTCATCGGCCCCAAGGGTCTTCACCAAGTGCATTGCAGTGGTGGCAGCCCATCTCCGGAGTCGAGGAGTTCGAATCTACCCTTATCTCGACAACTGGCTTTTGGCAGGTTCCTCCCTTCAGGAGGTGGAGAGATCTAGGGATCTGGCTTTCTGAACCTGCTCCCAACTAGGCCTCCTGAGCAACGAGGCCAAGGCGGAACTCGTACCCTCTCAGGTGATGGGCTTCATCGGGGCAGAGCTCGACTCTCGTCAAGCCAGAGCTCGGCTTCTGGCAGACAGGGTGGAGGTTCTTTCCTCCTTTGCCCAATCATTTCTGGTTGGGCGCTTGTGCCCTGCTTGGGACTTCCTGCGCCTTCTGGGTTGCATGGCGGCATGCACCTCAGTGGTCGGTTGGACCAGATGGCACATGCACCCCCTTCAGTGGGAGCTGGCAGCTCAGTGGACTCAGCGCCACGGTCGTTATGACCAGCTGATCACTGTGACCCAGAAGATGTGGGACGCTCTTCAATGGTGGACCGCCCCAGAACGGTTGCAGGAGGGGATCTTGTTTGTCCGCCTCAAGCTGACAGTCGTCCTTATGACTGATGCCTCTCTCATGGGCTGGGAAGCCCACATGGGGGACAGCAGAGCCCACGGGTTCTGGACCCCCGAGGAGTCCCGATGCTACATCAACCTGTTGGAGCTCAGAGCAGTCAGACTGGTGCTGTCAGCTTTCACTCCTCAGCTCCAGGGTCAAGTAGTTCAAGTCCAGACGGACAGTACCACGACCATGTACTACCTCAACAAACAGGGCGGCACGCACTCCCGTCTGCTATGCAAGGAGGTGCTCCGAATCTGGACCCTCGTCATCCGGTTGGAGGCGAATCTCCTAGCCATCCACGTGGCAGGAATCTCGAACTAGCTGGCGGATGCTCTCAGCCGTATAGGCCAGACATCCCACGAGTGATCACTCCATCCAGAGGTAGCTTACAACTTGTTCTCCCGTTGGGGCAAACCGATGGTGGACCTGTTTGCTTCCAGGGAAAACACCAAGCTGAGGCTGTATCATGCCTGCCCCCCTCAGCAGGGCTCGCTGCAGGGGGGTGCCTTCTCGAGGCCGTGGACCCCAGGCCTCCTCTACACCTTCCCTCCATTTCCCTTAATCCACAAGGTGTTACTCAAGGTGAGGAGGGACAAGGCAAAGGTGATTCTGGTAGCCCCAGACTTGCCGCGCCAGTTCTGGTATCCAGATCTCCTTAGTCTCAGCTGCAGGCCCCCGGAGCGGCTTTGTACATGCCCAGACCTGATATCTCTGAATCAGGGGAAGGCTTTCCATCCAGACCTTCAATCCCTGCACCTGACAGCCTGGTACCTTAGCGGCTAGAGTTCCATGCTTTGGGTCTTTCCGAGGATGTCTACACTGTTGTGGAGGCATCTCGAAAGGAATTGAACAGGAAATGTTATGCCTTCAAATGGAAACTATTTTCCGTTTGGTGTCGGGGTAAGAGTCTGGACCCCTTATCCTGTTCTGTGGCTAACATTCTTGACTACCTTTGGTCTCTCTCCAAAGGGGGTCTACGGTCATCAACCCTTAGGGTGCACCTGGCAGCCATTTCTGCTTACCGGGCATGGACCGGTCAGCTGACATTGGCGCAGGAGACAGTGGTCGGGGCACTTTTTCAAAGGCCTGGATCACATATCTCCTCCGGTGCGTGATTCTCCACCTCCGTGGGATCTCTTGCTGGTTTTGGTAAAGCTCATGGGCAAGCCATTCGAACCCATGCACAAGTGGGAGCTTTCACACTTGTCTTGGAAGACTGCCTTCCTGGTGGCTATCACGTCAGCCAGAAGGACAGGAGAGCTCCAGGTGCTTTTGGTGGACTCCCCTTATCTGGTCTTCCACAGGGACAAAGTTGTCCTGCACCCCCACCCGAAATTCCTTCCGAAGGTGGTGTCAGAGTTTCACCTTAACCAGGTATTAACTCTGCCGGTATACTACCCTTACTACACCTTGGACACTGAGTACAGGCTCCATAACTTTGGACCTGAGACGTGTTTTCTCCTATTATAAGGAGAGAATGGCGGAAATTCGTGGAGAGGTTTGCCAGCTGTTTGTCACCTACGCTGAAGCCGCTTCTAGCAGACAGACCTGCAGCCAAACAGACCATTGCAAGGTGAATTACATCATGCATAGGTCTGTGCTATGAGTTGGCGGGCAAGGAGCCTCTCAGAAGGATCAGAGCTCATTCCACCCGCCATACTGCTGCATCGGTGGCTGCTTTCAGGGACATCCCTATCCAGGAAATCTGTCAGGCTGCTACCTGGAAGTCGGCAAACACCTTTATTACCCAGTACCACATTGACCTGGAGTCGCGCCGGGATGCTGGTTTTGGGGCCTCTGTTCTCCAATCTCTATTTCCCAAGTAGGGGGTGTGCGCCTTGCCTCCCTCCTCCCAGAGAACTGATTGAAATCTGCCAGATAGTGTGGCTGAACAACATATCCACGCTCCTAGAAGAACATGTTACTCACCTGTAACATTAGTTCTAGGAGTGGTATATGTTCATCCACACGCACCCACCCGACCTCCCCGGCTTTAGGCGCACAACCTTGCTTCTAGCGGACTAAGATCTGGCGTCATGGGGTGGAGCCGAGGTATTTACCACCCGGGTGGGTGGGAGGAGCCAGCTTGAAGACTTCCGGCCAGATTTAAAGGGGAAAGGGACATTCTAGAGAGTGTGGATGAACAACATACACCACTCCTAGAACTACTGTTACAGGTGAGTAACCTGTTCTTTTTGTTGTGTAGTTTTGGTTGAATGGAATGGATGATACCAGGGTGGAAATCTCTCACAAACAAACTACATTCAGAAAAAGTTTGGGTGCTCAAAGTGCAAGAACCTTAGGAAATCTAAGGTAAGTCAGCAAGTAGATTGCATGCCTATCCTCTGTAGGTAAGGTAACGGTTTCATAGTTAGCTGGGTAACGTACAGTTTGGTCAGGCAGCCTTCCCTGCAGAGTTTGGCAGAACTGGTGTAGTTTGAGTTACTGACCTGCGAATCCCAACTTTGGATTTTTTTATATTTTGTCCTTTTTCTGCTAAACCTAATATTCTCATGATGATGTTTCTAGTAGCCCCCGACGCACCTGGAAATAACCTATTGCAGTCTGTAGTGTCTTTCTTGGTCAAAAATTGCAACTAAAGAAAGAGATCCCTGCAATATTGAACACCAGTGCCCAATCAAATGTGCATATTGATCTCATGTGCTTTCCAGGAGAGCTTTACCAAACCTCATATCTTTTTACTTAGTATTTTGTAAGTTACTTGGAGTGACATAAATCATTTGTTTCATTTTTTAATAAATGCAGGTTTTCAAATTCCAAAGAAGCCTTTCTCATTGTCTGAGAGGGATGAAGAACGTCAGCAATCTGATTTTAAGAACGAGGGCACAGCTCGGCAGGCCTGTTCTGGTGGCCACCCCAGCAGTAAGTAAATAGCCGGGTTAAGGGTTTATATGTAATTCTTCCAATAGTTACTTTTTAGCATCACCACTTCCCTATTTTAGCATCATCACTTCCCTTGTCTCTCCCCCTTCCAAAAAAAGAACTGAAGCATTATCAGTATACTGTTTATGTGAAGCCAGTAACAGTAACCAGTCTTACAACAGTGAAGCCAGTGCCATCTAAATTTCACTGCCTGCATACTCGAAGCAAAAGGACATCCTACTGTAGTACTCTAAAGTGCAGAATGGCAAGGACCAAGCCAGCACTGAATAGTAAACCTATAAAAAGGGGTTTAACGGACACAAGGAATGCATATACACTTATGAGAGAGGGAGTGGGAGTTACACTACCTAGTAGTTTGCAGAAGGGGAGCCTGGAATAGCAGAACCAGGATGCTCACCCTAGAGTTTCGTGGTTGTGCTTTTCCGGGCTCCTTTATTGGCATACTGCTAGATACATCAAAGCAAGGGAGTGAGAGGTCTACAGCTGTTGTTTCTGGCAGTTTGCTTTGTACTGATGAGCTGCACGAATAGACAAGTAATCAGTCCTCTGATAATCTGGTGCTGGAGTGCTTGTTTAGGACAGGTGCAATGTTTAGATGCTGACTCTTACTCTCCTTGCTTTGCTGCATCAGTTGTGTCTGGTCGTGGCACTGAGTTACCCATGATGCAGCATTTTTTTTTGTTTTGGCTTATTAAACTACAAGATGGCAGTCATAGCATTTACTTCAGTTCTTCTGCTACACCCCCCAAAAAATTTTTTTCTTGGACAGGTTTACCTCATGCTGTTTTCTTTCTTCAGTACACTGTTAAGTTATCCTCTTACGCTCTGCCCTTTTCTGGATATCAAAGTCCCAGTATATTACACTGGTATAAAAATCTGTTGTATTATGAACCTGCTTTTTCCTCCACAGCTCCTTCCATTCCAAACCTATTCAAAACACAGTTTTTAAGACTTTGCTGACTATGGGGTGAAGAAAACTACTTCGCTGAGCAGGCGGAAATATAGTTATTGTTCTTAATTATTGGAGGATATACAGAAAGTAGAGTGGACGGAGTGCTTTCCCCTAGTCAGCAGTTTGCCCTGTAATCTGGACCCTGTTACAGAATATACTTACCTAACAGCATTATCAATGTTATTCCACTGGCACTTCCCTTCCAGTCACATACCCTTTCTATTGCCACAGAACAGTCACAAGAAACATTTCTGCCGACTGACCCTAAAGTCCTAGCTTTCTTTGCTGAGCAGCTTGCCTTGTAGCACAACCCACCCAACCTTCTGAATCTCCTGGAATATAGCTGCCTCTCCACCCTTAGTGTATCATCCTACCTGGTACCTGTCAAAACGCACTCAGCAGGTCAGGCCCTCTGCTCCCACAGTGCCAACCTCTGAGCGCAGTAATGTGAACAGATAACAGACAGGGTAATCCTCCTGTCTGCTTTTAGGTCTGAATCACCTTTAGTCTCAAGTTCCGTGGCGATTAAACTGTGAACCTTATGCTAGCATACCCAATGTACAGGCGCAGATATGTACCCTCTTTGGGGGATTACGGTACAGTCTTTCACCAGGGGCACCAAGCCAGGCTTCCAAAAGGAACCCATAAAACTCTTAAAAGACCTTGGGTATATTCTTCCCTTTTCCCAGTTTAGTAACACCATCAAGCTCTCCAGAAGAGCTGTCAAACTCAACCATGTATACATTACATGCAAAAAGACCTTGGAAGACACACCCAGGCAGTATCTTTCAAACAATCTGTACTTTACTAAAAGATGATAAAAATATGAAAAATTTTAACACAGAACAATATATCGAAGAGCTCACAATCACATAAAGAAAAACAAGGACAGCTATAAAACATAAACTTCTACCACAATAGAATTAGACTTTTTCTATCTAATTTATTACCTCTGTACAGTGCTTAAGTTATATCAGAGAGCTTTGTCTCTCTCGAGTCTCCCAAAAATATGACAAACGGATCAGACACCAGTATTAGTTAAAACTGTGTCTCTCCATACCCCTTCTGTGAGTCATCTAGCTCCTCCTTTAGAATATAAAAAAAATACAAACAGGATGTCCTATCAGGAGGTATATTAAATAAGGTGACATCAGCAAAAACTAATTTCGCAAATTGAGTCTTTTGATCCACCAGTTCCTTTTACGTTTACAACCCTGCAATTCTCTCACCTAGGTGCAAGATATCTGGCAGGAATCAGCTTAATGATGTCCTGTTTCTGAAGTCATAAAATGTATATTTTAGTTTCCCAGCTTCAGAGCAGCAACAGGTCATAAACCGGCCATAAAAAGCAATTTCTCAAGGAAGTAAATTACATTACAGAGATCTCCTGGTCAATTTAATATATCCTGTAGCTTCAGCGAAACCTGGTGGAGTTGGCATTCATAGAAGCATAGACTAACATACTGTATTTTTATATTACAAATGTCATACAGCAGTCATAACCAGCGGGCCAAGCGTCACAATCCTCAACACCTAGACTGAATTTGGGGGCTCTATCCCCTGCATGGGATGAGCTCCCTAAGTCAGTTCACTCATATAGATGTGACAGGCCATCGGCGTTCTGATTGGTCGCTCCAACCCTATGTAAGATCGTCATGTCATACCCTTGCAAGGCAAGACTCCATCTTAATAGTCTACCATTAGTTTTTCCCATTTGGGTCAGCCAAACCAGGAGGTTATGGTCAGTTTGTACCTCAAAATGCTGCCCATATTTAGGTCCCACACTATGGCAAGACAATCTCTTTTTCCGAAGTAGAGTAAGCCTGCTGCCCGGGAAGTAACTTTTTACTCAGTTACACTACAGGGTGATCTTTCCTTTGGTTGGATGTCTGACTCAATACTGCCCCAATACCCACGTCTGAGGCGTCAGTCTGGACTATAAAGGGTCTGCTATAGTCAGGACTTGTCAATACAGGAGCACTGCACAGTGCCTCCTTCAGTCTGGTAAAGGCTTTTTCACAGGCTGGTTACCAGGTTATTTTCTTAGGCATCTTTTTCTTTACCAGGACAGATAGGGGAGCAGCCAGGGCACTGTAATTGGGTACAAATTTCCTATAGTACCCTGCTGTTCCTAGAAAACTCCAGACCTGCTTGTATGTTTCTGGTCTGGGCCATGCCTTGATCACCTCCATTTTTACTTGGTTAGGATGGAGCTGTCCCCAGCCTACAACATGCCCGAGGTATGCCACTTCAGCAGTGGCCACCTGCAACGTCTCAGCTTTGAGAGTGAGCCTGGCCCTCTGTATCCTGCCCAGCACTTCCCAAGGGTGGGACAGGTGTTCCTCCCAGCTGGCACTAAAGATGGCAGTGTCATCCAGGTACGCCACAGCGTACTCCTCAGCACCATTTAACACCTGGTTCACCAACCTTTGGAAAGTGGCCGGGCCGTTCTTCATTCCGAAAGGCATTACCCACAAGGGTGAGGTAGTACTGGTTGGAGACTTCAATATTCCAGACGTGGACTGGAGCATCCCAGCAGCAGCTTCAACTAGGAGCAGATTTATCCTGGACTCCCTTCAGGGTGCCTTCCTCAAGCAACTGGTCATGGAACCAACTCGGCAGAAGGCAATACTGGACCTTGTGCTCACAAACAGGGACAGTGTGATGGGGGTAACAGTGACCACCAGTCATTGTGGTTTGAAATCACAGAAAGAGGAGAACCAAACCACACAAAACACGTATCCTGGATTTTAGGGGGGCAGACTTTGGGAAAATGGGGAGATACTTGAAAGAGGCATTAAGGGGAATGGGACAGGAATCAGGGGTTGAGGAACAGTGGGCAGTATTTAAAATGGGGATTACAAGAACAACAGAATTATGCATTAAGCAGGTTAGCAAGAGGAAAAGGAAGAGGAGACTATTATGGTTTTCCAAAGAGGTAGCAAAGAAAGTGAAAGCCAAAAGATTGCATTCAGGCAATACAAAAATACACAGGCAGAAGGGGATAGGAGAAGTACCAGGAGAAGCAAGGGAGGCAGGGAGGTCAGTAGAGGAAGCCAAAGCTCAGACAGAAGAACACATTGCAGAATCAGTGGGTAGAGGGACAAAACCTTTACAGGTACATAAGTGAAAAAGAAAGACAAAGGGAGGGATAGTGAGACTGAAGGGGAGGATGGGAGCGTGGAGGATGACAACAGTAAAGCTGACATATTGAACAGGTATTTCTGCTCAGTCTTTACTGAGGAAGAGGGGGTAATGGGTCTGAAGGGAGTACAAGGGTGAGAATGGTGCAGAAATGGACACAAGTCCCTTTACACGAGAAAGGGTCCTGAAGGAACTGGAAGTAATAAGAGTTGATAAAGCAATGGGGCCAGACGGGTGCACCCAGGGTCCTTAAAGAACTAAGAGAGGTGGTGGCTGAACATCTGGCTATCCTGTTTAGCCAATCACCGGAAACGGGAGGTACCCAAAGACTGGAGGACAGCAGATGTAGTCCCCTTATACAAAACTGGGAACAAAGAGGAAGCAGGGAACTACAGACCAGTCAGCCTCACCTCGGTAGTGGGGAAGATCATGGAAGCACTACTGAAGGAGAGATTGGTGGAACATCTGGTTGTCAATGGACTACAGGACCCAAGGCAGCATGGTTTCACCAGGGGAGGTCATGTCAGACCAACCTCATTGAATTTTGACTGGGTGACTAGGGAGGTGGATCAGGAGGGCAGTGGACATGGCCTATCTGGACTTCAGCAAGGCCTTTGACACTGTGCCACATAGAAGACTATTACACAAACTGGGGAATATGGGTGTGGGCGGGACAGTAGTGTGGTGGGTAGGTAACTGGCTGGGTGGCAGGACACAGAGGGTGGTGGTAAATGGCCATCACTCCACAGAGGGAGGAGTGACCGGTGGGGTACCACAGGGATCAGTGCTGGGATCGGTCCTATTCAACATTTTCATCAGTGACATTGCGCAGGATCTAGAAGGCAGAATTTCACTGTTCGCTGATGACACAAAGCTCTGTAACAGAGTAGACACACCAGAGGGTGTAGACAGAATGAGAAGCGACCTGCAGAAACTTGAAGAATGGTCAAGGGTTTGGCAGTTGAAATTCAATGCAAAGAAGTGCAAGATAATGCATATGGGGCACAAAATCCTGGCACAATATATCAGTAGGTGATGAGGATATAGCATGCACCAAGCAGGAAAGGGATCTTGGGGTTGTCATCTCTGATGACCTCAAGGTAGGGAAACAGTGTGACAAGGCAGTAGGTAAAGCAAATAGGAGGCTGGGATGTATAGGCAGGGGCATCACCAGCAGGAAAAGGGAGGTCATAATTCCGCTATACAAGACACTAGTGAGGCCCCACCTGGAGTACAGTGTACAGTTCTGGAGACCATACCTACGTAAGGACATAGACAGGGTAGAGAAGGTTCAGAGGAGGGCAACAAAGATGGTGCATGGATTGCATCACAAGTCCTATGAAGCCAGGTTGAAGGAACTGAACATGTACTCCCTGGAGGAGAGGAGGGAAAGAGGGGATATGATAGAGACATACAAGTATCTTACAGGGAGGAACAGGGTGCAGGAAAACACTATTTTTAGGCGAAAAAGATGTTCCAGGACTAGAGGGCATGGGATGAAGTTGGAGGAGGACAATTCAGAGGAAACATGAGAAAGAATTTCTTCACAGAACGGTGGTGGACAAGTGGAACACCCTGCCAGAGGAAGTGGTGGGGCTGAAACAATCACAGGATTTAAGAATGCATGGGATAGACATAAAGGAATTCTAGAGGTCGGGGTAAGGGGCAACAGACTTCTAGGAAAATAAACTGAACTTACAAGCTCAAATGGGCAGACTGGGTGGGCCATAGGCCCTTATCTGCCGACACTGTCTATGTATCTATGTACTTTAAATTCAAATAAGCCTATCAGAGTGATGAAGGCTGACCTCTCCCTAGTTCTGTCAGTTAACTCTACCTGCCAATACCCCTTTATCAGGTCAGTAGTCGTAAGGTAGGTCGCCCCTCCCAACTTGTCCAGGAGTTCATCCGTCCAGGGCATCGGTTGGGCGTCTGACTTCATGACTGCATTCTGTTCACACAGAAACGAGTAGAGCCATCTGGCTTGGGCACAAGGACTACGGGTGAGGTCCAGGGGCTGTGGAATCTCTGGATTACCCCTAAATCCAGCATTTCCTCCACCTCCCTCCTGATGTCCTTTTGGACAGTCTCTGACACCCGATATGCTGTCCGCCGTATGGGCGTCTATGTCCTGTCTCTACATTGTGCGTTGCTAAGGGGATTAGTCCAGGCTTGACGCTAAACAGTGGGGCAGAGTCTGCTAGAAACCTCCCTTACTTCCTGGATCTTGTCTGGGGCCAGCTGGGGTGACAGTTTAACTGCCTCCACAGAGGACCCCTTGCTTGCTTTCTTCCAGCAAGTTCAGAAGGGGGTCTCCTTCGTCCATCCCCTCCCCAGAACTACATACTGCAAACACCGTGTCATCCCTATTAGCATATGGCTTCATCATGTTGACATGGAACATTCTTTCTGTATGTCTTCTGTCAGGTAACTCTATGATATAGTTCACGTCATTTACCTTTCTAACTACTTTGTACGTTCCTGCCCACTCAGCCTGTAGCTTGTCTTTCCGAACCGGAATAAGGACCATGACTTCCTGACCCACCGTGTATGAGCGAGCTCTGGCTCTGTGGTCATACCACACTTTTTTTTTTTGTTGGGCAGCTGTCCGGTTGCTCTGGGCTGTCCCCATAAGCTCCTTCAGTCTTTCCCTAAACCTAAGGACATAATCCACTATGGGAGTTCCCTGGGTGACGTGCTTGCCTTCCCAGTCCTCCCAGATCAAGTCTAGGGGCCCATTTACCCGGTGTCCATATAAGAGCTCGAAGTGGGAAAATCCTGTCGACCCTTGGGGCACCTCCCTGTATGCAAACAGGTGGGGAAGGCATTTCTGCCAGTCCCTCCCATGCTGTTCAGCAAACACTTGGAGCATTGACTTCAGGGTACCATTAAATCTTTCCACAAGCCCATTGGCTTGCGGGTGATAAGGTGTCGTGCACCTCTGCACCACCCCACACTTCTCCCACAAACATTTCATCAGGTCTGACATGAGGGAACCCCCTTGATCGGTGATAACCTCCTGCAGAAACTTAAGATGGGAGAAAATCCCAAGTAAGGTATCTGCAACTTTGTCTGTCCTCAGTGAGGACAGGGCGACTACCTCTGGATACCGGGTGACATAATCCACCACAGTCAGGATGAACCCTCTTCCCGGAGGATCTGTGGGTATTTAAAGGCCCCACAATATCCACTCCCACCCTCTGTAATGGCTCCTCCACTGTGGGCAATGGAATTAGGGCAGCTTGGGTTTTCTTACCTACCTTTCCTATTTCTTGGCACCAGTGACGAGACCTGCAATACTCCTTCACCTGCTGGGTGAAGTTGGGGCAATAGAAATTGTAGGCCAACCGCTGCGTAGTGCGCGCAATTCCCAGATGACCAGACAAGGGAATATCATGTGCAGTCTTGAGCAACTGCTCACAATTCCCCTAGGGAGTGACAAGCTGCCTGCCTATCACCCCTTCCTCTGTCTTCACAGCCTGAGTATACATCAGTCCATTTTCCCAATAAACCTTATGTTTACCGTCACCTCCCTGTGCTCCATCAGAGTCTACCAAGCCCTCAGCTTCTCTGGACTAGGGTCACTTTTCTGAGCAGCTGCAAACTCCTTACACATTCCCAAGGCATGGGACAGGTCCCCTTCAGTCTCTAAACTTTGGTCCCTAGCACTAGCGTCACGGCTCTCAGGATCACTGTCATCCCTAACCTTCTGACAATGGGTCACCCCTCCTTCTTCAGAGTAACCCTCCGTAGCTGTGTGGTTATCTGCTGCTGGGGAAATTTCTACCCCTTTTTCATTAGTCTCCATATCAGGAGACATAGGCTGAGGAACCATCCTCCCAGTGGTTTCCACAATGGCTTCTGTGGGGTCCAGGGAACTAAAATGTTCCCTTGCCGCTTGGCTACGGGTAACTGCACACACCATCCCCTGTTTGAGATTGTTGCCAAGGATAACATCAGCTGCTAAAGTTTTGGCTACAGCCACCTGTTGTACAGTTACCCCAGTTTCACCACAGTCTAGGAGAACACTAGCAAGTGGCAATGTGGTCTCCTCATCAGTGAATCCTTGTACAGTTACAAATTTATTGGGTATAAGCTGACAAGGCTCTACCAGATCCCCTTTTACCAACGTCAGGGTCTCTTAACCCTTGTGTCTGTACACCATTCACCGTAACTTGGTGCATGTGTTTCCTCATGTTCACAGGCATGTTTCCAGGGACACACAAACAACCCACTTCTTTCTTAGCCCCATTCTGCATATTCCTCGTCCTTTTGGGATACTATCTGGCAGTATGCCCAGTTTCTTTACAAACCCAACATTTGTTTCTTTTCTCAGAGAAATCTTTTCTTTGAAACCTGGGGCTAACTGGTTTCGGTGGGAGCAGTGAGGGTTTTAGCTGCCCTGAAGGCGCGCTTTTCCCTTTCTGCGCTGTTATGCCCACCCCATTCGCTCTCAGAGCAGGTCTGCTCTTGGCATAGCGGTCCGAGAGTTCAGCAGCCTCTTGCACTGTTTTGGGATCTCGGTCCTCCATCCAGGTTTTCAGCTCTGCTGGGCATGCCCCCAAAAAACTGTTCCAACAAAATAGCATTTTCAAGTTTATCTACAGAGTTTGCTTCAGTTCCTTCCCACCAACATTTTAAACACTGATGTTGTTTCGTGGCTAGCTCGTCGTGGCTCATGTTAGGGCTTCTCCTGAGCTTACAGAATTTAGCTTTATATGCTTCTGCAGTTAAATCAAACTTTTATAAAAGTGCAACCTTAAGTTTGCTGTAATCATTACCGTTCTCATTGTCCATTTGACCCAGTGCATCCCGAGCTTTCCCGATAATTAGCGGGGGTAGCTGGAAGTTCCAGGACCCTCTAGGAATATGACGTAACTGTAGTGAAAATAGGGATTTTGAGATGAGCGCCGAGGATTTGAGCCTCCGTCTTAAATAGAGGGGTTACAGTAGATATGATATAAATGATGGGAGAGGTTTTGCAAGCTGTCAGGATAGGAGGGAACTTTTAGAATATAAAACCAATAAGACTCCAGATGTTGTTCAGGAAAGATTTAATATGGTTATGACTTGTTCTGCACAGTCCAGTCAGAGTGAAAAAATCATTAAGGAACATTGGAAAGTACTAACAAGTGATCCAGGGTTGTTACATGTAGTGTCAATACCTCCACGTATGGTTTTGAAAAAGGCACCTACCTTAGGTGACAAGCTTATGCATAGCCACTTTGTTGATAAGGAGTCTGATTCAAGTACTTGGTTAAACAGAACAGCTATCGGCTGCTTTCCTTGTAAGAGATGCAATGCGTGCACATATATTAAAGGAATTTATTAACCAGGCTACTAGTCATAAGTACAATATACACCAATTAATCACATGTGATACTGAGGGAATTATTTACATGGCCATCTGTAGCTGCAGTGCGTTTTATATTGGAAAAACAAAAAGGGCCTTCACAATTTGTGTTGGGGAACACATTAGGGCAATTGAAAAGAAAGACTTAAGTTATGCCACTGCAGCACATGTGGCTTTGTTACAGAATAGTGGAGAACATCAGTTTAGCTTTGTAGGGATAGATAAGGTATGTCAAAAACCACGTGGTGGTAACTTTAATGATTTACTACTAAAAAGAGAAGCCTTTTGGATCATTAATATGGAAGCTACTAAAAATAAGGGCCTAAATACAGGTTTTGAAGTGAAGCCGTTTCTAAAGAAAAGAAAAAAATGGTGATGTGGCTTTTTTTACTGTTTCCCCTTTTAAAATGTATGTTGCTGGATTTCACAATTCCCCTTCTTTTTTGTTTTTGTGTTTCTTCTTTGTTTTCCGTTCCTTCCCTTCTTCCCTTCCTTTTCTTTTCTTTCTTTTTACCTTCCTAGTCTTTCTCCCCCTTTTACATTCATATCTTTCTGTCATAAGGGGTTGATTTTTGTAATGTTTGCTCCTTGCTGTTTTAAATTGTATGTTATACTGTGCAACTGTTTAATTATATGATGTTTAGTATGGACTATAATAGATAATTTTTTGTAATTGCTTCTTGTAACTGCTATCTGCAAATGGATTGAAATTTGTTTAATGTCTGTTCTAGGGACAGGGATATGTTGTTCATCCACACTTATTGGCAGGTTCCTTGCCGCTTTAAATCTTGCCGGAAGGTCTTCAAGCTGGCTCCTCCCACCCACCCGGGTGGTAAAACTCTCGGCTCCATGCTGGCAGATCTTCCTTACGCTTGGGCTCAGGTTTCCTCCTTAGCAGCGCTGCGTTTAAGACTAGTTCTAATTCTTGAAGTTCGAAATCAAAAGTTTTGCTAAAAGACTTGGTCTTCTTCTCCTCGTGACTCGATGGACAATCGACTCCGGTTTCGGAGGTGCCCTTAGGGAAGAAGATGTCTAGGACGGGACCGCACTCCACGTGCGTCTACTGCCTGGGCCTTGCGCACGACCCGCAGGCCTGCGACTTGTGCTCTTCCTTTTCGACCTATGTCCTTGAAGACCGTGCTGCCCGATTACAACTGGGGCGCCCCGAGAAAAGAATTCCACCGGTGAAATCTAAAGAGGCCCGATTGGTGGTGTCCACGGCGGCGGGCTCGGCGGATCAGCTCGAGCAGATGATTGCCCTTGAAGAGGAGGCAGCGCGGGCTGCTTCTACGTCGGCTGCGGCATTTGTCCGGCTCTCTCTCGGTGCCTCGTACTCGGCTTCTTTAAGGCTTTGTCAGACCCTCTCGACCAAGGTGAGGGTCCAACTCTCGGGACCTTTTCCAGGTCCAAAAGAGCAAAAGTAAGTCTCTCCATCGACACTCTTGGGAGCAGGAAAGATCCCTCCCTGTCGACAGTCGACTTGATCGACCCCTCAGCCGGCCCACTGGCTTCACGGTGTCCCCCGCTCAGGCCAGTTGACTGAGACTCCGCCGACGCGGTCGAGATTTTTCTCGACCCGTTAGACGGGTTGTCGGCTGGAGAAGCTGAGAATCCCTCTCCGGTTCCCCGGTGGAGTTGAGGATCCGTCGGCTCGTCTGTGCCTCCGGTTCCGAGCCTTGATTGAGGATCGTCCGAGGCGAGGAGTGCTGATTTCCGACACTTCTCCTCGCCTTCCTCGGCCTAGTCGAGACTCTCGGTCTCGGTCTCAGACATCCTCGCGGTCCAACCGATCCCGCCGCCATAGGCGGTCTCGGCACCGCGGCAAGCGGCGCCGCCGCTCTTCCTCTTCCTCGGACGAGAGGAGGCTTCGGCGCAAGTTGCGTCGGAGGTACGAGAAACTTATGTGGCAACAGCTCCTTTTGACCAGGAATAAGCCAACCCAGTCGTCTTCCCCGGCCATTAAGTGGCTGTCACCGGAGCAGCTGAAACAACCCCTCGTTGTAGTCGAGGAGCCTGTTCTCAGGCCGGTTGTTCGGCCAATTCCAGCTGCCCCACCAATTCTGGTGGAACCTCCGCCTCCACAGCCATTAGTTGGGGCTCCGACCAAAAATTCTCGATCGGCCTTGGGTTTGCCCCATAGGCTGTCTGTCACCCTCACTCCCGATAAACCTCGGCAGGTGGAGGGTGGCTCAGGCCTGAGGCAGCTCTTTGAGGACTATTCTGAGTCCGATGATGGTTTCTCCCTCTTCTCCAAGCGCATGGACTTGGAGTCCTCGGGAGGGCAGTCAATGGACGATAGCCCTTCGTCCTTCTTAGGGTTGCTTCGACTCATCTTGGAGTCCACCGGGATGAAGCTCGAACCCGTTTCTAAACGGGCCAGGTATCCCCTCACGGAGATTCTGGACCGAGGGGATTCTCCTACGGAGGCCTTTCCGGTGGCGAAGCCATAGTGGAATCGGCCTTGGAACTTTGGCAGCGTCCTGCTTCCTGCCCTGCGCCTTGACCCAGGTTGGCCAGGAAGTATCACGGTCCCTACCGTTCCCTGTCAAGTTTTGGAACACCCCTCGGCCGAGGTTGGTTACCGACAGCGTTTTCTGGCGTGCCGAGAATGCCAGGGATGTGGACAAACCTCCCGACAAGAATCCAAGAAATTGGATTATGCTGGGAGAATCTATGCTGGTCCTCTCTCGGCTGTCAGAGCCAGTTCGGCCGTCCTCATGGCACATTTTCTCACGCCTGTTGGGCTCCCTGGATGAGGTTGTCCTCATCTTCCCACAGATCTGCAGACTACGGTCAGGCAGGTGCGGGACCAGGGCAGGCGGTGGCCAAACAGCAGCTCCAGACTGCGTTAGACGCTCGAGGACTCGTGCCAGGTCTGTGGCGGCCGCGAGTGGCCATCGTCATCGGGCTTGGCTGAGGATATCCACCTTTACCTCGGATACCCAGCACAAGTTGGCGGATGTTCCTTTTGGGGACTGACCTCTTGACCCTGGGGTGGAAGGTCACCTGCGAGGATCGAGAGGTCCAATGCTACCTTGGACTCGGTCTCTTCCGCTCAGAAGGACAAAGGCACGAAGCCACAGCCTAAGCCCTTTCGTCCTTCTGCGCCCGGCTGCCCCCGGCCCAGCAGCGTCCAGGGCCAGCAGGCTCGACCTTGGTATCCCAAACCCAGCGTCTGCTTCCTCCAACAGGAAGCAGGGAGTAAAAGGCCGGGAGGTCCTCGGCGGTCCCTCCTCCAAGCCTGCCCAGTGGACGGGCTGGGGGTGTCGCCCCCATCCCTGTCACCTCACCCCTGGTTCCCCATGTGGGGGGACAGCTCAGACACTTCCTTTCCACCTGGTCCGCTGTTACCATGGACAGGTGGGTACTGGAGGTGGTGGGAAAAGGCCTACCTCTGGAATTCGAGCAGGCCCCGCCCTTCAGAGCCGTCGCACCTTGGGGGGCCTCGGGGTCCGCAGCCTCACTGGCGGCTCGCCGAGCCGACATAGCTCTCCTCCTCCAAAAGGAGTTGATCACAGAGGTGGAGGACCCCCCTTCAGACCCAGGGTTCGTGTCCAGGTATTTCCTGGTTCCGAAACGGACAGGGGGCTGGCGCCCCATTCTCGACCTATACGACCTGAACAAGTTCCTAAGGTCTCGAACCTTCAGGATGGTCACTCTGGCGCAGATAATACCATCTCTGGAACACGGCGTGTGGTTCTGCTCTCTGGACCTACAGGACAGCGTTCTTTCACGTCCCTATCCGTCCGTCACATCGGAGATTCCTCCGCTTTCGAGCGGAGGGATCCCTCTTCGAGTTCCGAGCCATGCCCTTCGGCTTATCTCCAGCTCCCAGGGTCTTCACCAAATGCATGGCAGTGGTGACTGCATTCCTGCGGCGCCGAGGGGTCCAGGTGTACCCTTACCTGTACGATTGGCTGATAGCAGCCTCCTCCAGACGGGAGGTGGAGCGGTCCAGAGATCTGGCCCTCCAGGTTTGCTCTCAAGTTGGCCTTCTCATCAACGAGGCCAAGTCGGAACTTGAGCCGAAGCAGGTGATCCTGTTCATCGGGGCAGAGCTCGACTCTCTTCGAGCCAGAGCACGGCTCCCAGCGGACAGGACCGAGGTTCTTACCTCCTTTGCCCAATCATTTCTGGTTGGGCAATCGCGCCCAGCCCAGGACTTCCTGCACCTTCTGGGTCTCATGGCGGCCTGTACCAGGCGTGGTCCGTTGGGGCGCTGGCACATCGCCCCTTCAGTGGGGACTGGCCAGCCCGGTGGTCTGGCAGCTGCGATCCTTTGGACCAGCTAGTGATAGTGACCCAGGAGATGTGGAACGCTCTCCAGTGGTGGACCGTTCCATTCCATCTGCAGGAGGGCATCCCGTTTGTCCGCCCCGAGCCGACGGTCTCTGTATCGACCGATGCCTCTCTGATGGGTTGGGGTGCCCATCTGGGGGAACACCGAGTGCACGGCCTCTGGTCCCCGCGGGAGTCCCGATGCCACATCAACCTGCTGGAGCTCCGAGCAGTCCGCCTAGCTCTCACCACCTTTGCTCCATTTCTCCGGGGTCAAGTGGTCCGAGTCCAGACGGACAGTACCACGACCATATACTACCTGAACCGCCAGGGCGGGATCGCTCCATGCTTCTATGCAAGGAAGCTCTCCGCATTTGTCCTCCGTGCGCAGCCTGAGGCGGATCTCCTAGCCATTCATGGCAGGAGCCTCCAATACCCTGGCCGATGCCCTGAGCCGGATAGGGGCTGCATCTCACGAGTGGTCTCTCCTGCCGGAGGTAGTACAAGATCTGTTCTCCCACTGGGGCACACCTCAGGTGGACCTGTTTGCCTCCAGGGAGAGCGCGAAGCTGAGGCTGTTTTATGCCCGCCCCCCTCAGCAGGGCCCGCTGCAGGGGGATGCCTTCTCGAGGCTGTGGACCCCGGGCCTCTTTTACGCCTTTCCCCCATTTCCCTTGATTCACAAGGTGCTTCTCAAGGCAAGGAGGGACAAGGCGCAGGTGATTCTGATAGCCCCAGACTGGCCCCGCCAGTTCTGGTACCCAGATCTCCTCAGCCTCTGATCCAGGCTCCCGAGGCAGCTTCCAGCTCTCCTGGACCTGCTCTCAGTCAATCGGGAAGGTGTCCATCCGGACCTTCAATCCCTGCACCTGACGGCCTGGTTCCTGAGCGGCTAGAGTTCCAGGCCTTGGGTCTTTCCGACGAGGTCCTCAATGTTGTTGAGGCGTCCCGTAAGGAGTCGACCAGAAAATACTACGCCTTCAAATGGAAGAGATTCTCCATTTGGTGTCAGGGCAAGGGTTGGACCCTTCCTCCTGTTCTGTGGCAAGCATTTTGGACTGTTTATGGTCCCTTTCTAGTCAAGGGCTTAGGTTGACGACCCTAAAGGTGCACCTGGCAGCCATCTCTGCTTACCGGGCACGGGCCAGGGAGCAGGCGGTGGTGCAGGAAAAGGTGGTCGGGCGCTTTTTCAGAGGCCTTGATCACATTTCCCCTCCGGTGCGAGAACCTCCACCTCCATGGGATTTACTGCTGGTACTGGCAAAGCTCATGGGCAAGCCATTCGAACCAATGCACAGGTGTGATCTCTCTCACCTGTCGTGGAAGACCGCCTTCTTGGTGGCTGTCACGTCAGCCAGAAGGATGGGAGAGCTCCAGGAGCTTTGCATCAGAGTCTCCTTACCTGGTCTTCCACAGGGACAAGGTTGTCCTGCGCCCCACCCAAAATTCCTTCCGAAGGTGGTGTAGGAGTTTCACCTTAACCAGGTGCTGACTCTGCCGGTGTTCTACCCCAATCACACCTCGGAGGCGAATATAGGCTCCATACTCTGGACCCTAGAGGCGCTCGCTTATTATAAGGAGGCGACGGCTGAAATTCGGGAGAGGTTCCCAGCTGTTTGTCACCACCTCGCTGAAGCCGCACCTGGCAGACCTGCAGCCAAGCCGGACGAGCAGGCAGGTGGGTCACCTCCTGCATAGATCGCTGCTATAAGTTGGCATGGCATGGAGCCTCCCAGAGGGATAAGAGCTCATTCTACCCGTCATACTGCTGCATCGGTGGCTGCTTCCAGGGACGTCCCTATCCAGGAAATCTGCAGGCTGCTACCTGGAAGTCAGCACACCTTTATTACCCATTACCACATCGACCTTGAGTCACGCGGGATGCTGGTTTTGGGGCCTCGGTTCTCAGTCTTTATTCCCAAGTAGGGGTGTGCGCCTTGCCTCCTCCTCCCGGAGAACTGCTAGGAGTCTGCCAATAAGTGTGGATGAACAACATATCCATGTCCCTAGAAATACAGGTTACTCACCTGTAACAGGAGTTCTAGGAATGGTATATGTTGTTCATCCCTACCTCCTCGACCTCCCGGCCCGGCGCAGAACCTGAGCTTCCAGCGGGCCAGATCTGGCGTCATGGGGCGGAGCCGAGAGTTTTACCACCCGGGTGGGTGGGAGGAGCCAGCTTGAAGACCTTCCGGCAAGATTTAAAGCGGCAAGGAACCTGCCAATAAGTGTGGATGAACAACATATACCATTCCTAGAACTCCTGTTACAGGTGAGTAACCTGTATTTTTTAACCTGTCAGAATTGGGATTTCATTAGTGACATCACTGTGAATGGGCTATTTAATTGTCACAAGTGGTGAAAATATTTTATTACCTTTGATAAAGGGTGAGTAGTCATCCAAAACGTGTCAGGTTGCTCTTGCCCTTTGTTATATTTGAGGTGTGAGTGCTCTGCTTGCTTTTTGTTACCATGTATTAACTTTTAGCATAGAAGCACCACGTCCTTGTGCCCACACTAGTTTGTTGGAAAAGTCTTCATAGATGTACAGTACTTGAGAACGGTCTATTGGATCCAACTCTGACTGAAGCCAGGATAGTTCTATTGCTTAAACCTGTTAAGGCTTCAGACCTGGTAACCAGTTATTGACCCATATTTTTAATGAACCTGGACTTCCAAGATTTTGTGTAAAATTCTAGCTTCCAGGATTCACAAAGTTTAATAAACAAATTAGCCAGCCTGGGAGTGGATCCCAGGGTGGTAGCCTGGGTAAAACATTGGCTGGACAATAGGACACAGAAGGTAATCTTAAACTGAGTCCACTCTGAAGAAAGGGGGGTTACTAGTGGGGTACCACAGGGTTTAGTATTGGATCCAGTCCTTTTAAATGTCTTTATAAGTGACTGCAGAGGGAATGGAAGTACAAATATGCCTCTTTGCAGATGACATAAAGATCTACAACAGGGCTGATACACAAGGGGGCGTGGAAAGGGACTTGGCAAGGTTGGAGGAATGGTCAGAAGTATGGCAGCTTGGATTCATTGCAAAGAAGTGCAAAATAATGCACCTGGGAAACAGAAACTCCGGGGAGGAGTACACAATTGAAGGGGAGGTAGTAACAACAACAAAAATGGAAAGGGACCTGGGGGGTAATCATATCAGATGACCTTAAGGTTGGCAAGTAATGTGAGAAGGTGGTAGGGAGGGCTAGGGGGATACTAGGATGTATAGGGAGAGGCATCACCAGCAGAAAACAGGAAGTTGTTATCCCTCTGTACAGACAGTTGGTGAGACCCTGTCTGGAGTACTGCATCTAGTTCTGGAGACCCCATCTCCACAAGAATATAGACAGGATGGAGGCAGCCCAGAGGAGGGCAACTAAAATGGTGCAGGGTCTGCAAGAGAAGCCATATGAGGAGAGTCTAAAGGAGCTTAATATGTATACCCTTGAGGAGAGGGGGGACATGATAGAAACTTTTAAGTACCTCAGTGGAATCAGCAAAGTCCAAGAGGGTCGCATCTTTCAGAAAAAGAGATGTGCAAGAACAAGGGACACAATTTGAAGATAGAGGGGGGATGGCTCAGGGGCAATTTGAGGAAGTATTTTTTCACAGAGAGGATGGTGGACACATGGAACAGCCTTCCTGAGGAGGTTGTGGGGTCTAAAACTGTGGGAGAATTCAAGAATACATGGTACAGACATAAGGCAATTCTTGTGGTGGGTAGGAAGAAACAGGCTGTTGGTTAACTAGGATCTGCAGCTTATCTGTTAGGTAGGAAAATGGGCAGACTAGGTGGGCCAAGTGGTCCTTATCTGCTGTCAAAGTCTGTTTCTGCATTTAGTAAGCCCAGAAAAAGTAGGCTGTAGGTACATTAGATCCTCCACAGATCATCTCCATAAATGGCACATATCATCTTTTCGTCTGGGGATCCAGGCCAGCTGGCAGCACTGGTATCCCTAAACACTGAGACAGCTTTTGATAGGGTCTCCTAGCCATTCTTATTTGCTGTTCTGGAGCGCTTTGGTTTCCCTACCCAGTTTATAGATTGACTTAGATCACTCTGTACTTGTCGCAGTGCCAGAATATACTGTAATGGGGTCTTCTCTCCACTATTCAAACTTAATAGTGGAACAAGACATGGTTGCCCCTTGTTTCCAATTTTATTTAATCTTTACTTGGAACCACTAATTCTCAAAATTAAAACTAATCCATTTATCACTGGGATACCCATAGGTAATATTCACCATTGAGTGTCAGTCTACGTAGATGATATTGTATTACTGTACACGTAACCCAGCCCTTGACTTCAGTTTCTGCTGCTATAGACCCTATCAGAAATTATGGGACCCCTATCAAATTACAAATTAATCACAAGTAAAACAGTCATAATGCTGCTCAACAGTGGCCTTAAAAGAGCAGACATTTCACAATTAGGCCTAGTGTGGGCCCCTCAACAATTGCACTGTTTAGGGATAGCACTTGCAAGGGATCTGCCTTTTCTGAAAAAACTTCAGTTTAGATGACCTTGTCAACATAACAAAAGTTAGACTTAGATTGCTGTAGTACACTACCATTAACACTGTGGAGCAGGATTAGTATTTTCAAAATGAACTTTTTTCCTAGAATTTTTTACCCTCTACAAATGTTAAATCTATTTAGTCCTCTTTCTTGGTTTGGTGAGCTACACTCCCTAACATTTAACTTTATTTGGGCTGGTAAAGTACCATGTAGAGTGTACAGTAAACTGGTAGCACCTAGGAGATTTGGGGACCTTTGCATTTATTACTGGGCCAGCCGCAGTAGCAAGTACCAGTGATGGGGGCACAATTGAAGACCCAGATAACGCATTGTCCTATACTCCTGTGTGGCTCCTGATTGAAAGGGAACAGTGAATTTGCATGGCCTCTCACCCCAATCAGTGTTAGTTGTGAGGCATAAACTACTTCCAGCTGCCATTAGACAGTTGGTCATTGGCACCACCATTAAAGTATATAAATAAATGACCATGGCCTTATCCTTCAATCCCACAGACATTGTTGCTCAACATATAGCAAGAAACTCTAATTTTAAAATTGGGGGCAAAGTAATCCCAGAAACCTGGTTACTGAATCTTACTAACACCTTGATTTCTTGACTACTCCATGAAGGTTGTCTGCTTTCATTTGAACAGGCCAAAACTCAACTCAGTATTTCAGACAGACTGGTATTTAAATACATACAACTTACATACTTTGTAATGCAACATATGGGGCCTCCACCATGGGCTTCTCAACGTCCAACCCTTTTTTTCTTCATTTTTATGGCTGTGGGCGGAGCCTGAAGCCATCTTGCTGTAGCTGGAAAAATAGGACACCGAAGCGCACATTTTTGGAGTTTTCAGTGTATCCTTCCACAACTGCAAATCACTATGCCAGTTGAATGAAATACTCCCTTCTCTCTTACACCACTTCTTTGAAGTGGTTTAACTGATATAAACAAAAAAAAAAGCCCCTTTTGAAGCTGCCATCTTTGAAGCCCCTCAGTTTAACCCTTGCAGGGCTGCAGACTGAACATCTGTCCAGAGCTCAGTCAAATAGATTAATTTTAGTTCTTTCGGCAGCCTAGGGGTTAACTCATTAAATTGCAAGGGATAGTAGGAGCTAGCTGATGCTTGTACAGGATCTGGCATCATTACCCCATGCAATCTCCAAAATATATTGTGCTTACTTAGAGGAGATTAACAAGGATAAAGATAGAGCATGTACCTGTTGGAATACTGTATTCCAAAACATATCCTTTAATTGGCTTGAACTGTGGAAAGATTTTTTTTTTCTCTATGTAAACCCGAGACAAATTACACTTAACACAATTTTATATTATTCATAATCTTCATTATACACCTCAGAAGTTATCCACAATGGGTAAACTACAATCAAATACTTTGTACTAGATGTGGCTTAGGAGAGGGAATGTCATTACATGTGTTATGGGATTGTCGAACAGTGCAACTTCCTTGGCAGTAGATAAGAGATGATAGACCCCCTTCTTGTCCTCCAAGAGGTCTGTATGCCAGACAGCTGTATATTAGGAGATCTTCATACCATAGCTGCAAAAGGACAGAAATGTTCATGCTATCCATGTCAGTTAAGAGACTGGTCTTACGACATTGGAAGGACCAAGAAACACTGTCATATCTGAAATGGCTCAATGAATCATTGTGTAACCTCTGGCTAGACAAAATAATAACTAGTATCCACAATCGCATGCCATTATATGAGAAAAGATGGAATATGAAGTATACTGTATATACCTTCCCTCATAGTTTAAATGTCTTCTAATGCCCCTCTGACAAGTAGCGGTGTTTGTGTTTCGCATTTCTGTGGAAACATAAAATTTGATGGCAGATAAGGACCACTTGGCCCACCCAGTCTGCCCATTTCCCTACCTAATGGATAAGCTGCAGATCCTAGTTAACCAACAGCCTACTTCTTCCTACCCCCACCCCCTAGAATTGCCTTATGACTGTCTCATGCATTCTTGAATTCCACCACTGTTTTTGGCTCCACAACCTCCTCTGGAAGGCCATTCCATGCATCCACAAGTTACTTTTTTGTTACTGAATTGATTTCTATTATTGTTCATACTCTTAATTTTGATTTGCTCTTCTTGGCTATGTTCCCTATTTATTGCACTCACTTCTTGTACGTAGTAGGTTGTTCTATTTTTTTCTGTTTTGGTTTTGTAAGTATTTGTATATTGGAAGCTGTAAAATAAACCTTTTTAAAAAAAATAAATAAATAATCCACTGTCACTCCTGCAAATTCATCTCTTCTGTCACTGAAATCCAAGGTGCTAGGCTATTTATATAGGAGAGAATGGCAGACACCTGGCCAGCTGGTTCAGATCACACTACAGAGCAGTCAGAAAAGGAGATACTAAAATAACTACCATAAGGTTAATGATCTTTCTGTTTTATACTTCAGCAGGGTTTCCAGGCTGCCGACCAGAGAAAGACATGGAAACCAAGCTCATTGTCTGCTTGGGTTCCCAGCGACCCTCTGGGTTGAATCAGAGACTTATTTTCTGCTAACTTGCCTTTAAGCCCCCCTCTTGTTTTACCACCATACCTAATCCTTTTCCTTCATCCCACTGATGTGTACGCATGCAATCATGGTATGTAGTATGTGTGGGTGTACTTGCACACACAGTCATTCAGGATAAGTGGGGACAGACTTGTATGAGCACCGGTGCTATGTTTGTATATTCATATTTCTTCTGTTTTTTTCGGTCTCCTCCCGTCCCACATGCACACTCCCTTTGTCATTGTTCAGTCTGCCAGCTTTACCCACTTAATAGACCCTACCTAATAAACTCATCATTTCATTCACTCCTAGCGCTCTCTCTATCTCCTCTCCATGGATTTGTTTCTCTGCTTTTATTCTTAACTTACTTATTATCACTTTTTCTCTAAGATCCACCCTTTTGCTTTCCTTCCCCCATATATACAGACTTATCCCTGCTTTCTCTCTTTCGCTTACTTTCTTTTCTTTATTCTTCATTGCCTATTCCTGACAACGACCTGTGGTTGAAACATTGATTCTGCATTTTCTATTTTCAGCAGGCATGTCATCTAACCCTTTACTTTTATTTGCAGCCCCTACGCTAACTCAGCACTGGTTTTTTTGTTTGTTTGTTTTTTGTTTTTGTTTTTTTTGTTTTATTTTTTTGTAATTCCACTACTACAAGATAGTGATCACAGAGCAGAGAGGCCTGACTATACTTTTGTATTGTTTGTGGAGGAGGAGGAGGATGGCATCTGGGGAAGTTGGACCAGACGTTCTTGAAATGTATTTAGTTTGGGGAGTTAAGGAGCTGTGTTTCAGATGAGATTGTACAGTGGGTAGGATGTGAGTGGGTGGGATATCTGCTTTTCGGAGAACCTGGCAGTAGGCAAGAGCTCCTGGTGCAGCCCCTGAATGTAGGGGGAGGGGTGTCCCAGTACTAGCCTAACTGAGATAGGTTGTCCTACTGGTTGGAGTTCAGAGCTGTGAACCTGGAAACCCCATTCTGAATCCCACTCACTGAATGATTCTGAATGCATTGCTTAACCTCTCTAATATATTTCTGTGCTGTTTGAATCTTACTTTTGGGTGGGGGAAGGTTTTGGACTGGTACTGGAGATTGGCAGCAAGTCCATTGTTTGCGAAGCCTAATATTGTCTTAATTTAGTTTTGGTAAGAAGTTGAGCAATACTGGCAATGTTGTACCCTAGGACCTAATCAAATGTGCATTTCCCTTCAAAGAGTACCGATCACTTGTGCTCTAAAGGCGAGCTTTACCAAACCTCAAAACTTTCTTTAATCCAGCGGGTTTTCGAAAGTTGCTTAACTGACAGATGCACAGCAAATCATATTTATTTGTTTGCAATAAATGCAGGTTTTCAAATTCCAAAGAAACCTTTATTGTTGTCCATGAGGGATGAAGGACTCAAGCAGTCTGATTTTAAGAAAGAGGAAGCAGCTCGGCAGGACTGTTCTGGTGGCCACCCCAGCAGTAAGTAGATGGCCAGGTGAAGAGTTTATTATTCAGATAATAATTTTAGAATCCGAAGCAGCACCACCACCTCCTTAATCTCATCCTTGCCCTCCCTTCAAAATAGTACCGAAGTGCTTGGCATACAGTTTTTAGTAGTCACTGGCAGCAGTAACCGGAACCATATCTCTGAGGCAAGTAGCAGTTTTGCACCACAGCCTGTACACTCCAAGCAAAGTGACATACTGATTACTCTGAGACAAAGTGCAGAAGGGCCAGGACCAAGCCAATGCTGATTACTAGAACTACAGAGAGGGGTGTAATGAAAATGAGGAGGTCTACAGAGTTGTGAGAGAGTGTAACTTTGTGATCTCTGTCTAGTAGTTTGTTGGAGGGAGAACCTGGAATAACAGAACTGCTATTAAGTTCCAGAGTTTGTGGTTGTTCTGTTCCACACTCCTCCTCCTGCTAACTGCTAGATAGCGAACATGAAGCAAATAGATCTTACTTCATGAGGGTTCCTGCAGTAGGTCATAACATATCAGATTGCACCCCCTGGTGTCAGGACCGCAAGGCAAACTTTTGCTAATAATATCTGGCAGGGGACTGCCCACCCGATGTCATGTGATGTCATCGTGACCCCATATAGTGGGCAGTCCCCACGCCCACCTTCCAGTTCTTTCCCACCATCGACCCGTGCAAGGGACCTCGTGGTGAACATTGTTCCAGTCAATCGCCATATTGTCTAAGTATTCTTATTTATCAAATTATGTATTTTTCCGTAAAATTTTATATCTTCTTCACTTCCGATCCCGAAGTCCAAGAAGAAGTGCGAAAAGTGTGGCGCGCACAGATCCCTCTCAAGGACAGCCACTGGCGCCGTCTCTTCTGCCTAGGTCCTGGTCATGATACCAAGGCCTGCCCTGATTGTAAACCCTTCAACCAGGCCACACGCAAACGCAGACAGCAGGCCCTAGAAGCCCTTCTTCTTAAATCCAGAATGGCTTCCTTGGAAAAAGAAACGCAAAAACTGAGGGAATCCACCACTTTTCCTTCTTCGGAGCAAAAGAAGAAAAAGAAAGATAAAGAGAAGCATAAGGAGCAGGAATGTTTGTAGGACCGGGAGCAGGTCTCCGGTAAGATCAAAGGGCCCAAAACTGCGGCCCCTGCAACGAGCAAGGCCATTTCCCCGGTGACTGTCCAGGCTGCTTCCAAGACTCCAGGTACGTCGTCATCTTTTAGGCCCATTAAAACAGGCCCCAAACCTGGCACTTGTACCAAAAAGTCACCTGCCGGCTCCTCCACTGAGTACCCGGTATTTACCGGTAAGTTGGACTCCAGATCTCCTGGAGCCTGCCCGGTAGTCGATAAGACAGTTCCGCCAGGAAGAAATCTGCCCGATGTTAGCTGATAAGCTGGTCAGGGAGAGTCATAGTCGGCCCCCTGGTTGGGCACTCTTCGATCAATAAGTCGACCGCTGAGACCTCTGGCAACCATCCGATTAAAGCTCACCCATTGGAGGATGATGCTGACACACCTGATGTCCTGTCAGGCTCACTGACCTCTACTGGCCAGCCCTCCGCCCTCACTGGTGGAACCTCCAGTCACAGACATTATGACTGGGACAGATGGGGAAGAGGGTCCCCTGGATGTGGCTCTACCTTCGTCCACTCCAGTGGTGCTACTCACACACACACACACACACACACACACACACACTCTCCCTCGGATACTCTCCCTGGGACTCTTGATGTCTGAAACTGTCTTAACACCGACTCCAATAAACCTCTCGCTTCCGACGGGCCTTACGTTAGCCCCGCCATTAGAGGTTCCTCCATCGGACACCGGCACCTAATCCCTGATGTGCTGCTGGATCCTTTAGCCGACTGACCCATCGTCAGGGCCCTTACATTTGCCCCTGACGCCAGTGAACCTGATGCCATACCCTCTGATGTCAACTTTCCTGGTGCCAGATGATCTCCCAGGCCCTTCCAGGCCTCCTTTAGATCAGGGCCATCTATCACCCTTATCCAGGTTTTCAGACGCCTGGTTACCAACCGTCGGCCTGACTATGACCCCTTTTTCACAGGGGTATTATCCTGGGTATCAAGGTTATACTCCACCCTATTACCAACCACCTGGCTGCCCTCCCCCTCAATACCTGGGGATGGGCACCCATTACTATCAACCTCTTCCTCCACAACAGGACTTTCAGTCCATGATTGAGTCAGATCCCAGCTAGTTTCTGACCTGGATAAGAGGATGCTGGCATTGGTGGCTACCCCTGCTCCTGATCTCCCGTGGTTTGTTCCAGTTTACCACGGTACACATTTCTGGAGGGACCACGCAGGAGGTCACCCTACTAGACATCAAATCCTCTGATAGAGGCGAGTCTTCAGACTCAGAGGAGGATTCCTCTGTTTCTTCGGAAGAGCAGTCAAGAACCACAGGAGTCCGGGGCAAGGAGTCGCCAAAATCGCCTCCAGAAGACCCCTCCTTCACAGAACTTCTCCGCATAATCCAACAGGCTAAAGGTTGGAACATGGAAGAACAAGACCCCAAACGTAAGCATCTAGCTGAACACCTAGACTTAGAGGAGGTATCCCCAATACCTGTTCCTCCATTGACCTCGCCCCATGAGGACCTCATTACCACGATTTGGCAGTTACCCCATTCTATTCTGGCTGTCCTGAAAAGGGCAGACCAGATTTACCACACCGGAGGGTGTTGCCTCTCTGGATTCTCAACCCAGGGCAGAATCCATCGTAATAGTGGCTGCTCAATCGTACTGCCAAGCCAAAGCGCACCCCGCAAATAAAGAATCTGGGCAGTTTGAACAGTTTGGGTGAAATATCTGTGCTTTATCTATCTGTACTCTTTGTTCACTCAACTACATATCACACATGCCTTCTTCCAGAAGGCCACTATGGCCAAACTGGAAACTAGTCTCTGGAATGTTGAGGACTCTGACCTCAAGGTGGAATTGACTAAGGACCTACATCTATCCAAGATATCTTGCAGGCATGCACTTACAGCCACTTATGGCACAGTAGATGCAATGGCTTGTTCCTCCGACTCAGCCCTGTGTCTTTGGTGTCACGCTTGGCTGTGTATCTCTGGGCTTTCCCCCGACGTACAGGCAGCCATTCAGGATGCCCCTTTTTGAGGATCACTTCCCTTCGGTGGAGACACCAAAGACATAATCACGGGCCTTCAGTATAGTGGACAAGCCTTGCGGTCTGTCAGATGCCTGTACAAGGCGGGCTTCAAACCAAAACAGCCCTTTCTACGCCAGCAGAAGAGGCAGGGTAAACAACCCTTCACCGGGGTCAGCAGTCACGTCACCACTGCTCCCGAAAAACTAGAAGGCAGCTGAGGGAGCCCTCCCCTCCACCTCCTGACTCATTTGGGCCGACACCTCCCAGCAACGTGGAGCAGGTGGAAGGAAGGTTTGCCCTTCACCTAGCAGAATGGCAGGGCATCATGTCAGCTTCTTGAGTCTTGCAACTAGTGTCAAGTGGCCCCACCATTGAGTTTCTGGAATTTCCTCCAGACTCTCCTCCATGTTGATCCCGCTATTCTCTGAACCAGGCCTTTCTGGTCAAGGAAGAGATACTGACCCTACTGCAAAAGTCAGCCATAGAACTGGTACCTTGGGCACAAAGAGGGAAAGGTTTTACTCCCATTTTTTCCTCATCCTCAGAAAGATGGGCGACCTCAGACCCATCCTGGACCTCAGCCAACTGAACCTTTTCATGGAATACAAAAGGTTCCTCATGCTGTGACAGTACAGTCTTTTCTGCCCATGCTATAGACAGGTCATTGGCTCTGTGCACTGGACATGCAGGATGCCTACCTGCATATCCCAATGTTTCCCAGCCACCGCCGTTTCCTTCTCCAAGGGGAGCACTTCCAATTCAAAGCTCTCCTCTTTGGCCTTTCCTCAGCACCCAGGGTCTCCGCCAAGTGCCTAGCAGTGGTGGCAGCATCTTTTTGCCATCGGGGCATTGCAGTGTTCCCATACTTGGACTGGCTCTTTGCAGCCCCGTCCAGGAACAGTCTAGAGGAATCCTTGTCCTTCACCCTGGATCTCTCTGCTCAACTGGGGATTACTGTCAACTACCCCAAGTTGTCCTTGGTTCCCTCCCAATGCCTCCAGTTCATTGGGGTGATATTGGACATGGTCCAGAGCAAGGCCTTCTTGCCATTAGACAGAGTGGATACTCTGTGGGAGCAAGTCAGTCTTTTAGTCTCCTCCAGACATATTCCAGCCAGGGCATTCTTAGCCTTCTGGCTTTGATGGCAGCGACCATTTCCATGGTCTTGTTGGCCAGGTTACATATGAGAGTCTCCCAGTGAACTTTGAGTCCAATGGGATCAGTGTTCAGATGACCTGAATCATCCAGTCTTGGTGTCCAGTGTACTCAAGAAGGATCTCTTACGGTGGTAGGATCTGCAAAATCTTTCTCGGGGGTTGCCTTTCAGAACACCCCCTCCCTCTTGGACGTTAACCACAGACGCCTCAGGTCTGGGTTCGGGGGCCCACCTGGGAGACCAGCAGTCACAAGGGACTTGGTCCCAGCTGGAGGCATCTCTCCATATAAACATTCTGGAGATGAGGGTGGTTCTTTATGCCCTTCAGGCCTTTCAGCCGCTCCTGTCTGCGGGAACACTGCTTGTACAGATAGACATGTCAGTAGTCTGGTACATCAACAAGCAGGGAGGCACCCAGTCATACCCCCTTTGCAGGGAGGTGATGTGGGTGTGGTACTGCGCAGTCCAGCATGACCCGTTTCTCACAGCCGTACACGTCCCAGGCGTACAGAGCGTCCTAGCGAACAGCCTCAGCCGGGCAACGGCACTAGCTCACGAATGGGAACTTCACCAGGATATAGGAGAACTTCTATTCCATCATTGGGGAAGGCCAGAGCTGGATCTCTTTGCCTCTCCCTCCAGCGCAAAACTACCCAGTTTGTGCTCGCTCGTTCAAGGACCTGGTGTTATCTGGCAAGACGTGTTGCCTCTGTGCTGGACAGGGGGTACTTGTATGCTTTCCTTCCCTTTCCCATTCTACAGCGTGTCCTACTGAAACTCCAAGCAGAGGGTGCTCAGATGCTCCTGATAGCCCCCCTCTGGCCCAGGCAGATTTGGTTTCCAGTCCTACAACAGCTGACTGTGGAACCCCCCCGCACCTCTCCTGCTTCAACACGATCTGTTGACGCAGGAACAGGGCAGCCTAGTGCACCCAGGACTCGGGTCCCTACATGCCCCAGAGGGTCGCTCAAGTCTTAGTAGAGGCAAAGAAATCTTCTATTAGGTCTACCTACACTATGAAATGGAAGTGTTTTTTCATTTGGGCAGCTGCCAAGGGTTAGGATCCCTTCTCCTGCTGGGTGCTCCAGGTAATGGAGTGCCTCTTGCACCTGTCTGACTCTAGCCTAAGCTATTCCTCGCTGAAAGTCCACAGGTCTGCTATTTCTGCTTATCATCCACTGGTAGACGGGAAAACTTTGGCTCAACTGGAGATCTCCAAAACCTTTTTGAAAGGGATTCTCCACTTGAAGCCCCCTATCTGCAACCCTACCCCATCTTGGGATTTGAATTTTATTTTAGTAAAGCTTACATTGCCTCCTTTTGAACCGGCGGGAAGATGAGATGTGCTACCTATCTTGGAAAGCACTCTTTTTAGTTGCAGTCACTTCTGCTCGAAGGATTTCTGAGCTTCATACCCTGATGTGTAAGTAGCCTTATTTAATTTTTCACAGAGATCGGGCGGTTGTGAGAACAAATCCTGAGTTTCTTCCCAAGGTGGTTTTGAGTTCACCTTGAATCAGACCGTTGAACTGCCAATGTACTACCCTATTCATACGAATAAGGGTGAGGCTCTTTCACATACACTGGATGTACATGGGATTTTGCGGTACTGTGTCCATAGGACCAAGGAAGTCCGCAAATCTGATAAGTTGTTTGTTTCCTTTGCCTCCAGAACCCTGGGATCGGCAGTTTCGAAGCAGTGCTTGTCCAAATAACTGCATCCGTTTCTGTTATCAGAAGTATGAGAACCCTCTTCTGGGGGAGGTCAGAGATCACTCCACTAGGGGGATGGCTGCTTCCGCAGCTTTCCTAAAAAATGTTTCTGCAGCTGAGATTTGTGCCACAGCAACCTGGAATTCAGTCCACATCTTCATGAAGCATTACAGTATGGACATTGCCTCTAGGTGCAGAGCCAGATTTGGCCTAGCCATATTGCAGGGTCTGCTGCTTTTGACCTGCCCTGGTCAGTCTGTTTTCCTTCCTCTTCCCTTGTTTTCAGTGGTCTCACTTAGGGTGACTGCTTGTGATTCGGTCCTATATGTTATGACTTACTGCAGGAACCCTCTCGAAGTAAGGTAAGGTACGTAAGAACTTACCGTAACAGTAGATCTTTGAGAGGTTCCTGCAGTAGGTCACACTTTCCTTCCCTCCTCCTCCTCCTCATTTTTTTCAGCATGTTCATGCAGGCTGTTCTGGATTGGGCGCTAGGATTTCCATACTTTCTCCTGTCGTGCCCTTTTGGATCTCCAGCGGGAGAACTGGAAGGCGGGCTTGGGGACCGCCCACTATATAGGGTCACGCTGACCTCGTCATGTGACGTCGGGTGGGCAGTCCCCCGCCAGACATTGCTAGCAAAAGTTTGCCGTGTGGACCTGGCCTTGAGGCGTAGTCCGATATGTTATATACTACTGCAGGAACCTCTCTCGAAGATCTGCTGTTACGGTAAGTTCTTATGTAACTGTACTTTAAGGCTGCTGTTACTTACTGTTCATAAAAGTAGAGGACAGGGCCTGGAGATGAATCAGTCGTTGTTGAAGTCCAATCACTTTGTGGAGTTATGGGGCTGGGTTTGGGATGGGTTTACACTGTGGAAAGGATGCAGGTTGGGGAGGTGGGATAATCGCTTTAGAGTGCAGCTGACACAAAGGATGGGCTCGGGGTACAAGCCATGTATATGGAGGGGGTGGGGGTGTTCCTATTCTGGTGCCAGGGATCGGCTTCCAGTGCCGGCCTAATTCAGACCAGTTGGTCTTGCATTCAGGTGCAAAACTATGAACCTGGAGACCCAGTTTTGAATGCCACGCACTGTATGGCCCTGAGCAGGTTGCTTAACCTGTATGTAATCTTTCTCAGTGCTGTTTGATTCTTTCTGTTTTTAGAGTGGGGGAAGGTTTTATACTGGCACTGGAGACTGGCAGCTGGTAACTCTAGCGCTATCCTAATGTTGTTTTTGTTATAAATTAAGTTGAGCAATATTGGCAATGTTTTAGGGATGTGGATATGATGTTCTAGCCACACTTTCTGGCAGTTGCCTTTCCCTTTAAGACTTGCCGGAAAAGTCTTCATGCTGGCTCCTCCCACCAGCCCGGGTGGTAACTCCCTCAGCTCCGCCCCATGACGCCAAACTTCCTTTCTGCTGGAAGAAGCAAGTTCCCTTCATACCGTTTTCACGCTGAGTAGGCCCTTGCGTCTTAAATCTTCGGATTTACTTCCTAAAATGTTTAAATTTGTTTGTCTTCAACTCGATCAACGATCGCAACCACGATGGACGAGAAGTCCACTCCTAGGTCCCACCGGTGGCCTTGCAGGTAGAAAATGTCCCAAACGGATCCGCACTCCACGTGCATCTACTGTCTGGGACATGAGCACGATCCCCAGGTCTGTGATTTCTGTCGCTTCTTTCATCCTACTGTTCTCGAGGACCGTCTAGCCCGGCTTAAATTAGGCCAACCGAACAGGACCCACCAGTCAAATCTAAGGATGCCCATTGGGTGGTCTCTGGGATTGCGGGGTCCACTGAACAGCTTGCAGCGTTCGAGGAGGCGGCGGCCCAGACCACTTCTCACTCCACCTCGGCTTCTGCCTTTGTGCTGCTCCTGCTGGGGTCGACTTTTACAGGGTCCTTCAAAGAAATGTGCCAGTCCCTGCCGACCCATGGTCAGGGGCCCTCAGGGCACAAATCTAAGTTGAAAAAAGAGTGTAAAAAATGATCTTGGTGATGGTAACCCCGTCGGGCCAGTTGGCAGAGAAGCTGGTTGATCATTCGGCCGAGATTTTTCTAGAGCCAGTTGACCAGTTTTCGACTGAAGAGGCTGACTCTTCCTTATCCAGGACTCGGGTCCTGACTCAGACCCTGGGAGGGACAGATCAGTCCACTGACTCGCATCCTGTGGTCTCCAACCAAGACCTGGAGGAGCCCCGGCATTCGCCGACTCCCTCCAAGCCCTGCCGCCTGTCCCCCCGTGGGTCGAGCAGTTCCCGCCTACACGCACTCTTGCTCTCGGCACTGTGGAAAACTGCGCAGCTGCTACTCTTCATCCTCATCCTCCTTGGGTGAGGATAGGCTTTGACAAAAATTGCATTGATGCTACAAGGATCCCATGTGGCAAAGCTGGTGCTCACTGGCTTGAATCCGGCTCCGGCTGCTACGCCAGCCATCACCTGGCTTTTTGCCCGACAGGCCAGCGCTTCTCCGCCTAAGGAGCCGACCATGACAGTCTTGGCTTGGCAGATCCTGGCGTCTCCACTGATTCTGATTGAGCCGCCGCCTAAACAGCCGCCAACTGGTGCTCCAGCCAAGGACTCTCCACTGACCAGGGTGCTTCCCCATCGACTGTCAGCCACCATCACTCACTCTTGACCATCCATGGAGGGTCAGTGGGGACTCGGGCGGTCGACTCTTCTTTAATGTCTCCTCGGAGTTGGAGAGTTTCTCCCTGCACTCCTGTCCGGTCGATGTGGAGTTGGGGGATTTCTCGACAGATTCAAAGGCTTAGATTACATATCCCCTCCGGTGTGTGAACCTCCACCTCCGTGGGATCTACTGCTGGTTTTGGCAAAGCTCATGGGCAAGCCATTCGAACTGATGCACAAATGTGACATCTCATATTTGTTGTAGAAGACTGCCTTCTTGGTGGCTATATTGTCAGCCAGAAGGACTGGGGAGTTACAGGCGTTCTCTATCGAGTCTCCTTACCAGGTCTTCCACAGGGACAGGGTTGTCCTGCGCCCTTACCCTTAATTCCTTCTAAAGGTGATGTCGGAGTTTCACCTTAAACAGGTGATTACTCTGCCGGTGTTCTATCCCAGTTACACCTCGGAGGCAGAGTACAGGCTCCATACTTTGGACCCGAGACGAACGCTCGTCTACTACAAAGAGCGAATGGCGGAAGTTCGGGGAGAGGTTTGCCAGCTGTTTGTCACCTATGCTGAAACCGCACCTGGCATTCCTGCAGCTAAGCGGACAGTAGCTCGATGAATTACATCTTGCATTGACCTGTGCTATAGCTTGTCAGGTAGGAAGCCTCCCGTAGGGCTTAAGGCTCATTCCACCCACCATACCACTGCGTCAGTGGCTGCTTCTAGGGACATTAATATCTGGAAGTCCGCACACACCTTCATTTCCCATTATCACATCGACCTCGAGTCATGCCGGGATGCTGGTTTTGGAGCCTCAGTTCTCCAGTCCCTCTTTCCTAAATAGGGGACATGCGTCTTGCCTCCCTCCTCCTGGAAAACTGCTAGGAATCTGCCAAGAAGTGTGGATAGAACAACATATCCACGATCTGAGAAAAACAGGTTCTAGGGACATGGATATGTTGTTCATCCACATTGTCTGGCAGGTATCCTTGCCGCTTTAAATCTTGCCGGAAGGTCTTCAAGCTGGCTCCTCCCACCCGGGTGGTAAAACTCTCGGCTGCGCCCCATGACGCCAGATCTTCCTTACCGCTTGGAAGCTCAGGTTCCCTCCTTAACGCTCTGCGTATAAGACTGGTTCCTAATTCTTCGGTTTTCCGAATTTAAAAGTTTTTATAGACTTTGGTCTTCTATCCCTCGCGGCTGCGATGGACAAATCGACTCCCGGTTTTCGGAGATTCCCTTGCGGGCAGAAGATGTCTCTGACGGATCCGCACTCCAAGTGTGTCTACTGTTTAGGCCTTGAGCACGACCCGCAGGCTTGCAACCTGTGCTCTTCCTTCTCAGCCTACGTCCTCGAAGACCGTGCTTCCCATTTACAACTGGGGCGTCCCGAGAAACGTTTTCCTCCGGTGAAGTCAAAAGAGGCCCGGTCAGTGGTTTCTGCGGCAGCGGGCTCGGTGGATCAGCTAGAGCAGATGATCGCCCTCGAAGAGGAGGCGACGCGGGCCGCATCTTCCTCGACCGCGGCATTTATCCCGCTCTCCCTGGGTTCCTCTTATACAGCTTCCTTTAAGGAGCTTTGTCTGTCCCTCTCCACTAGAGGAGAGGGACCAACATTGCTGGACCTTCTTCTCGGTCCAAGAAGAAAGACAAGGGTAAGTCCCTCCGTCGACGCTCTTGGGAGCGGGAAAGGTCCCTCTCCCCGAGTTGTCGGCCATCGACTTCGGTCGATCGTTCGGCTTCGGTCGCTGGTCTCACGGTGTCCCCGTCAGGTCAGTTGACCGAGACTCCCTTCGACGCAGTCGAGATCTTTCTCAACCTGTTGGACGGGTTGTCGACAGGCGGAGCCGAAAATCCTCTCTCCCCGGTTCCCCCGGTGGGAGTTGAGGATCCCGTGGGCTTGCCAGTGCCTCCAGTTCCGGAGCCCTCGGGTGAACCCTCCGAGCTGAGGGGGGAGCCGGTTCCACCCGTCCCCTCCCCGCACCGTCCATCCCCTCACGGAGATATTGGACCGAGGGGATTCCCCTACGGAGGCCTTTCCTGTGGCCGAGGCCATTGTGGGCCCGGCCTTGGAGCTCTAGCAGCCTCCTGCCCGCGCCTTGACCAGGATGGCCAGGAAGTATCTGGTCCCTACGGTTCCCTGTCGGTTTCTCGGAACATCCCTCAGCCGAGGGTTTAGTTACCGACAAGCGTTTTCGGCGTGCGAAATGCTAGGGGCGATGGACAAACCTCCCGACAAGGAGTCCAAGAAATTGGACTATGCCAGGCGAAAAGTCTACGCTGCGTCCTCCCTTGGCCTTCGTCAGGCCAGCTCGGCCGTGCTTATGGCACATTTCTCCCATGCCCTGTTGGGCTCCCTGGACGAGGTAGTCCCTCATCTCCCGGCTGACCTGCAGACCACGGTTAGGCATGTGCGGGACCAGGGCAGGGCGGTGGCCAAGCAGCAACTTCAGACTGCTCTGGACATTGGAGACTCATGCGCCAGGTCAGTCGCGGCCGTAGTGGCTATGCGCTGTCGGGCATGGCTGAGGATATCCACCTTCACAGCGGATACCCAGCACAAATTGGCGGATGTCCCCTTCCTGTGGACCGACCTCTTCGGCCCTGGAGTGGAAGGCCACCTCCAGAGGATCGAAAAGTCCAATGCCACCTTGGACTCTGTCTCATCCGCTCAGAGGGACAAGGGCCGCAGACCGCAACCCAAGCCCTTTCGTCCGTCTGCGCCCCCGGCACGTCCGGCCGAGCAACACCAGGGCCAGCAGGCTCACGCATGGCATCCCAAACCCAAGCCTGCGGCTTCCTTCTCTAGGAAGCAGGGAGGTAAAGGCCCAGGTGGTCCCTCGGCCAGTCCCTCCTCCAAGCCTGCACAGTGACGGGTTGAGGGGTGTCGCCCCCAACCTCGTCACCTCACCCCAGGTTCCCCCCGTGGGGGGACGGCTCCGGTACTTCCTTTCCGCCTGGTCTGCTATTACCACAGACCGGTGGGTGTTGGAGAGTGGTAGAAAGAGCCTGCCTCTGGAGTTAGAGGCAGGCCCCACCCTTCAGAGCCGCCGCACCTCGGGGTCAAAGCCTCGCTGTCAGCTCTCCCGGCCGACACCGCTCTCCCTCCTCGAGAAGGAGGTGATAAGAGAGTGGGCGGACCTCCCTCAAACCGGGGTTCATGTCCAGGTACTTCCTGGTTCCGAAGCGGACGGGGGGCTGGCACCCCATTCTCGACCTACACGACCTAAACAAGTTCCTAAGGTCTTGAACCTTCAGGATGGTCACTCTGGCTCAGATAACACCATCCTTGGAACACGGCATGTGGTTCTGCTCTCTGGACCTACAGGACGCGTTCTTTCACGTCCCTATCCATCCGTCCCATCAAAGGTTCCTTCACTTTCGAGCGGAGGGATCCCTTGTCGAGTTCCAAGCCATGCCCTTCGGCTTGTCTCCAGCTGCCAGGGTCTTCACCAAATGCATGGCAGTGGTGACAGCATTCCTGCGGCGCCAAGGGGTCCGGGTTTACCCTTATCTGGACGATTGGCTGATAGCAGCCCCCTCCAGACAGGAGGTGGAGCGGTCCAGAGATCTGGCCCTCCAGGTTTGCTCTCAGGTCGGCCTTCTCATCAACGAGGCCAAGAGTCGAGACTCGAGCCAAGCAGGTGATTCTTTTCATTGGGGCAGAGCTCACTCTCCTTCGAGCCAGAGCACGGCTCCCGGCGGACAGGGCGGTTCTTTCCTCCTTTGCCCAATCATTTCTGGTTGGAGCAGTTGCCCTGCCGGGACTTCCTCGCCTCCTGGGTCTCATGGCGGCCTGTACCAGCGTGGTCCGTTGGGCCCGCTGGAACATCGCCCCTTTCAGTGGGGCTGGCCAGCCAGTGGTCCCACGCTGCATCCATTGGACCAGCTAGTGACGGTGACCCAGGGGATGTGGGAACGCTCTCCAGTGGTGGACCGTTCCAGTTCATCTGCAGGAGGGCATCCCATTTGTCCGCCCCGAGCCGACGGTCTCTCTATCGACCGATGCCTCTCTGATTCGTTGGGGTGCCCATCTGGGGGAACACCGAGCGCACGGCCTCTGGTCCCCTCGGGAGTCCCTATGCCATATCAACCTGCTGGAGCTCCGAGCGGTCCGCCTAGCTCTCACCGCCTTTGTTCCGCTTCTTCGGGGTCAAGTGGTCCGGGTCCAGACGGACAACACCACGACCATGTCCTATCTAAACCTCCAGGGCAGGACGTGCTCCATGCTTTTATGCAAGGAAGCTCTCCGCATCTGGTCACTCGTGCGCAGCCTGGAGGCGGATCTCCTAGCCATTCATGTGGCAGGAGCCTCCAACACCCTGGCCGATGCCTAAGCCGGATATGGGCTGCGCCCCACGAGTGGTCTCTCTGCCGGAGGTAGTACAAGATCTATTCTCCCATTGGGGCACACCTCAGGTGGACCTGTTTGCCTCAGGAGAATAAAGCTGAGGCTGTTCCATGCCCCCCCTCAGCAGGGATCGCTGCAGGGATGCCTTCGAGGCCGTGGACCCGGGCCTCTTCTACACCTTTCCCCCGTTCCCCTGGATGCACAAGGTGCTTCTCAAAGCAAGGAGGGACAAGGCGCAGGTGATTCTGATAGCCCCAGACTGGCCTCGCCAGTACTGGTACCCAGATCTCCTCAGCCTCAGCTCCAGGCTCCCGAGGCAGCTTCCAGCTCGCCCGGACCTGCTCTCAGTCAATCAGGGGAAGGTATTCCATCCGGACCTTCAATCCCTGCACCTGACGGCCTGGTTCCTGAGCGGCTAGAGTTCCAGGCCTTGGGTCTTTCCGACAAGGTCCTCAATGTTGTTGAGGCGTCCTGTAAGGAGTCGACCAGAAAATGCTACGCCTTCAAATGGAAGAGATTTTCCATTTGGTGCCAGGACAAGGGCCTGGACCCTTCCTCCTGTTCCTTGGCGAGCATATTGGACTACCTTTGGTCCCTTTCTCACCAAGGGCTTAGGTCGATGACCCTTAAGGTGACCTGGCAGCCATCTCTGCTTATTGGGCGCGGGCCGGGAAGCAGTCAGTGGTGCAGGAGAAGGTGGTCGGGCGCTTTTTCAAAGGCCTTGATCACATTTCCCCTCCGGTGCGAGAACCTCCACCTCCGTGGGATCTACTGCTGGTACTGGCAAAGCTCATGGGCAAGCCATTCGAACCAATGCACAGGTGTGAACTTTCTCACCTGTCGTGGAAGACTGCCTTCTTGGTGGCTATCACGTCAGCCAGAAGGATTGGAGAGCTCCAGGCGCTCTGCATTGAGTCTCCTTACCTGGTCTTCCACAGGGACAACGTTGTCCTGCGCCCCCACCCGAAATTCCTTCCGAAGGTGGTGTCTGAGTTTCACCTTAACCAGGTGCTGACTCTGCCGGTGTGAAGGCTGAATATAGGCTCCATACTCTGGACCCTAGAAGGGCGCTCGCTTACTATAAGGAGCGCATGGTTGAAATCCGGGGAGAGGTTCGCCAGCTGTTTGTCACCTACGCTGAAGCCGCACCTGGCAGACCTGCAGCCAAGCGGATGATAAGCAGGTGAGTCACCTCCTGCATAGAGCTCTGCTATAAGTTGGCGGGCATGGAGCCTCCCAGAGGGATAAGAGTTCATTCTACCCGCCATACTGCTGCATTGGTGGCTGCTTCCAGGGATGTCCCTATCCAGGAGATCTGCAGGGCTGCTACCTGGAAGTCAGCACACACCTTCATCACCCATTACCACATCGACCTTGAGTCACGCCGGGATGCTGGTTTTGGGGCCTCGGTTCTCAGTCTCTATTCCCCAAGTAGGGGTGTCGCTCTTGCCTCCCTCCTCCCGGAGAACTGCTAGGAGTCTGTCAGACAGTGTGGATGAACAACATATCCATGTCCCTAGAAATACAGGTTACTCACCTGTAACAGGAGTTCTAGGAATGGTATATGTTGTTCATCTACGACTCCACCAACCTCCCTAGCCTGACGCACAACCTGAGGCTTCAGCGGGCAGATCTGAGCGTCATGGGGTGGAGCCGAGAGTTTTACCACCGGGTGGGTGGGAGGAGCCAGCTTGAAGACCTTCCGGCAAGATTTAAGCGGCAAGGATACCTGCCAGACAGTGTGGATGAACAACATATACCATTCCTAGAACTCCTGTTACAGGTGAGTAACCTGTATTTACTCACCTGTAACAGTAGTTTTAAGTGGTATATGTTGTTTATCCGCACTGACACACCTGACCTCCCCGGCTTGATGCACAAACCTAGCTTCCAGCAGGCCAAGATCTGGCATCATGGGGCGGAGCTGAGGGTTTTACCACCCGGGTGGGTGGGAGGAGCCAGCTTGAAGACTTTCCGGCACATCTTAAAGCAGCAAGGTACCTGCCAAGAAGTGTGGATGAACAACATACACCACTCCTGGAACTACTGTTACAGGAGAGTAACCTGTTTTTATCCGTTGATCGAGATCTTTGATCGGGGAGATACTTCTATGGAGGCTTTCCCGGTGACAGAGGCCATTCTTGGCCCTGCCGTGGAACTTTGGTAGCACCTCGCTTCCTGCACTGCGCTCTAACGGATGGGCCAGCAAGTATGCGGTACCTACTGGTTCCCTCTCAGGATTCACAGAACACCCCTCACCCGTGGGGCTGGTGGCTGATTCTGTATTTAGGCGCTCCGGCAACACTGGGGATGTTGACAAGCCGCCCGACAGAATCCTTGTTTGGTTTTTCCCAGGTGAGCTCGGCCCTCCTTATGGCCCACTTCTCGCATGCCCTTCTGGGCACCCTGTATGAGGTGCTTCGTCATCTACCAGCCGACCTTCAGACCATGGTCAAACAGATCTGAGACCAGGGCCGGGCGCAAAACAACAGCTGCAGACAGTCATGGAGATTGAGCACTCCTGTGCCTGCTCTGTGGCGGCTGCAGTGGCCATGGGCCCGCAGGACTTGGCTGAGTATCTCGACCTTCACGGCAGATACTCCGCACAAGCTGGCAGATGTTCCTTTCCTGGGCACTGACTTGTTCGGACCAGGGGTCGAGGGCCACCTCACCCGCATCAAGAAATCCAATGTCACCTTGGACTCCATGACATCTGCCCAAAAGGACCCTGAGGGCTCCAAGTAGCAGCAGAAAAGGAATCCTTTTCGGTCTACCTGTAGTCCTGTGGCCAAACCAGTCTAACCCCAGACTGGTCAGCAGGACCAAGCCAGGCGACCTCGGCCGAAGTCCCTGGCCTCGATTGTCTGTAAGCCTGGGGGAGAGGCTCCGGTGGCCCCTCAGCTGGTGCCTCCTCCTCATCCTCTAACCATGCACAGTAACTGGATGAAGGGTGTCTCCCAGATGCTCTTACACCTCCCAAGGGTCCTCCCATGGGGAGCCGGCTCCGCCACTTGCTTTCTGCCTAGTCCGCTGTCACCATGGACAGGTGGGACCTCGAGGTGGTGGGTCAGGGTCTGCCTCTGGAATTTGAGCAATACCCTCCTTCCCGAGCCCGCACCCAAGGGGAGGACTTGCTATCTGCAGACATTCTGTCAGCTCTCGGAGATGACATAGCTCAGTTCCTCTGCAAGAAGGTCGTGGTTCCTATCGCGGATCCTCAGGAACACCCAGGGTTTGTCTCTATGTACTTCCTGTGGTGCCAAAGCGGGCAAGGGGCTGGTGCCCCATTCTAGATCTGCTCAACCTGAACAAGTTTCTCAGGTCGCGCACCTTCAGGATTGTAATTCTTGTCTCACTAGAGCAGGGCATGCAGTTTTGCTCACTGGATCTTCAGGATGTGTTCTTTCATGCTCAGATACATCCGTCACACTGAAGGTTCCTCCGCTTCCGAGCCAAGGGAACTCTCTCCGAGTTCCAGACCGTGCCCTTCGGCCTGTCCTCTGACCCCAGGTTCCTCACCAAGTGCATTGTAGCGGTGGCAGCTTACATGAGGTGCCGAGTGGTCCAGGTTTACCCCTATCTGGACGACTGGCTGATCACAGGTCCCTCCAGGCAGGAGGTGGAGTGGTCCAGGGACCTGGCCCTCCAGACCTGCGTCTCCCTTGGTCTCCTGGTCAACGAGGCCAAGTCAGAACTCGTACCTTTGTAGGTGATCCACTTCATCAGGGCGGAGCTCGACTCTTGTAGGGCCAGAGCCCAGCTCCCAATGGACAGGGCAGAGGCTCTCTCCTCCTTTACCCGGTCATTTCGGGTTTTGGGCAATTGTGCTCTGCCCGGGACTTCCTGTGCCTGCTGGGTTACTTGGCATCCTGCACCAGCGTGGTTCGATGGGCCCACTGGAGAATGTGTTCCCTGTAGTGGGAGCTAGACAGCCAGTGGTCTCAGTGCAGGGGTCACTGTGACCCAGCGGATATGGGATGCCCTCCAGTGGTGGTTAGTTCCAGAGCATCTGCAGGAAGGGATCCCATTTGTCCTCCCAGAGTCGATGGTCATGTTGAAGACCGATGCCTCCCTCATGGCCTGGGGTGCCCAACTGGGGGAACACAGAGTCCATGGGCTCTGGACCCCTGAGGAGTTTTGATGCCACATCAACCTGCTGGAGCTCCAAGCACTTTGGCTAGCACTGGCTGCATTCGCTCCGCACATACGGGGTCAGGTGGTCTGGGTCCAGACGGACAACACCACGACCATGTAGTACCTCAGCAAACATGGAGGGATGCACTCCCTGCCACTGTGCAAGGAAGCTCTCCATGTGTGGACCCTCTTGCGCAGCCTAGAGGCCGATCTTCTAGCCATCCATGTGACAAGGGCCTCCAGCCAGCTGGTGGACGCTCTCAGCCGTGTGGGCAAGGTATCTCATGAGTGGTCTCTCCACCCAGAGGGTAGTACACAGTCTGTTCTCCCAGTGGGACACCCTTCAGGTGGACCCATTCGCCTCCAGGGAGAACGCAAAGCTGAGTCTCTTTTATGTCCAGCCCCCCTCAGCAGGGAACACTGTAGGGGGGATGCCTTCTCGAGGCCCGGACCCCTGGCCACTTCTATGCCTTCCCTCCACTTCCTTGGTTCACAAAGTGCTGCTCAAGGCCAGGAGGGAAAAGGCACAGGTGGTCCTTGTAGCTTCGGTTTGGCCCCGCCAGTTATGGTTCCCCCATCTCCTTAGCCTCAACAGCAGGCTCCTGAGGCATCTTCCTCTCCGCCTGGACCTGCTCTCCATGAATCAGAGGAAGGTACTCAATCCCTGCATCTGACAGCCTGGTTCCTGAGCGGCTGGAGTTTCAGGCTTTGTGTGTTTCTCTGAAGATGCCCTCACTGTTGTGGAGGCTTCTCTGAAGGAGTCGACCAGGAAATGCTATGCTTTCAAGTGGAAGAGGATCTCCATGTGGTGCCAGATCAAGGGGCACTCCTTGTCCTATCCAGTGGCTAGCATCCTTGACTACCTGTAGTCACTCTCTAAGTCGAGCCTTCGGTCCACGTCCCTTAAGGTGTACCTGGCAGCCATCTCTGCTTACCGTGCGTGGGCCGGTCAGCAGTTGGTGGCACAGGAGAAGGTGGTCTGGCATTTTTTCAAAGGCTTTGACCACATTTCCCCTACGGTGCGTGAACCACCACCATCATGGGACTTGCTGCTGGTTTTGGCAAAGTTCAGGAGCAAGCCATTCAAACCGAAGCACAGGTGTGACATGTCTCACCTGTCGTGGAAGACCGCCTTCCTGGTGGCTATCACGTAAGCCAGAAGGATCAGTGAGCTCCAAGTGCTTTCAGTGGAGTCTCCTTACCTTGTCTTCTACAGGGACAAGGTCCCGAAGGTTATGTCACAGTTTCTCCTTAACCAGGTGATTAATCTCCCGGTGTATGTCATCAATCACACCTCAGAGGTCGAGCACAAGCTCCATACTTTGGACTTGTGGTGAGCGCTTGCTTACTGTAAGGAGTGCATGGCTGGAGTTCGGGGAGAGGTTTGCCAGCTATTTGTCACCTACGCTGAAGCTGCATCTGGCAGACCAGCAGCTAAGCAGATGATTGGCAGGTGGATTGTATCCTGCATCAACCTGTGCTATAGGTTGGCAGGTAGGGAGACACCCAAAAGACTAATTGCTCATTCCACCCTCTGCAGGGCTTCTACCTGGAGGTCAGCCACACTTTTATTTCCCATTACCACATCAATCTTGAGTCATGCCAGGATGCTGGTTTTGGGGCCTCAGTCCTCCAGTCTCTGTTCCCGAAGTAGGGGGTGTGCGTCTTGCCTCCCTCCTCCTCCTGGAGAACTGCTAGGAGTCTGCCAGAAAGTATGGATAGAACATCATATCCACGTTCACTAGAAACACAGGTTACTCACCTGTAATAGTAGTTCTAGGAGTGGTATATGATGTTCATCCACACGGACCCACTCAACCTCCCCTGGCCTTGGCGCACAACACTGCTTCCAGTGGGCAAGATCTGGCATCACGAAGAGGAGCCGAGTGAGTTACCACCGGGTGGGAGAAGCCAGCTTGAAGACATATCCGGCAAGTATTGAAGGGAAAGGCAACTGCCAGAAAGTGTGGATGAACATCATATTCCGCTCCTAGAACTACTGTTACAGGTAAGTAACCTGGGTTTACTTTCCAGCACCTAATACCTAGTCAAATGTGAATTCCCCCTTTAAAGGATATTAATAACGTGCTCTGCAGAAGAGCTTTCTCAAGCCTCAAAGTCGATTATTTAGTCTAGCAGGATTTTGAAAGTAGCTTACAGTGAGTTAACAGCAATTCAAGTTTGCTTGTTTTATATTTTATTTTATTTTTTGTAAAAAATGCAGGTTTTCAAATTCCAAAGAAACCCCTATTATTATCTGAGAGGGACGAAGGTCTCCACCAATCTGAAGTTAAGAAAGAGGAAGCAGCTCGGCAGGACTGTTCTGGTAGCCACCCCAGCAGTAAGTAGATGGCCTGGTTAATGAGTTTTACGTTATTCTTGTAATACTCATTTTCATATCCAAAAGGAGCAGCACCACCTCCCATATTCTACTCCCACCCTTCCTCCAAAATAAGACTGAAACACAGACAATATACTCCTCACCTAGATGTTGGTAGCAGTAATTGTCATCTTAGCAGTGAGGGCAGTGAAGGCCTCAACATCACAGCCTGCCTACTTGGAGCAAAGTGGCATCTTAATTACTGTAAAATAAAAAGTAGAAGGGCCAGGACCAAGCCAGTGCTGATGACTAGAGCAGTAGAAAGGGACTTTATGGAAATGAGGAAGATGTACTGACTTATATGAAAGAAATGTTGAGGGGAGGGCAAGATTGAAACCTTCAGATATCTGAAAGGGAATAAGCAGGGTGAATATTCAGCATCTGTTAAAGCTTGTCAAGGGATCGATCACTAGAGGGCACAGATAGAAGCTGTTGGGGAGGGCATAGTAAAAAGGGATGTGAGGACATTTTCTTCGCTGACAGGGTGGTAGAGAAGTGAAACTACTTCCCATAGGTTCTTGTAAATGTAGAGTCGGTGGCTTGATTTAAACGTGTGGGATAGACATGTAAGGAATTGTGAGGAGGAATGGAGTGATGGGGGTGAGGGTTTGGTACATTCTGAAATTGAGGAAGATTGAGCCAGTAGAGAACTAACCAGTGCTAGCATGCTAAGGACCTAGGTAGAAATGTTTCAACTTGATGGATAGCATGCCTTTTTCTGTCTGTAAACATCTATGCATGTTATTCAGGTTTCAAGTTTATTGTAGGAAAGCTCCACTGAGCAAGCTCATTCACAAGGAGATCCTATTACACAGTAACAGTAATAGCAATATACATGGTGTAAGGTACAAACAGTGGCAGGGAAGCAAGAAATAAACAGGCATAGATAAAATAGGGTACATATAATGCAAAGGAGATTCATACGTCACTAAAATTAGTTAATAGTGTTTGGGCATTGACTTAAGCAGGATGAGGAACTGTCGGACATGATGAAAGGAGAAGGGGTGCAGTTGGTAGCTGAGCAGAAGGCATAAAAGTCATGAGTTAGGGGGATGGAGAGGAGGGACAGGAGAGGAAGAAGTAGAGGACTGGGGTATCTAGAAGGTCGACTGTTGTGGTGGGGAGAGGAAGGAAAGGTATGTATGAATGATTTATTTTTTCTGGTCTGCAAAATGAAAGAGCAACGTATCTATTAAACAAGTAATATACTTGGTGGTATTTATTTATTTATTTTGCTTTACCAGGAAAATGGGCTGAATCCAAAGACCCGTTCTAGGAGCGTGGCTATGTTGTTTATCCACACTCTTTGGCATGTCCCTTTCCCCTTTAAGGATGATCACTGGAAGTCTTCAAGCTGGCTCCTCCCACCCACCCCGGGTGATGTATACCTCGACTCCACCCATTGACACCAGATCTCCCTTTTCGCTGGAAGATTCACGTTTCAAACCCTCGGTTTTACCGAAAATCCGAATTGTTCATGTTAGCGATCACAAATTCGTCAGTTCGTCTATGGAAGAAAAATCTTCCCCGGATTTCGCTGGTGCTCCTGCGGCCAAAAGATGTTGTGTACCGATCCCCACTCTGCATGCGTCTACTGTCTCTGTGTCGGCCATGACACCTTGTCCTGCAATTTCTGCTTGGCCTTCCAGCCCAAAGTCCTGGATGACTGTCTTGCACGTTTGCAACTGGGGAGATCGAAGAAGAGGAACCCACCGATGAAATCTAAAGAGGATAGGTGGGCGGTTTCCATGGTCACAGGATCCGCTGAGCAATTGGAACGCATGCAAGCATTCAAGGAAGAAGCGTCTCGAGCTGCGAGCTCTTCCCGGAGCTTCTTCGTTCCGTTCAACCTGGGCTCCACCCTCTCAGATTCCTTTAGGGAATTGTGCCAGTCTCTCCCTACCAAGGGGGAGCTGCCTGCAGGCCCACACTCTTCTCGATCCTGTCATCGGGATAAGGACCCGAGCAAGTCTTCGTCCCAATGAAGGCGCTATTGGGACTGAGAGAGGTCTCAGTCCCAGGAGCATGTGGTCTCGACCTTGGTCGAGATCGCTTCTTTGGCTGCTGGCTTCTCGGACCTTCCGTTGGGCCAGCCGACTGAGGATGTGGTTGATGAGGTCGAGATAGTCATTGACCCAATCAATCCCATCGCCGACTCTGGTCGATGTTTCTTTAGAAAGGACCCCGGTCCTTGTCTTCCCCGATGAGGAGACCCAGTCTGCTGGAGTCCCTATCGGGGATCTGGTCCCAGATGCCGGGAAGTCACCGGCCCCGCCAATGTCTCCCGACCGACCGAGTCGGCCTGCCCGATCAAGGTCGAGGTCTAGGAACTCCTTATCTGACAGGCCGAGGAAGAGCCACAAGCGCTCTAAAAAGAGGCGACGCCGTTGGTCATCCTCGGATGAGGAGAGGCTCCGGTGGAAACTCCGGCGCTGCGAGGACCTCATGTGGCAGCAGCTGATTCCGGCCGGGCATAAGCCTACTTTGACTTCCTCCCCGTCCATTACTTGGCTTTCGCCTCCCAGGCCAAAGCCGACTCCCTTGGAGCTGATCAAATTGGTTCCCCTGCCCACGGAGCCAGCAAGACCACCTGTTTGACCCACACCAGTCTCCACCCATCGTGGTGGAACCACCGCCCAAGCAGCCTGTGGGAGGGGTCCCTTTCATAGAAGACAGACAGGACACTGGGCTTCCCCGGCACTTGTTGGTCACGGTCACCCCAGATCGCCCTTAGCGAGGCAAAGGTGACATGGGTGGTAGGCCTTGTATCCGGATTTTTCCGATTCGGATGTCACTGATCTTCATTCGCATCCAGGGGATGATGATTTGACCGCAGACCTAGAGACAGAGGAAGATCCCTCGTCCTTTCAAGGGATTCTCCGCCTCATCTCTGAGTCTACAGGGATGCCCCTTGAGTCTATCCAGAAAAAGGCAGGAGTACCCTCTCACTGGCATCCTCAAGAGAGGGGATACTCCGGAGGCCTTTCATGTGGCCAAGGCCATTGTTGGTCCGGCCTTAGGACTTTGGCAGCATCCTGCCTTTTGTCCAGGTCTGTCTGCTCGTATGGCCCGCAAAGTATGCGGTGCCCATGGGGTCCCTTGCGGGGTTCACAGAACACCCTTCGGCCAAGAGCTTGGTGACCGCTTCTGTGTTCAGGCATACTGGCAGTTCTGCCAATGCGGACCAACCTCCTGATAAAGAGTCCAAGCTTTTGGACCGTTCAGCTAGGAAGGTCTATGCGGCTTCCTCCCTGGGCCTTCGTCAGGCACGTTCGGCTGTCATCATGGCACACTTCTCTCACACCCTTCTGGGGTCGTTGGATGAAGTCCTCCCACATCTCCCCGCGGACATGCAGATCACCATCAAGCAAATCTGGGACCAGGGACGAGCTGTTGCCAAACAGCAGCTCCAGACGGCCTTGGACCTTGGGGACTCTTGTGCCCGTTCAGTGGCTGCCGCAGTTTGCCTCTCATTGCAGGGTTTGGCTGAGACTGTCCTTCCCGGTGGATACCTAGCATAGGTTAACTGACGTGCCCTTCCTTGGGACCGACTTGTTCAGCCCAGGAGTGGCCGGTCACCTTCAGTGTATCGAGCAGTCCAGCGCCACCTTGGACGCAACCTCTGCCAGGAGTTCTTTGGGCAAGAACCAACAGAGGAAAAAGAAAAAGCCTTTTCGGCATTCTGCCCCTGCGGCTCAGCGATCTTCCTTTCAAGGCAGATGGCAGCACCAGCAACAGCAGCAGGTTCAAACTTGGCGCCCTCGGCCCAAGCAGGGTCCCCAACAGGCCCGTAAAGGAGGTCGAGGTTCAGGTCCTGGATCCTCCTCCTCCAGGCCTTGTCAATGACTGGACGGAGGCTGCCACCCCCGTACCTGTCACTCCAGGTCTGGGCCCTTCCGTGGGGGGCCGGCTCTGCCACTTTCTTTCCACCTGGTCCGTTGTCTCCACGGACAGGTGGGTTCTGGAAGTGGTCGGTCAGGGACTGTCTCTGGAATTCGAGCAGTACCCGCCAAGCCAAGCCCCTTGGGAGGAACGAGTTTCCGCTCGGACCCAGTCGGCTCTCGGAGCCGACATCACTTAGCTCCTCCTCAAGGAGGCAGTAGCTCCAGTGGTGGATCCTCCAGAAGAACCAGGCTTTGTCTCCAGGTACTTCCTGGTGCCCAAGTGGATGGGGGGCTGGCACCCCATTCTAGATCTGCACACCCTGAATCAATACCTCAGGTCATGCACCTTTCGGATGGTCACTCTGTCCCAGATCATACCATTCTTGGAGCGAAACATGTGGTTCTGTTCACTGGATCTGCAGGACACGTTCTTTCATGTCCCAATCTGTCCCATCAGCGGTTCCTTCGCTTCAGGGTTGAAGGGACCCTGTACGAGTTCCCGAGCCATGCCATTTGGCCTGTCATCGGCCCCACGGGTCTTCACCAAATGCATTGCAGTGGTGGTGGCTCATCTTTGGCATCGGGGGGGGGCAAAATTTACCCCTACCTCAACGATTGGCTCCTAGCAGGTTCCACCCAACAGGAGGTGGAGAGGTCCAGGGACCTGGCCCTCCAGAGCTGCTCCCAACTCAGCCTCCTGATCAACGAGGCTAAGTCGGAACTCGTGCCTTCCCGGGTGATGGGTTTCATCGGGGCAGAACTCGACTCTTGTCAAGCCAGAGGTTGGCTCCCGGAGGTGTTCTCCTCTTTTGCCCAATCAATTCTGATTGGGCACTTGCGACCTGCCCGGGACTTTCTGCGCCTTCTGTGTTACATGGTGGTGTGCACCTCAGTGGTCTGTTGGGCCCAGTTGCACATGCGCCCCCTCCAATGGGAGCTGGCCGCCCAATGGAGTCAGCACCATGGTGATTTCGACCAGCTGGTCACTGTAACCCAGAAGATGTAGGATGCTATCCAATGGTGGACCACCCCACGCCGGTTGCAGGAAGGGATCCCATTTGTCTGCCCCTAGCCGATGGTCATCCTAATGACCGATGCCTCTCTCATGGGCTGGAGAGCCCAAATGGGGGACGAAAGGGCCCACGGGCTCTGGACCCCTGAGGAGTCCTGATGTCACATCAAACTGTTGGAGCTCAGAGCAGTCAGACTGGCACTGTCAGCTTTCGCCCCCTCAGCTCCAGGGTCAAGTGGTTCAAGTCCAGACGGACAATACCACAACCATGTACTACCTCAACAAACAAGGAGGCATGCACTCCTGTTTGCTGTGCAAGGAGGTGCTCCGGATCTGGACCCTCGTGAGCTGATTGGAGACGGATCTCCCAGCCATCCATGTGGCAGGAGCCTCGAACCATCTGGCGGATGCTTTCAGCCACTTAGGCCAGACATCCACGAGTGGTCTCTCCATCCAGAGGTAGCTTACAGCCTGTTCTGCCATTGGGGCAAACCGATGGTGGACCGGTTTGCCTCCAGGGAAAACACCAAGCTGAGGCTGTTTCATGCCGGCCCCCCTCAGCAGGGCTTGCTGCAGGGGGATGCCTTCTCGAGGCTGTGGACCCTAGGCCTCCTTTACGCCTTCCCTCCATTCCTCTTGATCCACAGGGTGCTTCTCAAGGTGAGGAGGGACAAGGCGAAGGTGATCCTGGTAGCCCTAGACCGGCTGCGCCTGTTCTGGTATCCAGATCTCCTCAGCCTCCGCTGCAGGCACCCGAAGCGGCTTTGCAGATGCCTGGACTTGATATCACTCAACCAGGTGAAGGTATTCCATCCGGATCTTCAATCCCTGCACCTTACAGCCTGGTACCTGAGTGGAAAGAGTTCCAGGCTTTGGGTCTTTCCGAAGATATCTACACTGTGGTGGAAGCATCTAGAAAGGAATCAACCAGGAAATGGTATGCCTTCAAGTGGAAAAGGTTTTCCATTTGGTGTCAGAATAAGGGCCTGGACCCTTTATCCTATTCAGTGGCTAACATTCTCGACTAACTTTGGTCTCTCTCCAAAGGGGATCTTCGGACATCGACCCTTAGGGTGCACCTAACAGCCATCTCTGCTTACGAGCATGAGCCGGTCCAGCTGACTGATAGCGCGAGGAGACAGTGGTCGGGTGCTTTTTCAGAGGCCTGGATCACATATCCCCTCTGGTGCGTGAACCTCCACCTCCGTGGGATCTACTGCTGGTACTGGTAAAGCTCATGGTCAAGCCATTCGAACCTGTGCACAAGTGTGTCTTGTCACACTTGTCGTGGAAGACGGCCTTCTTGGTGGCTGTCACATCTGCCAGAAGGACAGGGGAGCTCCAGGCACTTTCTGTGGACTTCCCTTATCTGGTCTTCCACAGAGACAAGGTTGTCCTACGCCCCAACCCGAAATTCCTTCTGAAGGTGGTGTCAGAGTTTCACCTTAACCAGGTGCTGACTCTGCCGGTATACTACCCTAATTACACCTCGGAGGCCAAATACAGGCTCCATACCTTGAACCCGAGGCGTGCTCTCTCCTACTATAAGGAGAGGACGGGAGAAATTCGGGGTGAGGTTCACCAGCTGTTTGTCAGCTACACTGAAGCCACTTCTGGCAGACCTGCAGCGAAGCCGACTATTGCAAGATGGATTACATCATGCATAGGTCTGTGCTGAGTTGGTAGGCAAAGAGCCTCCTATAGGGATAAGAGCTCATTCTACGTGCCATACTGCTGTATCGGTGGTTGCTTCCAGGGACATACCTATCCAGGAAATCTGCCGGGCTGCTACCTGGAAGTCAGCAAACACCTTCGTCACCCACTACCACATCAACCTTGAGTCATGCCGGGATACTGGTTTTGGGGCCTCAGTTCTCCAATCTCTGTTCCCTAAGTAGGGGGTGTGCACCTTGCCTCCCTCCTCCCGGAGAACTGCTAGGAGTCTGCCAATGAGTGTGGATGAACAACATATCCACGCTCCTAGAAGAACAGGTTACTCACCTGTAACAGTAGTTCTAGGAGTGGTATATGTTGATCTTACTTCAAGAGGGTTCCTTCAGTAGGTCATCACATATAGGATTGACGCCACCTGGCGTCGGGCCGCACGGCAGACTTTTCTAGCAACACCTGACGGTAGACCGCCCACCCAACATCTCATGACTGACATTAGCGTGACTGTTATATAGTGGGCGGTCCCCACGCCCACCCACCAGTTCTTTCCCACCGTCACCTCGTATCAGTCGCATTGCAGACTTCGTTAGTGATCGTCGTGAAAGTTCATCGTGTCGGTTTATCCCTCGTTGCCTTTTTTTCTCAAATTTCGTTTTCTTCCTTATATCTTCACCCAAGAAGTGCTCGTCCTGTGGTACACAGATCCCGCACAAAAACGGTCACTCCAAGTGCATCCTTTGTCTAGGCCGGACCATCCAGTCTCCTCCTGCCCTGAGTGTCAATCCTTTAACCAGGCCACAAAAAAGAGGAGACAGCAGGCTTTGGAGGCCCATTTGCTAAGAGCCTGCCTGGCTTCCTTAGAGAAGAAAGTGGATCGTCACCAGGATTCGTCTGAGAAATCTTCTCCTTCAAAAAAAGCACAAGGAGAAATCTAGGGAGCAGGCTCGCTTCGCGGATGACTCTAGGCCCTCGACGAGCAAGGCCTAGCTGCCGCCCAGAAAACTGCACAGTAGATCGGACAAAACTTCGGTGGATAAGTCGGCCATCGGCTCCTCCGGTGACCGTGCCGCCTTGGCCGATAAATCAGCTCCTCCAGGGACCGCATGGCTGCCGGTAAGTCTTCTCCCCTGGCTGGGGGTAGTCGCCTGGCTCTGGTCGATAAGTTGGCCGGGGGCTCCTCCCCTGACCGCCGACCCCGCCCACTAAGTCAGCCGTCCCTGACGACCGCATGAGCTCGGTTCCCCCGTTGGGGCCTCACGGCACCTCACCCGACGTCCAGCAGGACCAAAGGGAGAAAGCCCCTCACCCTCCTCCACCTCCTTCGCCCGTGCCCTCCAATTCATCAGCGGGCACATCCAGTGATGCCAGCAGAGAACCCATCGACCCTGTCAAGACTTTGGGGTCCTCTCCATGCTCCCCTTCTGGGATCCAGGAGAAGGAAGCTCCTCCTCCGCCTACTGGCCTTACAGTGGAAGCCCCTCCTCCGCCTTCTGGTGGTCTTCCGACGCCAGTGATCCCGACGACAGTCCCTCAGCTGGGACTGGCCTTTGCCTTTGGCCCAGACGCCATATCCAGCCTGTCCAACGCCGGATCCCCTTCTGGCGCAGGATCGGGTGGCACCTGTTCCGACGTCGGTTCCACTGACGTGGGCTGTCCCGACACCGGACCCTCCACCTATATACACCATGGCAGGTCCGACATGGGTTCCCCCATCGCCAGATCTGATGACTGGGATTTATACCAGACCCCGAACTGTCCTGCATTACCCGCTTGGGTATCTGGGGGATGACTACTCGGGATGTCCCACTCCGGACTGGAGTCATCCTGGACAGTTCTACCCTGGATTTAACCCCTACTCCCACTATATGGGGCTCCAGGGCTACTATCCACCACCGGTCATCACTTGTTCTCCCCCTCAGCTGACTCTACCTCCCCCTCTTCCGGTTGCTCCGGACTTCAAGACCTTGATACAGTCTTGGTGGCAGGGGGCTGGTCTCGGACCTGGAAACTAGGCTCCTGCAACCACAGCTTCCTAGGTCCCCTTCCCCAAGCAGTTTGTCATTGACCACTGTCCACGTCTTGGGGAAGACTCGGCAGGACGTTTCCTTTCCAGACTACAGACACCGTCTTGTCGAGGAGGCGGACAATGATGATGACAGCACAGAGGGGGGAGGGAAGATTCCTTGGAGGAGGAGATCAGAGGACCCCGAGGAATCAAAAGGTAAGGCCTCGACGAAGTCTCCACCAGAAGACCCTTCTCGCACCTCTCGAGGGCCTTGAAAGATTACATCGACTAGGTGTCTGAGGAACAGGATCCCATGAGGCAGAGACTCACGGAACACCTAGACTTAGAGTCTCTGTCTCTATCCCGATTCCTTCATGGATGGCACCTCATCACGACCATCTGGCAGATGTCTTGTTCAATCTCAGCTGTCCCCAAGCGGGCTGTACCGGACTCTGAGGGATACCCCCTTCTTAAAGACTCATCCCAAGGCTGACTCTGTAGTCATCTCTGCGGCTCATGATCGCTGTTCAGCGCCCAAGCACATGAGCACTACTTCTCTGGAGAGAGAGTCGAGGCAGATGGACCAATTCGGGAAGAAAATATATTCATCGGCCACATGCGCCCTCCGGTCCATCAGTTACGTGGCCCATATGGTGTCCCATCAAAAGGCGACTATGGCCAGGCTGGAGGTGAAGGTATGCTTTACGTGGCACTTACGATTCTGTCGATTACGTGGCCCGTACCTTGGCAACTGCCGTTGCCCTTAGACGGCACTCCTGGCTTCACCTCTCCGGACTCGCCAACGAGGTCCAGTTGGCGATTCAGGGCGCTCCTTTTAGAGGCTCGTCCTTTTTGGTGGGGACACCAAGGATATCATAACAGACCTACAGGACAAGGGAGTTGCTCTTGGGTCTCTTAGGTCGATGTACTGATTGGGCTCCCAGCAGGAGCAGCCCTTTCGGGAAAAGGACCTGGAGGCAGCAAAAGAACGCTCTGGCGCACCACCAAGGGAAGCGTAAGGCCACGAGTACAGCCACCCCTCCTGCCTCCAAAAATCAGAGATGTTTGGGAGGTCCTCCCCCTGAACGTCCCGCCACTTCTTGACTCCCCGGCCTCACTGCCTCCTCAGTCTCACGACGGGGAGCAGTTGGGGAGGGGGTTCACCCGCCCCACGCAGGAGGTGAGGGTGATCACCTCAGTGTGTGTCCTGCAACTAGTGTCCACCGGACACACCATAGAACTTCTAGAGATTCCCCCAGAAACTCCACCTCAGAAGTCCTCTTACTCTCGGGACCAGGCCCTTGTCATTCGCGAGGAGGTAAATTCGCTCTTGCTCAAGGAAGCGATCGAGCGCGTCCCCTTAGGGTAGAGGGGAAAGGGATTTTACTTCCACTTTTTCCTGGTTCCAAAAAAGACCGGGGATTTCAGACCCATACTCACCCTGAGTTAGCTCATCAGTTCATCGAGTACAAAAAATTGCGAAAGCTGACGCTCCAGGGCCTCTTCCCTCTCCTCGTGGAGAATCATTGGCTCTGCACCCTGGATATGCAGGATGCTTACCTGCACATTCCAATTTTCCCCAGCCACTGCCGATTCCTGTGATTTCGTTTCCAAGGGGAACACTTTCAGTTCCGGGTGCTCTCCTTTGGCCAGTCTTCGGCACCACGGGTCTTTACCAAGTGCCTGGTGGTGGTCGCAGCGTTCCTGCGTCGCAGGGATATTGCGGTCTTCCCTTACCTGGACGACTGGCTGATTTCAGCCCTGTCCAGGGATTCATTGCTGGAGGCTCTTTCTTTTACCCTGGACCTATTCAACCGACTCGGGATAATGGTCAGCGTTCCCAAGTCATCCCTTATCCCTGCCCAGAAACTTCAGTTTATTGGGGCAGTCCTGGATACGGTCCAGTGCAGAGCCTTCCTTCCTCCAGACAGGGTGGAGACCCTGATACGTCAGACCTCCAAAGTGGCCTCCCTCAGGACTATCCCGGCTTGGGAAGTCCTGCGCCTTTTGGGCCTGATGGTAGCCTACATCACTACTGTTCCCCTAGCAAGACTCCACATGAGGATTACTCAGTGGTCATTGCGGGTGCAGTGGGATCCGCTCCTGGATGACCTGGACCATCTGGTCCTGGTCTCCTCAGCAGTTCAGAAGGATTTACATTGGTGGACGGATGCTCGCAATCTTTCCTTGGGGCTTCCGTTTCAGAATCCTGCACCAGCAGCCACCCTCACCACAGATGCCTCTAATATGGGGCGAGGTGCTCACCTTGGGGAACATCAAGCCCAGGGACTGTGATCCGGCTTGAAGACTGCTCCTCATATCAGTGTTCTGGAGCTGAGGGCGGTCCTGTACGCGTTACAGGCCTTTCAGACCAGGGAACACTGCTAATCCAAGCGGACAATATGTCAGTAGTTTGGTATATCAACAAACAAGGAGAACCTGGTCATACCCTCTATGCAGGGAAGTGACGCGGGTGTGGAACTGGGCAGTCCAGCACCATCTGGTCCTTGTGGCCATGCACGTTCTAGGCGTTCTCAACATCCTGGCGGACAATCTCGGCAGGTCTCGGACCCTAGCTCACGAGTGGGAACTGCATCAGAAGTGGCAGAATCCATCTTCCAAAACTGGGGGCGTCCGGAAATCGACCTCTTCGCCTCCCAATCCAACGCAAAAGTTCCAGAGCAAGGTGCTTTTTGGAGCAACGCATTGTCTCTGTCTTGGACAGGGAAATTTTGTGTGCTTTCCCTCCATTTTCCATTCTGCAGAGGATACTTCTCAAGCTTCAGGCGGAGAGGGCAAGGGTGATCCTCATTGCTCCTCTCTGGCCGAGACAGATTTGGTTCCCGCTGCTACAGCAGCTTTCCGGGGAACCACCGGTTCCACTTTCAGTGACTCATTACCTCCTGACTCAGGATCAAGACTGTATGCTTCATCGGGGCTCAGGACCCTGCATCTTCATGCATGGCTCCTGCAGACATAGCGATTTCCCACTTTGGGGTTTCTTCCAGGGTTGCTCAAGTCCTAATTGAGGCCAGAAAACCTTCAACTCGCTCCACTTACTCCATGAAGTGGAAACAGTTTTCCATCTGGGTGACCGCTAAGGGCTGGAACCCCTTCTCTTGCTCGGCCCCGCAAGTCATGAAATACCTCCTTCACTTATCAGACTCTGGTCTGTCTTATTCCTCCTTAAAGGTCCATATCTCAGCTGTCTCAGCATACCATGAGCTAGTGGATGGTAAACCCATGGCTCAGCTGAAAGTCTCAGAAACCTTTTTGAAAGGGATTCTCCATCTAAAACCCCCCATCCGCAGCCCAACTCCGCCTTGGGACTTGAACTTCGTCCTGGAAAAGCTCACCCTTCCTCCTTTCGAACCGGCTATGAGCTGTGATTTTCGCTTCCTGTCCTGGAATGCACTTTTTTCTTGTGACCATCACATCAGCCCGAAGGATTTCGGAGCTTCACGCTCTAGTCTGCAAGGAGCCATACTTGATTTTCCTTCAGGACCGGGCGGTCCTCAGAACTCATCCGAGGTTTCTTCCCAAGGTGGTGTCAGAAGCCACGCTGAACCAATCAGTATAGCTTCTGGTGTATTACCTGCCCCCCTCTGACAGAAGTGAGGCACTCCTTCACACGATGGATGTCCATCGGATTCTCTAGTGTTATACCCATTGGACCAAAGAGTTTCTCTCTTGCGACCATTTGTTTGTTTCCTTTGCCCCGAGATCGAAGGGCAAACCGGTTTCTAAGCAGGGTCTTTCCAAATGGTTAGGCAACTGCATTCGATAGTGTTAGCTAAAGTATGATAAGCCTTTGCCGGGTACCATCAGAGGTCATTCTATTAGGGGCATGGCTGCCTCTGCGGCCTTCCTACGGAACATTTCTATGGCTGACATTTGTGCTGCCACTATTTGGAGTTCTGTCCATACTTTTACCAAACATTACAGTCTGGACATTGCTTCTAGGCGGAGGGCTGGCTTTGGCCTAGCTGTCTTGCAGGGCCTTCTGTCCTAGACTGGGTCCTTTCTGGACTTCCTTTCTTTCCGTTGAAGTTAGTTTTCCTCCTCCCTAGTTTCTCTTGGTCTCTCCTTGGAGGGACTGCTTGGGACTCTGTCGTATATGTGATGACCTACTGAAGGAACCCTCTTGAAGTAAGATAGTACAGTTACGTAGGAACTTTCCGTAACAGTAGATCTTCGAGAGAGGTTCCTTCAGTATGTCATATTTTTTCCTCCCTCCTTCCCCTCATGTTCTGTTTTACAGGGACTCCAAATCCTGTTCAGTCCTGCTGTCAGACCTCTTCCTGGCTCCAGCGGGAGAACTGGAGGGCAGGCGTGGGGACCGCCCACTATATACAGTCACATGATGTCGAGTGGGCGGTCCCCCGTCAGGTATTGCTAGAAAAGTCTGCCGTGCAGCCTGACACCAGTCCTATAAGTGATGATCTGCTGTTACGGTAAGTTCCTATGTAGCTATACTTTCATCCACACGGACCCACCCGACCTCCCCGGCTGCGGACGCACAAAACCTGGCTTCCAGTGGGCTAAGATCTGGCGTCATGGGGCGGAGCCGAGGTATATACCACCAGGGTGGATGGGAGAAGCCAGCTTGAAGACTTCCGGTGATCCGTAAAGGGGAAGGGGACATGCCAAAGAGTGTGGATGAACAACATATACCACTCCTACAACTACTGTTACAGGTGAGTAACCTGTTCATTCTTGCCAGGCTGTACCTTTGGCCTCTAGGACTTATGGCCGCAGCCATTCCTACTGTTCCGCTAGCCAGGCTCCATATTCGCACCCTGCAGTGGACACTCAGGGTGCAGTGGGACCAAAGGACAGGCAAATTGGACCAACTGTTTCTGGTCTCCTCTCCAGTACTCAAGGTACTCCAGTGGTGGATGGACCCCTCGAATCTTCTTCAGGGGTCACTTTCCTGTTTCCCTCCCAGAGTAAAATCCTAACCACAGACGCCTGGGGTCTGGGCTGGGGCGCCCATCTGGGTCCCTTCCAAACTCAGGGATCCTGGTCTCGGTGGGAAGTCGCCCTGCATATCAGTATCCTGAAGATGAGAGTGGTGCTTTATGCCATGCAGGCCTTTCAGGACCATCTGGCCCCTGGCCAGCTGTTGGTGCAGTCAGACAATCTGGGTGTTGTCTACTGTATCAACAAGCAGGGCGGGACTCACTCATACCCCCTTTGCAGGGAGGCCATGAGAGTGTGGTATTGGGCACTGGACCACAATCTGACACACTCTGCCATTCACATGCCAGGCATCCTAAACACACTGGTGGACAGTCTCAGCAGGACTCAGTCCAGCATGCACGAATGGAAGCTGGCTATCTACTATTTCCATCATTTCCCTGAGAGCCAGGTCTCTCGCTATCCTCGAGTTCCCAGGGCATGAGCCTTGCTCCCTTCATCTCTGGAGGGAAAGAACTGAGGAGGACACGGGCCCACCTATGCCTTTATAGGGTTGGAGACATTGGCTGACACTGAGGGTGTGGGTGGGCCCAGTTGTACTGCTGAAAATCTTCAGTGTCGATTCCCCATTCACCGATGGTGAAGTTCCTATGGTGTAAGCTGATGACTGAGATCCCCTTGAAGATCTGCTGTTACAGTAAGTTCTTATGAAACTGTTCTTTCTGTAAATCGGGATTGGAGAAATAACCACTCTAGATTCTGTTTTCTAGGTCCACCCTTCTCTCCAGTGTGCCACAGTGTCTGCATACATTATAGTTGTGAATTCCTTATGGACTTCAGTTCTTATTTGCAAAGCTGGAGAACTAGAGTGGACCATACACTGACCCTTGTGTGACTCCAGCTGCAATTTCTAATAGAGTAGATGTGGTTGGCCTTTATTTTAACTTGCTGTTTTCTGTGATATAAATAATATTTAAACCAATTAAGAGTGTAGCAGGGGACCGGAGATCTGTGGATGTGTTCCAAGTTCATAAGGGAAGACCCGAGCAACTACGGTCCAGTCAGTCTTATCTCCATTGCAGATAAGCTTATGGAGACTATGGTAAAAGAAAGACTGGTGACCTAGTTAGAGGGTAATAGGCTGCAGGAAGGTAAGCAACCTAGGTCTGTGTCAGAGCAGTCATGCCAGACTAGCCTGCTCGTGTTTTTCTACTGGGTCACTGGGAAACTAGATAGAGGGCTGGCAGTAGGTTTGCTTCAGCAAAGTTCTTGATTGAGTGCCTCACAGGCGGTTGAAAACGCTGGAGAACTTGAGAGTAGAGAATTGTTTAATCAGGTGGGTGGGAAGCTGGCTGGGGTGAGGTAATAGAGGGTGGTAGTAAATGGGGTCACATCTGCAGACAGGGGTGTCATGAGCAGGATGCCACTTGGGGCAGACCTGGGACCTGCCCTCGTCAGTATATTATCAGTATATTCATTAGTGACAAGGGAAGGTGTCCAAGGCAAGATGTGTTTCTCAGCTGATGACACAAAGCTTTGCAGCAGGGCAGACAGCAGGAAGCGGTGAGGGAACTTCAGAAGGCTGTAGAGAAACAGGAGAGGTGGTAAGATTTGTGGCTGGCGTCTGCCTCAGAAAGCATTCTTGGCTCGGGGTGTCAGGCGTTGCTAATGATGTCCAGCAATCCATCCTGAATGCCCCTTTCTGAGGTTACAAGCTCTTTGGGGCAGATGTGTAAGATATCATTTCTGACCTACAGCCCTCAGGGAGGACTCTGTCAGTTCACTCCTTCTACCACACACAGTCAAGAAGTGGGCAGAGGGTGCCTTTTCGTTGAGCCACCAACAGACCCAGGTCTGGATTCAGGGCAAACGCAGAGCAGGATCAGCTTTACCTGCCCCTACCTCCAACACAGGAAAAGCCACTAGAGGTGCGGCCCCGGCTGCAGGATCTGCTTCAGTATGACACCTTCCTAGACCCCCACGCTCCAGTACTTCAGGTGGGGGGATGGGGGTAGTTTCTCCCTCTGTCTGGAGAGGTGGAGGGAGGTTACAACCGATGCTTAGGTCCTGCAACTCCTAGAGCAAGGCCACGCCCTAGAACTTCTGGAGTCACCTCCAGACCTTCCTCCAAATCCCTCAAACTGCCCTCCAGACCACATACCAGTGCTGCTGGAGGAAGTTCTCACACTGCTGCAGAAGATGGCCATAGAACCAGTTCCCTGGTAACAGGAACAGGGGGTTCTATTCTCACTTCTTTCTAGTCCCCAGATCTACAGGTGAGGCCTGTTTTGGATTTGAGAAATCTGAACTCAAGAAGTGCAGGATGGTAACTCTGCAAAGCCTGCTGCCCTTGCTGCAGAAAGGGGACTGGATATGCCCTCTAGACATACAGGACATATACCTGCATATCAGGTTACGCCCTCCTCACAGAAAGTATCTCCGGTTCCTTCTTCGGAGGAGCATCACCAATTCAGGATATTGCCCTTTGGCTTGTCATCTGTGCCACGGGTCTTTACCAACTACTTAACAGTGGTGGCAGCAGCCCTCAGGAAGGAAGGACTTGATGTCTTCCCCGTCTGGTTGTTCAAAGCTCAGTCCGAGGAGGAACTTGCTCACACCCTAGGGCATACCAGACAGCTTTTCAATGCCCTAGGGATTATGGTCAACATGCCCAAGTCAGACTTGACCCCTTGTCAGTGCCTCCAGTATATAGGAGTGATACCAGACACTGCTCAAAGCTCAGCCTTCCTGCCCCAGGACAGGGCAGAGTGCCTGTTATTGCAATCCTAGGTACTTTGCAACAACAGGTATGTCACAGCCAGGACATTTCTGAGACTGCCGGGCCTGATGGCAGCAGCCATTGTCACAGCACCCCTGGCAAGACTGCACATGAGGATCCCGTACTTGTGATTGTACCTTGTAATGGTATGAAACCCATTGTCTTATTCAAAGTATGTTCCTTTTATTTTGTAAACCTGTTGTTGTACACCTGTCTTGTACTAGGATCATGTGAATGAGCTTGCTCAATGGAGTTTTCTTACAATAAACTTGAATTGAAGAGTCTTGAGGGATCAGTGCACCAACAATCTAGAATAGAAGGTTCCAGTAACATATCCTGTAAAGAAGGTGCTGCAGTGGTGGATGGAACCCAGCAATTTGCTCAAAGGGGGTTCATTTTCTAATCCGCTCCCCTGATCAAATCCTCACCTTAGACGCTTTAGGGATGGGCTGGAGGCACGTCTGAGACCTCACCACACCTAGGGCAGATGGACCAGAGTGGAGAGTTCCCTCCACATAAATGTCCTAGAGATGAGGACCATTCTGTATGGCCTATAAGCCTTCCAGAATCACCTGTCCCCGGAGCCTCTGCTAGTGCAGACTGACAACATCAGTGTAGTGCACTACATAAGCAAGGGGGGCTCATTCATAACACCGACTCCCCCACCCGTGCAGAGAAGAGATGTTGCACGAGTGGTCTCTGAATTACTCCTCTGGTGGATCTGTTTGCCTCCTGGGAGAATGCCAAACTGATGCCATCTTGTGTGCCCCTCCCCCAATCTGGGACACTGTTGTGAGATGACTTAACGAGGCCCTCGGCCCCATGCCCTGTGTACGCCTTCTCTCCCTTCCCCTTGATCCACAAGGTGGTGGTCGAGGCCTGGAAGGACAAGGCACAGATGATCCTTATAGCCACAGAATGGCCAAGGCAGTTTTGGTATCCAGATTTCCTCGGCCTTTGCTGCAGACCTCAGTGGTGTCTGCCTCTTCACCCTGATCTGCTGATCGAACAGCAGAGGAAGGTCCTGGATCTGGACCTGGAGCTTCAGTCCCTGCACCTCATGGCCTGGTTCCTGAGCATCTAGAATTCCAGATCTTGGATCTGTCAGAAGACGTGCTTCACATTGTGGTCCTGAAAGGAGTTGACTCACAGATGCTGTGCAATTAAATGAAGGAGGTTTTCCATTTTCTGCCAGAGCAAGGAGCCTGATCCCCTTGCCTGTCTGTGGCGAACATCTTGGAATACCTCTGTGTCTCTCTGTTGGCACTGCGAGTGAGGACCCTCATGGTGCAACTGGCAGCCAGCTCTGTTTACCGAGTGCAGGCTGGTAAGCTAATGGTGGCTCAGGATGAGTGGATGCTTTCTCAAGGGCCTTAACCACCTGTTCTCTGCGATGCATGAACTGCCACCACCATGGGACTTACTACTGTTGCTGACTGTACTCATGAGAAAGCCATTCAAGTCTATGCACAGGTGTGAGATGTCTCCCCTATCATGGAAGACGGCCTTCTTGGTGTCCATCACGTCAGCCAGAAGGATCAGCGAGCTACAGGAACTGTCAGTGGAATCTCCTTACCTGGTCTTCCATGAGGACAAGGTCACCTTTCACCCCCATCTGAAGTTCCTCCCGAACGTGGTATAATCTTTGGGTATACTTTACTAACCCATCTTCAGAGGCTGACTGCAGGCCTCATACTCTGGACCTACGGAAGGTGCAGTCCTACTATAGGGGGTGCACGGCTGGAGTTCGGGGTGCTCGCCAGCTGTTTGTGACATACGCTGGAGCTGTGCTGTGCAGACAGCCAGCAAAGTGGATATTTGCTAGGTGGACAAGATCCTGCATCAACCTCTATTATTTATAGGTTGGTTGGTAGGGAGCCTCCCGTAGGGCTTAGGGCACATTCTAGCAGACATACCACTGCCTTGGTGGTTACTTCCAGACACATCCGTATACAAGAGATCTGTAGGGCTGTTACCTGGAAGTTGGCAAGCTCCTTTATTTCCACTGCAGCCTCGACCTTGTCTCTGAATGTTACTTTTCAGACCTCTGTTCTCCAGTTTCTGTTCACCAAATAGGGGTGCATGCCTTGCCCCTCCTTCCAGAGAACTGCTAGGAGTCTGCCACTGTGTGGATAGTGAAGTATATCTACTCCCTTAAAAAAAATAGGTTACTTACCTATAACCGTAGTTCTAGGAGTGGTGTATAGTTCTCATCCATACCACCTACCCGGCCTCCCCTGGCAAGTAGCACACAGGTCCCTGCTTCCAGCGTGCAATGATCTGATGTTATGGAGCAGAGTTGGGGATATACCGTTCGGGTAGTGGGAGGAGCTTAGCTTCAAAAGACGTACAATGAATCAGCACTTCTGGTGTTACTGCCATTGTGTGGTTATGAACTATGTATTACTCCTAGAACTACGGTTGCAGGTAAGTAACCCTTGTGTTTTTGTTAATAGAAAGGGTGGTGGAACCGTGAAACAGTCTACCAGCCGAGGTGGTGGGCACCAAAAATTAAGGCCTCACCTGCAATACTGTGCCTGCTTACCTGAGAAAGGACAGAGATGGACTGGAGTCAGTACAGGGAAGGGTTGCCAAAATGGCACGGAGCCAACAGATCCTATAACAAATGCTGGAAGCCTTAAACATGTTCTTACTGGAGGCCAGGCAGGAAAGGGGGAACATGATAGAGACATAGAAGTTCCTCCGTGCTGTAACCGGAGTAAGTAATGAAGACCCAATTGCTAGAAATGCAGATGCAGTCACGAGGGGACACGATGAGAGAACAGGAGGGACGTGAAGAGGTTGTTTTTCACTGAGAGTGTGGTGGTGCTGTGGAATAGACTGCTGTGGGGAAGGTGCCCTAAATGGGTTCAGACATGGCTTGGACAGAGCAAAGGGACTCATAGTTCCTCTAGGGGGAACCGTGGAGGGAAGAGATGCAGGGTGCAAAAGAGGATACCCCCCCCCCATCACCAGGTCAAGGGTGAGGTAGTAATGCTATGGGGCAGACTCAATGGGCGATCAGTGTCTTTCTACATCAGAGTCTGTTTCTGTAAAATTTGGATTAGTATGGCATGGTACTACAGATCGAAGGCTTTAGCCAGGTCAATAACGCTTCCACCACTAATCCTTGTTTGAAAGCGTCGTAAAGATTGCTAGTCAGCCTGACCAATGCGGGGGGGCGGGGGTGGCCTAGTGGAGGAACAAGATGGTAGCCTAACCTGAGAGCTCTGCTCAGTATCCACTGCAGTCCGCCTCCGTCCCTAAATAAGTCAAGCCAAGCTTTGCAGATTTGGGTGTCCTGACCGCACAAATGCCATCGGTCTCGAAATCGGACAAGAAACAAGCACGGCTTTCTTTCAGTGCGCCGAAGAACACAACAGCGGATAGAGGCCTACCTCGCTCAGCTCCGTAGAGCAACATTCAGCTGAGCACCTCGGACCAGCGTGTGGCAGTGCCAGCCCCAACTGCAGACCTGAGTGCATAGTCTAACTCCGGAGTACAGTCCACCATGTCTGAGAGCTACAGCACTTTAGAACGTCTTATTAAAGACCTCAAATATGACTTAGGAACCAGAATGGAAGCTGTATTTGACAGTGTTACTGCCCAGCTCCAACACCTTCAACAGACTGTAAGTACGGTATTAGAAACGGTGGAAGTACGAGACACGGTTGGGGAGCTGGAGGCCAGATTGGGAGAACAGGATGACAGATCTCATAGTTAAAATCTACAGAGGGCCCTTAAAGAAATTGAACTATTAAAACAGACCATCGGCAATCATGAGAACAGAGAACGTTGATGCAATGTTCGAATGGTGGGTCTGCCAGAGGGGCAGGAAGGATGAGATTGCGCTACCTATATGCAGAGCTGGTTTAGGCAGGCCCTTCAGCTCCCACAGGAAATATCTTTAGAGATCTAAAGGACACACAGGTCCCCTGGTCCCCAGCCCACCCCAGACCAAAAGCCCAGACACTTTTTAGTGAAATTCCTGAGGTACCAGGATCGCCAACGTGTCTTGGATGCTGCACGCAAGAAAGGCACAATTTTGGTTCAACAGACCTGCATTAGCATTTACCCAGATTATTCACGTCAGCTTCAAATCCAGAGGCAGCCATTTTTTAAGTCAGAAAGAGGCTCCATACGATGGACTGCCCATTTACCTTGGCTTTCCCCGCGAGGCTGATCATTCGCCCTCAAGGTGGGATCCAGAAATCTTTTACCAGCCCAGATGCAGCTATGGAGTTCACTCTTGAATTGGAGAAGGGGAGGAGAAGACAACAGGGTGGCCCTCAAGTAGGCTGAGATCCTGAGGGGCTAAGGTACTTTCTTTCTTACATGTCGAAGGGCCGAGGGGTTAGTTGGGAAGGGCGGGGGGGGGCACGATTACATCTCAACCCATAACACTAAGTGGTGGCCTATCAGGGTGGGTTCGGGAGAAGCTCCCAACCCCGCCTTCCGCATCACCCGTGAGAGTTTTACTGGAAGCCTGAGGCCTCTCAAGCAAGGGGCCTTCCTACTGTCCTGCTGAGAATCTCACTAGAGACTAATGTGTAAAGGCTTGATAACTGAAGCGGGCCGCCTGCTTTTCTGAGCACCACGAAGGGACTTGCTTTGAGACTACTCAGCCCGAAGTTTGGGTCTTGGACCTTTTCATTTCTGTTCCTGAAATAAGTTGTACTGCCTTTTTATTTACTGGATCTTCATTTATTGTATTAGACACTTGGTCACTAACTTGTAGAGTTCACTAAATATGTGAGCTTGGTCTTTATTTTTTAAGTATGGGGGGGTGGTTTGAGTTTCCACGGAGACTCCAATCTCACTTCATGGATGGTCGTTGGAGCAATCTTGGGTGATCTGTATTAAGCATAACTGTGAGAGGGAGGCCTCTCCCATTAATTCAGAATGGGGGGACCACTCCTTGGGGATCTCCTAGGGGGCTCTGGATGACGGAATAAGTTTTGGAGCAGGGTGTAAGGGACCCGGACATGCCTTCTTCCGTCTCCCTGAGGGGATGGGGGACACCCTCCTCCTCTGTTAGGGACGGAGAGGAGGTCATTTATTTTTATTTCTTTTTTCCTATTTTCGTATGCAGTGGAGTGAGCACTCAAGTCCACGATAAGTAGAGGGTGGATACTTTAAATAGTTCTATTGTTGGGGTTAGGAAGGGGAGGGCTATCTTATGTCTACTGCAGTTTTTATTTTTTGGTTATTTTTTATTTGGCCTTATGGGGAGACATTGTTCTCTGTTTTAAGTTCACTGGTCTATGCGGGGAAACTGTTAGGCCTGATGGGAATCCTTGGAACCACGTTTATTTTAGTTTCTACCGCTTGTTCATTATGTACTGGGGCCTGTTGGGGGAAATCTCTCTCTGTTCAAGCATTTTTGGGGTATTGGGGGAACTGTTTTGGCTATACTGGGGAGCATTGTGGGAAGGGATGGACACAGTTACCTTTTGTTTCTTGGATTATGAGGGCTGGGGGAGGCGAGGAGGGATAAAGTTGTTTCTGGGGGGTGAATGGTTGCTGTAGGGGGGTTATTTGTTATAAAAACGTATTCAGGGCCGAGTACTATGATACGGCAATTAAGGCTTGGGACAGCAGGGGTTACAGAGATTTATATTTTAAGAAAAATGGATAGAATATTTTTTGTTTCATGGAACGTTAACGGACTTAAGATGGTGGTTAAGAGGAAAAGAGTGTGGACCCAAATAAAAAAAAAAAAAAATTAAGGGGGATATTATATTTCTCCAGGAGATCCATTCAACCAAGGACGAGGTGTCTTACCTGGCCTCCTCCTGGGAGGTTCATTTTTGGTGGCCCCTTTCACTTCCAAAGCTCGAGGGGTGGCGATTTGGCTCAAGCCTAGGTTCCCACATAAAGTGCTTGCAGATCCTCGGGGCTGGTACGTGATAGCAGTGGTGGGCTGCTGGGGTACTAAACTGACTCTAGTTTCGATTTATGGTCCGAACTTTGATTCCCCAGACTTTGTTACGCATATGGCAGTTGTCTTGAAACCATTTCCTGATAATTTGATAATAGGTGGAGATGTTAACACGTATTGGGACCCCATATTGGACCACTCTGGGTGTAGAAACAGATCAGTTCCTCGAAGTGTTTTGGCATTACACCGCCTGGTGGAGGGTATGGCCTTAAGTGAAGCCTGGAGACAGTGCCACCCAGACTCTAGACAGTTCTCCTTTTTCTCCCACGCACACAATGTATATACTAGGCTCGACTACTTATTTTTACCCTCCCTTATGGTAGGGAATATAGAGGAAGCATGCTATGGTCCCTTAATTGTCTCGGACCATGCACCCTTAAAGGTGATGGTTCATTTGGGTGGAGGGGCCGTCCCCACCCCGCTGTGGTGAATGGACCCAACTTTGCTTCTGGACCAGCAGTTCTTAAAGCAAGTCAAAGAACGTATGAAATAATTTATTGTTTTCAGCCCCCCTGAAGATACTAGTACCAGTAATGTCTGGGATACCAGAAGGCCTTTGTGAGGGGGAAGGCAATATCTTATTCTGCTTTAAAAAAAAAAAAAAAAACCCTAGCTATAGAAGATGATTTGGTGAAAAAAATTCACAAACTGGAAAGGGAGACAGTGTCTTCATTGAGTGTCCAAAAAGTTTCTGAACTCAAATTATTAAAAAGTAGGTATAACCAGTTGACGGCTAGGAAGCTTGAGAGGGACCTCATTATTATGAAGTCCCACTCATGCTTTGAAGGTGATAAATTGGGGAAGTGGTTGGCAGGTCTGGTAAAGGGGAAAAGGGCCGAGAGGACCATCCTCGGGGTGGAAACTTCAAATAGGGAATTTTCTTTTGATCAACAACAAATAAATGACACCTTTCGATCTTCTTATTCTAAAATCTTTTTATACTTCAGAATACCCAACTGGGGCAGACCCGGAGGACTTTCTCAGGAATATCTGTCTTCCATCCTTGGGAGTTGTGGAGAGGGATTCCATGGACTCCCCTGTGACACTTGAGGAACTCAGGGCAGTGCTGTGGAGGGCCAAGAAGGGGAAGACCCCAGGTCCTGACAAATTTTATAAATTAACTTGGGACATCCTGGGCCCATTAATGTGTCGGATGGTAAAGGGAGTCCTGGAAAAATGGGGTATTGCCTCCTTCCCAATGTCTTGCCAATATCACAGTTCTCCCCAAGGCCGGTAAAGACCCTTCTGAATGTAGCTCCTATCATCCAATATCCCTCCTTAATGCAGATTATAAAATTCTGGCCAATTTTTTGGCATCTAGATTGTTAGGCTTCTTACCTAGACTGACGCACCATGATCAGGGAGGATTCGTAAAGGGGAGATGGGCAAAGCATAACCTCAGGAGATCCATCAACATGATACATAAGTGGTCTCAGAAAGGGGGAAGTGGTGGGGGGCTCCTAACCCTAGATGCCCAAAGGGCATTTGATAGAGTGGAGTGGCCTTTTATGATGGTCCTGAGGAAGTATGGTCTGGGCCCTAAAATGCTGGGTTGGATTCATTCCCTCTATAAAAAACCACAGGTCCAAATTTTAACCAACTATGTGCTGTTGAGCCTCATCTCCCTAACTTGTGGTACACGGCAGGGTTGCCCCCGTCCCCCTTATTATATGTTCTCACTATCGAGGTCCTGGCTCAGGCCATTAGGTCACACATAGACATAAGGGGCCTCGACTGGAAGGGAAAGAGGCATGTCATATCATTTTTGCTGATGATAGCCTCCTGTTTGTTTGCTCCCCGAAGGTGCACTTCGGTCCTAATGAAGATATTTGAAGTTCATGGCCCCCTGTCCGGCCGTAAGATTAATTGGGGGAAATGTGAGTGGCTCCCCTTAGGTGTGGATCATCGCCCGATTAGTATTGCTTAGACTATGATCCCGTCATCCAAAAAGTTAAAATATTTGGGCATTATCCTGACTTCAAAACATTCAAATTTAGTAATAACTAATATGACCCCTGTCATAAAAAACTCAAAGAGGACTGCTTTGCCTGTAGGGCATTACCACTGACCTACTGGGTAGGGTGAACTTGATTAAAATGAGTATTCTCACACAATTTCTATTCTTTTTCCAATCACTGCCCTTGGCAATACCAAATAAATACATCAAGTCCCTGGAGGCTGCCATCACTCAGCTTTTGTGGCAGGGAGAGATCCAGAATTAAAAAGAGATCTTGTGGATGGCAACCAAATGGGGGGCAAGAGAACTGGGTTTCAAGTGCGAAGCGTTATTACCAAGCCGCTCAGCTGGCATATGTGCAGGACCTCCTGGGGAGTAGCGAATCTCGCCCAGCTTGGGTGGACTTGAAGGAGACCTCTCCCGCCGCACTTTACTATCATATCCTGGTGGGGAACCTGAGGGAACCCCACCTCTGGAGGATCCTTAACCCTTGTATAAGGGCTACTTGGAGGGCTGCCCATGATATTTTACACCACAGCCCCCAGGTATCCCCTGATTGTCCCCTAAATCTACTATTAAGAGGGAGAAGGGGGGCCGACACCATGGGAGGAGGAGGTCCTTACAAGATGGAGGTGTAGGAGTCTGTGTCTCCTGCAACATGTGGTGGAGGAGGGGGAGGTCCGCTCCTTTCAGGAACTGGTAAAACAAAATTTGGGATACAGGCCTCTCACTACTTTGTTTATCTACGAATTGAAAGCAGTGAACCTTGAGGGGGAGGGGCATCTGGGGGCTCGTTCTTACCTGGAGGAGGAGTTTGTGGGACAACATTCTGACCCCACATTTAAACCTCTAAGGAGATGTTATGGAATGTTGGTCGTGGCCCTGCCTGATCCCCTGAAGAGGGTAAGGAATGGGTGGGAGTTGAGCTTCTACCCAGAATGTCTAACGGGGGGGGGCGGGGGATTGGGTCTAAATTGTGAAAAACATATTAAGATGTTCGGTCAGTAACAGGTTGAGGTCAATTCAGTACAATGTCCTACTGAGAACTTACTTTACACCACGATTGGCTAATAGGATCGACCCGACAGTCTCCAACCTCTGACCGAAGTGTGGAATTCACAAAGGGTCTCTTTTCCATTTGGTTTGGGAATGTCACTATGTTAATAAGGAATTTTGGAGAGGTGTACTCACCATTATGGCCTCTTTATTAAAGATTCCCCTGAGAATGGACCCCATGGAGGTGTTTTTGGGATTGCCCTGGGGGGGGAGGGGGCCCAGATTTCATTACAGACTTTGGAGACTGGGGGTTGTGATTGGCCTTCGTACCTTGGCTGTGTACTGGAGACTCCCACAGTAGCAACCTGGATTAAGGCCCTGATGGAAACATGAAACTTGAGAGGACTCAGTACTCTGTTGGGGGTCAACTGGATAAATATTAAGAAGTTTGGTCCCCAGTAGAGGAAGCAATACAGTATGAGTGGTTCCCAGCATTTTGAGGGGGAGAGAGAATTGCTTGGAACAATAATAATTGGTATAAATTGCTGTATTCTGCCTAGAGGGTTGTATTATATATGTGTTAACCTCTGTTTTAACGATGATTGCCTAATAATGACTGTCTGAATTTATCTAAACATCAACTGAATTATAAAGTACTGTATATTCTGTAACCACTTTGAGATGTCTGGCTCTGCTGAGTAAAATAGTTTACAAAAAAAAAAAACCTGACCAATGCCAGTGAGATGCCGTGCCCTTTTTGAAATCCATACTATTATCGTTGGTAAGCAGGTAATTTTTTTTTCAGTGTATTGCATCAGTTGTCCAAATACCACTTTCTCCAATCATTTGGAAAGAATGTATTTATTCATTGAATTTTGTTGACCGGGTAGGGCCCACCGGGGGGGTGGGAATACAGATGGTAACCGATGGAAATTGAACTACATTAAGTTGTTGATGGTATTGTTAGTGAATGGGGGAAATTTGGCCAGGACACCTGGGAAGTTCCGCTACTCCACTGTAGGGCGAACTCTTGGCCATTTGGTTTCCAACATGACCGCCCCTGTGGATCGGGATTGAATGTTTGCTGGAGAGGTAGGGGAGATAGCCTCCTCCTCCTCTACCCCTATACCTCAAGAGGCTGATCACTCCATTGCATCCCAGAGTATGGAGGAAGACAGTGTTCCGGTGTGTTTTTTCGACACCAACATGGAATGGTCCCAGACAGAAAAAGGAATGTTAAATGGCAACAAGGTATTGTTGGTTTTCACTCATGAAAAGGCTGCTTTATGTAACAAAGAAAAAATGTTAGCACACTTGCTGCAAACGGAGGAGCGTTGCAGAAAACAAAGAGAAGCACTACAAGTGGAGTTGTCAGAGCTTTGACAGCCCGCAGACTCCTGGATCCGCTGACTCACCGCTACAGCTGAGCTGTGATGTCGTGGCATCAAAGGGTGCCGCTGGGCCAAATACAAACACTGCTACTGCTGTACTTAGTCTGCCTGGCAGCTTTCAGCAGCAAACTGCTGTGTGCCGAGAGATGGAATCAACTCCTGTAACCAATAAAACCCACAGTAACAACCAAAAGTAAAAGACTGGGGATGTCTCATCCACCGCAATCTTCTGATAATCACAGAAGTAAGGAGCAGAGTAATGAGGCGACTTCAACCTCCGCAATGCTCGGCAGGTAGAACAAACTCTGCAATTCAAGAACAATACACCGCAAAACTTGTGCTCTGACACATCCATAATAGTGCAGAAAGAATGGTCTCCAGTCCAGGCACTAGAGGAGCGGGCTGGCTGCAAAATTAAAGAAGCCAATGGCTCCTAGATCCTCATGATCAGGATGTACAAAGATATCATGGGCAGCTGTATACTTCACAAGCTGCCACTACTACAGCAAAAAGCACTACAGAAACAGAGCTCTGTGATGCCACAACAGTACATGGACCGGGTAATGACTTTACTACTATGGGCTCCAACGAGACAACAAATGCTGGAACTCTTGTACAGGCAAACCTTAATTCAGACTCTTGTTTAGCTCCTTCAGTGGAGTCAAATAATAGACTGGGTCCCCCGATGCTGTTTTACAGGACCCTAACAGAACTGCATGGCTAAACCCAGTGTTTAAACTAACGGATTTATTTCAAAATAAGGGTGAGCCTGCACCTAAGTGAAATGCTGTGTGGCTGATATTTAATGGGGGGATGGAAACACCACCTGATAGATTATATGTTACTAGGCAGCTATTAAAGGGATCAATGAGTTTTTTTTTTCATCCGAAATATTTGCACTAATACATTCGGGCAATGGTAACTTTGACATAAGTTTCAAAACTGTCTCTAGCCTTGATAGGTTCTGGTCACAGTACCAGACAGTTAAAAATAATCCTCTTTGGATCCCATATATGGCCATCCCCCTCACGAAACCTGCAGTTAAACAAATCACCATCATGTTTCGTAATGTGGTCGTCCATATTGAGGACATTCTATTTTGGTTAGGACAACGTTGCAAAGTCTTAGACAGGCCAGCCCCCATTTTAGACTGCAAGCAGATATGGAATGGGGCTGGAAGATTAAATTGTACTCTACCAACAATGGACCAGTCCATCTGCCTAGCACCTTTTTCCTAGGAAAAGACAGGGGTGTATTGTTCTACATAGGGCAACCAAAATCCTGTTTTAAATGTAGCTGAAGGACACACCTAAGTTCAGCATGTGACACCCCCAGATGCAGTCATTGTCTGGAGTATGTTATCCTTCTACTTGTGTCAATCTTTTTAAATATAACCTTTGTGAACACACCAGTCATGGCTATGGAAAATGTCCCTGGGCTTCACACAATCGAGAAGATTGCCCTTCACAGGAAGGTATTATAAATAAGGCCCAGCACATGCAGGCACAAAGAGTAGCAAGCTCAGTTGTTACTCCCCCAGCAGTTTCTGACCCCCTCCCCAAGGAGCTATCCCTCTTGAAGATACAGATCCACAGGTTGTGGAAGGTATTATTACTCACCCAGTTGCTGAGCCTCAGGTAGAGAGAGTCCCTGTTGTTGAACAAACAACCCCTAATACCTTGGAGCAGATGGAGAACAGGGATATGCCCCCACCCTCAAGTCAGGAGGTAGTTTTCAAGAAGGTAGTAGACAAGAAACGTAACAGGTCTGGGAAGGCCCTAGTGGTTACAAAAGAAAGGAACTCAAAGGGAAGGGAGACATCTGAGTCTGTATGGAAGAAAGGCAATAAGTGTTCCACTTTGGCCACAGATCTGAAGAAGATTCAGGAGAATTATCGGATTCTTCCTCTTTGGCCTCTGTCACTACTGAAGTGACTTCAGAAGAGGGGGGACCTCAGTATAGCTCAACGGACCAGGCGTAGTAGATGTGGTAAGACCCCTTGACCCTGCCCTATATATTTTATTTCTGAACCCCACTTCATTTGCTATCTGTGAATTTCCTTTTTCTAGGGACGTGGATATGTTGGTCAGTCAGCACTTACTGGCAGGTTCCTTACCGCTTTAAATTTTGCCGGAAGGTCTTCAAGCTGGCTCCTCCCACCCACCCGGGTGGTGAAACTCTTGGCTCCGCTCCATGACTCCAGATCTTCCTTACCGTTTGGAAGCTCAGGTTCCCTCCTTGGCGCTCTGCGTTTTAGGCCTGGATCCACACTCGTCGATTAAATCGAAACTCATTCTAAAGTTTAAAAGACTTCGGTCTTCTTTTTCCCTCACGGCTGCGATGAACAAATCGACTCCCGGATTTCGTCGGTGCCTCTGTGGGCAGATGATGTCCCAGACCGATCTGCACTCCATGTGCGTTTACTGCCTAGGACTCTGCCATGACTCAAGGCTTATGAGTTATGCAAATCCTTTTCGGCTTCGGTCTTGGAGGACCACCCTGCCTGATTGCTCTTGGGGCGACCTGGAAAACGTTATCCTCCGGTCAAGTCGATGGAGGCTGTTCGGCGGTTTCCGCAGCGGTGGGCTCGACAGAACAGCTGGAGCAGATGATCGCCCTCGAGGAGGAGGCGGCCCAGGCCGCATCATCATCTTCCTCGGTTGCGGCATTTATCCCGTTCTCCTTGGGCTCTTCTTATACAGCTTCTTTTAAGGAGCTTTGCCAATCCCTCTCCACCAAGGGAGAAGGGCCATCGGGACATTCCTCTCGGTCCAAAAAGGAGGACTCCAAAGGTAAGTCCCACTGTCGACGTGCATGGGAGCGGGACAGTTGACTTCGGTCAAGGTTGCGGCTAAGGCCGCTGGCTTCACGGTGTCCCCATCAGGTCAGCCAGCTGAGACAACCGTCCAGGCGGTCGATGTTCTCGACCCTTGGACGGTTTTTCGACTGGAGAAGCAGACAACCCTTCTTCACCGGCCCCCCCGGTGGAAACCGATGACGTTCCTGTGCCGAAGTCCCAGGTTAAGGTCCCTGAACCGAGGAAGGAGCGGGTTTCCCCTGCCCCCTCTCTGACCCACCCTCGGAATCCCCGAAGGTCTCGGTCCCGGACCTCTTCCAGGTCCAGCCGGTCCCGCCGTCGGCGGTCTCTGTCTCTGCACCATGGAAAGCGGTGGCGCCGCTCATCCTCATCGTCCTCTTCGGAGGATAGGCTCTGGCGCAAGTTGCGTTGGCGCTGCAAGGATTTAATGTGGCAGCAGCTTTTATTGTCTGGGAATAAGCCAACTCCGTCACCTTTTCCGGCCATTAAGTGGCTGTCACTGAAGCAGCTGAAGCAACCCCTCGTAGTGGTAGAGGAGCCAAAGCCAGCACTGGTTGTTCAGCTGAAACCAGCTGCACCACCCATTGTGGTGGAACGACTGCCTCCACAACCCAAGACTGGGGCCCCGACCAAGGATTCTCGGTCAGGTCAGGGTTTGCCCCATAGGTTGTTGGTCACCCTCACTCCTGATCGACCTCGGCATGTGGAGGGTGGCTCAGGCGCTCGGCAGCTGTTCGCAGACTCCTCGGAGTCTGACAACGACGACTCCTTGTTCTCCAGGCCACTTGACCTGGAGTCTGCTGGGGGTCAGCTGGTGGACCAGAGCCCATCCTCGTTCCTCAGAATGCTTCGACTCATCTAAGAATCCACTGGGATGAAGCTCGAACCCATTTCAAAATGGGCCAAGTATCCCCTTACGGAGATACTGGACCGATGGGATTCCCCTATGGAGGCCTTCCCGGTGGCCAAAGCCATTGTTGGCCCGGCCCTGGAGCTGTGGCAGCGGTCAGCTTCTTGTCCAGCACCTTCGGCCAGGATGGCCTGGAAGTATGCTGTCCCTACCGGTTCACTCTCCAGTTTCTCGAAGCACACCTCTGCGGAGGGGTTAGTGACCGACAGCGTTTTCCGGCATTCCGGGAATGCTAGGGATGTGGACAAGCCACCCGGTAAGGAATCCAAGAAATTGGACTACTCTGGGCAGAAAGTCTATGCTGCTTCCTCCCTAGGCCTTCGTCAGGCTAGCTCGGCCATCCTGATAGCACACTTTTCACACGCCTTTTTGGGCTCCCTGGATGAGGTCAGTCCTCATCTCCTGGCTGACCTTCAAAGGACGGTCAAGCAGGTGCGGGACCAGGGAAGGGCGGTGGCCAAACAGCAGCTCCAAACTTCTTTGGACATCGCTGACTCGTGTGCCCGGTCAGTAGCGGCCGCTACGTGTGCCCGGTCAGTAGCGGCCACAGTGGCCATGCGCCGCAGAGCTTGGCTGCGGATCTCCGCCTTTACGGCGGATACCCAGCATAAGTTGGCAAACGTTCCCTTCCTGGGTACCGACTTGTTCGGTCTCGGGGTGGAGGGTCATCTCCAGCGGATTGAGAAGTCCAGTGCCACCTTGGACTTGGTCACGTCTGCCTAGAAGGACAAAGGCTGCCAGCAGCAGTGTAAGCCCTTTCATTCTTCAGCCCCTGCAGCACGTCCGGCCCAGCAACACCAGCATCAGGGCTAGCAGGCTCGCACTTGGCACCCCAAAGCCAAGCCTGCTGCTTCCTCTAGTTGGAAGCTGGGAGGAAAAGGCCCAGGTGGCTCATCGGTCGGCCCTTCCTCCAAGCCTGCCCAGTGACTGGTTGAGGGGTGTTGCCCCCAACCTCGTCACTCCTCCCTGGGCTCCCCCCGTGGGGGGATGGCTCTGCCACTTCCTTTCTGCCTGGTCTGTTATCACCACGGACCGCTGGGTGTTGGAAGTGGTAGGCAGGGGTCTGCCTCTGGAATTCGAGCAGTCCCCACCCTATCGAGCCGTTACCCCATGGGGGGCTGCGGGTTCCGCAGCCTCTCTGTCGGCTCATCGAGCCAACATTGCCCTGCTCCTCCAGAAGGAGGTGATCAAGGAGGTAGCGGACCCTCCTCCATACCCAGGATTTGTGTCCAGGTACTTCCTGGTCCCAAAACGGATGGGGGGCTGGCACCCCATTCTCGACCTACACGACCTGAACAAGTTCCTAAGGTCTCGCACCATCAGGATGGTCACTCTGGCTCAGATTGTTCCATCCTTGGAACAAGGTGTGTGGTTCTGTTCACTGGACCTTCAGGACGCGTTCTTTCACATCCCAGTCCGTCCGTCTCACCAGCGATTCCTCCTCTTCAGGGCAGAGGGATCTTTTTACGAGTTCCGGGCCATACCCTTCGGCCTCTGTCCAGCTCCCAGGGTCTTCACCAAATGCATGGCAGTGGTGACATCATTCCTGCGGCACCGAATGGTCCAGGTGTACCCTTACCTGGATGACTGGCTGATTGCAGCCCCCTCCAGGTCTGCTCTCAGATTGGCTTCCTCATCAATGATGCCAAATCGGAACTCGTGCCATCACAGGTCATTCAGTTCATCGGGGCAGAGCTTGACTCTTTCGAGCCAGAGCACGGCTCCTGGTGGACAGGGCCGAGGTCCTTTCCTTCTTTGCCCAGTCATTTCTGGTTGGGCAGTTGCGCCCTGCCCGGGACTTCCTATGCCTTCTGGGCCTCATGGCGGCCTGCACCAGTGTGGTCCGTTGGTCCCGCTGGCATATGCATCCCCTGCAATGGGGGCTGGCTCGCCAATGGTCGCAGCGCTTCAATCCTCTGGACCAGCCAGTGACAGTGACCCAGGAGATGTGGAACGGCCTCCAGTGGTGGCTCGTTACAGCTCATCTGCAGGAGGGTATCCCATTTGTCTGCCCCAAGCTGATGGTCACTCTGATGACTGACGCCTCTCTGATGGGTTGGGGTGCCTATCTGGGGGAGCTCAGAGCTCACGGCCTCTGGTCCCCGCAGGAGTCTCGATGCCACATCAACTTGCTGGAGCTTTGAACGGTCCGACTAGCCCTCACCGCCTTCGCTCTGTTTGTGCAGGGTCAGGGGTCCAGGTCCAGGCGTGACAATACCACAACCATATGCTGCCCTAAACTGACAGAGGCGGGGCGCACTCCCTTGCCTCTGCATGGAGGCTCTCCTCGCCAGTCTCTCATGATCAGCCTGGAGGCGGATCTCCTAGCCATCCATGTGGCAGGAGCCTCCAACAGTCTGGCCCGATGCCCTCAGCCTGATAGGCGCTGCATCTCATGAGTGGTCTCTCCTGCCGGAGGTAGTACAAGATCTGTTCTCCCACTTTGGCACCCCTCAGGTGGACCTGTTTGCCTCCAGGGAGAATGCGAAGCTGAGACTGTTTCATGCCCGCCCCCCTCAACAGGGCTCACTGCAGGGGGATGCCTTCTCGAGGCCGTGGACCCCATGCCTCTTGTACGCCTTCCCTCCATTTCCCTTGATCCACAAGGTGCTTCTCAAGGGGAAGAGGGACAAGGCGTAGGTGATTCTGGTAGCCCCAGAGTGGCCCCGTCAGTTCTGGTATACAGATCTCCTCAGCCTCAGCTCCAGGTTCCCGAGGTGGCTTCCAGCCCGCCCGGACCTGATCTCAGTCAGCAAGGGGAAGGTATTCCACTCAGACCTTCAGTCCCTGCACTTGACGGCCTGGTTCCTGGGCGGCTAGAGTTCCAGGCCTTTGGTCTTTCCCGATGAGGTCCTCAGCGTTGTTGAGGCATCCCGTAAGGAATAGACCAGAAAATGCTATGCCTTCAAATGGAAAAGATTCTCCATTTGATGTCAGGATAAGGGGTTGGACCCTTTGTCCTGTTCTTTGGCTAGCATTCTGGACTACCTGTGGTCCCTTTCTCAGCTAGGGCTTCGGTTGACGACCCTTAAGGTGTACCTGGCAGCCATCTCTGCTTACTGGGTGTGGGCCAGGAAGCACTCGGTGGCACAGGAGAAGGTGGTCGGGCGCTTTTTCAAAGGCCTTGATCACATATCCCCTCTGGTGCGAGAACCTCCACCTCCGTGGGATCTACTGCTGGTATTGGCTAAGCTCATGGGCAAGCTATTCGAACCGATGCACATGTGTGACATCTCTCACCTGTCGTGGAAGACCACCGTCTTGGTGGCTATCATGTCAGCCAGAAGGATGGGAGTGCTCCAGGCGCTTTCCATCGAGTCTCCTTATCTGGTCTTCCACAGGGACAAGGTTGTCCTGCGCCCCCAACCAAGATTCTTTCCGAGGGTGGTGTCGGAGTTTCACCTTAACCAGGTGTTGACTGTGCCGGTGTTCTACCCCAGTCACACCTCAGAGGCCGAATATAGGCTTCGTACTCTGGACCTTAGAAGAGCGCTCTCTTATTATAAAGAGCGGGTGGCTGAAGTTCGGGGAGAGGTTCACCAGCTGTTTGTCACCTACACTGACACTGCACCTGGCAGACCTGCAGCCAAGTGGACGATAGACAGGTGGGTCACCTCCTGCATAGATCTCTGCTATAGGTTGGCGGGCATGGAGCCTCCCAAAGGGATAAGAGCTCATTCTACCCACCACACCGCTGCTTCCAGTGATGTCCCTATCCAGGAAATCTGCAGGGCTGCTACCTGGAAGTCAGCACACACCTTCATTACCCACTACCACATCGACCTTGAGTCACGCCGGGATGCTGGTTTTGGGACCTCAGTTCTCCGGTCCTTATTTCCCAAGTAGGGGGTATGTGCCTTGCCTTCTTCCTCCCTGAGAACTGCTAGGAGTCTGCCAGTAAGTGTGGATTGAACAACATATCCACGTCCCTAGAAATACGGGTTAGTCACCTGTAACAGGAGTTCTACGAGTAGTATATGTTCATCCACACAACCCACTCGACCTCCCCGGCTTCGTGCAATGTGGCTTCCAGCAGGCTAGATCTGGCGTCACTAGGTGGAGCTGAGAGTTGTACCACCCGGGTGGGTGGGAGGAGCCAGCTTGAAGTCCTTCCGGCAAGATTTAAAGCGGCAAGGAACCTGCCAGTAAGTGTGGATGAACAACATATACCACTCCTAGAACTCCTGTTACAGGTGAGTAACCTGTATTTTTTAACCACCATTAATGTGAACAGCATTAAGAGTCACGTTAAGATGGTTACAGTATTGGGCTCTTTGACACAGGGATTAGAGGACATTACTTGTATACAAAACACGAGGATCAAAACTGGCCAATAATTGCAACAAGCTACCAAATACTGGACTAAGGGGCCCTCCTTTTGGTCCATAGGCCAGGAACAGTGTGATGGGGTGGGCATTTTACTAAGTAACCCTAATATTAAAGTGTCTAAACTAGTTGGCATTGAGCCAGGGAGGGCTTTAATGTTAGATATTTCCTTTTTTTCTGGACGATTTAGAATCTTTAACATATATGCCCCTCAGATGAAAACCATTTGTGTTGCTCTGCTTAAGCAGATTCAGCCTTATTTATGTACGTCTCGACTAGTTTTGTGGGCTGGAGACTTTAATTGTGGGATAGGTATAGCTGATAGAGGGTGTTACACAGAGAAACTTTTTTGTGACTCAGTCGCCCTTAAGAACATTGTTCTTCGTGCTAAATTATGGGAGGCATATAGGGTGTTATATCCACAGGGAGGGAGCACATATTTCAGAGGACACATATCCACTGGGATTGACTACATTTTCATATCTGAATTATTGCCCATTATAAGCACTAAACTATTGGCCTGGGAATTTACAGATCACACGGCTGTCTCTGTAAGTGTAAACTGGGGCCAGTCCCCAAGATGTAAAAAGAATGTCTGGAGACTGAACACTTCAGCTTTACTAGATGAGTGCATCAAAGCAGCCTGGAAAAAAGAATGGCAGGCGAGATTATTTGTGGCAAGCATTTATGATAGCACTGCCTCATGGTGGGAGGATTCTTAAACAGCCTGGAGGAATTTTTTTTTTTCAGAAAAGTGCCAGGGATTCTGCTAATAGCAAATACCTGGCATATTTACAACTCGGAGCACAATTACAGAGACTCGTATCACTAACTGAATCTTCTAGACTAGACCTCAGTGTACAAATATCTGACATCAAGAAGCAAATGTGTAAGACGCCGTACTATAGGGCAAAATCTTTAGAGCAGGAACTTAAGATTTAGCAGCATGACGAAAGGGTCACTAGACCCCTTTAAAGAATGTAGGAACAGGGTTGAGTATAGACTCATTACACAAGTCAAAATGGACTCAGGCCACATCTCTTCTTCCCTTGAGGATATCCTAACACAAGTAGATACATACCTTAGAGCTTCATTTGAACGCACACCACTGTTTACAGGAAGGCACTTGATGTTTGAGGGGTCACCACAAATACAAGAACACGATAGTAACTTCTTAACAGCACCAAGTTCACAACAGCGATTCAAGCGGCCGTTTCTGGGCTTAAAACTGATTCAGCTCCTGGACTGGATGGGATAGGAGCTGAGTTCTATAAAACTTCTAATACAGAGCTTACTCCTGCACTAGAAATAGTTCTTAATTGCATGCTGCAAGACCGAGAACTAGCTAGGTCTATAAATCAGGCATCCTTAATACTAATATATAAAAAAGGGGAGAGAGCAGACCTAAAGAATTTGAGACCTTTAAGTCTGCTGAACACAGATTTGAAGAGCCTAAGCAAAATATTACTTAATAGATTAATAACTGTGGCTGATACGGTTATTGGCCCTTATCAAACCTGCACAATTCCCAATAGAAGTCAGTACGACAACTTAATTCTCATTAGAGAAATTTTCCATGCAGCTGAAAACAAAGGTTTGCAGGGCTACATCTTAGGAATCGACCAGAAGAAGGCGTTTGATAGTCTCTCACAGTAATTTCTTTATAAGATATTTAAGGCCTATGGTATACCAAGTGAAGCAGTTAGATGGATACAACTAATGTGTAGTAAAGCCTCTATTATTCCCAACATTAATGGATGGGTGGGGAAAGAAATCCAAGTTTGGAGAGGAGTTAGGCAGGGATACCCTCTAAGTCCTTTGCTTTACACCTTCTGTATTAAAATGTTTTTGTGGAAAATAGCACAAGATCACAGAATTCAGGGCCTGACACTGAGCCCCACATCTCCATCAGTTAAATATTAGCTTATGCTGATGACTTAGTACTCTGCATAGACCCCATGACGTGAAGACTCCTCAGTGGAAATCTGTACTCAATATTCAGAGTGGTCCGGATCTAGAATTAATTTTTCAAAAAGCACAGGAATTGCTATAGGTACCCCAGTACCTACAGACAAACAGTTTGCAGGCTTTCAGTTAACCAAAGACACAAGAACAGTTTTGGGTATCGCATTTGGTGGTGCAGATGTGGCTGCACTAAATTGGGAGAAAGGCCTGCAGAAGGCAAATAGATGAGTAAGTTCATGGAAAGGGCAACAAATCTCCCAAGAAAAAGTGGATCTTCTTAATTAAAACCCTATTAATCCCAGTTTTTTGTTATGTATTCCCTCCACCACAACACCTAGTGACTGCATTAATGCAGTGTCTTTTTCCAAGTGCTATGGGGCTCCAGGTTAAATCCATTCAAAAGGAATATAACTTACGGAAACATAAAAGGAGGAGGACTGGACATGACAAATCCAGTTGCCTTTATTGCAGCATCTTCACATCATATAACTTTGTGGGTGCCTTAAGACCAGGTCTTAACATTTGGAAAGAACAGATCTTGTGTTGGATAAACTTGTGCCAGGTGGCTTGGGAACAGAGTAAAGCACACACACTTCATGGACTCATTGGACTTCCAAAGTATGGGACATAGCAATTTAGAAATATGATTAAGTGGAATATTACACACACTGACATTTTGATTAAATCTAGGAAAGAACTGTGTGCACACATTCTTCATGAGGAATGTCATAACACAGTTACCTTAGGGGAATGCCCTTGAGACAAAATACAGCTTAATTTAAACATGTTACAATCACGTAGACTGCCAAACTTTACATGGGACTCGGTATGGTTGAGCCTACATGGTAAACTGAATGTATGTAATAATAATAAGCACAAGCGGATGCAAGACAGGTATTGCTTGAGACAAGCAGTGTACTCCTATTGGAAACAGAAGCCCGTCTATTTTTAGAGTGCGATTATGCAAAACAGTTCTGGAGCTTTCTAGCCAAAGAATGGGAAGAGCCTTTGTTTGAAGACTTGTCTTATTACTCAATGTTATATGGATCACTGGATGTGGGATGGGGTAGATATTGTCCAGAAACAATATACATAGTTTTTATGATTATTAGATATTATATATGGCAGTCTCATTGCCTGTGGATTACACAGCAAAGAGATGTATCCCATGATGAAATGTTTAGAAACATTAACATTTCATTACAGAAGTTATGGTCATTGGATACAAAAAGATATACAGCTGAGAAAGTTAGGTTATTATGGGTCACTTGTGAAAAATGGGCAAAACCTCCATGAGACTTTGACTGTTACCAATGATTGCCTTTTGTAACTTTTTTTTGACTATGGTCTTATAATCTTTGCTCTGTATATATGATTTACTTAACGTTATGTGTATATTTATGGTTCTTTTTTCTTTGTATGAAGTCCTCATAATAAAAATTCCCCTACTCTTTTAAGGAAATGCTATGAGATCTTTAACGTCCACCTGAACAACCACCAGAAAAGGCAGACGAGACCTCTGTTTAACGTCTCATCCGAAAGACGACCCCTCAGAAGTGCAGCACTCCCCCCTCATGCTGCACTACAGTGTCAGTATTGGGATTTAACCCAAGTGCCTGGTGTGGGGATATAACCCACAACCTTATGATCTTCCGGCCTCGAGGCAAGTGTGCAGCCTGCTGAGCCACTGACACTGCCAATAGGCAGTGCCATGTCTTAAATAACTAGAACTTAAACTCATATTGCAGCAACCACTGATTAGTGACTGCTTTCATAGATACAGTCTGTCACCAGATACATACCCAGCATTCCATCCAACCTGCCCATTAACCTGGCTGACTCTGTGCCTGACCTAGTGCCAGATCAGATTTACTGGGCCACTTGCCCTAATGGCATTCAAATACAGCAGTGGTGTATTCTCTTCCATACGAACTTTATTTCCAAATTAGAATGATAGTAGGGAAAAGTGAGAAGGACTGTCTGCACTGTTGGGTTCAGGCCATATATATTTATTTTGGGGGGCCCTGTACCAGGACATGGGCTCTCATGCCCTGTACTGGGATGTGGACTACCAGTACCGGCCTAATTGTGACAGTCTGGCTTGGTGGTTAGCATGCAGATTTATAAACCTGGAGACCCAGTTCTGAGTCCCACTCGCTGCATGACCCTGAGCAAGTTGAGTAACCTCCCTGTGCTTAACGTCTCTGTAATCTGTCTCTGTGCTGTTTGAATCTTTCTTTCAGGGGTGGGGGAATATTTTATACTGGCATTGGGGATTGGCAGCTGTGGCCAACAATGTTATATAGTAGTAAATGAATTAAGCGATGTTGGCAAGGCAGTACTCCAGCACCAGATCAAATGTACCTTCGCTTTTAAAGGACATTAGTAGCATGTGTGCTGACCATTGATTTTGTTCAGCTGGATTTTGAAAGTTGCCTAGAGTAACCCACATTGTTGATTTTTGTTTAATAAATGCAGGTTTACAGATTCCAAAGAAACCTTCATTATTGTCCAAGAGGGTTGAAGAAACTCGGCAATCTGATTTTAAGAAAGAGGCTTTGGCTCATCCAGATTGTTCTGGTGGCAGTCCCAGTGGTAAGTGGATGGCTAAGTTAAGGGTTTAGATGTCATTATTCCAATAGATCTTTTAGAATCCAAAGCAGAACACCCTCCTTCCTGATCCCAAGACCAGACTAAAGCACAGACCATATACTCTTTAGATGTCAGCGGCAGGAACGAATCCCATACTGGATCTGCAAGGGCTTTGCCAGCCAAACATCACTGCCTGTGTACTCTGAGCAAAGCGATATCCTTCCATAATCACCATAACCAGTTTAATCTCATGTTTACATTACTCTGAATTTAAAAGGAGAATGGCCAGGACAAAGGCAGCACTGATGAACAGAGTCATAGTAGTGTTTTTTTTCCCCCTTCAGTTATTGAAATGAGGAAGACAGTTAGCCTTAAGTGAGATTCTAGGAGTGCAGAGTACAGGCAAGTCTACAAGGACAAGGAGAATGCAAGAGGGGCAGTAAAGTGGCAGAGCAGAAGCAGGAGAATAGTGTGGCTAAAATGTTTCAGAAAAAAAACTTTTAAGCTCTACTAATGGGTAGAGGAAGGTTTAGGGATAGGACAGGGCCACTGTGTTGGTGATAGTAGGGAAATGATTGCAGAGAACATAAGGTTGGCGAAGCACTGAATAAATACCTTGTCTCAGAATTCTGCGCTGAGGATGAGGGAGTATTGCTTCCAATGGATGAGGTATAATCGGGTAGATCAGAAAGTGCCTGCAGTAAAATCAGAGTAACAGCAGCACTGGCAGCTGAGCAGTTGGAGACACAAAGGGTGCCTAAACCATGTCAAACAGTGGTTCACACTTTCAAAACTGAATCTTGGAGCAAGTGGTGTATACACAGCCTTAACAAGTGTTCACCTGGAATTGGTATACTTATTTATGTTTCATTTCTGTAAAGAATGTAAACAAAGCTCCTCCATGTTTCAAACCTGCAGCATTGAAGCCTTGATATAGCCATGAGTTTTTCTTTAACTTCATTGACCTCTGCATTTGAAGAGAGCCATCAAGATCTGCACAAGTTTTGTCATCTTGGGTAGATGGTGACCAAGCACCATGTGCAGATTTCCCTTGAATCTGCCAGTGTGTCGGCCCAAGCGGTGGCTGAGTTGGTATCGATATGCCACCATGCCTGATTACACATTTTGTCTTTCCTTCAGGCAGCCCAGCACTGGGTGGCAGATGTGCCCTTTATATGGATGGATCTCGTTTGGCTTGGGATTGGGGTTCATCTCGCACATATTGAAGCCCAGTCTGACCCTGCATTCAGTGATGTCAGTCTCCAATCTCAAACAGCAGCCCAAGCCTAGACCACAAGGTTCAGGTTTCTTTCATGGCCCCTACCGGGGCATGCAGGGGCAGCAGCCACAATAGCAGCAAAGGCAGCAGTTCCATCAGCACAGCCCAGCCAAACTTTTCAAAACATTGGAGGTCAAGGTCAAGATCGGCGCAGGTGACTGGGGTGGGGGGGGTCTTCTGGAGGCCAGTCCTCCGGAACCATTTCCCAAAACAAATTGATGGAATGAGGAGATCTGCTGTAGCTCCCAGTCGAGGGTTAATCTCCCACTCCCTGCCACAGTGGTCCCTTATAACTTAAGACAAGTGGGTCCTGAAAGTTGTGGGATCAAGGTTATCTCTGGAATTGGAGATTGTACCCTCTTGACGGTCCTAAGCACCGCTGAACAATATACTTTTGCTGGAGTCTCTCCCCATATTACTGAGTAAGGTTCATCAGCACCTCAAGCAACATACAATAAAACCTATCTCAGAAAACCAAGCTCAGCAGGGGTTCATGTCACGATACTTTCTGGTACCCAGACTGATGGGAGAGAGATAGGGGGCCGGTGCCCATTCTTGACCTCCGAACTCTGTACAAGTTCATTTGCAGTTGGACATTTTGTATGATGACGTTGAACCAGATCATTCCATCCCTAGAGTTGGGGGCTTAGTTTTGCTTCCTGGACTGCCAAGATGCATTCATCCACATCCCCAGCCACCTGTCTTAGACAGTTCCTCTGCTTTTGGGTGGACAGAACTGTGCATTAGTTAAGAACCGTGCGCCGTGTTGTCAGTGCCCAGAGTTTTCACCGCATGCCTGTTGGTCATGGCAGCCTTTTTTTTAGTAGTAGTGGAGTCCGTGTCTTTCAGTACTTGGATGACAGGCTCAGTTCTGAAATGCTGCTGGTACCCAGGGCTAGTAAGTATAGGAAGTTGAAGATCGAAAACATCAACAAATGGCTTAAAGGGTGGTTTAGGGAGGAAGGTTTTAGCTACACAGGGGACTGGGAGAAGCAAACCTGTATGCCACTGATCATTTGCACCTTAGTAGGAAGGGACTAGGGCCTTAAGGGATAAATTAAGGGTGGTCAGGACATGGTATGTAAACTAGAGGGTGGCTGCCACCAGGGCATGAGACCCTATGCTTTCTGAGGGAGGGGGTGGTATACACACACACACACACACAGGTTGATGCAGTGGGGGGGTCATACAGGAGGAAAAGCAAAGCAGTGGGGAAGGGGTATGGGTTCGGGTAAGAGAGAAGTATATGGATGGGGAGGAGTGATGGGAGAAGGTAGAGAGGATTGGAAATACAAAACATTCCTGACACAGAACAAATCTGGCTAGCAGCTGAGCATGCGGAAACCCACAGGGATAGGAAAGGAGGGGCTGTACAGCAACAGGCATCTTGCAGGGTCATCTTAATCAATGCCATTATCCTGGGAAGTTAGATGGAGGACCTCTAGGCCCTAGTGATAGAGGGTCACTTGGACCTGGTGGCAGTCACAGAGACCTGGGTGTCCCCAAATAACTGGTCTTACAATTATGGGATTCTTCCTTCTTAGGAAAGGGAGATCAAGGGGAAGAGGAGGAGGAGGAGGGATTACCCTGTTTGTAAGGAAGGGGATGACTGCTGTTAGGGAGGAAATGGGCCATGAAAACAGAATCACCTTGTATTAAAATGTGAACTAAAATTGGGGATGCTCTACAGACCTCTGAACCAAAGTGAAAGGTTAGACAGTGAACTGGAATGTGAAGTCAGGAAGACAACTGTGCATGTCAGGTGGTGATAATGGGAGACTTCAGTCTACCTGATATAGATTAGAGCATCCCAGAGGCCTGCTACAGTTAAAGATAATGTTGTCTGGATGCTTTCTTAATCCAGGGAGGGAGTTGGAGAGCCAACATGGGATTGATTGATCCTGGATCTGGTGCTCTCAAATAGCGAGTATGTCAAAGACATCAGTATAGTTTAGCCTCAGGTAATAGTGATTAGCTTTTAGTGTTCTAATTGGACATGGGAAAGGAACTCTGTACACCAGAACCCATGTTCTTGATTTCAGGATGGCAGACTTCAGCGAAGTTGGAATAAAATTAGAGCACATGGCTGGTTCCAAGGGTGTAGAGGGTGTGGAAGAGAAATGGACCATTGTAAAAAAAAAAAAAAATGGTGTCCAGGAAGTCATGGACACCTGTCTCAAGCAGAAGTGGGAGAGAATGAAGCACAAAAAAATGTTTGGTACATGGGGAGGTGGTTAGAGAGAAAAGGGTTGCTTTTAAGAAATATGAGGGACTGGCCTGGTGGTGCTGAGGGTTAAGGTGCTGGACGCCACACCTGGCGCCACGCTGGCAACCTGAGTTCAGGAACGGACTCGGGTTGCTTGAGGATCGGCGAGATGAGGAAGGATTGAGCATCCGTAGACAGCTCTCCTTTCTCAGGGAAGGGGGGATCGCACGGCATGCTGTAGACTGACACCCAGCAGTGGCTGGGTGTCGGCACAAGGCGCACTGTCAAGATCAGGGAGGGCCCATGTCCAGGGCGTTAGGTTGCCTCCGATGAGGCAGAGCCAGACGCTCCGGCCATTGCACGTCCTTGGGCCCGAGGACAAAACAGCAAAATCGGAAGCCTTTAGGGTCTATGATGACCAGACTATCGGGTCGGAGGACGAGTCCCTCTGAAGGAGGGATCAGAGCTCCCTTTCGGCATCCCTCAAAAAAAAAAAAAAAAAAAGTCAGAAGGAAGAGGAGGACAATTGGAATACCTGGAAAAAATTAGAACAACTAGCAAGTGAAGAGGACCAAAGCAAGTGCCGACCTAAAAATAGCAGGAGTCAAGGAAGCAGACAAGCCCTTCTTTCAGTACATCAAGGGAAAAATGCAAATGAAACAATAGCTTGTTAAACTGAGGCAGGGGACAGAGTGGGTAGAAGATGGGAAAAAAAAGGCAGAAGTATTAAAAAAAAAAAATATATATATGTTTTACAGTTTTGGTCAGAAAGACATACTAAGCTGAGACTTGTTTCCAGGTGTGACCTAGCAGTACAGTAAAGTTAAGTGATTTGCTCATGGTCACACAGTATGCAAGTGGTGGCTGTGGGAGTTGAACACATTTCTCCAGGTTTGCGGCTCAGTGCTCTTAACCACTTTGCTATACTGTCTCCCTTCTGTTTAGTAGTTACAGAAGAGAAGGAATGTCCACTACCACAAAGGAGGTGGGAGGGAGGGGGCAAGGATTTCTGCAGAACCTGTTGCCGCAAACAGAGTCCTAAAGGGGTTGCTAGTCCAGCAGGTGAATAAATCTCCTGCGCTGAATGGAATAAACCCCAGGATGCTGAGGAAATTGGCACAGGTTCTGGTGGCTCGATTAGCTGATCAAGCTCAAACCACCTGTCTTCCACTTTTGGATTATGCTGACTTCCTGTATGGTCAAGGTTCCAGCTCTGCTTTATCTAAGCTCAACACCCTCTGTCACCAAGCACTAAGATTTATTACTGGAGCGCCGTACTCCACCCATCACTGCTCCCTCTACTGTAAAGTAGATTGGATATCACTTCAGTTTAGACAGCAAAAAAACGCAGCCTTCTGGACGTATAGAGCAATTATCAATAAGCTTCCCCAGTACATTTCGGAATGCCTGCCTGTTTATACTGCTGGAAGCTACTCCCTGAGAAGCCACTTCTACATCTCACTTATCAACCCTAATGTTAGAATGTGCTTTGGTCGATCTGTAAGTCATGCCCTTCCTGTCCTGCGGAATAACCTCCAAAAAACAGTGAAGCTAGCTATTCCCATAAAACTGACCGCATTTAAAACTCTGTTTGCATGTTCCTTCAAGGAGTTCTGTAATTTCTTCCCCTGATGTTCTGCAAATCTAGTGCTTGTATCCTGGATCACTCACTATCCCTTGGCTGTACTCCTCCTATTTCTTCTCCTTTTCTTTTATATACAGTACACTTGTTTTTTAACTCCTCACCTCATGAGAATCCGTTTGTATATATTTTTGTGCATATTATGTATATAGAGTGCTGCATTAGTTGATGATGACTCCGGTATCGTTATTTACTGATATTTCATGTGTTGTATATTAGGCTCTATAATGCTATTGATTCCATACTGTTGTTTTGTTGATTATGTGTACCCTGCCCAGGTCCACCTTGTAAATGAGCTCACCTCAATGGTGTTTCACCTGGTAAAATAAAGATTGATTGATTGATAACAGCCTCCTTGAGTCAAGTGAGGTACCTAGTAGGGCCACAGTTGAGCTGGGAAACTGCAGGCTAGTCGGCTTGACCTCAGTTGTTGGCAGACTGATGAAAACCTTTCATAAGGAAAGGTTGGTAGAATTTTTCAAGGCTAATGGGCTGCAGGATGACAGACAGCATGGGTTTGTGGCAGGAAGATCATTTCAAACGAATTTGATAGGTTTCTTCGACTGGGTCATGCAGGTAGTGGGTAGGGGCCAGGCAGTGGACAACTGTCCCTGAACTTCAGCAAGGCATTGACTCGGGGGTCAATAAAGAAGGACCAGGAAGTTGGATGACCTTGGGATGGGGACAAGATGACCAGATGGATAGATAATTGGTTAGGAGGGAGAACACAGAGAGTAGTGGTCAGCAGGGAACGCTCTGTGATAAAGGAAGTCATACAGTAGTACCCACAGACATTGCCAGCTATTTCCAGATGTTTCTCAAAATTTCTAAAGAGTTTCTCTCTGCTGCCCCTACTGTGGAAATGGAGGAAGCATGAGATATTTCTGGAAATATCACAGAAATTTCAGGAAATAGCTGGCAGTGTCTGTGGCTGCTACTGTAAGTGAGTACCACAGGGCTCGGTGCTCGAACCAGTGCTATTCAACGTGTTCATCAGTGACACAGGGATGGCAACAAGGGCAAAATTTGCCTTTATACAGATGACACCTAGCTCTGTAGAAGGGTTGACACAGAAGTCGTGATAAGGAACTTGAAAGATCTGGAAAAGCTGGAGAGGTGTTCTGAGATCTGGAAGCTGAGTTTCAGTGCCAAAAAGTGCAAGGTCTTGTACATGTAGAGAAAGATCCCAGGTACTGAGTACAGGTTGGTGGTGGTGGGGGTGACTGTCACAGTATCGAAGGAAGAGAAACCACTAGGGATAGCAGTTACAAGTACCTGAAACCCTCTACACTGTGGCAGTAAAGCAGTTGGTAAGGCAAACGGGATGCTGGGTTGCACTGGCAGAGGGTTCACAAGCAGAAGGAAGTAGGTTTGTACTACCTCTATACAGATCCCTGGCGCAGCCACACCTGGAATACAGTGTCCAATTGTGGAACCCCTAGCTGACGAAGGACATAAACCAGTTAGAGGTGGTACTAAGATGAGCCACCAAGATGATTCAGGAGTGGCAGGGGTACTCGAATGACAGAGGCGGGAGATCCTGAATATGTGCTCTAAAGGATAGGAGGGAGAGAAGGGGACATGATTGAGACCTTTAAATACTTGAAATGCAACAATAGGGTGGACTCGACTAAATTATTTTTGCACATGATAACAAGAATATGAGAGAACAGCTACAAATTGGCAAGGGGCAAATTCAAGATAAGGCCCCCTTGAGAAGAGTCGGCACAACTCGAAGTGCCAGGGTTCTTTTAAACTGCTGCCTTCTGTAGAACGTACATTGGATTTTGTAGCACCTTGGCACTTGAGCCCTTTATTATTGTTTGCATTAAAAAAGCAGCAGCACATATGAGCTTTGTGTATATCAATCGCCTTGTGTGATTTCAGTATTGGCTATTTTTGGTAGCATCAGGCATGGTCAGAGCTCATGTTTTTTGTGAGCCGGGCAAATTCATGAGTGACACTGGGAAATATTTCATGGAGAGGGTGGTGGAAGGGTGTAACAAGCGACTGGAGGAGGTTGTTAGTAAAAAATCCGTGGGGTGCTTCAAGGGGAGATGGTATAAGGTAAGGGGACTAGTATACGTGACTATGGGGGACGGGGTGACACGACACCCTTGCTTCGCAACAGGCAGACTTCTTGGACCATAAGGCCTTCTTTTATTGGCATATTTCTGTTCCGTGGAGCTGATTGCAGGATGTGGCATGGTCCAGGGATATGGTTGTCCGAGCTTATCCCAAAACAGATAATCCTGTTCATTGGAACAGAGATGGACTCCCTCCATGCCAGAGCAAGTCCACCTCTGGGCATGGTGGAAGACATCTCCTCCTTTGCTTGATCATTTTGGGTTGGGCACTCATGCCCTAGTCCGGGATTTCCTCCAGCTGCTGGGTTTAATGGCCTGTTCCACAGCTGTAATGTATGGAGCCTGCTAGCTCATACGATCCATTCAGCGGTGGCTGGGTCACCAATGAACCCAATCATACGAAGCCCTGAACAACCACCCAGTCCAGGTGACCTAGCCAGTGCTGGATGCCATTCATTGGTGGCTGTCCCTTGCGAACTGCTCGGAAACTCACTTTTCTGGGTGGAGCCTTCAGCCACTCTGACAATGGAATGCATAGCTGGTGGCCTGTGGCTTGCATCTGCAGATCACAGAGTGAGGCACAGCTTCACATCATCCTACCGGAACTCCATGCTGTAATCTTACGCTGGCAGAGGAAGGGCTAGGCAAGCTGCAAGAAACCACATGGTCAGGAATATGCAGATTTACTGAATCTGCAGAGGTATAAGAATAGTATTGAGGTACCACAGCAGTCCTAGTGAAATGGCACAGGAGCCTTGAAACATCTGCATGTTTTATTGTGGTCAGTGAATTAAAGAAATTGTAAGGAGTGAACCTCCTACATATTCTTGCAGGACATCTCCCTTCGTTGAACCACACCTATGGGACTGTAAGACTTCAGTGTCAGGACCACTCAGACTTTTGTGAGCTGGGTGGTGCATGTCTGTGCTGCCTATGTAACGTGGGTGGCCCCATGATTCCTCAGTTCTTGCTTCCGATGTCAGCCGCTCGTAGGAAAGGGGAAATATTTTAACCAGGAAAGGCACACTAAGCCAGAGCTTGTTTCCAGGTGCAGTCTGGGAGCCCAAGGAAGTTAAGTGACTTGATCAGAGTCGCACAGTATGCCAGTGGAGGCTGATGGGATTCAAACCCAGGTCTCGTAGGATCGCAAACAACCAATGTTGAAACTCACCATTGCCTTTCCTGGTGTGTTATGTAATTCATTTTGTTATTTTTTTATTCATTGCATTTTGTATGCTGCCATCGAAGTATAAAGAGCCTTTATTCCATGGCAGTGTAAAAATCTACAAGGACGATGCTTCTGTTGTTTGTGTCTGTTGGCTGGGCCTCTCGAACGACATTTAAGAACTTCAGCATTTACGAGTACTTTAACTAGACCATCAGAATTCATTGGAAGGCTTTAGAAGCCTTTCTAAAGAATATGGAGAGTACACAGCGTTTAATACCACTTTCACCTGCCCACTCTGTTGGCTCAGTGTCTTGGATGTCCTGTTGATCACCTTGGTGACAGCAGAGAAGTCTCTGCCACAGACGTCGAAACCAAAGGAGAAATCTAAGGCTAAGCCTTCTGCTGACTTGGAGAAGCATCATCAGGAGAAACATGAGGTAGGCGACTTCCAGTTCCCCCACTGAGCAGACAGCAGCTTAGGGAAGATCCTCTGCTCCCCAGGAATAAATATTCCATATTCCTAAGTCGATCTAACAAATAAAAATGGCTAAAGAAGGTCGTAAAAGGGACCGGGGACCACCCTCATCAAATAAGACCCCGTGGAAGGAGTTTGGCAGAGAAGAAATGCCTCCAATTAGTTATGATCGCAGCAGAAGCCGCTCACGTAGCAGCACGAGGGGCTCTAGCTGTGACACGGAGGCCGAGGCAGACCTTCTGTCTCGCACCAGATATGAAAACATCCTAAGGGAAATTCGCTACTCTCGAGTCGAGTCTAGGAGAGAATTTCAAGCACTGACACAGCAAATCTCCAATATAGACGCTAAGGTCAACGCTGCGGAAGACAAAATAAAAGTAATGGAGGAAAATAATACCCATCTTGGCACAGCAATAGAGGCCTTGTTTCAGCATGTGCAAGCTCTGCAGAGTAAATGCATTGACCTCGAGGGTAGTTCTAGATGCAGCAATCTTAGACTGTATGGCCTTCCTGAAGGGGCTGAAGAACCCCCCATGACAACATTTTTGGAAAATTTGCTGAAAGATGTGCTGGATTTGCCTCCCAATTATGCCCTTAATATCGAGAGAGCTCATCGCTCACTAGGCCAGAAGCCAGCAGGGGAAACGGCCCACCCACGTTCCATAATCTTCAAGCTGAGCAGTTTTAAAACTAAGGAAGATATTCTCCGGAGGGCTTGGAGCAAAAAAGAGCTGTCCTACCTTACATCAAAGATTTCTCTCAGCCATGATTATGCCCCAGAAGTCCAGCAAGCTAGGCAACTATATGTGCCAATTCTAAAAGCTCTGAGAGCTGAGGGCATTAGATTTCAAACCCCGTTCCCAGCGAAGCGTCGGGTGTTATGGGAGGAGGGCCCTCAGTTATATCTCACTCCAGGAAAGGCAGTGGGAGGATCTGCAGAAAAGAAGAATCTCTATTCCCTCTGTGGAAGCAGACCGATTGCAGAAGCTCAGATTCCCAGCCCTTTCAATGCCCCAGACATGGGCTTAGATATGGGCGTGGGAGGCTAACGCCCTTGAGGAAAGCGAAAGAAGCCTTGGAGCTGTTACATCGAGGGGAACGCTTAAGGAAAACGAGCGGTCCTGCCTCGGCTGACACTTGAGGATGACGGAAAGCAGACTTTGGGACTACCATCTGTGAGCTGCGGTGTTTTTGGACACTTGGGGACGTTTGAACTGTCTGGTAAAATGTGTCCGGGAGGTAGAGGGGCTTGGATGGACTCTGAGATTGCGGTTTAAGTTAACATAATTGGGAATTACCTCTCAAGCACTGATGTTGCTCCGTGGTTATTTTCTGGCCTACTCCTCACAGTTGATGCGGAGGGGCAGGATGCAGAGCGCGCTAATGGGATATCCCATTAAATGACACATTTATGGCTAGACCTTCTTGATAGCATGTTGCTAAAAGGAATGGGATTTTTCTAATTGTTAGAATAATAGAGAAGTCAGAGTTCTAATGTTCCTGGGGTGCTTTGGCGAAAAGTCTTGGGGCTATACGCCTAGTTTCATGAGGTAGGCAGCTTCTCCTACCCATTCCCTGACTCTGCTGAAATCTGGACACAGCGGTAAATCAAAACAGACCCAGACCTCCGCTGTGACCTCAGGTTCTTCTGTGTGTGCGCGCGCACACACACACACACACACACACTACCGTCTCCGCAACACTAAGATCAGAGTCTGGCACTGGCTCTGCCACTGGTAGTGTATCTCAGACAGCTTTTCCATCAGGCTTTGGCCTGTCAACAGGTCACCGTTGACCCCTGCTTCTGGTAGCATCAATGTGCAGGCCATGTTATAGACCATGTTGGTTCTCTTCATGCAGCTCCTGCCCAAGGCCCTGACATCGCCCATGCAGTCAGCGCTTCAGGCCAGTCCATCGATGTCAACCCAGACTTTAGGTCAGGTGGGTCCAGCCTCTGTTGTCGACTCTACGTCTCCGTCATCACCTTTGCCATCGATGTAGCATCTCTATAAGGAGCCTTTATAGACTCCCTCCCTGAAGATGAGGAGGAGTATAATCCTGACCTCCAGCATATGGAGGAGGATTATGAAGAGGAGGGTGATCTAACCCTGCCTGAAGGCATTAGCTCCAGCTCTTCCCTATCTTCCTGTAGTGAGGATGTTGTAGTCTGTACACCATGTACTCCTGCTGAGAATACCTCATTTTAGCCTCTTCTCGAGTTAATGCAGGACTCCCTTGGCTTCAGAGCCAAGGAGGACTTCTTAAGGAGGACCTGTACGAGTTCCTAAAGGTTCCTACACAGTGCCTACTCTGATCATTCCTCTGATGCACCCATCTGTAATACTAAGCACAGCTCTGGAGTCCCCACAGAAAGAATTACAAAGACATGCTGGAGACAGTGCATTGTAGGGTATCCAGAATGATTCTGCATCAACAAGGCATACGTCCTACTAGGAACTTCTTACGACATGAAACATGTACTTGCTGGACACAGAAGGGAGAGGAAGGAATTGATGGAAACCTTCAGATTCCTGAAAGAAGTGAATAAAGTAAACTGCAAAGAACTATTCAGTAGTCTTGGGGACCTAAGTTGAAGCTGATGGGGAGGGTGGAGGGAGAGAGATTCAGGAGGGACGTGACAAAGTTTTACTTTGTATAGAGGGTGGTTGAGCTGTGAAATGACCTGCCAGCTGAAGTGGTGTCCACAAAAACCATCAGTGGTTTCAAGCCCAGCTTTGATAAAGGATTAATAGTTTCCCGGGTGGGGGGCAGCAAGACAAGAGACTGGGGAGCCAGGACATCCCAGTCTAAGCAGTAGGTTCTGGGGTAGGGTATAATAGGGCAGACTAGATGAACTGATATTCTTTTTCTGTCAACATTGTCTGTTTCTACACCCTGCTCTAGATGATGTCACTGTGGCTACCTCACACAGGCCTAGTGCCATTCTTGCTGTTCCCTGCAAAGCAGTCAAGCAATATCAAGCTGTAACCACTAAACCTTTTACTCATCTCAGCCAGAGGCTGATTCCATGGTCATTTATGGCAGCCAGTGACCGGTCTAAAGCACCATGCCGAATGAGTTCCCTTCTTACTCTCAGGGAGGCCAGGAAGTTGGACGTTATGGGCAAGAGGACCTATGCCCCAGCATCCCTTGGCCTTTAGATTGCTAATTTCAGGCTTACAGGAATAAATAATGTGGAAGTCCATCTCAGCCATTTCCAACAAGCTGCCTGATGAACCCACTAAAATGGAGGTCCAGCAGACTGATTAACAGAGGCTTTTAGCTGTAGTTGCTTGTAGTCATTTATTTTAAATGTTTCTTTTATTTCAAATGGAGTAAGCTCTTTATACAAAAGATAACTTCGTGGCTATGCCCCTAACAGATAAATTACTCTGACTCAAGAAAGTGCTACATCCCAATATTGTGAAAAACATAGCGAGTACAAAGTCCATATACAAAGAAACAGGCAATAGAGATACTTAAACTTTAGTTGTACAGCTTAAGTGACCTGGGCAAAGATGCTGCCTTCTGTTACCCCAGGGTTTTGATCATCCCACTCTTCGTCTGGGGCTGTGTCTATAGTGCAAAGCCATGCTACTTCTGCAGTAGCTTGGTAACCATGGATCTTACTTTGAGAGGGCTCTTGCAGTAGGTAATAACATATAGGACTGGCATCAGAACCGCATGGAAACTTTTGCCAGCATCGTCTGTCGGGGGACCGCCCACCAGATGTCACATGACTGACATCACTGTGACTCTATATAGTTGGTTATCCCCACATCTGCCCTCCAGTTCTTTCCCTCCATTGACCTGCGCATCGTCAGACCGAGTAGAGCTTGTCGTCGCTGTTTAGAGCGCCTCTCCGGATGAGTATTAAGCTTATTTTGTTGATTCACATTCTGGAATTTAGAAAAAACCTCAGAATACTCCATGAGATTTTCTCATTACCGAGCATCCACTCTTAGGGAGGAAATCAGGGCTCCTCTTCTCAAGGAAGTGATAGAGCCCGTGCCGGTAAATCAGATAGTGAAGGGATTTTACGCCCACTTCTTTCTGGTTCCCAAGAAGACAGGTGATTTCTGCCTGATTCTGGATCTCAGTGCTCTGAACCTCTTCATAAAGTACAGGAGGTTCAGGATGCTGTCATTGCAAAGCCTGCTACCTCTTCTGTTCCAGGACCAGTGGCTCTGCGCTCTGGACATGAAGGATGCGTATCTTCACATACCCATTTTTGGCCCTCATAAGAAGTTCCTCAGGTTCTGTTTCCAAGGGGAGCATTATCATTTCAAAGTGCTACCATTTGGTCTGTCATCCACCCCGCTCATTTTTACCAAGTGCCTGGCGGTCGTGCCAGGGACACATGGTCTTTCCATATCTTGTCGATTGGCAGCTGGCAGCTCCTTCGAGGGCGGAGTTGGAATCCTCCCTCTCTGCTACCCTGCACCTTTTCCAGAGATTGGGTATTTTAGTCAGTTACCCCAAATCACAGCTGATCCCGTCCCAACGCCCCCAGTTCATTGGGGTGGTTTTGGACACGGTGCAGGGCATGGCCTTTCTCCCCCGGACAGGACAGATACCCTGGTGGGTCAAGCCAAGATGGCTTCTTCCAATTGTCCTATCTCAGCCAGAGCGGTTCTCAGTCTTCTTGGCCTCATGGCAGTGGCTATTTCCATGGTCCCTTTGGCCAGACTCCACATGCAGATTGCACAATGGACTCTGAGCTCTCAGTGGGATCAGAAGGAAGACGATCTAGATTGCCCAATTCTAATCTCCACCCCAATTCAATGAGACCTGTTGTGGTGGCAGGACCCCATCAGTGTTTTTTTTGGGGGGGGGGCCTCCTTTCCAGGCTCCTTCCCACTCCCAGTTCTAGCCACAGATGTGTTGAGGCACGGTTGCTTTGTCCACATGGGACACCACAGAACCCAGGGTCTGTGGTCCCCTGTGGAAACGCACTTGCACATCAATGTGCTGGAAATGAGGGCAGTGCTTTATGCTCACCAAACTTTTCAGCACATGCTTCTTCAAGTCGTCCTTTTGATTCAGACAGACAACATGTGCGTAGTGTGGTACATAAACAAACCGGGGCACTCGCTCATGTCCCCTTTGCAGGGAAGCAGTGCGGGTCTGGAATTGGGTAGTTTTGCACAAAGTGCGTATGAGAGCGGTTCACGTCCCAGGAGTGCAGAACGTCTTCGCAGACAGTCTAAGCCACACCAGAGTAAGGGCTCATGAGTGGGAGCTAAAACAAGCGGTGATAGATCACATCTTCAACCTGTGGGGTCATCCAGAGGTGAATCTGTTCGCAGCACCATTAAACACAAAATTTTCCAAGTTTTGTTCACTCAATTCCGAGCATGGTGATTTCTGGCTAGATGCGCTGTCGCTGTCTTGGACAGGGAGGTTTCTGTACACATTTCCTCCCTTCCCACTGTTACAGAGAGTGTTGACCAAGCTTCAGTTGGATGGGGCTCAAATGATTTTGATAGCTCTGTTGTGGCCTCGACAGATCTGGTTCCCCCTGCTTCGGCGTCTAGTGGTGGAACCTCCGATTCCTGTTCCTCTGTCTTACGACCTTCTCACTCAGAAAAAGGGCACACTGGTTCATCCGGGACTGAAGTCCCGTCATCTTCATGCGTGGCACCTCAGTATATAGCTGCTTCACAGTTTGGGGTTTCTCCCAGGGTAGCTCAAATTCTGGTGGAAGCAAGGAAACCATCCACCAGAACTACCTATGCCATGAAGTGGAAGTGTTTCTCTATTTGGGCCACTGCCAAAGATCTGGACCCTTTTTCATGCCCTGCTCCCCAGGTCATGGAGTACCTGCTTCATCTTTCTGACCTGAGCCTGAGTTATTCCTGATTGAAGGTGTGTTTAGCAGCCGTCTTGGACTACCGTGATCCATTAACTCACTCTGCTCTAGAATGGAATCTTGAGTGAGTGCTGTAGTCCTCTGTGAAAAAATGGCTGTTTTCCTGAGCAGTTAGAATGTTTGGAAGTAAAATGGTAGCACTCCGACTTGGAGTATAAATAACTAAAGTACAACTCCTATCACAAAACTTACAGCACGAAGTTTGCTCACAATAAAAAAATCTTTAAAATGAGGGGTCACACGTTAGTAGCATTAACGTTTTGTTTTTTCTACAGAGCATGTAACGATGAACATTTAAATTTTTTCTTTTAAAAAAAAAAAAAAAACACCTTAGAGGTGGCAAATGTCTGCTGAATGATGGTTTTCCATCACACTAACATCTGTGCATTACACTGCCATACTTTAGAGTATTTCTGAGCTGTTTTACATAATAAAACAGACCATAAACTGAGGCATGTGCCAATACATAACGCCAGTAAACAGAATGAATTCGGAAAAATGCTCTGCACAACTGCCCACATGATGCACAAACCACGATAACTGAAAAAGTATGCCTCCTAGCCCCTAGACACCTGCACGGAAAATGTTCACAATAACAAGCGCTTTAAAATGATGGGTCACTCATGTTAGTGGCATTTGCAGATATGTTTTTACAGTTCCTGAAATGATAAAGAGCATTTTTTTTTTTTTTACATTTTGTTCCCAAATAAAACCTACATCATATAAAGTACACCTCCTAGACCCCAGATACCAGCATGATAATTGTTCACATTAAAGAGACCTTTCAAATGATGGGTCACACACATTTCTAGCATTTACAGTACCTGAAACGGAGGAAAATCACATTTTTACACTTTTTTTTATCCCCAAAAAATTAAAACACAAAAAAGTACACCTCCTAGCTCCTAGACACCAGCATACTAATTTTTCACAATGGAAAAGAGCTTTCAAATCAGGGATCACGTTTCTAGCATTTAGAATTATTTTTTTTAACGGTACCTGCAATGGAGAAAAATAGCATTTTCTTCACTGTTTAACCCAAATTAAAACCTAAAAAAAATCTGAAAGGTAACAAATGTGTCCAATATAAAGTCGGTATTCTGGTAGGTAGGAATGTTTCCTACCGACCTGCACTTTGCAGTAACCTTATCCCTGATTGGTTGATCCAGAAAGTGCATAAGAAGTGCGGCACGCACATATGCGCTCTGGGGATGAGATGAAGTGAATGCCTGACGCACAAATGTGCTATGGGGATTAGAGGAATTTTCCTGATGACGCACATACGCGCTATGGGGCTGAGTGAATTAAGAGGCAAGACAATGGCTCAGTTAGAGGTCTCCAAAATCTTTTTGAAAGGTATTCTGCATCTGAAACCCCCGGTGCGAAATCCTGTGCCACCGTGGGACCTTAATTTTTTGTTAGAAAAATTGATTTTACCTCTCTTTGAGCTGGCAAGCTCTTGTGAGTTACGCTTTTTGTCCTGGAAAGCATTATTTTTGGTTGCCGTTGCTTCAGCTCGTAGAATTTCTGAGTTTCAGGCCCTGATGTGCAAGGTGTCTTATTTGATTTTTCGCAGAGACTGGGTGGCTCTATGTACAAATCCTAAGTGTCTTCCTAAGGTCGTGCCCGAAAACGACCCTTAATCAGTCCTTAGAATTGCCGATATATTATCCCAAGCATTCCAGTCGGGGTGAAGCCATCCTGCATACGTTGGATGTGCACTGGATCCTTTGTTACTACATGAACCGGACAAAAGATGTCCGTAAAATGGATCAACTTTTTGTTTCTTTCGCACCAAAGAGGGCGGATGCAGCAGTTTCCAAGCAGTGTCTTTCCAAATGACTGGCAGACTGTTACTTTTTGTTACCAGAAGTATGGTAAGGTCCTCCCAGGTCAAGTCAAAGGACATTCTACCAGGGGAATGGCTGCTTCCACAGTCTGAATCAGGAACATCTCTGCTGCAGATATTTGAGCGGCAGTGACATGAAGTTCTGTCCACACTTTCACGAAGCATTATAGTCTGGACATTGCCTCTAGGCACAGGGCTGCTTTTGGGCTAACAGTCCTCCAAGGACTCTTGTCCTAACTTCCTCAGTACTGGGTTGTGTTCCAGCCTCCCTAGTTTTTCTCTTGTTCCTTGGACAGTTTACTGCTTGGGACTCAGTCCTGCATGTTATTACCTACTGCAAGAGCCCTCTTGAAGTAAGATAGTACAGTTACATAAGAACTTACCGTAACAGTAGATCTTCAAGAGGGGCTCTTGCAGAAGGTAATACTTTTCCCACCCACCTTCCCCCTTTTCTGTCTGGGGTGTATCTTATTTCTCCAAGAATCCATTTCTTCAGGGGATCCAGGAGCCTCTTTTTCTTCTCCTGTCGCATCCTTTTCTTGGTCTCTAGCAATAGAACTGGAGGGCGGATGTGGGGGCCGCCCACTATATAGGGTCATGCTGACGCTGGTCACGGGATGTCCAGTGGGCGGTCCTCCATCAGACTATGCTGGCAGAAGTTTCCGTGCGGGGATCAGTCCTACATGATGTTACCTACTGCAAGAGCCTCGCGAAGATCTGCTGTTACGGTAAGTTCTTACGTAACTGTACTTTACCGCCTCTCCTAAAGAGGTATATGCACAAAAGCGCCTTGATAAAACAATATCCCATGATAAAGTGCTATAGCAATAAATATAAAGTGACAGGAGTGCACGGTATATGGTGCATAAAGAATGGCAATGCTAGAAGAAAAGCAAAGGATTATATACAGTTATTTAAGGAGATATTAGCAGTTAATAAATATTCCAGAGTGTCTAAAATTAATGTATGTCATCGGAGAGTATGAACGTTCACCGTATCAAGTTTTTAACCACTGGTAAGTATGATTAAATATGTACTCATAAGAAATACTTGCTAATCCAAGATAACTGTATATGGACTTTGCATTTCCTATGTTTTGCACAATATTGGGGTACAGCACTGTAAAGGATTAATCTGAAGTCAAAGTAATATATCTGTTGAGGGGCATGGATATAGTTCACTATCCACACTCTGGCAGTTCCTCTGGAAGTGATGATTTGTCAGATGTCATGAAGCTAAGCTGATCCCACCACCTGGGTGGTTTATCCCCAAACTCTGCCCTGTGATGTCAGGGCTTTTTTTCTGTTGGAAAGACAGGTCACCAATTTCATGGCACTCTCTTAGGATTAGTGCGCCATAGGCAAACCTTTACTTTCAAAATTTTGTAACTCTAGTGACTTTATTTCCTTAGTGCCTGTGATGCTTCTTTCTGATTGACAATGGAGCAATATAGGCTGGGGTTCAAGTTCTGCATTCAGTGCCAACAGCAGATGTCAGTCACCAACCTGCACGACACATGCCTGTACTGCCTGGGTGGGCAGCACAACATTGCCGGGTGCAGCCTCTGTTTATCCATGCTCCCTGAATCTCTTGAGGACAGGAAGCACTGGCTGACCCTTGTACAGCCTTGGGAACGGGATCTGGAAGACCGCCCTATGAGCTGCAAAAAGGCATTGGTGGCTGCTATGTTGCCTTATCCACAGACTTCATGCCAAGTATCTTGTACACATTGAAACTTACTTGCCTTTTGGACTCCTAGTGGACTGTGTATTGCTCAGTGATTTTTGCCTCAATATTTATACTATGTCTTCTTGTACAACATGTAGTCTAAATGATGTGGCTCCTTATTTATTTGTTTTTGTTTACCAGGTAAGCACACTAGACAACCAAGTGCCTATTTTCAGGTGCGACACGGGAGATTAGAGATACATTCATGAATTACAAGGATACAGTCAGGTACAACAGGCAAAACAATAAGAGCAGGTACAAGTAAGGGCATCAGTCATAAACATGGTAAATGCAGCAACACCAGAGGGCATTACGTACACAGTGGCAGGAAGATAAAAACCTAGTACATAGGAGGCAGCCCATCGACTGAGTATAGAGACAACATGGCATTTGTAGGTTGGGGTAGTAGAGAACGTCAAGGAGATTACAAGAGGGGGATAGGAGAGGCCAGTAAATTACTCAGAGGAAAAAAGCAGATGGCCTAGCACAAATTGATCCAGTAGAGCAAGGAAGGATCCATCCCAAGCTGATTCATTGATCTCCGTATGTATCGCCAGAAGGGAGGGTCAGGATATCCTACACCATAGAGGAGTAAGAAACAGTGGGATATGCGCAGGAGTACCTTAAGTGCAAGTGCAGGTGCAGGGGCAGGGAAAGGCAGACTTGAGGAAGCCCCAGAGGGAAGCTTTAAAACAGGAATGGGAAGTAGAAGAGCGAGTGCTCGCTGGAAGGCAGTCCTTCCTTTTGCAATTCAGAATGATGTAATTCCCTCCTACTGTAATTTCTACCCTGTCCTAGTTTTAACTTTTTGTCTGGATTTGTCTTCATTACCCTCTGACATGGAACCTTTGTATAAGGAGCGCTCAGTTCAAAGGTACTCGTAATATGAATCAATAAATAAATATGTCGGCTTAGCAACTTAAAGCTTTCGTAGCAGAAGCAACAGCTGCCGCAGCGGGCACCTCCTTAGTCTCCGTGCTGCTTCTAACTTGGGCCAGCTTTGGAGGGTCATTCATGGAGGGGTTCCGTAAAATGTGCATGGCCCTCCAGACCTTAGGGGAGAGCCTTGCCCACTGTGGTAAGAAACAAAAGCACCACCAGCACCGATTGTGGGACGGGGAGAGATCGAGATCCGCCTTATCCCTCAATTCCCCTGACTGCTTGACTCTGGTAGAGACCTCTTCAGTTGAGGGGAAGGTCAAGAGCTCCTTGGTACCCGCTTCGGGCTTATTGGCCGCCTCAACTCCAGTCGAAGAGGTTGTGGAAATTTTCCTCAAGCCTGTCAGTTGGCTGTCGGACAAGCTAGACGAGTTGATTTTGCAGACCTCAGTAGTCCCGGTACTCACTCAGGAGGGCATGAACCAATCGGTATCCCCAACTGGTTCACTTCAGAAGTGGCCTTCACTGTCAGTCGAGCCTTCGTATCCTGTCCTGGTTAATGTGGCCAGTCATGTGGTTTACCACAGCCAGCCCAAAAGCTCACCTCACTGTGAATCTTTTGGTCGAGGTCTTGATCGAGGCTCCCTAGTTCTTGAGCCCCGCTTGACCAGGAAGTATCGCCATCAACGCTTCTCTACCTCCTCTGTCGAGGAGAAGCATCGCAGCAAGCTGTGACAGTGCTTCGAGGAACTCCTCTGGCAACAGTGGGTCGTTGCAGTGCAGGGCTCTACCCATGGAACATCCAGTCCACCTGGTAGTCACCAGTGTTGCCTTTGTCAGTCAGGGCATCACAGGTGCTTTCCGCTACTGCTTCTTCACCCCTTCGAGTGAAGCAGTCTCCACCACAGCCAAAGATGGGCGCTCCAAACAAGGAGCCTGTGCAACCACTGGCTTGCCATGCCTGTTGTCATTGCAGATCAACCCAAGTGAGGATTCTTGGGTGGTGCATGGCAAGAAACGATTGAGGGCCATTTATGAGGAGTCCTTAGACACTTTAGACCCTGAATCCATGGCCTCCTCTAGAACTCTTCTCCTTAACAAGAGTTCTGTCGGAGTTCACTGAGCGTTGCCCTGTGTCTTTTGGGGTGCTTATCAGACTAATCTCAGTGTCCGTGTCTGTACCACTCGAGGCAGTCCAGAAAAGGGCTAAGTGCCCTCTCACAGATATTTTGGAAAGGGACAATACCCTGGGGTTCGCCTTTCCTATTGGTTGAGGCCATCTTGTCTGGCTCTGAAGCTTTGGCAGTGTCCAGCATCCTACCCAGCACCCTCTGCCCACATGATCCGCAAGTATGCCGTCCCTATCTGGATTTTTGGACCACCCTTCCACTGAAGGGCTGATGTCTGATTTGGCCTTCCACAAATCTGGGAGCCAAGAGGACATGGATAAGTCCCTGGACAAGGAGTCAAGAAAGATTGACCAACACCACTAAAAAGGTTTGTGTTGTGGCATCTTTGGGTCTCCATCGGGTGAGCTGTGCTGTGATGATGGCTAACTTCCATCACTCCCTGATTGGGGGGGGGGGTTAACACCACCTTTCCTTGCTTCTCTGCTGATCAGCAGTTGGTGGTGAAGGTCATCATAGACCATGGTTAATCACCAGTTCCAGATGGCCTTGGACATTGGCGGTTCTTGTGCTCATGCCATGGTGGCAGCTGTCTTCAGGCATCGCAGGGCCTGACTGCGTCTGTCCACGTTCACAGAGAACAGCCAGCATAAGCTGCCAGATGCCCTTTTCCTGGGTACTGATCTCTTTGGCCCTAGGGTAGAGGGACATATCACCTACATCAAGTCCAGTGCCACCCCTGACTCTGTGGCATCATCCAAGAAGATCAAAAGAAGTCGTCTAAACAATCCAGTACTGGTCCTTTCTGCCACAGCCTACCTAGCAGCAGCCCCAGCAGAGGTAGTACGAGGCCTGGTGACAAGTTCAGGAACCAGGGCCCTGAGAAAGGTGGGGGCAGGGATGGTGTTGCCCATCCGGCCACATCAGCCAGTGCGCCCCTCTCAAAAGAGCTGCCCAGTGACTGGTTGGTGAGGCATCATCCCTCCGCCTGTCCTGTTTCTTCCTGCACTCCCAGTCCGGGGTCTGCTACATCTCTTGCCACATTGGTCCTCTATCGCAACAGACAAGTGGATGCTAGAAATGGTAGGCAGAGGACTGCCTCTGGACTTTGCAGCTCTCCCATCTTACTGACTCCATGCCCCTTGGGAGTTCAGGGTGTTGCAGGACATGCTGTCCGCCCTTCAGGAGGACATCACTCGGCTCCTCTCAAAAGGAGCCATATCCCATGTCCCCGACTCCCTGGACAGTCAGGGTTACATGTCTAGGCACTTCCTGGTTCTGAAACTGATTTGGGGGGGGGGGGTTGTGCCCTCTGCTGGATCTACACAATCTGAACCAGTTCATGTAGAAGCAAGGGTTCCGGTTGGTCAGTCTAAATCAGGTCATTCCATCTCTGGAATAAAACATATGGTTCTGTTTCCCTGGATCTTCAGGATGCACTCTTCCACATCCTAGTTCATCCGTCCCACTGGCTGGTACTTGCAGTTCGGTGCAGAAGGGATCTTATACCAGTTCCAGATCATGCCCTTCTGCCTTTACTCACATCCATGGACTTCACTAAGTGCATGGCAGTGGTTGCGGCCTTCCAGCGGTACTGAAGCATCAGAGTGTATCCTTGCCTGTATAACTGGCCAATAGCCAGGTCATCCAAGGAGACCATAGAGAATCCTGGAGGGATCTGACTCTTCATACCTGTTGAGACATGAGCCTCCTGCTCAACTCAAGACAAGTATAAGCTGGAACCTTCGCAGGTGATCAGGTGTTAATCGGAGCAGAACTAGACTCCCTGCAGAATTGAGCACTGGATCTTACATCCTTTTGCCTGATCATTTCAAGTTGGGCTGTCATGTCCTGCCTGAGATTTTCTGTGGCTGGTGGGGTACATGACGTCCTGCACCAGCGTGATCCATTGGGTACGCTGGCAGATACACCACCTGTAGTGTGAGTTGAGCCACCCGTAGTCCCAACGCTTACGACACTTGGACCAGCCAGTCACTGTGACCCAGCCAGTGTGGGACTCCACCCAGTGGTGGCTGGTCCCAGAACATCTGGAGGAAGGAATTCCATTTTTCCACCCAGAGCCAACCGTCATGCTAATGTTGGATGTGTTTCTGATGGGGAGGGGAGCACACCCGGGAGAGGGCAGAGCCCATGGGTTCTGGTATCCCCGGATGTCCCGGCACCACGCAAACCTGCTGGAGCTCCGTGTAGCAGCTGGCTCTGACTGAATTTGCTCCTCTAGTCAGGAGTCTGGTCATGCAGGTCCAGATGGACAACACCACGTCGATGTTCTGCTTGAGCAGGCAGGCTGGAACACAATCCCTTCCCCTTTTTTTGGGGAGGCCCTCCGCACCTGGACCCTTGTGTTATAGCCTTGGTGCAGATCTGGTGGTGCATGTCACAAGAGAGAACAGTCAGCTGGGTAGGAGAAATATTGCACAAGTTGTCCTTGAATCAGGAGGTAGTGAACCACCTGTTCTCCCCTGTGGGGCACTTCTCTGGTGCATCTGTTTGCCTCCTGTGAGAATGCCAGACTGAGGCAGTTTTGTGCCCACCCCCAACAGTCTGGACAAAGATGTGGGATGCCTTTCCAAGGCCCTAGACCCTAGGTCTCAGGTACACCTATATTCCCTTCCTCTTGATGCACAGGGTGGTGGTCAAGGCCCAGAAGGACAAGGCTCGGATGACCCTGTTATCTCCAGATTGGCCAGGATAGTTCTGGTATCTGGATCTCCTCAGCCTTTAGCAGCAGACCTCCATGGTGGCTGCCTCTTCACCTGAATCTATTGATGAGACATAGGGGGTGGTCCTGCACCCTGACTTGCAGTCCCTGCATCTTACAGTCTGGTTCCAGAGTGACTAGAGTTCCCAGGCCTTAGATCTGTCAGAAGTGCTCCACATTGTGAAGGCCTCCCATAAAGAGTTGACCTGCAGGTGCTATGCATTTAAGTGGAAGAGGTTCTCCTTTTGGTGCCAGAGCAAGAAGCTTGATCCCATTGTCTGTCCTGTGGCGAGCACCTTGGAATACACCTGTTCCCTCTCTCAGTTGGGACAGTGTGCGGCAACCCTTTAGGTGAACCTGGCAACCATCTCTGCTTATGGGGCATGGTCTGGTAAGCCAGTGATTGCACAGAGGAAGGTGGCTGAATGCGTTTTCAAAATCCTGGATCACCTTTCCTCTCTGGTGTGTGAACCACCACCATGTGACTTACTACTGGTGATGGCTATGCTCAGGGCAAGCCTTTCGAGCCTGTGCACAGGTGTGAGATGTCACACCTGTCATAGAAGATGGCCTTTGTTGGTCATCACATTGGCCAAAAGGATCAGTGATTTCCAGGCACTATTGGTGGAGTCTCATTACCTGGTCTTCGACAAGGACAAGGTCGTTCTTTGCCTCCACTCAAACGTTCCTCTCAAAGGTAGTATTGGAGTTTTACCTTAACCAGGTGATTAGCTTACTGGTATTTTTTATTTATTAATGAGATCAGAATTACAACCCTTTGAGACAGAGACTCTTTTGCAAAGGCTCCACGTCATGGTGAGAATAAACATAGAAGATAAAAATAACATACTGACAACGGCATTACACAAATAACTGAGGTAGAGAGAGAAATGAAACACCGTGAATACACATTGTGATGGTTACAAGGAAAGTACAGTTGTGACAGGCAAGAAGCCCCAAGTCAAAATAATAAAATTAATAAAAGGTGGGACAAATAGGAGGCAGTGTCAATAGAGGCAATGAGTAATTTAGATCAGCACCTTTAACATAAGGATGATACATAAGATAAGGAGAACAGGAGTGAGGGAGGGACGGGGTAGGTGCTGAAAGGGGATGCACAACCAAAGTGTTGTTCGATGGCAGTCATAGTTACTGGAAGAAATTATCGCATTTCTAAGACTAGATTTGAAATGGCTGATCTTCAGTATCGCTGTGGTTTCAGTGGGTAGCTCATTTAACCAAAGGGGTGCTTGGTAGTAGAAGGTGCTTTGACCCAATGAGGTCTTACACCAGGGGACTGCCAACAATGCCCTAGTTGATAGACTGGTGGCCCTAGAAGGGGGGGGGGGGCAAGTTGGAGCAAGGTGCAAAGGCCAGGTGGGGCCAACCCGAGAAGGACCTTTTTTGCGAGAAGGCAGGTGTGGTAACAAAGTCTCCCTTCAAAGTTTAGCCAGTTTGAGAGCTGTCACACTTTATCACCAAATGGCAGGCTTTGTCGAGGGCAACCTTGACCCTGCTAGGGGCTGTGTTGTTGGCAGTACCATAGAGGGCAATGCCGTAATCTACCAGGGAGAGCACCGAGGAGGAGACCGCCAGATGGAGTGCATCAGGGGTGAGACACCTCTTATGTCTAAACAGAAGGCCAATTTTGGAATTAATGGCTGCACAGAGGGTGTAAATGTGGTTATTATAAGTGACCATGGGATCAAGTGTGATACCTAGGTACTTAAAAGAGGTCTCCTTCTCGAGGACAGTGTTCAGGGAGTTGAGGATAGTCAGGGGTGTTGTTGCATGTTTGTTCTGATGGTGAGCAAAGACTATGACTTTAGTTTTTTCATAATTTAACACCAGCTTGTGTTCTGTGAACCAGGCTTCAGCGTCTGTGAAGCATTTTTGGAGCTCAGGTTGGAGGGGGACAGGGTCAGGGTGGGAACAAAAGAGGACAGCGTCATCAGCGTAAAGTATTATTTTCCCAGGGCAGGAGTTGGAGAGGGCATTTAGGAGGAGACTAAACAGTAACGGTCCTAAGATAGAGCCTTGTGGGACCCCTGAGCGAACCGGGAGACATGATGAGAGGGATGTCCCAATCTTAACTCTCTGGGAACGATCGCTGAGGTAGTCTGAGAACCACGAGGCAATGTCAGGGGCAAGGCCCAGGGAAAGGGTATTTATCAGAAGGGGGTGGTTGACTGTATCAAAGCCTTTGGTCAGCTCTATGTAAACAGATCCAACCAAGTGGCCACTATCAAGGGGTTGGTGGATGAAGCTAGAGTATTCGAGTAGTGCAGTTGTGGTACTATGACCTGCTCTGAAACAGTGCTGCTCTGGGCATAGGAGATTATATGCGGTTAAGTGGTCAGTGAGCTGGTCTGAATCAATTTTTTCGAGAGCCTTGGACGGGGGGGATGGATAGAGAAATTAGGTGGGAGGACACTACTAAGGTCCAAGAACATGGTATGTAGGGATTCGGCGATGAGCGTGGGGTCTTGGGTGATGATTCCATTACAGTGAGTTGGGGGGGGGACACTGTCTTGCTGTTGAGTTCTTTGATGATGTTCCAGAAATTGCGTCCATTTCCCCAATAGGAGGACAGTGTCTCCTGATAGTAGGCAGCCTTTACCTTACGGACTTCCCAGGTGCACTTATTTCTTGCCGCCCTGTATTGCTGTCTGTCAGCAGGCTTACCAAAGTCGAGGGCTTTGTGCCATAGGTTATCCCTAAGTCACATGAGCTCATGGAGGGTCTGCTGCGATATCCATGGGGTGACAGGGCCTTTGATGAACTGTTTGGAAAAAGGGGCGAAGAATCACAACCATCATTAAAAGTGGTGATGAAATGGGAAAGGGCTGTATCCACAGACTGGATTGCGTCAATTGGTGACCAGTCACAGGAGTAGATGTAGTTTTGGAAATGACCAAGCGCTCCCTTTTTTAGGCGGCGCTGGAAGGTAAATTTTGAGGGGGGGTTGTTGGTCCTGAGTGACCAGGTACAGATTGTGGGCGAATGGTCACTCGGGGCATTGGGCAGTACAGAGATGTTTGATAGTCTATCTGGCTTGTTAGTTAGTATGAGATCGATAAGAGTGGATGTTCTTGTGTTTGTGTTCATACGCATGAGGCAGTGACAGTTTGAGTGAGGTTCAATGCTGCAATGGCATCTTTAAATGGAGCAGTCTTTTGGGACTGCCAGTTGACATTAAAGTCACCCATAGCATTGATTCTGGAGTTGGCTGGGAGATGCAGTTGGTGATAGAGTTGAATGCCAGCTTTTGATTTCTGGGTGGGATGTAAACAGCCATGATATACAGTGACTGTCTGGCGTTACTTAGGCTGACTTTGACAGTAAGGGCCTGTGCTCCATGGCTGGGCGAATCAGAGGGGATGATTTGGCCGTAAACGGTGTTCCAAAGGTATATGGCACATCCACCCCCTCTAGCGACAAGCCTATCTGCCCCAAATATTTGGTAGCCATTTAGGTTTACATCGTCTTTTGTGTTTGGAGAGAGCCAGGTCTCTGCGATAGCCAGTATGTCAGGCTGGTGCTGTACCACCCACCCTTGAAGGTTATCGAATTTTTTTGGGAGACTACAGATGTTCATGGAGGCAATTTTAAGACTGTTGGTGCATCTAATAGAGGTGGGTGTGGAGAAAGGGCCAGGGTTAGGGTGCACATTTCCTGATAGGAGGAGGAGGAGTAGGGCAGTTCTGACCAGGGCTGCTTTGAGCAGCTTCACTCTTAGGTTAGGGCTATATGTGGTAATGGGAGCCGTTACGGGTATAGAGAGGGTCAAGGTGTGACGGGCTATGAGTAGCTGTGTGTGGAAGCTGGAGTGTTGAGCGCATGCCAACGGTAGTCCTGACAAAGGGATGTGTGAGGGCAATTGTATACAGGTGCCATGACTCTGGTGGGGGTGCTGCAAGGTATGCAAGAGGCCGACACTTGTTCTAGGAACAACGTTATCTGCGGTGATAGGCACATACCAGTAGGGGGCAGTAAGGCTCAGTAGGGTAAGGATGCCCTTGATGCTGCGTGGTGGTTTCATTGTAGGGGTGGGGGGGTAAGTTCGGTGCCAGGGGCTAGCTTGAATGTGAGAATAATCAGTTGGGTTAACGATAGTGATAGAACAGGCTCAAATAGCAAAGCGGTAGTGGCTTGGATTTTGGAGTGCGAGGTTCGAGCCCAGGAAAAGGAGCGTAATGAAAGCAGCTGGGAGAGGTGTTGTGAAACTGAGATGGTGGGAAAATAGGGGAGCGGGAACGCTAGTTGGAGGACACAGGAAAGAGCTGAGGCAGGAGAGAAGGGTGCACATGATTGACCCCTGGTGGTGAATCAGTACAACCTGCTGATGAGAAACCAAGCACTTACAGAATGTGATGTCAAGTCATGTGACCACACATCGACAATAAAGGGGAGGGCTGACCTTGGGTTGGGGGGTGGCTGGGGTGTCGATGCGAAGTGTCGATGGGTAAACACCCTGTCAAGCAGATGGTGAACCCCTTCACCTTTGTGGCCAAATGGGAGCTCCAAAATCCAGGCGCCTCTGCTGCGGTGTGGAGTGTGGGTCTCATGCAGGCCTAGATTGGGGGAGAACAATGGAGGGATTAACATCTGGCGAGAGGCCTAGGGCCGACATTCCACTGTGCATGCGTGGACCTGGGACAGGATGGCACCAGCATGAAACAGTATGTAATTAACTCAGACTCTAACAGCATTTACCAGAAACTGCTAAAATGTAACTATACACATCTACACTGACTACACATCTCCCATATACAGTTTGTCAGAACCCCGCTCATTAACCTGACTGAAACATTGTTCAGTAAAACAGGCTACACAGTCCCCAACAAGGCGCTTAAAGTACTTGCTGAGAATGAGCCCCTAGACAATCCGAATTAGCCGTGCAACACAGCCGTGTAGTCTTTCAGTCTCTGTATGGTGACTTAAAGTCGCTAGATTTCAGCTGGAGAATTGTCCAAACACAGTTTGTCTTGTGAAAAAACACTCTGTCAAGGGTGCTGTTAGGTGGACAGTGACCCCCTTTATCTTTGCTGCTGAATGGGAGCTCCAGATTCCAAGCGCCTCTGCTGCGAGTGGGGAGTGTGTGGTATACTTTACCAAACCTTTTTCGGAGGCCGACCACAGGCTCCATATTTTGAACCTGCATAGGGCACTCTCATTACAAGGAGCGCACAGCTGAAGTTCAGAGTGAGGCTCACCCGTTGTTTGTAGCACATGGTACCCTGAAGCCGTGCCTGGCAGACCAGCAGCAAAGCAGACGATTGGCTGGTAACGAGCCTCCTGTAAGGCTTGGCGCTCATTGCACTAGACATATCACTGTCTTGGTGGCTGCTTCCGAAGACATCCCTATACAGGAGATCTGTAGGGCTGCTACGTGGAAGTTGGCACACACCTTCATTTCCCACTACAGCATCAACCTACAGTCACATAGGGATGCTGCTTTTTTGGACCTTGGTTCTCCAGTCTTTGTTCACCAAATAGGGCTGTGCACCTTGCCCTCTCCTCCTGGAGAACTGCTATGAGTTTGCCAGAGTGCGGATAGTGAACTATATCCACACCCCTAGAAAAATAGACTACTCAACTGTAACCGTAGTTCTAGGAGTGGTATATAGTTCAGGTCCACAAAACCCACCTGGCCTGCTAGGGTGTGGATGTGAACTATATACCACTCCTATAACTACTGTTACAGGTGAGTAATCTATTGTGTGGATTAGCCAGGAAGTTATCTTTTGTATGAAGAGCTTACTTGATATGAAATCACAGAAACCACTTTTAAGTTAAATGGCTACCAGTGACTACAGCTAAAGCCTCTGTTGATGTGTGAATATTAAATGTGACCGGGGAAATGAGTTCAGTGGCTGGAAAGTTTGTTGTGTAGATAGAAGCTGAGATTTTGTAAGAGCATTAGCCTGCCCATTCCGTTGCACCACCCCTAGTAATAAGGAGCAGCTCACCACCAGTACTTGTTTGGGAGTGTTGCCTCTGGCATATGTCTCTGTTGCTACTCCTGGCTTAGGGTGGCTGACTTTGCCACTGATATTTAGCAGTCTGTGCTTAATGCCCTTTCTGTGGCCAGAAGCTATTTGGCCATGATGTGGAGATGGCTTTGCAGTAGTTGCAGTCCTCTAAAATAACTTTGCCCTCTCTTAAGGATCTCATCCCTTCAGTCTCACCATAATGATATAAGTTCTTCTCTTAGGCCCTACTCTTGTCCAACGTGAGGCTATGCCTCCTCTGTGGTGAATACACCATGTTCACCCTCCTGAGAACCACACTTTTTCCACCATGATGCAGCCGATGCAAGCTGCCATGGTTTTACACTAGAAGAGCAGGATACTGCTGAAAAGAACCTCCTGGAGCTCTTGGAGCTCCCAGAATCTCCTGCCTTTGTGGTGCCTTTAGTCGCAACATTAGAGAATGTCGCCTTTGCAGCTTCTGCCCCTTCTGGGAAAAGTTTATGCCACACAACCTGAGGCAGACTCAGTGGTGATTAATGCTGCCCATGACAGGTCTACGTTACCTAAACACCCACGTTCCCTACCTCTTGATAAGGAATCCAGGAGGTTGGATGTCATTGGTAAGAGGACTTACACCTCTGCATCGCGGAGCCTTCATATTGCTAACTGTCAGGCCCATATGATGAATTACCAGAGCACTGTCTGGAGGAAGGGTAAGGCTGCTTCACAGGCCTTGCCTGTGGGTACCTCAAAGTAAGAGCTATTAAAAGCTTGACTGACTGGTGCTGATGTGGGCAAACATGTGCTCCGCACATCTTATGATGTTTCTGATGCTTGGCAGGGCTGCAGCTCCTGGCATCTGTCTTAGGAGGTGCTCGTGGCTGAGAGTGGCAGACTTTGCCACAGATATCCAACATCCCATTCTGTGTGCCCCATTTAGAGGGCAAAAGTTGCTTGGGTACGATGTGCAGGAGACTCTCAAAGATCTCCAGGCTTCGAGCAGGACTTTAAAGTCCATGCACTCCCTCTGCCATACCTAACCTAAGGGTAGGAGTGGGAGGGAGGTGCCTTTAGTCCCGCTGGTGTTAAGGAACAGCACACACACACTAGACAGCAGAGCTGGAGTGAAGGAGCTGGGGCCTTGCCAGCCCCCTACCCCCATGACCCCAGGTGCCCATACAAAGGCACATAGAGGTGGTGGAGACACGGCTTGACTCCTTGTAGACCCCCCAACCACCTTTACCTCTAGGGATTGTTGTAGGTAAACAACTGTCCCTTCATTTAGACCAGGGAAGGGAGGTAACTACAGACACCAGGGTTCGGGAGTTCATTGAGAAGGGGCATGCTATGGAACTTCTGGACAACCCTCCAGATTATCACCCACCTGTCACAACATATACCCCCACGGGGCACCTGCCCTTATTGCTGGAGGAAGTGCAGACATTGCTGCAATAGAGGATCATAGAACCTCTGCCTCTAGAGTAAAGGAACACAGGTTTTTACTCATGGTATTTCCTTGTCCCAAAGTGGACAGGAGACCTGAGGACTATTCTGAATCTCGGGGATCTCGGCTTCCTTATAGAATGCAAGAAGTTCAGAATGGCCATTTTGCAGGGTCTCCTTCCGTTACTGCAAACGGGATTGGATGTGCTCCCTGGATGTGAAGGACACATACCTTCATATCAAAATTCGGAAACTCACAGAAAATACTTGAGGATCTGATTTCGAGAGGGCTCTTGCAGTGGGTAATAACCATTAGGACTAGAGCCACCAGGCGTTAGGACCACACGGAAAACTTTAGCTAGCAGTGTTTGGTGAGGACGCCCACACCGACATCCGCGAAGACAGCGTCAGCGTGGCGCTTTATAAGTGGCGGTCCCCCACCCGCCCTCCAGTTCTTTCCCGCCGTCAGCCTGGGCACGTCAGACCTCGCGGAGAATGCTGCTTCAGTCAACCGCCATTTTCAGATGAGTACTTAACGGTTTTTTCTTTATGTTCTGCATTTATAGAAAAGTAGATCTTTTTCGTGCATATCTTCTCAGACGCCTTCCGAGTTGCATAAGAATGAGTTTAATTCCTGTAGCAGACAGCTCCCTCATAAGGACGTCCATTCCCTTTGTCTTTTCTGCGTGGGACCCGAGCACAAGACCAAGGACTGTGAAGCCTGCTTGAATTTCAACCAGACCACACAGAAACACCGCCAACAGGCCCTGGAAGCCCACGTTCTTAAACTGAAGATGGCTTCCATGGAGAAGGAGCTGCAGAAGCTGCGGGGATCGTCTTCCTCACTGGGGGGGTTCTTCTGACTCCCACAGGAAGAAGGACGACAAGGAGAAGCAACAGGACCACGATCGGTTTCCTTCTCGCCCGCAGCCTCCTTCGGAAGCCAGGAACACCGGGCAGCCTCCCGTTAATGTGGGTAATGCTCCACCGCCTAAGTCTGCTTCCTCCTCCACGGAGCAGCCCTTGGTTCCCCTGACTGAGCTGGTTGCCATTCAGGTGGGCGTCTCCGAAGTTCCAGAGAACTCCGCCACTCTTAGACCCTTCAGAACCCACGTGTCCAAGTATGGTAGCATGGCTGATAAGTCTGTCTTCAGCTCCTTTGACGACTGCCCAGGCTGATAAGCCGCACGCCAGCTCCTCTGACATCCACCCAGCCACAGCGCTTTTGTCGGGCCCCGATAACAGGCCTAATGTCAATCTGCTGGATCAGTGCCTGCTGCCACTTCGGCAGCAGCCTTCCCTAGAGGGTTCTCCCTCTCAGGATCCTTCTTCCCCGCCTCCTTTGGTGGAGACTCCTGGCTCACCTGATCTTCCTGAGCTGGAGTTGGAGGAGCATCCCCCGACACTGGGCCTTCCTCGGGATCTGATGATTCCTGTGCCATAGACTCCCCCATCTGGGCCCGATGCCCCACCCCAGACCCCGGTGGGACCCTCTGCCTCTTTGGGGCAGACGCCAAATCTTACTCTGATGGGTCCGGCACCAGACCTGACATTACCAGGCCCTTCCTAGCCTCCATCAGGACCCTCAGCTCCACCATCGGAGTCTTCGCCCAGCCTTCTAACACCAGGTTTCCCTGCGCCTCACTACCCCTCTCCAGGGTACCAGATGCTGGGATATCCGATGCCAGGCTCTCCCAAGCCCAGCTATGGTACTGTCGTGGGTTGAACAAATCAGGTCACACAGGAATCAACAAATTTGGTACAACATACCTAAATGGTATGATTTTTATTAAACAAACAAACAAAAAAAAAAAACAACAGCTTACAGCAGTGAACTTACGATAATAAACAAACAAAATAAAACTTGAAAACAGCACAGCTTCCCTGCCAAGGGTCTAGCAGTGGAACATAATCTTGTGCAGTATAACAGAGAGCAGGAGGTCCTCACATGAACTCTCCCTAACAGCATCTGACCTGAGAGTGGAGCTCCACCCCTTAGCTCAAAGCCCCACCTAATTATTAAGCTATTTACAGGAAAATTTCTTATTTCTTTGTACAATCAATTACATAGAATTTACATCAATGAAAGGCATAACAAATAATCCGTTATTATGACATCAATATAAACACCCTAATGCTCTATCAGATATGACTGCACATTTCTTGCAGAGTGGGCTGCATTATAGACAACTCCTCCCCTTTTCTAAAGGTAACCTAGGAGCTGCAGCATATAAAAGAAGGGAGAAAGGTGCTTCTGACTTTCTATAGGAGACAGCACCTTGCAAGGACACCAGCACTGATTGGAGACATGATACTCCTGGGAGCTGTGTAGATAAACCACATTTTAGTTCTTCCCTATTGTCCTGTATTTTAGTTAGTTTGCTAACTGTTTATCTTTTCAAGTACAGGATATTCCAGTCTGCACCTGTACATATCTTAAAGAAAAACATTTAAACTGGCATTGGTAATTTCTTAGTTTAACTGTCAATCCCAGCTTGCTTTTTACATTGTGAAAAAACTTTGCCTACCAAGTCTGTTTACAGACCTTTAGTTAGTTTCATTCTTTAAGTCTGCACATTTAAGGGCAGTACAGGGAAAAAGTGCTTATATTTAACTGGACCATGACGTAGAGGAGCAGAAATAGGAAGGGATGAAAATAGTTTAAATTGTAATACACAACACCAGATGGCCAGTCTGACTGCAGCATATTCTGAATGTTTTACACTGGGGGTTAGAAAGAGACAGGAAGACATAAAATGAAGGAATAAAGTGCTGTTGCACAACAGTCTTTGGAACAGATATAGGAGAGAAGAAGAAAATGTCAGGTTCAGCTAAGCACTATTCACATGGGGGGTTCAACTACCACAGGTACTCCGGGCTATCATTACCCGAATCTTGTTTATTCAGTGCTGGGTTATCACTTTCCAGGCTACCCGCCCGCGTACCAGCCTCCTCCACTCACTCCTCTACCTCCTTGGCCTCAGGAGGACTTTAGGGCAGCGCTTCAGTCTTGAAGCGAGACCAAGACCCAGCTGGTTTCTGAATTGGACCGTCGGCTGGTAGCGGCCTCCCCGCCGGTCTGACTGGAACCTATGCCCAGGTCCCTTTCACCAGTGGAATCTCATCCTACCTCGGGCCAAGCATAGTACCCAGTAGCAGGCGACGATAGGGGCCTCACAATCTCCTCTAAGGAGTTCTGTCTTCTGTTGGCTTTGTCCCTGGACGGAAACCTTTCATCGGACTCTGACACTTCCGCCTCCTCCGCTTCGGGCTTGAGACCCCTCTCTCAAGAATCCCAAGCCCCAAGGACTCTCCCAAATCCTCACCATTCCCCTCAGAGGATCCCTCTTTCACAGAGATCCTTCGGAAAATTCAAAAGGTGAATGAGTGGAAGACTGAGGACCGAGACCCTCAATGTAACGTAGAAGAATAGAAGTTGACGGCAGATAAGGACCGCAAGGCCTATCCAGTCTGCCCATTTATTTTTCTACCTTATAAATGTGCCATCGGCCTTTGCTCTATTAGTGGCCTATCTATTCATACTCATCTGTATTGCTCCCTTATGCCTATCCCATGCCTGTTTGAAGCGCTGCACTGTATTCATAGCCACCACTTCCTGAGGTAGGCTGTTCCATGCATCCACCACCCTTTCTGTGAAAAAAGAACTTCCTCACATTACCCCTTAATCGTCCTCCCTCTAATCTCATGCTGTGTCCTCTTGTCCTGCTATTTTTCTTATATTGAAACATGTTAGACTCTCTCACCTTGTTAATGCCCTTAAGATGTTTGAATGTTTCGATCATATCACCTCTCTCCCTCCTTTGCTCAAGGGTATACATATTGAGCTCGGTTAATCTGTCCTCATATGTCTTCTGATGCAGTCCCTGCACCATTTTGGCTGCCCTTTTCTGGACTGCCTCAATTTGGTTAATGTTCTTGTGAAGGTGTGGCCTGCAGTACTGCATGCAGTACTCCAGATGGGGCCTAACCACTGTCTTGTAAAGAGGGATTGTTACCTCCTTGTTACGACTTGTGATACCCCTACTGATACACCCTAACTTCTCCTAGCTTTAGCTACTGCTTTAAAGGTCTGTTTGGATGATTTCAGGTCATCTGTGATGATGATGCCCAAGTCTTTCTAGCTTTGTGACAGCCAGCAACTCCCCTCCCAGCCTATAGGTGGCTTCAGGGTTTCTCTTCCCTATGTGCATGGTCTTGCACTTCTTTGCATTAAATCCCAGTTGTCGCCCTTCCAACCATTTTGCTAGTTTATGCAGATCTCTTCTCATTCTGCCCACCCCATCTGGATCATCTACTGTGTTGCAGATCTTGGTGTCATCTGCAAACAGACAAGCCTTACCCTCTCAGTCCATCTGTAATGTCACTGATGAAGATATTGAAGAGGACTGGCCCCAGGACTGATCCGAGGTACCCACTTGTGACTTGCATCTCTTCTGACTGTATACCATTTACCACCACTCTCTGTTTTCTCCAGTCAACCAGTTTGCCACCCAGTTGACCAACTTCTGACCCACCGAGCCTACCCAGTTTATTTATCAATCTTCTATGTGAAACAGTGTCAAAGCTTTGCTGAAGTCAAGGTAGGCGACATCAACTGCTCCCCTCTGGCCACCACTCTGGTTACCCAGTCAAAGAAATCTGAGATTAGTTTGACAGGACCTTCCTTTTGTAAACCCATGCTGTCTTGGATCCTATGCCCCTATGGATTCCAGGTGTTGCACTATCCTTTCCTTAAGGAGTGCCTCCATAATCTTGCCCACTACTGAGGTAAGACTGACTGGTCTGTAGTTCCCTGCCTCCTCCCTGCTACCACCGTTGTGTTGCCAGAACACATGAGCCCTTCTCCAGTCTTCTGGGACCTCTCCTGTGTTCAGAAACTCACTAAACAGTTCTGCTAATGGCTCTGTTAATTCCACCCTTAGCTCCTTTAGTACCCTGGGATGTATGCCATCAGTTCCCATTGCCTTGTCCACTCTGAGATTAGCGAGTTCTTGTAGGGCCCTTTCTTTTGTGAAGGGAGTAGTGCTTACCTCTCTTCCCCCGTGTCCATGGTGCTGAGCTGTGGGCCGTGCCCTACCCTCTCTCCAGTAAATACTGAGCAAAAGTATCTGTTTAGGATAGACGCTTTTATAGGGTCCTCCTACTCATATGCCCCCTTTTCTCCTTTGAGCTTAGCAATACCCCCTCAGGACTTTCTCCTTTCACTAAAGTATCTATAGAAAGTCTTGTCACCTTCTTTTACTGTTTGTGCTAGTGTTTCCTCAGTTTGGGACTTTGCCTGCCTTACTGCCTTCCCTGCTTCCCTTAGGGAAATTTGGTATGCCTCCCTATCTTCATCGTGCTGTGTTCCTTTATTTCCTGAAGGCCAGCCTTTTGGCTCTGACCTTTTCTGCTACTGTATCTGAGAACCACAGTGGTTTCCTTCTTCTTTTGCACTTCCTTTTCTGTCTAACACAATGGGATGTTGTTTCAAGTATTGCATCCTTAATGCTTACCGACTTTGCCTGTACCCCCTCACCTGTGTTTCTTTTTGCCAGGGCTAGCTTAACTCTGTTGGCCATCTTATCAAAGTCAGCTCCTCCGAAGTCCCATATTTTTCCCTTGGAATGGGATGATTTAGTTGTAGTGGCCAAATTTAACCATACCATGTGATGGTCACTGGCTCCCAGGTGACCTTCTACCTGGAGATCTGTGATCCCTTCTCTGTTGGTCAGTACTAGATCTAGGATAGCCCTGTCTCTTGTGGGTTATTGTACCAGTTGTTTGAGGCCCTCCCCCTGCAGGGAATCCACCATGTGTCTAGATCTGGCAGATGTTCCTGCTGATATTGACCAATCTGTATCCGGGATGTTGGAAGTCTCCCACTATCAGAACCTCCCCTTTAACTGTCATGTTTTGTGTATCTTCTAACAGTAATGTGTCTGTCTTCCCCCTGGTCTGGGGGCCTGTAGACAGGGCCCCGGGTTTTCAGTGATTCCTCGGCCGACCGCAGAAATATCCGCGGAATTCACAGCCGACCGTGGAAATTGCACCCGACTGCAGAAATTGCACCCAGCTGCGGAAATTGCAAAAATTGCTCCCGACCGTGGAAACTGACTGGCAGCTATAATGAAGTCTCAGTAACAGACTGTATGACTGCAGCACAAATCAGTGATTTTTTTTTTGCTGGCAAAAGTATAAAATATCGTGAAAATAAAGCCCCCAGTAGCAGACATTAAAAAACAACCCTCCTGCAGGCACAGCAGTTTAACAACAGAAGAGCCGTCAATTAATTCAGTTAGCTGTTCTCCGAGAGCTGTGGCAATGACCATGAAAACTTTTCTTTTCTGGGTGGCGGTAGTTGCAAAATGTTTGGTTTCGGCCGGTCAGTTCAAGTGAGTCAGCAGCAGGACTGGTTTATTAGCAAAACAATACAGAGTATTTGCTGACCATCTCTCCCTCTCGGTCTGTCTCGGTGCCTAAGTTAATGTGTTGATTTTCAGCAGGATATGCACGACTTTGTGCTTCTGCTCTGTAGCCCGTACCTTTGAATGAATCTGTGCTCAGTTTGCTGCCAACTTAGTATTAATCCCGTTGCTACTAACCTTGCTTTACATTTATTGTTCTGTATGAGGGATTTTGCAGGGTTCTATGTTAGTTTGTCCCGTTACTGTTATTGCCCTCTCGAGTCACCATCCTGTCACTTCATGCTTCTCCAAGTTAAATTTTTTATCTGTTCCGTCATCAGATCAAAGTGTAGTCATTTTAAAATGCGACAGTGTTTAATCGGGGTACTAAGTTGTAATGCACCTTTTGCCCCCGATCTTCATGACTGCCACATAGTTCATGATTTTTGTGTTTAAAAAAAAAAAAAAAAAAAGAAAGCCGAATTTCCTTCCTGGATAAGATCGCTGAGCGGTCATTCCATCAGCTGCAACAGTCTGTCACTTTCATGGTGAGTGCCCCCGATAAATCCTTTTGTTTTCCCCAATAGCAGGACCAAGCTCCAGGGAGCCATGGAGTGGCTTACACAGAGTTAAATAATTTCCACCTGTAGGAGTTCTCTGGCCAGGATGGCATTAGTATTTTTAAAATATTTCAGCCCTGGAGTATATTAGTAAAGAATTAGATTTACAAAACGTCCCCATCAGGGAGGGCACCAGCTAGAAGAGGACTTGATTTTTTTATGTAATTTTCTGTAGGTATTCGGGTTGAAGTGCTACAGAGCTAGGGAGGCTTCAGTTACATTTTAAAGCCCAGTGACACAGCATTTGGTGGCAGGGGTAGTTATACTGTCTGGGTGCCACCCAACTGACTGTGTAACCAAAATTACTTCAGAAAGCCAAGTTTTTAAAAAATCACAATAGATTTTATAATAGCTCAGAAAAGTAGGATGGATGGAAACCATTCCATGTTTTGAACTAACAAACTCCTATGTGAGTTTTCTAAAACTTGCAGTTCCGGAATCAATTTTGATTATACAAGCACCATGTGGATTTCTTGTGTACTTCACCTGGTTGGCACCCGGCCACAGTAAACTGCTGTCCCCCACCCTTGCTAGGACCCCGGCCTGGGCTCAGTCCAGCTGGGAGCAGGTATTTTAAAAATAGTAATGCCCTCCATTAAATGACACTTGTATGTTTTAAGCAATTAAAGATGAATGTTAAGTGTGAATGTTACAATATAAAAGCTTGAATCTGCTCAGAAAATGTCAAATGTGAAGAAAAACACAAAGTACAAAAATAAGGGAAATAGTGTGACAGTTTTCTGCCACAGATTTGCCGCAGAAATAACTGCCACTGCCGCAGAAGTTCTGTGGCAAATGGGAACGCTGCTGCAGAACTTTGCTCCAAAGTGCCACAGAAAAATCGGGGCCCTGCCTGTAGACAACCCCAGTTCTTATGGCTGTCCCATTTCCTGTTTCCAGGGTGACCCACAATTCTTCTTGCTCCTTATGTGTGTTCTGAATTTCTATAGCTTTGATATTTTCATTGACATACAGGGCCACTCCACCTCCCCTTTTTGCACCTCTGCCTCTTCCGAACAGTATATAGCCAGGTACTGAAGTCTCCCAAGTATGGTTACTGGTAAACCACGTCTCACTAATTGCTACTGTGTCCAGTTTAGCCTCTGACATTATTGCCTGCAGGTCTGGGGTCTTATTTCCCAGGCTGTGAGCATTTGTGTACATGATTTTCCATTGGCCAGATTTCAGTGTGTAAGAGACTGGCGGAGCACCTAGACATGCTAGAGCTGTCGCCACTTCTCATTCCTCCGTGGATAGGCCTGCATGAGGTTTTGGCTTCCACAGTTTGGCAGCAGCCTTCATCGGTGACCGAGATCACCCAAGAAGTCTGACAGATTATATCGGGTCCCTGGGGACAAAGACCACCTCAGTTCTCATCCTAAGGTGGACTTTGTGATCATTAATGCGGCCCATGATTGTACAGCTAAGCCAAAGCATATGAGCACCTCCCCTCCTGACAAGGAGTCGAGCAAATAGACCAGTTTGGACATAAAGTTTATTCATCCTCTACATTGGCCCTCAGAGCCCTGAATTATCTGGCACACATGATCATGTACAGAAATCTATCCTAGGTCAGCTCAAGTCGGAGATTGAGGCTTTGCCCAACTCAGAGGCTAAAACTAAGATTGCCCAAATAATCAGGACAGCAGAAATCTCCCGCCGTCATTCCCTAATGGCTACATATGATGCCATAGATGCTTATACTTGGAGCACTGCTACTGCTGTCCAGTCCATGTATCATTCCGACTCCAAGCCTAAGTAGCTTTTTCATTGCCAGCAAAGGCGTCAAAACAGGCGACTGCCCAGCTGACGTTCAATCAAACATCAGGCTCCTTCAGCAGCAGCAGCCACCCCACCAGACAAGTCACAGCGGGCTTCCGGGACGCTGCTCCCCCTCCCCCCTCAACCTCCTGACTTGCGGCAGGGCCCCCAGCCTCCAGTGACAGCTCCAGAGGAATCGGTAGGGGACAGATTCGCCAAACATCTACCCGGATGGGAGGCTATCACCACAGACCCCTGGGTCCTTCAGCTAGTCACTCAAGGCCACGCTATAGAATTCACAGAAAGACCTCCAACAGATCCTCCAGGTCTCTCTCACTACCCAAAAGGTCACATTCCTCTCATCAGAGAGGAAATACAGGCTGTTCTGCAAAAATCCGCTATAGAGCCTATTCCTTGGAACCAGGTGGGAAGGGGATATTGCTCCCACTTCTTCCTGGTCCCCAAAAAGGCGGGGGACCTCCGTCCGATCCTGGATCTTAGCACGCTCAATCTGTAGGTAGAGTACAAAAGATTTTGCATGCCGACCCTGCCAGGTCTGTTGCCAGTACTTCACCAGGGACATTGGCTTTGTGTCCTGGATATGCAGGATGCTTACCTGCATATTCCAGTCTTTCTCTCCCACCGCCGCTTCCTCCGGTTTACGTTCCAGAGGGAACATTTTCAGTTCAAGGTGCTCCCCTTTGGCCTTTTCTCTGCTCCCAGGGTGTTCACCTAGTGGTGGTGGCAGTGGCGTTACACCACCAGGGCCTGTATATGTTCCCATACCTCGATGACTGGCTTTTGTGGGTGTCGTTGAGGGACAGTCTGGTAGCCTCTTTGTCCATCACCCTGGACCTTTTCGACAGGTGGGAATTACGGTGAACTATCCCAGGTCCCACCTTTTTCCTTTGCAGTGTCTCCAATTTATTGGGGCAGTGCTGGATAAAGTTCAGGGTCAGGCCTTCCTGCCCTTGGACAGGGCAGAGACCTTGCGACAACAGGCCAACCAAGTGGCAACCAGCAGATGGACCACAGCCTGGTCCATCTTGCGCCTACCGAGTCTCATGGCTGCGGCTATTCCCACTGTTCCTCTAGCCAGGCTCCACATGCGAGTTACGTAGTGGACACTGAAAGTACAGTGGGACCAGAGATCAGACTACATAGATCACAGAATCCTGGTATCCAACCCCATGCGTCGGGACCTCCTATGGTGGCAGGATCTGATCACTCTCTATCGAGGGGCTCCTTTAAAGTCTCCCTCCCCCACCCAGACCCTGACAACGGATGCTGTCAGCCAGGGCTGGGGCGCTCACCTGGGGAAATCACAGGACTCAGGGATCCTGGTCTCAGTGGGAGCTCTCTCTGCACATCAGTGTTAGAGATGCGTGCGGTGCTGTACGCCCTTCAGGCCTTCCAGCCCCTCCACCGCTCAGGCACACTCCTTGTCCAGACGGACAATATAAGTGTGGTGTGGTACCTGAGCAAATAGGGAGGCATACGATTGTACCCCCTTTGCAGGGAAGCGATGCAAATGTAGTACAGGGCAATTCAACACAGCATCCAGCTGACTGCAGTGCACGTCCCAGGAGTTCACAACGTCCTGGTGGACAGTCTCAGCTGCACTCAGGCAAGGGCAACTGAGTGGGAACGGAGACAATCGGTAGTCAAGGATCTATTCGATCTTTGGAGCCGTCCAGAACTAGATCTGTTTTTCCTCCCCATCCAGTGCAAAACTACCCAGTTTCTGCTCATTCATTCCTGGGCCTGGGCCTGGGCACCCAAGTCAGCTCCCTCCTGTGCCCACCCTCCAGGTCTCTGCAGTGGTGGGGTAAATACCTGATGCATTGTGGCCTGGGAAGGGCTGCAGGTGGGTGGGTGAGCTCTGGCCGGGGTGGTGGCCATGAAGGCTCGCTGGAAGGGGGAAACAAAGGTACAAACCAAACACCTCCCCCAGCTGAGGAAATAAAAAAAAAAAAAAAGTTTAACAAGCCAGTCCCATGGGGAAGTTAAAGGGCACTCGACCAGAGCCATGGCTGCATCTACTGCTTGTTTCAGAAATGTTTCTGTCATGGACATTTGTGTGGCAGCCACTTGGAGCTCTGTCCACACCTTCACTAAGCATTACAGTCTGGACATTGCTTCTAGGCACAGGTCAGGCTTTGGACTAACTGTCCCTCGGGGCCTTCTGTCTTAATTCTGTACCTACTGCAGCCTTTCCTGTCTCCCATTTTTCTCAGTCTTTGTCTGACTTCCACTGCTTGGAACTCAGTCCTAATGGTTATTACCTACTGCAAGAGCCCACTCGAAGTAAGATAGTACAGTTACATAAGAACTTATCGTAACAGTAGATCTTCGATAGAGGCTCTTGCAGTAGGTACCTTTTCTGTCCCACCTTCCCCCTGCCTCTGCAGCTGCTTCTTTCTAGCCTTTCTTTTGGCTCCAGGAGCCCATTCCTTTCTCCTGTCACACCTTCTTTGGTCTCCGGCGGGAGAAGTGGAGGGCTGGTGTGGGGACCGCCCACTATATAGCATCTGTGTTGAGTGGGCGGTCCCCCACCAGACACTGCTAGCTGAAGTTTTCTGTGTGGTCCTAGTGACTGGCGGCTCTAGTCCTAATGGTTATTACCCACTGCAAGAGCCTCTCTTGAAGCTCTACTGTTACAGTAAGTTCTTACGTAACTGTACATTCCATCTTCAAGGGGAACATTACCAGTTTAGAGTGTTTCCATTTGGCTTGTCTTCTGCACCACAGGTCTTTCCCAAATGCTTGCCAGTGGTTGCAGCACCCCTACACAGGGAAGGTCTGTATGTTTTCCCCTGTCTGAACAACTGACTGTTGGAAGACCCCTCCAGGGGACAGCTCTGGAAGACATTAGCTTGAACCAGACAGCTGTTTGATGCTCTGGTGGTGACAGTCAATATACCAAAATCAGTGTTGATACCTTGCCAGAGACTACAGTATATAGGGACAGTCCTGAACACGGCCCAGGGATTGGCCATTCTGCCTGTGGACAGAGATGAATGCCTGATGGCCCAAGTGCAATTGGTGCACAACAGTTATTACGTCTCAGCAAGGACATTCCTGCGTCTTTTGGGCCTTATGGCAACAGCCATTGCCACAGTGCACCTTGAGAATCCAGTGGGATCAGCTCACAGACTACCTAGAACAGATGGTTCTAGTTTCATCCCCTATTCACAAAGTACTCGAATGGTGGATGGAATGCAGCAACCTACTGAAGGGTGTACCATTCCTAATCCTTTCCCCTTTGCAGATCCTCAACACAGATGCCTCGGGACTGGGTTGGGGTGTCCCCAAACTTGGGACACGTGGACCCCAGTGGAGAGCACTTTACATACTGTATCAGTATTCTGGAAATGTGAGCTGTCCTGTATGAACTTCAGACCTTCCAGAGCCACTTGTCCCCAGGGCCTTTGCTAATACAGATGGACAGAGTCAGTGTGATGCATTACATCAAGAAGCAGGATGGGACTCATTCCTATCTGTTGTGCAGGGGAGCAATGCAAGTTTGGTACTGGGCTTTGGAACATGGTTTAGAACCATCAGTAGTATATGTTCCAGGCATCCAAAACATCTTGACAGACAAGCTAAGCAGGTCACAGTCCAGAATGCACAAGTGGGAACAGCTGGCCTTGGTGGTTCGGAGTGCTACTCAAGTTGCAGATGGAGGGGGTAACTCAGGTACTCCTTGCTCCCATATAGACTCTACAGATCTGATTCCCCTTACTACAGCAGCTGTCAGTGGAACCACCAGTACCTCTGCAAGGATCTACTGTCACAGGAACAGGGAACTTGGTCCATCCGGACCCGAAATCTCCATCTACATGCATGACTCGTGAAGACTTGGCCACAGCTTGTTTTCGGGTTTCCCCAAAAGTGAGAGATGTTTGGGTGGCTGCTAGAAAACCTCCCACCAGATCAACTTAATCCATGACGTGGAAGCAGTTTGCTTTATGGGCCACTTCTCACCATCTGGATCCGTTCACATGATTTTTATTTTGGAAAAGTTTAATTTGGCTCCTTTTGAGCAAGCTGCAACTTGTGGCGTAAGTTTTTTCTCTTGGAAAGCGTTTTTAGTTACAATCACTTCTGCTCGAAGAATTTCAGAGCTACAGGCTCTCATTTGTGAGCATCCTTATTCGATTTTCCACAAAGACAGGGTGTCTTTGCAAACTAATTCTAAGTTTCTTTCAAAGGTGATGTCTGAGTTTACTTTAAATCTAACCATCCACCTGCCAGTGTATTATCCAGAGCATGCCAGTCCAGGAGAAGCATTGCTCCGTGCATTGGATGTGCATAGTATTGTCAGGTATCATACACACCGTACATAGGACTGCAGGAAGTCCTCATAGCTTTTTGTTTTGTTCACCCCTGGGTAAGAGGGCACCCCAGTTTCAAAACTGTGCTTGTCCAAGTGGCCAACAAACTGTATTACTTTTTGTTACAGGAAGTACAGTAAGGAACTTCCTGGTGTGGGTCATGGTCATTCTTCATGAGGTATGGCCACTTCTGTAGATTGTTTTCAGAATGTATCTGCTGCAGAGATCTGTGCAGCTGCCTCCTGGAGTACTATCCACACTTTCACCAAGCACTACAGTTTGGATATTTTCTTTCGTAGAAGGGCTGACTTTGACCTAGTTGTGCTACAAGGCCTGCTATCATAAGCCTGTAGGCTCCAGCCACCCCAGACTCTCAGCTTTTAGTACTGCTTGGGACTCATTCCAAAGATGTAGCCTGATGAGATATCCTCAAAGAAGATAGAACAGATCTTTGGGGATATTTCTTTTATCGGGTCACACCTCTAGGACTTAGAGCTGTCAGGCGCTAGGACCACACAGAAACTTTTCTGTAGCAGTTTATCAGTGGCTGCCTACTATATCAAACGGTGACATCCTGCCCTATATAAGAGTGGGTGGCCCAGCTCCCCCCCAGTTTGTTTCCTGCTGTCGTCAATACTTACACAAACTTCACGAAGACTTTATCGTTCAGTCAGCCACCAAAATTATTACCTTTTTAATTTTTTCTCCTTTGGTAGTATCACTTTATTTTAAAGCGATTCCCCTCGCTGTGTTTGTCGTGGTAGTGGAGACTCCAGTACCCCTGGCCCATCCGGATCTCAAGTCACTTCACCTCTGTGCATGGCTTCTGAGGACATAGCCGTTGCGAGATTTGGGGTGTCTCCAAAGGTGGCTGATGTCCTGGTGGCTGCCAGAAAACCTTCCATCAGGGTCACTTATTCCATGAAGTAGAAGCGTTTTGCTCAGCGGGCCACTTACCATCACCTATATCCCTTCACTTTTCCAGTGACTCAGATTCTGGGATATCTGTTATTCTAGGGACATGCATATGTTGTTCATCCACACTTATTGGCAGGTTCCTTGCCACTTTAAATCTTGCCGGAAGGTCTTCAAGCTGGCTCCTCCCACCCACCCGGGTGAAGTAAAACTCTGACCGCCCATAGCGCCCAGATCTCACTTACCGCTTGGGCTCAGGTTTCCTCCTAAGCGCTCTGCATTTTAGACCTGGATCCTAACTCTTGGTTCGTCCGAAACTGGTTTTGAAGTTTTCTAAACTTTGGTCTTCATCTTCCCTCGCGGCTGCGATGGACAAATCTATTCCCAGCTTTCGGAGGTGCCCTTGCGGGCAGAAAATGTCCAGGACGGATCCGCACTCCATGTGCGTCTACTGCCTAGGCCTAGATCATGACCCGCAGGCCTGTGAGTTGTGCCGTTCTTTCTCTGCCAACGCCCTGGATGATCGTGACTGCCCGATTGCAGCTGGGGCTTCCTGAGAAGCGCCCGCTGGTAAAATCAAAGAGGTCACATGTTTCTCAGCGCCAGGCTCGGGCTGAGCAGCTCAAGCAGATGATCGCCCAGGAGGAGGGGCCCAGGCGCGTCTTCCTCCTCCTTGGCAGCGACATTTTTCCCGCTCTCGAGTTCCTTCTTACGGCTTCGCTCAAGGAACTTTGTCATCCCTTTCCACGGTAAGAGAGGGCCATCGGGACATTCTTCTGCCCAAGAAGAAGGAGGAGTCGAGAGGTAAGTCCACCGTCCGGGCGGAGAGGTCTCCTTCGGTCAGCCGACCGTTGACTTGATGAAGTTGCGGCTCAGACCTGGCTTCACGGTGTCCCCGTCAGGCCAGCCTGCTGAGACTCCCACGTCGACATGATCGAATTTTTCTCAACCGTCGGACAGGCTGCCCGACTGGCGGCCGACAACCCACCTTCACGGTTCCCCGGAAGAGACAGAGGATCTGTCTCGCCTTCAGGGCCGCAGTCCCTATTAAAGTGCCCGAGCCGGTGGAAGAGCGGGTGTCCCCGCCTCAGTCCCCCGAGGTCTCTCGTCTCTGACTTGTTCTCGGGTCCAGCCATCTCACGAGCATCGGCTGTCTCGGTACAAGGCAGCGGCGACACGTTCCTCCTCTTCTCGGATGGGGAAGCGTGTCATAAATTACGTCGGTGCTACGAGGAACTTATGTGGCAGCAGTTATTGTTGTCTGGGTCTAAACCGACTCCGGTTCAGACCCCGGCCATCAAGTGGCTGTTGCCCGAACGACCGAAGCAACCGCTCGCCCCAGTCGAGTTGCCCATTCCAGGGCCAGTTGCTCGGCCAAAACCGGCTGCTCCACCGATTGTAGTGGAACCTCCGCCTCCACAACTGAAGTCTGGGGCACCGACCAAGGATTTTCGGTCGGGTCACGGCCTGCCCCACAGGTTGTTGGTCACCCTCATTCCCGACCATCCTCGGCAGGTAGAGGGTGGCTCAGTGCCGAGGCAGCTCTTCACAGACTCTTCGGAATCCGACAACGACTCCTCCCTGTTCTCCAGGCAAGTCGACCTGGAGTCCTTCGGGGGCCAGTCAGTGGAGGATAGCCCATCATCCTTCTTGGGTCTGCTTCGACTCATCTCGGAGTCCACCGGGATGCAGCTCAAGCCCATGTCTAAACGGGCCAAGTATCCCCTGATGGAGATTCTGGACCGAGGGGATTCCCCACGGAGGCCTTTCCGGTGGCTGAGGCCATTGTCTGCCCAGCCTTGGAGCTCTGGCAGCGGCCTGCTTCCTGTCCTGCGCCCTCAGCCAGGATGGCTTGGAAGTATGCGGTCCCTACCGGCTCTTTGCCCAGTTTCTCGGAGCACCCCTCTGCCGAGGTATTAGTCACCGACAGCGTCTTCCGGTGTTCGGTAATGCTCGGGATGTGGATAAGCCCCCCGACAAAGAGTCCAAAAAGCTGGACTTTGCCGGGCACAAGGTGTACGCTGCGTCCTCCCTCGGCCTTCTCCCACTCCCTCTTGGGTTCCCTGGATGAGGTTGTCCCTCATCTCCCGACCGACCGGCAGACCACGGTCCATCAGGTATGGGACCAGGGTAGGGCGGTGGTGAAGCAGCAGCCTCAGACTGCTCTGGATATAGGTGATTCCTGTGCCAGGTCAGTAGCGGCCACGATGGCCATGCGCCGCAGGGCGTGGCTGAGGATATCCACCTTCACGGCGGATACCCAGCACAAGTTGGCGGACGTCCCCTTCTTGGGGACTGACCTCTTTGGACCTGGAGTGGAGGGACACCTCCAGTGGATCGAAAAGTTCAATGCCACTCTGGACTCGGTCACCTTCACCCAGAGGGACAAAGGCCGCCGTCAGCAACAGCATAAGTCCTTCGGCCCCTGCAGCTCGACCGGCCCAACAGGACCAGCAACAGGGGCAGCAGGCTCGCGCTTGGCGCCCCAGACCCAAGCCGGCGGCTTCCTCCAACAGGAAGCAAGGAGGTAAAGGCCCAGGAGGTCCCTTGGCCGGTTCCTTCTCCAAGTCAGCCCAGTGACGGGTTGAGGGGTGCCGCCCCCAGCCTCGTCGCTCCCCCCTGGGTTCCCTCGTGGGGGGACGGCTCCACCACTTCCTTTCTGCCTGGTCTGCTATCACCATGGACCGCTGGGTGTTGGAGGTGGTGGGAAAAGGCCTGCCTCTGGAGTTCGAGTAGGCTTCACCCTTTCGAGCCGTCACCCCTCGGGGGGCCACAGGGCCCGCAGCCTCGCTGTCGGCCCACTGAGCCGATATTGCCCTGCTCCTCGAAAAGGAGGTGATCAGGAAGGTGGCGGATCCTCCTCCAGACCTGGGGTTTGTGTCCAGGTAATTCCTGGTCCCAAAACAGACTGGGGGCTGGCACCCTATTCTCGACCTGCACGACCTGAACAGGTTCCTAAGGTCTCGGACCTTCAGGATGGTCACTCTGGCTCAGATAATCCCATCCTTGGAACGAGGCATGTGGTTCTGTTCCCTGGACCTCCAGGATGCGTTCTTTCACGTCCCGATCCGTCCGTCTCATCAGAGATTCCTCCACTTTAGAGCGGGGGGATCCCTTTACAAGTTCCGAACCTTGCCCTTCAGCCTCTCTCTAGCTCCCAGGGTCTTCACCAAATGCATGGCAGTGGTGACAGCATTCCTGTGGCACCGAAGGGTCCGGGTGTACCCCTACCCGGACGACTGGCTGTTTGCAGCCCCCTCCAGAATGGAGGTGGAGCGGTCCAGAGATCTGACCCTCCAGGTTTGCTCTCAGATTGGCCTCCTCATCAACGAGGCCAAGTCGGAACTCGTGCCGAAGCAAGTGATACTCTTCATCGGGGCAGAGCTCGACTCTCTTCGAGCCAGAGCTCGGCTCCCGGCGGACAGGGCAGAGGTTCCGTCGTCCTTTGCCCAATCATTTCTGGTTGGGCAATCGCGCCCTGCCCGGGACTTCCTGCGCCTCCTGGGCCTCATGGTGGCCTGCACCAGCGTGGTCCATTGGGCCCGTTGGTACATGCGTCCCCTTCAGTGGGGACTGGCCAGCCAGTGGTCACAATGCTGCGATCCGTTGGACCAGCCCATGACAGTGACCCCGGAGATTTGGAACGCTGTCCAGTGGTGGACCGTTCCAGCACATCTGCAGGAGGGCATCCCATTTGTCCGCCTCGAGACGACGGTCTTTCTGTCGACCAATGCATCTCTGATGGGTTGGGGTGCCCATCTGGGGGAGCACAGAGCGCATGGCCTCTGGTCCCCTCGGGAGTTCTGATGCCATATCAACCTGCTGGAGCTCCGAGTGGTCCGCCTAGCTCTCACCGCCTTCGCTCTGTTTCTACGGGGTCAAGTGGTTCAGGTCCAGACAGACAATACCATGACCATGTACTATCTGAACCGCCAGGGCGGGACGTGCTCCATGCTGTTATGCAAGGAAGTTCTCCACATATGGTCCCTCGTGTGCAGCCTGGAAGCGGATCTCCTAGCCATTCACGTGGCAGGAGCCTCCAACACACTGGCCGATGCCCTAAGCTGGATAGGGGCTGCGTCTCACGAGTGGTCTCTCCTGCCGGAGGTAGTACAAGATCTCTTCTCCCACTGGGGCACGCCTCAGATGGACCTGTTTGCCTCCAGGGAGAATGTGAAGCTGAGACTGTTCCATGCCCGCCCCCCTCAGCAGGGCTCGCTGCAGGGGGATGCCTTCTCGAGGCCGTGGTCCCCGGGCCTCTTATACACCTTTCCCCCATTTCCCTGGATCTCAAGGTGAGGAGGGACAAGGCGCAGGTGATTCTGGAATCCCCAGACAGTTCTGGTATCCAGATCTCCTCAGTCTCAGCTCCAGGCTCCCAAGGCGGCATCCAGCCCGCCTGGACCTGATCTCAGTCAGGGGAAGGTAATCCATCCGGACCTTCAATCCCTGCACCTGATGGCCTGGTTCCTGAGCGGCTAGAGTTCCAGGCCTTGGGTCTTTCCGACGAGGTCCTCAACGTCGTTGAGGCGTCCCGTAAGGAGTCGACCAGAAAATGCTATGCCTTCAAATGGAAGAGATTCTCCATTTGGTATCAGGGCAAGGGCCTGGACCCTTCCTCCTGTTCCTTGGCAAGCATTCTGGACTACCTGTGGTCCCTTTCTCAGCAAGGGCTTCGGTCGACAACCCTTAAGGTGCACCTGGCAGCTATCTCTGCTTACCGGGCGCGGGCCGGGAAGCAGTCGGTGGTGCAGGAGAAGGTGGTCAGGCGCTTTTTCAAAGGCCTTGATCACATATCCCCTCCAGTGCGAGAACCTCCACCTTCGTGGGATCTACTGCTGGTATTGGCTAAGCTCCTGGGCAGGCCATTCGAACCGATGCACAGGCATGATATCTCCCACCTGTTGTGGAAGGCTGCCTTCTTGGTGGCTATCACGTCAACCAGAAGGACGGGAGAGCTCCAGGTGCTTCCTTTGAGTCTCCTTATCTGGTCTTCCACAGGGACAAGGTTGTCCTGCGCCCCACCCGAAGTTCCTTCCAAAGGTGGTGTCGGAGCTTCACCTTAACCAGGTGTTGACTCTGCCGGTGTTCTACCCCAATCACACCTCGGAGGCCGAATATAGGCTCCATACTGGACCCTAGTTGAGCGCTTGCTTTCCTAAGGAGCGTACAGCTGAAGTTCGGGAGAGGTTCACCAGCTGTTTGTCACCTACGCTGAAGCCGCACCTGGCAGACCTGCAGCCAAGTGTGGTACAAGAGTGGTAGCAGGGAGGAGGCGGGGAACTACAGACCGGTCAGTCTTACCTCAGTAGTGGGCAAGATTATGGAGGCACTCCTTAAGGAAAGGATAGTGCAACACCTGGAATCCATAGGGGCACAGGATCCAAGACAGCATGGGTTTACAAAAGGAAGGTCCTGTCAAACTAATCTCATAGATTTCTTTGACTGGGTAACCAGAGTGGTGGACCAAGGGGGAGCAGTTGATGTGCGCCACCTTGACTTCAGCAAAGCTTTTGACACTGTTCCACATAGAAGATTGATAAATAAGCTGGGTAGGCTCGGGTGGGTCAGAAGTTGGTCAACTGGGTGGCAAACTGGTTGTCGGCAGAAAACAGAGAGTGGTGGTAAATGGTATACAGTCAGAAGAGATGCAAGTCACAAGTGGGGTACCTCAGGGATCAGTCCTGGGGCCAGTCCTCTTCAACATCTTCATTAGTGACCTTGCAGATGGACTAGAGGGTAAGGCTTGTCTGTTTGCAGATGACACCAAGATCTGCAACAGAGTAGATGATCCAGATGGGGTGGGCAGAATGAGAAGAGATCTGGATAAACTAGCAGAATGGTCAGAAGAGTGGCAACTGGGATTTAATGCAAAGAAGTGCAAAATCATGCACATAGGGAAGAGAAACCCTGAAGCCACCTATAGGCTGGGAGGGGAGTTGCTAGCAGTCATAAAGGAAGAAAGAGACTTGGGCATCAACCTAAAATCATCCAAGCAGACCTGTAAAGCAGTAGGTAAGGCTAGGGGGGTGTTAGGGTGTATTAGTAGGGGTATCACAAGTCGTAAGAGGGAGGTAATAATCCCTCTGTACAAGACACTGGTTAGGCCCCATCTGGAGTACTGCGTGCAGTACTGGAGGCCACACCTTCACAAGGACATTAACCAAATTGAGGCAGTCCAGAGAAGGGCAACCAAAATGGTGCAGGGACTGCATCAGAAGACATATGAGGACAGATTAATGGAGCTCAATATGTATACCCTTGAGCAAAGGAGGGAGAGAGGTGATATGATCAAAACATTCAAACACCTTAAGGGCATTAACAAGGTGAAAGAGTCTAACATGTTTAAATATAAGAAAAATAGCAGGACAAGAGGACACAGCATGAGATTAGAGGGGAGGCCGATTAAGGGTGAATGTGAGGAAATTCTTATTCACAGAAAGGGTGGTGGATGCATGGAATGGCTTACCACAAGAAGTGGTGGCTATGAATACAGTGCAGGGCTTCAAACAGGCATGGGATAGGCATAAGGGAGCAATACAAAAGACTATGAATAGATAGGCCACTGACAGAGCAAAAGCCGATGGCACATTTATAAGGTAGAAAAAGAAATGGGCAGACTGGATGGGCCTTGCGGTCCTTATCTGCCGTCAACTTCTATGTTTCAAGTGGACGATGAGCAGGTGGGTCACCTCCTGCATAGATCTCTGCTATAGGGTGGCGGGCATGGAGTCTCCCAGAAGGATAAGAGCTCATTTTACCCGCCATACCGCTGCATCGGTGGCTGCTTCCAGGGGATGTCCCTATCCAGGATATCTGCAGGGCTGCTACCTGGAAGTCGGCACATACCTTAATTACCCACTACCACATCGACCTTGAGTCACGCCGGGATGCTGGTTTTGGGGCCTCGTTCTCAGTCTTTATTTCCCAAGTAAGTATCGGGAATGCATGCCTCCTCTCCCGGAGAACTGCTAGAGTCTGATGACAATAAGTGTTATTATGAACAACATATCCATGTCCCTAGAAATGCAGGTTACTCACCTGTAACAGGAGTTCTTAGGAATGGTATATGTTGTTCATCCCGCCACGACCCACCGACCTCCCAGCTGAAGACAACCTGGCTTCCAGCGGGCTAGATCTGGCATCATGGGTTGGAGCCGAGAGTTTTACCACCCGAGTGGGTGGAAGGAGCCAGCTTGAAGACCTTCCGGCAAGATTTAAAGTGGCAAGGAAGCTGCCAATAAGTGTGGATGAAAAACATATACCATTCCTAGAACTCCTGTTACAGGTGAGTAACCTATATTTCTTGTCGGATGGCAGTCTGCAGTACTCTTCTATAAAGGTGCACTTGTCCACCATATCAGCCTTCCATGTGCCAGTCGAGCGCCGTACTGTGGCCCAACTGGACGTGGCACGTACTTTTCTCAGAGGCATTCTCCATTTCAAGCTCCCCATCCACAATCCAGTCCTAGCCTGGGACCTGAATTTTGTTTGAGAGAAACTTACTTTGACTCCTTTTGAGCCAGCCACGTCTTGTGAGCTATGCCTTCTGTCATGGAAAAGCATTATTTTTAGTTGCTATTACTTCAGCTCGAAGAATTTCAGGTCTGCAGGCTCTCATGCTTGTGCCTCCTTATTTGATTTTCCACAAAGATAAGGTGTCTTTGTGTACTGTCCCTAGGTTTTTGCTGAAGGTGGTGTCTGAGTTCACTTTATATCGAGCCATCCACCGGGCAGTTTATTAACCAGAGCATGCCAGTCCAGGGGGAGCATTGCTCCATACTTTAGATGTGACTAGAATCCTCAGGTACTATACACACTATACCAGGGACTGCAGGAAGTCCTCACAGCTTTTTATTTCATTCGCCCCTGGGTAAGAGGGCACTCGAGTTTCGAAACAGTGCTTGTCTAGCTGGCCAGCAAATTGTATTACTTTTTGTTACAAGAAGTACGGTAAGGAACTTCCTGGTGTGGGTCATGGTCACTCCACGTGAGGTATGGCCACTTCTGTAGGTTGTTTTCAGAATGCATCTGCTGCAGAGATCTGTGCAGCTGCTACCTGGAGTACTGTCCACACTTTCACCAAGCACTACAGTTTGGACATTGTCTTTGATAGAAGACTGGCTTTCACTTAGCTGTGCTACAAGACCTGCTATCATAAGCCTGTAGGCTGCAGCCCCCAGACTCTGTTTTTTTGGTTCTGCTTGGTACTCATTCCCAAAGATGTGGCCTGATGAAAGAGAGATCTTCAAAGAAGATAGATCAGCTGCATTAGATACTTAGATACTATACCCATTGTGTAAGGGACTGCAGGAAGTCCTCACAGTTATTTGTTTCTTTCGCCCCTGGGAAAGAGGGCATGGCAGTTTCCAAACTGCCTCCTCAGCTGGTTGGCCAACTGTATTACTTTTTGTTGCAGGAAGTATGGTAAGGAACTTCCTGGAGTGTTTCATGGCCATTCCACAAGAGGCATGGCCACCTCTGTTGCCTGTTTCATGAACGTTTCAGCTGCAGAAATCTGTGCGGTTGCAACTTGGGGTACTGTCCACTCTTTCACCAAGCACTACAGTCTGGACATTGCGTCTAGAAGGGCAGGATTGGGCCTGGTTGTGCTGTAGGACCTGCTTTCTTAGGCTTTGGGGTTCCTGCCACCCAGACTGTCTTGCTGGCTGTACTGCTTGGGACTCATCCTGGAGGTGTGAACTGATGAAAGAGATCCCCGAATAAGTTAGAACAGTATATAAGAACTTACTGTAAAGTAGATCTTCGAGGGAATGTCTTTCATCAGGTCATGCCGAATCACCCTGCCTCCCCCCGGGATTCTGAGCTTCTGGGCTGCTGTGTCCTGTTCCAGGCTGGTTTACGAGCTGCTCCAGCCTTCTCAGCAAGCTGGGCACTCTGTCTCCCTCCTTGGCTCCCTAGAGGGAGGGCTAGCGAGTATGGGCTCCAGCGGGGAACTGAGGAGAGACTGGGGCCACGTTTACATAGGGCAGGATGTCTGTGTCTGACGTCGTCGTGGTCCTGGCACCTGATGGTTTAAGTCCTAGAGGTGTGACCCGATGAGAGAGATTCCCTAGATCGGTTGTTACAGTAAGTCCTTACATAACTGTTCTTTACATACTTACCATAACAGTAGATCTTTGAGAAAATCTCTTTCATCAGGCCATGCCTTCCCACCCTCCTTCTCCCTCTTTGGGTCTGCAGCACTGGATTTCTGTAATGCTATCTCTATTCTTTCATTTTCCGGCCCTCTGTCTCGCCTGGTTTGCAGAGGGCTGGGTTCTCTCCTCATTCCCTAGAGGGAGGTCCTCCGAGCAGATCTCTGGCAGGGAACTGAGGAGAGAAGGGGCTGCCCATATTTATGTATACGCTGACATATGACGTCATCGTGGGCAGTCCTTGACAGACTGCTTGCAAATGTTTCCGTGTGCTCCAAGAGCCTGGCAGCTACTAGTTCCAGAGGTGTGGCCTGATGAAAGAGATTCATTCGAAGATCTACAGTTAAGGTAACTGTTCTATCATGTGGCTGAGGGAAGCACAAAAAAATCAAGCACTCCAAGAGCCCAGCACAATTTAAAGGCCTTTTATTGCATACAAAAGCACAAGGTGCAAACTCACAGTACCATTGTCTGACCTCCACATGAGTCCCAGCGCTTTGAGGTATGAAGTGTCGCGAGCTAGTCAACTGCCAATCATTATTTGCAATATATATTTCTGTTTTGTATTGTTTTATGTGATTTCTGTGTATGCCCATGCCAGTGTTAATTCAAGGCATAGGGAAAGCCTAGATTTTTTTTTAAAAGGGGTGACCTTTTGACTTGAAGATCACTTGCTTACCAGGACGAGATATTCTCATTCTCAGGTTCTGTTGACAGTGATGTGCCAAAAGCCATTTACCTGCCATAATCGGGCGCTACAGAAGCAGATTGTTTTTGATCTCGGGAACTATGGTATGATGTCACATTTTATGAGGGAACAGGATGTCTAAACCAGGAATTGGATGGCAGATGACCATCCTAGCAGTACTATGTGAAATTCTAACATGACCCTGTAAATTAGCTTACATGATGCTACATTGATGCATCAAAGTTTTAACAGTGACTAGCCTGTTGCTAATTAATTATGGAGGCAGGTTTTATGTTGAAGCTGGGTGACATCACCAGGTGGCTAGGAAAATAAACTGATTTCCTTATGACTGGAATATTGCTGACGCTGCAATTCAGAAAATATAGTTAAGCTCTCAAGCACAGAGCAAGTTAGCCATTCTGGTTTTGGACATTCTCCTGAGCACAACAGAACTGCCAAGCTGCTACACAGATAAAAGACTTCGAACATTTTCACCTTTAAGGTAGATAAATAGTTAAAACAGTTTTAAGGTGTTTAAACTTGTGTATTTTCCAAAATTTGTTTCCATACTGTAACCTAATAATGTTCTCTTTTAGTTGTACTGCATTTATTTATTTTAGTAAAGACTTTTGTTTTTCCAAAGAATTCTGCCTGAGTGAGATTCCTTATATTATATATGTGACTGTAGAAGTTTTATTACAAATCTGTGACAACTGTTTATGCTTAGAAGGGTCACCAAATAGCAGTCAAATTGAAAGGGATCAGTAGGGGATCCGGCAGGATTATGGAGAGTACCAGAGTCTCATACAAATCTGTAGGGATTGTGAACTGGGCTATTGCTTGTCCTGTAGGGCAAAGGCCAAATCCGTTTTTTTGCGCTGCAACCCCAAAGAGGACGTACTTACTTGGGCCTTCCTCCTGTGTGTAATAGCTGTGAAAAAGGGTTCATATTTGGCTACAAGACTCAAGACTGGTATTGTGCCCTTATCCAAAGTATAGAGGAATGCTCTGGAATCTCATGGCAAGTATTCTGTTGTAAACAAAGCAAACACTCTGGGCGGATACGAGGAGAGTGTAACTGTTTCCCCTCCCTGTCACAGATTGCACTTCGGGGTGGGCACTGTGAGCTCAGTGATCTTACCCTCACAAGTGGGTTCGTGAGTACAACAGAACTGCCAAGCTGCTACACAGAAAAAGGACTTTGAACATTTTCACCTTTAAAGTGGAGAAGTCGTTAAAACAGTTTTAAGGCATTTAAACTGTATACTTTCCAAAATTTGTTTCCATACTGTAATCTAATTAATATATGTTCTAGGATCATGGATATGTTGTTCATCCACATTGTTTGGCATGTCCCTTTCCCCTTTAAATCTTGCCGGAAGTCTCCAAGCTGGCTCCTCCCACCCACCCGGGTGGTATATACTTCGGCTGCGCCCCATGACGCCAGATCTTCCTTTCCGCTGGAAGATACAGGTTGCCTCCCTCGTGCTCACGCATTTCATAGGCCCTGGCTTTCAATACTTCGGTTTTACGAAATTAAAACTACGTCCGAGTTAGCGATGGCACTAGCGTCTCGATCATGGAAAATCTTTTCCAGGATTTCACCGGTGTCCTTGCGGCCAGAAGATGTTGCGCACCGATCCCCAAATCACGTGCGTCTACTGCCTAGGTGTCGGCCATGACACCTCGTCCTGCAGCTTTTGCTTCGCCTTCCATCCCAACATCCTGGACGACCGCCTGGCACATTTAAAGCTGGGGAGACTGAAGAAAAGGAATCCTGCGGTGAAGTCCAAGGAGGCTAGGTGGGCGGTGGCCGCGGGTTCCGCCGAGCAGCTGGAACGCATGAAGGCGTTCGAAGAAGCTGCCCACGCTTCGGACAGTCGAAGCTTTTTCGTTCTACTCAACCTGAACTCCACCTTCACAGGTTCCTTCAAGGAGTTGTGCCAGTCTCTTCCCACCCAGGGAGAGATGCCCGCGTGCTCACACTCCTCCCGATCTCATAAAAGAGGTAAGGAACCGAGCAGGTCTTTGTCTCGGCGGAGGCGCTCTTGGGACCGAGAGAGGTCTCGGTCCCAGGAGCATGCGGTCTCGACTTCAGTCGAAATCGCTTCCTCGGCCACAGGCTTCATGGATCTTCCATCTGGCCAGACGACCGAGGATATGGCCGATGAGGTCGAGATTGTTCTCAATCCAATCGACCCACTGTCACCGGCCCCGGTCGACAACTCCTTGGAGAGGACTCTGGTCCTTGTGTTCCCCAATGAGGAGACCCAGCCCACTGGTGTCCCCATCAAGGTTCCGGTTCCGAACCCACTGGTGTCACCGATTACGCTGGTGCCGCCCGAGCGACCAAGTTGGCCTGCCCGATCTCGGTCGAGGTCTAGAACCCCCTCGGCCATAGCCACAAGCACTCCAAAAAGAGGCAAAGCCACAGGTCGTCCTCGGATGAGGAGAGGCTCCGATGGAAACTCCGGTGCTATGAGGACCTTATGTGGCAACAGTTGGTTTTTGTCCGGGCATAAGCCGGCTCCACTGCCTACCCCGGCCATTACTTGGCTTTCGCCTCCTAGGCCGAAGCCGACCCCCTCGGAACCGAAGCCTTCAGTCCCCCGCCTGCGGGGTTGGCGCAACTGCCTGTTCGGCCTATACCGGTCTCTCCACTGAGAGTGGTGGAGCCGCCGCTTAAGCAGCCTGTGGGAGGGGCTCCTCCCAAAGAGGATCAACCAGATACCGGGCTTCCCCAACGTCTGTCGGTCACAGTCACCCCGGACCGCCCTCGGCGGGTCGAGGGTGATTTGGGCAGCAGGCCTCAGATGTTACCAGGCTCCACTCTCATCCTGAGGATGATTTGTCGTCCAGTGGCACAGGGATGGAGGAAGGTCTTTCCTCCTTCCAAGGGATCCTTCGTCTCATCTCTGATTCTACAGGGATGCCCCTGGAACCCATTCAGAAAAAGGCGGAGTACCCTCTCACGGACTTCCTCAAGAGAGGGGATACCCCGATGGAGGCCTTTCCTGTGGCCAAGGCCATTGTTGGTCCGGCACTTGAACTGTGTCAATGTCCTGCCTCATGTTCAGCACTGTCTGCCCACGTGGCCTGCAAGTATGTGGTGCCCATGGGGTCCCTTCCGGGGTTCACAGAGCACCCTTCGCCGAGAGCCTGGTGACCGACTCTGTGTTCAGGCGTACTGGCACTTCTGCTGACACTGACCGACCTCCCAGCAAGGAATCCAAGTATTTGGACCATTCGGGGCGGAAGGTCTACGCAGCATCTTCCTTGGGCCTTCATCAGGCAAGTTCGTCCATCATCATGGCACACTTCTCCCATGCCCTTCTCAGGTCATTGAATGAAGTCCTTCCTTATCTCCCCGCGGACTTGCAGACCACTGTTCAGCAGGTCCGAGATCAGGGCCATGCTGTTGCCAAACAGCAGCTCCAGACGGCCCTGAATATCGGGGACTCCTGTTCCCACTCGATGGCAGCCGCAGTTGCCTCTCGCCGCAGGGCTTGGATGAGGCTCTCCTCCTTCCCGGTGGATACTCGGCACAAGTTAGCTGATGTGCCTTTCCTTGGGACTGACTTGTCCGGCCCAGGAGTGGCTGGTCACTTACAGCACATAGAGCAGTCCAGTGCCACCTTGGACGCCACTTCTGCCAAGAGTTCTTTGTGCAAGAACCAGCAGAAGAAAAAGAAGCCCTTTTGGCACTCTTCCCCTGCAGTTCAGCAGTCCTCCTACCAGGGAGGACAGCAGCATCAGCACCAGCAGCAGTCTCAAGCTTGGCGCCTTCGGCCCAAGCCTGTACCCCAACAGGCCCGCAGAGGAGGCCGAGGCTCAAGTCGTGGAGCCTTCTCCTTCTCCAAGTCTGCTCAGTGACGGGTTGGGGGTTGCCACCCCTATTCCCGTCATGCCAGCTCTGGGTCTTCCCATGGGGGGCCAGCTCTGCCACTTCCTTTCCGCCTGGTCCGCTGTCACTACGGACAGGTGGGTTCTCTAAGTGGTCGGTCAGGGACTGCCTCTGGAATTCGAGCAGTACCCTCCCAGCCGAGCCCACGCCCCTCGGAAAGAACGGATTTCCACATGCACCCAGTTGGTTCTTCGTGATGACATTGCTCAGCTCCTCCTCAAGGATCCGTCTGCAGACCCAGGCTTTGTCTCCAGGTACTTCCTGGGGCCCAAGGGGGGGGGGGGCTGGCGTCCCATTCTAGATCTCCACAACCTAAATCAGTACCTAAGGTCACGCACCTTTCGGATGGTCATTCTGTCCTAGATCATACGATCCTTGGAGCGAAATGTGGTTCTGTTTACTGGATCTGCAGGACACATTCTTTCACATCCCAATCCGTCCGTCCCATCAGCGGTTCCTCCGCTTCAGGGTTGAAGGGACCCTGTACGAGTTCCAAGCCATGCCGTTCGGTCTGTCATCGGCCCCACGGGTCTTCACCAAATGCATTACAGTGGTGGCGGCCCATCTCCAGTGTCTGGGGGGGTCAGAATTTACCCCTACCTCGATGATTGGCTCCTGGCAGATTCTACCCAACAGGAGGTGGAGAGGTCCAGGGATCTGGCCCTCCAAACCTGCTCCCAGCTCGGCCTCCTGATCAACGAGGTCAGGTCGGAACTTGTGCCTTCTCAGGTGATGGGCTTCATCGGGGCAGAGCTCGACTCTTGCCAAGCCAGAGCTTGGCTCCCGGCGGACAGGGTGGAGGTTCTCTCCTCCTTTGCCCAATCATTTCTGGTTGGGCACTTGCGCCCTGCCCAGGACTTTTTGCGCCTTCTGGGTTACATGGCGGCATGCACCTCAGTGGTCCGTTGGTCCCAGTTGCACATGCGCCCCCTCCAAAGGGAGCTAGCCGCCCAGGGGACTCAGCGTCACGGTCATTTCGACCAGCTGAACACTGTAACTCAGAAGTTGCGGGACGCTCTCCAATGGTGGACCGCCCCACACCGGTTGCAGGCAGGGATGCTGTTTTTCCACCCTGAGCCGACGGTCATTCTTATGACCAACACCTCTCTCATGGGCTGTGGAGCCCACATGGGGGACAGCAGGGCCCACGGGCTCTGGACCCCCAAGGAGTCCCGATGCCACATCAACCTGTTGGAGCTCAGAGCAGTCAGACTGGTACTGTCAGCTTTCGCTCCTCAGCTCCGGAGTCAAATGGTTCAAGTCCAGACAGGCAATACCAGGACCATATACTACCTCAACAAACAGGGTGGCACACACTCCCGTCTGCTATGAAAGAAGGCATTCCGCATCTGGACCCTCGTAGGCCAGTTGGAGGAGGAGCTCCTTGCCATCCATGTGGTAGGAGCCTTGAACCATGTGGCAGAAGCCTCGAACCATCTGGCGGATGCTCTCAGCCACTTAGGCGAGACATTCCACGAGTGGTCTCTCCATTCAGAGGTAGCTTACAGCCTGTTCTTCCGTTGGGGCAAACCGATGGTGGACCTGTTTGCCTCCAGGGAAAACACCAAGCTGAGGCTGTTTCATGTCCACCCGCCCTCAGCAGGGCTCGCTGCAGGGGGGTGCCTTCTCGAGGCCATGAACCCTAGGCCTCCTCTACACCTTCCCTCCATTTCCCTTGATCCACAAGGTGTTACTCAAAGTGAGGAGGGACCAGACGAAGGTGATTCTGGTAGCCCCAGACTGGCCGCGCCAGTTCTGGTATCCAGATCTCCTCAGCCTCAGCTGCAGGCCCCCAGTGCGGCTTTGTACACGCCCAGACCTGATATCTCTGAACCAGGGGAAGGTCTTCCATCTGGACCTTCAATCCCTGCACCTCACAGCCTGGTACCTGAGCGGCTAGAGTTCCAGGATTTGGGTCTTTCCAAAGATGTCTACACCATGGTGGAGGCATCTAGGAAGGAATTGACCAGGAAATGTTATGCCTTCAAATGAAAAAGGTTTTCCATTTGGTGTCAGGGTAAGGGTCTGGACCCCTTATCCTGTTCTGTGGCTAACATTCTCTACTACCTTTGGTCTGTCTCAAAAGGGGGTCTGCGGTCATCGACCCTTAGAGTGCACCTGGCAGCCATTTCTGCTTATTGGGCACGGGCCGGTCAGCTGACATTGGCGCAGGATACAGTGGTGGGTCACTTTTTCAAAGGCTTGGATCACATATCTCCTCCGGTGCATGAACCTCCACCTCCGTGGGATCTACTGCTGGTATTGACAAAGCTCATGGGCAAGCCATTCGAACCAGTGCACAAGCATGAGCTGTCACACTTGTCATGGAAGACTGCTTTCCTGGTGGCTGTCACGTTTGCCAGAAGGACAGGGGAGCTCCAGTCGCTTTCGGTGGACTTCCCTTATCTGGTCTTCCACAGGGATAAAGGTGCCCTGCGCCCCCACCCAAAATTCCTTCCGAAGATGGTGTCGGAGTTTTACCTTAACCAGGTGTTGACTTTGCCGGTATACTACCCTAATTACACCTTGGAGGCAGAGTACAGGCTCCGTTCTTTGGACCTGAGACGTGCTCTCTCCTATTATAAGGAGAGGACGGCAGAAATTCGGGGAGAGGTTCACCAGCTGTTTGTCACCTATGCTGAAGCCACTTCTGGCAGACCTGCAGCCAGATGGACTATTGCAAGATGGATTACATCATGCATAGATCTGTGCTGTGAGTTGGTGGGCAAGGAGCCTCCCAGAGGGATAAGAGCTCATTCTACCTACCATACTGCTGCATCGGTGGCTGCTTCCAGGGGACATCCCTATCCAGGAAATCTGCCGGGCTGCTACCTGGAAGTCAGCAAACACCTTCATCACCCACTATCACATCGACCTTGAGTCATGCCAGGATGCTGGTTTTGGGACCTCGGTTCTCCAGTCTCTGTTCCCTAAGTAGGGGGTGTGCGCCTTGCCTCCCTCCTTCCAGAGAACTGCTAGGAGTCTGCCAAACGGTGTGCATGAACAACATATCCACAATCCTAGAACAACAGGTTACTCACCTATAACAGTAGTTCCAGGAGTGGTATATGTTGTTCATCCACTCGGACCCAGCCGTCCTCCCCAGCTGCGGACACACACAACCTGGCTTCAGGTGGGCTAAGATCTGGCATCATGGGGCAGAGCCGAGGTATATACCACCCGTTTGGTTGGGAGGAGCCAGCTTGAAGACTTTTCGGCAAGATTTAAAGGGGAAAGGGACAAGCCAAACTGTGGATGAACAACATATACCACTCCTAGAACTACTGTTACAGGTGAGTGACCTGTTTTTCTCTTATTTGTAACTGCTTTTATTTAATTATTTTATTAACAATTTTTGCTTTTCTAAAGAATTCTGCCTGCATGAGATTCCTTATATTGTATGTGTGGCTGTAGAAGTTTTATTACAAATCTGTGACAATTGTTTATGCTTAGAAGGGTCACCAAATAGCAACCAAATTGAAAAGGTCAGTAGGGGATCCATCAGGATTAGGGGGAGTACCAGAGTCTCATACGAGTCTGCAGGGATGGTGAACTGGGCTATTGCATGGTCCTGTGGGGCACAGGCCAAATCAGGTTTTTGTACAGCTACCCCGAAGAGGATGCACTTACTTGTGCCTTTCTCCTGTTAGCAATAGCCACGAAAAAGGGTTCATATTTGACCACAAGACTCGAGACTGGTATTGAGCCATGATTCAAAGTATATAGAGAGATGCTCTGGGACCTCATGGCAAGTGTTCTGTTGTAAACCCAGCGAACACTCTGGGTGGACATGAGGAGGGTATCCCTGTTTTTTCCCCCCGCCCTGTCACGGATTGTACTTAGGGATGGGCACTGCGAACTCAGTGATCTGACCCTCATGAGTGGGTTTGTGACAGATCGTCTGTGTACCACAAGTGCTCAACTTTTTTGTGCTGTCTGCAGCCAAAAGGCTCAGTAATCTGAGCATGAGCTTGGCAGTGGCTACGCCGCTGGAGGCAGCCATGCATGAATGATCGATTCGGGTAAAGGCACAGCTCTCTGGAAAGGGTGCCAGAACCTGTGTGGTATCCTGGACTGCACCTATAAACTGCAGATGCTGGCAAAGGATTAGGAATGACTGGGGTAAGTTAACCAGAATCCTCAGTTGACTGAACAACTGATAAGTCTAAGCTCGGTGCTGGGGCCAGGGTTGTTCAATGTCTGCATCAGTGACATTGGGATGGCATAAAGGGCAAAATGTATCTATTCGCGGATGACACCAAGCTCTCTGGGAGAGTGGACACAGCTGAAGGGATACAGGGCCTACAGGGATATCTGGAAATGCTGGGGAGGTGGTCCAGTATCTAGCAGCTTGGCTTCAATGCCAAGAAATGCAAAGTTATGCATATTGGAGCCAAGAATCCCAGGACGGAGTACTACCTGGGTGGAGTCTTGAGTATCTGCGTCTGAGGAGGGGAAGGACCTGGGAGTGATGATCACTAGTGACCTGAAGCACTCCACATAGTGCAAGAAAGCAGCAGCAAAGGCAAACAAGATGCTGGGATGCATATGTAAGGGGATCAGTAGTAGGAGAGGGGAGGTTATACTGCCCTTGTACAGGTCACTGGTAAGGCCGCATCTAGAGTATGAAGTTCAATACTCTTGCCCACACCTCAAAAAGGACATTAACTTGCTGGAGAAGGTCCAGAGGAGGGCTACAAAGATGATAGTGGGTCGGCAGGGTAAGGCATATGAGGAGAGGTTGAGGGCATTGAACATGTACTCCCTGGAAGACAGGAGAGAGGGGACATTATGTGGACCTTCACGTACTTGAAAGGGATAAATCAGGTTAATAAGGAGAGTCTCTTTAACCTGAGTGGCAGCCATAACACGATGGGGCACAGTTTTCAGCTGGAGGGTGGGAGGTTTAGGAGGGAGGTCAGGAAGCACTTCTTCACAGAGAGGGTGGTGGACACTTGGAATGCACTGCCAGAAGAGGTCATCTCGTTGAAGACGGTGGGCAGCTTTAAGCTTGGCTGGGATAGGCATGGGGGTAAGTAAGGATCATGGGTAGGGAGGATGGGAGGAGTGGAGAGGGACAGTAGCTCAAGCTGTGGACCCTGCAATATGAGCAGACGTATGGCCTTCTTCTGCTGACTTCTTCATATGTTCACATGTAAGGTCTGTATTACCAGATCCCTGGAGGAGGTCCTTAGGAGCCAACCATCCAGGTATAGGAATACATATAGGGTTTCTTGGCAAAGCGCTGAGGCTACTACCACAAAGCATGTGGCAGAGACCTGCGACATCCAGGACAAGCTAGCATGCAAGACACTGCTGGCCTTCCAGAAAGAAGCTCAAGTACTGCCTGTGGCAGCGCCTGATTTTGATATACACGTAAGCATCCTGCATATCCAGGGCACAGAGCCAATGCCCCGCCAATAATAGCAGGAGAAAGGACTAAAGAGAAACCATCAAAAACTTTTTTTTTTAACTCAGTGTTTTCATTCAGATCTTGGGGTCAAAGACAGGACGAAGATCACCTGTCTCTTTCAGTACCAGAAAATACGGGGAGTTAAACCTTTGTTCTAACCCCAGGAATCGCTAATTTTGATTAAACCAATGCAGTCAGCCTTCAGTGTTGAACTGCCACGGAGAGATGGAATGTATGCAAATGATGGAAGTCTACATATCACCGTGCAGCTGATGGACTCCTTCAACAGCAACCGTTTATAATCTATGTTAACTTTGAAAATTATCAACTTATGACCTCCCATATGACGTATCATTTAACATGTAATGGAATTAGTCGAGTGTATTAAGAGAAGTGGCACCCTCCCTGCTATTAAAATGTACTAATGTCATATTGAACGTTAATGAATTTAACTATGTTTGTTGAAAAATAATAAACATAAAGTATAAAAAAAAAAAAAAAGGCGGAATTCTAATTGGCTCGTGCCAGTTTCGAAATGCTGACCCTCAAAACTGCTGCACTCGTTAAGTGTTCAGATTCTTTACTAGACCTGCCAGTTAAGACGGCTCGGAGAGCTCTCCTCAACTTACTCACAGAACCTTAATTTGTCAGTAAGTACCATTTGTTGTTGTATTTTAGCTTGCTGCCCCTGTAAGTATTAGAGTTAGTTTATTTGGGTTAATTTTTGTGTTTTTCCGGTTCCTCATGGGTTCCGCAGAACCTCGAGGAACCACTCGTTCTAGGGACATGGATATGTTGTTCATCCACACTTTCTGGCAGGTATCCTTGCCGCTTTAAATCTTGCCAGAAGGTCTTCAAGCTGGCTCCTCCCACCCGTGTGGTAAAACTCTCGGCTCCGCCCCATAACGCCTGATCTTCCTTACCGCTTGGAAGCTCAGGTTCCTTCCTTAACGCTCTGCGTTATAAGACTAGTTCCTAATTCTTCGGTTTACCGGAAATAAAGTTAAGGTTTTCTAGACTTGGTCATTTATTTCCCTCGCGGCTGCAATGGACAAATCGACTCGGTTTTGGAGGTGCCCATGCGGGCAGAAGATGTCTCTGACGGATCCAGACTCCACGCATGCTACTGCTTAGGCCTTGAGCACACCCGAGGCCTGCGACCTGTGCTCTTCCTTCTCGGCTCACGCCCTGAGGACCACGCCGCCCGTTTACAACTTGGGCGCCCTAGAAACGTTACCCGCCGGTGAAGTCAAAGGAGGCCCGTTTGGCGGTGTCCGTGGCGGCTGGCTCGGCGGAACAGCTCAAGCAGATGATCGCCCTCAAGGAGGAGGCGGCGCAGGCTGCATCTTCGTCTTCCTCGGCCGCGGCCTTTATCCCGCTCTCCTTGGGATCCTCCTATTCAGCTTCTTTTAAGGAGCTCTGTCAGTCCCTTTCCACCAAGGGAGAGGGGCCATCAGGACTTTCCTCTCGGTCCAAGAAGAAGGACTCAAAAGGTAAGTCCCTCCGTCGACGCTCTTGGGAGCGGGAGAGGTCCTCCTCCCCGAGTTGTCGACCCTCGACTTTGGTCGATCCTTCGGCTTCGGCCACTGGCCTCACGGCGTCCCCATCAGGTCAGTTGACCGAGACTCCCACCGACGCAGTCGAAATTTTTCTCAACCTGTCGGAGGGGTTGTCGACCGGTGAGGCCGAAAACCCTCACTCCCCGGTTCCCCCGGCGGAGATCGAGGTTACCGTGGGCTTGCCTGTGCCTCCGGTTCCGGAGTCCACGGTCGAAACTGTCGAGCCAAGGGGAGAGCGGGTCTCCCCTGCCCTGACCCAGAACCCTCCTTGGAAACACCGAGGTTCTCGGTCTCTGACATCTTCACGGTCCAGCTGATCCCATCGACATAGGTGGTCTCGATACCGTAGGAAGCGGCGTCACCGCTCTTCCTCCTCGGACGAGGAGAGGCTTCGACGCAAGCTGCGCCGGGCGCTATGAGACCTTCATGTGGCAACAGCTCCTTCTGTCCGGGAGCAAGCCGACGTCATTGCCTTCCCGGCCATCAAGTGGCTGTCACCGGAGCGGCCGAAGCAACCCCTCGCCCTAGCCGAGGTGCCTGCCCCCAGGCCTGTTGCTCGGCCAAAACCAGCTGCCCCACCGATTCTGGTGGAACCTTCGCCTCCACAGCCGAAATTTGGGGCCCCGACCAAGAATTCTCGGTCGGGCCAGGGCATGCCCCATAGGCTGTCTGTCACCTTCACTCTCGACCGCCCTCAGCAGGTGGAGGGTGGCTCAGGCCCAAGGCAGCTCTTTGCGGACTTGTCCCAAGTCCGACAATTCCTCTCTTTTCTCCAGGCAGGTCGACCTGGAGTCCTCTGGAGGTCAGTCGCTGGACAGTAGCCCATCGTCCTTCATGAGTTTGCTTAGGCTCATCACGGAGTCCACTGGGATGCAGCTCGAGCCCGTATCCAAGCGGGCCAAGTATCCCCTAACGGAGATATTGGACTGAGGGGATTCTCCCACGGAGGCCTTTCCGGTGGCCGAGGCCATTGTCGGCCCGGCCTTGGAGTTCTGGCAGCGTCCTGCTTCCTGCCCTGCACCTTCGGCCAGGATGGCGAGGAAGTACGCGGTCCCTACCGGTTCCCTGTCCATTTTTCAGAACACCCCTCAGCCGAGGGGTTGGTTACCGACAGCGTCTTCCGGCGTGCCAGAAGCGCCAGGGGCGTGGACAAAGCCTCGACAAGGGGTCCAGAGTTGGACTACGCCGGAAGCAAAGTCACATGCGTCCTCCCCTTGGCCTTGATCAGGCCAGCTCGGCCGTGCTGATGGCACACTTCTCTCATGCCCTGTTGGGCTCCCTGGATAAGGTAGTCCCTCATCTCCCGGCTGACCTGCAGACTACGGTCAAGCAGGTGTGGGACCAGGGCAGGGCAGTAGCCAAGCAGCAACTTCAGACTGCTCTGGACATCGGCGACTCATGTGCCAGGTCAGTCGCGGCCGCAGTGGCCATACGCTGTCGGGCATGGCTGAGGATATCCACCTTCACAGCGGATACCCAGCACAAGTTGGCGGATGTCCCCTTCTTGGGGACCGACCTCTTCGGCCCTGGAGTGGAGGGTCACCTCCAGAGGATTGTAAAGTCCAATGCCACTCTGGACTCGGTCTCCTCCACCCAGAGGGACAAGGGCCGCAGACCGCAACCCAAGCCCTTTCGTCCATCTGCGCCCACGGCACGTCCGGCCCAGTAGCATCAGGGCCAGCAGGCTCGCACTTGGCATCACAAAGCCAAGCCTGCGGCTTCCTCTTCCAGGAAGCAGGGAGGCAAAGGCTTAGGAGGTTCCTCGGCCGGTCCCTCCTCCAAGCCAGCCCAGTGACGGGTTGAGGGGTGTTGCCCCCAACCTTGTCACTCCACCCCGGGTTCCCCCCGTGGGGGGACGGCTCTGCCACTTCCTTTCCGCCCGGTCCGCTATCACCACAGACCGGTGGGTGCTGGAAGTGATAGGAAAGGGCCTGCCTCTGGAGTTCGAGCAGGCCCCGCCCTTCCGAGCCGTCGTCCCCTGGGGGGCCTCGGGGTCCGCAGCCTCGCTGTCGGCTCGCCGAGCTGACATTGCTCTGCTTCTCGAGAAAGAGGTGCTCAGAGAGGTGGCGGACCCTCCCTCAGACCCGGGGTTTGTGTCCAGGTACTTCCTGGTCTCAAAACGGACGGGGGGCTAGCGCCCCATTCTCGACCTGCACGACCTAAACAAGTTCCTAAGGTCTCGGACCTTCAGGATGGTCACTCTGGCTCAGATAATACCATCCCTGGAACGAGGTGTGTGGTTCTGTTCTCTGGACTTACAGGACGCGTTCTTTCACGTCCCTATCTGTCCGTCTCACCAGAGATTCCTTCGCTTTCGAGTGGAGGGATCCCTTTACGAGTTCCAAGCCATGCCCTTTGGCCTTTCTCTTGCTCCCAGGGTCTTCACCAAATGCATGGCAGTGGTGACAGCATTCTTGCAGCGCCGAGGGGTCCGGGTGTACCCTTACCTGGATGATTGGCTGATAGCAGCCCCCTCCAGACAGGAGGTGGAGCGGTCCAGAGATCTGGCCCTCTAGGTTTGCTCTCAGATCGGCCTTCTCATCAACGAGGCCAGGTCGGAACTCAGACCGAAGCAGGTGATTCTTTTCATCGGGGCAGAGCTCGACTGTCTTCGAGCCAGAGCACAGCTCCCGGTGGACAGGGCCGAGGTTCTTTCCTCCTTTGCCCAGTCATTTCTGGTTGGGCAATCGCACCCTGCCCGGGACTTCCTGCGTCTCCTGGGTCTCATGGCGGCCTGCACCAGCGTGGTCCGTTGGGCCCTGCTGGCACATACGTCCCCTTCAGTGGGGATTGGACAGCCAGTGGTCACAGCGCTGCGATCCATTGGACCAGCTAGTGACGGTGACCCAGGGGATGTGGAACGCTCTCCAGTGGTGGACCGTTCCAGCCCATTTGCAGGAGGGCATCCTGTTTGTCCGCCCCGAACCGACGGTCTTTCTATCGACCGATGCCTCTCTGATGGGTTGGGGTGCCCATCTGGGGGAGCACAGAGCGCACGGCCTCTGGTCCCCTCGGGAGTCCCGATGCCATATCAACCTGCTGGAGCTTCGGGCGGTTCGTCTAGCCCTCACCGCCTTTGCTCCGTTTCTACGGGGTCAAGTGGTTCAGGTCCAGATGGACAGTACCACGACCATGTACTACCTAAACCGCCAGGGCGGGATGCGCTCCATGCCTCTGTGCAAGGAAGCTCTCCACGTTTGGTCACTCGTGCGCAGCCTGGAGGCGGATCTCCTAGCCATCCATGTGGCAGGAGCCTCCAACACCCTGGCCGATGCCCTAAGCCAGATAGGGGCTGTGTCCCACGAGTGGTCTCTCCTGCCGGAGGTAGTACAAGATCTGTTCTTCCACTGGGGCACACCTCAGGTGGACCTGTTTGCCTAGGGAGAATGCAGCTGAAGCTGTTTCATGCCCGCCCCCCTCAGCAGGGTTCGCTGCAGGGTGATGCCTTCTCGAGGCCGTGGACCCCAGGCCTCTTCTACGCCTTTCCCCCATTTCCCTTGATCCACAAGGTGCTTCTCAAGGTGAGGAGGGACAAGGCGCAGGTGATTCTTGTAGCCCCAGACTGGCCCGCCAATGCTGGTATCCAGATCTCCTCAGCTTCAGCTCCAGGCTCCTGAGGCAGCTTCCAGCTCGCCCGGACCTGTTATCAGTCAGTCAGGGGAAGGTGTTCCATCCAGACCTTCAATCCCTGCACCTGACGGCCTGGTTCCTGAGCGGCTAAAGTTCCAGGCCTTGGGTCTTTCCAACGAGGTCCTCAATGTAGTTGAGGCGTCCTGTAAGGAGTCGACCAGAAAATGCTATGCCTTCAAATGGAAGAGATTCTCCATTTGATGTCAGGGCAAGGGCCTGGACCCTTCCTCCTGTTCCTTGGCAAGCATCTTGGACTACCTATGGTCCGTTTCTCAGCAAGGTCTTAGGTCGACGACCCTAAAGGTGCACCTGGCAGCCATTTCTGCTTACCAGGCGCGGGCCAGGAAGCAGTCGGTGGCGAGGAGAAGGTGGTCTTCGCTCAAAGGCCTGGATCACATCCTCGTGCGTGGAACTCCACCTCCATGGGATCTACTGCTGGTATTGGCAAAGTTCATGGGCAAGCCGTTCGAACCAATGCACAGGTGTGACATCTCTCACCTGTCGTGGAAGACCGCCTTTTTGGTGGCTATCACGTCAGTCAGAAGGATGGGAGCGCTCCAGGCGCTTTCCATAGAGTCTCCTTACCTGGTCTTCCACAGGGACAAGGTTGTCCTGCTCCCCACCGAAATTCCTTCCGAAGGTGGTGTGGAGTTTCACCTAACCAGGTGTTGACTCTGCGGTGTTCTACCCAGTCACACCTCGGAGGCCGAATAGGCTCCATACTCTGGACCCTGAAGGCTCGCTTACTATAAGGAGCGCACGGCTGACGTTCGGGGAGAGGTTCGCCAGCTGTTTGTCACCTACGCTGAAGCCGCACGTGGCAGACCTGCAGCCAAGTGGACGATAAGCAGGTGGGTCACCTCCTGCATAGATCTCTGCTATAGGTTGGCGGGTATGGAGCCTCCCAGAGGGATAAGAGCTCATTCTACCCACCATACCGCTGCATCGGTAGCTGCTTCCAGGGACGTCCCTATCCTGGATATCTGCAGGGCTGCTACCTGGAAGTCGGCACATACCTTTATAACCCACTACCCCATCGACCTTGAGTCACGCCGGGATGCTGGTTTTGGGGCCTCGGTTCTCCAGTCTCTATTTCCTAAGTAGGGGGTGTGCGCCTTGCCTTCCTCCTCCTGGAGAACTGCTAGGAGTCTGCCAGAGAGTGTGTATGAACAACATATCCATGTCCCTAGAAATACAGGTTACTCACCTGTAACAGGAGTTTTAGGAATGGTATATGTTGTTCATCCACACGACCCACCTGAGCTCCCCGGCATCAACGCACAACCTGAGCTTCCAGCGGGCCAGATCTGGCGTCATGGGACGGAGCCAAGAGTTTTACCACCCGGGTGGGTGGGAGGAGCCAGCTTGAAGACCTTCCGGCAAGATTTAAAGCGGCAAGGATACCTGCCAGAAAGTGTGGATGAACAACATATACCATTCCTAGAACTCCTGTTACAGGTGAGTAACCTGTATTTTTAGAGGTTTTTTATCTCAGGATTTATATTTTATTTCACTTTCATTACGGATCCGTAACACTTTATATGTTATTCTTTATTTAGTTGCAGTTCCTTTTCCTGTCAGGAACCGAGTGGCCATTGGTTCCCTTTTGATTTCAGGAACCGATCACGTTTACTTTCATTTACTAATATCAGTTCCTGGAACCGACCGTTTAAATAAATACTGTTCATTTCTTTAAATCTGATATCAATGTCAGAGGTTCCTAAACCAAAGAAAAAGACAGGACCGACTGGGTTTAAGAATTGCATTAGCTGTGGACATTTGGTAGCTAAAGCAGATAAACATAATTTGCGTATTTACTGTTTGGGACCCAGTCACATATTTGCTAATTGTGCTGTTTGTATGACCTTCTATTCTAAAACCCCCAAGAAAAGGACTAAATAATTTAGAAGAAATGGCTACTCCTGCACCTCCTAAGACTCCTGAAGAGGCAGCCCCCTCTACATCTTCCTCTAAAAAAAAAAAAAAAACAAGGAATGGCCTAAAGAGTCGGTGGATCCAGAATCCACGGAGAAAGCCGACTCTTAAATCTAAAAGGCCTGTGGAACCGGCTCTCCAGTGAAAAGAAAACGTAAAGAAAAACATGTCGCTGCACCACCAGCTAAGGAGCTCTCAGCAGACAGGCCAGCCATGCCCTCGGCTGAGGACATTGCTAAAGCTTCAAGCTGTTGTCCCGGTTCCTACACCAGTTACACCGGTACCAACCCTGGTTCAGACAGATGGTCCAGGAACCGGTGTGTTTGACAGTCAAGAAAAAGAGGAGGAGGGAGGGGAACCTATTGAACCCGAGGTGTTCCCTGAGCAGGAGTTTGGTTCCCCACTTAGGGTTCCAGGTGATTTATACTTCACACTGTTCATTTGTGAAGCAAATGGTAGAGACCTTGAATCTCCCTATTCAGGAAACTGAGGAAGATGAGGAAGAAGCAGATTTCTTCGAAATGATGTGGCTAGCCCCCACAAAAAGACTATTGCTACCAATGCATAAGTCTTTGAGAAAGGCAGTGCTGAAGATACTGAAAACCCCGACTACTGCCTAGGGTTGATAAAAAGTACCAACTCAACAGATCCACTGCTGCATTTTTTTATTTAACCACCCTGATCATGAGGGAGTGATTCAGGCAGTAGCATGTAATAAAGTCAGAATACCTCTGTCTTCCTATCCCCCTGACAGAGATCCAAGAAAAGTTGTTGGTATTGGAAAGGAGGAGTACCTAGCAGCTTCACTGCTCGTGAGGCAGGCCAGCTACATGGCTTATGCAGCACAATATCAAAAAGATTTGTGGAATACTGTCCTGGCATTAAAGGACAAAATTCCAGAAGTCGTAGTGGACCTGGCAGAGACTGGCAGGACAGCACTAGATGCTATCAAATATCAGTTACACATGACTGTGGATGCTAATGATACAGCAGCCAGGCTCATGACCCTCCTCCTTTCTATGGGGCAGTTTGCGTGGATTAGGGCCACAAACCTGACCCAGGATACACAGACCAAAGCAATGGATTTCACCTGTAAGGGTGATTCCCTTCTCGGGAATAAGACAGAAGCCTATATGAAAAAGGTTGAGGAGTACAAAGCCACCTACAGAAGCAATTCTGCCAAAGAAAAACCCTCCACTTCTTACAGGTCCCAGTACAGGGGATGCAGGGGTAGGGCCTGCTACTGCAGGCCCTTTTTCCAGGCTCAGGCAATGCCAGACTCCCAGCAGTCCAGGTTGGTATTTCAGAGGTGGGGGCAGAAGGACCATGAGAAGGTCAGCACAAGTGCATGAAGCACAGGCCCAGCCAAAACAATCCCTGACGGGCTGGTATAGGACCCTGCCCCACCACCACCACTACCAGTAGGAGTCATATTGGCTCACTTCCTCCAAGCTTGGCATGCCATCATCACAGACAAGTGGGTCTTGGAGGTACTGAGCCAAGGACTGTCTCTAAGCTTTAAATCTCTCCCCAAACTGAGAGCCAGAAATTTTGTTCCAGCAACCTCTGCAGACAAAATCCTCTTGGAGGCAGAGGTGGCAAACCTGTTAACCATCAGTAGAGCCTGTGCCCCTACCACAGAGGAGAAAAGGCTTCTACTCAAGATATTTCCTCACTCAGAAGAAAAACAGTGACTGGTGACCCATTCTGGATTTAAGACTCCTAAACAAACACGTATGAAAACCAAAGTTCAAGATGGGCACTCTGGCCATGATTGTCCCCACACTGGAAAAAGGGGATTGGCTGGCATCCTTAGATCTCAAGGATGCTTACTTTCACATACCAGTAAGGCCAAGCCACAGAAAGTACCTGAGGTTCAGATTGCCTTCAGGCCACTATCAGTTCACAGCCATGCCCTTCAGTTTAACCTCTGCCCCCAGGGCATTCCCAAAGTGTCTGGCTGTAATAGTGGCACATCTGAAAAGGCAGGGAGTGACCATATTCCCATACCTGGAAGACTGGCTAGTCGTGGGTCAGTCCCTGCAACATGCCAGAGACTCTGGCCCTAACAAGGAGTACATTAGAGTCTCTAGGATTCCTAATAAATGTCCAGAAGTCCCAGCCAGAACCAGTCCAGCTTCTGGACTTCATTGGAGCAGAGCTTGACGCCTGTCAGAGAAGAGCCTTTCTTCCTCAGAAAGAGTGGACAGCATCCTGCAGTTAGCAGGATCATTTCGGCTGAACAGACCCAGACCAGAAAGAGAGTTTCTGTGGCTACTGGGCCACATGGCAACTGCCAGAGCAGTGATTCCAGGATCCAGGTTTCAGATAAGGGACATACAGTTCCATTTACGAGCACACTGGTCCCAGAGAAGAGATTCCCTGGCCAAATTGGTGCTGGTCTCAGACACCCTCCTGCAGACCCTACAGTGGTGGTTGGACCAAGGAACTCTCAGGGAAGGAATTCCATTCCAAAAAGAGCAACCTTCAGTAGTGCTCACGACAGATGCCTCACTACTGGGGTGGGGTTCACTAGGGTTACCACCTTTTAAGCAGCCCACAGTGGGACATTTCTTACTGAAACATAATTTTTCGCAGAACAGTACGTAACCTCAACCAATGCAACAGACTTGTTTTCTCTTTATAATCAGAATTAAGGTTAAGTATTTATATTTTCTTAGTTGCTTTTATTTTTTCCTATCGTTTTAAGGTATTTTAGTTAAGGTATTGTAGTTTTCTGCAACATTTAGTGGAAAGTTAGAAAATATTTTTTCTACTATAAAATCAGGACATGTAGTAGTTTTCATGTTTTTTTGCAGGACACAGCTGCCCAAATCAGAACTGTCCTGCGAAAAACAGGACAGGTGGTAATCCTAGGGTGCACACATGCTGGACCTAACAGCCAGCTTAATATGGTTACCTAAGGAATCACTTCTGCACATAAATCTCCTTGAGCTCAGGGCATACCACCTGGTTCTTCAGGAATTTGCTCCCCACTTAAAAGGAAAGGTACAGGTCAGAACAGATAACACTACCACCATGTACTACATAAACAAGCAAGGGGGAATCGGGTCCACACCACTGTGCATGGAGGCCATGATGGTGTGGAGCCTGGCCTACTCACTACAAGTGTCCCTATCAGCTGTCCACCTCCCAGGAAAGGACAATATCCTGGCAGATTCTCTCAGCAGAATCTGCCAGAACCATCACAAATGGTCCCTGAATGCACAAGTGCTACAGTCAGTGTTCAGAAGGTGGGGCACACTGGAGATGGATCTCTTTGCCTCCACAGACAATCACCAGCTGCCACAATTCTGTTGCAGGCCTCCCAGCAGGGGCACAGTTCCAGTGGATGCCTTAACACTGGATTGGTCAGGCAGATTCCTGTACGCCTTCTCTCCCTTTCCCCTGCTGCTCAGAACTCTGATAAAGCTCAAGTCACAACCAGCAACAATCATCCTGGTGGCACCAGATTGGGCAAGAGAGCCATGGTATTCACTACTGCTGACCCTGTCTGCCTCACAGCTGATCCACCTGCCCCAGAGGCACAATCTCCTGACATCCTCTCAGGGCAAGATCCTATATTCCAACCTCAGGTCCATGTGACTGAAGGCTTTGCTATTGAAGACCTAGAATTTGCTAGTCTAAACCTTTCAGAAGAGGTTTTGACTGTGCTGAGGGGATCCAGGAAGCCATCAACCAAGAAAACGTATTCCTCAAAGTGCCTCAAGGCACATTCTACCAGGGGTTCACCTGCATCAGTGGCTGCTGCAAGGGACAATCCCTCTGTTGGAAATCCGCAAAGCAGCTACATGGAAAGCTGTACACACTTTTACGAAGCACTACAGTCTGGACTTACAATCCAGAAGTGATGCCAGATTTGGTACAGTAGTTCTGCAAAACCTTTTCCCTAAATAGGTTCTGTGCCCAACTTCCAAAGGTACTGCGTGGTAGTCTGCATTAGTTTAATTATAATGAGTGATTCCTGGGGTTAGAAGAAAAAATGACTCACCATAGTAATTTTCTTTCTTCCAAGGAATCACTCATTATGATTAAAGCTCCCACCCTGCCTCCCCTACCTGAACCTAGGAAAAAGGGGTACAGACTTTGGTTCTGCATCCCTGCTTACATACCTAAACATACGGTGTATAACTAATGCTCTAGTTCTTTACCCAGTTACTATTTATTCTTGTCCCTACTTAAGGCCCTTTTGGTTTCAATGGGATGTGATTAAAGGGGGATTTAATCTGCACAGTCCGATAGATAGAGAGTCTTTACCCTGTTAGGCCGTGTAATGAATCTAAGCACTTAGAGTGCAGCAGTTACTGTGGGCATCAGTTTGAAATTGTCACGAGCCAATTAGAATTCCATCTTTTGCATACATTCCATCTCTCTGTGACAGTTCAACATTGAAGGCTGACTGCATTAGTTTAATCATAATGATTGATCCCTTGCAATAAACAAGATTCTATGGTGAGTGATTTTTTTCTTATGTTCCAGTAGGAGCACAGGTTGTATCACCATGGTTACCAGCAGAGTGTGCACTTCAGCCTGCAGGTCTGACAAGGGCTGGGAGGATGCACAGGACAGTGTGCCAGTAATTTCGGAGCATGTCACTCCTGAATAATATCCAGGACCCATTTGTCTTGATCTGATGATCTGCTACTTGGGCAAGAACATCGCACTAAGCCATCAGGTGTCAGGACTCCACAGAAAAATCTTCCAGCTAGCAGTCTCTGGTGGGGACCGCCCCCGCTGTCACCTGACTATCATCAGCGCGTCAGTATAAAGGGGGTGGTCCCATGCCCGCCTCCCAGTTCTTTCCTACCGTTGGCTCACGCAAGTTGGTCCTCGCAGAAGAACAGCACTGCTAGCATCGCCATATTGGGATGAGTATTTGCTCCTTATTCTTTTCTTCTTTTGAAGTTTTTCAGTACCTTTTTCCCTGAAATTGTTCTCAGTCCGGCTGTGCATGTCGTCTCCATCGACCTCCTACTCGCATAAGAACAAGTGCCACTCATGTGGAACCCAGTTTCCCCACGAGGATGGCCATTCTCTCTGCCTCTTTTGTCTGGGCCCAGACCACCACATGGAAGAGTGTGAACACTGCCAGAAATTCAGTTCAGCTACCTGTAAACATAGGCAGCAGTCCCTGGAAGCCCACTTTTTAAAGCAGAAAATGGCCTCCATGGAAAAAGAATTGAAGGAACTCATAGGTGTCGTCTTCTCCCGAGAGCCACCATAAAAGGAAAAGGGACAGGGAGAAGCGTAGGGACCGCCGACTCCGGCAGGAGTTGCAGCCTTACAGGTAACCTCCCTCCGGGCACCATTCTCCAGCTGCCGCCTTGGTGGTGTTCAGAGGCGCGCTGAGGACCCCACCCCACCCAGGGCCCAGGTTCGAGTCTGGCGGGTGCCTCCGGGGCAAAGGAGGCCTCCACTCCCGTTATGGCCGCTTCCTCTAAGCCTCTCAGTGTGAGTAGGTCCGGTAAGTCGGGCTCGAGCGCTACCAATTCCTGCACGGACAGGGCTGTTAAGCTGCCCGTCGGACCCTCCGATGGGCGCCCAGTGTGCGACCGCCCCCTGGTCAAGTCCTGATGCTACCCCTGATGCCGGGGCGTCGCCGCAGCTGAAACGGTCCCTCCCTCACCTGTGGGGGACGAGGACCAGGGGACACTTCCACTGTCAGGGGCGCTGCCCCCCTCCAGCGCCAGAGCCTCTGACACCAGATCCGATACCGGGCCTCCCTCCGTCGCCTTCTGGTTTTCCAGGGCCCGACGGTCGACCACAAGCTCCCCCGTCAGGGCCCATTTTTCCGGACCCTCCACCAGGGCCTTCTTTTCAGACTCCCCCACCTACAGGGCCGATGCCAGTTCCATCGGCCCCTCCGGTTGGGCCTCGGACAGGACTGTCGAATCCTTTGGGACAACCGACGCCAAGGTACCCGACGTCTGGGTTTCCTGGCCCAAGTTATCTGCAGTTGGGTTTCAGTTACTCGTATTACAGGTTCCTGAGCTACCCTCTTCCGAGTCAGAGTCCTCCTGAACCGCAGGTGGACCTGAAAGCTGTCCTATCCTCATGGTGGCTGAGGCCAAATCTCGGCTCACGTCAAAGCTTGACAAGCACCAGCCGACGCTGGACCCATTGCCGGGTCCCAAACGTGTGCTGACAGAGGCCCCCCCGCCCATACCGGATGTCATACCGGAGTTGTCTGCCGGCTCTCGCCCCAGGGAGTTCTCCCGTCCAGTGGATGTTTCCTGAACAGTTGAACTCCCTCTTCCTCCTGTCGGCTCATCAGGCTCCTAGGAGTCGTCTTGAGTCCGACAGTGACTATGAACCCTCTGACCCAGGGGATGAGCTGCACACTTCAGAGATCCCTAAGCCGAAGGACTGTGTCAGATCCCTCCCCCCCCGGAACATCCTCCTTTTCTGGATCTGCTATAAAAGATTCAGGTGGCCTATGACTGTAAGACTGTAGAACAAAATCCACAACAGCAGATGTTGGCCGACCACCTGGACCTGGCAGAAACCTCCCCCACCCTTATTCCTCCCTGGATCGAACTTCACGAAGATGTGGTCACCACCATTTGGAAGCAGCCTTTCTAATTAACTCCACTTACCCATAAGGCAGATAGACTTTACCAGTCCCTGGAAGGCAGGGATTTTCTCAGCCTTCACCCTAAAGCGGATTCTATGGTCATCAGTGCTGCCCACGATAGGACCACTAACCCTAAACACCTGAGCTCCTCTCCCCCGACCGAGAATCTAAGCTCCTAGACCAGTATGGTAGGAAAGTGTTCGCTTCCTCTACCCTAGGCATTCTGGCTTTTAATTATGTCGCCCAGATGGGAGACTACCCAAAGTCAGTTCTCAGTTAGGTGGAGTCTTAAGTTGGACTCTTCCCAGACTCTTCCGTTAAACAGGAGCTGGGGGACTTCATTTGCTTGGCAAGCTCTGCATGTTGACATATGCTTAGAGCCACCTATGATGCGGTGGACACTGCTGGCGGAAATTCGGTGTTCGCCATCGGCTTATGTTGCCATGCTTGGCTTCACATTTCAGGCCTGGCATCCAAGGTTCAGTCTGCCACCCAGGATGCCCCTTTTAGGGGGTCGGTCTTCTTTGGTGGTGATGTCAAAGACATCATCACTGACCTTCAAGATAAGGGTAAAGCTTTGAGGTCGGTACAGTATATGTACAAGCCTTTGCAAGGGCAGAAGCTTTCCTTTCGACTCCAAATTGTCGACAGCAGAAACAGATGCAGTCTCGACGTCAAAACAAACGTAGAGTTGCGTCAGCAGCCAAAGCCTTCCCAGCCAAGTCCCATAAGGCTTCTGCACCTGCGACCATCGCACTGCCCTCAGTCTCCCGACTCATTGACTTTCCCACTCCCTCTGGCCCCCAGTTTAGAGGAGCCGGTGGGGGGCAGGTTTTCCTTCCACCTGCCGGAATGGAAGAGGATAACGACAGACTCGTGGGTGCTTCAACTCGTGTCAGAAGGTCACTCGGGCGAGTTCACCCAGAAGCCCTCCCACAGACTTTCACCCCAGTCATCTTACCCCCCACTCCACTTTCTACTTGTGCGGGTGGAGATAGGCTCCCTTCTTCTGAAGGCCGCGATAGAAACCATTCCTCTATCGTATCGGGGGACGGGCTACTAACATTTCTTTCTAGTGCCCAAGAAGACTGGCGATCTGAGGTCCATTCTGGATCTCAGCTTCCTCGATATATATGTGGAATACAAGAGATTCAGAATGCTCTCCCAGAGCCTTCTTCCCCTGCTGAGGTCTGGTCAGTGGTTATGTGCTTTGGACATGCAGGATGCTTACCTGCATATCCCTATTTACCCCTCCCACCACAGGTTCCTCCGCTTTTGTTTTCAGGGGAAATGCTTTCAGTTCAAGGCCCTCTCCTCTGGCCATTCTTCGGCTCCCTGGGTGTTCACCAAATGTTTTGCAGTGGTGGCAGCCTTTCTGCGCATGAGGGGGGGTCCAGGTGTTTCCCTACCTGCATGATTGGCTGATAGCAGCCCCTTCCAGGAAGGGGACCTTCTCCGTTCCCTATCCATCACTCAAGAGACCTTTCTCAACCTTAGCATCATTATCTACCATGCCAACTCATATTTGGTTCCGTGTCAGCGGCTGCAGTTCATTGGGGCAGTGTTGTACACCAGCCTGGACAAAGCCTTCCTTCCTCCAGACAGGATCGAGACTCTGCCACAGCAGGTACGTTTCCTGGTTACTCAGAAACGTGTCCCAGCTCGGAAGGTCCTTCGCCTTCTAGGCCTTATGGTGTTCGTCATTCCAGCTGTCCGTCTAGCCAGACTTCACGAGAGTCTCACAGTGGACCCTCAGAACTCGGTGGGACCAAACCCTGGATGATCTGGATCACGAGGTTCTCATCTCAGATCCGATGATCAGGGATCTCAGCTGGTGGCTGGTTCCGGAGAACCTCCACTAGGAGGTTCCTTTCTGCTCTGCCAATCCCTCCCAAACCTGGCTATGGATGCCTCTGGGGCCGGGTGGGGAGCCCATCTCGGGTCACACAAGACCCAGGGGAGCTGATCCCAGAGCGAGCTACAGTTGCACATCAGTGTTCTCGAATTGAGGGTGGTCCTGTATGCGCTTCAGGATCTACAACCCCTCATCCTTCCAGGCCATCTTCTGGTACAGTCAGACAACATGTGCATAATCTGGTATCTTAACAAATGGGGGGGCTCGCTCCTACCCCCTGTGCCGGAAGGCGATGAGGCTGTGGTATTGGGCCTCGCAGCACAGTCTACACCTGACAGCAGCCCATGTGCCGGGAGTACAAAACACTCTGGTAGACGCTCTCAGATGCTCATCAGCCAGAGCTCATGAGTGGGAAATCGAGCGGGAGGTGGTAGACGATGTGTTCGCACAGTGGGGCACGCCACAGATCTGTTTGCCTCCCCAAACAACGCCAAGCTTCCCACGTTTTGCTCACTCACTCGCTCTGGCAGGACGTGCTGTCTGTGTGTTGGAGGGACAGATTTGTTTATGCCTTCCCTCCAATACCTTTGATCCCAAGAGTTCTGAACAAGCTCCAGGTGGAAGGGGCACGCATAATTCTCATCGCTCCCTTTTGGCCGAGGCAAGTCTGGTTCTCTCTACTGCAACAGTGATCGGAAGAGCCACCTGTTCCTTTTCCAATATTCCAGGACCTGCTGACCTAGAATCAGGGGACCCTAGTTCATCCAGGCCTCAAATCCCTCCATCTACATGCCTGGCTCCTACAGATGTAGCCGCTGCTGGCTTTGGTGTTTCACCTGAGGTAGCTGATATTGTGGTGGAGGCCAGAAAGTCTTCCACCAGATCGACTTACGCCATGAAGTGGAAGCGGTTTTCCATTTGGGCGGGTTCCAAGGATTTGGAACCCTTTTCCTGCCCGGTGGCCAGGATCCTGGATTATCTGAGGTACCTCTACGACTTGGGTCTGTTGCTCCTCGCTGAAAGTGCATCTGTCGGACATCTCGGCCTACCATCTTCCAGAGTGGGACAAGTCGGTAGCTCAATTGGAGGTCTCCAAGACCTTCCTCAAAGGGGTTCTTCACTTCAAGCGCCCTATCCGTAACCCTGCTCACCCCCGATCTCAGTTTCATTTTGATAAGCTCATGCTGCCCCCTTTGAGCTGGCAGCCATGCTGATCTCTGTTTCTTTCCTGAAGACGCTATTTCAGGCCATCACTTCAGCTCAGAGGATCTCTGAGCTTCAGGCCCTTGTGTGCAAAATCCCTTATTTGATTTTTCACAGGGACAGAGTGGCCATGCGTACTAATCCCAAGTTTCTACCTAAAGTGGTGGCTGAGTCCACCCTAACCAGTCCATCGAGCTCCCGGTCTTTTTCCCGGAGTGCTCCAACCAGGGAGAGTATCTTTTGCATACTCTCGATGTCCACAGGATCTTGAGATACTATATTCACAGAACCAAGGACTTTAGGAAAATGGACCAACTTTTCATTTCCTTCACACCCAAGAGAGAGGGCACAGCTGTTTCCAAGCAATGCCTCTCTAAATGGTTGGCTAACTGCATTACCTTTTGTTACAGCAAGTACAACAAAACCCTTCCGGGTCAACTGAAAGGGCATTCCACAGGAGGTGTAGCTGCCTCTGCTGCTTGTTTCAAGAATGTATCCGCTGCAGAGATTTGTGCAGCTGCTACCTGGACCTCAGTCCACACTTTTACCAAGCATTACAGCCTGGACATTGCCCCTTACCGCAGGGCGGGGTTCAGTTTGGTGGTTCTACAAGGGCTCCTTTCCTGAGCCTCCATTGTTTACCAGACTACATTTTTTCTCCCCCTCCCAGACTTTCACCTTGCTCCTTACAGCTTGGGACTCAGTCCTACTGGTGAATACTTACTGCAAGAACCCTCTCGAAGTAAGATAGTACAGTTATGTAAGGACTTACTGTAACAGTAGATCTTACTTTGAGAGGGCTCTAGCAGTAGGTAATTACATATAGGACTGAAGCCGGTAGGCGTCAGGACCCCACGGAAAAATTTCTAGCTAGCAGTCTCTGGCGGGGGACCACCCCCATGTCAGGTGACAGATGTCATGTGACATCAGTATAAAGGGGCAGTCCCCCACGCCCGCCTTCCAGTTCTTTCCTGCCGTTAGCTCGTGAAAGCGCCTCGCGGTAAAGTTCACTGCTCACCAGTCTGTCGGTAGTTCTACTGTCGTTTTTTCTCGATTTAGAGTTTGTTTTTTCAGTGGTGTATGTTGTCCCCTACACCCTCCGAGCACAAGAATAAGTGCAACTCGTGCAGCGACCAACTCCCGCACAAGGACAGTCACTCCCAGTGCCTCTTCTGTCTGCGCTCGGATCACCCCGTGGAGAAATGCCAGTATTGCCTGAAGTTCAGCGCCGCCACCCGCAGATGGAGGCAGCAGTCCCTGGAGGCCCACATCCTTAAAAAGATGACCTCCATGGAGAAGGAGCTGAAAAAGCTCCGTCAGGCTTCGACTTCCCCCGAGAGCTATCGTAAGAAGAAAGATAAGGAGAAGCACCGGGACTCCTCGACCACCGCGACTTCGCTGGAGTCGCTGCACAAGGTAACGCCTCTCGGGATTCCTCCGGGCGACGGCCTCCAAGACGCGCCACCCACCCGCCTGGCTCGGGCTCTTCGGTGCCTCCGGGCTGAAGGAGGCCTCCACTCCAAGTAAGACCACCGCGCATGCGGCCTACTGGTGTGAGTGTCTCCGGTAAACCGGACGTCAGCTTCTCTGACGCCCGCCCAGAGAGAGCCGCTAAGTCGCCCGACCCTTCGGGGCAGCGCACGGCCCCTGTTCCGCCTGACCAGACCACTCCCCCATTGTGGCCTGCCTCGGGCGACGGTTCCGCTAAGTCAGACGTTGGCTCCTCCGACATCAGCCGGAACTCTGCCATTAAATCAAACGTCGGATCTTCCGATGCTCGCACGCCATCAGAGCCGACGCTGGACCCCACACTGTCCGCCGTCCCGGGCTCCCCACAGCCTTTTCTGCCCTCCGAGGACCCAACGTCTCCTCATCCTGACCCCGGGGATTTTTCCCCTCCTTCTCTGGGTGATGCTGGGGATCTTACCTCGCTACCATCAGGTCTCCCTCCCACCAGGCCGGATGACCTGACATCGGTTCCTTGAACGCCGGCTCCGACGCCAGTCCTCCCGTCGCCGGGCAACATCCCTCTTCCTCTCCCGGATGCTGTCCCCACACCGGGCCTGCCGGCCGCCGGGTCTCCTGCTCCAGGCCCGCCTGCTGGGCGCCCTCCCGAGCCGTCTGCCCCAACAGACCCCCCGGCCCCTGGGTATCTGACGCCATCATACCCAGGACCGCAGTATCTGGCGCCCCAGTACCCGACGCTGGCCTATCCGATACCGCCGTACACGGTGCCTCACTACCCAGTGCCGGGTTACCCGCCGTCTGGGTATGGATATGCCCAATATCCGTATCCCCCTCCTCCATCTCCCCCCCCCCCAGCCGCCAGTGGATCTGAAGAAGACTCTAGCCTCCTGGTGGGCTGAGGCGAAGGCTCAACTCACCAGAGAGGTAGAGGGTCATCTCCCGACAACGGTACCAGTTCCTGTACGTCCGAGACGAGAGACTCCCTTCCCCCCTCTGGATACCAGAGGTGAGCCTTCCGGTTTTAGGGCAATGCTGGATATACTTCCCAAGGGGTCCGTTCCTCCCCCGCACCGGGAGGTGGAGTCTTCTTCCTCCTCCTCGGACGACTCCGATGGCTGTTCCGACCCGGACGACAAGCCTTGCTCTCCGGACAAGCCCAGGCCAAGGACTCCTCTGGAGGATCCTTCCTTCACGGAGTTGCTGCATAAAATCCAGGAGGTTCATCATTGGCATTCCTTGGAGCCGGAGCCACAGCGTAAAAAACTCAACTGCACACCTGGATCTGCCCGAGACAGCTCAGACCTTGGTGCCGCCCTGGATTGAGCCTCACGCCGACCTTGTTTCCACTGTTTGGAAGCAACCATCTGCCATAGCCCCTCTTCCTAGGAAGTCGGATAGGCTTTATCAGGCTCCCGAGGGTGTTGACTCCCTTAATTCTCACCCTCGAGCTGATTTGGTCGTGATTAGCACCGCTCACGCTCGGACAGTTAACCCGAAGCACTTGAGCTCATTGCCACCTGACAAGGAATCGTGCCTTCTGGACCAGTACGGCAAGAAGGTCTACGCTTCTTCCACTCTGGGTATCAGGGCCCTGAATTATGTCACCCACATGGGGGATTGCCAGAAAGCGATTCTGAGTGAGGTGGAATCTAAGTTGGACTCCCTTCCTGACTCTCAGATGAAGCAGGAAGTGGCTGGTCTGATCCACTCTGCATGTTCGGCCAGTCAGCACGTTCTCCGTGCCATGTACGATGCAGTGGACGCAGCTGGTTGGAGCTCAGCTTTCGCCATGGGGCTTCGGCGTCATGCCTGACTCTGTGTGTCAGGATTGGTCCCGGAAGTGTAGTCTGCTATCCAGGACGCGCATTTCAGGGGTTCAGTGCTGTTCGGTGGCGATGTCAAGGACATCACCACCGATCTGCAGGAGAAGGGGACTGCTCTGAAGTCCGTGGACTCTTGTACAAACCTCCTCAGACGCAGCGTTGTCCCTTTCGCAGACATAATCTGCAAAAGGCAAACCACAGGAAACGGCCAATAAACGCCAGCCCCTCCAGCTGCCAAGCCCCCAAAAGCAGCAGGGGCTTCAGCGACAACGCTGCCTCACACCGCCTGACTCCTTTCCTCTCCCACAGCCTCTGGGGTTCCCAGAGGAACCAGTGGGAGGGAGGTTCTCTCTCTCCATCTTCCGGGTTGGGAGAGGATAACTTCAGACACTTGGGTGCTCCAGCTGATCGCAGAAGGACACTCAATAGAGTTTCTTCGGAAACCTCCTCAAACCCCACCCCCAGGTCGTCGTACTCACAAGAACATCTTATGGTTCAGGAAGAAATTTCCATCCTTCTCTTGAAGGAGGCGATAAAGCCCGTCCCCCTCCCTCTTCAGGGGACGGGCTACTATTCCCATTCCTTCCTGATCCTGAAGAAGTCAGGAGACGTGAGGCCGATTCTAGACCTCAGCTCCCTGAACTTGTTCGTGGAGTACAGAAGGTTCAGGATGCTCTTTCTTCAGGGTCTCCTACGGGACAGTGGCTGTGCGCTCTGGATATGCAGGATGCTTACCTGCATATCCTAACAGCCCTTCCCACCGCAAATACCTACGTTTTGCATTCCAGGGGGACCACTACCAGTTCAAGGCCATCCTATTTGGTCTCTCCTCGGCACTCCAAGTGTTCATCAAATGTCTGTCGGTGGTAGTAGCCTACCTGCGTACCCAGGGGGGTGCAGGTTTTTCCGTACCTGAACGATTGGCTCCTGGCAGCCCCGTCCAGGAGGAACTCCACGCTTCCTTTCCTTACCCTGCAGGTTTTTTGCCTGCCTTGCACTTCCAACCAGACCAAGTCCCACTTGATCCCGCCCCAGAGGCTCCAGTTTTCGGGCGATCCTGGACACGACCTCCGGCATGGCTTTCCTGCCACTGGACAGGGCGGCCACACTACAGGCTCAGGTCAACCTGTTGTCCAGCCGCAGGTGAGTCAACGCAATGTCCGTCCCTCGCCTCCTCGGGCTCATGGTGGCTGCGATTCTGACAGTCCCTCACGCTCGGCTCCACATGAGGACTTCTCAGTGGACACTTCGGTCTCAGTGGGTGGACGACCTAGATCAACTGGGTCTGGTCTCCACTCCCATGGCTCGGGGCTTGCAATGGTGGATGGTTCAGGAGAACTTTTACCAGGGAGTTCCCTTCTGTCTTTCTCCCCACTCCCAGACGCTGACTACGGACGCCGCAGGCAAGGGTTGGGGAGCCCATCTCGGGCCGCACAGAACCCAGGGCTCCTGGTCCAAGCTGAAGAAATCTCTCCACATCAATGTGCTCGAGCTTCGGGCTGTGCTGTACGCTCTTCAGGCTCTGCATCTGCTTCCCGGGCATCTTGCTGTCCAGATGGACAACATGTGTGTGGTCTGGTACATCAACAGACAGGGAGGAACTCGTTCTTACCCGCTTTGCAGGGAGGCGATGCAAGTTTGGGATTGGGCTGCGCAGCACAACCTTCACCTCACAGCCATTCACATCTTGGGGGTCGAGAACACGTTAGCTGACCACCTCAGTCAGTCATCTGCTCACGCTCACGAGTGGGAACTGGATCAGGGGGTAGCAGACAATATCTTCCTACGTTGGGGAACACCACCGGTAGACTTGTTCGCATCCCTTCAAAATGCAAAACTTCCCGACTTCTGCTCGCCTCACTCCAGGGTGCGGCATTTTGGAGAGACTCTGTCTCTAGACTGGAAGGAAGATCTGTCATGCCCTCCCCATTCCGAGGGTCCACAGAAACTCAACTCAGAAGGAGCTCGCATGATTCTGATCGTTCCTTTCTGGCCCAGGCGAGTTTGGTTCTCTCTTCTGCAACAGTATTCAGAGGAACCTCCTCTTCCTCTGTCGCAACTCTTGCTGACCCAGGATCAGGGGACCTTGGTCCATCCAGGCCTCAAGTCCCTAGAGTTGCACGAGTGGTTCCTGTAGATGTAGCTCAAGCCCGATTCGGGGTTTCTTCCCAAGTAGCTGAGATTCTGGTGGAGGCCAAAAAACCCTCCACTAGATCTACTTATGCCATGAAATGGAAACGGTTCACTATCTGGGCTGCCTCCAAAGATTTCGAGCCTTTCTCGTGCTCTGTGGGGCGGCTTCTGGATTACTTTCGGCACTTTTTCGATCTGGGTCTCAGTCATTCATCCTTGAAGGTTCACATGGCAGCCATTTCGGCCTACCATGTCCCTTTTGCAGACAGGACGTTTGCTCAGCTGGAGGTCTCTAAGACCTTCCTTAGAGGGGTCCTCCACTTGTGACCCCCCATCCAGGTTCCTGCCCCTCCTTGGGATCTGAATTTTATTCTCTAGAAGCTTACTCTGCCTCCTTTCAAGACGGCAGGCCTCAGCAGATTTGAAGTTCCTTTCATGGAAGACTCTCTTCCTCATGACCATTACTTCTGCTCGAAGGATTTGCGAGCTCCCGGCCCTCGTGTGCAAAATCCCGTATTTGATTTTTCACAAGGAACGTGTGGCTCTGCGTACCAATCCTAAGTTTCTCCCCAAGGTGGTAGCGGAATCTACCCTGAATCAATCCATAGAGTTGCCGGCTTTCTTTACGCAGCACTCCAATCAAGGGGAGTACCTCCTGCATACTCTGGATGTTCATCGGATTCTGAGATACTACACCAACAGGACGAAGGATCTCAGAAAGACTGATCAACTGTTTGTCTCTTGTGCTCATAAAAGAGAAGACAGTGCTGTTTCCAAGCAATGCCTGTCTAAATGGATGGCTCATTGTATCACTTTCTGTTATGACAAGTACAACAAGACCCTGCCGGGTCAAGTCGGAGGCCACTCCACCAGAGGGGTCACTGCCTCTGCGGCTTGTTTCAAGAACGTGTCAGTGGCTGACATTTGTGCAGCCGCTACTTGGACTTCTGTCCATACCTTTACGAAACATTACAGTTTGGATGTTGCCTCTCACCGTAGAGCAGGCTTTGGTTTGGCTGTTCTGCAAGGTCTCCTTTCCTAAGGCCTTCACAGCCAGACGGTCTACTTCTGAGTAGTTTTCCTCCTCCCATTTGCTTCTCCTTGTTCCATACTGCTTGGGACTCTGTCCTATATGTAATTACCTACTGTAAGAGCCCTCTCGAAGTAAGATAGTACAGTTACGTAAGAACTTATCGTAACAGTAGATCTTTGAGAGAGGCTGTTGCAGTAGGTAATACCTTCCTGCCCTCCATCCCCCTAAGCTTTTTCAGCTCCTTTTTCAGGATGGGAAATATCCGCTTCTCTCTCTTGCCTTTTGACCTTAGCGGAAAAGAACTGGAAGGCGGCACAGGGGACCGCCTTTGTACCGCTGACGTCACATGATGTTGGTCACCTGACATGGGGGTGGTCCCGCCAGAGACTGCTAGCTAGAAATTTTCTGTGGGGTCCTGACACCTGCCAGCTTCAATCCTATATAGATTACTTCAAGAGCCTCTTGAAGATCTGCTGTTACAGTAAGTTCTCACGTAATCACTATCTTCGTGAGAGCTTCTTGCAGTAGGTATTGCTTTCCCTCCTCCATCTCCCAGTTTCTTCTTTTTCTTAGGGGGCAGCTCTTCCTCCTGTCGTGCCCCGTCGGCCTCCGGCAGGAGAACTGGAAGGGGGACGTGGGGACTGCCCCCTTTATACTGACGCACTGACATCAGGGGCAGTCTCCGCCAGAGACTGCTAGCTAAAAGATTTTTCCGTGGGGTCCTGACACCTGACAGCTTAGTTCTACTGGTGAATACCTACTGCAAGAGTCTCTCTCGAAGATCTACTATTACGGTAAGTTCTTATGTAACTGTACTATCCCGCTCCAGTCTGAATTCCTGGCAGTGAGGCAGAAGTGGGTGTGGCTAGAGTACCACCCTGTCCCTTACCTTTGTGAGTCTTAAAGGGGGCAACCCAAAGACAGTTGCCTCCGAAAGGTTGCAAGTGCTGCTGAACTGCCCATACTCTGTGAGCAGAAGCCCCTATGAAATGAGCCACCACACCTACTGCGAGACAGCTGGGGACCAAGGGCCTCAAGGGAATGGGGAGTCATTTCATACTACAAGTCTCGAAGGGTCAGTTTCACATCATGGCCAAATAGTTTAGAGCAACGGAAGGGAGAGTTAAGCACTGATAGTTGCACATTAATGGCCAAACCAGCAGCATGCAGCCTGGAGTTCTGAAGAAGGCAGATAGATGTAGAGCACTGAATAAAGTTGAATTTGCCATATTTCTGAGTGTTTATTTCTTTGCCAAGTTTCACCATTGTTTTGTCCTTCCTAGATTGTAGAGACCACTGCAGTTGCGGAAGCATCAGAGGTGTTAAAAGTAGAACGCAGTGACTGCCAGTCTCTAAGCCTCGGGCAACACATTGCATAGGGTCCGTCTTGAAGGCAACATCAGGCATGCTGTCCACAACTGCAGACATAGACTTCCACAGGTGTTCTAATTTTTAACTGTGTGTGCCTAGTAGTTGGCAATATGGAGGCCTGATGAAGCATTGGTGAAAGTCTGTTACCCCATGGTATTCAGTTCCTGGATTCCTTGTCAGGGGGCTTAATGCTCATACGATGAGGTTTTTTGGACTAATCATGAGCAGCCATAACAATCACTAAGTCTGTTTCAGGCTGGGTGATAAAAACTTGGCAGACAGGATATTGTTTATGCTTCCCATGGGACCACCAATAAGTTGCTGAGCCGATGCCACACTGCAAAGGTAGCATCCTCCAGTGCGGGATAGATAGGAGGAATGATCATAGAAGAGCTAGCAGGGACTTCCAAGGATTCATATGGATTCTTCTTGATGGAATCTTCCTTCTCAGTGGAAAACTGGAGGTTTTCCTGCATAAGTTTTTTTAATATTCTGAAAAGAAGTTCCTCAGGAGGAGACCTGGGGGTATAAAAAGCAGTGTCTTCACTACCAGAGGAAACAATGGAAGAAGAGTCAGACTCTAGATGGGAACCTTACCATCCTCCTCACTTTCCTCATTCAGCAGGTCTAGATTATAATAAATAAAACTTTATTTTTATGGTGCCTTTTCAAAACCAAGGCGCCTCACAACATTTTAAAACAGATCAAAAATTACAAGTATCACAGCAGCTTAGGTAAACAAAACAAAAGCATCAAATTAAATATACTGTACATCCGATCAGTCACCAAATGCTTGGTGCCAGAGATTGGTTTTCAAAGCTCGTTTAAATCCCTCCACGGTTGCGCACTCGTGTAACTGGCAGGATAGAGAGTTTCAAAGGGATGGGGCCGCGTGCATAAATGCCTCGGCTCCAGAAGATTTTAAACAGACCCTTGGGATCTCTAGCAACCCCTCATCAGCTGAGAGGAATGATCGCCCGGGTCGGTAGGGTACCAGAAGCTCTTTCAAGTAGTCCAGCCCCTGTCCATGTAGGACTTAAGTCAGGAGACCAAATTTAAAGGTGATCCTGTTTATCTTCTTCCTCATCAGGTTGAGGAGGCTACAGAGGAAACACAGGAGCCATATTCTGGGCACAGGCTACTGAGACACAGAGACAAAAGGCCCGCTAGGCCCAGATGGCATGGACAGGTGCAGTGATAGGTGCTGCATCGAGATTGGTGGCAAATAGTCTCCAGAACAATTCAGAAAACATATCCAGAACTGTAGCATTAACATAGACCATGCCGGCTGGCATCAGCGCATTGGTGGGGTAACGCCCATCAGCATGCCAGCAGTAAGCTACGGGACCTCTGTGGGATCCAAGTTGCAGTGTGCACCTACCGTGGTGTCTTGACAATGGTCAGCCCGGCAGTGGAGGCTGCTGAATTGACCTTCAGTTTATCCTCCGAGTGAGGCAATGGAGACCTGGACTTGGAGAGAGCGGCATGGTGGTGAAACTTTGTCGAAGAATTATTTGTCGTTTCCATCGACGAATGGTGCTTCTCTCTGGAAGGTGAGAGCAACACTGAATTTCTCTAAAGACTTCTGGTGTCTCTCCTTGTGGCCTGGCTGAAACCTTGGTAGATAGGATTGGACTTCACATAACGCCACAGGCCTAGGCAGTAAACACATAATTTGGGAGCATGCCACCAAAATTCGTAACGTTGCACAAGCAGAGATGAAAAAGCAGTGACTTCGTTGACAGTGCCAGCGTCTGCATAAAACAACATTCGTAAGATAAAACAAATGTAGTGAACTTGAACTCTAGAAATCAACAGTGTTGTTTACTTGATCAGACAAGTGGTCAGTAGGAGAAAAGAAACTGCAGAGGTATGGGGACACCAACATTATATAGACATCACTGATGTATATTGTCACTGGCAGCCTCAGGTAGGCAAATGTTTCTGAATGGTCTTGATGCCAACAGCTTACAGTTCAGTGCAGTATGTTTGACTAATGAAGATGTTGCCACTGTAGACTCCTGGCTGACACCTGAACATCATGTATTGGCTGTAGTCCACTGTGGATTTTGTCAGCTACGAGATCTCTCCCAGATGAAGCCCTGGCTGATGCAAGAGCACGTGGCCACCCATGTTCCTGGCTTCACAAGCTCAAGATTTGGCTGCTGCAATGCTCTATACCTAGGGCTATCTGCGGAGTTAGTGTGCCGCCTGCATTTGGTGCAAATTGCTGTAGCCATACTGATTAACTGACTCTTCGTATTTAGAACATATCACACCTGTGCTGCGGCATTTGCACTGGCTACCTTTCATTGCTTTCAAGATAGCAGTGTTCACTTACAAACTTGGTTTGGGTCCCTGCTTCCTCTTTTTATTTTATTAATTTCTTGGATTAACACCTGTGAGCTAAACGCTCATTACATAGGTTCCATGTCAAAGAAATAATATGCATGAGGCAAACCATACAAATTGGGGCTAGCAATCAATTGCTACACATACAGAAATTACTACAGAAAGAAAACTGCAGACAGACAACAGAGAATACAGCAACAAAATCACTAAGGTAAAATAACCTGTACAGTTAAACTAGCATAACAAGATGGTGTATGCAGAGCACAAAGGCCAGCAAAGCGGCAGAACATGGCATTGTACAATTTATGCCACTGTCACCCAAGTGAATCAATACAGTTGATATGAGACAATGTAGTAGGATGGAGGCAGAAGCTGGGGGGAGGTAGATCAAAGGTATGGATGGGAAGATAGTAAATGATGGGGAGGGGGATGTGGGGAGAAAGGGGGGATGTGAGGGGAGGTAAGGGTGGGAGGGAGAAGTGGTTACCAAGAGGAAACAAGGCCAGGGGTAGTGGGTAAGTTGTTAACTCCTGGAGGAAACAGTCACAGCTGGCCAAAGCAGTAAGAGACTTCCTGAGTAGTTGCTTGAAGGAGCCTAGCGTTGGAGCTGAGGAGATGTCGACGTGCAGTGAATTAGACCAGAAAGGGGCCCGATGAGCAAAAGATCTTTGTCCTTGGGAGATTCGGCAGCAGGGAATTTTGAAAACTTGGCTGACTGAACTTATAGTGTGTCAAATATTGGAGAATGGGGTGAGGAGCTCCTGAATACCAGGGGACACCATTTCAAGGCCCACTTTTTTTGCAGGCAGACATGTTTGGTACATAAGCCTGCCCTTCAGTGGGAGCCAGCCAGCCTGTGCATACATGTTGCAGGTATCGGTCAGATGGGTGGAGCCAGTTAGGAGCCGGCAGGCTTTAAGTGCAACAGTGATGTGGCAGAGTGCTATTTCAGAGGCTGACCCATGGATGACAAGCCCATAGTCTGTAAGTGATACCACAGAGCTATGGATGGCTAATTTGAGGGCTTCAGGAGACTGACAAGATTTGTGTCTATAGGAGCCCTAAACACAAATTGACTGCCTTGGCAACGTTATCTGTGTGGACGGCGTAAGACAGGAAACTGTCGACCATGACCCCCAGATACTTAAAGTGCTCGACTAGTTCCAGGGGAGTGCCCACTTCATTGGAGATTGATAGAGGGTAGGAGCTGTGTTTGTTTTGAGGGTTGGAAAACATTTTTTTTTTCTGTAGTTCATTACAAGTTTATGGTTGTTGACCTATCTTTCGACATCTGCTAAGTTTACCCGGAGCCGCCTGCTCAACGCTTTAGGGTCAGGATCACTGGTGAAGATGACAGCATCATCGGCATATAACAAAATACGGTCCTGGCAGACTAGAAGGAGTTTGTTTAGGAAGCTACTAAACAAGAGGGGCCCCAAAATGGAGCCTTGTGGGACTACAGAGCGGACAGGTCTGCAGTCTGAGAGGATGTTCCCAATCTTAACCTGCTGTGAGCAGTCGCACAGGTAGCTGTCGAACCACGCCGCAGTGTTGACAGAGACCGGAGGCAGAGAGCAGATCGACCAGGAGGGCATGGTTCACCATGTTGAATGCCTTGGTGAAGTCAGTATAGGCCGCACCGACGAGGTGACCTTGATCCAAGGAGCGATGGATGAAGCCTGTGAATTCTATTAAGGCTGTTGTGCTATGCCTGCTCCTAAACCCATGTTGCTCAGTGCACTGCAGTTGATAATTTTCAAGGTATTCAATCAGCTGATCAGCAACTGTTCTTTCCAGTGCTTTGAGAGTGGGGGGAGGATGGATGTCGAGCAGTAGTTCCCATGCAGAGTATGGTCACCACTCTCATGCACTGGTGTTACAGCTGCCTCTTTCCACAATTTCGAGAATTGTGAGTGCCTAAGAGACAGGTTAAAAATGAGTTAAGGGCATAAGGATCTCTTCAAGAGTGAGTGCGACAAACTTAAGGCCCAAGGAATCACCACTAGACCGAGACTTCGCCAAGACCCTGTGGAGGTATTTCCTGGCTTCCGAAGCTGAGATGGCTCTGAAGTAAAAAGGAGGATGTGAGGGTTGAGGAACTGCATAATGAGAGGAATCAGAAAAGCTGGCCAGACAGAAGTAATAATGCAGGAAGACACTACTCAGGTCTGTGAATGCGTCATTGAAAGTGTTAGCAGTGTCTCTTGGGTCAGTGGAAGGTGCGCTATTGATGATCAGCATGGAGGGGGGAGTTTTAGAGACTTTTTCGGTGACAACCTTAATGTTGCTGCAAAACGTTCTGCCATCATTCCAAGAGTGATATAGGGCTTCCTCGTAATAGTTACTTTTTGCAGTGCGGATAGATCTGGTGCATTTGTTTCTTGCCTGTTTGTAGTTCTGGATGTAGGCTTGCTTTCCTGTGACCCAGGCCTTGTGCCAAAGGTGGTCCCTGACTTTTAGTAGCTCAGTGAGATCAGGGGAGATCTAGGGGTTATCCGCGGCCTTTTATTTTCCTTGTTCAGCAGGGAGCGTGTTTGTCACACACCATGTTGAATAGATATATGAAATGTTCAAGGGCAGTGTTGATGGCGGTGGAGAAGAGAGGAGACCAGTCCAGACTCTGGAGGTCAGATTTCAGGAGGTCAAGATGAACACGGGTGAGGACCCTGGTGGAGATTACTCTAGTGGGAGGCTTAAAGAATTTAACAGCCCAGTTGACTAAGATAGGGGAGTGGTCACTTAGACCATCCGGAAGGACTTTGGTGCAGGAGATGTGATTGGGGCGGTTTGAGAGGATCCAGTTCAGAAGAGTGCCTGATCCTGTTTTATAGTTCATCCTTTTGGGCAGCTTGACAAGCTTTGCAAGGTGAATGGCAGAGACTCCGTCTCTGAAAGGGCTGGCATCTGGAGCAAGCCAGTTGACGTTAAAATCACCGAGTACTGTTACTTCAGAGTGAGGACTTGGACTACTTGGCAGTGAAGGAGCATGTCAAAGCCAGTAGTCGTCAGTCTGAGAGGAATATAGACCAACAACACGGGGACGGTTTTGTTGTGTGCACCCATAAGTACTTTAATGGCAAGTGTTTGAACATTGCCGTCAGAAGTAGGTAGTGGTAGGGCATGTCTCTGAAAACCATCCCGAGATAGATTGCACAACCACCTCCTCTTTTTGTTAGGTTATCTTGTCTGAAGACCGAATAGCCTGGTATAGAGATGGACAAGTCAAGTATTTTTGGTGAAAGTCAAGTTTCCACGGCCAAGAGGATATCAGAGTTGTGTTGGGCGATCCATACCTTAAGATTGTCAGGTTTAGATAGGAAGCTACAAATGTTGTCACGCAAATGTGATTGACACTACCTTCTTCAAGGAGTTGTGAGTCTTCTGTGGAGGCCCTGGGTTAGAGTGGATATTACCTGTGAGCAGTAATAGGAGTGCAAGCCTACACAGATATTCCCAGAGTTGTTTATTGTTGTTATGGCATCGCCTCTGCTGAGGGCATCGCAGATTGCATTTTCCCTGGACGAAGAAGATCCTAGGAAGCCGAAGGGGGAGGTCAACACATGGCCACCCATTGGGGGGGGACATGTCCTAGAGCTTTTTGATGGAATCGGGGCCTAGCAGGAAGGTGAAGGATCCATGCATATATATGTGGTTACCATGTAAGATATTAGGGGGTGCTACAAAAGTCCCAACGTGATCAAAGCTGTATAGTGCTGATAGTGAGATGATAGCTAGGCATAAAGGCAGTATTATGACGCTGTGGGCACCCGATTTACATGGTGTTTGTGGATGCAGCCGAGCAATGACAGTGTGGGGGTGGGGTGCAAGGCTGGTGAGAGAGGAGAAGTATAGGGAAGGTAGCGGATCAGAGGTAAGCAGGCACAGAGAGGGTAGTTTTGCTCAGGAGAAACCTGTCTCTGAGGTAGTAGGTGAGGAACTGGAAGGAGTACCTTAAAGGGGAAGTCTCCCATAGTTCCACACCAATATTTTCCCAACTCCTTATGTGTAACTGTTGTGTGCCTCCTCCAGTTGTCAGCAGTCCTATTGCTGTCCAGATCTAGATTATAAATAAAAATATGCAGCCCCCAAAAGTTATAAATGTGTTTGTCTTCCATTTTACCATCAGTGTTGCTGGAGGATGATGTCATCAGAGCAACAGATAATGGTGCTGCACTAAATGCAGTTCCACCAGTAGACCAAACCCACAATGTTTGGTTCCGCACTTGAGTAATGGAGGAACCCTTTAAGTGTTGTGCACATCCTGAAGTGCAGGTCTAATAGGGACTAGGACCATGTGAGTGTGATGCAGCACTGATTTGAAGTATATACAGTATTCATATAAGGAAGTGCCTGTATGTGTTATGTTACTGTTTCTGTTAGCAAAAACAGTTTACCCAATAAATGACTCTGGATACAACAAGAGTTGTAAGTGGTATTATGCAGCAGTTGTATTATGGTGTGTGTGTGTGTTAACATTCTCAATTTTGATTGACACCAGCAGTGAGAAACAATCTTGCAAATAGGCCCCTTTCCCTTTGTAACTAGGCAGTCAGTGATTGGATGGCTGCTGTAAGGCAATAAAGAATTCAGCTATGAAAAGGAATAGGTTATCAGGAAGGCGCAGGCACTGGGTGACTCTGGTTCAAATCCTGCTAGAGTCCCTTACTCTCTAAACCTTAAGAAGTTCCCCTAACCTCCTTAGAAACTGTGATGGCCCCTCAGGTCCATGACTTTAAAAGTGTCCCAATTCCCATTATAAATCATCATCAGTGATGTGAGAGCTACAGCACTTCACTTTCAAGGTACTAAGGATAAGCTGTGGCAGGCGCCCCCCCCCCCCCGCTTTGTAATGCCAGCATTTGAAGTAGGATATCCCTCACAAATCAGATGCTACACCTCAGCTATTTCAGGTAAATAAACTAATCAGTCTCTATTTGTAGTGCTCTGTATTTGCTTAGCTCACTCCTCCCATGTCATATGTGTTCTGTGTCTTGGTATTTCCAGTCAGAAACTCAGATTTAAGGAGCATTTAAAATGTAAAACAATACACTTTATAAAGTAAATGATCTAGCTCTCCACTTTCAGGCTGCTGAAAGGGGATGTGTATAAGTCAGTCTTGTGTGATCCTTTGGTAACCTGCCCAGGCTCATCTTGTAACGAATCTTCTCAAGGGTGTTCACCTGGTTCAGTACAGAGTGACTGATTGACTGCTCAATTGGTTGATTGACTGATTCAGTCTACTGCTTTCTACAACATGTTACAACTGTCTCACAGAGAGAAATGAGCAGTACACAGAAACAGCTTTTGTTTCCTGTGAATGAACTACTGTTAGATGTATTATTTGCTCTACATATGCAGTATTAAGGCTACAAGTACCACTCCCTGTGTGAGTTGCATGACAGAACGGTCTTAAGCCATTGCAAACTTAAACTAAAATCAGGATAGACATCATTGATACCCTTATGTTTTGTTCTGCACTGTTGCTGCAGTGACATCAAGGAATGGGAGTGTCTGTATTACATGTGATCCGTTCGCATGTAAATGGAGGCTTACTTGACATTTTACTCCCTTGTGTCAGAGCCTCAAACTCTAGATATGTGTTGCAACAGAAGAAATGGCTGATCTCTTATTGACATATGTACAGTACTTGATGTAATGTATAATAAATACATCAGATATATCTAAATCATACATATACAGGAGTCTTCTCCTTTAAGGCCACCCAACAGAGAGATGTTCGGTACTGCTCAAGGACAAGGGCTACACAGGATACTCTACAGTTGTGTGGGCAGTTCCTATTGGAAGTGACAAGAAAGATGGCCCTGTTGTGTAGAGATAGGAGGCCCAGCATCAAGCTGGAGAAGGTCGTGAGAGGAAAAGAGATAATGTTAGGTACTGCCCTGTGGAGTGTAAGAGCGGTAAGGACTATTCCAACATTCATTTAGGGCAGTCTCAAAAGTGGAGTAATAGAAGTGGGTACCTGTGGGCTCCTGGGAAGTAGGAGCCCGGGGTGTTCAGCCCAGTGAGAGAAGTGGTAGGGCACAGGAGGAGAAGTCCGCCAACAGTCACAAGTAGGATGCAGTGAAGGAAGGTTAATGAGCAGCCCCTTTAACAGGAGGACTAGAGGAAATTCACATGGGCAGGAATAGAGGTGGGAGGGGTTTCAGAAAGCATTTAATAGCGGTCACGACGGGTGGGCGGGAGAAAAATACAGATTTAAAATTAAATTCAGCCTTATAGTTGCTGTGCTGAGAGCGCTAAATGCCTGAAGCAGCAGAACGATCCCCAGAGAGTAAAGAGAATCGGCTGCCAATAGGAGGGAGGTGAGGAGCACTAGCGGCCAGTAGGAGGTCCGCTACAGCTCCAAGGAACCAACTGGATAGACGGCTTCCAAGCCAGGGTATGGAGGCAGGCGGTGTACCTTTCCATTGCTGGGCAGGTGGTGTCCGGGCGAGGGTGAAGTGGACGGCTGGCGGCCGAGCTGCACAAAGGACAAGCTGGAGCCCAGGAGGGCTGCACCTGAAAGGGGAAAGACCAGGAATTACTAATAAAAATAGACAAGGTTGCAGACAGTCCAAGGGCAGGGGGAGGGCCAGGTGGAAACAGTAGAGAAGGGAATAGATGCTAATGGGGGGGGTGTAGCCAGGGACAGAGGGTGGAAAGCCTGAGCGTTGGGGTCTGGGCTGAGGCGCCAAGAAGCACCGGACAGACAAAGAGATGAGGGGTTGGCAACAGAGAATGTTAAGAGAACAGAATGGCCGATGGTTAACGTAGGGTATCTAGAAAGGGAAGCGGGGCAAAGGCTGAAAGTAGCAGGAGGGACTGGGCTTGGAAGGCTTCTGAAAAACCATAAGGTGAGCCAGAGAATGCCTGAAGTATGGTATGCCTCTGGTTGCGCACTTTACTCCACTGAGGTGTTGCTGTTGTCTGCTGCAAGGTCCTATTTGAAGCAGTCTTGAAGTACAGCTTTCTCGGTGGCAACTCCAGCCATTTGAAGTACCTTCCAGAGTTCTCCCTTAGTGGTGGTGTTTAAGAAGGGGCAAAAGTACTAGTTATTTCTACAAGTCTATAGCACCGTACAACATATTTATTTAAAGCAGCAGTGCATGATAGTACAAAATTTGACCTGTGCTTTATTCCATTGTAGACTACCCCTTACTCCCTGTCTTGTACATTGTCTTCCTTTTCCCATTTTGTCTACTTTAAAACTTTTTTTATACATTTGGAATAATAAAAATAGTGTCCAGTTAATATGGCTTACTCCAGTTTTTTTTTTTTAGTATTCTTTGTTGAATATTCATTGTTTAATGTCCAATTCTTGTGGCTGAAATGAACTAACATGCAGCAGACAGTACTTCTGGACATTATGGTGCAGTAGGTTCACAAAATCAGCTGACAGTGTGGATGAAAACCTGGTCCAAGATATATTAAATTGAGTACTCTTTTTGTTATTTAAACTTAAAGAAAAGGCCTAAAGCAGACTCAAAATGGGAAGGGGGGGCAGTTGTTGTACAAAACATGGCACGAAGGGCTGTCTAAAATTTAATATAAAATTATAAATCAAAACTTTCACTGTAACGTGCACTGCTGCTTTAAATTCATATTACTAGCTGTTTTTAGTGTTTTATTTTACTTTACAATGTATATTTATGTATTTTGTGCAGTGCCCAGAGACCCAAGACTAGGTTGCCTTGTCTTCTCCTTGAAGATATATCCTTATTAATAATGAAAACAATCACTTGAAATTCATTTTTATTTAATTTTTGTTAATGTCTGGTAGTTGGGGTGTGCTATCTTTGTATTGCTGACTGGAGCCTCTCTTTTTGTCATATTAGATACCTGTTGATTAACTTTAAAACCTTGTATTAGGCATGCAGAATAATATAGATTTGTAACAAGACATAAAAAAATGCTGTTGTGAAAATGAATTTTTTTGTCATTTATTTTAGTCTCTACGCCTTCTAAATGTGACAAGGATCTAAAATCAGAACTTCCTGTACGCCAGCAGTGTTGCGCAGGAGAGGTGCCTTCAGCATGTGCCACCACCAGGGACATCTCTGATGTGATAGGAACATTGTCAGATCGTCAGGAGACTCGCATAACTGAGGAAGAATATATTTGTAGCTACTGCGGGATGTGTTTTACAGGACTGGCTAATTTCTCAGAACATGAACAGACTCACAAAGAGCATAACCTTTTTTCTTCTATGGACCGTAAGAAAAGATTTACTCCACAGTCTGCTCTTAGCAACCACCAGTGGATTCACTCAGGAGAAAAAACAGTTAAACCTGCCGACCGTGTTACCAGTCAACAGTTGGCTTTTGATTTCTACAAGGGTATTGTTCATGAAGGAGAAAGACCTTTTGTATGTTTACAGTGCGGGAAGGGTTTCGCTAAACTGTCTACACTCTCTGAACATCACCGGATTTATCATTCAGGAGACCCATATTTTGATCCTACAGACAGTGGAACAAATTTTACTCAGCTACCGACTCCTGGTAACAACCAGCGGATGGCCATAGAGAAACCTTTTAAATGTGCACAATGTGATAAGAGTTATGCACAGCTATCAAGACTCTCAGATCATGAAAGGAAACATCATGGAAAACAGAAATCGACAACTAGAGCCCGTCGGAAGAGATTCATAGAACCATGTATTCCTGCTAACAACCAACGGAGTCCCATAGAGAGACCTTTTAAATGTACAGAATGTGAAAAGAGTTATGCACAACTGTCAAGACTCTCAGAACATCAAAAGATGCAACATGGAGGAGGGAAAGCTCCTAATTCTATGGACTCTGGAAGTTCCACAGAGCAATTAGCTCTGGCTAATGACCACCAAACTCCGATGGAGAAATCATTTAAATGTACAGAATGCGATCAGAGTTATGCTCAACTGTCAGGACTCTCTGAACATCAAAAGATTCATCATGAAGGAGCAAAATCTCCTAAACCTACAGACTCTGGTCAGAGTTTGACAGAACAGTCTGTTCCTGCTAACAGCCAGCAACTCCAGACAGAGAAACCTTTTAAATGTACCGTGTGTGACATAAGTTATGCACAACTGTCAATACTCGCTGAACATCAAAAGATTCATCATGGCATAGAGACACCATCTGGTTCTACAAACTGTGAGAAAAGTTTCACACAGCAGCAAACACTAGTAAACCAACAGCGTAATCAAGCACAAGAGAAACCATTTAAGTGTAATGAGTGTGGAAAGAGTTTTACACAGCAGTCTACTCTTATTAATCACCAGCGGATTCACACTGGAAAGAACCTTTTTTTGTGTGTTGACTGTGGAAAGAGTTTTACGCATCAGGTAAGACTATCTGAACATCGACGCATTCACACAGGAGAGAAACCTTTTACATGTGATCAGTGTGGGAAGAGCTTTGCACGGAAATTTATTCTCAACAACCATAAGCGCACTCACACAGGAGAGAAACCATATACATGTCATGATTGTGGGAAAACATTTACATGCCTGGCAAATCTCTTGGTACATCAGCGAATTCACACAGGTGAAAAGCCTTTTGCATGCATGGACTGTGGGATAGCATTTAGACATCAAACGACTCTTGCTAACCACCAACAGATTCACAAAGGAGAGAAGGTTTTTAAATGTACGGACTGTGGGAAGAGTTTTGCACAACAAGCAGCTCTTACCAACCACCAGCTAAGTCACATATGGGGGAAAGACAGTAAATGACGGATATGTAGGAAGAGTTACAGTGTACACCAGCCTTGAATCTCTTGGGACATTGGAGGGTTCCCACAGGAGAAATAGTAAAAAATGTAATTAATTAAAAATAATTTCCAGGTACATCTAAATATGCTACAAGTAACTGACACTTTATAGACTGGAAGTAAGCTATTAGAAGAACATTGTATTAGGAGCTTCTTTCAGCAAATTTTTGAGATGTAATATTGATTTTGAACATGACTCGTCACAAAAGGGAGGTCCATTGTTGTCATGCTATTAGAACCCCCTCTCCCCCAACATTGGAGATAGTACCCAAAGAAAGAAACATCAACATATGCAAACTGTGAGATAAATGTGAAAGAATATATGATAGAGTCCCTGTAATTTTGTAGCAAGACTAATTGAAAGGAACTACCGGGCACGTCTGTGTTAACCAGCATCCATGACCTCCTGTAAACTGCAGAGGGAAGTTTTGCAAAGAACGTTGCAATTATTAAGAAGAGCTCTTTCAGCAAAGTCAAGAGGCTTAAAACACTACTTATCTTGAGTATGCTCTCGCACAAGAATAAAGCTTATTCTTGTCATGGTATTACCCCAAGCATTACCCTAAGAGATACCCTTTTCAGAGGTACTGACTTTCTGTGCTTAGCAACCACCCATTGGACTGCAGTGCAGGAGACCTGTGTTCCAAAGCTGCTTTCAGGCCTTTCGGGAGCAGATGTATTGCAGCGGTCATGCAGTCACTGTCTAGGAGGGGTTTAGTGTTTGTCAGTAAGGAGCACACCCTTTACCTGTTTCATATGTGGGACTTGGCATTGATCTCCGAGGAAGTGTCTCACCCACACCCCTCATAAGTTGGTGCTGCAACATATCTGGTAAAAAGTGGGCAGGAAATAGAAACAAATGGAAGGGTAGAGGTAATTTGCATATAAATGACATCTTTGAAGGTCATTGTGAATTCACAAAGGGCAAATCTGCTTAAACGTAAAGTGGTGGTTACAGTTTTGGTTTTTTGCAGCTGTCTAATCTGTTGCACTGTCTGCATCTCACACAGGTGGACATAATGTGGGCAACATTTTATACATCTGAATGAGTTCTTAGAGGAGTTATGCAGGTGAAAAAAAACATTTGTTTCCTTGGAAGAGTGTCACAGGAGCAACTGATCTGTGCCTACCAATTCTACAAAAGAGACAATGCTTTCCATTTGTAGCCCTAGTTTTAAAGAAGGCATGGATCTCAACGAGTTTGACTGTACTAATGGGTTTGGCAAGGTGGGTTGGCAGAATTGCATGATAACACTGAAGGATCCTAATAAACAGTCAAGAATAAGGTTCGCCCATGTCATGTTACTATCAACATCTTCAATTTGAAGGCATTACTACCAAAAGAAATCTTTCAAATATTCAACTTGTAGGAAGAATTTACATATGTGGCTTAACTCGGCAAAAGTACATGGTAGAAGACAGAAAATTTAGCTGCACATGCTCTGAAGTTTCTCAAACTCCTCTTGCTAGCCACTTGTTAATTTACATTTGAAAAATTCTTTATAAACTTGAGCACTGTGGCAAAAGGCAGATTGGTCTTGTGGTTAGAGCATTGGCTTGATAACTAGGAGATCGCAGGTTGATACCCATCTAGTACAAAATACTCATTTCTAGGGACGTGGATATGCTTCACTTATCCACACTATGACAGTTCCACTGGAACAACGTTATTGGCCAGATGTCTCAAATCTGAGCTCCTCCCACTACCCAGGTGGTATATCCCGACTCCTCCCTGTGATAGCAGATCTTTCTTTCCGCAAGAACAGGTTACCTCCTTCACAGTTCACACTTACATTATCTATGCTATAGACAGACTGCTCTTATTCAAATCTTTCAAACTTTTTTTTTTTTTCCCAAATTCTGTGGTTCCTTCGACTACGGCCAACAACTGCTAATGGAGCAACAGAAGCTAGGTTTCGGATTTGTGCACGGTGCCCGACAGAAGATGTTGGTAGCTGATCCACACAACACGTGCGTGTACTATCTGGGCGGGCAACACTATGTGGACAGTTGCATTCTTTGCAAAGCACATTTCCTGAGTCCCTTGAGGACAGGAAGTTATGGCTCTTGGATCCGAAGGACTACGCTAAGGGCCGCAAAACTGAACAGCTTGCAGTCCTTAAGGTGGCTACCATGGTGGGCACCTCCTCAGTCTCAGCACTGTTCCTTGGAGCCAGTGCTAGAGGTTCTCAGGAGAATTCTGTGAAATTTGTTTTGCCCTCCAGACATTGTGAGATCCCTGCCACCATGGTGCTAAAAGAAATCTACACCAGCACCAGTTGTGGGACTGAGAGCAGTCACCCTCCCAATCCCCTGACTTGCCCGACTGCTTGATGCCTGTCCAGCACCCCCTGGCTGAGGGGCAGATCATGGGCTCTTCGATTCTCCTTTCGAGCTAGTAAACTTTGTCTCCGGTTGAACAGGCTGACAAAATTTTTCTCAGTCTTGTTGACTAGGTGTCGTACAAGGTCAAGGATTTATTTTCGGCAGACCCCAGTGCCCCCCGGTCCTCACCCAACAGGATATAGTCCAGTTGATGTCCTCATCTGGTACTCCATGGGAACAGCCTCCACTCAAGGTAGGGTCTCCTGCATCTGTGTTGCTGAACGTGAGCAGGCGCGTGGTCTGCAGCAACCTGCCAAAAGATTCCTCTTACCGTCAACCAGCTGGTTGAGGTCACAGTTGAAGCATGCTCACTCTTGATCCTGCTCAACCGGGAGGCGTCGCTGTCAGTGTTCCTCGATCTTTCTCAACCTCATCATCCTGTGGTGAGGAGAGGTACCATTGTGCAGCAGGGTAGGGATCTACCACCTACCCGGACCTTTGGTTTCCTGGCAGCTACCAGTGACAACCCCAATGGTCCAGACCACGTGACTGCTACCCACAGCTGCTTCTCCACCTCTTCGGATGTAGACGCCACCACTGCACTGAAGGCGCTTCCGGCCAAGGAGGCTGGCAACTTAGCCACCAGCTTGCCAGATTGGTTGTCTGTGAGAATCTCTCCTGGAGGCAGTTCCTGGGAGATCCGTGGCAAGAAGAGGCAGAGGGCTGTTTTGCGGAGTTATCGGACGACTCAGATCATGAGTCCATGGTCTCCTCAGAAACTTCATTTTTTTACCACAGCTTGGTCAAGGAGCTCTCCACCGAGCATGGCCTAGTATTTTTCAGGGCACTTTTTTTTTTTTTTTTTATACTTATTTTAGAATCCATGTTGGTCCCACTTGAGCCAGTCCAGAAAAGGGATAGGTACCTTCTCACGGACATTCTGGACCAGGACAAATCCCCAGGGTTACCTTCTCTGTGGCTGAGGCCATTTTAGAACCGTCCTTGGAGCTTTGACAGCATCCAGCATCCTGCCTGGCACCCTCTGCCCATATGGTCCATACTTAGGCAGTCTCCACAGGCTCCTCTTCAGGATTTTCAGACCATCCCCTGCAGAGGGATTGGTCGCAAATTCAATGTGCCATAAATTTGGACACCATGTGGACGAGCCTCTGGATAAAGGAGTTTTGTAAGATTGGTCTTGCTACTTAAAAAAGGTATGCTGCAGCATCTCTAGGTCTCCAGCACGCTAGCTATGCCTCAATGATGGCTAACTTCAGTCACTCCCTGATGGGATTATTTGTTGTCATCCTTTCTTACCTTCCTGTTGAGCAGCAGTTGGCGATGAAGCTCTCTTCAGCGATCAGGGTCAGTCCCTGGCTAAACACCTGCTCCAGACAGCTGTGGACATGGGCAGTTCCTGTGCACATGCCGTTGCAGCAGTTGTCTCCATGCATTGCAGGGCTTGGCTGCATCTGTCCACCTTCATGGCAGACACCCAGCATAAGCTAGCCAGTGTCCCTTTCTTGGACACCGTGCTGTTTGGCCCTGGGGTGGAAGGACATCTCAACAGCATCAGGAAGTCCAGTGTCATCCTTGATTCTGTGACTTCATCCCAGAATGACCAGAAAAATAAGCCTTAGAAACAGGCTTCCCAATGCCATCCTTTTCGGTCACAGCCTCCCCGGCAGCAGCCACAGCAGGGGCAGTTCAAGGACTAGCACCCCAAGCAGGCATTGGGAGGGCCAGGGTCCAAAAAGGGGTAGCAGAGCTGGTGGTGCCCCTACCCCCGCAAACATTGCCTAGTAACAGGTTATTTGGGGGGGGGGGGCAATGTCCCTCCACCTGTCCTGTCCCTGAATGCTTTCACTGTCGGTCAGCTACATTACTTCTTACCATATTGGTCCACTATCAGAATGGACAAGTGGTTGTTGAATGTAATGGGCAGAGGATTGTCTCTAGATTTCGATGCTGTCTCGCCCTAATGCATCCATGTGTCTCGAGAGTCCAGGGTGTCTTAAGGACAAGCTGATTGCCTTGTGGGTGGACATCGCTCAGCTCCTTGTGAAAGGGGTGACAGGCCATGTCCCACACCTGGCAAGACAGGGTTACATGTCCAGGTATTTCCTGGTCCTGAAATAGTGGGGAGGGGGTGGGCCTGGGGCCCCATACTGGAGTTGCATGATCTGAACCAGATTATACAATTTCTGGTGCAGAACATGTGATGTTGCACCCTGGACCTCCAGGATGTGTGTTTCTACATTCCCATCCATCAATCCCACTGCTGGTATCGCCGGTTCTGTGCGGAAATGGTCCTGTACCAGTTCCAGCTCATACTTGTAGTGTCTCGGGATCAGTGTGTACCTCATCCTGGACAACTGGCTGTTGGCTGGGCCAGCCAGAGAGGCAGTGAGAGATCTACAGATCTGGCTTTCCAAACTTGTTCAGACTTGGGCCTATAAGTCTGAAGTGGTACAGAAGCAGGTGATCAAGTTTATTGGGGCAGAACTAAAGTCCCTGCAGAACAGACACAGTGTTACCTCCTTTGCACAATCCTTTCAGGCTGGGCGCTCATGCCCTGCCCAGGATTTCCTGAGTCTGCTGGGGTACATGGTGTCCTGCACAACTGTGATCTGTTGGGCCCACTGGCTGATGCGCCACCTTTAGTGGGAACTGGAATGTCAGTGTTCCCAGCACCTAGGCCACTTGGACCAGACGATTGTAGTGACCCAGCCGATGTGGCATTCCATCCAGTAGTGGCTATTCCGCAGAACACCTAGAGGTAGGAATCATGATTGTCCACCCAGAACTGTCCATCATGCTCATGACAGATGTGTTGGGCGTGCACCTGGGAGATCACAGGTCCCACAGGTTCTGATCACTCCAGGAGTCCCATCACCACATAAACCTACTGGAGCTCTATGCAGTGTGATTGTCTGTGACAGAATTCACCCCACTAGTCAGGGGTCAGGTTGTGCAGGTCCAGAAGGACAAAACCACATCCATGTTTTAATTATGCATGCAGGGTGGAACTTCCTTCCTTCCTCTGTGTTGGGTGGCCCTCCACACCTGGACCCTCCTGCAGCTAGCCAGGTGATCTGTGTCGCAGGAGAGATCAGTCAGCTGGTAGATGCCCTCAGCTGGGTAGAGAGATGTCTCATGAGTGGTCCTTGCATCAGGAGGTGGTGAACCACCTGTTCTAGGATCGTGGATATGTTGTTCATCCACACTTATTGGGATGTCCCTTTCCCCTTTAAGGATCACCGGAAGACTTCAAGCTAGCTTCTCCCACCCACCCGGGTGGTATATACACCTCGGCTCCGCCCCATGACACCAGAGCTTCCTTTCCACTGGAAGATTCAGCTTGTCTCCCTCATTCTCACGCATTTTGTAGGCTCTGGCTTTCAAAACTTCGTATTTACTGAAATTAAAACTTGTTCGAGTTAGCGATCGCTCTTTTACATTTTCGATCATGGAAGAAAAATCTTCCCCTGGATTTCGCCAGTGTCCTTGCAGCCAGAAGATGTCGCTCACCAATCCCTATCTCACGTGCATTTACGGCCTAGGTGTTGGCCATTACACCTCACCCTACAGCTCTTGCTTGGCCTTCCATCCCAACATTCTGGACAACTGCCTGGCATGCTTAAAGTTGGGGAGACTGGAGAAAAGGAACCCTCCGGTGAAGTCCAAGGAGGCTAGGTGGGCGGTTTCCGTGGCTGCGGGCTCCGCCAATCAATTGGAACGCATGCAGGCGTTTGAGGAAGAAGTGGCTCCTGCCCCCGGCACTCTGTGCTTCTTCGTTCCTCTTTACCTAGGCTCTACTTTCTTGGGCTTCTTCCGGGAGTTGTGCCAGTCTTTTCCCACCCAGCAGAAGCGCCTGCAGGCTCGCACTCCTCCCGATCCCATAAGTGGGAGAAGAAACTGAGTAAACCTTTGTCTCGGCAAAGGCGCTCTTGGGACCGAGAGAGGTTCCAGTCCCAAGAGCATGCGGTCTCGGCTTCAGTCGAGATCGCTTCTTCGGCCGCTGGCTTTTCGGACCTTCTGTTGGGCCAGGTGACCGAAGATGCGGTCAACGAGGTCAAGATTGTCATCGACCCCATTGATCCACTGTCACCGGCTCTGGCCGATGACTCCTTGGAAAGGACTCTGGTCCTTGTCTTCCCCGATGAGGAGACCCAGCCCACTGGTGTTCCCATCGAGGACCCACTTCCGGACCTCCGGAAGTCACCGGTGTCTCCGGAGCGACCGAGTTGGCCCGCCCGATCTCGGTCGAGGTCTAGAAAATCCTCGACCGACAGGCCGAGGAAGAGCCATAAGTGTTCTAAGAAGAGGCGATACCATCGGTCATCCTCATCCTCCTCGGATGAGGAGAGGCTGCGGCAGAAACTCTGGTGCTACGAGGACCTCATGTGGCAACAGCTGATCTTGTCCGGGCACAAGCCTACTCCGGCTCCCTCGCTGGCCATTACTTGACTTTCACCTCCTAGGCCGAAGCCAACCCCTCTGGAGCTGAAATCTTCGGTTCCCCCGCCCACAGGGCCGGCAAATTCACCTCTTCGACCTAAACTGATCTCTCCACCCATTGTGGTGGAACCACCGCCTAAACAGCCTGTGGGAGGGGCTCTTTCAAAACAAGACAGACCAGACACCAGGCTTCCCCGGCGTTTATTGGTCACGGTCACCACGAACTGCCCTCAGCGTGTTGAGGGTGATTTGGGCAGCAGGCCGCTATATCCCGACTCCTCTGATTCGGCTGTCACTGGGCTTCACTGTCATCCTGGGGATGATGAGTCATCCGTTGGCCTAGGGATGGAGGAAGGTCCTTCCTCCTTCCAAGGGATCCTCCGCCTCATCTCTGAGTCCACAGGGATGCCTTGGGAACCCATCCAGAAAAAGGCGGAGTACCCTCTTACGGACATCCTTAAAAGAGGGGATACCCCAATGTAGGCCTTTCCTGTGGCCTAGGCCGTTGTTGGTCCGGCACTCGAACTCTGGCAGCGTCCTGCCTCTTGTCCAGCACCATCTACCCACAAGTACGCGGTTCCCATAGGGTCCCTTGCGGGGTTCACGGAGCACCCTTCGGCTGAGAGCCTGGTGACCTTCTCTGTGTTCAGGCATACTGGCAGTTCTGCCGACACTGACTGACCTCCCGACAAAGAGTCCAAGCTCTTGGACTATTCAGCGAGGAAGGTCTGTGCTGCTTCCTCCTTGGGTCTTCGTGAGGCAAGTTCGGCGGTCATCATGGCACACTTCTCTCATGCCCTTCTCGGGTCATTAGATGAAGTCCTCCCACATCTCCCTGCAGACATGCAGACCACGGTCAAGCAGGTCCGAGACCAGGGCTGAGCTGTTGACAAACAGCAGCTCCAGATGGTCCTGGACATTGGGGACTCTCGTGCCCGCCGCAGTTGCATCTCGCCACAGGGCTTGGCTGAGGCTCTTCTCCTCCTCAGCAGATACTCGGCACAAATTAGCTGACATGCCCTTCCTCTGGACCGACTTGTTCAGTCCAGGAGTTGCCGGTCACCTTCAGCGCATAGAACAGTCCAGTGCCATCTTGGATGCCAGTTCTACTAAGGGTTCTTCGGGCAAGAACCAGCAGAAGAAGAAGCCCTTTCGGCACTCTTCCCCTGCAGCTCAGCAGTCCTCCTTCCAAGGGGGACAGCAGCATTAGCAGCAGGCTCAAGCTTGGCACCCTCTGCCCAAGCCTGGACCCCAACAGGCCCGTAAAGCAGGCCGAGGCTCAGGTCCTAGAGCCTCCTCCTCCAAGCCTGCTCAGTGACGGGTTGGGGGCTGCCACCCCATCTCCTGTTATGACAGCTCTGGGTCCTCCGGGGGGCTGGCTCCGCCACTTCCTTTCTGCCTGGTCCACTGTCACTTCATACAGGCGGGTTATCAAAGTGGTCAGTCAGGGACTGCCTCTAGAATTCTAGCAGTTCCCTCCCAGCCGAGCCCCTCAGGAGGAACAGATATCTGCTCACACCCAGTTGGCTCTTCGAGACGACGTTGCTCAGCTCCTCAAGGAGGCAGTAGCTCCCATGGTGGATCCCCCAGCAGACCCAGGCTTTGTCTCCAGGTACTTCCTGGTGCCCAAGCGGATGGGGGCTGGCGTCCCATTCTAAATCTTCACGACCTGAATCAATAGCTCAGGTCTCGCACCTTTCGGATAGTCCCTCTGTCCCAGATCATTCCATCCTTTGAGCGAAACGTGGTTTTGTTCACTGGATCTGCAGGACGCGTTCTTTCACGTTCTAATTCGTCCTTCCCATCAGCGGTTCCTCTGCTTCAGGATCGAAAGGACTCTGTCCGAGTTCCGAGCCATGCTGTTCGGCCTGTTATCGGCCCCACAGGTCTTGACCAAATGCATTGCAGTTGTGGCGGCCCATCTACGGTGTCAGGGGATCAGAATTTACCCCTACCTCGACGACTGGCTTCTGGCAGGTCACTCCCTACAGGAGGTGGAGAGGTCCAGGGATCTGGCCCTCCAGACCTGCTCCCAACTCGGCCTCCTAATCAACGAGGTCAAGTTGGAACTCGTGCCTTTTCAGGTGATGGGCTTCATCGGGGCAGAGCTTGACTCTTGCCAAGCCAGAGTTTGGCTCCCGGCGGACGGGGGCGGAGGTTCTCTCCTCCCTTGCCAAATCATTTCTGGTTGGGCAGTTGCGCCCTACCTGGGACTTTCTGCGCCTTCTGGGTTACATGGCGGCATGAACCTCAGTGGTCTATTGGGCCCGGTTGCACATGCGCCCCCTTCAGTGGGCCATGGTCATTTCGACCAGCTGGTCACTGTAACCCAGAAGATTGGGACGCTTTCCAATGGCGGACTGCCCCAGACCGGTTGCAGGAAGGGATCCCAGTTGTCTGCCCCGAGCCGATGGTCGTCCTCACAACCAGTGCCTCTCTCATGGGCTGTGGAGCCCACATGGGGGCCGAAAGGGCCTACGGGCTCTGGACCCCTGACGAGTCCCGATGCCACATCAACTGTTGGAGCTCAGAGCAGTCAGACTGGCACTGTCAGCTTTCGGTCCTCAGCTCCGGGGTCAAGTGGTTCAAGTCTAGACAGACAATACCAGGACCATGTACTACCTCAACAAACAGGGCTGCACACACTCCCATTTGCTGTGCAAGGAGGCGCTCTGCATCTGGACTCTCATGAGCCGGATGGAGGCAGATCTCCTAGCCATGCATGTGGCAGGAGCCTCGAAACCATCTGGCGGATGCTCTCAGCCGCTTGGGCCAGACCTGCCACGTGTGGTCTCTCCATCCAGAGATAGCTTGCAGCCTGTTCTCCTGTTGTGGCAAACCGATGATGGACCTGTTTGCCTCCAGAGAAAACACCAAGCTGAGGCTGTTTCATGCCCACTCCCCTCAGCAGGGCTTGCTGCAGGGGGATGCCTTCTTAAGGCTGTAGACCCCAGGCCTCCTCTACGCCTTCCCTCCATTTCCCTTGATCCACAAGGTGCTCCTCAAGGTGAGGAGGGACAAGGTAAAGGTGTTTCTGGTAGCCCCAGACTGGCTGCACCAGTATTGGTATCCAGATCTCCTCAGCCTCAGCTGCAGGCCCCTGGGGCGGCACTGTACATGCCCGGACCTGATATCACTCAGTCAGGGGAAGGTATTCCATCTGGACCTTCAATCCCTGACCCTCACAGCCTGGTACCTGAGCGGCTAGAATTCCAGGCTTTGGGTCTTTCTGAAGATGTCTATGGTGGAGGCATCTAGAAAGGAATCGACCAGGAAGTGTTATGCCTTCAAATGGAAGAGGTTTTCCATTTGGTGTCAGGGCAAGGGCCTGGACTCTCTGTCCTGTCCAGTGGCTAACATTCCCGATTACCTTTGGTCTCTCTCCAAAGGGGGTCTACGGTCATCAACCCTTAGGGTGCACCTGGCAGCCATCTCTGCTTACCAGGCGTGGGCTGGTCCACCGATGTTGGTGCAGGAGACTGTGGTCAGGCGTTTTTTCAAAGGCCTGGATCACATATCCCCTCCAGTGCATGAACCTCCACCTCTGTGGGATTTACTGCTGGTACTGGCAAAGCTCATGAGCAAGCCATTTGAACCCATGTACAAGTGTGAGTTGTCACACCTGTCGTGGAAGACTGCCTTCCTGGTGGCTATCACGTCAGCCAGAAGGACAGGGGAGCTCCAAGCGCTTTCGGTGGACTCCCCTTATCTGGTCTTCCACAGGGACTAAATTGTCCTGCGCCCCCACTTGAAATTCCTTCCGAAGGTGGTGTCAGAGTTTCACCTTAACTAGGCGTTAATGCTGCCGGTTTACTACCCAACCTACACCTTGAGGCAGGAGGCAGGCCCATACCTTGACTCCGCGAATGCGGCTGCCCCTACCAAAGGAGAGGACAGCGGAAATCTGAGAGAGGTTCGCCAGCTGTTTTGTCACCTATGCTGAAGCCGCTTCTGGCAGACCTGAGCGAAGCAGACCACTGCTAGATGGATTACATCATGCATAGGTCTGTGCTATGAGTTGGCGGGCAAGGAGCCTTCCAGAGGGATAAGAGCTCATTTTATCCGTCATACTGCTGCATCGGTGGCTGCTTCCAGGGACATCCCTATCCAGGAAATCTGCCGGGCTGCTACCTGGAAGTCAGCAAACACCGTCATCACCCACTACCACATCGACCTTGAGTCACGCCGGGATGCTGGTTTTGGGGCCTCAGTTCTCCAGTCTCTGTTTCCTAAGTAAGGGGTGTGCGCCTTGCCTCCCTCCTCCCGGAGAACTGCTAGGAGTTTGCCAGTAAGTGTGGATGAACAACTTATCCACGGTCCTAGAAGAACAGGTTACTCACCTGTAACAGTAGTTCTAGGAGTGGTATATGTTCATCCACATGGACATACCTGACCTCCCCGGCTGCGGATGCACAAACCTGGCTTCTAGCGGGCTAAGATCTGGCGTAATGGTGCGGAACTGAGGTATATACCACCCAGGTGGGAGGGAGGAGCCAGTTTGAAGACTTCTGGTAATCCTTAAAGGGGAAAGGGACATGCCAATAAGTGTGGATGAACAACATATACCACTCCTAGAACTACTGTTACAGGTGAGTAACCTGTTCTCCCCAATGGGGCACACTGTTGTTGGACCAGTTTGCCTCGTGGGAGAATGCCAAACTGAGGCTTTTTTGGTGCCCCCTCCCCCCAAAGTCCAGGACACTGCATGAGGATAACTTTGCAAGGCCCTGGGTCTCATGTATGCATTTTCTCCCTTTCCCCTTGCCCCAAGGTGGTGGTCAAGGCCCAGAAGTACATGGTGTGGATGATCCTGGTAGCTCCAGACTGGCCACATCAGTTCTGGTACCTGGATCTCTGCAGCTTCAGCAGCAGTCCTCCATGACAACTGCCTCTTTGGTCAGACCTACTGACCAGACTACAGGGGATGGACCTACACCTAGACTTCAGTCCTTGCACCCCACATGGGCAGGTTCCTGCGCATCAAGAGTTCCAGGCCTAGGGTCGTCTTGCAGTATGTTCTCCACATTGTGGAGCCCTCCAAGAGACAGTCGACTGGCAGATACTATGCCTCCAAATGGATGAGATTCTCCATTTGGTGCCCGGGTTAGTGGCTAACATCCTGGACTACCTGTGGTCCCTTTCTCAAGGGGGGCTGCGGGTGATGACCCTTAAGGTGCATCTGCCAGCTATCTCTGCTTAATGGGCGTGGTCTGGTAAGCCAGCAGTGGCCCTTGAGAATGTAGTTGAGCGTTTTTCTCAGGGTCTGGACCACTTCTCCTATCCAGTGCCTGTTCCACCTCCACCGTGGGACTTGCTGGTTTTGGTAGTGCTCATGGGTAAGCCTTTCAACCCAGTGCACAGGTGTGAAATGTCACACCTGTCTTGGAAGATGGCCTTCCTGGTGGCCGTTATATCAGCCAGAAGAATCATGGAGCTTCAGGTGCTCTTGGTGGAGTCTCCCTGCCTGGTGTTCCACAGGGACAGAGTCATCCTTTGCCTCAACCCAGTGTTCCTTCCTAAGGAGGTATTGGAGTTTTTCCTTAACCAGGTGATTAACTTACCAGTTTATTTCATCAGCCCATTTTTGGATGCCGACCACAGGCTCCATACCCTATACCTGCAGAAGGTGCTCTCGTAGTATATGGAGCACACGACTGGAGTTTGAGGACAGGCTCGCCAGCTGTTTGTTTTTCTTGCTGAAGTCGCACCTGGCACACTGGCAGCTAAGCAGACAGTTGCAAGTGGATTACATTGTGCATTGATCTCTGCTTTAGGTTGGCTGGTAAGGGGCCCTCCCACAGGGCTTAGGGTTCATTCCACCAGACACACCGCTGCCTCCATGGCTGCTGCCAAGGACGTCCTTGTACAGGAGATCTTCAGGGTTGCTACCTGGAAATTGTCACATATGTTCATTTCCCATTGCCTCATTGACCTGGAGTCACACCGGGATGCAGGTTTTGGGACCTCGGTTCTCCAGTCTTTGTTCAGCAAGTAGGGGTGTGCCCCTTGCCCCCTCTTCCTGGAGAACTGCTAAGAGTCTGCCAGAGTGTAGCTAAGTGAACCATATCCACACCTCTAGAACAATAGGTTACTCAGTTGTAACTAATTCTAGGAGTGGTTTATGGTTCACATCCACACAACCGACCCGTCCTTCCCAGGCAAGTTGCACACGGATTCTGCTTCCTGTGTGCAAAATCTGCTGTCACGTGGTGGAGTTAGGATATAAACCACCCGGATGGTGGGAGGAATTCTGCTTTGAGTTGTCCAGCCCATAACATTATGCCAGCGGAATCGCCAGAGTGTGGATGTGAGCCATATACCACTCCTAGAACTATGATTACAGGTGAGTAACCTACTCTTTGTGGCCTTGGTCAGGTCACTTAACATCTCAGTGCTCCAGTCCACACAGCTGTGGAAGTGGATAGAGGCAGGACCTCACTCAGAATATTTCAGTTGGGCTAGACTGGATAAATTTAAAAAGACAAAAAAAAAAAAGTTTCAAGCATTTAGGAACACTTTCTTTTGTATTTGTACTATGGCAAATAATCTGGTGAATAGATGCTTCTAAGAACATGAAAAAATTAACTTACAGCATTGACTGATCTTACTTTGAGTGGGCTCTTAGAGCAGGCAGTACCGGTAGGACTAAACCGCCAGACACTAGAACCACACAGAAAACCTCCAGCTAGCAGTCTACAGCAGGGGACCGCTCCTGACGTCAGCATGCCAGTTTCCATCCTGTGGTATAAAACGCTGGTGTCCGTGCTATGGTATAAAAGGGGTCGGTCACCCAGACCTACCTCAGTTCTTTTCCCGCCGTTGACGTGCACACGTCAGACCTTCATGGACGCCAGCTTCAGTCGACCACCATTTTTCTCGCTGTTTACTCATGATTTCTTTAATTTTCTTCATTAAAAACATCTTTTTTTCGGTGTTGCTCTACTTTTGTTCGTCATCTCCAGCTTTGTCTTCCGACCAACTTCCATCCAAGAATAGCCACACTTCCTGCCTGCTCTGCTTAGGCCCTGACCATAACGCCGAGGTCTGCCATCACTGCCAGGACTTCAGCCAGGCCACACGGAGATGCCATTTGAAGACCCTCCAGAGCTTCTTGCTGCAGCAGAAGTAAGCCACAATGGAGTAGTAGTTTCAGGCCAAACGTTCCTCTTCTTCCATGGCCTCTGTGGCATCGCCTTCTTCTCCTACCCAGGAGGAGAAGTCTGCAAGCATAAGCACTGGGACAAGCATCCAAGACCGTCCTTGGTCAGCCTTCCGCTGTTGGTCACTGCACAAGCCAGCGGTTGCCTCTGGGTCTTCCTCCCATGGGAGGGCAACCCTTTCCCCTTCGGGATTGCCAGTCTCACAGCCACCTGCCCTCATCTCTATTTTGGGTCGCAGCTCCTCGGGCCAGCTCCTGACACTCAGGCCCATAGTTCTCATGGGTCCTCAGCCACGGGGCTCGACTGGGGTTACCTCTTCTGGCAGCGAGTCCTTACCATCCCACCCCTCTCCAGTCTTGGCATTGCCATCATCGGTCCCTGTTTCTGGCACCTCCAGGCATCACCCAGAGCAAGTGTTCGCCTCCTCCTCCACTCAAGCAACATCTTTGCCTCTGTCGCGAGGGAACTTCCCTCCACAGGCGCCTGCTTCTTCTTCGGGGTCTACGTCGGCTGTATCACCGGACGGGCATCAGCCATCACCTGTCAGGCCAATGCCTGCTCTGCCGTAGCCTGCACAGACAGCATCTCGGCCATCGTCACCTCCATCTCAGCCTGTGCCACAACCCACACCAGCTGGTCCTTCGGTTAATCCACAGCGGGCACCTGAGGCCTCAGTACCCACCTCCTCAGTATCCGTATCCACCGTATAATCCACCTCCTTCAGTGGATTATAATGCTCTGTTTTCAGCCTGGTGGGCTTTTATGAAGGATAAGGATACCCCCAGGAGATCTGCTACTCCTCCCCTTCTGCAGGACCCACCTCCTCAGAACACTGACCGGACAGGACCCAGCTATCCCTGGTCTCCAGGGTCTTCTGGTGGTCACAAGGACTGACGTAAGGATCCCTGTGTATTCCCATCCCAGAGAGTGACCCATCCAGGGAGGATTCCTCCCCTTCAGAAGTCTCAGGATTCCAGGGGCCCTTCTGATGATACTGAGCCCCCCCAAGGAGACTCCCTGGTCTCTCCCAGATGATCCTTCCTTTTTGTATGTGATGTGGCACATACAGTCCCTGATGGGTTGGGACACAGGAGTTAGATCCTGGCTATCTGCCTCTGCATAAAGGAGACCTTCCCTCTGGTAGTGCCTCCCTTCATCAGTTCGTATGAGGACGTGACTTCGGCGACCTGGAAGCATCTTTCTTCCACCCCTGCCTTGGCCAAGAAGGCTGACCATCTCTATCATGTGCCCATGAGTAAACCCTACTTGGGCAAACAGCCAGAGGCAGACTCTGTGATAATTAACATGGTCCATGACCGCACCAAGAAACCCAGGCAACTCAGCACCCACACTCCTGACAAGAAGTCTCACCAAATTTGGGCTGGCAGTATAGCCTAGAGGTTAGAGGAATGAGGTGTGAACGGGCTTGGTACATCCAGCAGACCAGAGTTTGATTCTCACAACCTCCACTTACATACTGTGTGACTGTGAGCAAGTCACTTAACCACCCAGTGCTCCCAGCTCGCCCCTGAAAACAGGCACTTGTGCTTAGTGGGCCTTACCCAGTTAGCAAAGACTAAAATAAAAATTAAAACATTTTGACCAGTTTGGCAAACGAGTCTATGCTTCTGCCGCTCTGGCCATCCGGACTCAGAATTACCTGGCCCATATGGTACAGTACTAAAATGCCGTATGGGACCAGGCCAGGTACCTGGTGCAAGCCCTTTCCGAGGATTCAGCAGTACCAGACTGGTCCAGCTCCTTAAATCAGGCTTGGATGTGGGCAACCCTGTCCTTAGAGCGTCCTATGACACCGTTGATGCAGCCGAACACGCAGCTGCGACATGGGTCTGCATCTGTCATCACTCCTAGCTCTGGGTGTCAGGGTTTGCCTCTGATATTCAGGCTAAAATCCTGGACACCGCTTTTCTGGGTTCTGTCCTATTTGGAGGAGATGCCCAGGATGTCCTCTTCCACCTCCAGGAGTCGGGTAAGGCCTTAAGGTTGGTACATTCCATGTACCATTCACAACCCAGGTCCTCCCAATGTCAGTCCTTTCGCTGCCAGCCCAGACAGCAATCCAAGGGCCAGCAGCCAAAAGGTGCATTGAAGTACAAGGCTTCTACTCCTATGGCACACAGAGCCTCCCCAGCTGCTCTGCGCACCCCTAGTTCCACAACATGACTCCTTGCCCGATCCTTCCCTCCTCCAACAGAGGGGGAGGTGGTAGGGGGTGCTTTTCCCTATACCTAGAGGGGTGGCGCACTGGGACTTCAAACCAGTGGGTGTTCCAGATCATAGAAAAAGGTCACACCCTTGAATTTCTAGAGACTCCCCCGGAGAGCCGTCCCTTGCACTCCCATTACCTTCAGGCCCACATCACCCTCATCCAGGAGGAGAGTCAGGCACTCCTACACAAAAGGGCCGTAGAGCCAGTCCCCAAGGCTCAAAGAGGGAAGTGGTTCTGTTCCCACTTTTTTCTAGTCCCAAAAAGACAGGGGACTTGAGACCGATTCTGGATCTCAGCTGCCTGAACCTCTACATAGAGTACAAGCACTTCAGGATGGTCACTCTGTAAGGGCTATTGCCCCTTCACCAGGAGGACTGGCTATGTTCACTGGACATGCAGGATGCCTGTCTCCATATCCTGGCTTTCCCACCCCCTCACACACACACTGGTTCCTCTGTTTTTGCTTTCAGGGGGACCACTTTCACTTTCAGGCCCTCCCTTTTTGCCTTTCCTCAGCTCCCTAAGTCTTCACCAAGTGCCTAGCAGTTGTGACTGTAGCTCTTTGGAGACAGGGCTTTTATGTCTTTCCATATCTGGACAACTAGCTGTTGACAGCCCCCTCCAGGGCCCAGTTACTTTGGACCCTGGAGTCCACCTTTTGATTATTCCAGGTCTTGGGGATTACTCTCAATCTGCCCAAATTTATCTCTAGCCGAGCCAGCGCCTCCAATATATACTGGCTGTCCTAGACTCGTCCCAGGGCAGAGCCTTCCTGCCGCAGGACAGGGCGGAACATCTTATAGTGCAGGCTCAGCTGGTTTCCTCTTTTTGTTAGGTTCCAGCAGATCGTACCAGCTTTTGCTGGGGCACATGGCAGCAGCTATAGCTACAGTTCCATTAGCCCACTTGCATATGAGAGTCCCTCAATTGACCCTCCGGGTACAGTGAGGCCAACTCACTGACAACTTGGATCAGCATGTGCTAGTTTCCAGTCCGGTGAGACAGACTCTGGAGTTGTGGCAGAAGCCCTCCAATCTCCTCAAGGGGTTCCTTTCCAGTCGGCTTCTCCACAGCAGATCCTCACTACGGACACCTCTGCCGTTGGCTGCGGTGCCACTTGTCCACTTGTCCAGTCGTCAGACTAAGGGGACTTGGTCTGAGTCGGAACAGTATCTCCACATCAATGTGCTGAAGATGTGGGCAGTTCCTTATATTATGCAGGCCTTCCAGACCCATCTTCTTCCAGGCCCGCTCCTGATTCAGACAGACATGTCTGTGGTCTACTGCCACTGACCCCCCCCACAGAGAGGCGATCAGGGTCTGATATTGGGCCATAAGGCACAGTCTGGAACTGTTTGCCGTACTTGTTCCAGGCATCCAAAACATCCTGGCCGACTGTCTAAGCCGGTCCAGGTCGAGTGCCCATGAGTGGGAGCTGCTATCCTCCGTGGTCGAGGACTTCGGCAGGTGGGGTTATCCAGAGTTGGACCTTTTTTGCGCCCCCATTCAACGCAGAACTGCCCAATTTCAGCTCACTCGATCCAGGGCCTGGTGTTTTCTGGCACGATGTGGTGTTCCTCTGTTAGATAGGGAGGTTCTTGTATGCTTTCCCTTCCTTTCCTCTTCTGTAGAAGGTACTCCTCAAGCTTCGGTCAGACGGGGCGGAGATTATCCTCATAGCGCCCTACTGGCTGCCTCAGATATGGGTTTCCCCTACTGCAGCAACTGGCAGTGGAGCCTCCAGTTACCTTGCTCCTGTGCTCTGACTTGCTCTTCCAGGAGCAGGGCACTCTGGTCCATCCAGACCTCAGATCGCTGCATCTTTATGCGTGGGCTTCTGCAGACTTGGCTATCACCCACTTTGGAGTTTCTTCCCAGGTGGCAGATGTCCTGGTGGCTGCCGGGAAACCATCCACAAGGGCTACCTATGCCATGAAGTGGAAGTGTTTCTCCATTTGGGGCCACCACCCAGCACTTAGATTCCTTCTCCTGTCCGGTGAACCTCATTCTGGGGTACCTCCTGTCCCTTTCAGACTCAGGCCTGGGATACTCATCACTTAAGGTTCACCTTTCTGCCATCTCTGCATACTATGCACCTATTGAGGGCAAAACTGTTGCCCAGCTGGAACTTTACTGCACTTTCTTGCAGGGTAATTTGCACGTGAAACATCCCATTAGGGATCCTGTCCTGCCATGGGATCTTCTTTTTGTGTTGGAAAAGCTCACTTTGCCTCCCTTTGAGCCAGCCGCAAATTGTGAGCTACACTTCCTGTCGTGGAAAGTGTTGGATGGTCGCTGTTACTTTGGAGGATTTCTGAGCTTCAGGCTTTGATGTGTAGAGAGTATTATTTGTTTTTTCACAAAGACAGGGTGCCTTTGCATGCAAAGTTTCTTCCTAAGATGGTGTCTGAGTTTACGTTATATCAATCCATCCACCTGCCTGTTTATTTTCCTGAGTATGCTAATCAGGGGGGAGGCCCTGCTTCATACTTTGGATGTGCACCAGGTGCTCTGGTACCATTTGGACTGCACCTGCCCTGTTAGGAAAACTGATCAGTTGTTTATTTCATTTGCCTCCAGGAGAGAAAGAGCTTTGTTTCCCAACAGTGTTTGTCTAAGTGGTTAGCTAACTGCATTGTTTACTGCTAGCTACCGCAAGTATGATAAACCTTTACCAGGACTTGTCAAAGACCACTCAGAGGCATGGCTGCCTCAGTGGCTTCCTTCAAGAATGTGTCCGCTGCAAACATTTGCGCAGCTGCCACTTGGAGTTCAGTCCGTACCTTCATGAAGCACTACAGCTTGGTCATCGCCTGTCAGTTTAGGGCCAGCTTCGAACTTGCAGTCCTTCAGGGCCTTCTTTCATAACTGTCCTCTGACTGTTGCTTTCCTCTTCCCTGCTGACCAGGTCAGTTTCGGTACTGCTTGGGACTCCGTCCTGCTGGTGTTGCCTGCTGCAGGAGCCCCCTTGAAGTAAGATAGTACAGTTAAGTAAGAACTTACTGTAACAGTAGAAGTTCAAGAGGAGCTCTTGCAGCAATCACTGCTTTCCCTCCTTCCCCCTGATTGCTGCTTCTCCTTCTCTGCTGCTCTGCTTTCCTCAGCCCTGAGGAACCGCATTGATTCTCCAAAATGTCTTTTTTGCCTTTGGCTTTGGGTTCTCTGGCAGGAGAACTGTGGTAGCTCTGGGGGACTTCCCCTTTTATACCTTCGGACTGACGTCGGCGTGCCAGTGTCGAGGGTGGTCCCCAACTGTAGACTGCTAGCTAGATATTTTCTGTGTGGTCCTAGCACCTGGCAGCTTAGTCCTACCAGTGTTGCCTGCTGCAAGAGCGCTCTCGAAGATGTACTGTTACAGTAAGTTCTTGCGTAACTGTACTATTTAATGTCAGTAGGTTGAGCACAGTGGAGAAAGCAAATGAGTGCACTGACTGCAGTGTGTTGAATGTTTGAGCAGCTTCCAACTGCATCTGAGGATTCACACAGGATGGAAATCCAGTGGTATTAATATGCAAGAACAGAGCTATGCATCTGAGCAAGTTCATTTCATAGCTGCAGGTTTATGCAAGAGTGAGTGAATTATTGTGGGGGGGGGGGGTCACCTTAATTCAGCCCTTGCTGTTGAGGCACAGCATTGTAATTTAAGGCCAGAGAGGACTCTAAATCCATTTTGTCCACCCCCTGCTTCCATTATGAATAATTATGTTGTGCAAATGTACGTAAAGGGATTCCCTACCTACTGTACTATGCAGGGTATCCAGCAGTTTCGTTGGTAAGCAGAACTATTCCCAGGCTTGATTTTAAAAAGGCCTGTACTGCCTTCATGTCCATTTTGTGTTCCTAATCCTTCGGAGCCATTCTCTGCTATCTACTTTATTGATCCCATGGAGGCATTTAAATGTTTGTCATGTCCCCTCTCTCCCTTCTCAGGTGTGTACATGTTGAGATCTGCCAATCTCTTGTACTTCTTTCCTTACTGTCCTTGGACCATCTTGGTTAACCACCTCTGTACTAGGATGCTGTGAATGTCCAGGCTTGCCCCATTCCTGTTAGGAAATACTGCTATGAACCCTGTTTAACTGAGAGTCACTAATTCTGTGACCATTGTCGATGTCCAAAGAAATCCAGATGAGACTTGCGTCACGGTATCCACACTTCTTATTTCATGTAAAAGTAGGGCTGTTTGGTGAACGGTGTGATGGCACAGCCCAAGCTTGTGGAGCGGACAGCAGGGGCTGGGCAGAGAAGTAGAAGTGCCTGCAAAATGAATATTGGCACATTCTGAGATGATTATCAAACCTTGTATCGATGATAAATACAGAAAGGAGCATGCGTGAGTAAGCGGCTGTCTTGGCGAAACATAGCACAGGCACTTGCTACGTGAGATGAAAAGCGTGGATACAGAGATGGAGTCTTAGTGTGATTTCTTTGGACATTTACCCTCCTCCGTAGTTCCCCCACTCTGTCCCTGTCCTTCTTTACAGACTTCAAAACTGCACACTACAGGTGAGGATGACCCAGTGACCTATACAGTGGTAGTAGCCCCTCCCTTCTCTTGCAGGGCTACCCTTCCCCAAGCACCCCAACATCCTATTTGCCCCACCCCACCACTCCAGTGCATTGTGCTGATACCTTCAGACTCTCTGACATCATTACTGTCAAGTCAGTTTCCTCAGTAGTGCTTTCCACAACTGCCTCCCCTATTCAAAAATCAGTGTTAGGATTTCCCCCCGTGTGCATTATCTTGTACTAATTAACATAAAATTTTAACTGCAATACTTTGGACCACCGTTCTTGTCTGCCCAGGTTCTCTTTTATAATTTTTAAAGTCTTCACTAGCCACCCGGCCACAGATCTTGGTATCATCTATGAAAACACGTGTCTTACCCTGAATCCCTGCCAGTACATTGCAGATAAAGATGCTGCAGACGACTGGTCCTAAGACCATGTGGCACCCTGCTAGTGACCCCTCCTGACCTCTGAGATTTCTCCATTTATTACCACCTTCTGGGTCCTGTCACTTAGTCAGGTTCGTACCCACTTAGTAATTTTGTCCCCTACTCAGAGGTCCTACATCTTTTTAAGGGAGATTGCTAAGATATATTGTTTGGCTTCATATCCCGCCCACTACCTTAAGACAGCACTACCCTTTTGCAGACAAAATGGAATTTATTTTATTGGATTCTGCTAGAAGGGAAGGGATCGTAACTGGAACTGGACCCAAGGCCAGCAGATCATGCCACTTCCCGGTCCACCGGCCCAACCCCTGCACTCAGACATATTATGATATCTGAACAGGGAGAGTGCGGCAGTGTGCCTCATAGAAGTCTTTGAGAAAAGTTTTCAGTGCATTTTTATAGATATATTTAAGCTGTCTTGGAGGAAAAAACAAAAGCCAGTGCTCAGCTAATAGGGACCTTGTGAGTTGAGAGGTGGTTTTCAAAGGCACAACCTGTAACTTCTTCCTGGAAATGAGAAGACAGATAACTGTATTGCTGAAGAAAGGAACTTGGATTCCTAGCTGCTGTAGCAGTCAGGGTAAGGGGCAGAGCTGTGTACAGGATCATGTTATATAGACACTGACTGCAGATAGGAGGCAGTATAGCACAGTGGTTTAAGGCTCTGAGCTGCAAACCGGGAGACCTGGGTTTGAATCCCACAGCCCTCACTTGCATACTGTGTGACCCTGAGCAAGTCACTTAACTTCCTTGTGCTCCCAGGTTGCACCTGTAAACAAGCTTTTAGCTTAGTATCTCTCTCCTGGTAAAACAAAGGTTAAAAAAAAAAAGGATATAAAGGCCTCCAACCCATCCGGTCTCAGTAGTTTGGCCCTTACCACTTCTACCGGTAGCTTGATCCACCTGTCCACTACTCTTTCAGTGAAAAAGTGTTTATTTACTTTTTTCTTGAATCTCCCTCCTGTTAGTTTGAGTGAACTTTCTGTCATTGTCTTTGGGACTTTTCACTCCCCTCTGATGCCCAGGAGCCAAACTGTGCTAGCCTGCTTCCAGATCATGGTACCAGAGGAGAGATGTTCCCATTTCCAGGAAAAGGTTATCGCTGGCATCAGCAAAACTCTGTGTTTCAGAAAATTGCCCTCGTGTTTGAATGTCAGAACCTTCCATTTGTTAATGTTGCTGGTATTTTTCATTAAAACACACTTACCCTTTGAGTACTTCTGATCTGGTTGCCTGTTCATGCTGTAAAGTTAGAATCCTAATCTTTTGCCACATACTTGATTCTGATGTCTGAGGATAAGGAGTATGATTTCAGAGCAGAACAGTTAAAGTTTAAGGGGAAGTGAGCCTGGTTTCATGCTTATGTTTTATGTAATAAAGAACAGAATGTTCTAGAGTTCAACTTTTTAAGAAATGTCTTGCGATTAGTCCTGCATGGTCATCACGGCAGGATCTAATAAAGAATCTGTAAACTGCAGTTCAGCTCCACACTTGACATTTGCCTCTCAGCAGTCAAGGAGGAGCTGAGGTATGCAGAACTGTTTTGAAAGCGAGGGGAAATGATTTGAACAGTTTAGAAACTTCTTATCTTTGCAGTTACATTAGATTGTTTTCATATTTTGTCTTTTTTGTATGAAACCTTTATTGTTAGAGCAGCTCGTAATGTGTTTGTTATAAATAAACATGTAAGAGAGCTAAGTTACTTATTATCTGCTAGAAGATAAAATCTGTATTATGTTTTGTCCCCGTCACTAAAATAATTCTCTTGGTTCTGTTTTTCTTTTGAGATTGTAGTGTCCCATTTTTAAAATGTAAGTATGTAGTTTTAATTGTATTCATTTATAAAAGTTTCAGTAGCATTTCATTTTGCCCATACAAATGACCAGTAGCATTTCATTTTGCCCATACAAATGACATCTGAAAAGTAGCAGTATGACTGCTGCCATCATTTGAAAATTTAAAGGAAGCCTTAAAGTTGCCATTGTTTCCGTTTTAAAAACCTTGCTAGTCTTAACGTTGCTTACAGGTCAGCGCTGAAATTGCCTTTAATCAGGATCCGTGCAGTTGTTTTGGCTTAAATAAAATGTAAACAAAGCCTCTATAGCTTCAGAAATCCCAGTCTCTTATCCTTCAAATGGTTGTTGATGTGCAACGTCATGATGTGAGAGGAGTAACCGCTTCAGCAGGTCAACGTTGCAGTTCTGTCTGTTACATGGGTATATTCACTAGACCTGAAGACCCATTTTCGGGAATGATCTGGGCTGTTTAGGCAACAACATGTACAATGGTATGAGTGATCTCGTAGTATTTACTGTAGTTCTGTGTGTTTAATTTTATACACCCCCCAATACCCAGTTAAATGTGCTGTTCTGTAGCAAGTGCTTATTGTAGGAAATCTGTGGCCGTCTCCCTAGTGCCATCATTCTACTGTACATCAGCAGCCATTTTAGGGATTAGAAACTGGGCAAATCTTGAATCTGGAGAAGCTTTAAATGCTGTGAAACTGTATTCATCCCAGTACTGTAAAGGCAGTTTCAAAATAAATGAAAAAGCATTTATTTTAAAGACTACGAAGGCATTTTTTAAAACTTGATACCCTAAATTAGGGGGTCTAGGTGTCCTGTTCATACATTGTTTTCCAAAAGATAAATTCTGCTTCTAACAGTGACTATAAAGAAGTCACTATAATTTCTTATCAGCGATGTGTTAGTGGCATCCTTCATCTTCTTTTTTTTTTTTTGTTTTTTTTTTTAATGAAAATATAGCCACTTCAGCAGTTTTTTAAATCTTCTACCCTGAAGTTGCTCTTTGAGTTCTCCGGATTCAGATTGAGAATGTGCCGGATGGTGTGTGCACAAATTTCATCAAGATGCTTGGTAATGTATTAAGGAGCATGACAAGAGTGAACAGGAACTTTTAAACACTCCAATCACACATCCCTTACATAAGGAATAAAATAAAATTGAAAGAAAAATGGTGTGTGGATGTTTTTGTTGGTGTGAATGGCAGACTATAGTATATTATACAATTCTAGGATCATGGATATGTTCTATCCACACTTGTTGGCATGTCCTTTCCCCTTTAAGAATCTTGCTGGAAAGTCTTGAAACTGGCTCCTCCCACCCACCTGGGTGGTATAACCCTCGGCTCTGCCCCATGATGCTAGATCTTCCTTTCCGCTGGAAGATACAGGTTCCCTCCTTACCGCTCGCCTGTTTGGAAGGCCCTGGCCCCAAAATCTTTGGATTTGCTTAAACTCATCAGAGGTAGTGACGGTTGCTTCGTGATCTCGACCGTCATGGAAGATGAATCTTCTCCAGGTTTCCACCGCTGCCCGAGCGTGCAGAAGATGTCTCGCACAGATCCGCATGCCACGTGCGTCTATCGCCTGAGTGTCGGCCATGACATCCAGACCTGTGAAATGTCATGCATGTCACGAGCGTCTTAGATGATTGTCTCGGGCTGAAATTGAGCAGACCAAGAAATGGAATCAGGTCAATCTAAGAGGCCCGTGGGCAGTCTCCTCGGCTGCAGGGTACGCCGAGCAGCTGGAACAGATGAAGATCTTTGAGGAAGAAGCGGTTCGGACCACGGATCGTTCTTCTGAGACTTTTTTGTACCGCTCCACTTTCTCTGAATCCTTTTGTGAGATGTCAATCCCTTCCCACCAAGGGCGAGAGGCCTTCGGGTGCACATGTATCTCGGTCCTGTAAAAAACACAAGGAACTGAGAGAATATTTGTCTCACCGACTATGTTCCTGGGATCGTGAGAGATCTCTGTCCCAGGAATCTCCTGTCTTGACTTTGGTCGAGGTTGCGGCCTTGGCCGCTGGCTTCACGGTCCCACCGTCAGGCCAGGCGGCCCAGACACTGGACAACGATCTGGTCAACATCGATCTTACTTCGAGAGGGCTCTTGCAGTAGGTAATTACACATAGGACTGACACCGGCCGGCGGCAGGACCCCACGGAAAAATTTCTAGCTAGCAGTCCCTGGCGAGGGACCGCCCCCACGTCAGGTGACCGGCGTCAGGAGACTGTATAAAGGGGCGGTCCCGGACGCTCACCTTCCAGTTCTTTCCCGCCGTTAGCTCGTGCAGTGCCTCGCAGTAAAGTTCGGGCTTCGTCAGCCCTGCCTTTCGTCGGTTTTACCGAAAAATAGTTGTTATTCTCTTCTACAATATTCAGAGGATCCTCCTCTTACTCTTCCTCTATCTCGAGGGCTGCTGACCCAGGACCAGGGGACCCTGGTTCATCCAGGACTCGGATCCCTTCAACTCCATGCATGGCTCCTGCAGACCTAGCCCAATCCCGTTTTGAAGTCTCTCCAAAAGTGGCAGAGATTTTGGTAGAGGCTAGAAAGCCATCCACCAGGTCCACTTATGCCACGAAATGGAAGAGATTCTCTATTTGGGCAGCCTGTAAGAACGTGGAGCCTTTCTCATGTTCAGTGGCTTTTCTGCTGGAGTACCTGCGTCATTTATTCGATCTGGGTCTCAGCCATTCATCCTTGAAGGTTCACATGGCGGCTATCTCAGCCTACCATGTCCCCTTCGTAGGTAAAGCTTACGCTCAACTGGAGGTCTCCAAGACCTTTCTCAGAGGGGTCCTTCATCTGAGGCCCCCCATCCGTACTCCTGCTCCACCTTGGGACTTGAATTTTGTCCTCGAGAAACTTACTTTTCCTTCCTTCGAACCTGCAGCTTCTGCAGATTTGAAATTTCTTTCGTGGTAGACGCTTTTCTTGGTGGCCATTACTTCGGCTCAGAGAATCTCCGAGCTCCAGGCCCTGATGTGCAAAATCCCCTACTTGATTTTTCACAAAGAACGAGTTGCTCTTCGCACGAATCCTAAGTTTCTACCTAAAGTAGTAGCAGAGTCTACCTTGAATCAGTCCATAGAGCTACCTGCTTTTTTTATGCAGCACTCTAACCAAGGGGAATACTTACTCCATACTATGAATGTTCATCGGATTCTGAGATACTACACCAACAGGACGAAGGATCTCAGAAAAACTTACCAGTTCTTCTCTTTTGCTCACAAAAGGGAAGGCAATGCAGTTTCCAAGCAATGCCTGTCTAAGTGGTTGGCTCATTGCATCACTTTCTGTTATGACAAGTACAACAAGACCCTTCCGGGTCAAGTCAGAGGCCACTCCACAAGAGGAGTAGCAGCCTCGGCGGCTTGTTTCAAGAATGTTTCTGCAGCAGACATCTGCGCTGCTGCCACCTGGACTTCCGTCCATACCTTTACGAAACACTACAGTTTGGATATTGCCTCTCGCCGTAGAGCAGGCTTCGGGCTAGCTGTTTTGCAAGGCCTCTTATCTTGAGGCCTGCACGGCTAGAGTTACTTATTGGAGTAGTTTTCCTCCTCCCGTGCCTACTTTGTTCCAGACTGCTTGGGATTCTGTCCTATATTTAATTACCTACTGCAAGAGCCCTCTCGAAGTAAGATAGTACAGTTACCTAAGAACTTACCGTAACACTAGATCTTCGAGAGAGGCTCTTGCAGTAGGTAATACCTTCCCGCCCTCCATTCCCCAGGCTTTTTAGCCCTTCCATTTAGGAAATATCCGCCTCTCTCTCGCCTGGCCTCTTCGGCCTGTGGCGGGAAAAAAGAACTTTAAGCGGGCGTCCGGGACCGCCCTTTGCCGTCTCCTGGCGCGGTCACTGACTGGGGGCGGGCCCTATGGAAGACTGCTAGCTAGAAATTTTTCCGTGGCCGCCGGCCGGCGTCAGTCCTATATGTAATTACCTACTGCAAGAGCCTCTCTCGAAGATCTACTGTTACGGTAAGTTCTTATGTAACTGTACTTTCCTGACCCAGTCGACCTGTTGTCGCCCGACGAGGCCGACAACTCTTTATTTAGGACTCTGGTCCTGGCTCTCCCCGATGAGGAGACCCAGTCCACTAGGAATCCCGTCGAAGAACTGGTTCCTCACCAGGAAGAAGTACCGGTTTCCCCAGTGCCTTCCAGATCACCCCATCAGTCTCCCCGACTATCGAGGTCGAGGTCTCGGACCCCTTCAACTGACAGGCCGAGGAAGGCGCACAAGCGCCCCAAAAAGTCGCCAACATTCTTCTTCATCAGATGAGGAGAGGCTTCGTCGGAAACTCTGACGCTACGAAGATCTAATGTGGCAACAGCTGATTCTGTCTGGTCAGAAGTCTGTTCCAGCTTCCACACCTGCCTTCACTTGGCTTTCGCTTCCCATGCCAAAGCCAACTCCTTCAGAGCCAACACGCACCGTTCCTACTCGCTTGGAGCCAGTCAAAATGGTTTGGCCAAAATCGACCTGTCCACCGATCTTGGCGGAGCTGCCTCCCAAACAGCCCCCAGTGGGGAGTGCCTACCAGAGCATCTCGGCCTGTTCCGGGCATCCCGCATAGGCTCTCTGTTACCCTCACTCCTGACCGCCCTAGGTGAGTGGAGGGAGACACGGGTGGTCGGCCAATTTATCCGGAGTCCGAGGACTCTGACCTTCATTCCCGTCCCTTGGACAAGGAATCTGTTGGCAGTCTCTCAACGGAGGAAGGCCCCTCCTCCTTTATGGGCATCCTCCACCTTATCTCTGAATCCACAGAGATGCCTCTCGAACCTGTTCAGAAATGGGTTGAATATCCCCTCATGGATATCCTTAAACGGGGGGATTCACTGACGGAAGCCTTTCTTGTGGCCGAGGCCATTGTCGGTCTGGCTTTGAAGCTGTGGCAGCACCCTGCCTCCTGCCCTGCACCCTCTGCCTGGATGGCCCGCAAATATGCATTGCCCATTGGGTCCCTTTCGGGGTTCACAGAGCATCCCTCTGCAGAGTTTCTGGTGACCAAATCTGTGTTCAGATGCTCAGGCAGATCGGCAGATATTGATAAACCCCTGGACAAGGGAGTCCAAAAAACTGGACCACTCTGCCCACAAGGTTTATGCCCCCTCTATGTTGGGCCTCCATCAGGCAAGCTCAGCCATCATCATGGCACATTTCTCTCATGCCCTTCTGGTCTCCTTGGATGAGGTTCTCCCTCACCTCCCCGCAGACCTCCAGACCACAGTCAAGCAGGTCCGGGACCAGGGTCTGGCTGTTGTGAAGTAGCAACTCCAGACAGCTCTGGACCTCAAGGACTCATGCACCCGTTCAATGGCAGCCATGGTTGCCATGCACCGCAGGGCTTGGTTAAGGGACTCCACCTTCTCGGCGGACACCCAACACAAGTTAACGGATGTCCCATTCCTAGGGACTGATCTCTTCGGTCCAGGTGTGGACGGTCACCTCCAACACATTGAGAAGTCCAGTGCCACTTTGGACTCGGTAACTTATGCACAAAAGGAATCCCAGGATTCAAAAAAACAGAAGCAGCCATTTCAGCACTCTGCCCCTGTGGCCAAGCAGCCCCACTTCCAAGCGGGGCAGCACCAACAGCAGGCTCAACCCTGGTGCCGTAAGCCCGGAGGGTGGGGCTCCAGTGGTTCCCAGTCCAGACCCTCTTCCTCCAAGCCTGCCCAGTGACAGCATAGGGATTGCCATGACCATTCCTGTCACGCAAGCTCCTGTGGGGGTCTGCTGTGCCACTTCCTTTCCGCCTGGTCCACTGTTGCCACGGACAGGTGGGTTCTAGAAGTGGTGGATCAGGGACTGCCTCTTGAATTCGAGCAGTACCCTCCAAACTGAGCCCATGCCCCACAGGAGGATATGGTGTCCATACACACTCAGTTAGCTCTTCGAGATGACATTGCCCAACTCCTCTGCAAGGAGGTGGTGGCCAGAGTCACGGACCCACCGGTCAACCCTGGGTTTGTATCCAGGTACTTTCTGGTTCCGAAGCGGGAGGGGGCTGGCACCCCATTCTAGATCTGCACGACCTGAACCATTACCTCAGATCCTGCACCTTCAGGATGGTAACTCTCTCGGATCATACCATCTCTCGAGCAGAACGTGGTTTTGCTCTCTGGATCTCCAGGACACGTTTTTTCATATCCCAATCCGTCCAGGCAAAAGGAACCCTATTCAAGTTCTGAGCCATGCCGTTCGGCCTGTCATCGGCCCTTCGGGTCTTCACCAAATGCATTGCAGTGGTGGCGGCCCATCTTCGGCTTCGAGGGGTCAGAGTCTACCCATATCTGGACGACTGGCTCTTGGCGGGTTCCACCAAGCATGAGGTGGAGAGGTCCAGGAACCTGGCCCTCCAGACCTGCACCGATCTTGGCCTCCTGATCAACGAGGCCCAGACGGAACTCATACCTTTACAGGTGATATGTTTCATTGGGGCAGAGCTCAACTCTTGCCGAGCCAGAGCCCGGCTTCTGATGGACAGGGTGGAGGTTCTCTCCTCCTTTGCCCAATTATTTCTGGTTGGGCACTTGCGCCTTCTGGGGTGCATGGTGGACTGCAACACCATGGTCCAATGGGCCCAGTGGCATATGCACCTCCTTCACGTGGGAGCTAGCCAGCCAGTGGACTCAGCGTCACTGTCACTTTGACCAGCTGGTCACTGTAACCCAGAAGTTGTGGGACACTCTCCAATGGTGGACTGTCCTGGATCATTTGCAGGAAGGGATCCCGTTTGTGCGTCCCGAGCAACGGTCATTCTTACGACCGATGCCTTTCTCAGGGGCTGGGGAACCACAGAGCCCACGGGTTCTGGACCCCCAAGGAATCCTGGTATCATATCAACTTGCTGGAGCTCAGAGCAGTCAGACTGGCACTGTCAGCTTTCGCTCCACTCCTTCGGGGTCAAGTGGTGCAAGTCCAGATGGATGGTACCATGACCATGTATTACTTCAACAAACAGGGCGGCACGTACTCCTGGCTATTGTGCAGGGAAGCACTCCACATCTGGACCCTTGTGAGCTGACTGGAGGCAGATATCCTCGCTATCCATGTGGCAGGAGCCTCAAATCAATTGGCGGATACTCTCAGCTGTGTAGGCGAGACATCCCACGAGTCATCTCTCCATCCAGAGGGTGGTTCACAGCCTGTTCTCCCACTGGGGCAAACCTCAGGTGGATCTGTTTGCCTCCCGAGAGAACACCAAGCTGAGGCTGTTTCATGCCTACCTCCCTCAGCAGGGCTCGCTGCAGGGGGATGCCTTCTCAAGGCCGTGGACCCCAGTCCTCCTCTTTGCCTTCCCTCCACTTCCCTTGGTTCACAAGACGATCCTCAAGGTCCGGAGGGACAAGGCACAGGTGATCCTGGTAGCCCCAGACTGGCCTCGCCAGTTCTAGTATCCAGATCTCGGCTGCAGTTCTCCGTTGAGCCTGGACCTGTTACCTGTCAATCAGGGGAAGGTATTCTATCCAGACCTTCAATCCCTGCACCTGACAGCCTGGTTGCTGAGCAGCTAGAGTTCCAGGCTCTTGGTCTCTCTGAGGATGACCTCACAGTAGTGGAAGCATCCAGGAAGGAGTTGACCAGGAGGTGCTATGCCCTCAAATGGAAAAGGTTTTCCATTTGGTGTCAGGGTAAGGGCCTGGACCCTTTTACCTGTCCAGTGGCTAGTATCCTAGACTACCTTTGGTCTTTGTTCAAAGGGGATCTCCAGTCTACGACCTTTAAGGTTTATCTGGCAGCCATCTCTGCTTATAGGGCGCGGGCCGGTCAGCAGATTGTGGCACAGGAGAAGGTGGTCTGGCGTTTCTTTAAAGGTCTCGACCACATATCCCCTCCGGTGCATGAACCTCCACCTCTGTGGGATCTACCGCTGTTATTGGCAAAGCTCATGGGCAAGCAATTCGAACCAGTGCACAAGTGTGAGATGTCACATTTGTCGTGGAAGACTGCCTTCCTTGTGGCTGTCACATCAGCCAGAAGGACTGGGGAGCTCCAGGCACACTCGGTGGAGTCTCCTTACCTGGTCTTCCACAGGAACAAGGTTGTCCTGTGCCCCCACCCGAAATTTCTTCCGAAGGTGATATCAGAGTTTCACCTTAACCAAGTGTTGACTCTGCGGGTGTACTACCCCAGTTACACTTCGGAGGCTGAGTACAGGCTCCATACTTTGGACCTGAGATGAGCGTTCTCGTACTATAAGGAGCGGACGGCTGAAGTTCAGGGAGAGGTTCACCAGCTGTTTGTCACCTACGCTGAAGCCGCACCTGGCAGACCTGCAGCAAAGTGGACATTTGGCAGATGGATTACATAATACATTGATCTCTGCTATAGGTTGGCAGGCAAGGAGCCTCCTAGAGGAATAAAAGCTCATTCCACCCACCATACCGCTGCATTGGTGGCTGCTTCCAGGGACATCATTGTCCAGGAAATCTGCAGGGTTACTACCTGGAAGTCAGCAAACACCTTCATCACCCATTGCCACATCAACCTTGAGTCACATCGGGATGCTGGTTTTAGGGCCTCAGTTCTCCAATCTCTGTTCCCCAACTAAGTATTTCAGAGGAGGTGTGCGCCTTGCCTCCCACCTCCTGGAGAACTGCTAGGAGTCTGCCAACAAGTGTGGATAGAACATATCCGCGATCCTAGAAAAACAGGTTACTTACCTGTAACAGTAGTTCTAGGAGTGGTATATGTTGTTCATCCACTCAAACCCATCTGACCTCCCCGGCTTTGACGCACAACCTGAGCGTCCAGCGGGCAAAGATCTGGCGTCATGGGGCAGAGCCAAGGGTTATACCACCGGAGTGGGTGGGAGGAGCCAGCTTCAGGACTTTCCGGCAAGATTCTTGAAGGGACGGGACACACCAACAAGTGTGGATAAACAACATATACCACTCCTAGAACCACTGTTACAGGTGAGTAACCTGTTTTTATACACACACTGCTGCTTGAACCTTCTCTATAAATCATGAAAGTGTGTGAAATGAGATTAAATTTAGCTAAAAAAGTAGCAGTAAAAAGAACTAGCAAAATTCATTTTTAAAAGCAGTTGGCTAGTTTTTGTTTCTAAAATAGTCTATTCCAATTGTGTGCTATTTGAGTGTATGCAGATTTTGGATAAATCTTCCTTCAGGCAAAAACAGTTCCCAGCCTGTTCTGTGCTGTTATGGCTTAAGCACATAAACTTTTGGTTGTATGCAGCTTGGGTCTCTTCCTTCCAGAAACTGACTTGGCTGAGGTGATAATTGTGCTAATTCTGGGAGAAATTTGATGACAACTGCAATTGCAGGTGTCGTTTAAAAAAGTGTCAGGAATCCTGTACATTTGGTGTGCTGCCTGCCAGTCAATGGAGAAAACCAAGACAATTACAGCATGTTACTCTCTAAAAATTCCACAGAACTACCATTAACGGTCACTCTTCCTCCAAAAGCCGTAGTAAGTATGGAGGCCCCCAGGGCTCCATCTTAGGCCCTCTCCTGTTTTCTCTTTTTATTAATTCCCTCCCGGTGATCTGTAAGCACGCCAAAATCCTGTACGTGGATGACGCGGCACTCTACTGCAGTGAAAAAAAACTATTACTACCCTTCACTCTCAACTGCAATCTGACTTCTACAGTCTCCACACATAGTTCTCCTCTAAGGGCCTTGTGCTCAACTCCAAGAAGACCAAACTCCTGATCTTCTCTGGCCCTCATAAACCCACCAACTTTGATTTTCCCATTGTCGACAATGACGATAATGTCATAGAGTTTAAGTACCTCGGCCTAACACTTGATAGTAATCTCTACTTTGAAAAACATCTCTCTCTCCTTAGTAAAATCCACCAAAGATTAGGTCTGTTATACAGAATGCGTCAGTTCCTGATCCCTGAGTCTAGTCTCTGGCTTGCTAAAAAGCCTACTTCTACTTATCACCGACTATGGTTCCCTTGTCTATGCTCCCTTCACCTCTTCCCATCTCTTCCTCAAGATGAGATCTACTTACCATACCATTTGTCACTGGCTTACCCAGGATAACCCATCATTGTGACCTGTTTAATATCCACTAACTGGCTCTCCCTTGAAGTGAGGTACTCCTTTAAAACCCTTGCCTTCCTTCACACGATTCATCTCAATCTCCTCCCTTCTCTTCAATAAGTCTGAGCCCATCCGCACTACTAGAAGCTGTACCAGCAACTGTTTCTCCATACCTTTCTTCCACACCTCCCTTGTTCAGAAGTCCATTGCTTACAAGGGTCCTAAGCGCTATAACAACCTACCCCTCTCCCATATCAACTGCCCTTCTGTCAGTACCTTATAAAACACCCTTATGAACCTTCTTCTGAGCAGGTCCACCTGTAAATGACACCTCTAGCCTTGGATTCTAACCTGTCAGCCTCTTTCCTGTACACTACCCACATTTCTCTTACCTCCCCTGTACCAGCCTAGGTAACTCGTGACTTGCTCTTCTGCCTCTCTTTTCTTTCTACTTCTCTGAATTTCTCAGCATTGTAAATATGCATACCAACTTGTAATTTTATTTCAACGTTTTCTTTTTACTATGTATAATAGTTTGTACCTTCTCTGTCTTTGTTTCCCTGATCCTTTATAACCACTGATCTTACTTCGAGATTCACCCTTGCAGCAGGTAACATCTTTAGGACTGAAGCTGGCAGGCGCCAGGACCCCACGTAAACTTTTTTAGCTAGCAGTACCAGGTGGAGGACCGCCCCTGACGTCGTGTATAGTATAAAAGTTATTTTCCCGCTGTCGACCATGCTATTTGGACCTTCAGCTAGTCTACCACCATTTCGACTGCATTGTACACACCCAATTTAATTTTATTTTTGGCAATTTGTAAAGTCTTCATGCATGTCGTCTTCGTCTCCAACATCTTCCATCGAGAGGCGCCACTCCAAGTGCATGTGCGGCAAGCAGATTTTGCATAAGGACGGCCATTCAGTCTGTCTGGGCCCAGACCATAACTCCGAGGCCTGCCGGCACTGCCGCAACTTCAATCAGCGCACAAGGCTTCAGTGCCAGAGGACCCTCGAAGCTTTCCTGTTACAATAGATATCTGCCATGGAGAAGGAAATTCACCGCAAGAGCTCATCCTCTTCTCCCTCTTCATCATCTTCTCACAAGGAGAAGAAATCGAGCGGCAAACACAAGCACAGGGACGAGGAGAAACCATGGGCAGAAGGCCACTCCCAGTCCCCGACGCAGAAATCAGCAGCCTCTTTATCCTCCGAGCTCCCAGTAGCAAAGTCTCCCTCATCTCTGTCTCAGGAGAAGGTTCCTCAGGGCGTGGGAAGTCCTCCCACACCCCTCAGCCACTCAAGCTTAAGTCCATCACCCGTGGGGGCTCGAAGTCTAGTAGCTCGGCCGGTGGCTCTTCAGGTGGCAGACCACTGTCACCCTCCCGGCCAGGGTGTCTGCCTTGACATCTGGGACCGACACTGGGAAGCAACACCTGGGACAGTCGTCCTCTCCCTCCAGGAGCAGCGAACGCATGTCTCACCCAGGAGCAATGCCTCCTCTGCAGGCGACTCCACCCAGGCGTCCGCCAGCTGTTTCTCCAGCCCAGCCTCTACCTACTCCAGGCACCTTGACGCCAGCCTCCCGGAAGCCCATTTGGGAGAACCTGGTGCCTCTGGAAACACCCATTGGTTCTGGCGCCCCTACCAGCCCGACACCCGAGGATCCAACGACAGGTGGTCTGACGTCAGGTCGGGTACCAGCGGGTACTCCTTTGGCACTGACGCTGGAAGGTCTGGGCCAGACTTCCCCAATGCTGGGGTTGGTTTCCCCAGTCTGACGACCTGGTACATGGTCACTCCGATGCCAGATAACTTGGCTATCCCGCATGGTCTCAATGAACCTTTCACTGCCTGGTGGACCTTCTTTAAAGATGAAGTTCCCCTGAGCCCTCGGGCCACCCCACCTCTCCTACTAGGAGGCCGGCGCCCAATAAGGACCTGCCGTCTACATGGTTACGCAGGCCCCCCGAGGTCGTCCACCCCTTCATCTGACACTGAGGATTTGGACGCGGACTCCTCTGGTCGCAGGGATTCATACCCTCCATCTGAAGTGGACGTCAGAAAGGACACTCCGCATTGTCCACCTGATGACCCTTCCTTTATGCGTCACAGTCAACAGTTGAATGGATGGGACTCTGAGGACTTCAACCTGGAGCGAAAGAGGTTGGCTGTCTTCCTAAGAAAGAAGGACGCCTTCCCCATGATAATTTCCCTCAATGGTAGACTTATAAAAGGATGCCAACAAGCTAGCCTGGAAGCATCCTTTCTCTGCCACTGCCGTATCCAAGAAGTCTGACTGTACCCTGCAATGACCCTTACTACAGGGAACAACCGTAGGCAGACTTTGTGGTGCTGAATACCGCCCATGACAGGTCCGGATGTCCACAGCACCTCAGTACGCAGCCACAGGATAAGGACTCTAAACAGTTCGCCCATTTGGCGAGAAAAATTTTCTCCTCTGCCACATGTGCCATCCGGTCACAGAACTTCCCAGCCCACATGGTCTAGTACCAGAATGCCCTGTGGGACAAGGTGCTTTAGCTCATGCAGATCATGCCACACTCACTCGGACGTGCAGAGCCTATGGCCATCATGAAGTCTGACTCAGACGTAGGTAACCACGTCCTGCGGGCTTCATATGACACGGTGGATGTGGCTGGCAGAGCCACAGCGTCTGCGGTCTGTATCTGCCAATCTTACTTAGAGAAATGGCTCTTGCAGCAGATTACACCATTAGGACTGAAGCCAGCAGGCACCAGGACCCTACGGAAAAATTCTAGCTAGTAATATCCAGCAGGGGACCGCCCCGACGTCCAGCAGCATATAAAAGAGGCGGTCCCCCAGCATCCCTCGTTCTTTTCCTCCCGTCGACTGCCAGCATCGGGCTCCCACGGGCACCTCTAGCAGACGAGTGACGCTTGAAATCAAGACTTTCATTCGAAAATAAACCTGCATGTCGTCTTTTCCGACTCCTTCTCTCGAAGGACACCCCTCCAAGTGTGCTTGCAGCAAACAGATCTCGTTTAAGGACTGACACACGGCTTGTGTCTGGTACCTAGGTCCTGAACATGATATTAATGCCTGCTCCATTTGTCAACAGTTTAATAGCAGGACCAGGATCCACCGCCAAAAGCACTTCAGGGGTTCCTTTTGGAAGAAAAAATCAAGGCCATGGAGAAAAACCCTTCCTCCAGGGGGAATCTTCCTAACATAAATCTGGGAAACACCGCGAAAAGCACCGGGACAAGGACAGGACTAGATCCCAGAGTCGGGCCTCAAAATCCAGAGCCAGCTCCAGCTCTAACAGGTCAGACAGACCCCCCTCCCAGGCTCACTCTCACCCCCTCCTCTGAAGGTATGCTCAGCGGGAGGCTCTAGAGTCTCCTTCCACCCGTTAAAACCTAAGAAAGACAGCCGGACCCGAGGCTTCGAACTGGCATAAGCCTAAGTCGGCCCAAAAACATAGTGCTGAGGTGTCTGACAGACGCCAGGACACTGACCACCGTTCGGTTTCCCAACCTCCTAGAGGGCCGGACACCCCTCCAAGGAAGATGATAGAGCTGACATCCCTGAAGCAGACCTCAGAGTCTAGATGGACCACTGACCCAACGCCCGCCAAATGACCCAGAGAGCCAACACCGATGCCGCCTATGCCTGCTGATACTGGTCACCGGGGGTCCTCGGAAGAGGAGAGTCCTACCATGCCTGACGACCAACAAGCAACACTGATAACATCGGTCTCCCTCTAGATAAGACGCCATCAACACCTCAGGGCCAACGCCGGACTTTCATCAGCAGGATTAACGCTTGGTCCGCCTTGTAAGTCTAAACTTGCAAGAGGTAAAGACCTTCTAATTTTGTGGGACACCAAAAAGGATGTGGTGCCCACAAAACCACCACAGCCTCCTCTGAACCCTGATGACAAGACGCCATCTACCCCTAAGGAGCCTACACCACCTCCTAGAGGCAGGTCACGAGAAAGAAGACCTCCCTCTAGGTCTCCCTCTCAGAGGCAGACATCCCACACCAGGGGCGATGACTCAAGGCCGGATACTTCTGACACTTCCAGGTCTCCTTCTCCTTGCAGTATCCCATCACTGGACCCACGAGACCTGCCTAGGTCAATACCAGATGATACCTCTTTTTCCGACATTATGAGGCACATCCAGGAAAATATGGGGTGGGAGATGGAAGACCTAGACCCTGAACGACAACGCCTTGCCCGCTACCTCAGGCAGAATGATCCCAAGCCTGTGGTGGTCCCACTGCTGGTGGACACCTTTACCGACGTCACGAAGGCCGCATGGAAGCTCCTGCACTCCACTCCGGTGGTACCAAGGAAGGCTGATCGCCTCTATAGGGCACCCATAGAACACCCCTATTTAGCGCAGCAACCCATGGCCGATTTTCTGGTCATTACAGCCTCGAATGACCGATCCCAGAAACCTCAGCACTTGAGCACCCAGCCACCAGACCAGGAATCAAAACAGCTAGATTTCCAGGGGAGACGCATGTACTCTTCCTCCACATGCTCGATAGGGTCTCTTAACTACCTGACGCACATGGTGCAGTTTCAGAACGCCCTATGGGAACAGAGCCCAGACCTTATCAAAGATTTTCCAGAGGGCAAGAAAAAGGAAGAGCTCTTGAACCTCCTCCGTACTGGGTCAGACTTGGGAACCCAGGTTCTCAGAGCCACTTATGATTCAGCAGACTCAGCGGCCAGGGTTGCAGCTACAGGCATTTGTCTCCGGAGACACTCTTGGCTGAGAGTCTCCAGTTTTACCCCAGACATGCAGAAGAACATCTTAGATGTTCCGTATAACGGAGCAATCCTTTTTGGTGAAGAATCTGAAAGGGTTATCACCAAATTACAGGATGCTGGGAAGGCAGTCAGGACCGTACAAGCTATGTACAGGTGCAAGACTGGTTCCTTTCGTAGGAACCAGAATCGTTTTAGCGGCCTGCAACAACAGCAGCAACCACATTCCGGCCAGCAGCTTTAACAAAAAGAATCAACCCAGATTCTCTGCAGGGCATGGCCAGAAACACACAAAATCTGCTCTGCCCTCCGGTTCTAACGCCACCACAACATGACTCCTTCCCGGTCCCTGCCCCCCCTGGATCTGAGAGAAGGAAGAGTGGCAGAGGATAACCTCCGACGGGTGGGTTCTTCAGATAGTAAGTCGCGGACACTCTATCCAGTTCCTCGACCGCTCACCACTAAGGCCTCCTCTGCTCTCCCGTTATTCAGGTCAGCATGCCTTGCTCATCCAGCAAGAGATCTTGGCACTCCTAGACAAGGATGCCATAGAACCCGTTCCAGCGAACCAGAGAGGGGAAGGGTAGTATTCACATTTTTTCCTGGTTCCGAAAAAGACAGGGGACCTGTACCTGATCCTGGACCTCAGCGATCTCAGCACTTTCGTGTTGTACAAACGCTTCCGCATGGTCACCCTTCCGGGTCTCATCCCCATGCTCAAGGAAGGCGCGTGGCTTGCGTCACTGGGCATGCAGGATGCATATCTCCATCTCCCCATAACTCGAGCACACCGGAAATTCCTGCGCTTCGAGTTCCTGGGATGCCATTATCCGTTCTGAGCTCTCCCTTTCGGACTGTCCTCAGCACCTCGCGTGTTCACGAGGTGTGTGGCAGTCATGGCAGCATCCCTCATCAGACAGGGCCACTATGTGTTCCCGTACTTAGACGACTGGCTCCTTATGGCACCCTCTCCAGAGGCATTGATAGCCATGATCCAAGGCACTCGATCCCTCTTCGAATTGTTGAGCATCACAGTCAGCAAGGAGAAGTCGTGCCTTGTTCCTTCACAGAGGTTACAGTTTACCGGTGTGGTTCTCGATACCGATCAGGGAAGGCTTTCCTGCCTCAGGACAGGGCGAAACGCATTCGGTCCCTCATCAGGGACACGGTAGGAATGAACTCGTTACCAGCCAGGACCATTCTTTGCCTACTTGGACACATGGCAGCAGCCATCGCAATGGTCCCCATAGCTTGACTCCATATGTGGATTACCCAATGGATGCTAAGAGCCCAATATGACCAAAAACAGGATCATCTGCATCAGCCAGTCCAGATCACGAACGCAGTCATCCAGGACTGGAAATGATGTCTTGTCCCAGAGCATCTTATTTATTTAGCTTTTGTTAACCAGGTAAGTACACTAGACAAAACATATGCCTATTTTCAGGTACGACCCAGGAGGGTACAGGAGACTAAAAGAACATACAGAGTACAAATTGATGTAAATAAGGCACATATATACACTGAAGTCAGAGAGACATAACATACAGTGGGATAGTTCAGATTACAGCAGTGGACACCATCAAATGCAAACATGTAGCAGTACAGTTTCTATAGCAATATGCCTATTAAGAATATACAGTATATACCCAACATACACAGGGCCACACCCAGGCGGGCAGGCAACAACAGTAGGGCCGAAGCCAGGTACAGGAGATACTGTGCTCGAGTACTGTGCAGGGACCAGAGTACTCAGGGTGGTCTAAGACAGTTGCATACTGAGGAGAGCTTCAAGTGCTTCCATAGGGAGGTTCGTAGATACGCCTGGGAAGGGGCAGATCTGACCTGGACAGGAAAAGAGTTCCATAGTCTTGGGGCACAGGATGCGAAGTCCCTATTTCCCATTTGGGTGCACATAGGAGGAATCTTGAGGATAGCAGGACCCAGGGATCTTAGGGAGTGGAGGCAGCTGGCACAAGAAGCTCCACCAATCCAGAGGGGGTGTCAGAGCACAGAACCTTGCCCGTGAAACAGCCCAGGATGAAGTTTGTGGTTGGATGGGGAGAGCCAGTTTAGCCTGCTATACAGATTACAATGGTGAGTGAGATGGGGGGCTGCGAGAGCAAAGCGGCAGATGATATTGTAGGCTACGGTCCACCGACTGAGGTGAGCTTTGGTAGTACGGGCAAACAGAAGAAGCCCATAGGATAGAGATGGGAGGGGCACTCCTCTGGCCAGTGCAAGGCGTGCAGCTAAGGTAAGATTATTCCTTGCCCTGTAAGCTAGTCCCAATTTCCAGTTAACAGCCTGTCATACATTATGGATGTGGTGACTAAGGTCGAGCTGAGGGTCAAGTGTCACCCTAAGATGTTTGACAGAGTTGGTGAGCACTGGAACACCATCAATCCCCGATATGCACAAGGGGACTGAGGAGGCCTGTAACTTAGCCTGGGACCCAAACAGCATGGCTCGAGTCTTTCTAAGATTTAGGACCAACTTATGGGACGATATCCAGGATTGGATGCTCATAAAATCTTCACTCAATTGGTGATTAATGACCCCAATGTCCTGGGCGTAAGTAAAAATAACAAGGTCATTGACGAATACGGAGAAGAGCAGGGGACCAAGGAGTGACTCCTGGGAACCCCTGAGGACACAGTGGTGGTGTCAGAGAGCATCATACTGTATTTAGTAAGTTGCCTGCCCTGAAGATAATTGTGAAACCGCCTAAGTGCAGGTGGGGATAGACACAATGTTCTAAGTTGCGCACATAGTAAGGTATGGTCAACTAGGTCAAAGGCCTTAGAGAAATCGATAAAGATGGCCCCAGAAAGTCTGCCCTGGTCCATAGCAGCCCTTATCCCAGAAGTGACAGTGACAAGGGCAGAAGTAGTACTATGACCTTTACAGAAGCCATGCTGCGACGGAGACAATAGCTCATGAGACTGGATATAGTCTGTGAGTTGCTCCACAACTCTGTCAAGAAGCTTACCAATAGCGGGCAGGATGGCAATCGGCCGATAGTTATCTAGGATACTAGGGTTGCCCTGTTTGAGTATAGGCACAACCCATGCCACCTTCCACAGGTCAGGAATAACCCAAGTGGCTAGGGATAGGTTGACCATATGGGCCACAGGAGAGGCAACGTAGGTGGCTGCAAGGCGGAGAAGCTTTGGTTCCATACCATCGTGACCTGCACTAGTAAAGGGGGAGAGACCAGAGAGCAATCTCTGCACCTCATGCACCGTTGCAGCCTTGAAGTAGAACAGAGGATGAGGGGAAGGAACCAGCTGAGATGAAGGGGCCTGGACAGGTGTGTCACTACCATTGGAGAAGAATAATGGGGTGAAGGCAGACGAGTCCAAGAAATGTGAGTTAAATGCATTTGCTATGGTCAGTGGATTAGTGCAGCTGGCACCCTCAATAAGCATGTCAGGAGCCTCACAGGTGCAGGAACCACTGACAATGTTTTTAGTATTCCTCCAGAAGTTCCTAGGGTCCTTAGCTGAGGTCCGTAATGAGGCTTTACAAAACTCACTTTTTGCAGCCCTGATAGCCTTTTTACATTCGTTCCTGAGTCTCCTGTATTGCTGTAAAATGGCGTGGTCCATTGAGACCATAAAGTTGGCCCAGCATTTGTCCCCAGTCCTCATGAGAGCAAGGAGGCTCCCATGTAGCCATTTTGTAGCTGCCCCCCTTACTCTCTGTCTGACAAGAGAGGCATGCTTGTCCTGTAGCACCACAAAGATGCTAAGAAAGTGGCCGACAGCTGAGGTAGCACACTGAGCCTCCATCACTGCAGACCAACCCGTGATTATAAGATCCTCCTGAAAAGTACCAAGGTCAAACGTGCAGAAATCCTGACACGAATGATCTTAGGGGCTGAGACCTTCCATATGCAATACACAGGGGCATGATCAGAGATAGGAAGGGTACCAGAGGAGCTGATCCTCTCCGGCTTATTGGACAGGACCCAGTCCAGAAGCGAGCCGGTACCCTCAGCGAACGTCCACCTGGTGGGATCGTTAATGGGTCAGTGAGAGACCTGCGAGCATCGTCTCATACTGCTGCTTGATCTTGCTTCCAAGCCAGTTTAGGTTGAGGTCCCCTAGGATCAATAGCTTATTACTCCTCGTCCTAGTGCCTACAGAGTCAAGAAGGGAGGATAAGCCCACTACTCCACCAGTGGGGGGATTGTAGGCACACACAATGTGCAGTTTCTTAGCATTCCCCAATAACAGCACAGTGTGCAGCAGGTTGCAGGAAGACTGCTCAGGCTGTGAGCAAACCAGCACCGAGAGGTTAAGGTTGACTCTTGTAGTGTACCAGTATACCACCCCCCCTCTTCTTTCCTGGACGGTCATGTCTAACAAGGTTAAAGCCAGGGAGCGCACAGGCCGAATCTGGGGTAGAGGGTTTCAGCCAAGTTTCGGTTATCCCAAGAACGTCAGGCTTATAATAGGTGACCCAGGCAAGGAGTTCTGCCATGTTGGGCAGTAGGCTGCGTACATTGAGATGGGCAATTTTCAACCCATTGCCAGCCAGCCCACAGGAGAGGGGGTGGCATGGAGGACCAGGGTTCAGCTCCACGTCCCCAGCAAGGGCTGATATCACCAAGAGAAGCCAGAGAAGATGTCTCAGATGTGGGGAACCAACCCTAATGGGCAGCCTGCGCCCAGAACACCTGACCAGTATGACAAATAATGGAAGCGCCGCAGATTAAGGCAACAGATGGGCCAGGGAGAATGCCTGTCACAGGCTATTATGTTAAAGAAGGTAAAATCCTTCTCATCAGGTATCCCATATGAGATCTCAGATTGTCCCATAGGGGGTGCACAACCCATAATGAGGAGAGGGAAGACCATTGCCATTGGTAGCCAACTGAAGAGGACCGTTGGAAAAAGGTGGGAGTCTACAACACTCCTACGATTCTTAGGGGCCAACATGTTTTGCATGTCTCCTTCTGAATCATACACAGTATCCTGCAGAGACACAGCAGAGTAGCAAGGAACAGAGATGTCCAGCCCCACCAGTAACCTATTAGAACAGATAGGAGCACCTCATCACAGCATAATTTTCAAACTAAATGCAACAAAACACACCCTGGCAAGGTACAGCAGAACGGTACAGTCTAATAGCCCCTGGAGGTATAGCAGGCAGTAGATGCATGGACAAACAGGAATATTCATGATATGCAGCGCCCAGTGCAGACTAACGGTAGCTCCTGGATAGAAAGCATGCAGTGAATGCATGAACAAACTTTGGAATATTCATAATATACAGTGCCGAAAGTCCACAAGATTGACACGTGGCTCAGAATGTGATTATAAGGAGGTTACAACACTCCAGGGAACAGGAACCCTAGCTGAATCCCTAACTCAGCTGGCGAGGACAATAATTAGCTGCCCCAGGCTTCAAAAATTGCTATGCTTGCACATGGGGATTAGCCTGGCTCTAACTTTAAAACAACAACGTGCTGATCATTTCTCAATAATTAGTAAATCTGCACAGTCAATGTGCATAACTAGCTCTGCCTTTAAGACAATAATATGCTGAATAGGTCTCGGGGACTCGGTCAAATATTAGATAGTTGGAAGCTACAGTACGCACAGGGTAGAACCACAATGTATACATTAGAATGAAACAGCAATACGCCTGCCTGGGCCAACCAATAAGGAGGATGCAGTGGGCTCACCCCAACTTGGAGGGAGGGGCTATGGAGCATTTAAGGGGAGGAGGGACAAAACCGAGTCCAGATTCACCCTCCTCACTAATGTGCAGCCCTGTCCGCTTCCACAGTGATATCTGACAGTCTTTTCGCTAAGAGCAAGCACTGTCAGTCCCGGGGGGGGGGGTACCCACAGTAGCAGAGTCTCCCTTGCCTCCCACATCTCTCGTAGCTGGCAGCAATGAGCCGCAGGGCTCTGGAATACAGCCTAAATCCTGACTGGTTGAGTGACGCTGCGCCGGAGGAGCCAATCAGGCAATAGGGCTGGCACAATTCAAACTTGGCACCCAAACAGTCCTCCGCTTCCCCATGGAAAATCAAGCGGAAATCAAGTCCAGCAATTCAGTTCACCCAAAACAAAAACCGAAGTCCAGCAATTCACCCTCCTCACTACTGTGCTTCAGCCCCGTCCCGCTTCCACAGTGATATATGGCAGTCTTTCCCGCTAAAAGCAAGCACCGTCTGTCCCGGGTGGGGGGGACCGACTGTAGCCAGCTCTCCCTCACCTTCCATGTCTCTCGTAGCTGGCAGCAACCTTTCAATAGGAGTCCCCTTCTTAGTGCCTACTCCAACTCTGACTCTCTCCACAGACGCCTCGGGTCCGGTTGGGGAGCCCACCTGGAAGGTGTAAGGACACAGGGATCTTGGTCGACCCTGGAGTCTCACCTACACATAAACATCCTCAAAATGAGAGCAGTCCTGTATGCTCTACAGTCCCTCCAGTCAGAGATCACTCCAGGTCTTCTGTTACTTCAAGCAGACAATACCTCAGTGATGTATTATATCAACAAACAAGGAGGCACTCACTCCTACCCTCTATGCAGGGAAGCAAAGAGGGTGTGGGATTGGGTACCACAGCATGGTGCAACGATCACTGCAGTACACGTTCCCGGTGTGGAAAAAAACATTGCAAATTGCCTGAGCCAAAGCTCACGAATGGGAACTACTGCAAGAAGTAGTAGAGGTTCTGTTCCGCAGATGGGGGACACCAGATCTGGACATATTCGTGTCCCCATCCAACACATAACTGCCCAATTTCTTCTTGCTAGATCCAGGGCCTGGTGTTTTCTGGCGAGATGCAATGTCCCTCTTGGACGGGCAGGTTTCTCTATGCTTTCCTGCCCTTCCCTTTGATCCAGAGGGTTCTACTGAAGCTCCGCAAGGACGGAGCTGCGATGATCTTGGTGGTGCCTTTCTGGACAAGGCAAATTTGGTTCCCACTCCTGCACCAGTTGGCCCAGGAACCACTGTTCCCTTTGCCGGTCAGCTCACACCTGTTATCCCAGGAAGCAGGCTCGCTAGTCCACCCAAACCTCAGGTCATTGAACCTGCATGCCTGGCTCCTAAAGACATAATAGTCCTCAGACATGGGGTTTCGCAAGCAGTAGCGGACGTGGTTGCGGCAAGAAAACCCTCCACCCATGCCACCTACGCTATGAAATAGCGCAGATTTTGCCTTTGGGCCCAGGCTCGTGACTTAGCACCACTTGACTGTCCCGAAAAGTCAGTGCTGGACTACCTTCTATCCCTATATCAATCCAGGCTAGCCTATTCTTCTATCAAGGTACACCTCTGTGCCATTTCGGCATACCACTCCTCGGTTGGTCAGAGGTCACTAGCACAGCTAGAGGCTTCCTGTGCTTTTCTGCACGGTGTACTCCATTTGAGACGTCCTGTCAAGGACCCCATTCCTCCTTGGGATCTTCTTTTTGTCCTAGAGCAGCTCACGCTGCCCCATTTGAACCAGCCGCGGATTGCGAGCTGAGTCTTCTGTCTTGGAAGACGTTATTTTTGGTTACGCTTACTTCCTCCAGAAGAGTTTCTGTGCTTCATGCGCTCATGTAAGGAGCCTTACTTAATTTTTCACAAGGACAGAGTGTCCTTAAGGAAAAATCCTAAGTTTCTTCCCAAGGTGGTCTCAACCTTGACTCTCAACCCGGATATTGACCTTCCAGTGTACTATCCCAACCATTCTAACCGAGGGGAAGCTCTCCTGCACACGTTAGATGTGCATAGGATCCTCAGGTACTACATCACCAGAACCAAGTCCCATCGCCAGTCAGATCAGCTTTTTCTCTCATTTGCTCACAGGATGCAAGGAGCACCTGTATTGAAACAAACGCTCTCCAAGTGACTGGTCAAATGCATCACTTTCTGTTACCAGAAGTGCAACAAGCCTTTACCAGGATCGGTAAAAGGACATTCCATGAGAGGGATGGCTACCTCTTTCGTGGCGCTTAAGAATGTCTCTACATTAGCCATCTGCGCGGCTGCTACTTGGAGCACAGTACATACCTTTGTCAGGCATTACAGTCTGGATATCGCCTCTAGGTGTAGAGCTGGTTTTGGCCTGGCAGTCCTTCAAGGACTTCTGTCTTAAAAATTAGTTCACTCCAGGATCCCTCCTATCCACCTCCCGATCAGGGTATTTGCTCCTATACTGCTTGGGAATCAGTCCTAATGGTGTAATCTGCTGCAAGAGCTGTTTCTCGAAGTAAGATAGTACAGTTACGTAAGAACTTACTGTAACAGTAGATTTTCGAGAACAGCTCTTGCAGCAGGTAGTTTCCCACCCACCTTCCCCTCATGAGGGATTCGGTCTTCCAGACCTGGGCGTCTTGGACGATATCAGAGATGTAGTATTTTTGCATAAGCTCTTCCTTTGAGCGGATCCTCGGTCTCCCCTTCAGAAGTCACCTTTATGCCGAGCGTCTCCGGCGGGAGAACTGAGAGATGCTGGGGGACCGCCCCTTTTATATGATGCCAGATGTTGGGGGCGGTCCCCACTGGATATTGCTAGCTAGAATTTTTCTGTGGGTCCTGGCGCCTGCTGGCTTCAGTCCTAATGGTGTAACCTGCTGCAAGAGCTGTTCTCGAAGATCTACTGTTACGGTAAGTTCTTGCGTAACTGTACTATACTCTTGGCTGAGAGTTTCTGGGTTTGCCCAGGATGTCCAGTCCAAGATTATGGATGCCCCCTTTCAGGGGGCCAGTATTATTCGGGGAAGATACAGTATCATTACCCAATTGCAGGTGGCAGGGAAAGCTGTCAAATCTGTGCAGACCATGTATAGACCCAAACCACAACCTAAGCAGTTCTTTCATAGGTCTGGATGACAGCCTTTTTGAGGTCAGCAGCAGCAGTGGACTGGCTTCAAGTGCAAGGGCTCTACCCCTGCCACCGGAGGTTCTGCCCTGTGAGCCCCCAGAACCTCCTGGCCAACTCCCCCCCCTCCCTGGCTCTTCCACATGACTTGCTGCCCAACCCTCCTACTTTAGCAGAGTCGGTGGGGGAAGTGGTGTCAGGTCGGTTCTCTTTGCACGCTGAAGGATGGCAGTGGATAACTTCAGACCATTGGGTCTTGCAGCTCATCAAGAGGGGTCATACACTAGAATTCACAGAGGTTCCTCCAGACAATCCTCCAGTTCTGTCACAGTACTCTCATGCCCACAGTGCCCTTATAGGAGAAGAAATCCAGGCTCTCCTTCAGAAGAAGGTCATCAAGCCAGTGCCCCCAGAGCAAAGAGGAACATGATGCTACTCCCACTTTTTCCTTATGCCAAAGAAAACGGGACCTCTGTCCTTAGATCTAAGCCACTTGAATCAGTACATAGAGCACAAAAAGTTCAGGATGGTGAACTTAATAGGTCTCCTTCCCCTTCTCCACCAGGGGGGACTGGTTGTGCACACTGGATATGCAGGATGCATACCTCCACATTCTGATTTTCCAACCACACAGGAGGTTCCTGCACTTCCGCTTTCAGGGCCGCCACTACCAGTTCAGGGCCTTGTCCTTCGGACTGTTCTCGGCACCGAGAGTGTTTACCAAGTGCCAGGCCATAGTAGCAGCAAGTCTCAGGAGGCAGGGGCATTATGTCTTCCCCTACCTCAACAGTTGGCTTCTCAAAGCTCCCTCTTGGGACCGGCTGATAGAAACCCTTTGAGACATGTTCGCCCTCTTTCGGGACCTGGGGATTACGCTGAACCTCCGCAAATCGTGCTTCTGGCCAAATCAGCGACTCCACTATATAGGAGCAATCCTGGACACAGCACAGGGCAAAGCCTTCCTTCCCCCGGGACAGAGCAGAACACCTTTAGTCAGATGCTTAGCAGCTGCTTTCGGCTTGCCAAACTCCGGCCAGGAGAGTCCTCCGCTTGTTGGGACATATGGCAGCGGCTATTGCCACAGTTCCTATGGCCCATTTGTACATGAGGGTAATCTTGTGGAACCTTCAGGTCAGTGGATCAGAGGTCAGATGACCTGGACCAGCCAGTGCTGGTATCCAGCCCAGTCAAGCAGCCTTTGGCATGGTGGCTGGATACTCCCAATCTTTCCAGAGGGATTTTCTTCAGGAAGGAATCACCCACCCAGATCCTAAACATGGATATGTCGGGCCAGGGTTGGGGAGCTCATCTGGGCACTCACCAAACTCGGGGGATCCTGGACTCGGCAAGAGCTTCATCTCCACATCACTATTCTGGAGATGAGGGCAGTCCTTTACACCTTCCAGATGGTCCAGAGCCCATGAGTGGGAACTGCTCCCGGCAGTGGCTAAAGATCTTTTTGCCAGATGGGGTCATAGAAACAGACTTTGATGGCAGATAAGGACTGCTTGGCCCACCTAGTCTGCCCATTTCCCTACCTACAGGATAAGCTGCAGATCTTAGTTAACCAACAGCCTGTTTCTTCCTACCCCCCACAAGAATTGCCTTATGTCTGTCCTATGCATTCTTGAATTCTCCCACAGTTTTAGACTCCACAACCTCCTCAGGAAGGCTGTTCCATGTGTCCACCACCCTCTCTGTAAAAAAATACTTCCCCTCATTGCCCCTGAGCCATCCCCCCTCTATCTTCAAATTGTGTCCCCTTGTTCTTTCACATCTCTTTTTCTGAAGATGCCACCCTGTTGGAGTTTGTTGATTCCACTGAGGTACTTAAAAGTTTCTATCATGTCACTCCTTTTCTCAAGGGTATACATATTAAGCTCCTTTAGTCTCTCCTCATATGGCTTCTCTTGCAGACCCTGCACCATTTTAGTTGCCCTCCTCTGGACTGCCTCCATCTGATCTATGTCCTTGCAGAGATGGGTTCTCCAGAACTGAACGCAGTACTCCAGATGCGGTCTCACCAATTGTACAGTGGGATAACAACTTCTGTTTTCTGCTGGTGATGCCTCTCCCTATACATCCCAGTATCCCCCCAGCCCTCCCTACTGCCTTCTTACATTGCTTGCTAACCTTAAGGTCATCTGATATGATTACCCTCAGGTCCCTTTCCATTTTTATTGTTGTTACTACCTCCCCCTCCCCCCAACACTGTGTAATCTTCCCCTGGGTTTTTGTTACCCAGGTGCATTATTTTGCACTTCTTTGCATTGAATCCAAGCTGCCATACTTCTGACCATTCCTCCAACCTTGCCAAGTCCCTTCTCATCCTTTCAATGCCTCCTTGTGTATCAACCCTGTTGCAGATCTTTGTGTCATCTGCAAAGAGGCATACCTTTCCTTCCAGTTCCTCTGCAATGTCACTTATAAAGACATTAAAAAGGACTGGACCCAGAACTGAACCCTGCAGTACCCCACCAGTAACCCCGCATTCTTCAGAGTGGACTCCATTTACAATTACATTCTGTGTCCTGTTGTCCAGCCAATGTTTTACCCAGGCTACCACCCTGGGACCCACTCCCAGGCTGGTTAATTTGTTTATTAATCTTCTGTATGGGACTGTGTCAAATGCCTTGCTAAAGTCTAGGTAGGCCATGTCCACAACCCTTCCCTGGTCTACTACTTTGGTCACCCAGTCAAAGAAATCAATTAGATTTGTCTGACATGACCTTCCCGCTGTGAATCCATGCTGCCTTGGGTCCTGTGCCCCACTTTCCTCTAGGTACTCAACAATTCTTTCCTTCAGAAGTGATTCCATCATTTTTCCTACCACAGAGGTCAAACTGACAGGTCTGTAGTTTCCTGCCTCTCTCTTGCTCCCACTTTTGTGAAGGAATGCATCCACCTTCCTCCAGTCCTCGGGTACCACACCATCCTCCCATGATTTGTTAAAAGGGTAGTCAGTGGTGTCACTAGTTCTTCCATAATTCTTTTAAATTCTGGGGTGAATTCCATCAAGCCCCATTGCTTTGTCCACCTTCAGTTTTAGGAGTTCTTTCAGAACCATTTCTTCTGTGAAAGGACTGGGATCGACCCCCCTATCAAGAGTGCTTCTGTTAATTGGATTAGGCACCTCCTCCACCTCCTCTTTTGTAAATACTGAGCAGAAGTATTTGTTCAGTATCCCTGCTTTTTCACTATCCCTATCTGCCCACCCACCGTCCTTTCTATTCAGCCTCACTATCCCTTTCTTTGTCTTTCTGTGCTCCCTGATGTACCTATAAAAGGTTTCATCCCCCTTCTTAACTGAGTTGGCTATCTTTTCCTCAGTTTGGGCCTTTGCTATTCTGACTTCTCTCCCTGCTTCCTTCTACCTTAACTGGTACAGTTCTCTGTCCTGCTCCTTCTGTGTTCCTTATACTTGTACTTCCTAAATGCTATCTGTTTCTCCCTAACCTTCCCCACCACCTCTTTTGAGAACCATAGTGGCATTTTCTTTCATTTTGATTTGTTTATTTGCTTCACACAAAGGCTTGTTACCTCTGTGTTGGCAGTTTTTATGTTTCCCCATTGTTGCTCCACCCCTCCTACTATCCTGTTTGCTAGTGCTTTTCTAAGGCACCCTCCCATCTTGCCAAAGTCAGCCTCCCTGAAATCCAGTACCCTCACTTTTGTATGGCTTGACTCTGTAGCTGAGTTTATCATGAACCACACTGGTGGTCATTTGTTCCCAAATGGCTACCCACTTCCAGATCTGAGATCCTCTCACTGTGCCCATTTGAGAGTATGAGATCTATGATTGCTCCCTCACGAATGGGTTCCAAAACTAGCTGTCTGAAGCATGCCACCTGTAGGGTATCGAGAATGGCCCTGCTCTTGGATGTGGCTGCAGCAAAGGTGCTCCAGTTAACATCTGGCAAATTCAGGTCCCCCATCAACAGTATCACCCCTTTCTCTGCCACGGGGGTCTGTATACAACCCCTGCACAGATTGTGGTGCCATTTGCAGTCTCTAAGGTGACCCACAGTGCCTCCTCTTCTCCCTATTTACTCTTTTGTTTCGTTGCTTTTATCCCTTCCCTTACATAGAGAGCTACTTCTCCCCCTCTTCTACCCTCCCTCCCTGTCTGTCCTGTAGGTTGTGTACTTTGGTATGTTAACATCCCAGTCATGATTCTCTGTGTACCATGTTTCTGTGACTGCTACGATATTCAGGCATCCCTCTTCCATCAAGGCCACAGGTTCAGAGAGCTTGTTGCCCAGACTACGGGCATTGGTACTCATTACCCTCCATTTCTTGATAGCCTTACCCCTTTTTGCCCCATTGCTGTCCTTATTGCCTTTGTCATTTTCTCCATTTACCTCTGCCCTTCTTCCTATCGACATCTCTGTTTTGGTGTTTACCTCACATACTACCCTGATTTTTTGGAGGAAGCTAGGATGTCCCTGCTCCTTTCCAGTGCCTCCCCTTGGCTAGTTTAAATGCTTGCCAATGAAGTATTTAAACCTATCACCTGAGATCCTGGTTCCCCTCCTGGACAGATGCAGACCATCACACCAGTATAGGCCTGCATCACTCTAGGTGGACCCCCAGGCCCCAATGAAGCCAAATCCCTGAGATCTGCACCAGTTTTTCAACCACTTATTGAATCCCATGGTGTGGAGCACCCTAGCCTCATCCATGCCATAGACAGGCAGCACCTCTGAGAAGGTTACCGTGCATGCTACTTGTCTAAGGCCCCTCCCCAACTCCACAAACTCTTCTTGCACTGCTCTAATCCCTTTCTCAGACAGGTCATTTGTCCCTAGGTGGACAGTAACATCCAGCTCCCTCCCCTGTGCAGCTGCTCCAGCGGTCCTGAGGATTTGCTCCCTGTCCCTCCAAGCCATGGTGCCAGGCAGGCCTCTTACCTCCCTCTCCCCTTCCTCCTCCAGTTCTACCCTCCCAACAATGGAGTCCCCCACCAGGAGTTGTTTCCTTCCCCTGTGGGGTCCCATGCCACCCTCCTGTGGGTCTCCTTTGTGGAGGTTCCCAGCATCCTCCTTGGTCTCCACTGCGGGTGCCTCCATAGAGGAACCACACTTTGCCAGAATGGCATATGAATTGTGGAGAGGTAGAACTGGAGGGATGCACCTCTGTTCCACCACCCTCTCTGAGCCCACTTTGGTCCAACCGTTCCTCTTTCTTGGCAACCTCTAAGGCAACGGCAGTGGCTCTGGTGGTCCCTGTGTGGGAGAGGAGGTCCCCCAAGTCCTGGCCAACTCAGCCAGAGATGAGCAACCTCCTCCCTCAGCCCAGAGAGGTGCCTGCAGATGGGACACCACCGCATCCTCCAGAACGTCTCCTGGAAGACAGTTGCTCCACAGCCACTGCACTGCATCACTTCCATCATGTCTTATTTCTGTCCCCTTAACTGTTGTTTGGAATACTTACTCTTTCCTATGTTTATTTTTTTTATTTTTCTCCCTACTTACTTACTGCCTCTGTGCTCTTTAAGCTCATGATCTTCCTGTTTGGAGACAAGAAGTTCCTGTATTTCTCAGTAGTCTCCTTACTTGCTCAGAGTCAGACCTCCAGCAGCTAGGGGGGATGGAGAGCTACTCTTTTCCTTCTAGGATGGTGAGTCTTTTTTGGCTCAGTGATCACTCACTCACTTCCTGCTCCCAAACAGGAAGTTCATGTTGACAGTCAAATCCTGTGCCTGTAAAAGTAGAACTGGCTTGGGGTGGGGGAGTGAAGAGAAGGAGGGCAATATAGTCCCAGTAGAGAAGTATAGTTATGACAGCAGCTCCTTCTTCTTGATGTTCTGTGCCTGTTCTTTAGCAGAAACTATCTAGGACAGTTTTAAAATCTGGCTTTAACCTGGCTTCCTTCTAGCAAAGCCACTCCCCCTACTTCACAGCTGTTTCTACACTAAAGCTAATTGCACTCACAGATAACAATTCCCTTCAACCATCTGAGAAAAACACCAGATAACCGCACAGATAATTCATTTCAGCCAACTCAGATAAACACACTAACTTTTTTTTTTTTTTACCCTAAATTGAAGGTCCCAGTAGTAGAGTTCTAGTTTTTTAGTTCCAGTAGAGAAGTATAGTTATAACAGCAGCTCCTTTTTATTGGTGTTCTCTGCCTGTTCTCTAGCAGAAGCTCACCCAGAAATAGATCTATTTGCCTCCCCATCCAATGCAAAACTGCCCAGCTTTTGCTCACTAGATCCAGGGCCTGGTGCTTTTTGGCAAGGCGCATTGTCCCTCTCATTGCAATGAGTACTCATCAAATTGCAGTCAGATGGGGCAGAAAGGATCCAGGTGGATCCGTTCTGGCCTTCTTAGATGTGGTTCCCCTTTTTGCAGAACTTCCAGTGCCCTTGCCCCTCAGGTCAGACTTGCTCTCCCAATAGCTGGGCTTCCTGGTCCATCTGGATCTCAGATCTCTGCATCTTCATACGTGGCTCCTGCAGACTTAGCTGTCTCCAGATTTGGAGTCTCTCAAAGGGTATCAGACATCCTACTGGCAGCAAGGAAACCCTCCACTAGAGCAACCTACACTGTGAAGTGGAAACGGTTTTGCATTTGGGCCACCACTCAGAGCTTGGAACTTTTTGTCATAAATGCACTCAGCAGGTCAGGCCTTCTGCTCCTGCAGTGCCAACCTCTGAGTGCAGTATTGTGAACAGGTAACAGACAGGGTAACCCTCCTGTCTGCTTGTGGGTCCGAATCACCTTTAGTCTCAAGTTCTGGGGGGATTCAAACTGTGAATCTTATGCTAGCATACCCAAATGTACAGGCTCAGATAATCTGCTCTTTGGGGGGGATGCCAGATATCTTTCACCTAAGGGCACCTAACCAGGTATTCAAAATGAACCCTTAAAGCTCTATAAAAGACCTTGGGTATATTCTTACCTTTTCCCAGTTTAGTAACACCATCAAGCTTATGAACAGTTTTTTTTTTTTTGTCAGTCTTAACCCGCTATACGTCACATGCAAAAAGAACTTCAAAGACACACCCAGGCAGTCTTTCTAAATAATATTGTTACTAAAATGGATAAAAATATGTAAAATGTAAACACAGAACACTATATCAAAAAGCATACAATCACTTAAAAGAAAACGGAAAAGTACAAACAAAACTCCTACCACAATACAATTAGACTTTTTCTATCTAATGTATTACCTCTGTAGTTAGATCTTGTTTCTTAAGAGCCCAAAAGGAAATGTCACTCAGTTGAAACACAGAATACAGTTTAAAACTCTGTGTTTCCACCCCCTTCTATGATGTCATCTAGCTCCTTCTTTTAGAATATAAAAATTATACAAACAGTGATCTTCCTGTCAGGAGATATTTTAAATACTGTGACTTCAGCAGATACTGATTTCCCAATATGACTCTTTAATTAACATCCCCTCTTTGATCTCGAGCAGTTCCTATTCCCTGGGCACAGGAGTGTAGCCAGAAATTTCCATTTTGTACACAATCTCCAACAGTTACACCCCCCCCAATTAAAAAATGTATACATCCTTTCCAAATGGCACCCCCCCCCCCTCCAAACAAGTCAGATTGTTGTCAGATGACTCCTCTACTCTCTAAAGAGGTTATACATGTATTGGACACTCCTCGGTGGCCTACACTAACCCAAATACTACAGATTAGAATGATAATATTAACAGAGTGGCTTATGGTTTGTGACAGGCACTCAACAAAACTGTGCACAAATGTGTACAGCGAGTATGCCTGTCTACACCCTTGCCTGGGCACATCAAATGATTTTTATGACTTTTCACACCATGGTGTATAATATGTTTTTCCTCTAAAACATGATAAAAGTTTTCGAACCCTATATCCTGGCAGCTGGGTCAGTTCTAATTACAGGAGAGCCTTAATTAAGTCTCTCTAGTCATTTAATTACCTCCTGGCCTCAGGTTAATATATCCTGCAGCTTTCTGAAGCCTTGGGGGTGGGGCCCATGGCACAGCTGCCTTATGGAGACAATCACACACTACATTTTTATAGTACAAATATCATAGAACAATCATAACCAGCTGGCAAGCGTCACAATCCTCCCCACCTAGACTGAATTTGGAGGCTCTATCCCCTGCATGGGATGAGCTTCTCAAATCAGTTCACTCTTCACACACACGCAACAGGCCATTGGTGTTCTGATGGAGTGACCAATGTAAGATCGTCATGTCATACCCTTGCAAGGCAAGACTCCATCTTAATACAGAACAGCTGAGCAGAGCCACACAGAGGGTTGGGTGCTCTAAGACAGAACAAAATCAAAGCAGGACAGTCTTGATGCACCTTTTTCAAGGACATAAAAAACTCTCCACACGGGGGAAATGATAATGATACTTATCTTTACTAATACATATCAAAAACAGTGGCAACAGACGCATAGTGCAAGTGCAGACACAGTAAAACTCCTCACGCACGTTTTACTTGAACACAGGCTTTGTCAAAGGTAATAACCACCTAGTGATAGGTAGCTTAACTAGCACCTATTTACAGTCATGTGATCTTTCTTAAAGTGTCAGTGCTACATTTATCTATCACATATACTTACAACTTATACACATACATCACCTAGTGGTTAAAACTAAAAAGAGATAGACCACAAAAATATGTCCATAGTCACATTTCATTATGGTATTCATTATACATTTACCTGTATATTATCTAATTAAATAAATTTAACTCTAATTTCACTGCCTAATAGACACAGATATGTGGTCAGTAAATAGCCAGCCATTCATTACACTTGTATACCTTGTAATGGGATCACAAATTTCCCTAAGCCTCTTTATATCCAAAAAAGAGTCCTATACATTTATATATTTATCTCACATAATTTTCTTAGTTTTACAACTAAATTGCTCACAGCAAAGTTATGGTAATGAAGAGTCAAATGATGCAGCAATACTATCCCAGAAATTCATAAATTCCATAGAGTAACGGGGAGGGGGGGGCGGAGACAAGAAAAGGGGAAAGACCAGAAAGCAGTCATTAACAAAACAGGGGTGTAAGAGTTGTTCTATAACAGAAGATAAACACATTATTACGTAACCAAAAACGAACTATGCTATATTAAGTAGTACATAGCTAATATAGTTACTAAACCCTACCTATTATAAACATTGTATATCCTTCTCTAGATATTATCTCTTATATAGAGAATTATTCCCCAGGGAAAAATAGAAGGAACCATTTTTTGGTAGCAAACAATTATTATACACACTTGCTAACAATGTACATTTTTAATTCATGCAATAAAATGGATGGGCCAGAAGAGATGTAAAGAACTTTTTATATCAGTCTTCTAAATCATCTTCTCCCCTTTACTCCTACAACCTCCTTTTTTCCAGAAATGGTTTTAATTCCACACGATCATTAAGGCCTTTATCTTCATATGCTTCCATCATATAGATCCAATAATTCTCTCTCTGCCTCAGAAGATTCTCAATATTACCTCCTCTGTAACCCAGTGTCACTTTCTCAATACCTATAAATTTAACTTCATGCCCCTCCACATTATTCAAATCCCTTACACTCGGGGATCAACCATATTGTAAATTGCCATTTTTAGTAGCATTTAAATGCTCCCCTACGCGTTCCTTCCATCTTCTCTTGGTCTTCCCCACGTAATATCTTCCACATGTAGAGAAAGAGTAATAAACAACATTTGTGGTATCACAAGATACAATAGCGCTATGACATTTGTAACCCCCCCCCCATCATTTTGCAAATGACAGGTGGTATGCTGTTTTGAATCTGACAGCAGTACCAGGTGAGGACTGGGTTCGGGGAGGAATAGGTCACTCGGCACAAAGGCTAGGTTTGGCTACTCTGCACAGGGGCTCCCAAGTAACTCCGAACACAGGAAGCAATAACTCTAATGCCCAATACCAGGAATGGGATTCTAAAGTGTGGCTTTTATTCACATCCAAACAGAATAAACAAAGCATAGATGGACCCCCATGGGGCTACACTCCTGGTAATGCAGATTAAAAGAATCAAGAATACTTCTTCAACACTTCAGCCCTCAGGCTCTGAACCCACCGGCACATAGCCCAGACTTGCACGCCTGCTTTGGGTACAGCCCGAACTTGTACACTGATCTGGGTTTTCCTGGCTCGGCCCGCTTGCTGCCATTCAGACACCTTCCATATGTCATGGAAACTTTCTGGTGGCTCCTAAACCACCTAAGAGCACCTCAGCTCTATCAAGGAAACTTCCTTTAATCCCACATCTGGGTACTTTCCTTAGGCACTGGCCAAGTACCTGAGGAAAGTAAAGGTGTCTAAGAGCAAATCCGTGAGAGGTGGACTCAGTTACTGCTGATGGGGGCGGTCTCCCACCTCTCGCTTCCACATTTCATAGCCAGACATTTCTCTGGACAGTAAACACCTCCTACTGTAAAGCTTGGCAATGTAGATTAAGGCTAAATGTATGTCACATTTCCTCTACTTGTCTTGCTTTACCTTTGTGCTGGACTTGAACATACTTTTACTTGGCATAGTCCATTGCTGTAGGCCCCCTCACTAATTAAGCAGTCCAATCCCCACTTTACTTCACTCTTTGGTGCTGGACTTGAACCTACTTGAGTTAACCAGCAATGTCTATTACACTAGACCTCCTACAGATTAAGTAGTCCAATCCCCACGTTCCAACAGTTCAGGTGAAAAGACGATGCTCTGTCAGAGCGAACTCACCCTTTGGTTGCAGGTGCCCCACAGGCAATTGCTCCACAGGAATTTCTCAAATCTTCTGGTGCCACAGCACAACTTGAAATAGGCAGCTTCTTCCCTTAGCCGGAACCAGGAGGGTTGCCCCTGGAAGACAGGCAGACCTTTTCCCCCCCATCCCCTCAGGGAGGGGGCACTCGGACCAGTGACAGCGGTCTCCACCACTTCAGCAGTAAGTTTCTGTGTCCCTTTTACGGTGGAAACACACACCTTATTAACAGTAGCTCTAAAACAGAGCTTAAAGCTCTGAAAGCCTGCACACAGACTGCTGTGCTGCTGTCTCTCACCAAGACTGCACACAAACTCTCTTCAAAATCCCCAGCATTCTAGCCTAACTTCCAACTGCAGCACTCCAGTGTGGCTCATGCAGCTGCGAGAGTTCTAGGGTGATGCCATCCCTCAGTCTCAGCTGAGACTGAGAACAGAGTGAGACAGTGTGAAATCCATTTAACTGGAGTTTCACAGGCTGCCTTCCCTGCCTACCACTAGGTCTTACTGGGATTCTAGTAACCCCGGGTAACAGTGGGGGTTACACATTCTTATGATATGGAGAGGGTCAAATAGTGAACTTGATAGGTTCATTGCAGATCTCCATAGTACCAACAGACATCTGAAGTTCACTAGCACTGTAAGTAGAGAGGAAGTTTCTTTTTTAGATCTCAATATAAAAGTTGCAAGGGGTGACAGGGTGGCAACCTCCCTGTTTAGAAAACAGATGAATAAAAATACTCTATTGTTGGCAAGTAGTTGTCATCCAGGACACACTAAGGAGAATATCCCTAAGAATCAGATGTTTAGAGTGAAAAGAAATGGTAGTGAGGAGGATCAGAATAAGGAGTTGGATGAACAGGGCCATAGATTGAAAACTAGAGGTTACTCAGAATGCACCATAAATGAGGCTAGGGAGGAATGTGACTTAAGAATGCCTGTGTCCAGGTGAAACGTGCGTGAGGAGTTTTACTGTGTCTGCACTTGCACTTTGCATCTGTTGCCACTATTTTTGATATGTATTAGTAAAGATAAGTATCATTATCATTTCCCTCATGTGGAGAGGTTTTTTATGTCCTCGAAAAAGCTGTGCCAAGACTGTCCTGCTTTGACTCCATCTTAATAGTCTACCATTAGTTTTTCCCATTTGGGTCAGCCAAACCAGGGGGTTGTGGTCCATTTATACCTCAAAATGCTGCCCATATAAGTATGGCTCTAACTTCTTTAGGGCCCACACTATGGCAAGACACTCTTTTTCCACAGTAGAGTAAGCCTGCTCCCTGAGAAGTAACTTTTTACTCAGGTATACTACAGGGTGATCTTTCCTTTGGTTGGATGTCTGACTCAGTACTGCCCCAATACCCATGTCTGAGGCATCAGTCTGAACTATAAAGGGTCTGCTATAGTCAGGACTTGTTAATACAGGAGCACTACACCATGCCTCCTTTAGTCTAGTAAAGGGTTTTTCACAGGCTGGTTCCCAGGTAATTTTCTTAGGCATCCTTTTCTTTACCAGGTCAGATAGAGGAGCAGCCAGGACACTGTAATTGGGTACACATTTCCTGTAGTACCCTGCTGTCCCTAAAACAACTCCTGACCTGCTTCTGCATTTCTGGTCTGGGCCATGCCTTGATCACCTCTATTTTTACTTGGTTAGGACAGAGCTTTCCCTGGCCTACAACATGCCCGAGGTATGCTACTTCAGCCATGGTCACCTGGCACTTCTCACCTTTGACAGTGAGCCTGGCCCTCTGTATCCTTCCCAGCACTTCCCTAAGGTGGGACAGGTGTTCTTCCCAACTGGCACTAAAGACGGCAATGTCATCCAGGTATGCCATGGCGTACTCCTCAGCACCATTCAACACTTGGTTCACCAACCTCTGGAAAGTGGCCGGTGCGTTCTTCATTCCGAAAGGCATTACTGTAAATACAAATAAGCCTATTGGAGTGATGAAGGCCGACCTCTCCCTATCTCTGTCAGTTAACTCGACCTGCCAATGACTCTTTGTCAGGTCAATAGATGTAAGGTAGGTGCCCATCCCAACTTGCCCAGGAGTTCGTCCGTCTGGGGCATCAGGTGGGCATCTGAATTTGTGGCTGCATTCAGTCCATGATAGTCCACACAGAAATGAGTAGAGCCATCTGGCTTGGGCACAAGGACTACAGGTGAGGCCTAGGGGCTGTGGGATCTCTGGATTACCCCTAAATCCACATTTCCTCCTTCTCCCTTCTAATATCCTTTTGGACAGCCTCTGACACCCAATATGCTGTCCACCGTATAGGTGTCTGTGTACCTGTCTCTACATTGTGCATCGCTAAGGGGGTTAGTCCAGGCTTGACGCTAAACAGGGGGGCAAAGTCTGCTAAAACCTTTATTACTTCCTGGATCTTGTTCAGGGTCAGCTGGGGAGACAATTTAACTGCCTCCACAGAGGACTCTCACTTGCTTTCTTCCAGCAAGTCCAGAAGGGGGGGTCTCCTTCATCCATCCCTTCCCCAGGGCTACATACTGCAAACACCATGTCAGCCCTATTAGCATATGGCTTCATCATGTTGACATGGTACATTCTTTCTGTCTGTCTTCTGTCAGGTAACTCTATGATATAGTTCACGTCATTTACCTTCCTAACTACTTTGTACAGTCCTGCCCACTCAGCCTGCAGCTTGTCTTTCCAGACCAGAGTAAGGACCATGACTTCCTGACCCACCATGTACGAGCAAGCTCTGGCTCTGCAATCGTACCACACTTTTTGTTTCTGTTGGGCAGCTGCCAGGTTGCTCTGGGCTGTCCCCATAAGCTCCTTCAGCCTTTCCCTAAACCTAAGGACGTAATCCACTATGGGAGTTCCCTGGGTAGCATGCTGGCCTTCCCAGTCCTCCCGGACCAAATCTGGGGCCCACGTACCTGGCATCCATATAAGAGTTCGAAGGGGGAAAATCCTGTCAACTATTGGGGCACCTCCCTGTATGAAAACAGCAGGTGGGGAAGGTATTTCTCCCAGTGCCTCCCATGCTGTTTAGCAAACACTTGGAGCATTGACTTCAGGGTACCATTAAATCTTTCCATAAACCCACTGGCTTGCGGTGCGCCTCTGTACCACCCCACACTTCTCCCACAGACATTTCATCAGGTCCGACATGAAGGATCCCCTCAATTGGTGATTACTTCTGGCAGAAACCCAACACAGGAGAAAATCCCAAATAAGGCAACTGCCACTTTGTCTGTCCTCAGTGAGGATAGGGCGACTGCCTCTGGGTAGCGGGTGGCATAATCCACCACAGTCAGGATGAACCTCTTCCTGGAAGAGCTGGACGTATTTAAAGGCCCCACAATATCCATTCCCACCCTCTGGAATGGCTCCTCCACTATGGGCGATGGAATTAGGGCGGCTTGGGTTTTCTTACCTGCCTTCCCTATTTCTTGGCACTGGTGACAAGACCTGCAATACTCCTTCACCTGCTGGGTGAAGTTGGGCCAATAGAAATTCTGGGCCAACCGCTGTGTAGTGCGCACGATTCCCAGATGACCAGACAAGGAAATATCATGTGCAATCTTGAGCAACTGCTCATGATACCCCTGGGGAACAATAAGCTGCCTGCCTATCACCCCTCCCTGTCTTCACAGCCTGAGTATACATCAGTCCATTCTCCCAATAAACCTTATGTTTACAGTCGCCTTCCTGTGTTCTGTCAGAGTCTGCCCAAGCCCTCAGCTTCTCTAGACTAGGGTCACTTTTCTGAGCAGCTGCAAACTCCTTACACATTCCCAAGGCATAGGACAGGTCACCTTCAGTCTCTAAACTATGGTCCCTAGCACTTGCGTCAGGGCACTCAGGATCACTGTCATCCCTAACCCTCTGACAATGGGTCACTCCTCCTTCTTTGGAGTAACCCTCCGTAGCTGTGTGGTTAACTGCTACTGGGGGCATTTCTACCCCCTTTTCACTAGTCTCCATATCAGGAGACACAGGCTGGGGAACCAGCCTCCCAGTGGTTTCTGTAATGGCTTCTGTGGGGTCCAGGGAACTACAATTTCCCTATGCCGCTTGGCTACGGGTAACTGCACACACCATCCCCTGTTTGAGATTTTGCCAAGGATGACATTAATTACTAAAGTTTCAGCTATAGCCACCTGTTGCACAGTTCCCCCTGTTTCACCCCAGTCTAGGAGAACACTAGTGAGAGGCAATGTTTTCTCCTCACCAATGAAGTCTTGTACAGTGACATATTTATTGGGTATAAGCTGACCAGGCTGTACCAGATCCCCTCTTACCAATGTCAGGGATGCCCCTGTGTCCCTAAACCCTTGCGTCTATACACCATTCACCATGACTGGGTGCATGTATTCCATCATGTTCACAGGCATGCTTCCAGGGACACACAAACAACCCACTTCTTTCCTAGCCCCATGTTGCGTATTGCTCGTCCTTTTGGGACACTGTCTGGCAATATGTCCAGTTTCTTTACAAACCCAACATTCATTTCTTTTCTCAGAGAAATCGTTTCTTTGAAACTTGGGGCTAACTGGTTTTGGTGGAGGCAGTGAGGGTTTTAGCTGCCCTGAAGGCACACTTTTCTCTTTCTGTGCTGCCACGCCCGCCCCATTCGCTCTCAGAGCAGGTCTACTCTTGGCATAGTGGTCCGAGAGTTCAGCAGCCTCTTGCACTGTTTTAGGATCTCTGTCCTCCAGCCAGGTTTTCAGCTCTGCTGGGCATGCCCGAGAAAACTGTTCTAACAAAATAGCATTTTCAATTTTATCTACAGAGTTTGCTTCATTTCCCTTCCACCAACGTTTTAAAAACTGATGTCGTTTCATGGCTATCTCCTCGTAGCTCATATCAGGGCTTCTCCTGAGCTTATGGAATTTAGCTTTGTATGTTTCTGCAGTTAAACTTTTTTAAAAGTGCAGCTTTAAGTTTGCTGTAATCATTATTGTCCTCATTGTCCATTTGACCCAATGCATCTCGAGCTTTCCTGGTAAGTAGCAGGGATAGCTGAAAGCTCCAAGACCCTCTAGGAATTTTAGCCTGAATACAAACTTTTTCAAAGGAATTTAAAAAGACATCCATATCCTCCCCCTCTTTAAATTCAGCTATCAATTTGGAATTCAATTTGTAACCCAGTCCTGTAGTTCCAGTTAAACCCAAGCCACTTACCTGCTCTAGTGCTGGTGGCTAGAGTCGTACCTTCTCCAGTTCATGTTGCTTCTGATGCTCACGCTCTTCCTGATCCACCTCTCGCTATTCACGCTCCCTCTTCTCCTCTGCAGCTCATCTCTCTCGCTCTGCTTCTCTCTGTTCTCACCCCCTCTTCTCCTCTGTGGCTCGTTTCTCCCGCTCAGCATCTATCTGGAACTCCAGCTCCATTCTGCACAACTCAATCTGCAGTCTGATTGCTTCTGGCTCCAGAATGCTAGTGACCTTCCCCTGCTGCTGTGGCTCTTCACTGGCACTGGCCCTGCTGTCATCCTTACTAGATCTGGACACTGCACTGGCTGCTGGCCCCTCCATGCTCAAGATTTGGTATTTTACAGTCACAGTCCGTCACTCGATGCTGTGGGCATCTGCTGCCATCAGGACATCCATGAGGTTCTGCTTGGTGGCTCTCCCCTCATACTGGACTCCTCTGTCCTGGCACAACTGCCTCAAGTAGTCTCCAGTGTGCCTGCTGTAGTTGGAAGCCATCTTCTTCTCTAACTGCGGCTATTCTAACTTGCACTGTAGAAAAAAATAAAATAAAACAGGTAAGAACTTGACTGTAAGCAAAACAATATAGATCTTACTTCGAGAAACCGCTTTTGCAGCAGATTACACCATAAGGACTGAAGCCGGCAGGCGCCAGGACCCCACAGAAATTTTCTAGCTAGTAGTATCCAGCGGGGATTGCCCCCGATGTTGGCCCCACCCCCCCGACATCAGGCATCATATGAAAGGGGGCAATCCCCCAGAATCCCTAGTTCTTTTCCCGCCATCGACTTGCCAGCATCGACCTCACAGACGCCCTTTTCAGCGAACGACGACTTGAACTTCCAGCAATCTTTTTGCTTTACTCCATGTCGGCATCTCCTACTACTTCCACAGAAGGACACCGCTCCAAGTGCGCCTGCGAAAAACAGATCCCATTTAAGGGTCTCCATTCACCATGTGGGCTCACAGCACCTTCCTCCAAAGAGGTTGGGCACCTGCTGGAGGAGGGGACCAGGGACAAGTACCTTCTCCATTTGCCTATTGGATCTGGTTTGGGTTGATCACCCCAGTTAGGTTTGTCAGGAGTTGAAGGGGGGCCCATAGGAGGCTCCCTAGGAGGAGGATCAGAGGGTCTGTACAGTAGGTCCCCTCTGACTGTATTCCACCAAGTTGAAAAAAAGAGACCCAACGTCCGCCAGAGGAACTACAGGTGCGGCGGGCATCAGATTCATGGGACCGAGTGTCTGTGGATCCTAAGGATCTGGCGATGGGTCAGGGGAACCCTCTTTGGCCTTGTCCAGCTGCTGCTTGACATCCGTATCCCTGGGGAGCCCGGCGTCTGGAGTAGGAGGGGACCCCTCAGGTGGCCGACCTTCAGAAGGTGGGGTGGGCATCCGTATATCATCCGGAGACTTTAGGATTACAACCTTTGAGTCAGGGACTCATTTACAAAGGCTCTGTGTCAGAAAAAACAAATACAAACACTTAATACATATAGACATAGAATGGCAGCTAAAAGTTAGTTTTTTCAGTTATACAGTATTGCAGAATCAAGATCAGCTATACATTGCATTGAATGTGTTACTGAGAGCTGTATTTTACAGTTTTCAAGAGAACAGTATGTTTGCTGATAGAGGAAGGGAGTAACAGATTTGATATTTACAGTGAAGTAGAGAATTAGATATCTTGTGAGTGCAGCCAAAGGAGGCATTGTTAATAGGTAATGTTTGGTAGCCCTATCGGTAGGAGCTCAGTGGCAGGGTGGTCCCATAAGATGACAGATGACCCGGCACTAGCTGGTACATTGGCAGCACCGTGATGCGAGAATATGCTCTTTGAGGGCTGACTTGAAAGGTCCTAATTTGGAGATGGATGAGACGTCGGAGGGGAGTTTGTTGTACTTGACTGGGGCCCTGTGTGGGAATGACCTTTAGGCTAAGGAGGTTCTAGCCCTTGGGATGGACCACACCTGTCGGTCGGCAGTGCGGGTGTTCACCGAAGTGTGGGAGGATAGGAGAGAGGCAGAAACCCCCAAGGGGGTAAGCCCCAGGTGTATTTTCTTTGTGAGAAGACGTTTGATAAAATAGCCTTTCATCCAGGGTGAGGAGATTTGTCAGGGCATATAGGGTACAAGTATGGGTATGCTTGTCTGCCCCGGAGAGGAGTCTGCATGATTTGTTTATCGCCAGGTGGATTTTGTTAAGGGCTGTGTGGTTAGCAGCCAAGTAGATAGTGAGCCCATAATTGACTAGTGAGAGGACTGAGGCGGTGACAGCCAGATTAAGGGCTTCTGGAGGTAGGCAATCCTTGTGCCAATACAGTAGGCCTATACGGACATTTATGACTGATGATAGAGTGTTAATGTGTGAATGAAAGGAGAGGCTGGAATCAAATGTAAGGCCCAGGTATTTATATGTATGGACCTGTTGTAGAGGAAGGAGGGAGTGGGAGAGGATTGTTAGCTGCGCATTCTTGGCCTTATTCTGACAGTGGGCAAAGAGCGTGGTCTTTGTCTTTATTACATTGACAACAAGTTTTTGGTCTATGAACCAGTTTTCAATCTGGTTAATTGTATGTTTGAGAGAGGACTGCAATACTGTGGAATCTGGGTGCGAGGCAAAAAGAACCGCGTTGTCCGCATAGAGTAGTAGGTTGCCGGAGCAGGAATTGGGCAAGATGTTCAGGTAGATGCAGAATAATAGAAGGCTGAAGATGGAGCCCTACAGAACCCCAGAGTGGACTGGCAGGGTGGTTGAGAGGGTGGTGTTTATTTTGACACATTGTGATCTACCTGTGAGGTAACTGGTAAACCAAGAGATGGGTCCTAGGGATAGACCTATGTGGCAGAGTGTGCTTAAGAGTAAGGGGTGGGAGACTATATCAAAGGCCTTTGACAGGTCGATGAAGATAGCTCCAGCTAGGTGTTTTCTATCCAGGGTGGAGTGAATAAAATTAGGGAACTCAGTGAGAGCCGTAGTTGTACTGTGCCCAGATCTGAAGCCATGATGCTCCCTGCAAAGTAGATTATGAGCAAGCAGGTACTCAGTGAGTTGGGTGGCTATAATTTTTTCGAGGGCTTTCGAGAGTGGTGGGAGAGTGGATATGGGACGGTAGTTATTGGGGGAAGTGCTGTCACCACTCTTCAGTATTGGGGTGACTGTGGCAGTCTTCCAGGCTGCTGGGAACTGCCCAGACTTAGGGAGTGGTTAATGAGGTCAGTCAGTGGGGAGAGGACTGTTATCTAGTACTAGATGTAGGATTCTCATATCAAAAGAATCTTTGCAATAGCAAGAGCCACTGAGTGGTTTAATGAGGTAAGGTCTTGCCTCATTCGTAGAGATCACCCTGAGATGGAAGGGGGGATGCTGGGTGTTAGGGGGTGGGGTTGCAGGAGTGAGGTTGAAGACATTATTTGGGAGTACTGCACTAAGGTCAGAGAATGATGAGTTGAGGCAGTTGGCCATGGCCAGCGGGTCGGTGGTAGGGACATTGTTGACAGTTAGTAGGGAGGGAGGGGGAAGCCGGGATTTGCCGTTGAGTTCCTTGATATTGTCCCGGAACAACCAAGCATTCCCCCAGGAGGAGGCAGTTGTCATTTTGTAGTAGCCCAATTTGGCCTGTTTTATGGCCCAAGTGCATCTGTTACGAGCCGCTTTATAGGCTTGCCTGTCCGCCTGCGTGCCAGATGCAACTGCTTTATACCAAAGATCATCTCTGTGCTTTAGCTGTTGGAGCAGTGCAGGTGTGACCCAGGGGGCATTACGATCTTGGATTGCACTTTTGCACCTGTCTGCTATCTCTGCCTACCACACCTTGGTGGAGGGCAAAGCTGTAGCTCAGCTGGTGGTCTCCAAAATGTTTCTGAAAGGGATCCTCCACCTGAAACCCCCAGTGCACAGTCCTGCGCCACCTTGGGATCTGATTTTTATTTTAGAGAAACTTGCAGCCTTCTTTTGAACCAGCTGGTAGTTGTGATATGCACTATTTGTCTTGGAAAGTGCTCTTTTTCAGCTGCAGTTACTTCTGCTGAGAAGATTTCCAAGCTTCAGGCCCTGATGTGTAAGGAGCCTTATTTGATTTTTCACGGAGACCGGGTGGCTCTGCATACCAATCCTCTGTTTTTACCAAATGTGGTTTCTGAGTTCACATTGAATCTATTCAACTGCCATTGTATTACCCTGAGTATTCCAGTCAAGGGGAGGCAGTTCTGCATATTTTGGATGTTCACAGCATTTTGCGTTACTGCACTAACTGTACCAAGTCTGTTTGAAATTCGGATCAGCTTTTTGTTTCTTTTGCACCCAAAAAGGAGGGTACAGCAGTTTCCAAATAGTGTTTATCCAAGTGGTTGGCAAACTGTATTGTGTTCTGATACCGGACGTATGGTAAAACCGTCCTGGTGGAGGTTAAGGGGCATTCTACTAGAGGCATGGCTGCTTCTACTGCTTGTTTCAGGAATGTGTCCACCACTGACATCTGTGCTGTGGCCACTTGGAGTTCCGCCCACACTTTCACCAGGCATTACAGTCTGGACATTGCCTCTAGGCGCAGGGCTGGCTTTGGACTAGCTGTTCTCCAAGGCCTTCTATTCTAATTTCTCTGCTTCTCTGCAGACCTTGTTTCAGTTCCTTCTGATTCACACTGCAGGGGACTCAGTCCTCAAGGTTATCACCTACTGCAAGAGCCCTCTCGAAGTAAGATAGTATAGTTACGTAAGAACTTACCGTAACAGTGGATCTTCGAGAGAGGCTCTTGCAGTAGGTAACCCTTTTCCCGCTCTCATTCCCAACTTCTGCTGCTCTTCCTCTATGAGCTTATTTTGGCTCCAGGAGCCTCTTTTCCATTCTTCTGATGCTCCGTTCGGAGGTCTCAGGCGGGAGAACTGGAAGGCGGGCGTGGGGACCACCCACTATATAGTGTCACACTGACGTCAGTCACGTGACGTTGGGTGGGCGGTCCCCCGCCAGTCACTGCTAGCTAAAGTTTCCATGTGGTCCTGATGCCAGGGACGCAGTCCTCAAGATTATTACCTACTGCAAGAGCCTCTCTCGAAGATCTGCTGTTACGGTAAGTTCTTATGTAACTGTACTTTCCTGTTCCAAGGGGAATATTCAGAGTGTTGCCCTTTGGCTTCTGTTCTGCACCATAAGTCTTTACCAAATGTCTGGTAGTGGTGGAAGCAGCCCTTCACAGGGAAGGCCTGTATGTTTTCCCTTACATGGACGGCTGGCAGTTAAAAGCCCCCTCCATGGAACAACTGTTGCAGATCTTAGCTCGAACCAGACAGCTGTTCATCACTTTGGGGGTGACAGTCAACATACCAAAGTCTGTACTGATACTTTTTCAGTGACTGCAGTATATAGGGGCAGTTCTGGATATGGCCCAGGAGTCAGCTTTCCTGCATCTAGACAGAGCCAACAACCTGGTTGCTCAAGTTGGCACATGACAGTCGTTATGTGTCAGCAAGGATGTTTCTGCATCATCTGAGACTCATGGCAGCAGCCACTGTTACAGTGCCACTAGCCAGACTGCACATGTGGATTCCCCAGTGGACCCTGAGAGTGGGAGTGGGATTGGGATCTGCTGACTGATGAGCTAGAACAGATGGTTCTAGTCACGTCCCTCTTGCGCAAGGCGCTCAGGTAGTGGATAGAAAGCAACAACCTGCTCAGGGAAATTAAATTCTTGATTCCTTAACTCTTTGGATCCTCACTACGGTTGCTTCAGGATCTGGATGCGGAGCTCATCTAGGTCCTCCACATACACAAGGTATGTGGAACCAGGTGGAATGCGCGTTGCACATCAATGCTCTAAAAATGAGTGCTCCTATAAAGACTCCAAGCCTTCCAGAACCACTTGTCCCCAGGCCCTCTGTGAATACAGATGAACAGTGTTGGTGTGATTCATTGCATCAACAGACAAGGGGAGGACTCATTCCTACCTGCTGTGCAGGGAAGTGATGAGAGTCTGGTATTGGGCTCTGGACCATGGTCTGGAACCATCAGCAGTATATGTTACTGGTACCCAAAACATCTTGGCAGACAAGCTAAACAGGTCACAGTCCAGGATGAACGAGTGGGAACTGTTTAACTTGGTGGTCGATAACTTGTTCAGAAGATGGGGTTGTCCAGAGCTGGACCTTTTTGTGTTCTCATACAATGCAAACCTGCCATGTTGCTGCTCGCTCTTTTCAGGACCTAGAGTGTTCTGGTGAGACGTTTTGCCCCTCTCTTGGAAAGGGATGTTTCTGTATGCCTTCTGTCCCTTCTTGCTAGTTCAGAGATTACCACTCAAGCTGAAGATGGAGGAAGCAACTCTTTATACTCATTGCTCCCCTAATGCCTCCCCCAGATATGGTATCCTGAGCTGCAACAGCTGGCAGTGGAACCCCTGGTACCTCTGCCCCGTGCAAGAGTCTGCTGTCACAGGACCAAGAAACTCTATTACACCCGTACTTGAAGTCCCTACATCTGCTGGCTTGGCTGCTGAAGTCATAGCCATAGCTCACTTTAGGGTTTCACAGAAAGTTGGGGATGTTCTGGTACTGGGAGGAGGTCATGTCAAGCAAATCTGATAGACTTCTTTGACTGGGTTACCAGAGAATTACATTACGGTGGAACGGTGGATGTGGCCTACCTAGATTTCAGTAATGCCTTTGACACCGTTCCACATAGAAGACTCATAAACAAGCTGGGCAGTCTGGGAATTGGCTCAAAGGTGGTAAACTGGGTAAGGAATTGGTTAGGGGACAGGTGACTGAGGGTGGTGCTAAATTGAGTTCACTCCGAAGAAGGGAAGGTGACCAGCAGGGTGCTACAGGGATAAGTACTGGAACCGGTTCTCTTTAATGTCTTTATCAGCAACATTGTAGAGGGGCTACAAGAGAAGGTATGCCTTTTTGCTGATGACACTAAAATCTGCAATAGGGTAGACACTCCAGGGGAGGTGGAAAAAATGATTAGAGAGCTAAGAAAGAGGAGTGGTCAAGGGCATGGCAGCTAAGTTTCAATGCAAAAAAAATGCAAAATCATGCACTCGGGGCATAGAAACCCAGAGACGGAGGACAGACTTGGAGGTGTGTAGTACTAACGACCTCCAAACAGAAAAGGGACTTGGGGGTAATCATATCTGATGACCTAAAGGTGGCCAAAGAGTGTCACAAAGCAATGGGGAGAGCTAGTGGGATGCTAGGGGATATTGGGAGGGGTATCATCAGCAGAAAGAGAGAGACTGTGTTTCCAGAGTATAGATCACTGGAGAGACCTCACCTAGAGTAGTGTCCAGTTCTGGAGAGCACATCTCCGGAAGGACATAGAGTAGGGGCGGGCCAAAGGAGGGCAACTAAAATGGTGCAGGGTCTGCATCAAAAGCCCTATGAGGAGAGACTAAAGGACCTCAATATGTACACCCTGGAGGACAAGAGGGAGAGGGGGATATGATAGAGAAACTCCAACACCTCACGGGTATACAGTAAATAAGGCTCAAGGGGGAAGCATTTTTCAGAAAAAAAAAGTACTCAAGAAGAAGGGGACATGCCATGAAGCTGAAGGGGGTAAACTCGGGGTAGCTGTGAGGAAGTACTTCACAGAAAGAGTAGTGGATGCCTGGAACAGACTCCCAGCAGAGGTGGTGGGGGCAACAATGGTAACGGGATTCAAGAATGCAAGGGATAGGCATAAGAGAACTTTAGTGAGAAGAAAAGGGGAAGGGGGTAAAGCCACAGATGAAGTATGGTCTGAGAAGTTACAGTAGATAGGGAAAATGAGCAGACTAGGTGGGTCAAGCGGTCCTTATCTGCTGTCAGTTTCTATGTTTAGCCGCTTGAAAACTGTCCACCAGACATACCTACTCCTTGCAATGGAAGCAGTTTGCCTTGTGATCTGCTTCACATAACCCGGATCCATTTACCTCTCCAGTTAAACAGGTTTTAGAGTACCTGTTGTCCTTACTAGATTCAGTCCTACAGTATTCCTCTATCAAAGTGCACTTAGCTGCTACCGTATATCAGCTTTCCATGTGCCTCTGGAGGGGGCGCATGGTTGCTCAGCTGGAGGTAGTTCATATGTTGTTTGAGACATTTTACAAATAATGCCTCCCACTTGAAATCCAGTCGTAACTTGTAATCTAAATTTTATTTTGGAAAAGCTGACTTTGGCTTCTTTTGAGCCAACAGCGACTTGTGGTTTATGCTTTCGGTCTTGGAAAGCATTATTTTTAGTTGCAATCACTTCTGTTTGAAGGGTTTCAGAGCTGCAGGCTCTAATGGTGAGCCTCCTTTTTTGATTTTCCACAGACTTTGCATACTTATCCTAAGATCTTATGGAGGAACCTCTTGCAGCAGGCCATTACAGGTGAGACTGCGCTGTCAGGCACTATGACCACACGGAAACTTTTCTAGTTTGCAGCCCATCAAAGAGGGGCTGCCCACTTCCAACATCATGCTTTGATGTCAGCTACTCTATATAGGTGGGCAACTCCCCACATTTATTTATTTATTTGGAATTACAAACCTTTGAGTCAAGGACTCATTTCCAAAGGCTCCACGTCAGGCCAGCCTCTCCAGTTCTTTCCCACTGTCGACCTAGCCATGTCGGATCTGCAAGGAAACCACCGTTGCGTCAGTCGCCATTTAATTTTTTCTTTCTCACCTTAGTTTTCCCCATCCTTAGATGTTTTTTCTTTTTGTTTATGTCATCTTCTCCTTCTTCAATGGAGCATTGCAGCAAGTGTGCCTGCAACCTGCAGATTCCTAAGACAGAAAGCCACTCAGCTTGTCTTTTCTGCCTAAGCCTGGACCACATCTTGTCCTGTAAGATCTGCCAGAGGTTCAACGCTGCCAGTAGACCCTTGAGGGGCACTTGCTCAAACTGAAAGTTGCCTCAATGTAGCAGCAACTGCAGGCACTCTTCTCAGGCCCAACCTCCAGTCGCCCAGGCCTTAAGGGGAGCACAAGCACCGGGACAAAGAAAAACATAGGTACCGGTCCTCATCTTCCCTCTCATGGTCACTGCACTCCCTTTAGGCCAAGTTGAAGTCTTTCTCCTCCGGGGGGGGGGTGTCGACCCCACCAACACCCACCCCTTTCTACAAGGCAAACATTTGGTTCCTCCTCCTGCTACTATTTCTGTTACTGGCGGAGAAGCATAGAGCCAGGAATCTTCCCAGCCCACCAGGCCCCTGCTACTTAGGCCCATCTCTTCATTGGGCACACAGTAGAGTGGCCCTGTCAGCAGTCCTACCACTGATGTGGGTGATATGGATGCAGGAGCACCTTCTCCACGCCTACTGTCGCCTGCCTTCCCAGAGTCAGACACCTCATGTAGGTCCGCACCCTTAGTGAAGATGGACTTTTCACTGGCCCTCCACCCTTGCTCTACCCCACACAGGGCTCACCCTTCACTGGCCCCAACGTCACCTGCTCCACCACAGGACCCTCCCCACCCTATGCCTGACCCATACTGTCTTTACCTGGTGCCTTACCCTGGCTATCCTATGCCGACACCAGGAGCTCCTCTGGGTTATGCCTATCCACCCCTGTCTTGCTCTCTGTCGGTCATGGTGGACATTCAGGGATTGGTGTCCTCCCTTTATATAGTCCTACACACTCAAGTACCAATGCTGGCCACTCTGCTTCCTCCTTGGGATCCATCACAGAGGCCCACGTCACCCGCCCCCCCAGCACCCACCTCAGATGCCATGGAGGGCTTTCTCCCCTTCTTCCCCACCCGATAAAGGGGATTAGTACCACCCTGACCTGATTCTCCCAGATTCAAGGAATAAAGGTGCCCCAGATGAAGGGGAAGGCAATTCAGACTCCCCCCCCCCCCCACTCTTCAGGGTCCTCTTAAGGTATCTCCACCCATGAGGATATTCCACAGTCCCCCCCCAATGACCCCTCCATTTCTGTGGACATTCACTGCATTCAGGTGGTGATGAGATTTGGTTCAGAGGAACAAGACCCTGAGCATAGTCGGCTGGCCATATACCTGCGCAAGCCTGATGCTCCACCATAAAATCCACAGAAGGGGATCAGCGCCCCCTCTGTCTCCACCCCCCCTTGACTCTTTGTCTGACTCCTTCCCTTGGGTGGAGCAGGAGCTGGTGATAGGGGTTGTTTTTCCCTCCACCTGCCCAAATGGAGAGAGATCACAGCCAACAGCTAGGTGCTTCAGATAATCGAGCAAGGTCACTCTCTGGAGTTCCTGGAATGGCCTCCAGACAACTGTCCATCTCTGTCACACTACCCCCCCCCCCACCATGTTCCCCAGATATTGGAGGAAATCTATGCCCTTCTGCGAAAGCAGGCCAAAGAGTCAGTACCGGTATCCCAACAGGGAATGAGGTACTACTCTCATTTCTTCCTAGTCCCCAAGTGCATGGGGGACCTCAGGCTCATCCTGGACCTCAGCAATCTAAGTCTTTCCATTCAGTACAAGAAATTCAGAATGGTCATACTGCAGGGCCTTCTCCACCTGTTACATCATGCTGACTGGATTTGTTCCCTGGACATGCAGGATGCGTACTTCATATCAAAATATGTGCTTCTCACAGGTACTATCTTCGCTTCCAGTTCCAGGGGGCTCATTACCAGTTTCAAGTGCTCCCCTTTGACTTATCCTCAGTCTCCAGGGTCTTTACCAAGTGACTAGCTGTGGTAGCGGCAGCCGTCCGGTGCCGGGAATTTTATGCCTTCCCCTACCTGGACAATTGGCTCCTAGAGGCCCCCTCCAGGGAGTGCCTACTGCTAACTCGAGCATACTCTCAGCCTTTTCCAGGACCTTGGGGTGACCATCAGTCTGGCCAAGCCCTACCTTTCTCCTTCCCAGCACCTTCAGTATATTGGGGCAGCTCTGGACAGGCATGGCCTTCCTCCTCCAGGACAGAGCAGACCATTTGATTGAGCTGGCCAGACTTCTGTACTCCTCATCATGTTAATAATAATAAATCTTTATTTATAACAAGTGCAATTCAATGAATATCAAAGTGCTTTTACAAAGAGTAAAACCTTAAAAACTATAAAACCACAAATATATACTATAAATCCTCAGTTTAGCGATGAATGGCCAACTAGTAATTGTCTATAAAGGCCAGCGAGAATAAATAAGTTTTTAGAGCTACTTTAAAGCTCTCCACAGTTGTGCACCCTCTAACCTGATGAAGTAGAGAATTCCATAGGGTAGGGGCCGCAAATGCAAAAGTTCGAGCCCCAGAGGTCTTCAAATGAACTCTGGGAATCTCCAGCAATCCCTCATTGGCAGAGTGGAGCAGTCGGAGGGGGAAGTAGGGATGCAGGAGGTCTTGCAGATACCTTGGTCCCTGTCCATGTAGGGCTTTATAGGTCAGCAAACAGACCTTGAAGATGATTCGCCACTGGACTGGCAGCCAGTGCAGTTCACGCAGCACAGGTGTGACATGGCTAGATTGAGAAGGCCCAGTCAACAACCTGGCTGCAGCATTCTGCACTAGCTGCAAGTGGTGAATATCAACTCCCAGAAGCCCTAGGTACAGGGCATTGCAGTAATCAAGACGAGAGGTCACAAAGGCATGGATCTGAGTCGGAAGGTCACCGGGCGGAACCATGTCCTTAATCCGGGCAATATTCCTCGGATGCTAGAATGAGGTCTTGATGGATGGAGGACACCTGAGATTTCATAGTCAACCCCTCGTCAAAAATAATGCCCAGACTTAGCACCCATTCAGAGGTCATCAGCTGGCAACCACCCAGCAAAAGCCCGGAGGCCTGCACAGCCGAAGACCCCTCTACCCGATGGCCCGAGTTCACCACCAAAACCTCAGTCTTGCCAGGATTCAGCTTCAACCAGTTGGCACTCATCCATTCCTGGATCTCGAAGAGGCACTTGTTAAACACGGAGACCGCATCATCCCGATCGGGGGCAAACGACATGTATAACTGAGTATCATCTGCATAGCAGTGAAAACTCAGTCCATATTGCCTTACAATGTCTCCCAATGGCAGCATATACACCGTGAACAACATAGGCGACAATACTGAGCCCTGGGGGACCTCACATGGCAGGGAGAAGGCATCAGAGGAATAAATTGCCGATGCTACTCTCTGAAACCTACCAGTGAGGAATGAATGGAACCATCTGAGGACCATCCCCAACAGTCCACAGATCACCAGCAGACACTCAAGCAGTACACCGTGATCCACGGTGTCAAATGCCACAGAGAGATCAAGGAGGACTAAGATAGAACAGGACCTCCAATCTCTCGCTATCAGGAGATCATTGAGCACCCGAACTAGGGTGGTCTCAGTGATATGCCTCTTCCTAAATCCTGACTGGAGAGGATCACAGATGTCATGAATGGTAAGGTGATTTTCCATCTGCAGCGTGACCACCTTTGAAATAACCTTACCCACAAAGGGCAGGTTAGGGTTGGCCTGCTTGTTTCTGCACCTTCTGAGTCATGTGGCAGCTGCCATAGTTACGGTCCCTCTGGACAGGCTACATGAGAGTTCCTCAGTGGGAACTCAGAGTTCAGTGGATCAGTGTACAGATGATCTTGACCAGATGGTCATGGTCTCAGAACCAGTAAAGAAGGTTCTGTTTTGGTGGCTGGAGCCCAACAACCTCCTTCGAGGGTTCCCCTTCCTTATTACCCTTTCTCAGCAGATCCTGACCATGCACACATCCAACTCAGGATGGGGGCCCATCTGGGGGCTCATCAGACCGAAGGGCTATGGTCAGCAGTCCAGGGCCATCTGCATATAAATGCTCTGGAGATGAGAGCCATGCTGTATGCCCTTCAGGCTTTCCAGACCCATCTCTCCCTGGGTCTGCTGCTGGTCCAAACAGACAACACCAGCATGTTCCATTACATCAACAAGCGGGGAGGACCCATTCTTATCCCCTGTGTCAGAAGGTCATGCGAGTGTGGTATTGGGCTCTGGACCATGACCTTCACCTTTTGGCTTTGCATGTCCCAGGCATGCAAAACATCTTAACAGACAGCTTAAGCCAGTCCCAGTCCCAGGCACACAAGTGGGAGCTTCTGCCCTCCATAACAGAAGGTCTGTTCAACCGCTGGGGTCACCCAGAGCTGGATCTTTTTGCATCCCTATTCAATGCAAAACTGCCTCTTTTCTGCTCGCTCACTCCAGGGCCTGGAGATTTCTGGTGAGACGCGTTGTCCCTCTCCTGGAAGGGGAGGTTTCTGTATGCCTTTCCTCCCTTCCCTCTTCTGCAGTGGGTTTTAATCAAACTACAGATGGAGGGGATGGCAATGATTCTCATTGCCCCATTTTGGGCTCGCCAGATTTGGTTCCCTCTGCTTCAGCAACTGGCAGTGAAGTCTCCAGTGCCTCTCCCGTTATGCACAAGCTTGCTGTCCTGGGAACAGGGCACCCTGCTCCATCTGGACCTCGGGTCACTTCACCTTCATGTGTGGCTCCTGAAGACATAGCCATTTCTCGCTTTGGGGTCTTGCAAGGTGGCAGAGGTTTTGGTGGCAGCTTGTAAGCCCTCCACTATAGCCACTTACTCCATGAAGTGGAAGCGCTTTACCATTTGAGCTGTTTCATACTGTCTGGATCCTTTTACATGTCCAGGTAACCAGATCCTGGAGCACCTGCTGTGTCTTTTGGACACAGGCCTGAAATACTCATCCATTTACAGGTAGGTACATCTTTCTGACATCTACGTACCATGTACCTGTGGATGGACGAGCGGCGGCCCAGCTTGATATGACCCATACTTTTTAAAGAGGTATTCTGCATCTCAAACCCCCCGATCCATAACCTGTCCTGGCTTGGGATCTCAACTTTGTGTTGAAAAAGCTGACCCTGCCTCCTTTAGAACCAGCCGTGACTTGTGAGCTACGTTATCTGTTATGAAAAGCATTATTTTTAGTAGCTGTTACTTCCACTCAGAAGATTTTCTGAGCTTCAGGCCCTCATGTTTAAGGAGCCTCACTTGGTTTTTCGCAAAGACAAGGGTGTCTTTACGCACTAATCCTCAGTTCCTCCATAAAGTAGTTTCTGAGTTTACTTTGAACTAGTCCATTCACCTCCTTGTGTATTTTCCAGAGAATGTCAATCCAGGGGAAGCATTGTTCCATACATTGGATGTGCATAGAATTTTGCATTATACACACAGGACTGAAGAGGTCAGGAAGGCCTCTCTGTTGTTTGTTTCGTTCACCCCAGGAAAAGAGGTCACACCGGTTTCTAAGCAGTGTCTGTCCAAATGGTTGGCCAACTGCATTATTTTTTGTTACCGGATGTATGGTAAGGAGCTTCGTGGTGTTGTTCATGGCCATTCCACAGGTACATGACAAATCGCTCCCATCAATTCACTCCCTCCAGATTCGCTCCCATTAAACTCGCCCCCATTCAAACTTACTCCTTCTCAAACTCGCTCCCGCTCCCACTGTGACAATCCCTTGACCACGCATTGCATGCAGTCGAAGCTTACAGAAGCACTGTAATTGCTTAATTGCTTGAGCTGCAATGTACTCAAGCAACTGTAATGTGACAGCTATCAACAACTAGTTTCTGCTTTTAATCCTCCTTCCAACTACCTGCAGGTTTGCTTAGCTGTTATCTTCTGACAGTATGGCTTGCCGTTTTCTTACCTCAGAGAGACAGAAGAAGAAGCTGGTAGATGAGTGTAATTTTATTTACACTCATCACAAGCGTGGCAGAAACACAGGACAGCACTGCACAAGTACTAATACATGCCAAACAAAATGTGTCGTTGGCAGCTCAAGGCAAATTAGTTGACAGGAATTTAAAATGCACAATACAGAGGGTCCGTGTACATGGCACACCTCCAAACCCTAAAGACCTTGTGGAGCTTGTAACACCAGACAACTACAAAACTTACAAGCAGGTCTCTGGTGATGTGCCCATCAATTTCCTGCTCTACGATAGTGGTCCTTCTCCAAACTGCATATTAATATTTGGCATTCACAACAATTTGCATTTCTTAGAGAGAGCAAGAAACTGGTATACAGATGGAACCTTTAGTATTGCCCCACCACTGTTCCATTAAATGTACATTATCCTAGGAGAAAGGTTCTATAATATGCAACCAGCCATCTGTGCTCTGCTACCTGGCAAGAGAAGGGAGACACATGAGCATATGCTGCAGGCATTAAAGGACCTTAATCATAACTTGAATCCAGAGTTTGTTATGACTGACTTTGAGAGAGCATCCATAACAGCTTTTCAAAATGTGTTCCCCAATGCAAAACAAATCGGCTGTTCTTTCCATTTTACACAATGAATCTACAGGAAAATTCAGTCTGATGGGTTGGCTAACAAGTATGCCCAAGATGCAGAATTTGCTCTCAAATGTAGATACTTGCTGGCTTTGTCTTTTAAACCCCAGACCAAGTGATACCTAGATTCGAAGAAGTCACTGATGAAGACCTAAATACCCCCCCCAAGAGCTTGAGTCTTTAATAGACTACTTTGAAGACACTTGGGTGGGAAGAAGAAATAGAAGGGGCACTGGCAGTAGGCAACCTCTTTACAGTATAGATCTATGGAACTACTCTGCCAGTGTCAGAGACAGACGTGTCAAAACTAACAATGTTGTGATCAATGTTGTGGAAGCCTTTCATAGAGGTATGCAGACCATACTCTCTATGGCACACCCAACGCTGTGGAAGTTCATTGATGGTATAATAATAATAATAATTCTTTATTTATAGTGTGCCTTTCAAAACCAAGGTGCATAACAATCAGAACAATTAAAACATATAAAAACATCATCACATTCAATAAATACAAACATGTCAGCCAACATCTTCACTGTATGCCTTATTCCACAGGAATGTTTTATCTGCGAAATACAAAATAAAAAATGGACTTTGAGATTGAACAGCTAAAAGCTGGTAATCCTCCTGTCAGCTCCCACAGAGTGTACAAGGACAGTGTAGATAGGCTAGCTTACATTCTAGAAAAATGCAAGGAGTGCACAACAAAGGAGTTTCTCCATTGGTCTCGCACACTGCTTCGACTACTAGCAGCCTGACTTACTTTTTAACTTTGTTTTTAAAATTGATTAAAGATTGTGAATGTTTAATGCAAAATGGAATACTCAACATCGTGGCTTGGGCAAGGTAAGGCAAGCTGCGATTTTCATATTGCTCTCATTTGTTATTTTTTGTTATTTATTATTTGTTATTTGCTCCAGCTCATCTATCTCAGTTGTGATTAGTTTACTGCTGCTATTTGATTTATTTTGTTTCGCTCAGTTGTTTAGTTTACTGCTGTTGCTGCTAAACTGGTGCTGCTACTGATTTATTTACTTTACCTCACTCAGTTACTACCTCGTTACTGCTGCTGCTGCCACATTTTCATATGCTTGCTCAGTTATTTGGTTGGTCAGGAGCGGATTGCTAAAGGAGCGAATTGATGGGATGAACTGTCGGGAGCCTAATGTCACAGAGCGAGTTGTCAGGAGCGTATTGTTGTGCTCCCCCATTCCACCAGGGGTATGGCTGCTTCAGCAGCCTGTTTCCATAATGTGTCCGCTGCAGCCACTTGGAGTTCAGTTCTCACAGATTGGGATCTGCCTACCAGATAGGAGTGGAGCCAGCTGGTGGCCGTGCTAGAGATCCCTGCTGGAGAGAGCTTGGATAGGAGGAGTGAGTGCGAGACGGTGTCGAAGGCTTTAGCCAGGTCGACAAAAATTGCTGGGGTGATGTGGCCTTTATCCATACCAGTGAAGATGGAATCTGTGAGTCTTAGGAGGGAGGTGGTAGTGGAGTGAGACTTCCTAAAACCAGACTGGTAGGGTGTGAAGAAGGATGAGGAGTCAAGATAGGAGGAGAGTTGTGAGAGGACTAGGTGCTCCTGGATTTTGGCCAGGATAGGGAGGAAGGAAATCGGGCAGTAATTACAAGGAGCAGAGGGGTCACTGCCTTTAAGGGGGGGGATGACCAAGGTGTGCTTCCACTCGGATGTGATAGAGGTGAGCGAGAACAAGAGGTTATAGAGTAAGGCCAGAAGGATAGCTATGGCAGGAGCCGACAAGTAGAGCAATTTGGAGTCCAGGCCAGTGGGGCATTTGCCCTTTGTGGGATTAAGGGCAAGCAAGGCCTTGTAAACCTCGGCTGGGGAAATTGGACTGAAGGCAAAGGAGGGGCCATGGTGGGAAGCTTGATAGGGGGAGAGGGGGTTTGCAGGTCAGGGGGGAGAGAGGACAGGAGTGCAGAAGTTCATTCTGTAAAGAAGGAATTGAAATGAGAGTTCACTTCAGTTGGATCTGTGACCATAGAGCCACCTACCTTTAGAATGGGGGTGGGGGCTGCGAGGGAGGGGAAAAAGTGATTTAACCACCTTCTAAAATTTAGCAGGGTGGCTTAAGTTGGTGTGGAAGGTGTCTTTGAAGTAGTTGGCTTTGGCCCTCTGGATTTGTCTTGTACAGGTATTATGTAGAGCCCAGTATTATTGTTGATGCTCGGGTGAGCCAGAGACCTTACAGGCCTTCCAAGCTTGATCCCTGGCTCCGAGGAGGGCCATGATGTCCACAGAAATCCATGGCAAGTGGGCACCCCTCACTTGAGCTCATCTGAGTGGGGCACAAAAGTTCCAGACTGCAATAAACCTAGTCTTGAAGTATTCCAAGACGGAATCAATAGAGGTAGCCCGGGGAATGAAGGACCAGTCTGTGTCTGCCAGGTCGATTCAGAGACAGGCAAGGTTCAGGGATTTAAAGGATCCTGTCAGAATGGTTCTGGGGGGAGCCTTGGGCCTGTATATTTTCCTTACTAAGTAGATCATGTGATGATCGCTTAAGGAGTCTGGCAGCAGTCCTGAGGTTAGTATCCAATGTGGATGGGTGGTAAGGAACTAGTCCAGTAGGGAGTAGTTTGGTGATTTAGGGTTACGATGTGTGGGCTCAGTGATCTATTGAGATAGGTTTAATGTTGCCATCTGGTTGTGAAGCTTGGAGCTAGTGTTGGAGAGCCAGTTCTGGTTGAAGTCACCAAGGATATGTAGCTCACCCCCGGAGGCCTGGGATGTTAGGATATTCAGGTGTTCCAGGATGGAGGGCATAGTGGAGTCTGGGGAGCAATAGGAGCCAGCAATAAAAACTGGGCTTGTTTGGGGGAGGGAGAGTTTGATTAGTAGAGCATTGATGGTATGTATGGGCAGAGGCAAGGGTACCAGGGTAAACTGAAGTGACGACTTAATGTACATGGCAATGCCACCACCTTGTTTGTTGGCAGGCCGGTCATGATGAATAAGAGTGAAGTCAGGAATAGCAAATTCTGCACCCTGGTTATAAGGTTTCAGCCAGGTCTCAGAGATAATTAGTATATCAGGACATAAGGTGAGAACTAGCGGTTGCAGCAGGGTTATTTTATTTAGAAGGCTACAGATATTTAGGTGCACAAGTTTTAGGCCTCGTGGAAGTTGGAGAGGGTGCAGGGATTGGCTCGGGGGTGAGTTTGGGCCAGGGTTGGGTTCAACGTATCCAGATAGAAGGAGCAAAAGAGTAATTTAGGATTTGGGTTATGGGCATGACCCATGGCTTGTGATGGGAGTATGGAGGCTGGAAGAAAGGTGCTGAGGTGAAATGAGTGTTGAATTTTAGGGCTTTTAGCCCTGCATGGAAGGTAGGTGGTAGGACAGAAGGACCTACCATCAGGATGAATAAGTGAACAGCAGGGAGCAGATTGGCAGTTAATGTTGGGGAGGGGGGGTGTCGGAGAAGCTATAGTGTTACATTCTTGCTGGCAAGGCTGCTGCTCCAGGTAAATAGGAGGGTAGTAGGGACACCATAGGGGCTAGCAGAAGAACCACAGTTAGAGATATAGGCAGCATTGTGGGTCAGTAGGTAGTATGGTAAGGGATTATGGTTGGTAGCCGCCACTAGAGGTGAACAGACAATCTGCAAATGGAAAAGTTGGCTGATTGTTTTTTTTTTAACATGCAAGCATAGCTATATAAGTATTAGTCCACCAGGGGTGGTGGTGGGGGCAGTGGGGCAGCTGACGCAAAGCATCGGTGGAGATTTCTACCCTTCAATTAAAATTTTCCTTGTCCGTTGCACCGGTGATTTAAATGCCGTACCTAGATTGTGTGTTCCAGGTGGGAGGTCGGGCTTGCAGTTCGGGGAGGGCGTAGCAGACCTGGCCTTCACTGCCTCTCGGGAAGCTGTGGGGAGGAAGCAAAGATAAAGAACTTTTAAGCAGATAAGAAGAAGGGAGTGGGGGTGGGTAGTGCAGAGAGAGAGGGAGCTGGGGAACAGGAGGAGACACTGGTAACAATAGACCTGGGTTGGCAGTTTCCCTCATAGCAAAAAGAACTAACCTGGGCTAGTCCCAACATGAAACTTGTAGTTCATTAGTCAGCTCTCCACTGTCAGGGAAAATTGCTGAGGCTAACAGAGGGACTTTTGCAGCTCAGATATGTTGCTGCTCAAATACTTTATGTACCAAATCAGGAGTTAATTAAAATCTAAGCTGTCTAAACAAAACAGGACTTATTTAAGCAAAACAAAATGGTTATATTAAATGCATGCTGAAAACAGAAAATGGAGTTAAAAAATCTACGTTTCGACTTTAGGTCTTCTTCAGGAAATATCTAAAGGAGAAAAAAAAGTTAGGTTTTTTTTCTCTTTTAGATATTTCCTGAAGAAGACCTAAAATCAAAACGTAGATTTTTAACTCTATTTTCTATTTTCAGCATGCATTTAATATAACCATTTTGTTTTGCTTTCAGACCACTTGCTGATGCAGTGCCTTGTCTTTGTTTTTATAGGACTTATTTAAAATACTTTGCAGCTCCACTATCGAGAAATTCAAACATAGAAAGCACAGGGAATACATTTGTTGTGCTGCTCAAAATATCTGTATTCAGGACTTATTTAAAATACAGGCTCCCTAAACATACAGGGCTATTTGAAATACAGTACACTGCAGCAGTGGTGCTTACTGCATAAGTCATATGGTAACATAATTTATACAAGCTCAGTTTAAAGTACGGTATAGGATGCGGCGGTTTACACAGCTTAAATCTCTCTGCTCCACATACACCTGATAAAATAACAAACAAGTCAATCGATGTAACAGGAATTAGGTATGCTACAAGGAAACAGATTAAAATAACCACAGCATGAGAATTCCAAGTTAAGGCACTCAGCACAGTGGTGCAAAATAGCCTATTCTGTTCAAAAATAGTGAAAGAAAACACTAAAACAGCCGATTATGACCCAACATTTGTGTTAGAAAAACTATCTGTATTAGTATGCTGATAGCAATTAAAGGCAGAGAACAGTGAGCAGTTGGAGCACTCCAGTTTGATTTTGGCACCAAAATGTCCACCCTGCAATTCAAATTTTCCTTGTCCGTTGCACCAGTGATTTAGATGCCATACCTGATCATGTGTTCCAGGCAGGGAAGTTGGGCTTGCAGCTTGGGGGAGGGCCATAGCAGACCTGGCCCTCATAGCCTCTCAGGGAGCTGATTGTGTGTTCCAGGCGGGGAAGTCAGGCTCGCAGCTCGGGGGAGGGCTGTAGCAGACCTGGCCTTCATGAACTTTCAGGGAGCTGCAATGCACAAAACATGACCCAGAGAAAGCCAAAATCCTCAAAAATACTTCTGCTCGATGTTTACTAAAGAGAAGCCAGGGGATGGCCCAGCCCTGAAAAAAACACAACACCCCAGGACCAGGGGTAGACACGAGTCCCTTTACAGAAGCCAAAGTACGGGAGGCACTAAATAAACTAAAAGCAGACAAAGCCATGGGACCAGACAAGATGCACCCCAGAATTCTTAAGGAACTAGGGGTAGAATTAGCACCCCTCTGGCACTTCTATTCATGAAATCCCTGAAGAGCGGAATGGTACCCAAAGACTGGAAAAAGGAAATACTGTAGTGGCTCCACTTCACAAATCAGGCAATTACGAAGCAGCTAGTAATTACAGACCAGTGAGCCTTACATCTATAGTAGGGAAACTAATGGAGACACTTCAAACAGAGGATCATAGCATTCCTCGAAACTAGCAGCCAACAAGACCCTAAACAGCATGGTTTCATAGCAGGTAGGTCATGCCAGACAAATCTGCTCAAGTTTTTTGACTATGCTACAGAAATAGTGGACGATGGTGGGGCAGTAATAATAATAATCTCTATTTATATAGCACTCTTCAACAATGTATCTGAGCGTTGCACAACAATATAACAATTACAGCAATAAAATATTAAAATACTATTCAATAATTCAATAAATCACAATGCCATAAAATAATCAGTTACAAGCAACACCAAATGCCGACTGAAATAAATAGGTCTTGAGGGCTGTCTTAAAGCTCTCCACTGTCAGACACTCCCATACCCGACAAGGCAGAAAATTCCACAGGGTGGGGGCCACAAATGAAAATGCCCTCACTCCAGATGTTTTTAATTGTACCCTGGGAATCTCCAGCAATCCCTCATCGGTTGAGCGGAGCGGTCGGATGGGGCAGTAAGAATACAAGAGATCTTGCAGGTAACTCGGTCCCTGTCTGTGTAGGGCTTTATAAGTCAACAAGCCGACTTTGAAGGTGATCCGCCACTGAACATGACCCCATCCTCCTGCCCAGCATTGCGGCACCGCGCATGCGTGGGTTTGCGCAACAGACTTTGTACTGTGCATGGACGTTGTGCATCTGTGTGCTGCGCAGACTTTCGCATGCATGCCTATTTCGCATCGGCTGCAAGCAGGCCATATGGTGCACAGTGCTGCATGCTGAGAGTGAGACTGTCAGCTGGCACACTGTGTTGACCATGGCACATGCAGGGGTAGCTGGGCCATGAGCACTCAATTGGTACAACACAGAGCTGGCCAACCTTGTGGCATTGGTGCAGCTTCTGGAGGACCAGCTGTTTGGGGAAGAGGCCTTACACAAGGCAAGGTCTCAGGTCTGGGCCAGGGTTGCAGACAGGCTCGGGAGGAGGATGGGGTGCATTGCACTGAGGAACAGTGCAGGCACCGCTACAGAGACCTGCGGAGGATGGGCCCTGAGAAGCTGAGGGTGCTACAGGAGCATGCCCGCAGGGGTGATGTGCAATGACCAGATATATACACAGTTTGCACAGTCTGCCATAGCCTGCATGCTGTTTCTGTAGTTGATGGGTGGTGTTGATGTATTCTGTGGGAGCTGTGGGGTTCAGAGGATGTGGTGAGGTTGTGTGTAGTGTTACTGGGGGGGCCGTGGGGTTGTGACAGCATGCTGCTCATGTTTCCCTTCCATTCTGTTCCCCTTGCAGACCACAAAGAGTGCCAGCAGGCAGCAGATGGGGTCCATGAGTGCGGTAGGACCAGGAGACTGCAGGCAGTGGGTGCTGGGCCACACAGGGTGCCATCTCGTCCTGCAGAAGGTAGGTGTGCCTTTCTGTTTTTGTTCTGTGCTGTTTGAGGTGGGAGTGGGGGTGGTTTGGGGTTCCCATGTCCACCACAGCCCCATGGCCGCTAGCTGTGTATGCCCCAGGTGTGCCAGTCATCCTGGCATTATGTGACGGTCCCGCTGTGCACCATGCCCATGTGTGTCTGACACATTGTCTGTGAACAATCAGCACTGTGGGTGCCCAGCATGGCACACGCATGTCCACTGGGCTGCCAGACGTGGTGCACATGACTATTGGCCCTATATGGTGTGGGTGGGCATGGCATCATGTCCCACGGCAACGTCCATTGCATGCACTTGCTGTCATCACATCACACTGTCCCACAGTCAGGTCACTGTGTGGCACTGTTGCAAGGCATTCTGCCACTTCATCGTGTGCGTGGTGCGTTGTTGGGTCCGTGCCTGTGTCCCATCAATGTTCAGCGTGTTCATCAGTCCCGAGGGGGATAGCCTATGTATGTCATGGCACTGAGTGCATGTCTTCTGTTTCACCACACAGGTTAGCCTGCTGAGGGTGGTGCCCATTGTATGGGCCGGTGTGGAGGCGGCAGATGGGACCAGGTCCAAGGCGCACCAGAGACATTGACCGTGATACATCGCAGGTAGAGGGTGATTTACAGGTGGTTGGGGGCCTTATTTTGAGTGATCAGAGAGCAGATGGTGGCGCTGTGAGGGATGAGCCAGAATAACTGCCCCCCTGATTGGGACCAGAAACACTGTGTGGCCATTGGACTGGCATTGATTGGACTTTTTGTTGTGCACCTCTACATCCCTCCCCTGTTTCATCACCTGTAGTTAGCTGCCCCACCTGCATTCCCTTTTCCCCGTTCATCCCTGCCACACCCCGGTTTTGGAGTTTTTGTTGCTGTTATTGTTTTTCTTCATATCTGTGTTCCCACTTTGAGTGTGTGTTTCATTAAAGCCTTTTATACTGGACTTTCCCTGTGTCTGTGGTCGAATATGTGCTGTGGATATTGTCTGCTGTTCTGTTGCTTCTTCTGCCACTGCCCCTTGAGTTGCATGGCTTGCCTGTTAGTGTCCTTTGGTGCACGACCACCCTGTCCACCCACACAGGCCAGTGCCCTGCTTGCCATGAGCATCCCTGTGGTGCATCTGTGCTGTCTCCCACTGTTGCCCACAGTGGCATGTTCAGTGTGTCTCTCCCCCAGTGCCGAGCATTCCATGGGGTTTGCACTGTGTGCCATGCTGCACTGTTTGCCAGATCGTGTGCCCCTGGACATGTGCACCCTATGTGGCCTACACACATCTGGCACATTTGGCTAACTGGCATTGTTATCTCAGTGCCTGTGTTGGTCATGCTGTCCATTGACATTCCCAGTATTCTGTCCTTTCATCCATGCCCTCGTCAGTGCTGTACTATCAGCATGTGCTGGACACACTGCCTGCCTGCCTGTGTGTGTGTGTGTTGCCATGTCCTGTGCCTCTGCCATGCTGCACAGTGCCCATCCTGCACCTGTGCAGTGTCACTCTCTTCATGACGGCAATGGATGCTGTGGCTTCCTGTCTCTGCACTTGCAATATCCTCACTTCCCATCCAGGGCACTGACATGTTGCTCCAGTCTCAGGCAGGCCTGCTCCACTTGCTATATTCAGTCCTGCCCTTCTGCACAGTGCATGTGTGGTTGTGCTATAGCACATCTGTGGTATACTCAGCCATGGTTGCGCTGGTGTATCCTGTGGTACATTGGCTGAATATGGCAGTTTTTTGGGCCGGTACATCTGGGTTGTGCTGTGCAGGCACTTGCACTGTGTTCCTGGGGACTTTTGATTATCTAGGCCTCTGGCTTTCATCAGAGCTGCCAACAATTTACTTCCAGTGATATGTTGACGTTAAGCAGAAAGCATATAGTGACAGCAGAAACCCAAAGAAATTAATTACATGAGTGCAGCTGTTGTTAACACTGTTGACTCCCACTAAGTTCAGTTATGTGCAGCACATGGAACATAGTGCATAAGTGGCTTTACTCGCATTAGGTGTGCCTGCAGTCCATTGTATCATTGTGACATACTGCTGCCATTATCATATGATTGTTTGTGGCAGTTGGAGATGTCCAAACCCAAGTTATTTACCATAGCAAGCACAGTGTCAGTCAGACTTGCACCTGTATGGTTCTCCAGTGGCTCAAATCCAATGAATCGTTCCACAATGTGTCCCTTTGAATTGACAAATTGGAATAGGAAAGTCAACTTGATCCACATGTGACAGATCTGGTGTTGAATTGACAATCACTGAAACATACTTGGCTTGTTGCAGTTCTCTGGCTATTGAGTTTTTAACTTTCTGCCCCATGAAATCAATGAATTTGTCACAAATAGTTGATGACAGATAGGTGGTATTACCTTTACCCTTATGTCCAAACTTAGCCATATGATCAGCCAAAAATGGATAAAACTGAGCGATCAGCTCCAAAATCCCCAAATAGTTTCCATTATGTGGTGACCCTAACAGCTCATCTTCACCATGGAATGCAAGCTCACGCTCACTTAAAAACTTGATAACTGCCACAACACATTTAAGAACATCTCTCCAGTTTTGGCATTCTGACTGAAACTGCTGAGCTAGATCTGCATCTACTGTACCTGTCGCCTTTACATGCCCTGTCCACGCTAGTATACAGTTTTGGTGTTCCTGGCTTTTTTCGTGCTCAGAAATGCGCTTGGGGCGTTCACAGTTGCTGAACCCTTCAGTAAAGGCATGCGATCTTGTTGATAAATGTTTGCAGGCAAAGCAGTAAACATTTCCAGCAGATGGCGAGTAAATAAGCCATTCCTGCATAACCACTTCATCATTGTGCAGCCGACATGAAAACAGATCTCTGGATAGTATCCGAGTCTTCCCAGCAGTCACCCAGGTAGAAGTAGAGAAATTTGGTACATTTTTATTCTGACAAACAACTGAACCCTTAGCAATCCAAAAGCTCCTTAAACTATTATCAATGTTACTCCACAATGCAGGGTCACTGGTAAATTGATCTGCTTCAATAACATTTTTCTTGCCTTTACTCGAGCCTGACCCCAAGTCGCGATCCTTTTCCTGAGGGTCATCTGTAGCTAGTGCTACCACCCCGTCTGCATCTTGTACATCAGGACTACTAGTAGGCATGTTAACTTCTCCAATACCTCCTTGCAGCTGCACATTGTCAGACTCAGAAGCCCCTTTGGCTGGGCCGGGTTAATTGCCGACGCTGTCATCATCATCAAATAATTGTTGCTTCTCAAAGTTCTCCGCCTCCTTGAAGAATTGGTTTATTTTTGGGATCTTCCCTAGCACAGCCACTCCCTTCATCTCCCTTTCTTTTTTCAGCTTTCTCTTAGCACACCCACTCAGATAATGACGGTTGCTAGAGAAATCTGTAGTATTTACTTTACCACATCAATGCCCATTGGAGGTATAGCAGTGTCAGGAGGTGGATGATGGAACTGCTGTCGAGCTCCTGTTGGTTCCTCACCTGCCCAAATTAACAACACAGACCTGACAATGACCAGTAGTAGTAGTACGTAGCAGTAGTAGTCTACAGAACAGTTCTCTGTTGTCACTCAGTTCGTTGTCACTGACACACTGTAGAAGAATCTGATTATCGACAGCACTGCACACACACACACACACACACACATACTCAGATCTTTGGGCTATCTGGATACCTGCTGCTGCCCACTGGCTGCTGGTTGTACAGTACATAGAGAATAATGGATGGGGAAGTGTGTGATATGAGAATTTAATTCACACCAGAGGTGTGGGATACTACATAAACCCCGAGGGCAAAGCCTGAGGGTTTATCAGCATCCACACCGAGGTTTTGTCATCTCATATGCTACTTCCCATCTTTTATTCCCTATATAATTTGCTAGTGAGCAATTTTTTCCAACCCAAGTGCTGTGATCCCCCCATACACACACACACACAGTCTCTCTCTCTCTCCTCTCCACCACTCTGTCTCTCTCTCTCTCTCCCCCTCCCTCCCTCTCTCTCTCCCCCCGCTCTCTCCCTCTCTGTCCTTCTCAAGAAATCCCAGTGGCACCTTTACTCTAGTTCTCTGGGGCACCAAATGCAGCAGCAGCTTCCTGCCTCTGCCCCAGCTCCCACTCTAAATTCCCCAGCTCAGCTGTGCAGCACTCCCTAGTCCCTCTGTCTCTTGCCCCACAGCACCCTCCTGCTCACTCTGCTCCCAGTTTCAAAACTTCTTTTTTTTTAAACTTACAACTAAAATCACGATCACGCCTACCTGTGTCAAGCAATCAGACACAGACTCATTCCTGTCGATGGTGTGTGCTGCCCACAGCTAGTGAACTGCAGGATCAATCAGATACTTTAAAAAAAAAAAAAAAAAAAAGAATGGTGATAATTAAGGTAGGGTCAACAAAATAAAAAATTATGTGAAGGCGAGGATTTACCCGTGATGGCTCCTCACTGAGATATGGAGCTGCCATGTTTTCAGAACTGTGTAGCCCGCCCACTCACAAAACAGAAGCCAATGAGGGAGCGCTCCCTTTTGATAGATGGAGTGCGTGAATGCCGTAATAACCGACTGGTTATTACAACAAATATCAACTCGGTCAGCCCATTGAAAAAATTGCTCACCAGTAATTATAGCAAAAAACCCCCACAAACGGTACCACCATCTTCTGACAGATAGCATAAGCTGCCCTCAAGCAAGGTTCAAGCTTCCTGCCTTCTGCCCTGCATGTGACCGTGATGTGACGTGACCCTGTTGAGAGTGTCAGTTGACTCAGGCTGCCTCCTCTGCACTGCAGCCTGCTGTGCTGCTGCCCTATGTAGTAACTAAATCTGTCTAATGAAAAACATTACAAAATTATTACCAAATCCACCAGAAATGGAACTGGTAACCTGGCCCTCTCTCCTGCTGCAAGACTTGACAGAATCATGGCTATGGCTACTGAAGCCTGCTGCTGCCCCACTGTGACATTGTGTCAGGAGTGAGGTCCGAGTCCCACACAATAATAACCCGCCCCCCAGTGCTCTGGCTCTGAACTATCTCAAGCTCAAGACAAGTTTGATTGAAACTGTATATATCACTCACTGTGTGCTTGCTGCCGGCTGCTGTCAGTACTGTGGCTTACCTTACTCTTGATCCTGACCATTGATGTTGAAGTCTTTTTCTTTGACTTGACTTGCTTCTTTGACTGCTGCCAGCCTGCCCTGCCCCATAGTGCGCCGCCACCACTGCCAGCAGACTGGACCGGCCAGCCCTGACCCCCAAGCCCAACAACAAGCCCGACTGATGGGACAGCTAAGAGAGAGCTTGCACACTCATGCAGTGGTGCAGTAGAGACTCTGACTGATGTGCTGCTGACAATATAATCCTTGGTTGGTCAGCGTTTGCATGATGCCGGTATAACTTGCGGTGGCGATTTCAATGCTGGCTTCTGGCTTTCTAGTGAGACCCACCCCCTGTCCATCTCAACACCTCCGGCTTGACCCACTGACTCCGCCATGACCCAGATGAACAACTGATTCAGTTAGTCAGTGTTGATGACTGCACAGGACAGCAGCATCCAGTCACTCTGGGCCCATTACTTAAAGGGGCCTCAGCTGCTCCTTCCTCTGGCTCTTGGCATTTCCAGTACCTGCTGCCTAGGCTGAATCATGGGCTCTAATTTTTCTAGGGCCCCTGGGCCCCCTAAGCCATGTGTTAATCTGGCCCTGAACCACGGGGGTCATGGGTGGGCCCACTGGGAGAGGGTGACAGAACAATGGCAAACCAGGGCTCCCCCCATCTCCTGGTTTTCTCCCTGAGGTAGGCGGTGTACAGTGATGCTCACACATGCATGTGGGGGTATGCATGTATGTCTGATGGCTGCCCCTTTCCCTTTCTGTGTATTCCCACTGTGCCATCTCCTAGCCTCCTTCTGGGAGCAGTCAAGCAGTAAGATGCAGAGTCCCCACTCCTCGAGGGAGGACAGCATTGCTGGGACATGCAATCCTCCTCCTCGCAGCTGGCTCCTGAGCAACCTGAGCCCATTCTTGAATCCCGGTACCCAGCATAGCAAGCAGCATCTCAACTGCTGTGCTACCAAGTCAGCTCTCCCTCCTATGTTTTTCATAAATTTCCTTTGAAATGAATCTTGGTTTCCCAGCACTATCACACCCACTTTAAGGGCCTCTATTTGATGCTTTTTCCCATCCAATATTAATTTTTAGAATTACTGATCGGTTTCGGAACCCAGAGGTATCAGTTAAGTGGAGGCCCTGCAATAAAACTTGTGCCACAAGCTTCCACGCAGCTGATGTCACCAGTTTCCAGAATTAATGGATCTGTGATGATATGAAAATACCAGCCAAGGATAAGGTAGCATTAACATGAGACCACTAAAAAAAGAAAACAGAAAGCAAGATTATTTCAAACCACATGGATAAAAAAGAACAGTTACGCAATAGAGGTTGCACATGTTCCCAAATGTAAAATTATATTAAAATGCAGTAAATATTGAGCCGGGTTCATGTTCATTTTCATAACAGCTTGTTGATATTAACTTTGTCATTTGTTATTTGAAAATGTTCTTCTGTACAAACATTATGATGGACTTACCATAACACATCACAGGATATTTTAAGTTTCACCTTACAAACATCAGTAGTATTAGTACATACTAAGTGACAAAATGATTGATGGCTTTTTAATGACCCCCCCCCCCAGAAATGACGTAGCTCCACCCCACATCACTTCTGACTGCATGGGATATGGCGTAGCCCAACCCCATGTGCCAATGACATGGTTCCTGCTGCACTGGATGTTATGTAGTGTTCCCACCCTGGATATAATGCACCCCCTTTTCTGTCACGGTGTTATGACGTACTTATGGGTTGGGCAAAGTTGGGCTTTTTCAGGCTTTTCAGGGCATGTCAGAAGGTCCAAACCAGACTTGATGTTGCTAAAGCAACACACCGTTGAGTGTCCAAAGTCTACCTGCACCATGTTTTGCTTGTGTGAGTGTAGAGTCCCTGAGAAAAGCAGCAATGATGATAACAATGATTCAGGCACTGGGTGTGATAATATGATGGATGAAGCTAGCCAGTGTTATCCTACACCTTCTGCTAGTGTCACACCAGAGGGGGTCAATTTGATGGATTCTGATATGCCCGATTTGATCAAACAATTCATGAACCTCTATTTGCAAGATACTCATGAGTTTGTTAATACAGATGAGCAGTGGGAAGAGTCAGATGTGCTGGACACTGAGAAATGCTCTGATGAAAAGTCTGCTGTGGCTGGGACTGCAAGTTATGTATCACCTGAAAAGTCTGTCATGTTGGGCCTGGTAAAGGGTATTTTAATACAACTACTGCAAGACTTGATGGCTTAGAACTTGAAGGTAAAGTGTGAGGGTTGTGCAACTGACCACCCATCACAGATAAGACATAGCTGTATATACAGCCCTGAGGAGGGGTACTGGGAATGTGTTTTTCCTGAACTCTGTGAGAGGTTGCACCCTCGACAGATCAAGCTACTAGTGGAATCTACAGCATGGAAGCTTGGTTGCGCAGCATCCTATTTTGATACAATACAAGCTGTTAATGATGCACTGACAGAATTGAAAGCGTTGCCATGTATTGCTAAAGGTCTTGATGAACTGTATGACCAGTTGAGTATAACACTGCAGAAAGCTGTTGAAGAAGCAGTTTCTTCAGGAAGTCATAAAAAATATTTTAAAAGCCCTCTGCAAAAAGGAAGCCCTGTGCCCTGTTACATGTACTTTTATGATATTGGGAGTTCTGATGAGGAACACATGGCTACTTGGTGAGAGCCATTAAGATGGGTAACCTGTGGGGAAACCACCAAAGAAACTTTGAAAAGCAGAAAATGAAAAATATTTTATAGACATTGATAACCATGCAAATTCCAGACTATGCTACTCACCACCAATGCAGTCCCATAAATGGTGATAAACTTCAATTTATCCAGATTCTGATGAATGACATTAAAAAAGACTCATGTTGGTGTGAAATAATGAAAATGACTGTGTGTATAAACAATAATGTGTTAGAAACTGTTCAAAATGTGCTACCACTAATATTTGAAAAACAGGGGTCTGTTTCTCAGGGTTGTGTGTTGGTAGATATGGCCTACACCATTGAGATCTGCTGTTCTATTTTAAAATGTCAAAGACAGCAAGATGTTAGAGACATGGTTGAATTGACATCATATTTTCATGTTACACAGCAAAACAAGGCCTGTCTTTTCTTGTTGTGATGTTTTATACTATCATGTAGTGTCACTTTAGCACAGCTGCTGTCACATATTTTGTGGTGTTATATAATGTATATGTACAATGTGTCTCCTTTCATAATAAAAATATTTAGACTGGAAAAACAGCATGTGTCTTATTTGTGCTGTTTAACAAAAATCATGGTTAAGAAATCCTTGAAAAAAATTTACTATGATCCTCTTTCACCTGATAACTTAGGAGGTGTTCAAAGACTACATGATGCTTCAAAACAAGAGAAAAGGTTTACTTGCACACAAGTATCACACTGGCTGTCATTACAAGATGACTACACCATGCACAAGCCTGCAAGAAAACAATTTCTTAGAAGTAGGGTAGTTGTTAACATTAATGCACAATGGCAAGCTGATTTGGTGAAGATGACTAGCCTTTCCAAAGAAAATGACGGTTTCTGGTTTATTCTGACAGTTATTGATGTTCTGTCAAAATATGCATGGACTAAAGTGTTAAAAAATAAATCAGGGACAGAAGTGACAGAGGTTTTCAAAATGATACTAAGAGAAGGCCGCAAGCCTGAAAAATTACAAACAGATAAAGGGACCAAATTTCTTAATGTTAAATTTCAAAACATTTTTAAAATCACAAAGCAGACACCATTTTACAACATCAAATGATGTCAAGGCATGCATTTTGAAAAGATTTAACTGCACATTAAAAACAAAAATGTGGAGATATTTTACAGGATTTAACACATATAGGTACATAGATGTCCTGCTATCTTTAACAAGGTCCTATAATTATAGTTATCACTGGTCCATCAAAATGAGACCTGTTGATGTAACAAATGACAATTCTTTAATTGCCTGGAAAAATCTATATAAAGATCTTGCATCAAAAATGAAAAGATCTTTTAAATGTCATGTGGGTGATCACATGTGTGTTTCTAGAGTTAAGAAAACATTTGAAAAAGGTTTTGAAGGAAACATTACCAGTGAGATATTTATTTCTGAATGTATAGCTAAGCCTATGTACAAACTAAAACATTATGATGGTGATGAAATAAGAGGTACATTTTATGAGCAAGAATTCGTAAAAGTCACAGACACAACAAACCGTGTATACAGGGTGGAGAAGATAGTCTCACAGAAAACACAAGGGAAGAAAAAATTTGTTTTAGTAAAATGGCTTGGCTGGCCATCAAAATGTACCAGTTGGATGGAATCCAAACAGCTGAGAGATTTAAAGTTATAAAGATGCATTCATGTTTTTGCATGACAGCAGTTGTGTGAAGACTTTAGTGGTAGAACAATGTCTGAGAATGGTTTTTATGTCCCATTGCCCAGCAATGCCTCTTTTGAAATGTTTCCCAGCAACACAATATCGGATTATACTGTGAAACTAGCAAAACCTATCAATTTAGTGGGTTTATAGGAAGTTGGCTTGTCAAAAATACAGTACCCGAGGACATGGGACAATATTATATCACACGATGGGAAATTTTATGCAGGTGAAACTTCTAGGCCATTATTAACATTATTGATTCCCAGAGGTTATTATCAAAATGTTGAGGACGTCACAGCAGCCATTGATGAGACACTGGAAAGTGCACAGCTAGAAATATGGCTAGACTATGACAGTAGGGACCGAAAAATAGTATTTCACAACATTAGTGGTAGATCATTTATAGCTCGCAATAATCTTGCTCATATTTTGGGGGTACCACCTGGTATCCCACAAGTGCAGTCAAGCATAGTACCATATTATGCAGACATCAATGGCGGTTTTTATACACTGTTTGTGTATTCAGATATTGTTGAGCACCAAATTGTCGGTGATAGCCATGTCCCCCTACTACGTTGTGTGGAAATACTGTATCTGGTAAGAATAATGACATCATAACCATCCACTATGATAAGCCAGTTTATATATCAATCAGCAAACATCAGTTTGACACTATAACTACCGTAATAAAGAATGATCAAGATACAATTGTGTTATTCTTGTTTGGCAAAGTGATCATGAAGCTTCATTTCTGCCCTGTTAAAGGAGCCTTCTGAATGCCAACAATGTCACAGAAGTTGTACAGTGACCCTAGCCTTTATGTGGCCTATTACAAAGCACAGGCTGGTCATGGCTTGTCTGGTTTTCATGGAGCCCCTGTTATGTATGGGGCTGGCATAGGTGGCATATTTAGAGGCTTATTTTGAAAAGCTGTGCCACTGTTACAAAAAGGTTTCCAGATAGTGAAACCCCACCTTAAATCAGTAGCTAAAAATATTGTAGCAGATGTAGTGAATGTTGTGAGTTCCTTTACAACACATGATCCAGAGAAGCTACAAGATGGACAGGAATGGTTGCTTACAAGAGAACCAATAAGAAAAGGAGAATGGCCCTTCCAGGGACCCATGAAAGCACTATTAAAAGACTGCATGTTCAAAAGAAAAGGATAGTTGTGAAATGCAAGTGCCAGGAGAGAAAACATTGTAAAACCAACAGTCAAAGGGACTTATTGTAAGCCGTGTCTCTGGTACATCGCACGTCTCAAAAATGTGAAAAATCAGAACTAGACCTCTTCATGCTACCACCAGTATAGAGAAAAACCTTTATGTTGAAATCCCACCCTTGTCAGCTATAAGTGATAACACACCACTGGAGTTTTATGTGGCAGGTAATAGTGAAGACTACACTGACCTAAACAACACCTTGTTATACCTTTTGTGCAAGATCACTAAGGCTGATGGTAGTGACATTGATGATAAGGCTAGAGTGAGCTTAATTAACTACCCTTTAACAACAGTCTTTAGCCAGGTGGATATAGTGGTGGGCGATCGTCTAATTAGCCAAAGTAATAACAGTTACCCCTACAGAGCAATTATTGAATCACTGCTCAATTATAGCGAAGACACCCTCTCTACACAATTTTCATCTGGATTATTTTATAAAGACACGCCAGGACAGCACGAAAATACAGTTCTTAATGGACCCAATGATGGCTTTAAAAAGTGAGCAGCTTTTACAACAGGCAGTCACATGGTAGAACTGGCTGGACCAATTCATGCAGACCTTTTTTTTCCAGGAAAAATTGCTCTTGAATGGAGTGGATGTTAAAATTAAACTTGTTTGTAACAAGAAATAATTTTGTTTAATAAGTGGTGATGCAGATGAAGAATATAAATGACAAATTAAGGCTGCATTTATATATGTAAAAAGGGTAAAAATGTCACCAGCTGTACGTATTGGTCATGCTCAGGCTTTACAGGCTGCTAATGCAAAGTACCCTATTGATGGTGTTAGCATGAAAGTGTTCAGTATAGCTGGTGGGAGCCGTGTATGTAGCCAAGATAATCTGTTTCTGGGTCAGATACCTAAATTATTGGTGATGGGCTTTGGAGATAATGATGCTTCCAGTAGTGTGTATAATAAAAACCCATTCAATTTTAAACATTTTAACATTAACTTTATAGCCCTCTATGTGGATGGTGAACAAGACCCTGCTAAACCACTGCAACCTAACTTTACAGGTGGTAATGCTGTCAGAGAATATATAAATCTGATCCACGCTAGTGGAAAACATATGAAAGACAACCCGTTGCTGATAGACCGTGTAGGTTTTTGTCAGGGGTACACACTTTTTGCTTTTGATCTAAGCCCTGACTAAGACTGTAGTGACCATTATTCACTAATCTGCTCAGGCAATCTGAGAGCTGAAATACAATTTGCTGACCCACTGCCAGCTACAGTGGATATGGTGGTGTATGCGGTTTTTGATAATGTTGTGGAGATTAATCAAAGATGAAACGTGTTTGACTTCAATTAAATATGAATACTCAACAACTGGACACATTTCTCCAGGCCAACCCTTTTACCAGAAGCAACTTTTCGGGGGTCTTTGCAAGTGATCAACTATCTTCAGAGAGACTTACATGCATGTCAGCCTCTTTAGTTGTGAATACACAGCCCCGGTCTATGCCTGGTGAACACTGGTTAGCTATTTATTTACCTGTCCATACCACTGGGGAATTTTTTGACTCTTACAGATTTCCTCCAGACTTTAAATTTTTTCCACCATCAGTTGTTACGTTTTTCAGGAAAAATGTGAGAGAATCACTGTATAACCCTAAACAGGTTCAAAATGTAACATCTATGACCTGCGGCCACCATTGTATATTTTTCTTACACCATAGATGCAAAGATGTATCCTTTAATTATGTGATTAGGCTGTATTCTGATAATTTAATAATGATCGAAGATTTTATACATTTTTAAAGCAATGTAGAATTGTTAAAGGCTGAAGCCTTCTTTTTCTTTCAGCCAACAGTCAGTAATTTCATGTTATGATTATAACCAACGATATTACTGTTGGTAGATCCACAAACAAGCATGCTGTATTCTCTAGAGACAACAATGTAGTTTGCTTTTATAGTGTAAAATTAATAAAAGTACTGTTGTAAGGAGACAATAAACACAGCCATTTGTGAATTGCATCACAGTGTTTGTTTATTTTTACAATATGATAAAATAAAAGGCAGCATATAGTTTAATAAAATGTACAAAAACACACAATTGGGAAAACTGTGTAGCACATAGCATGGGTGTTAAAACATCAACCATGGTGGCTTTTTGAATGGGGTTTTTCTTATCCTTGTCACGGGTGATGCTGTGTGGGATTCAGATGCTGGCGTTGCAGAAGTATCTGTCAGAACCTCTGACAGCTGTTTTTTAGAACTCTGAAACAAATGTCTGTTTTGTATGTTAGGTACCACTGATTCAGGAGCATTAATTTCTGCTAAAGCACTGATAAATTTATTCCACCGCCTAGGTTTTTTAGCATCAGTTGTATGTATTTGTGAAGTAACAACTCTAAGTCATATATGTTAGACCCTTTAATGGGTACACCATAATATATAAATTCGTCATTATCATTCCAATCTGTAACACCAGCAGACCATTTTAGTTTGTTTAACAATATTTCAATGTTTTTCCGGGCATGTACAGAAGCACCATGTACTATGTCACTACAGTATGCTCCACTTGTAATGGACTCGGTTGTAACGTACATTCGATTGTAATGGACAAATTTAGCTTTTCAAATGCCTTTTCCTATTGCTTCAATGTTAAAATTAATGGTTTAAATGGACCAGTAATTCCATTTGTAACGTCTGCAGTTACCACCTTGTCTAATTGAACTCATTAAGTAATTAAGTACTTCAGCTGCCAAGGTATTTAATTTAATAGGCACTCACCCCCACACAGCAGGAAAATTAAAAAAAAAAAAAAGGGTAAATAAGCTATCACCGTGTCTCCTGCTGATAGCACAGCTCATTTTGGCCAGAGTTCAAAGAGAAGGCATCCCATGATTTTCGGCAAGGACAGGAAGAAGTCCCTCAGTTAGCAGACAAGTAGGCCACCTCTCTCAGACCTAGGATCCACACCACAAGTTAGGAACAGCGGGAGACGGGCAGAGTTCTCAGGGAGGCAGCAGAGCTCTCACCTCCTGCTGCACCAGTTACCCCCAATGCTCAACTGACACCCTTGTCATTGCAACCTTGTCATCATAACCAAGGAGCCGGTGTTTCCGATTCTCCAGCAGCGCTCCCTCCTCTTACTTCCGCCTTCAAGGTGAGTGTCCTAGGACCTTCAAAACTGCACCTACTTCACTATAAGTGCTCTGCCTGATGTTAACTTCCCTATGCTAGCTAAAAATAAGTAAAATAACAAAAATATCATTAAAATGCAGAAATGGATGTAGTGGACGCCGGTTGTAATGGACGAATTGCTAGTGGACAAAGTAGTCCGTTACAAGCAGCATATACTGTATATATGTCATCAGTGCCAGGTAGCAGTGTGTTGTCATCTTGTGGCTGCATTAGCTCATGTGGTGTCAAAGACAATGATAAGTTCGCAACATCTTTTTCACCCTGGCATACAACTGTGAGACAGCGTTGTAGCACATTCCCATATAATTTAGCCTTCTCATATTCAGAGAGGTCAGTCCTTTGAAGAACAGCCTGCATCTCAGCATCCAGCTGTTGTTCCACACTCTTTTTTGATAGTTCTTCAGGGGTGGATGACCTCTTAGCATGTCAAGCTGATATTTAGGTACCAAATAAATTTTTTGTGCATAATCCATGCCTGTCTCTTCTGCTTGATAGAAAGCTGGTTAAAAATGGTATAGCCACATTGAGCAAGGTGCCTATAAAACCCCCAGACTGTGTTACAAGATGTTTTTTATGTTTAACAGGCAGCTTTTTATTACTTAATTTTTTAACAGTGTTGCGTCTCCTCTTTAGCTTCCTAATCTGGTGAGTTGTGAGAGGTATATTCCCATTAATATCACTGAGTGCCACCTCAGCAATTGCTGCTATTAAATCATCAGACATGCTGACATGTCACAGTACTATGACCATCTGGCTACGATGAACAATTGAGACATCTCTTAACAAACCAGACCTTAAGTGGTATGATTCAGGTGTAGTGGCTTTTAAATCCACCAGAAGATAACCATAGGCCTCATGGGTAGCATCTTCAAAGACCTCTTCAAAAAAGTTGGTCTTTCCAGGATACATCTGGCAGGTCAGTGTACTCCTGTAGCTCTTATCTCTGGGATTTCTAAATAAGACTATATAATTTGGATTTAAATTTATGGTTCTGCTTTTTTTACCCTGGACAAACAAGTTTTGTGTGACATACAGTATACTAACAATTCTGTGATGGCAGTACTGTGTGAAACATTTTTGAATTTCATAGCTTTCAGATGCTGTTTCCATTAAGTCATCTACAATTAAAAGATTTACTTTTTGAAGTGGTAATAGTTTGTCATCTTGTAGAGTGCTAGGAATACCTTCTATAAATTTCAGCTGAAGAAATTTACTGCATTATTCGGTATACAAAGGTTGCCAACCACTATGACACCAGATAATATTTTCTGGAAATCTTGTTGAAGCATCGAGACCCACTTCCAACATGCTTTTAATAAAATAACCTTTCCCACAGTTTGACGGTCCAGCCAAAATACAGAAAAAAGGGTGCTGCAAACATATATCCATACCCATATCAGAAGCCATAAGGCAATGTTTTAAACTCCTCAGTTAAAACCCTTTTGTTTTAGACAACCCTGAAGGTTTTCATTTCTGGCCTGTTTTCAGTAGTGATGCTCTTTTTGTTTCTCACAATTTTTTTCAGTCCAGTAGTAACTGATTGTAAACCCAACACCTTCATCTGCACCACTGTCCTTGGTAAAATGCTCTACTAGTGATTTGAGACAGCTGTAGTTAACCTTTTTACTGTTAGCCATGTTTAGTATTCCGCCTTTTGCCTTTATACAAATTTTACCATTGGTTAGTTTGTAGCCATAGGTTTTAGGACCACCAGACACAAACTCCACAGTGTATTCACCATGTGGTAGTTCCCTGGTCAGATCATCCAAATAGCCACCCAGTGGTGGATCCCAATCACCCAGTCTGCTGACAAATATGACAGAGTCTGTATCATGGTGTAAACAATGGTCCTGCAGGCTTTCAAGTAAACTGTACAATTTAAGTTGAGCATAAGCTGTGGTAAAGGCAGCAATAACAACATCAATGTTAGTAGCGTTTGTGTAGTGATTTTCAGTGTATTTCCATTATACTGAAGCTGTATCATCATTGATAAAATACGGACCAGATACATGGTAGTGATCCGTGAAAAGGTACTGGAAGAGTTCTTCAGCATCCTTGATAAGGGCTGTGTTCATCAAGTTAGGTCACTGGCCAAATTTTCCCCACAAAGAATTCAAAAACAGCTTTGAAATCTGTCTTTGTGCTGGGTTATTTGCTATATTTTCTGATTCCAAAACAACACATTCCTTAGCATAGTACTGCCTGATTTATGCTTTACATTCTACATCAGAAGTACACCAGTTTGGATACCCTGAAGCTTCCTGTTTCCCTTTTAGGTGTAATTTAATATAGTCTGTAAAAAGACTGTCTGATCAATCTCAGTAGTGCCAGACTTCGTACACCTTGGCCACCTTATAACCTTTCTCAAAAGTGAGATTTAGCTCTTCAGAACACTATGTGCCCTCCAGAGATCATTGTTCATCTGAATGGGTGCATGTTTGTGACTGTTGAACTGTCTCAGCACATGTGCGACACAGTGTAAACACCAACTTTCCACCTATCCGGCTGGGCAGAAAGGGCAAAAAGAGACCATGGGGCGGATATACTTTTGCTTTCATAAGCCCAAAATTATTGTCTGAGAACCTTGACATTTTCATATATAACCACTGGGTGCCCTATGGGTTATGTCTTGAACTTGTTCACGTAAGGATACAAACTGGTAAAATCATAATAATGGATTGTCTCACTAGGCTGTGCACTGTAATATAAACACAGAGCATTTGTGCACCCTCCATAAAGTGATTCGCAGGGATCCATTGACTCTGGAAAATCAGTTACTTTCAAAAAGGCCTGCAACTTAGGATTCTCGCACACCAGCCATTTCCATTCATGCTCCCACATGACCCTTACGTTCATACCCTTTTCATTTCTGAGAAAGTTTAATTTCTTGATAGTCATGTAATATAGGTGCTTGTAAGTTGTGCCAAGCATTGGGTTAAACAAATCTTCAAAGCAACACACCCTGCAACCATGATAAAAGCAACCTAAAAACTCAAATGCTGTAGGGACACTGTTTATTAGAACATAACCATCAAAAAAGTAATTACCTACCTGCATGTCACCACCATTCAAAGCATGCTGTATGGAAATATTTTCTTGTTTGCTTATGTACATAAGCCACTGTATGACAGGTGTAGAATAACCCTTGCACTGGTGGTGGTAGTTGTCAGTGGGTATAATCCCTATGGTGTCTAGCTCTAAAAATTTAAATCGATACATGGCCATGCATACTGATGCTATAGTGATGTCCTGAAAGGGGTCAGTTTGACCCCTCTCCTCTGCAATGTCTTGAAACATTTCCTCTACACCATCTTGAAACATTTCACATGCCTGTTTTAGAATCTCTACATCTGACTTGCAGCAGTGTAATGCCTTTTTAAAATGAAATACGTCTTTTTTATGCAATTCATACCACTCCAAAAACTGTTTTTTTCATCTGCCATCATGTAATCTATATCAGAATCTTTGGGGTCAGGCATAGTCCCTACATAATTTTGATTTTCTGGTTTGTTAAAAAAGTGAGGAAAGAACCCCTTTACTCCATCAAAGCCCATCACATGTGGCATAGCAGCTAGTCTCATAGGAAGGAAATGCAAGCTGTCAATAAAATGGATTATTAACCGTGTTACAGTTACAGACATCAATTTACTTCCCTGAGTTAATAACTCCACCTCCAGTTTCTCTTTTACAAGCTGGTTTAAGATGAAGTGGCTGTCATTCCCCTTTGCATTATACAAACATATGAAGAAGCCAGCAGAAGGAGGCCATTTAGTCTATTAAGTCTGCTCGTATTGCAGGGTACACAGCTTGAGCTAATGTCCCTGCCCTCCCTCCCCACTCCTTCCATCCTTCCTACCCATCATTCTTACCTTCCATCTATGCCTGTTCCAGCCCCTCTTAAAGCTGCCCACTGTCTTCAACGAGGTGACCTCTTCTGGCAGTGCGTTCCAAGTGTCCACCACCCTTTCTGTGAAGAAGTGCTTCCTGACCTCCCTCCTAACCCTGCAACCCTCCAGCTTAAGACTGTGTCCCCTTGTGATATGGTTGCCACTCAGCTTAAAGAGACTCTCCTTATCAACCTTATTTATCCCTTTCAAATACTTGAATGTCCCCTCTCTCTCTCTCCTATCTTCCAGGGAGTGCATGTTCAGTGCCCTCAACCTCTCCTCATATGCCTTGCCCTGCTGACTGGCTATCATCTTTGTTGCCCTCCTCTGTACCTTCTCCAGCAGGTTAATGTCCTTTTTGAGGTGTGGGCACCAGTATTGAACTCCATACTCTAGATGCGGCCTTACTAGTGACCTGTACAAGAGCAGTATAACCTCCTGTCTCCTACTACTGATCCCCCTAGCTATGCATCCCAGCATCTTGTTTGCTTTATGAGCTATAAAGGTGTACCCCTTAAACCCTTTTTGGATAAACTTTTTTACAAACTGTGCAGCACTGTAAGTGCCTTCAAATTCTCACTTGTGACCTCTTTCAACGGCATAGATATAATTAGGAATATGTCTAGAGTCACCAGCGCTGACATCTTGCATGCATTCAAAATCATAAAATATATAGCTGCTTGAACATGGTGGTATTTTTAACGGCTGACTATAACGTAAGTGGGGTTCAAAAGGGTGTACATCTGTAAGACAGTTATGCCACTTTTGCCAAAAACAAAGATGTACATCTTCCTTAGGTTTTCCACATGATTTGCATAATTTAGTTAAATGACAATGGGGGTGTGTCAATTTATGCTGTCTGTAACAGTCTGTGGAGCTGCAGTGTTTATTGCAATCAGGGCACTGTACCACCTCACTTTACACTTCACTGCAGCCAAAGGATCTGCATGCATGGCACATGTTAGGGCACGTGTGTGAACCTTTGTGTGCAAAAAAGGCATGACAATGCTCACACGCATTTCTGGCACAAGAAAAGCCTTTGAGGTTTTTAATACATAATAATGGTTTTCATGTAAAAGCATAAAAACAGTATTAACCTGATAATTAAGAGAACTCACAAACTTCTGCCATGCACTGACTTTGTTCATAAAGTAAACAAAGATGGTCATATTTAGCTCTGGCTCATATAGGTGTATGTAATGCAAATCTACAAGTGTGTGTTCCGACAAGCCTACCCTGTTGTGTAAATCTGTAGCGGGGTGTGTCAATTTATGCTGTCTGTAACAGTCTGTGGAGCTGCAGTGTTTATTGCAATCAGGGCACTGTACCACCTCACTTTGCACTTCACTGCAGCCAAAAGATCTGCATGCATGGCACATGTTCGGGCACATGTGTGAACTTTTGTGTGCAAAAAATGCATGACAATGCTCACCCGCATTTCTGGCACCAGAAAAGCCTTTGAGGTTTTTAATACATAATAATGGTTTTCATGTAAAAGCATAAAAACAGTATTAACCTGATAACTGGGAGAACTCACAAACTTCTGCCATGCACCGACTTTGTTCATAAAGTAAACAAAGATGGTCATATTTAGCTCTGTCTCAAATAGGTGTATGTAACTCAAATCTACAAGAGTGTGTTCTGACAAGCCTACCCTGTTGTGTAAATCTCTAGCTTTTGCTAATATCTGCTGATCAACTAATTGTGTGTTTAGCAATGCAGTTAAACTAGCTGCAAAGCATGATGTGTTACTTTGATTCACAATATTGACTAGGTGCCTTGCTTTTTGCTTTACAATGTGACTAGATTCTGACATCTCTGGAAACACCTCCATGCACATTTTGCACAACTGTCACAACCAGCATTAATGTCTCGTTAGCACACATCTCCATCCTGCTGTTTAATAAATTGGCTATATGTTCTAAAAATACATCTGCATTTAATTCATTTGGGTTCCAATGTAATGAGTACACGGTCATTTAAGCTATCACAACTCAGGTGTAGCTGTACAAAATCATTACTATCCAAAGTGGGCCTTATTCTATCCAACAACTGTTGCACAGCTGTATGAATTGCAGAATAGTATTGGTCTATGGATGTTATTTGGTCTAGGCTGGCAAAGCGGAACTACTGGCGATACTTAGTGCCATTAAAATTATTTCTGGATACTTCATATTCATTTATTAATTCTAAATACACAGGTTCTGGTATATCATTGTCCCTCACCTGCTGGACACCTTGAATACACATGTCTTCTTCTTCATGGTATGAGGTACCACCATCCCCTACCTGCGTGTCTTCAGGTGTGCTGTTTTGAGAGGGTCCCATACAGTCCTCACATCCTGTCAGATCCATACACACATCAGAATTATCACTCTGCAACTCATTCACAGTTTTCACTCATACAACATGCAGTTTTACATTCATTATTTTCTTGGTACTCAGGAGACTGGTGGCTTGATAAACACACAGGACAATCACACACATAACATCGTGTGAAAGACCCTGGTTTCCCATGGTTATGCTGTGGTGGCTCGTGTCTGTGCCAGGGGCTCTGCTATTTTTTCATTCTGCTACAGACGACCAATATATTTTTAGCCCTTCTGATTGTACTACTAATATACTGGTTCACTATATTATGCCTGGTGTTTCTGGTGACCCTTCCTTGTTGAATAATTCTATTAATAATTTTATTACACTCATTTTGAATAGTACTCATTTTTGCACCACCCACAGCTAATTTTTGAATTAGTTTCCTAGTACCCACCATTTTTGGTATACCAGTCACAGCTAACAGAATTATTTATAGTTTTAAAATTGACTTTATGACTTTGATTCTGCGAGGCTGACCACCTTAATTGCGTTATTAGGAATTTCAAATATTAGATTACAATCAGCAGGTATCTGTACATGTGTAGAGACCATCACAGGTATACCAAAAGGGTCTAAATTGTAACTATATGTATACACAAGTGTACCACTAGCTGGGCCTTTAACATGTGGTGATGCTTTTTGAGGTATCAATGTTCCAGGAATAATTATAGGGTCAGCTTTACTCACACACACACAGCTGATGATTTACTGCATAGCAGCTCTGCAGTTACACTATCAGTGGCACAGTCTAATATAACAGGTGTTTGTGTTCGTTTATTATTATTACATTTACAGCATCTCTTAACCCCAATCCCTATATGGCAACGGTGTTCACGTTTTGAACATTTGTTGGTAGAAGGTGGATGGCCAGTCCTTAAAGACACACAAGGTGGGACTGAAGAAAGTTTAAAAATGGCATTATTCTTTTGGGCTGCTGCCGTGGTTGCAGGCACTGAGTGTGGAGTCGGTCCGGTATTGTTAATAGGTCTCTTTTTCTGTCTGGATGGCCTTGAATGTGCGTGATGACTTCTTGCAGACTTTTGAAATACAGCTTCTGTATGATTAAAATCTATATCATCTAGTAACAAAAATTAAAGAACATAAATATATCAACCCTATACATCATATTGACTACATCCTGGATGCAAACATGCAGTATGGCAGCATATTAAATAGTTTGCTACAATGAACCACACAGAATTAAAAACTGTAAAATCAGGAAAGCTATGGGGTTTAGAAACATTGCCATGCCCAAACTTCTTAACAAATATTGTGCAAACATATGGCCATATATATTACTTTTTTGTTACAAGAACGCATGCTGAATTTACAAAACAAGAAAATATTTACAAACATCGCCACATCTGTCCCTTATTCATCTACAGCACAGTAAAAGTATGCAATTATTTTCAGTTAATGCACAACACTATTGGAAACTTTAACACATACGTACTGCTTCGTCTTCATTAACTGATGTTTTTATATTTTCAGGTGAGGACTTCAGTTGCCCAGTTTCTGTTAAAAATGAAAACAGTATATATGTCACCACTAACCAAATAGTGTTTTCCAAGCATACTGTGGATAGTCAAACAGCTATGATGTCTTTACACATTTAAAAGTGGTATTTAGCTACTTTTAAACTTTGACAGATTTTTTCATCTGTCTACAAAGAGTAGTACCTACTTAAACCGCAGTGGCATTATATTGGATACTTAGACACATACCCACTGTTTTGTTCTCTTTAATCAATGTTATATTTTCAGTTGTAGACTCCGGTTGCCCAGTTTCTGTTAAACATCAAAATGGTATATATGTCACCACTAACCAAATAGTGTTTCTCAAGTATACTGTCAAACAGCTATTACTTCTTTACACATTTAAAAGCTGTATTTAGGAAGTTTAAAATATCTAACATATTTTTTCATCTATCTACAAAGTGTAGCTGGCAATAAATCAATTTTCTAGAGGGTTTGGCACCATGCGTATACATTGATAGGAACAGATGAGCAAAATGTATATTAACAAACCTTTATATTATTGCTAACCTTGTAGCTGTCTATGAATTAGACTATGGCTCACAGTACTGTAAAGTGGTTACGACAATCTCAGATAAATTAATTACTATACAACACACCAAAATGTAAGCAACATAGGCAGAAAATCCATTTATGTGAATGTTCTCATGCAACGCAATTATAACATGGCAAGACAGAGGGGCACCATGATCTTGCCTGGACTTGTTCACATAATTAAGACTTTGGTACATTTAACTGGACATACCATATGTAGTATGAGTGCCTGCAGAAGAGTTGCTTAGTATACACAGGGCCAGCAAACCTGAATTAGGAAAACTTAGTTATAATAAAATAAGCATGATTTTAAGCACTCAAAATATTAAAAACACTAAAATAAAGTGCTCTCACCATCATCTCCTTGTTGGCCTTCTGATTCTAGAACAAGATCATGAAAGCCAATCTGAGAAAACTGTTTTGCAAAATAATTCGCCATTTTAATGTCAAGATAACAACAGTTCTTACAAGCTATAAGTTTTCAAAAGCTTACCAAAGGTGGCTTCAAAGTGGTAGAGACTGGTGCAGTCTAAATTATCTCCTTTTAAATGGTCCAAGGGCCTGTGACATGCCCCAAGCATTGTACAGATTGACAGCCTATGTAACAAAGACCAGTGATGACCAAAAAAAACTCACTGATTAGTAATCAATACATGAATACACAGAAGTAGTGGGAGTTTATGGCCCCCCAAAAAATGCATTTTAGCTGAAAAAATTTTTATAAGCAGTTTTAATCTAGTATAAAAATGTGTTATGGAGATCTTACACACATTCCCATCTCTAACCATTTTATCTTGTAGAACAGTGACCAATTAAAAAAATAAACATGACACATTTAAAACCATTCTCCAGTGCATTAAATAAAAGTCAAGATCTGATGTGGTATTAAAATGCCTCTCAGGATTGGGAGGAGGTGAGTGGCTTAGCTAATATGATGCTTTCATGTTTAAATGTTATTTTCAATAGATTAAAACCTTATTTTACATGTAAAATAATGATTTAATTTAAACCTTGCTATATTGCAATACACATTCTTAGTTTAGGCTGACTATGAGAGCCAATTTCTGGAGCTGCTTAACTAAGAGTCACTCTCATGAAAGTTAGTTTACTGTATGTGGTTGCAACAAAAAAGTCAGAGTTAGATATGTTTGCCACTCATTTTATCAGAGTATTTTGATTATATTTAACATGCCATATCTGTGTGTGTGTGTGTGTGTGTGTGTGTGTGTGTTTTACAATAAAATTCACTACAGCAAGGAATTCATTGTTTAACCCTTTTCATTTTGTTTTAAAGCCAGAAAAAAATGACTAGTTTTAAGGGTTTACATTACACCTATAAAAAGCCTTTTCATTTTGTTGCTCTTTCTGTATACTTGATAACTCCATAATGTTTTTAGCCATCATAACCCCTAGCTGCTGTAACAGATGTGTGTTATTTTGAATTTTGTGGTGACTTCTATGACTCTCCAGTTAAAAAAATGGTAACAAACAAAAGTAAATAAATTAGGGATCCAGCTTTTGAGCCATAAATGAATAGTATTTTCTTAAACTTTCCCAAGCTTATCAACCATCATCTTTTAAAGTTTGAAAATGTATTTTGTTTTCTGGGGGGAACTTCTGTGACTTTTCATCTTAAAAGAATGGTAGCAGACAAAAGTAAAAAAATTAGACATCCAGCTATTGAGCCATAAATAAATAGAATTTTCTTAAAGTTTCCCAAGCTTATCAAGCAACCTTCATCTTTTAAAGTGAAACTCAGGCCACTGTTGTCATAGCATATAGACTGCACATATACCATCAGCATTTTATATTTTTTATTTATTTTAGTCTTTGGTAACTGGGTAAGGCCCACTAGGCACAAGTGCCTGTTTTCAGGGGTGACCTGGGAGCACTGGGCATTTAAGTGAGTTGCTCAGAGTCACACAGTATGCAAGTGGGGGTTGTGAGAATCAAACCCAGGTCTGGTCTGCTGAATGTACCAAGCTTATTTACAGCTTATTACTCTAACCTCTAGGCTATACTACCAGCCCATTCATTTCTGCTTGGAGTTTGAAACACACACACATTTGCTAATCAGCTTCAAGCAAGGCAGCTTGTGTTTATTTTAGGTAACAACACTAAAAAACATTTGTAGAGTTTGGATAAAATTAAGCTTTTAGATACATACACAAAACAATATTTTATATAGGGATATTGCTTTTGATATTCTGTAAATATTTTGCAGCAGGCCAGAACTTTTGTAAATCAGATTAGCCAGTATGATAACAGAAACAAAATAAGTTGTTTTTATTATGCAGGTGACAACAATTTCAAAAGCATTGTGTATGTTGGGAGAGAACAGTTACTTACAGAAAGAAGCACTGCTCCATTTACAAAACTGAACTAAAATTATAAGGTACAATTGAAACACTACAGCCACATTAGACTGAAAAAAGGAAAAGGAAAATTATGAAACATGAGAAAAAGCCAACTGTTGAATTCCCCTTGTTACTATACTTACCCCAAAATGTGCAAAGCAGCATTTTAAAAATACACGCTTTTACTACACAGCCTTGTTTTTAATCAAATGTAAACGTTTCACACAATCAGAGTCATTACCTTTTTATTAATTCACAGAAAATATACAACAAGTCCCATTTGGACCATCTGACATGCCCTGAAAAGCCTGAACAAGCCCAAATTTGCCCAACCCATAAGTGCGTCATAATACCACACCAGACAAGGGGGTGCATTATATCTAGGGTGGGAACACTACATAACATCCAGCACAGCAGGAACCTTGTCATTGGCACACAGGGTGGGGCTACGTTATATCCTGTGCAGTCAGAAGCAGAAGTGACGTGGGGTGGGGGCTATGTCATTCCCGGGGGGTCATTAAAAAGCCATCAATCATTTTGTCACTTAGTGTGTACTAATAATAAAGATTAATATACAAGTTAGCCAGCCTGGGAGTGGGTCCCAAGATGACAGCCTGGGTAAAGAATTGGCTGGAGACTAGGACACAGAGAGTAATAGTAAATGGAGTCCACTCAGAAGAAAGGAGGGTTACTAGTTGGGTACCACAGGGTTCAGTATTAGGACCGGGTCTCTTCAATGTCTTTATAAGCGACATTGCAGAGGGACTGGAAGGAAAAGTATGTCTCTTTGCAGATGACACAAAGATCTGCAACAGAGTTGATGCACAGGGTGGGGTGGAAAGGATGAGAAGGGACTTGGCAAGGTTAGAGGAATGGTCAGATGTATGGCAGCTTAGATTCAGTGCTAAGAAGTGCAAGGTAATGCACCTGGGAAACAAAACCCAGGGAAGAGTACACAATGGGGGTGAGATACTAACAACAACAAAATGGAAAGGGACCGGGGTAGATGTATCAGATGACCTAAAGGTGGGCAAGCAATGTGAGAGGGCAGCAAGGAGGGTTGGGGGATACTGGGATGCATAGGGAGGCATCACCAGTAGAAAACAGGAAGTTATTAACCTCTGTACAGACAGCTGGTGAGACCCCATCTGGAGTACTGTGTGCAGTTCTGGAGACCCCATGTCCGCAAAGACATAGACAGGATGGAAGCTGTCCAGAGGAGGGCAACTAAAATGGTGCAGGGTCTGCACCAGAAGACATATGAAGAGAGACGAAAGGAGCTTAACATGTATAGCCTCAAGGAAAGGAGGAGAGGGGGACATGATAGAAACATTCATGGACCTCAAGGAATCAACAAAGTCCAAGAGGGTAGCATCTTTCAAAAAAGGGTATGCAAGAACAAGAGGGCACAATTTGAAGATAGAGGGTGGCTCAGAGGTAATTTAAGGAGGTATTTTTCACAGAGAGGGTTGTGGATGCATGGAATGGCCTTCCGGAGGAGGTTGTGGAGTCAAAATCAGTGGTGGAATTCAAGCATGCATGGGACAGTCATAAGGCCATTCTAGGGGCTGGGGGTAGGAAGAAGTAGGCTGCTGGTTAACTAGGATCTGCAGCTTATCCAGTAGGTAGGGAAATGGGCAGACTGGGTGGGCCAAGCGGTCCTTATCTGCCGTCAAATTCTATGTTTCTATGTTCTATGTTTCTATGTCACTGATATGTACAGTATATATGTATGTATGTATGTATGCTGGTACTAGTTCTGATAATAGTCCGGTTTGGGGCTCTATCAGCTGGATTGCTGTACTTTCATGTTTTATACACATTGTAATGATTGTTGACAACTTGAAAAATAAAAATAAATATATTCTTTTTAGTTGTCTATCCTGAAAAGTCTAATATATTCAATGTATGTAACCCTCGTCTAGAACAAAATACTGCATTGTTTAAACATATTATGTTATTTGTTATTTTAAAATGTGTCTTTTTAGTTGTCCATCTTGAAAAGTCTAATATCTTCAATGTATGCAACCCTCCTCTGGAACCAAATACTGTATGGGTGATTGTACTGGCTCGGGGTGGGACGGCCTGTGATGCCTGTGTCCTCAAGTTGGGACTGGTGCTGGAGGCCAGGAGAAGAGGAGTGTTGTTTATCCTTTTTGTTCTTTCTTTGTATGCCACTGACATAATGAGTTCCCACTACACCCAAAAACAAACCAGAGGGATTGCTGATATCAGCATGGATAACTCAGATGGATTAAGTGTTGTAAAAAGTAAAGTAACAGCCAACAGTAGTAAAAAACTGTGTGAAACAGTAGCCAAGGATGAAACTGGATATAAATAGATGGATGTTACCATCTTGTGACCCTTGACCCCATGATCAACCAACTAAAATGTAAGAGATCCTGGTAGGGACATAGGCACTTGAGAAGAAAGCAATATAGTGCTTGGCATCCTTTTGTAGCTACTGACTGAGCCAGAGTGTAAGTGACAGGCAATACGGGACTAAAAGAGGAGGAAACTGAGCAGAACCCTTCCCCAAGCCTACGAGGAGCTCATGGCACTCCTTTCCAAGTGTTTGGGGAAGAAACAAGTACTGAGAAGGAGAGCTGAGGGCCTAGCCAGACCTCAGAACCAGAGATCTCGGTGTGAGCTGAATCCAGTTACTGGAAGTTCCCTCCAAGTTGAGAAGAAGTGCTGCGTGTCCTGAATAACTGTAAGAGACCAACTCTGCTGAAGCCATTTGCAGACTGCTGCAATCAGTGGTGAGAACAAGACATTCTACCCTGTCTGGTAGAGATGAGGGTGAGTAGGTGGTCAGGAGCTTGTCTCCAGGGTACTTTTACCCTTAGTCGAGTGAGTACCCCCTGGAGTGAGGCAGGGTAGCTCACTGGTGTCAGTCATTCTGAACTTGCCAGACTGCCACATGCTGTTGGAGAGGAAAGGGAGCTGTAATGCAGGGATTGGAACTAGCCTTGGCCTACAACCACCTGCTGCTGTGACATCATCCATCCAGAAGTGTTTGAGAGTGGTTTCCACTGGTATAAGACGTGAGTACTGGCTTGCCAGCAGGAAACTGTAGCTGCTGTTTGAATTTTCCATGTTGGATTACATTTTGTGTTGGTTTACGAATTCTGCTATAAAGAGTGCTAGCGAATACTCAGTTGGGTGGGGGTAAACGCAAGCTTACATCTCTGTAAGAATAGTCAGTTGGGTGGGGGTAAACGCAAGCTTACATCTCTGTAAATGCACCAAATCAAGATCTTGGGTACCGCAACATCAGGCCTGCAACAGTGTTTAATTTACCTGGTTGGCCAGTAGTTAAAACAGAACTAAAGTTAAAGAAAGTGGTTGCTTTGAAAGTTATGTGGAATTGTGGGATCTGCTACTGAGGGTAGGGGAGGCCCTACAGTACCATAGGCTTCCTGGAAATCTTGTATGTGAGGATGTTGGGAGACCTACTACACCATTTGAGCAGAGAGGCCTGGACTTCAGAGAATGCCAAGCTTGGGGTGATGCACTTGAAAATTAGTGAAAGTGGTAATTGTGTTGATATTGCAAAAATTATTACTAAAACAGTTTCGCATACCCCCATTCTCTTTGTAGGACCTGTGTTGCTGACTAATAAATATAGAATAATGCATGGGGAAGTGTGTGTAATGAGGATTTTATGCACACCTGAGGTGTGTGATGCCTCATAAACCCCAAGAGTGAAGCTCGAGGGATTCATCAAGGCATTGCACACACACCAAGAGTGTGCATAAAATCCAAGTTGACACACACTTTACCCTGTTTTATTTTTTTATAATAACTGGTTCCTTTGATTTGTTTTTGTTGGACAGGTACTTGTTGAACAGCCTATCGTCGGTCTTAATTTTTCTTAGAGTGTTTCTTTTTTCTTTCTGCTATATGAAATTTTGTCTTTCTAGGTCACTAGGCTGCTGAAATGGTGATGAATGTATCATTTTTTAGGTGGATAGACTGACATTAGTAGACCGCTGGCTATTTTTAATTTCTGTGAAAAGCGTGTCATTCTTCAGTGGCACACAAGTTAGATTCCCGCTTAGTGGTTTCAGTGAGGTTAGCACAATCAAGTTGACAGTGTGAGCTGACAGTGTGAGGAGCTAGTAGTGCTAGCATGAGAGTGATTTTAGAATTTTTGTAAAAGGTGCTTAATCAAACTCTGTTATACATAGGTGATCATACATACATGTGTTTAATCAAACTCCGTTATACACGGGTGATTTTACATGGCCATGTATAACAGAGTTTGACAGCGTCTGCCCACAGTTGATAATCATCATTAAGCAGTTATTATAGTCCAGTTGTTAGTTTCTACATTTTTTGTGTGTGAGCATATTATTAGTGATCTACCCTTATTGGTACAAAAGTGCTTGAAATTGCAAATTAAAGTGTAAATAGCACAGATTGGTGTCCAGGTGGTGTCCGACAGGTATTGGGGAAGGGGTTGATACTTCATTTCAAGGGGCAGTATTCTATTAATTTTTCAGGCCCACTATCTCCTTCTCTGGGTGGAGGAACTTTGCTATTCCCCTTGTTCCCATTCTAAACCAAACCCCCCACAAGAGGAGTTTAACAAGCCCAGGCCCCTCAACCTTGCTTGTCCTCCATGGGTGCAAGGCAGGAGTAGTAACTAAGAAAGGTACACCTGTAACATCAACATGGCAACCTGGGAACATCTTTGGAGGCACTGCTGGGGTGTCCTGTTTACTAGCCGGATACATCTGGGACTGTTGGAATAGTGAAAACCACCCCAAATAAAATGTGGAAAATGGTGAAAAATGTTAAATATTTTGGAAAACCTTTGGGAAAATTCAGAAATTCAAAAAGGCATGTAAGGAAATTGGAAAATGGTTTCTGCAACACAGTGTGAACCCCAACAATGTGTTGTTGGTCAGTAACATTCCTGGGGGGGGGGGCACCTCTGTGTTGTTGTCTGCATAGGAAGATGAATTGACTGGGCTTGGTAAGAAGAAAATACAGCATGTGGTGTACTTACCTGAGAAATGGACCCTGAGGGAGGGTTGGTGGTCTTTATCGCTGAAAAATCACTGGACAGGATAGATGGGCATAAAGCTCCCTCCTGTATGTATTTCCTATGTTCTTATGAGTTTATTTGTGGAAACTGGAAAATATCTTATTGTTATGGAACTGTCTGCATCCTTCATACCCAATGAAGATGAAGTTTGGCATCTTTATAGCATTTTTCAATCACATGGATGCGGTGTGCATATTTATGGAACACATGCAAACAGAGGAGAGAAAGAAGTAAGTGGCTCAGCTGGGACTTGAACTCAGTCTACCTGGAATATCATTCTGATCACGCTAACCAGCTGTGCCAACAAGCACGCATCCCTCTTTTTCTCTAATGCACAACCTGGTGCTGCACAAAGAATTACTTCATTTTTCAATCACATGGGTGAGGTGTGCATATTTATGAAACACATGCAAAAAGAGGAGAGAAAGAAGTAAGTGTTCAGCTGGGACTTGAATCCCACCACCCAGAATACCATGCTGGTTGCGCTAACCAGCTGTGCCACCAAGGCAACTGGAACCTGGGCTGTTCCAGAGCACACAGTCTGTCTCTAATGCACAGCCTGGTGCTGCACAAATAATTACTTCACTTTTCAATCACATGGCTGCACTGTGCATATTTATGGAACATATTTATTTATTTATTTATTTATTAAACATCAGTTTACAACCTTTGAGCCAGAGGCTCATTTACAAAGGCACCTCGTCACAGAGAGGACAAAACAGTGATAACAAACAATTACAGGTTAACAGTGTACAAGATTTGAAGGAACATGAGTACAAAAAATAGTTACAATTTTCAAGGTTACAGGATTGGCATAGTTCACGTAGGTTGAGAATAATTAGTTCATCAGGCAAAAACAGAGGAGGGTCTATACAGTGATAAGCTTAGTGGAGTCAAGCAGAGAGGTAAAGGGAACCAAATATAGAGGAAGTATAGGTTGAGTGCAGCCACTCGGGGAGCTTTGTCAGACGATTGAGTAGGAGAAAGCTTAGAAGCAGCCACATACAAAGGGAAGAGAGAAAGAAGTAAATACCTCAGTTGGGACTTGAACCCTGGCTGCCCAGAATACCATTTCAGTCGTGCTAACCAGCTGTGCCACCAAGGCAACTGGAACCTGGGCTGTCCTGGAGCACACATTACTCTTTCTCTGATGCACAGCCTAGTGCTGCACAAATAATTACTACATTTTTCAATCACGTGGGTGCAGTGTGTATATTTATGGAACACATACAAACAGAGGAGAGACAGAAGTAAGTGCCTCAGCTAGGACATGAACCCAGGATGCCCAGAATGTCATTCTGGTCACACTAACCAGCTACACCATCAAGACAACTGGAACCTGAGCTGTCCCAGAGCCACATTAGTCTTTCTTTAATGCACAGCCCGCTGCTGCACAAATCATTACTTCATTTTGCAGTCACATGGGTGTGCTGTACATATTTATGGAACACATACAAAGAGAGGAGAGAAAGAAATAAGTGCTTCCACTGAGAGTTGAACCCCGGCTACCTAGAATACCATTCCGGTCACTCTAACCAGCTATGCCACCAAGGCAAATGGAACCTGGACTGTCCCTAAGCACTCATTACACTTTCTCAAATTCACAACCTGGTGCTGCACATATAATTACTTCATTTTCCAATCACATGGGTGCACTGTGCATATTTATAGAATACATACAAACAGAGGGGAGAAAGAAGTAAGTGCCTCAGCTGGGACTTGAACCCAGGCCACCCAGAATACCGTTTCTGTCACATTAACCAGCTTTGCCACCAAGGCAACTGGAACCTGGGCTGTCCCGGAGCACACTGCACTTATATGATTGAAAAATGTAGTAAATATTTGTGCAGCACTAGGTTGTGCATTAGAGAAAGAGTAATGTGTGCTCCGGGACAGCCCAGGTTCAAGTTGCCTTGGTGGCGCAGCTGGTTAGCATGACTAGAATAGTATTCTGGGCAGTCTGGGTTCAATTCCCAGCTGAGGCACCTACTTCTTTCTCTCATCTGTTTGTATGTGTTCCATAAATATGCACACTGCACCCATGTGATTGAAAAATGAAGTCAATATTTGTGCAGCATCAGGTTGTGCATTAGAAAAAGAGCAATGTGTGCTCTGGGACAGACCAAGTTCCAGTTGCCTCAGTGGCACAGCTGGTTAGCACAACTGGAATGATATTCTGGGCAGCCTAGGTTCAAGTCCCATCTGAGGCACTTCTTTCTCTCCTCTTTTTGTATGTGTTCCATAAATGTGCACACCGCATCCGTGTGATTGAAAAATGAAGTAATTATTTGTGCAGCACCAGGTTGTACATTAGAGAAAGACTAATGTGTGCTCCGGGACAGCCTAGGTTCCAGTTTCCTTGGTGGTGCAGCTGGTTAGTGTGACCAGAATGGTATTCCAGGTGGCCTGGGTTCAAGTCCCAGCTGAGGCTCTTACATCTTTCTCTCCTCTGTCTGTATGAAGACAATTATGATTTTTTTGTAAAGTAGTCCCTGTACTAGTATGCTTGGCAGTAGAGAGCACTGCTGTTATTTTATGAGTATTTTTTTGTGCATTTGATGTTTCTTTCCTGTACTCTGAATTCACCCCCCCTTCACCTATCCACTCACATGCTGTTTGATTTTTTTTTTGTGTACTTCTTTTGATCAGGACCAGGAGTGGGAGCACAGTAGAGAAGAGAGGTACTAGCATGCCATCTGGGAAAGATCTGTCACAAACCCACTCCTGGGGGTCAGGCCCACTGAGTTCACAGTACTCACACTTAAGTGTAATCCATGATGGGGGAACAGGGATACCCTCATCGTCCTTTAGAATGCTCACAGAGGTCATGACTGCACCTCTGTCATGAGGATCCCAGGCATTTCTCTAGCTCTGGATAAGGGCACACTACCAGTCTTAAGTCTTGTGGCCAAATATGAATCATTCCTTGGCTATTTCACACAGGAGGAAGACCCAGATATCACACTTTCTTCTGGGTAGCAGCATAAAAACCTGATTTGGCCTTCTCCCTACAGGACGTGAAACAGCCTGGTTCAAAATCTTTGTAGACTCTGGTATTCTCCCTGTCCTTCCAGATGACCCTTACAGACCCTTTTCTCAATTTGGTTGCTTACGGTGTCCCCTCTGGCAAGAACAGTTTTCACAAATTATTAATAAACCTTCTAAAAGTCACATGTACAATATAAGAACTCTCACGCAGGCAGACTTTCTTTAGGAAAACAAAAGTTTTACTAAAATACTTAAATACAAGTAGAACTAAAAAGAGAATAGTAATTTGGGTTACAGTATACAGGAAAAGAAAATGGAAAATGTACAATAAAACACACTGACTGTTAGCTAATCTACCTAAGATATGAAGAGTTCAAAGTCCAGGGAATCACTGATTTGCAAAATATTGCAGTCTTTCTGTAGCAGCCTTTAGCTCTTAGGCAGTCTCTGTGCTAACAGCTGCTCACTTGTAGCCAAGAGAGTCCAAACAGAATGGCAAAATGGCCCTGAGTGTCTGTTCTGGGGAGTTTATATAGAAGACCACTCCCAGACCTGTGACTAAAGACTGGCCCTTCTGTGAATAAAGGCTGGTCCTTCCACTTTAGGCTACCGGGTGTCACTCTTGCCCTTTGCCAAAGTCTTGGCACTTAGAAAAAATGTCAGTGTACTGTGGGAACCTTTTCTGTCACCTCATGTCTAAGACCATTTCCCTTTTGATCTTAAGGGTTTACAACAGTGGAAATAGCTTCTCTCATCCTGGAATTTTGAACTGGCTTAATTTAATTAGTTATAAGGAAGATCCTGTAAGCTATATGATTATATAAGCTGATTTTATTACATTTGTTTTCCCTTGACCAGTTAACTTAGAAGTATGCTCTTTGATCATATATCCACAAGCTGTTTGACAAGAACTTGTCAGATTCCTACAAGCAAGACTGGCCTTATAGGTCTGAGGAAGGTCAAACCCCTTTTAAAAAATCCAGTCTTTTCTCTGTGTGCCTTTGCTGACACTGGCATATACATATACTTAGGATTACACACAAAAAAACATATATACAACAGAATTATATCTTCGCATAAGGGCTAGCAGCTGGGCAGCTTGCCACAGCTTCCTGATGCAGAATGGTAGCATGTGTGTGCCTACCACTTCAAAGATAGGCAAAATGACTGTCGGCTTACAGCTGGGTTTAGTGCCATAATTATCATTGCTTCTGGCTGGGAGAACATCTAAAAGAAAATAAAAATACTTTTTTGGCTAATCAGAACATAAGCAGGAATCAAAAGTAAATGCTACTCTGGAGGGAGGGGTTCTGACTTGTTTACTCACTAAGCGAGTAGGGAAAAAAATGACTGCCATTCAACCTTTTCAGATTCATGTGGAGACCTAGGCACAAGGGGATGGGTGTGAAGTGAGGCATGCCATTCCTGCTCTCTACTGGTACTTCATTTATAGTCTTGGGCAGGTACGGTGTTGGACGACTTCTGTGTTGACCCGCTACCACTAGCATGCCAGCTCCCCACATTCCCCCACCACGCCCACCCTTGTCTGGTTTGTGACTTATTGGTGATATTGGTCACATGATCAGTCACATGACTAGTCATGCCACCATTATTTCAATCTCCCATTTCCCCTTTGCAGCTTATTGTACTGTACCACTAGAGGTCACTGTTCCTTATCTTCTTGAGGAGTAACATTTCAAGCAATGTTTTCCATCTTTCCCTGATTTTCATCCCACATCTGATGTTTCTACCAGTCACCCTGATCCTATTTTGCTATTGTTAATACCCACATGGTACTCTCCTGGTGTGGGCCTCAAACTGGTGCCTCTTGGTATCTAGACCATTCTTTAGGCAGCTCTCCTCTCCTTCAGGTCATTCAGCTAGTTGAATACTACCTTCCCAAGTCATGTGTTATTCCTTTGCTTCCTGTGGTATTGCATACAGCATTTGTCAATCTAGAACTGGCTCTGAGTATTTTATTTAATGAAATCTTTCACCAGGAAGGCACACTGAGCAACAGATTGCTCATCTCCTAGTGCAGCCTGGGGGGGAATGGGTACAATAGAGATGAGACATTTTACATTCAAGTTACAAAGATCAACATAGCATACAATTAATTAAGGCAGTTGTTACAAACAGTGTTGCATACGTATGTAATTTGTGAGAACAATTAATAAGTGCAGTTGTACAGTAATAAGTGAACAAGTGCTATCGTGAAATAAGGGGTAATGGAGAAAGGAGATGAGATGACAGATAGTGCAGAGTCATGTCCCGGAGAGACCCTTTCAGGATGTGGGGAACCCTGCAAGAGGACAGGGGACTGGAGTAGGGATTGGGGGAGAGAGAGGGAGTAAGTGTGATTAACACCTAGAAGGGGAAATAAGTCCTGACCCAAAAAGAGAACCCTTCAGGATGCAATGGACCATGCAAGGGGGTAGGGAAGTTCAGGCAACTGTAAACCCTCCTGCGGTTAGATGGTGTAGTTATAGAGGGATAATGAGAGGGAGGGAATGAGAAATAACACCTGGGAGGGGATGAGGCCTGATCTAAGGAACCCTCCATGATGCTGGGGACCCTGCAAGGGGACTTGGAAGGCCAAGGAAAGGTAGATGGGGAAGAAAAGGTGGCAAGCCTAGGCACCATAAGATCCCTTCAGGTTGCTGAGAACCCAGCAAGGGAAGTGTGAAGGCTAGGGGAAAAGGGGACAAGAGTAGGGGAAGGGCAAAAGGTATGAGAACTAGCACCTAGGAGGGGCTAGGGTCAGTAGAGACAGTAGAGTCAATAGAGGCATTGGATAAATTCCAAAGGGGGACAAACAGTAAGAAGCAAGATGAAGGACATTAAGGCAGGTTATAACAGGAACAGTTAAGTGCAAGATAGTTGGAGAGGGCAGTGTTGATGGAATAGAGGTAGGAGGCGTGCCAGATTTGGGGATGTAGAAAGTTCCATATTTTAGGGGAAACGGTGAGAATACCCAGACTGGCTAGAGAGGGTGGAGCGGCGGGGGACAGCTAGTGTGCGAGTGTCAGTAGATCTGAGGGAGTGGGAAGGAGGAGGGGGTGTTATCAGTGAGGGGAAGAGGTAGGAAGGGAGTTCACCCAGCCAGTGTTTTGCAATGAATTTTGTGCAGTGTGAGAGGTGTCTATTTGTAAGGGAGGGGAAGGAAAGGGCACAGTAGAGTTCACAGTGGTGGGTGCAAGAGAAAGCATCAAGAGCAAAGTGGCAGAAGGAGTTGAATAGGGTGTCCAATCTGGTCAGGGAAGAGCAGCACCATAGACTACGACGCAGTAGTCAAAAATGTGGAGGATCATCTTCTGGACAAGCTCACACCTAGCCACAGGAGGGATGCAACTGCAGTTCCTGAACAAGGTACCAAGCTTGGGTGCAATTTTTTTCTGGATGGCATCAATGTGTCCAGAGAAGTTGAGGTGTTGGTCTAACCAAACCCCAAGGTATCTGAAGGATAAGGTGTCCTCAAGTAAAGTCCCATTAAGAGTGCGGAAAGTGGGCAGGGAGGGAAGCCTAGAGAGTGTCTGCCTTGTGCCAAAGGTCATGGAGACTGTCTTCTTGGCATTGAGGAATAATTGATGGTTTGTGAACCAGAGCTGGACCTTGTTGAAGTCATGCTGCAGGCTAGATGTAACTTCAGCTGGGCATGAGTCAGATGTATACAGGACAGTATCATCAGTGTACATGTGTATGGCGGAAGAGGCAGAGCAGACAGATCACAGGTCATTAAGGAAGATGGATAATAGAAGGGGACCAAGCAAGGAGCTCTGAGGGACACCAATGCAGATTGGGTGGGGTGGCAAGATAACATCTACGATCTTAACTGATTGGGTTCTACCAGTAAGGTAGGCCTTAAACCAGTTAGTGGCAGAAGGGGTTAGACCAGCAGATGAGAGGGAACTAAGGAGAAGGGCATGTAAAATGGTGTCAAAATCCTTGGCATGGTCGACAAATATGACTGAGGTGATTTGGCCATTGTCCATCCCAGAGAGGATGGAATCAGTGAGCCAAAGTAGGGTGGTGGTGGTAGTGTTTTTTCCTGAAATCAGATTGGGGAGTGAAGAAGGAGGTATCAAATAAAAAGATGAGTTGAGAGAGGACTAAATGTTCTCGTAGTTTGTCTAGGGTAGGGAGTAGCAAGATGGGGCGATAGTTGCCAGGGAATCAGGGGTCTCTACCTTTAAGTATGGGGAGGACCACTGCATGTTTCCCTGTGGCAGGGACATCAGAGGTTGAGAAGGAGAGATTTAAGATTCAGGAGAGGGGGTAGGCAATGGCCGAGGCTGAGAGAGAGAGGAGTTTAGGGCCAAGGTCATCTGGGGAAGATCCTTTTGAGGGGTTGATGGCAAGGAGGGCATTTAGAGTATCAGTGGGGGAGACTGAAGAGAATGAGAAGGAGGGGTAGAGGAAATAGGAAGTGGAGTGTTTTTTGGGGGGAAGATAGAGGGGCAGCTGTGACATTTGAGGGAGGAGGGGTAATTAAAGAGGGACTTCAGCAGTTTGGTTGCACAGGAGGTATAAAATGAGTTAAATTCTGCAGCTACAGCATGGGAGTCAGGTACAAGATTGCCATTTACTTTTAGCACTGGGGAAGGGGCCAGGACTGAGGGATAAAGAGGGCATGAACCACCTTTCAAAACTTGGAAGGGGAATTTATGTTAGTGAGGAAAGCATTTTTGAAGTAATCAGGCTTGGCTAGCCTTGTTGCCCTGGTACAGGCATTTCAGAGCTTACGGTAGTCCATGAGGTCACTAGGAAGCTGGGTGGATTTATGACACTTCCAGGCACAATCTCTGGCCCTAAGAGTTTTGGAGTAATCCACAGTATGTGGTTACCCCTAACCCTGGTTTGTTTGAGAGAGGCAAAGGCATTCCAATTTGCAAGGAATATTTATTTGAAGTAGGCTAGAGCTTTATCAGTAGAGAGGGAGGAGACTAAGGGAGACCAGTCAGAAAGAGAGAGGTTGTGCAGGAGAGGTTCAAGGTCTAGGGATCTGAAGGAGTGAATTTGCAAGGTTTTATGCAGAGATTTTGGTCTGTGAAATTTCCTGACAATGAATATTGGGTTGTGGTTACTGAGAGCATCTGAGAGGATGCCAGAGTTACAGTAATTACTCAGTGGGGGTTGGTGGTAAGAGCCCAGTCAATCAGGGAGTGACTTTATGTCTTATGGTTAGGGTGGGTGGGTTCCGAGATCAATTGCGAGAGGTGCATGGCTCCAAGATCATTAAATTTTTTGGATGTCTTGGGAGACAGTCAGTTTAAGTTAAGGTCACCCAAGATGTATAGTTCACCAGAGTGAGAAAGGGCTGTGATGGAGGTTATGAGGTTGAGAGCAATAGAAGGATGGGCATTTGGGCGACAGTAATTGCCAGCTATAAAGACGGGGAAGGGGAAGGGCAGAGTTAAATTAATAGCCAGTGCGTCATGGGATGCTGGGCTAGTGGATGAAAAAATAATAGAATATTGGAGAGAGGTAAGAACATACATGGCGACGCCACCACCTGTACTTGCTTGGTCTTGCCTCAGGAGGAAGTAGCCAGGAATGGAGACAGAGAGATCTGGGATTGTGCTCTTTAGCCAAGTTTCCATGATTATCAGTAAGGCAGGTTTTAGAGTGGCCACCATAGTTTGTAGAAGGTCGATTTATTTGCAACAAACTACATATATTTAGATTAAGGATCTTGAAACTCTTCGGGAGGACAGCGGGAGCAATAGAAGGGGCTGCGATGGATAATGGAGCATTCAGGGCAGGAGACACAAATGGACCAGAGTTGGGGTAAATATCTCTGCAGGAGAGCATGAGAGTAGGGGAGCAGGAGATGAAAAGCAGCAAAGAAGGGTGGGATAGTTAGTAATGAAACGAGGGATAGAGGGAGAATTTGACCATAGTTCAAAGGTGGGGAGGGAGTGATAGCGAGGATGTAAGTAGGGGACTCGAGATAGGAGGGTTTAGAGGATGAATTATTTGGCATTTGCAAGTAGAGACCAATTGGAGGAGTTAGGAAAAGTACTAGGAGTAGAGAAAGGAGGAGAGAGGAGAGAAGGAATTTCATGCTGCAGGGCATGATATGTGTAACAGTATGATCTCTATATAAGAGCAGGAATTCTGGAAGTAGGGATAAGAAAAAAGAGAAAAAAAAGATGGTAGGGCAAGGTGAGGGGTGCTAGGTCTAATTGTCTTTAATAAATGCTTAAAGAGAGCAAAGAAGAGGTATCTATATGAACAATAGGCAGGGATCACCTTAGCTAAAGAGTGTGTCCCTTTAGCGGTAGTGTTGTATAACTTGCTAATGGGAAAAAAAAAGTAGCTGCAGCTGAAAGCAGAGCTAGATAGAAGCAGCTGCCTGGAAAGAGTTTGGGGCAGAGATGGTGACTGTGGCCAGCCGGTAGGAACACTGGAGCCACAGCCCTAGCAGTAATGCCTGCTCAGGGGAGTCCTGGACAGAGTTCAGGGCAGGCAGGCAGAGATGGTGACTGTGGCTGGCTGGTAGGAATGCCAGAGCCACAGCCCACAGGGCAGTCCTGGAACAGTGGTATTGCATACAGCCTTTGTCAATCTAGAACTGGTTCTGAGTAGTACTGCATGCAGCCTTTGTCAGTCTAGAACTGGTTCTGAAACTATCCACACGTTTTACCACTTGCAGATTATACAGGGTTGCCACTAGAGGCACGCTACTCTTCACTATCATTATACCTGGCCCTTCATATTAACATTATCTTAAACTAATTAGTTTACAAACAGTAGTCTTGTGCGTATATTTATGGCAGAGGAAAGATTACTAATATGCGGGTGGAATGAGAGGTTAGGATCGAAGGTAATGCCCAGGTATTTATATGTGTAGACCTGTTCCAGTGGGAGGAGGGCTTTGGAAAGGATTGTTAGCTGGGCCTTGTGGTCCTTGTTCTGCCAGTGTGAAAGGAGCATAGATTTAGTCTTTTTTACATTGACCACAAGTCTGTGGTCAGTGAACCAGTTTTCAACTTGATTGAAGGCAAGTTGTAGGGAAGACTGCAGGATAGTGGGATCCGAGTGGGAGGCATACATTACTGCGTCATCTGCGTAGAGCAGAAGGTTACATGGACAGGATTTAGGCAGGGTATTCAGGAAGATGCTGAATAGCAATGGGCCAAGGATGGAGCCTTGGGGTACCCCTGAGCAGACTGGTAGAGTGGGTGAGAGGGTGCTGTGTATCTTCACACATTAGGACCTATCTGTGAGGTAACTTCTGAACCAGGCGATGGGTCCAGGGGACAGGCCAGAGTGGTGAAGAGTATTTAGGAGCAGGGTGTGGGAGACTGTGTCGAATGCTTTTGACAGGTCAATGAAAATGGCTCCTGCAAGCAGCTTTTTATCTAGGGCATTATGCAGCGAGTTGGAGAACTCTAAGAGGGCAGTGGTTGTGCTGTGTCCAGCTCTAAAACCATGCTGTTCCCTACATAGGACGTTGTGCATAATTGGATAATCTGTGAGTTGGGTGGCAACGATTTTTTCCAGAGCTTTTGAGAGGGGAGGGAGTATAGAGAGAGGCCTGTAGTTGTTAGGTAATGTGGGGTCCCCACTCTTTAGTGTAGGTGTGATGGTGGCCACCTTCCAGTCATTTGGGAATTGCCCTAGACATAGGGAGAGGTTAAGGAGATCAGTCGGGGGGAGAGCATCGAGTCAAGTGCCATAGTAAGGATTTTTAAGTCAAATGAGTCTTTGCAATAGTTTGAGCCCCCATGGCTTTTTTAAGGTAGGAACTTGCTTCATTCATAGTAATAACCCTAAGATAGAAGGGGGGTTGGCATTGCTGGGATTAGGGGTTTTAGGGGTGGGGTCAAAGAAGTTGTTAGGCAAAACTGCGCTTAGATCCGAGAAAGCTGCATTTAGGCCATTGGCGATGGTGAGTGGGTCTGAGGTAATACATTTGTTTATATTTAGTTGGAGGGGGCATCCTGGACTTTCCATTCAGTTTCTTTAGGTTGTCCCAGAATAGTCTAGCATTCCCCAGGATGAGGCCAGAGTGGACTTGTAATAGCTGGATTTGGCCATCCTAATAGCCCAGGTACACTTGTTGCAAGCCATTTCATAGGCAAGTCTGTCCATTTGCACACCAGAGGCAATTGCTTTGCACCAGTGGTCATCCCATTTTTTTAGTTGCTGGAGCAGTGCTGGTGTTACACAGGGGATATTTCTTTTTTTAGTTTGAACCTTAGTGAGTGGGGCAAAAGTATCACAGGCATTGTTGAATGTGCGGGTGAAGTAGTCAAGGGCTACATCTATGGCAGGGGCACATCTGATGGGGGACCAATCACACTGGGTAAGATATCTCCTTAGTTTAATGAGGCCACCAGGTAGGAGATGTCGCCAGACAAAACTGTGAGGTTATTAACCTCCTCCCTGATATTAACCAGGCACTAGATTTCTTGGTTTCAACCTTCTCTGCCATACTTAATCTTCATGCCCCATTGCGGAAGCAGAGAACCAAGGGCCTTAAGGTTCCTTGGTTATCCTCAGATATAAGGAAACGCATGACCTCCCATGACAAGGCCTGGCATGCCTTCAAAGGGGCTGGCAGTATAGCCTAGAGGTTAGGTTCTGGACAGTCCTGGGCCTAGGCCAGCATTTCATTTGAAAATGCCCTTTCTCAAAGAGGTCCAGAGGCTCCTCTCTCAACTAAAAGCACACAGTTCCCCTGGTCATGACTCGCTGGAACCAACATTTCTCAAACTAGGTGCCTCTGCCCTTGCCTGCCCAGTCTGTGATCTACTAAATCGCTTGTTCCTCTCTGGTGTCGTCCCTGACAAGTGGAATGTAGCAGTTGTTGTCCCAGTACACAAGGGTGGACCCAACACTAACACTGAAAATTTCTGTCCCATCTCTATCCTCTGCCCCTTGGCAAGAGTCCAAGAGTGAATTGTATATAATAACCTGCAGGACTATTTGGAATTCCATGCCCTGTTATCCCCCTTTCAGCATGGATTTCGGAGGAATCACAGTACCCTTACTGCACTGATAAAAGTTACCTCTGACATTTATCAGGCTATGGACCATGGGTCCACCACTGGAGCCATCTTTGTGGACCTTGCTGAAGTGTTTGACCTGGTGAATCATGACCTTCTACTTCATCTGCTCTGTGCTCTTTGTTTCGACTTTAGAGCCTTAACCTGGATTAAAAACTACCTTTCCTGCCGCTCACAAAGTATCAAATGGTCTGCCTCTGTCTCTAATCCTAACCAATAATCCATGGAGACCCCCAAGGCTCCATCCTCGGTCCTATACTATTTTCATTATTTATCAACGACCTACCCAACTACTGTGGAGGGGCATCAGTTCACTTATATGCTGATGATGCAATCATCTACCGCTCCTCCCCCGACGCTGGCTGGATTAACAGTGCCTTGTCTTCCAACTTCTCTCTGGAAGGTTGGTTCCATGGTAAGCACCTTGTCCTGAATTCGAAAAAAACAAAGTGTATGCGGGGCCAGCCCAGTGGCGCTGAGAGTTGAGGTGCTGGATGCCACACCTCGCACCACGCTGGTGACCCAGGTTCGGGAGTGGACTCAGGCTGCTGGGGGTCAGCTGGGGGGAGAAAGGCTGAGCGTCCGACGACAGTTCGCCTTCTCCGGGGGAGGATGGGGATTCAACCTGGCGAGCGGTGACCTCTGGCGGAGGCTGGGGGCATGACAGTTCATCGGCACTTCAGGGGTTTGACTGGTCATGGGCGGAGGCCTGTGGACCAATCACCTCTAGGGGCTGCATCATTGAGGAGGGAGGACGTTGCAGACGTCTGCACTCATGCCTTGATGTCATGGGCTAGCAACGTCCTCACAGAAAAAGGGAAAAAACCCTCCAGAGTCAGGAAGATGGAGCGCCGAGCCTGGTCCTGATGTGCCAGTGTCTGCTTGCGGTACAGGGAACCTGATGAAACTGCAAGATTTGGGGGTGTCCTGCCCCCGCCCAAGGGGGTGCAAACCGCGGCCAGATTGAGGAACCTGGGCTGACAGGTAGGACGTTGGCAGGGACAGGCTTCATTGGCGACTCCTGATGGGGTGGCTCTGGTACGGACATAGGAGGGATAAATAGAAATATCAAAAAAAAAAAAAGAGTATGCTCTTCTCCCATCTCTCAGCAGCCAAGTGCTCCCAAACGCTCCTCACTATCACCTCCCTTAGTGGTGATATCTTGGAATGCGTCTACTCCTTTAAATACCTAGGCATCACTCTGGACCCTTCTCTCTCTCTCTCTCTTAAGTTGCATGCCTCCAATGTGTCTAAAGCGCTCAATCAGCAGCTTGGCCTCCTCTATAGGATTCGTCCATTCCTTGGCTTCCTGTTGCAAGATTGCAACCTCTTCCCTTATACCTCTTCTAACTTATGGAGCTCCTTTGTTGGCCCCAGCAAACTCTTTGACCCTATCCATACTCCCCCAGGCCTACCACAGGCTCGGTAGGTTTGCTCTGGTGGTCGACTCCCGGCAACATCACTGCGATGTCCTCTCTTCCTTGGGATGTTTACCTTATTTGTCCAGCTTGAGGTACTACTCCCTTAGCCTCTTATTTAAACTATTAAATATATCTGCCCCCCCTTCCTTAGTTGGGCTAATCTGTCTAAAACAAGCCCCACATTCTCTCCATTCAGCGTCACTTCCCCTTCTTATCAAGCCTAGCTTGCATCTTGCTACTGCTTGTAAGTCCTTCTCCAACGCTGGTCCTTCTGATTGGAAGTCACTCCCTCCTGCTGTCCTGTCTTGCTCCACTCTCCATAAGTTCCAATCCTCCTTGCTCACCTCCCTTACTGCCTCTGCAGTATGCTGTTGCTTTGGTTAAAGTCCTACTACTCTGCCTCCAGTGTCTCAGGCTGCAGTACCTATCTGTCTGTATGTCTTTAATGTCCTATGTATACCATACAAAATGCTATTAACTTTTGTTACATTGTACTTACTACCTGTATATTCTTTGCCAATTGTACATCATGGCCCAGCTATTCAAAAGGGTTGTGCTATGCGCAATAGGGTTGCTCCAGCGCAAGTCTGAAAATGCGCCATTCTGTGATATTCAGTGGGAGGCAGATGCGCCCCCTCAAATCACGCTGAGCAAGAGTGCAATGGTAATGAATGTATGCACAACTGAAGGGGGAGGAACTATGCATAAATGGCGCAGTGTGATATTCAACAACATGCGCCTTGCGTAACAGGGGAGCAGGCGGAAGTTACGCGATAGTGGAAATGAGCCAAAATAAAAAGGAACAAGGGAGAGGTGCAAGAACGCTACAGGGAAGGTACATGATGCTGAACTCTAGCCACACAAACTGGGCAGGAGGGACACACAGGGCAGGACAGGAAAAGGGCACCCTGAACACACAGGCACAGGGAAGGTGTGGGGAGCCACAGCCAGAGCAGAAGGGGGAAGTGCCACACAGCACAGAGGCCACCACAGGAAGGTGTTCCCAGTGCAGGGGAAGTAGCAGCCAGGACAGTGGGGGGGACACAGAAACAGCTGCTGGGGTGGGTTGAACACAAGCCAGGAACATGGCCAGTGCCACCATCCAGATGGAGGCAGTAATGAGGGGGGTGAGAAGGCAGGCAGCAGGGGGGCACAGCCGTGGAAGGGCCCGTTAGCGGTATGCCCCAACAGGCAGTACCAAGCCCGCACCAGCTTCGAGCTGTACAGCGATACTGAGATTGTGGGCCGGTACCGCCTGAATCGGGCAATTCTGAGGTGGCTCTGTGAGCTGTGCAGTGATGTGATGCAGGCACCCACACAACGGAGCCATGCTGTGTCAGTGGAGACTAAAGCAACAGCTTGCATGTGCTTGCTCACCACGGGTACCTTCCAGAGACCAACAGGGGACACCACAGGCATAACCTAGTTGGCCGAATCATGCCACCTCACCCAATTCCTCAGCGCACTGCTGCCACATGCTGCAGAGTACCTCCATTTCCCCAGCACACCGTTGGAGCACACAGCAAACATACAGGAGTTCCACAGGGTAGCACGTATGCCTGGCATGCTAGTGGCAATAGACTGCACCCATGTGGCCATCCGCACACCACCTGGCCCCGAGGGGGCCACATATATCAATCGGAAGGGCTATGCTAGCATCAAGTACCAGGTGGTGTGCAATGCCAGGGGGCGCATAATCAATGTCTGTGCCGTGCACCCTGGGGGAGCACATGATGCCTTCATCTGGCACCAGTTGGCACTGTGTCACAGATCTGAGAGTGGGGACATCCCCACTGGCCACTTAGTGGGTGAGTATGCAAACCACAAGGACAAACATAGAGCTTGGGAGGGGCATGGTCGAAGGTGACATGGGTAGTGGCTTACATGGCCCGAGGCAGGGTGATGCTGATCACCAAACTAACCTCCACCCTCTACACACAGCTGACAGTGGATACCCATTCCGTACCTGGCTGCTCACACCATACCAGTGGCCCACGACCCCATCACAGCAACATTACAATGAGGCACATGCCACCACATGCAATGTCATCGAGTGGGTGTTCAGGATGCTGAAGGCACATTTCCATTGCCTGGACACCTCTGGCGATGCCCTACAGTACAGCCCCTCAAAGGCCTGCAGGCTATTCCTGGCCTGTTGCATCCTGCACAACATGGCCAACGACTGTGGAATAGCTGTACTGGTCGAAGAGGGGGACAGGGATGGGGACAATGAGGATGCCGGTGACGATGGTAATGGGCATGCCCCCCTTGGGCAATGGGACCCCTGACTGCTCCGGCTGGCACAGCTGCACCGGGACACCATCACAGAGGAGCACTTCAGCCAACCCAGGTAAATCATGGGGCCATGTGCAACCACCAGTGGCAAAGGCACAACCGACAAACAGCATGTACACACACCAGGGGTGCATGCCGTCAAGGGAAGTGGCCTAGCATGGAACTGCACACACCACCAGGGATGGGTGAGGTCTAACATGGCATGTGGTCATAAACACACACACACACCTCACAAGACACGCACAAAGGGTAGGAGGCTCGCCGACCCAGACCGCCACCCCTAGCCACACACATGTCCACAGTCCACCACGCCCACTGCCTGTCATTGTGCATGTGTCAGACGCTGGGCACCATTGCACAGTGGCGTACAGCGCACTGCAAGCATCATCATGCACATGCAGCAGCAGACAGCAGCCAGGAGGGTGTGCAGATGGAATGTGTGTGTGTGTGCAGGGCCGGGTACCCCACCTGTGCATTGCCCGCTGAACGACACAATGCACACAGGGCAGCATCAGACAGTAGCTGTGGTGGGAGATAGGTCAGTCACGTGCCACAGTGCCATGGCCACCACGGATGCATGGGTGGCCCCGCTGAGATCTGCCAGCAGTGACAGGCTGACCACTGGCCTCATGGGGTGGCACCGATGGTCCCCAAGGGGTTCCACTGCATGAACGTGACTGTGCTCATGCAGGGGTCTGCAGCACACTGAACATGCCTGCTCCAGGCGTGCTTGGGATGCCCACAGCTGAACCCGGTGTCGACAAGGATGGTGTCACACAATGCCGGAAATGGGGGGGTGGACATTGCACTGCATGGTGTCTGCAACACATGGGCAATATGTGTGTTATATGAATAGTCTATCTCAACCCTTATAAGATAATATGAATCAATGTAACTCCCAAATAATAATTGCACATTTTAATAGTTCATAAGAACACTTCACTGACTTTTTTTATATTATAATATTTCCTTATTCAATACATTTCAACAATTCTCCAAATAAACTTATTTTTCTTATTCAAAAGATCATTGTAACAATGCTCCAAACATATTTATCGTAACGTTTCAGAACTCAAGTTCCTTCATCAGACTTGGAGCTTATTCTGTGAACATAAAATATAAAAGATAAAGAACTCATATTAGGATTTTTGTTTTTTGAGAGAACAAAGCTAGTAAATATATAATTTATCACTAAAATGATAATGATTTCATTATTTTATAGGTGGAACAAACCTATTAACATACAAAGATATCCTGGAGGCGATTGCTATAATGTGCGTGGCTTGCTCCTTTAAATGGGGGGGGGGGGTAATACATACACTTCAATAGTGAGCAGTTTCCAATTTTTTTTCTGTGAAAAAATTAAAATATATCCATGAGTCTCAACAGTTTTCTTAATGAATTTAATAATATTAGTACACAAAAAGGTGCTTACTTTTAAATAAAGCCCTTGGGCTGGATATTCAAAAGGGTTGCACCATGCGCAATAGGGGTTGCGCCTGCACAAGTCTGAAATTGTGCCATTCTGCCATATTCAGCAGGAGGTAGTTGTGCCTCCCAAGTCATGCTGAGCAACAGCGCAATGCTAATGAAGGCATGCTCAACCGGAGGGAGAGGAACCATGTATAAACTGCACAGCCCAATATTCAGCCGGGCTGTGTAGAGTTGTGCAAGCACAACCCCCAACCTGCGCCTGCACAACTTTGAGCAAAAAAAAAAAAGGAGTAAGTCAAGGGCCACCCACAGGTGAGCTGCCGCATTGCAGGGCACAACACAGCAGCTGCCACCTGTGGGTGGCCTCCACTCTTTCTCTGCCTCGAAGAGCCCAATCACGGGCATAATAGCATCTTCTCCTCGATTGGCCTGATCACGGGCAACCCATAGGTCCTTCACTAAGCTCGATCGCTGGCAGAACAGAATTAACCCTTAATTGTTTTCTTGGTGTTCAGTGCGGGTTTCTATCGCGCACAGTCCCCTCGGTCTGGGACCCTGGCGCAGGGTTACCTGGAGTTATTGCCTTCGCTGGCGGCGGGCGGTAGCACTCACCTGCCTGCCACCGCCGCCGTCGACGACTGCCGGGTAGGTTGCACGCCATTGTTCATAAAGAGCCACGGCATGCAGCCCATAGCCGCATAAGCGCAGTCCAGATATGTGGTTCACATATCTGACCGCTTCCGGCGAGGCGGCTGCACGCCCTATTGGCTCTTGCTCTGAACCAATGGGTGTGCAGCCCTACCGAGCAGCCAGTCGGTGGGCGGCGGGTGGCAGGCAGGTGGATGCTGCCACCCGCCGCTGACGGAGGGAGCGGGTGGTGGGGCTCCATGGGTGGGTGGGGTGAGGGGCCACCAGATCACCAGGGTACGGACCTGGGGTGGAATCTAATGCCCGCGACAGCTCGCGTCCACTGGACCACCAGGGATATTGTTCTTGGGGGTTGAACTTGTTCTGCCCGCGATCGGGCTAGTGGGGGTTGGGGGGATTACTATGGGTTTGCTCGCGATCGGCCAGTCGCGGAGGGGGATTACTATGGTTTTCCCGCGACCGGGCCAGTTGGGGAGGGGGATTATACGGTTTTGCCCACGATTGGGCCAGTTGGGGAGGATTACTACATTTTGCCCACGACCGGGCCAGTCAGGGGAAGGGGATTATTATAGTTTTGCCGCGATCGCGCCAGTCAGGGGAAGGGGGATTACTACGGTTTTGCCGTGATCGCGTAGTCGGGAGAGGGGGGATTACTATGGTTTTGCCCATGATTGGGCCAGTCGGGGAAGGGGGGATTTACTTTATGCCCATGATCGGGCTGCAGGGGGCGTCGGTCCCTGACGGCTGCTGCCTGGCAGGGTGCCAGGCACAAGTTGTCGGGGATCAGCGCACCTGCATGCTAATGGCATGCAAATGGAGCCATAAGTAGATGCAAATGGCCCCCCTGCACCTTGCATGAATTATGGCCCCATTTGCATGTCATCTTTTGAATATCGGAAATTTGCGCATGGCGCAATGGAACTTGTGCCACCGCATCTTGAATGCTCCACACTGACCACTTGCGGTGGCGCAAGTTCCACTGCGCCATGCACAATGGCTGTGGCCGAGGGGTGATATTCAAAGGAGTTGCTCAATAGCACAACTCCGTTGAATATCGCCCCGGCCACACCCAAGCGCAACTTATTTGAGCAGCGCAAGGGCTTGTGCCACAGAATGGTGCAGTTTGAATATCCAGTCCCTTGTATATAAGTGCTCATCATATGAAGTTTAAACTTAGCTGAACTGACTCTGCTTGAAACGAACATAGTAAAACAACATTAAGAACAGATGTTTTTACATATTGAATCAATTTAGAAAAAGATATATTCAGTAAATAAAAGTTATACCTTCAAAGGATCAAGCAGACCAATTTAATGCCTCATTTCCTATCAGCATTTAACTCTGAAAAAAAGTTCAGAGTATCTTTTTACAATGTTGTTCTTTAAATTTAAATCAAACGTTGAGTCAGTTGTTATAGTTCTTACCAGTTTTCCAATGTTATGGACTTACAGCGCTTAAAAATATTCAAAAAGAAGCCGAATTGCAAGCTGCTGCCATTAAGCACGGACACCATTTAACCTTACACCACACCAACTGACTTCACAGGTGTGCACTTAGGGAAGAAAGGGGTCCGGACCACACGGGTATACACGCGAGCGCATACACGTCACAAAGTGACGTTTTACTGGGCGGTCCAGTCATATGAATGAAAACTCCACAATAATAGAGTTTCCCCTTTTCTAGGTACTTAACTTAGTACATATGCTCACTGCTTCATATGGAGAGATCAACCACTGAGTATTAACCCATCATAATGGCAAAACAAAATAATAATGAATATGTAAATTGTATAAAGAGAGTATAGGGAAATACATGATGCAGATTATATGCAATAATCATTCATAAATCATAAACTGTCCAGTTAAGTATTTCTTTTAGTCCATATCTGGGTAGATGGGTTTTCAGGTGAAAGATCCACCACTCTTCCTGTTTAAGTAAAATTCTTTCTCTGCCACCACCTCTTTGTAGTTCAGGTATTTTATCAATGTCAAAAAATTTCAGACTTGACACTTGATGTTGTCTCTCAGTAAAATGTCTTGCTAGTGGAGAATGTAGATCTTGTCTACGGATGGTACTTTTATGTTCTGTGATTCTTATTTTTAATGGTCTAGTAGTCTCACCAATATAATATAATGAGCAAGGACAAACTATACAATAAATAACATATTCCGTATTACAAGTAATAAAATCCTTAATATTGTATGTTTGATCATCCCAAGTGCTCTTAATGTTTTTCATTTTAATACCATTATTACAATGAACGCAATTTCCACAGAGGAAAACGCCTTTTACATCACTCTTCAACCATCCCATCCCTTCCTTTTTCTGTTTCCAATGTTGTGTTTTAATAATTTTATTATATATAGTTGTTGTTCTCCTAGCTATGACCCAAGGTTTGTGTTCAAAAATATTTTGTCCAGTCTCAGAACTTTGTAAAATTTTCCAATTAGATAACATTATATATTTTATTTTCCCAAAATGTACTGAAAATTTAGTGGACATGTTAATCTTTTCAGTGGTGTGACTCAAATCTGATACCCCTTCTAATAATAAACTACTTTGTTCTTTGGAATTTACCCTTACTCTAGCTTGATCAAAGATATCTCTGGAATAGCCTCAATTAATAAATCTATCAATCAGATCATCTAAATTGTTTTGGTAGTTATCCAGATTACTGGTATTGCGTTTTACTCTTAGCATCTGACTATATTGGATGTTCTGTTTCAAGTTTTTGGGATGAAAACTTTTTGAATGTAATATGGTATTCTTGGTTATCGCTTTTCTGTATAAATCAGTATGAAATTTGGCATTTCTTTTTATGATTTTTAAATCCAAGTAAGCTATTTCATTAAAATCATAATTTAAAGTAAATTCCAAATTATTGTTACATTGTTCTAAGTAAGTCTTAAACTAATGAATATCTTCTATTGTTCCATCTCAAATGATCAATGTATCATCAATAAAGCGTTTGTATAGGACAATATTGGGTGTATATTGGTTTTCATCTGATTGAATATACTGTTTCTCAAAATATGCCATGTATAGATTAACATAAGTGGGTGCCACTGTTGCACCCATAGCTGTTCCTACTATCTGTAGAAATTTTTGATCTTCAAATTGAAAATAATTGTTTTCTAGTATCAATTTGGTCAATTGTAATAAAAATTCCTTTTCTGGTTCATTATTATTTCTGGTAGACAAAAAATAATGTAAAGCTTGTAAACCTTCTGAATGAGGGATGCTGGTATACAGGTCTTTAACATCCAAAGTAACCAAAAGGCAATGTTCAAACATAATGTTTGTCCCATTTAATTCTTCTAATATTTGAATACAATGTTTTGTATCTTTTAAATGAGACCATGTGTTAGGAACTAAATGATTACAATAACGGTCTACAAAAATAGATACTGGTTCGGTTATTGAGCCAATTCCTGATATAATGGGTCTACCAGGAGGATGTTCTACATCTTTATGTATTTTGGGTAAACAATAAAACAAAGGTATTTTAGGTGTTTTATTTAATAACTCTTCCATCACCCATTGTTCTATAATTTCTCTATCACTGGCTTCAGTTAATATTTCTCTAATCTTAGTTTTTAATGTTGTAAATGGAATAGAGTGTATTTTCTCATATGTATTTTCATCAGTGAGCTGTCGTAAGCATTCATTCCTGTAATCTTCAGTAGTCATAATGACTATTCCCCCGCCTTTATCCGCTGATTTAATTACTATTGTTTCATCCTTACCCAAATTGTTCAATGCCTCAAATTCTTCTTTAGTTAAGTTAAATTTCATTTTTTTTGTTTCTTGAATCTATTAACATTTTATCAATATCTAACTTGACCTTATTGTTATAATTTATAATATTAGGTGGTACTAAATTTGTGGGATCAAATTTAGATTTAATACCCAATGATTGTTTCTCAAAAAACAAAAATCCTAATATAAGTTCTTTATCTTTTATATTTTCTGTTCACAGAATAAGCTCCAAGTCTGATGAAGGAATTTAAGTTCTGAAACGTTACAATAAATTTATTTGGAGCACTGTTACAATTATCTTTTGAATAAGAAAAATAAGTTTATTTGGAGAATTTTTTGAAATGTATTGAATAAGGAAATATTATTATAATATAAAAAAGTCAGTGAAGTGTTCTTATGAACTATTAAAATGTGCAATTATTTGGGAGTTACATTGATTCATATTATCTTATAAGGGTTGAGATAGACCATTCATATAGCTTGTTGATTCTCCTATCTCTATCTTCCCTTTCCAAAATAAAATATATTATAATTTTTATAAAAAAAGGAACCTTGGGAAACTCAAAATCTTAGATTTTGTCCAAATAACTGTGTGCCCATTGTGGCCATGACAGCTGTGAATGCCTGTGTCTACCTGTCAACGGCAGCGGTCACATCCTCCCGCAACCCATCCATCCCCGCCAGGAGCAGAGCGGTGTCTCTGCTGCACCACTCCTCTGTCTGGTGCAGAGCCACACTCAGTGCATCCACCGCTGTCACAAGCCGCATCTGCTGATTGACTGATGTTTGCAGTATGCGGGTGTTCTTATCTAAGAGGTCATCTGCCTGATCGGCATGCTGTCCCTCAGGATATTTGCGGCCCTGATGCTCATCACCCCTTGAGGGTGGGTGCTGCACACCAGGGCCAGACCTGGGCATGTCCACAGGCAGTGCACTGACGCCCCCCCGACACTGTACCCCCATGGCCATTGGCTTACTGCTGATGCTGCCCCTCTGGCTGCTGGTCTCCAGGGCTCAATGGTGCTGCCACAGTGGCTGCAACAGTCCCACTGTCCTGAACACACACCAGTGCTTCCCCACTGGTGCAGACAGGCACAGCCTGGGACTGTAATGACACGCAGGCCTCCACGGTGGCACCACCCACAGCCATGGCCGCGATGTCACCTGCTATGTGGCCATCCTCTGGCACACACGTGTCACTGCCCATGACGTTAGCTCCATCATCATTGGTGATGGATCCGGGAACAGCCCGAGTCTCAGCATGCTGGCGTCCATGGATGTTGGCTCACTGGGACACGGGCAGGGCCTCCTCCACACCTGCTCCACCAACATCAGTCCGGAAGTCCAGGCAGGCCCACTGTCACCCTGACTTCCGTATTCCTGTGAAGGTGGATGGGTCCTCCTCCATGTCCATGTTACTGGCCTCAGCGGAGAAGCCCACCACCGCTGACCCATGCAAATGCTCAGGAGCTGTAAGGGAAAAAAAAAGTAGCATTACTGCATGTGACCTACCCTGTCCCCCCCAATAGACAGACCATGACCTACCATGCAGTGATGGGCTACCACCCGTCTGGAATCCACCACCTGGAACACTCTCAATGGTGCAACACTGCATGCTGCCAGCAACCCGCTCTTCCTGTGGGGTCAGGTGTAGCACCTCCAGCTGTCACCCACCAGTCACAGACCATGCTGCCCTGATGGCAGCCACCTTCTCTTTAATCCTCCGCCTGTCCGTGCCCATCTTCTTTTTGCACTCCTGCACAGAGTGCTGGTGGCTGCCATGCAGGTTTATAGCACGCGCCACCTCCTCCCATGCAGCAGCATGGGCCTGTGGTGTTCCCTGGCATCCCTGAGAAGCAGCTCCTGGTTGAGGTAGGCCTCGAACAGGGCACCTGTCTCAGCCTTTGTAAAATGTGGCCTCCTCTTCCTCCCATGACTCTATTCCTCTTCCTCCACCACATGCTCGGTCATGATTCATCCTGTGAGACTGACAGGTGTTACCTGTGACTATGCAGTCCCATGCATGTCCCAAACACCACAGTTCACACTCCCAAACAGCATGAAACTCACCGTAATAGACTGCAGTAACCGACTATGGCCAGTGCAGCCCAGTGTCACATTTTTATAGCGCAACCCATGCAAATGAGGCGAGGCTCATCTTTAAGTGGATGCAAATGCAGTGACTGTGCCATTGAATTGCTGAGTAGATGATTTGCATATGCTGGCTGAATATCGTGCTGTTGTGCTTTGCGCAATTGTGTTGAACGTGCTGGGCCAAGGGCGCAGTTCTGTGACAAAGGAGGAGTTACCAGCTAGGGGGAGTGCAGCTAGACCAGACAGAGGAGGAGAAGGATCTGGGTGTGCTCATTACAGGGTCAATGAACAACTCGGCACAATGTAGGAAGGCAGCTGCAAAGGCCAACAAAATGCTGGGTTGTATTGCAAGGGGTATATCCTCGAGGAGGAAGGAGGTGATTCTGCCACTGTATAGGTCATTAGTTAGACCACACCTGGAGTACTGCGTGCAGTACTGGCATCCGTATCTGAAGAGGGACATTAAGTTACTGGAGGGGGTGCAGTGCAGAGTGACAAAGATGATCAAGGGGCTGGGGGACTTTTCATACGAGAGGAGGTTGAAGGAGTTGAACATGTACTCACTGGAGGGAGGAGAGACAGGGGTGACATGATTGAAACCTTTAAATACATGAAAGGAATAAACAAGACAGGTACAGAGGGCCGTTCAAAGTAAGGGAGGGGAGGGACACCAGTGGCCATGATATGAGACTGGAGCGAGGAAGGTTCAGGAGGGAGATGAGGAGACACTTTTTTACAGAGAGGGTGGTGGCTGGGTGGAATGCGTTACCTGCTGAAGTGGTATGCAGTAGAACAGTGGACTGCTTCAAATGAGGATGGGACAGGACAAAGGGGAGGGTTAATGAAGGGGAAGGGTGGAAGGAAGGGGCAGCTGCAGAATAAGGGGTGCTAGCTGCACATTCGAGCAGACTTGATAGACCTCTAGGCCTTTATCTGCTGGCAAATTTTGTATGTTCGTATGCGCAGTACACACCTAACTGCACATGCCTGGGTTGATGACTCAGGTGCCTGCTGCACTGCTGACGTGCTGTGTGGGAGGCAATGCAGGGCATGGCCACCATTGTGCCAGTGGCACTACAACGCTGTTCACCTATATGGCGCTGTGGCACTGGGGCATCGTAGGCGCACTGGGGCAACAGCGCTGTAGGCCACTACAGGAGATGGCACACAGGCACCCAATCATGCTACATGCATTAGGTTCCGATCGTGCTGTGTCTGTCTGTGCACCAGAGACCCTTGGCCCTGTGCCTGACCTTTGCCCCCTAGGCACCATTTGTCAGGCATGGGTGCACCACTATCACACTGTTTGGTGACAGCGTGATAGGGAATGGCAGCGCTGCACCGCGCAGCATCTGCACATGGCAGGACCACGCTGCAGAGTGCCATTTTGCTTGAACCAGGCAACAGAGATGGCGTGGAGGCGTGCTGTGGTTTGGAGCCAGATAGAGCTCGCCAACTTGGTGGCGATAGTTGAGCCCCATGCTGGGGCTTTGTTTGGGGAGGCACCCCTGGACAGGGCCAGGAGTGTGGTATGGCAGGAGGTGGCTGACGCCCTAAAGGAGGCCACCGGTATGGGGCAGACGGCGGAACAGTGCTGCCACCATTATGAGGATCTGAGGCGCAGGGACCCGGACCTGCTTGCCCGCTTGTGGACACATGCCAGGAGGGGCACGGTGCCACGGGCAGGTAGGTTCAACACCATACACTTTTATCGTCCATACAGGTATCACAGTTGCATGTGTCTGGCACATGGGGGGGCATCTGGTGTTGGCCGTGGTGGTGGTATTGGGGGTGGGGTGGGTGAGTATGGCTGTGTGGGATTGCACACACTTGGGGCCGGGGGGACTTTGCTACCAGATTGTACTGATGTTCCTCTCTCCATGTTTGCACCTTAGGGCCAGAAGAACGGCGGCTCAACAGGGAGGGAAGGGGAGGCACCGCATGGTGAAGCAGAGGGACAGGATGGGTGATGGTGGTCCGCGGCGCATGGACCAGCCTGCTGATGATGAGTGCCTTACATCCATGATTCCTACTGCATGCTGTATAACTGAGCAGGCAGTGGTGCATGGCCACCATCCATTGACACCACTGCCATGCACACAACTTGTTACAGTCAGTACTGTCCAGTGGCACTGCATGTCTGGGAGTGCATCAATGGCGGTCCATGCGTGCACTATGCACATGGCTGTGGCACTGCCTTCATACCATATAGCCAAGTCACTGTACGGCCACGGTGGTGCTGTGCAGGACATGGGTGGTGGGTGTGTGCAGTGGTCCACATGGCTGTGGCTGCCTGGGTGGGCAGGTCTTGTGGACACGGTCACTGTGGGTGGTTGCACACCATCACAGGGGCGTGTCACATGGCTGCATGCCATGCACAATGGGTGGGCTGCAGGGGGATGGACAGTCAAACCTATTGACTCTGCTCTCTCATCCTAGGTGGCCGGTGACTCCTGCAGATCCAGCAGGACATTCAAGAGCCACTGCAGGTGGCAAGGGAGACGGAGCTCCTGCACTGAATCCACTGCCATGGGGTCTGGAGGAGGAGGAGGAGGAGCTTGCATCAGCACCAGGAAGAGGAGGACCGGGGCAGCCATTGATGTCCCCATGCCCTGACTACCACCTTCCCCCCTTTTACCCACCCTCACACCCCTTCTTCCCTCCTCCATATGTTCACCCCTGCCCCTCACCCGCCCCCACTTGTTATGTGGCCCTTCCCCCCTCTTGTATATAATTGTAAATAGTTTTACTTGAAATTTTTTCAATATATACATTTTGTTATAACAACTGTGGTGGTCTCTGATTTGCAGCGGGCTACAGGTGCTCAGCTGCAGTGGTGTGCTTGGTGTCAGGGGTGGTGCACGCATGGGCGTGTGTGTGTGTGTGTGTGTGTGCAGAGGTGAACCACCTATGGTGTGGGCAGGGGGATCAGTCACTCACTGTGGTTTGTGTGTTGCACTCTGTGCACTGGATGCCTGAGTGCAGTGGTTCACGGGGCCTGTACTGTGTGCATGGCACCCCTGTCAGACCTTCCATGGCCCATGCAGCTGACACCCTTGCATGTCTGTGATATGCATGGTTTGCTGGCGTGTCAGTGGTGGCTGTCCATGCTGGATAACAACTGTACTGGGCACAATGCCAGGTTGACTGCCATCACCAGTATGGTGCATGTCTGCCTCCGGTGGCACTGTGGCCTCCGCTGTTGTCCCCCATCCATGCTGTCGCTTGTGTCTGTTACAGGGAATGTGCTCTAGTGTCTGTCACTTGTGCTCCGGCAGCATGCTGGTGGCATACAGCTTCATGGTGCCTGCACAGAGTGGCTGGCACACCTGTGCAATGTAGGGGTGCTGGCCATGTGTACATGTCAGCCGTGGCTACACGCCAGCGGCTTGATTGACCCGCTACTGTGTCCCTGTGTTGATGTGCCCTTGGGTATGGGTGGGTGTTTGTCCATGCACTATGTTGCATCTTGTGTGGTGCATGCTTCCATGCTACACTGTGCTTGTCTGTGCTGGCTGTTGTGGCCAGTGCTGGGATGGGATGTGTCCTTGTGAAGGTGTGCAGGGTGTAGTACCACTGGAGGTGGGGTCCGGGGCATGCCCTGTTGCATGTGGGGTACCTTGTGTGCTGATGCATGGTCGGTCTCTCAGCTGTACCTTGGGGGGGGACATGCAGGGTGGCACTGTGTTTGCATCTGTTGCATTGCTGTCTGCTGCCACCCACTGCAGGGTGTCCATGATGGGGCTGCCTTGCATGGCTCCATGGTGCACAGGGTTGCATTGTCACTGTGGGGTTGGTGGCATGCATGGGGTGTCCTGCACTGTTGGGTGCTACTCCTGGGTAGGGTGTATGGGGATCATGGTGCAGGGTGTGCTCTGCATTGGTGGGATGGTGTGGTACGGGGTGGTTGGCCATCCTTGTGTGCCAGTCACAGCTTGCCAGGGGGTGTGCTGAGGCACCATAAACCCGGCTGTGGGTTGGTTGCTGGTATCCATGGGCCAGTGGTTATTCCATCTCTCCCCCGGATGTGCAGTGCATGGGGTGTGGGAGACGGTGTCTGTTCCGCTGTGTGTTCCTCTGCCCATCTGTGGCATGGGTGCTGGGCCCCTGCATCCCTGGTTGTGCTGTTGCATTGCTGTCCTGCTGCTGGGGGCATCCCTGGTTGCACTATGGTGCATCTGGATTGCTCAGCTGAACATCCCTTGTTGCGCTGTGGTGAATCAGATATGCTCAGCTTCACCTTCCTAGTTGCGCTATGGCACAGGTGGTGTGATATTCAGTTGTCAGCCGTAGGTGCATCTTGGCCTGCGCAGTTTTTGAATATCGCACTTCTAGCGCATGGGCGCAGTGGACTTGCACTTGCTCCTGCTGTTGTGCACTTTTTGGGCGCAGTTTGAATATCTGGGCCAATATGTATATATACTTTCTGTCAACCTGGTTTTATATAAGATGTGGTCACACTGTTTTTTTGTATCTCTCTTATTTGTTACAATGTTTAATGCTCTCTGTTACTCTTGTTACCCGGGTCGACCCTGAAAAAGGGACTGTACTTGTCTCAGTGGACTTACCTGGTTGCCAAAACTCAAATAAATAAATAGAGTAGCGAGCTGTGAATGAGCTTGGTACCTGCAGATCTGTGTTTGATACCCATAGCCTCCACTTGCATACTGTGTGACTCTGAGCAAGTCACTTAACCAGACCAAAGCTCATGAGTCGCCCCTGAAAACAAGTACTTGTGCCTGGTAGGTCTTACCCGGTTAACGAAAAAAAAAAAAGGAAGTAGACTTCATAAGGATTGGCTACCTTACAGGCAACTCAGAAATGTCTGCAAAAACTCTCTTAGAGAAGCCATGTGGAACTACTTTAAAGATCTACAGACTTGAACACCTCAGTAACCCTAAGGACTTCTGGAAGCAAAGTTACTGTAAACCCTAGCCCTCTTAAAGCTCAAGGTAACATTCTTTCAGATCCCCCTTTGATTGCTGCTGGTTTCAATGTACTCTTCACTTACCTTGACAAATACACCTCCCACTTTGACTGCACTACTGACCCTCTCCTCCCCCCTCTCCACCAGTGGACCTGGGTCACAGACCTGCCTTTCACCTAAAACTGGCAACCAGGGAGGAGGAGGTACACAGGTTGCTTTTAAACTTAACACCTGGGAGCTCCCCTGGTCATGATAGCCTTGAACCTAAGTTCCTAAAACTTGGTGCTGATGCTCTTGCCATATCAGTAAGGAACTTAATAAACAGATCCTTTATCTCAGACATGGTACCAGACAAATAGAAGGTAACAGTGGTTATCCTGATCCACAAAAGTAGTCCAACTACGCTAGCAGAAAACTACCATCCTATCTCCATTCTCTGCCTAATGGCAAAAATTCAGGAACGCATTCTCTATAATCAACTTCAGGACTACCTAGATTCACATCACCTCCTTTCCATGTAGCAGCATGACTTCAGGAGGAATCATAGTACCCTGACAGCTCTGATAAAGTTACGGTAGACACATTCGCAGCACTGGATTAGGGACAAGCTATGGGCACTGTCTTCATTGACCTAATGAAGGTGTTTGACCTGATCAATCATAATCTCTTGATTTGTAAACTCCACTCCCTGGGCCTTGACTTTAGTGACCTTGCATGGCTCTGTAATTACCTCTCCCACCGCTGTCAAATGGTCAAGTAGTCAGGGTCCTCTCAGATCTCAGACAGATACAGCATGGTGTTCCCCAGGGCTCCATTCTGGGACCACTATTATTCTTACTCTTTATAAATGACTTGCCACTTAATTGTGGAGGTGCCACTGTACATCTCTATGCAGATTATACCATCATCTACCATTCCTCCTCTGATTTGGGCTGGCTAAACCAGAATCTGGAATCTGATTTCCATGCCCTTGAGGGATGGTTCCTTAAAAACCATCTGGTCCTCAACACAAAGAAAACCAAGACCATTCTGTTCATAGTTATGGTACAGCATCCCTGTCTCAACACCCCCTTATGATCAGATCACTGGATGGCAATATTCTTGAACTAGTAACCTAATTTCAAGGTGACTTGTTATTAATGTTCAAAATATTAAATGATCAGAACCTATTGAAAAATTGTAACATCAGTTATGCTGATAAACCCAGTAGTCTCAGATGTAATAATAGGCAAATTTGTGTACAAAAGGCATGTACAAATAAACATTCTCAATATTTTACAACAAGAGCTGCCATATTATGAAATAATCTGACCCAATATATTGTGGAAAGTCAGTTATTTGAAACATTTAAAGTTGAAACTGACAAATTCCTTTTGGTATAGCGCACTGAATTCACCCCACATGTGTGGGAAGAATGGTTCCGATGGGCCTAGGCCTTCTTCCACTCTTAAAATACCAAGTAATACCGAGTAATTTAAAAACCTGGGGATCACCCTGGACCCTTGCTCAACTTCAAGAGTCATGTCAATATTTTGATGAAAACACTCAACCAACAGCTAGGCCTACTGTACCACCTTTGTCCCTTCCTGATACTGGCCTCATGTCAAAAAAGTGTTACATCCACTCTTCTCCCTCTACTTGCATATGGTGCACCATTGTTCCTCCAAGTGTGGGCCTCCATTTTTTCTCAAATTAACCAACTTTATCTGAGGATTGGGCACTTTGCACTCAGTACCAACCCCCATCATCGTTACTGTAAAGTCCTTTTATCCCTGGGCTGGGCACCCCTTGAGCACAAATTCTAGTACACCACCATGTGTCTCATGTTGTTCACCTCTATACCCCACCATGCTTGGGTGATCTCATCAACCGTAAACATCACTAATGCACCTTACGCTCTGCAGCCTTCCCCATACTGGTAATGCCCAACCCTGGTTGGCTGTCGACAGGCGGTCCTTTGCCTTTACAGCTACATCTGCCTGGAGCTTGCTCCCACAAGAGATTATTTCCTCCACCTCCTTCACACATTTCATGCATACTTCATCTCGACACCTGCTTGTTCCCCCTCCCTGCACCTGTTTTCACTAAATACTCTCCTCTGGTAAAGTCTAACCCAACTTTTGGATTTACCACCATCCACTAGAATCTGTCCTGCAAATTATTCCAATTAGCATTTTGTTATGCACTTATCTGAATATTTTGTCTGGTCATATCATTGATTAACAGTACTGTAACAATACACCTACACATGTAATTGTATACTACTGTTCGAAGTATGTTTCTTTAATTTTTTGTAAGATGTTGTTTACCCGCTGTCCTGTATTATGTTCTTATATGTTGTCATGTTTGTTCTGGGTCACCCCTGAAAAAGGGTCTGTATTGTCTCAGTGGGCTTACCCGGTTACCAAAATTCAATAAATAAATAAATTTATGTCTGTGGCATGACTCTCAGCCAGTCAGAGACCAGGAAATAGTAAGCCCATTTTCTGAAGTGATTTAATCAGCTATTACAATAGTGATGCAGTAAAAAAATAAAAAACATAACATTAAAACTAGATTAAATAAAAATAAAAAATAAGCCCCTAACTTCTGTGCAATTAGTTAATGATGAGGGCACATGATACGTCGGCCATGATCAGTATTTTCCTCTGTGGCCCAATCGACATGTTAGATGCAGAATTTGAAACAATACAGCTATACAAGGATAAAAGTATAATAAAATGTGAGTAATTTAGTATTTTCTTCTTATAAAAAAACAATCTGTACAATAACTGACTGATTCAAACTTTGTTGTCCAATGGAAAACAATCAGGTATGTCACTTATACTTTGCAAATAACTAGGCAGCAAAATATCATATCTTACTGTTTTTTTATATATAAAGCCATGCATGCCTGTGCATTTCAAAGGGATATATTAGCTAGTTGCACATTCCGGCTGCTGATCCTATTTATAGTTATTGGGAGAGAGGCTACCTGCACATACCAGCTGCTGAAGCCATCATTGGTAGGGAGACAAGCAGCACATATCATTTCCTTTGTAGAACTGCTCCAGATCAAATCTTGGGTGACATGACTATAAACAGCAGACTGGACTACTAAATCTAGGATTTATAACATTTTTATAACAGTAAACTCACTCATGAAAGTTCTACTTGGAAAAAAAAGTTTCACCTTTTTTTTTATCTCTTTATAAATATTTTTTGTTTCTTTCCTCAAATGCAAAACTTTGTAGATTCGGAATTGAAAATCAAATTGTAAGCTATTTTTTTAACTAAACGGCGATGTCCAATTATAGCTTGAAAAAGCTTACTAAACTATATGCAATAATTGTCCCCTTAATCCTAGCTATTAATTGTTTCAGAACCTAAGAAGTAACTGACATAGGTAGCTGTACTGTTCTTTTAAGCTGTCATTCGAAATACCAGTTTTAATGACAAATCATTGTTTAATATTGTTTTGGGAGAGCTCAAGCATTGGAGGGTGCTGCCTATATCGTGGTTAGGGTGTATTAATTTATTAATTAATCCCTCCTGGACTGGATCCTTGCCAGCCACCCCTCATGGATCACAAACACCTCTGTCCTTCCTGACTCACTCAGCGACCACTCCCCTGTTAGTTGCACTTGGTCAAATAAATTCACTAAACCACCCCCTAAAACCATCACCAGCAGAGTTCTACCTCATGGTCAGCTAACTCATCTCAAATCCCACCTCCTCCTTCAAGACTGGACACCAATTTTCAAAGCAACTAATGTGAACATTGCCCTGGACCACTTCATAAAAATCTTCAACGAGGCCTGCAACAAATACGCCATTGTAAAAAAGCATAAAGTTAAAGCACTCTGTAACCCTTGGCTCACAGGAGACCTCCTTAAACAACTAAAAACAAGGGACCACCTCTGGGAGTTAGCCAGAAAGTCTGGTAGGCAAGATGACATCTTAAACTACAAGTGTGCATGGAATGACTGCACAAAATCTATTTGGCAAAAGAAATCAGCCTATTTTAAGAATGCCGTTATGAACTCCTGGGGAAATGGAAGAGATTTCTGGAAAAACATAAAAGTAGTCACTGGGAAACAGTCCAAATCTCCCCCATCCGTGCTCAACATAAATGGAGTTACTGCACTTGGCCCTAAAATCATTGCGGACACTTTCAACACAGCTTTCACTGACCTCATCACAGTTCTACCCCCTGATTTCTTTAATGAAGATGATGTTCCTATGTCCCAAACGACTACTACCTCAAATAATCAACCACATGTCTACTTTAAAGTGACCAAGATGTACCAGGTTCACAAATATGTTACCAAAGCCATTAGCAAATTCAGATCCAGCAATGACTCCCTCGACCTCAAACTCCTGTCCCTCACCCTAGAGGAGGTAGTCGGGCCTTTGACCAGGATTTTTAACCTCTCTCTCAGCCATAGCCAGTTCCCTGACAAGTGGAAATCTGCCACTGTTACCTCTTTCCACAAAAGTGGTGACAAAACTGCCCATGAGAATTTCAGACCAATCTCCATCCTACCTCCCCTCTCCAAGGCACTGGAATGTATTGTCTCTGACCAGCGTACAGACTTTCTGGATAAACACAACATCCTGTGCAGGCAACAACAACACAGGTTCAGAAAAGGACACAGCACCTCCTCAGCAATACTTGAATTCACTTGTGCCATCCATAACTCACTGGACAATGGTCAGCAAACTGGCTCCATTTTCATCGATTTAACAAAAGCCTTTGACACCGTTAACCACCACATCCTGCTGGTCCAGCCCCAATATGTTGGGCTCTCACTAGACTCTACTAGCTGTTTCAAAAGCTGCCTAGACAATCAGACCCAAAGAGTAAGAATTGCTGATACTCTCTCTGATGCCAGACCTGTCCGCTCGGGTGTCCCCCAGGGTTCCATCCTGGGACCACTCCTCTTTAGCCTGTTCCTAAACTCACTACCAGATTCCTGCCCTGAACAAATCATACTCTACGCTGATGATGCAGTAATCCTAGCCTCAAACCATGACCCTAAAATACTGCAAGAAAAACTCCAGCAGGGTTTCTCATCAGTTGAAACCTGGTTCTTAAATCGTAAACTGATCCTCAATCAGAAAACATGAAGTCCATGATTTTCAGCAGCTCTCACAACAAAAACAAGCAGTACCACCTCTCCATTATAACCAAGCAAGGAGTCACTCTTGAACAAACATAATCCTTCAAGTACCTTGGTATCACCCTTGACTCCCATCTCTCCTATGCTGCCCACATTAATAATGTTGTGAAGGCTGCTAATACCCAGCTGGGCCTACTGTTCAGGCACAGGAAACACCTAACCTTTGAAGCATTGTCAGTCGCTGTCCAAAGCTCTATCATTAGCATTATTGATTATGGACTTATCATTTATGTCTCTGCCACCTCTCTCAAACGTGTAACTATCTCCCTAAATAAGGCCTGCCGTCTCATCACAGGATCCCACCGTCTCACTCACACATGTGACCTCTACTCTCAAACTGGGTGGCTGCAACTTGACAGTCGAATAAAATACCAAACCTGCATCACAGCCAAGAAAATAATGATGGGACTTGCTCCTCCAGGAGGCTGTGCTCTCCTTACTCCCTGATACAGCAACTTCAATACAAGGAGGTCCAAACCTCACTCGCTGCAAATCCCCCGTTGTTGCACAACCCAAGGACAAAGATCATTTGCCTATAGGGCACCCAGCTGGCTAAATTGTCTTTCTAGTGGCATCTCCACCGCACCCACGCTCAGTGTCTTCAAGTCTAGGCTTCGCCTCACCCTGCTTGCCTCCAGCTCCTGTGACTGCTTGTCCAAGTAGTACTTCCATCTTGCTACCCATGCCTCCTTATCTAGCACTGTCGACAAACGGTGCCCCATGTTGGCACTTACACCTGTCTGTCTATGACAAGGCCTTCGGGCTGCCCTGCCTTCCACCCCCTGTCTCACCCCTTTTGGCCCCCTCCTTCCCCCCACCTCCCCCTCTTACTCCACCTCTCTTCTAGCTCCTCCCCCTTTTTTCTTTTCATCCCCTAATGCCTTACACTATGTGATCTTCTCTCCCCCTCACCCAACCCCTAGTCCTACCTCTGTCCTTATTTCCCCCCTCCTTTGTGCCTCCTGTATTCCTTGATATTGCATGTCTTGTTAGTCAAATGTTAATGATCATTTACTGTTACACATACTGTATGCTGTATTCACTGACATGGAACCTTTGTAAAAGAGCCTCAGCTCAAAGGTATTGTTGTAATCCTACACTGAAATAAATAAATAAATTAAAAATGAATACCCTGCCCACATAATTATATTTGATGCAAATGCTCCCAATGGGCCCTTCAAAACTGTTATCAAGCATTCAGAACTGGGTTTCTTGACTTTTATCTGGCAGAACAAACAGCCTGGAATGAGCCTTCAGAGACTCAAGATCAAGGAGGGTTAGGATTCCTGGATTTGATGGGCTATTATTTAACTATCCAACAACATGTACATGACTGGGTTCACATGGGGGAAGTGGCTAGTTGGGTGGAAATAGAAGTGCTAGGTGTGGGTGTGAGGCTATCAGCTTAAATCCTGATGGGTTGGCGGTGTATAGGGTGGCAGGAGGGCAAATCTCGTTGGTTAAATCTACCCTTATAGCATGTGTTGAAGGATGCTGAAGGTTAAAGGCTAAGGAGGACAACACATTGCTGCTTCCTGTGGCTGGAGACCCAGGCTTCCTCCTAGGGTTCCAGGATAAAGGTTTTAATTTATGGGAAGAGCAGGGTGTGCAATGCTTGTGGGACTTATACTCCAGGGAGGGTATGCAGTCTTTTGAGAACCTTCACAATAAGTTTGGCATTCCAGCATCTCGCTTTTTCCAGTACCTGCAGATTAGGACCTTTGGGAGGAGTCTGGGACAGAACCTATTAGTGTCCTCACCTCTGTTTGGGTTGGAACTCAGTGCTCAAAGTGCCCAGATATCGCCTAAAGGGTTAATAGCGTAGGTGTTCAGATTTGATAGGGCTTGGCTCCTGGATCTCTCTACCAAGGTCCAAGGCTTCTGGGAGAAGGATCTTAACTGGGGCATATTGGAGGAATTCTGACAGGTTGTCCTTACCATTCACCTGAGATTATTGCTTTGCAACAGGTACAAAGAATGGCAATATAAGTTTATCCACAGGTTATATTGTTCCCGTCATGTTCATAAATTTCATCCTAAAATATCCACAACCTGCGGACGATGTAACAACAGTAAGGGCACTTATATTCACTCTATTTGGGAGTGCCGCACTCTACAGCCATTCTGGGGGGAGGTGATGAAGGAAGTTTCTAGGGCGCTTGGAAGTACAATTCAGTGAACCCCCTCTTTCCATGTTATTTGAAATGGAGGAGCTGGGACCTGGTGATTGATCCCCTTATCCCAGATGGGTTAGGGTGCTACTTGTTATGGCGAGACAATGTGTACAAAATACAAGGGTCTCCTGTGTTACCCCCAGTGTAAGGAACTCTAACTTATGGACTGGATAATTCTTTTCAAAGAGACTTAAACTGCAACTGGCATAGGTGACTGGTCTCATGCCAGTGTCGTGCTCTTGGTAAGGTATGGTGCCCAATCCTTCCATGCTGGCATCGATCTGAATGGTGTATGGCTTAGTGTAGTCAGCAAATGCCAATACAGGGACTTCTGTTAGGAGTCAAATCATTTCTCACATATGGCAGTCCATCAGTCCCCAAAAAGTTAATTGGTATTAAAAAATTCACTGAGGTGTTTATTTTTGGCTCCCAGTCATTTGGTCTTCTGGGTTGTAGGATATCCCTGAGTTAATCTGTGCAAAGGCCTCACCACCAAGGAGTAATTTTTCACAAATCTTTTGTAGTATCTACAAAAACCTAAGAAGGATTGAAGCATTTTCAAGCTAGTAGGTCTCGACCATGTAGTAAGAGTTTTCACTTTTTCCAGACCAGTGCTGATACCTTGATTGGAAACAATATGCCCCAATATACTTCACAAACGTCTGGCAGAACTGACACTTGTCCAGGGGGAGTTTTAGAACATGTTCCTTCAGCTGATCTAGTACCTTTAGCAGTCAGGCTTCATGTTCTTCCAGTGTTCTCCCAAACACTATAAGGCCATCCAGGTAAACTAAGATCTCTAGGAGATTCATATCACCCACCACCTTCTCCCTTAGGTGCTGGAAAGTCGCTGAGGCACCAGATATTCCCTGTGGCATACACTCAAATTGGTAAAATCCAAGCGGATAGATAAAGGCAGTCTTTTCCTTATCTTCCTCAGCCATTGGTATTTATTTATTTATTCATTTGGTAACCAAGTTGGTGAACTGATCTGAAGACCTTTTTCAGGCATGACTTGGGCCAGAAACTGGCACAAACAATGTAAAAATATATTGAGACAGCAGCATAAATCATATAGAGAGCATAACAGTGTAGGTCAAGCTAACAGAGAAAATATAAGGTAAACAGTACCAGGTACATCAGCAATTGAGCAAACAAGGTATATAACATTTATGTAAACAGGGTAAGGTTGTTCCATCATTTTGTCATTTGGTAGTAACCACTGCGTAAGTCAAGAACAGAGAACCATTTACTCCCAGTGAGGCTGTCTAAGGCATCTTGCACTCGAGGCATGGTGTATTGGTCAGCTACTGTCCGTTGAATAAGGATGTGATAGTAAATGCACATTCTTATGGCACCATTCTTTTTCTGAACCACCACTATAGGTGAAGCATAGGGGCTCCAAGACTCTGTTATGATCCCTGTCTTCAAAGCTCTTGCTGATGTTGCCTAACATCTTCAATGTCTGCAGGCGCCAATCATCTTGACCTTTCTCTGAATGGGCGTTCATCATGTAGGCGTATATGATGCTCCTCTCCTTTGGCACATCCCACTCATGGCAGGAGAAGACATTTTACCATTTGGCCACTTCATGTTGTAATCGGTTCTTCCAGCTGGAAGAAATGGGAGACAAACCAAAATTGAAAACCCCTTCATCCAGTCGAGTAGTCTTCTCTGACAGGATGTTGCCATGACCTAGTGAGCAGTGTAAAGGTTTGTTAGTACTGTGCCAGAGTGCACCGTTAGATCTTTGTGCGTCTTGTTCTTTAACTTTACGCTAGTCTTTTTAACCATCACTTCAGTTCTGGGTAGCACTGCTTGTTGAACCATCAGACCACTTAGCAAACCTGTTCCTGGGGACTCTACAATGATGATCTGGTCTGAAAGAGATTTATGGCAATCCACAGCTCCTTCCACCAAGCACTCAACTAAAGGCTCTTTCCCTTCTTTCTTGATGACTCTGACAATTACCTCAGGGTGGTTACAGACATTAGCCTCCCTTTCCAGGTGTGCAGTACTCACAGTGGCATGAATTGGTAGTCTGGTAGTTTCCTTCCCCTGCCTTCTGCAGGCACAAGTGAGCCAGGCGTATTGGCATTTGTTCCAGTCAATACAGGTGTCTTGTCCAATATCTGGGCATCAGGACAAATGAGAGCTGAGGTGTCAATCCTTTGAGGGACTCCAGCAAAAGTCTCTGGAAATTCAATCTGCACAGCGATGTAGCCATCATCGGGGTAGCTGGCACTGCTCAGTACCCACACAGAAAGGTCCTCTAAAAGTTGCAACGGCAAATGTTTCAGGTATGTCTTGTAAAAAGATCGGTAGATAATGTTGACCTGTGACCCACTGTCCAGTATGACTTCACATCGGTGTAATGCCCCCCCCCAAATGGGGGCTTAACCTAATTGCCCCAGTTCTCCTGTTTGCCTCCTTTTCCATGGCATTGTCCCCATTCTCCACCAGCACTTCATTGCCACTTGGCTTGAGTCCTAATGGGCCCCTGAACAGCCCCTTTATTCAAATTTGCTCTTTATGGGCATTCGGAGCATTTGCAGAGTGACCAGCTTTTCCCCATTCACTTCATAGCCGGCAGCTTGCACATGCACCAAAGCACACCTCAGGTCCTGAATCGAACAGAGGGATTTTGGTAGTCCTGGTCCCAACAGGAGCCAAGTAGGGGACCGGTGGCCACAGCAAGGGCCAAGAGAGCCTGCTTTATATAACAAAGAGTGCCAAGAAGCACTGGGCCAGGGCATATGAAAATTAATGAGAGACCTTTGAATATTAATAAGCTGCCTGTCTGCCACCTAGGGACACTGCATTGCAGCGGCACTGACAGGCTAAGGACTGAACCAAAATGTTTAAATTTTGCAGCCTTTTGCAGGGCACTAAATGGGGCTTTTAACTGGTGGGGCTAATGTAAATTTAAAGTAAATATTCTGGCTGCACCAAGACTTTGGACTTGGGACAATGTGTGAACTGCAAGGGGACTGTGTTTAAGTGCAGCCAAATTGTGCAGCCAGCAGTCAATTGGAAAGCCAGGATTTACTGCCAGGCCTCTTGGGACTTTTGCCAAAGACTTGTGGGGCAGTGCAAAAGGCTTGTGGGGGAAAAGCAATGGACTTAATTTAGGTGACTAAAGAGGGGGCCTATCAGGCGTCATGGAGGCCTAATGAATATTCATTTTCAAAACGGACTTTGGAATTCAGCCAATCAGGGACCTCAGAGAGCTCCCAAAACCCAGAGACTTTTCAGGCTGAGTTCAGTTCAGCACAAGCCCCTTCAGAGGGTGGGGGGCTCCGGATTGTACTTAAAAAAGAACGAGCCTAGTGTATTCAGCTGGAGCCCCTCCACAGGGAAGGGGGCTCAGTCTCTGCCAGAAGACAAGTGGCTAGCAGAAATGAGAGTTGCTGGCCTGGGGGTTACCAGAATTTGTCTCTTAGATTTGGTCTTTGCCTTTCCATGTTTTAGGGAAAATGTGGGAGAGACCTGAAACATCTTCAGCTGTGAGAGAGCTGCATGTACATTCTGCCTCAGCAGTGAGAGTGCTGAAGAACCTGTAACTTCAAGAAATTAAAAGCTTTATGATTCTCTTTGAGTGAGTAACCTTCTGCTTACAACTTTGAGATACTTGGAGACTTGCTTGGAACTGAGAAGCCCAGAGAGCTAAGAGGTGCTCTAGTCTTTCTGCACCCTGCATTTCATCAGCACCAGATAGGGTGTACGCCTGCTTCCCAGAATGAATGTGGATGGTCCAGTGGCTAGAAATGCTTGATGTGACTGCGTAAAAGTGCCTACAGGAATGGAAGGGGGAGTACCCTGAGTACGTGGCTCATCCTGACATTACCTGAGAGGTCAGTAAGTGTACATTTGGAAGTTGCAAATGCCAGCATAGCCAAAAGGGACTTTGTTTAATGTGTCTGGATGTCCATTTGGATGCTACAAATGTCAGCATAGCCAATAGGGACTTTTGCTAATGTACACTGTGCTCTGAGAAGCATCTGAGAAAGTGAATTTGCTAACAAGTAAAGGCTAAAGTGGTTGGGAGCCATGCATCAAGCTCTGTCTGTAACATGAAAAGAGAAGGAGAATTTACTTATGCATAGACTGTGCAGGTTCTGGGTTCTCCCTAAACCTAGGGAATAGCACCCCCTTTAAGAGACTGTGCCTTAAAAGCTGAAAGGATCATGCCTGCCATGCTGGTGCATGGTTTAAGGTATTGTGACCACTTAAAGCATCCACAGTGTTCTAAATATATAAATACAGTATGCCGAATTGTGATAAGAGACTGTGTTTTCCAGATTGGCCTGGGGGTCAGCCTGTAGTGTGTCAGCTATGCACTGCCATATGCACTTCCCCATCAGAGGCATAGCCTAGACATTGGGGGTCTGAAGCATGTCGGCCCTGGTCCTGGCCTGTACCCGATGTGACTGCAAGCTCAGAGAAAAGGGGCAACCATCCAAAGCTGAGAACGTTCCAGTCTGCAAAAGCTGCAAGATCCTGCAGTCAGTGAGAGGGTCTTGGCTGCAAGCCTTTGCCATGCATCTCAGCATTAAGAGTCAGAGCCTACATGCTGTGACCACTAGAATTTACCCTGTACAGACTGATTTCGACGTTGCTGAAGATGACTGCAAAACCGTGAGTAGGCAGAGCAATTTCTGCCAACAAAACAGAACTGTAAATAGTTATTTCAAGTTTGCCAAGTTCAGTGTCTAAAGTCCCTGGCTAACCAAGTAAGGGAGTGTTGTGTAGCCCCTGGTTAACCAAGTAAGGGAGTGTTGTGCAGCCCCTGGTTAACCAAGTAAGGGAGTGTTGTGTTTGCATAGTTGGTCAGGATGTGTCACAAGAATAAAGATAGTGCTAATCTGCTTTTCTTTAAGGGGCCCCATCCAGCTGCAATGCCGGCCACCTCAGCTGCAACTTTATCAGGCCTGCAGCCAAAGACTTAATACTGGGTACCCAAGGTAGAATATGGAATTGTAGGGGTTCTATAATAGTCTGGAACTGGTATTTTTGAAACAGAAATAATGCTAAGCCCTTCTTTATTTCTTTAGAGATTTCCTGTAATTTTCATTTAGTTAGATGATATTGTTGATCTAATATAATAGGCTTTCACTTACTAATTTGTAATCCTTTCTTGTATTTTTGCACCTTATTCCCTGGTGATTTAATGTTTGGAGAGCTGTGATTATAGATATTTATTGTATAATAACAATAACTGGTCAGCAATTTTTTCCATAGGCTGATTCAGTTATAATTCGTCATTATAACCTGCAGGTTATAACGGCGAGCATGCACCAAGTCAGTCAGGAACAACCGCTCCCTGATTGAATGCTCATCTTCTCCTGTGCAGGCCAATTAATTCCACAAATGTGGTGACTCCTTACCCGCATAGCGAGGAGCTGACAGTCCCATCACTTTTCTTTTTTTTTTTTATAACATGTGTGTCCAAAATACATTGATAATATTTGCATTTGAAATATAGTTAGAAAAATCTATCTGGTTGCTCATACTATTTGGAAGCCGGAGTGGACAGAAACTGCCACCAAGAACAGCTCTGATGTCCATCGGCAAGGTACTCATGCTCACGATTTAAATGCCCAACTCTGAAAAAAGTGAAAAAAAAAAAAAACTGAAAATGAAAAGACAGAAAGACTGTCTCAAAAAGTGTGTGTGTGTGTATATGTGTATGTGTGACAAAGCACCAGCTAAGTCAGCGTGACACTGTGGTAAAACATTGCAGACCAGCAGTTATAACAAATAAAAGATGGGGAAATGTGACAGACTCTAATTTAATGGTCGCCCTCAGTGTGGGATGCTTTAATAAACCCCTCAGGGTTTTTGTAGCATTCCATACTTCGGACAACCATTAAATTCTCGTTAAGCACACTTCCCCATCCACTATTGTATATTTTATTGTCTCACATGGGTAAATAATTGCAAATGAATTGTATATGCACTTTATGATCATTTTTGTGATATGTCTTTAAGAAATTGTCCTATAAAAGATGGACTTGTGTAATGATGTTCATGCACTGACAAAGCATCAGTATGACATGAAACATACTTCCATGTGTGGGTGGGATGTTTGCTGTGAGGTTTAAATTGTAATAAATATTGTTTTTTATTGTGACCTAGCTCAGAGGTCTTTTTTTCTCATATTAACTGTGTTTCCAGACTTTGCTGTTCTTTGATTGTTATTTTTTCATCACGGTACCAGTTGTTTCACTAGCTGCCACCTTTTCTTGCTGTTTAATGTATTCTAATGCAGCTAGCTAGATAGCCCAGGTAATTTCTGAACACATCAGAAGGTTGGTGGGTGGCCACTGTGATTAATGTCTGTAATTAAAATGCAAAAAAAAAAAATGATTATCCTGATGCCAGTCTCAATGCCAATTCTAATCAATGTAAATATTTAACCTCTGCTTCCAATTCACCCTATCCTAACCCTACCCCTGGTAAATAAATTGTTGTTTTCTTGTTTTTTATAAATCTTGGTGTCATGAGAATATTATTAGTAAGAGTCAATAATTCAAGAAATGTGAAATGTGGGGTTGTGGTTATTTGGTCATGTGTGGAGTGACATTATGGTATTGTGGGTGGGTGAAACATCCCAGGGAGTTGTACCAGGTATTATACTAGCCCACATAAAAGTATACTCTGGGTGGAGGCACTGCGCAATAATGTTATCTTTTGGGAAAGAACTAGTTTTAATCAAAATAGGAATCCAGGCCCCTCAACCTTGGTTAGGCCTACTAGTCAGGGGTAGTGTAGCCCTTAGATACTAGGTGCTAGAGCTACACAAATGGAGATACCGCTGGGATCTCCTGTTAGCCATGTAATGGCCAGCATGGACCCCCCCAGCTCACTAAACATGGTGACTCCTAAAATGGCTGTGGCTATTTAAAGTAATGGGAAAGTGTTTTGGCACCAAATTTGCCAAAAGCCGTTGTTCACTACTGGTCAGTGACAGTATTAGAGGACTGATCACCCCCTAATAGCCAAAAGTGGAAATGTTCCACTTTTATTCCAGTGCAAAATCCTTTTCTGGAAAGGGTCCCGGAGGATAATGAGACATTTGAAAATGCTCATAGTTTATTATGCACTTGTTTTATTGCTGCTTAGATAGATATATTTGCCTAGACTAGAACATTGTGTTTGCCAGTGCTAGCTAGGAAGCCATGTGTCTAGTTAGATCTGTTAAATGTTTGAAAGTTATTGAATGCCACTTATTGTATGCCAGGACATGCCATAGACTTGGTGAGGATGCAACATTTTCTCAAGCAGGGGGAGAGTGTACTACCCCCGCCAAAATTGGGGCTTACCTTAATTGCCCCACTTCTCCTGTTTGCTTCTGTTTCCCTGGTAGTGTCCCTGTTTTCCACCACTTCACTGCCTCTTGGCCTGAGTCCTGATGGACCCCTGAATAGCCCCTTTATTAATTTTCACTCTTTATGGGCATTCGGAGCATTTGCGGAGCTGCCGACTTTTCCCCTTTCACTACACGGCTGGCAGCTCGTGCATGTGTGGAATCGCACCCCAGGTCCTGACCATGATCATGGTCAAACAGAGGGTTTTCAGTGGTCCTGGTCCCAATAGGAGCCAAATAGGGGACAGGTGGCCAGAGCAAGGGCCAAGAGAGCCCACTTTAAATAACAAAGAGCACCAAGAAGCACTCTGCCAGGGCTCATGAATATTAATGAGAGCCCTGTGAATATTAATAAGCTGCCTGTCTGCCCCCAGGGTCACTGTATTGTGGCAGCAGTGACAGGCTATGGAATGCACCAAAATGTTTAAACTCTGCTGTCTTTTACAGGGCACTAAAGGGACTATTAAATGGTGGGGCTAATGTACTGTAAATTTAAAGTGAATGTACTGGCTGCACCAAAACTTTAGATTCGGGAAACTGGGTGGACTGCAAGGGGACTGTGTTTAAGTGCAGCCATATTGTGAGCCAGCAGCCAATTGGAAAGCCAGGATTTACTGCCAAGACTCATGGGACTTTTGCCAGAGACTTATGGGGCAGTGCAAAATGCTTGTGGGGGAAAAGCAGGGTCTTAATTAGGAACCTAAACAGGGGGCCTATCAGGCATTGTGGAGGCCTAATGAATATTCATTTTCAAGATGGACATTGGAATTCAGCCAATCAGGGGCCTCAGAGTGCTCCCAAAACCCAAGGACTCTTCAGACTGAGTTCAGTTTGGTGCAAGCCCCTCCAGAGGGAGGGGAGCTCTGGCCCCTAGCTAAAAAAGAATGGGCCTAGTGTATTCTGTGTGGGGGGGGCTCTGCCACTGCCTGAAAACAGGTGACTAGCAGAAATCAGAGTCGCTGGCCTGGGGGTTGCCAGAATTTGTCCATCAGGGCTGGCCTTTGTCGTTCCACATTTTAGGGAAAATGTGGGAGAAATCTAAACCATCTTCAGCTGTGAGAGAGCTGCCTGTACAATCTGCTTCAGCAGTGAGAATGCTGAAGAACCTGTCATTTCAGGAAATGAAAAGTTTTATGAATCTTTCTGAGTGTGTAAACTTCTGCTTACAAGTTTGAGATATTTGGAGACTTGCTTGGGGTCGAGAAGCCCAGAGAGCTAAGAGGTGCTCAAGTCTTTCTGCACCATGCATTTGATCAGTGCCTGATAGGGTGTACGCCTGTTTGCCAGAATGACTGTGGATGGTCCAGTGGCTAGAAATGCTTGATGTGACTGTGTAAAAGTGCCTACAGGAATGGAAGGGGGATTACCCTGAACACGTGGCTCATCCAGACATTGCCTGAAAGGTCAGTAAGTGTCCATTCAGAAGCTGCAAACACCAGCATAGCCAAGAGGGACTTTGTTTAATGTGTCAGGATGTCCATTTGGAAGCTGCAATAGTAGCATAGCCAAGAGGGACTTTTGCTAGTGTGCACTGTGCTCTGAGAAGCATCTGAGAATGTGAATTTGCTAACAAGTAAAGGCTAAAGTGGTTGGGAGCCATGCATCAAGCTCTGTCTGTAACATGAAAAGAGAAAGAGCATTTACTTATGCATAGACTGTGAAAGTTCTGGGTCCTTCCTAAACGTAGAGAAAAGCAGCCCCATTTAAGAGTCTGTGCTTTATAAGCTGAAAGCACCATGCCTGCCATGCTGGCACATGGTTGAAGGTATTGTGACCACTTAAAGCATTCACAATGTGCTAAATGTATAAATATGCTAAATTTTTACAAGAGACCGTGTTTTCCAGATTGGCCTGGGAGTCAGCCTGGTATTGTGTCAGCTATACACGGCCATATCGCTTCCCCCTGAAGGGCATAGCCTAAACGTGGATGTCTGACATGTGCCGGCCCTGGTCCCAGCCTAGTCTGTACCTGACGTGACTGCAAGCCCAGAGAAAAGGGGCAATCATCCGAAGCTGAGAATGTTCCAGTCTGCAAAAGCTGCAAGATCCTGCAGTCAGTGAGGGGGTTCCTGGCTGCAAGCCTTTGCCATGCATCTCAGCATCGAGAGTCAGAGCCTACATGCTGTGACCACTAGAACTTACCCTGTACAGCCTGATTTTGACTTTGCCAAAGATGACTGCAAAACCATGAGTAGGCAGAGCAATCTCTGCCAACAAAACAGAACTGTAAATAGTTATTTCAGGTTTGCCAAGTTCAGTGTCTAAAGTCCCTGGCTAACCACGTAAGGGAGTGTTGTGTTGTGTTGTCCCTGTCTAACCAAGTAAGAGAGTGCTGTGTTTGCATAATTATAGTCACGATGGGTTACAAGAATAAAGATAGTGCTAATCTGCTTTATTTTTAAAGGTCCCAACCAGCTGCAATGCTGGCCACCTCAGCTGCAACTTTATCAGGCCTACACTTAAATACTTAGTACTGGGTACCCAGGGTATAATATGGAATTGCAGGGTTCTATAATAGTCTGGAACTGGTACCAGTGTGGGAAATGTGTTAAATGATTTATTTTGGTGCAGCAAGTTAGATAGCCCAGGTAATAGCTGAACACATCAGAAGGTTGGTGGGTGGCCACTGTGATTAATGTCTGGAATTAAAATGCAAAAACAAATGTTATCCTGATGCCAGTCTCAGTGCCAATGCTAATCAATGTAAATACTTCACCTTTGCTTCCAGTTCACCCTATCCTAACCCTACCCCTTGTAAATAAATTGTTGTTTGCTAGTTTTTCATAAATCTTGATGTCATGAGCATATTATTAGTGAGAATCAATAATTCCAGAAATGTGAAATGCAGGGTTTTGGTTATTGGGTCATGTGTGTGTGGTGACACTATGGTATTGTGGATGGGTAAAACATCCCAGGGGGTTGTAGCAGGTATTATTCCAGCCCATGTAAAAGTATACTCTGGGTGGAGGCACTGCGCAATAATGTTATCTTTTGGGAAAGAACCAGTTTAATGTTAAAATAGAAACCCAGGCCCCTCAACCTTGGTTGAGCCTACAAGGTAGAGGTAGTGTAGCCCTTAGATACCCGGCACCAGGGTTACACGTGTATCCCCTCAACAGAGATCTTTATGGTCTGGGTAGGACCCATCAGTCCCGATGGCAACTTGTTCCTAACAGATGCAATGGGATTTATCCATCTTATAGAGCTGTTCACTATTGGAGTCCCAGGTCACTTTGTTACTGGGCTCTGCTGTTGTTTCTCTGTGGCTGTTACTGTCTTTCCCATTTCTGGTCCACTAGCTGCTGGTTCTCAGGCCTGCCACACCCTTGTGCAAAATGTCCATCTTCTCCGCAATGAAAACAGAACACTCCATCTCTGGGTAAGGTTGAGGGTTGAGGCCTGACCCTTGGAGCAGATGAAGGATTTGGTGGGTGTCCACAACCAGGTGGCAGGGAGTTGGCTCATGGGCAAAGTCTCCGTGCCATCTGCAATGCTTTTACACACTCCATGAGTTCCTTCAACTGTGTTCTCATGTCTGGGGCATCACTTTGTTCTTGGCTACTGTCAACTTGAGGCTGTAGGGGGAGGACTTTCCCAATAGGCACTCATTGTGAATTGGCAATGGCTTCCTGTGACTCTTCTTCCCTCACCTCATCAAGTAATTGTCTGAAATTTGGGGGATCTGCTCTGTGTTCTTTCAGTCTAAGAGTTATCAAAGTTCAGTGGGAATATATAGTTCCTTGTAAGATCTGATCTAGTCTCAATTGGGCAACTTGTGCAGGGGTAACTCCTCTAGCCTCAACTATTTTACGAATCACTGTCTCCACTCGGGTCATGTAGTGGGACAACTGTTCTCCCTCTTTTTTCATGGTGGCTCCCAGCTTGAAGATGAGGTCCTTCTTACATTCTGCTGCTCCAAATGTACTCCTCAACATGGCAAGATGATCACTAGCAGTGCAGTCTGGGTGGCTGGCTCATAGTGAGCAGATAATGTCCAATGCCATACCCCTTAAGCTTTCTACAATGCATTTGCATTTTTCCTCATTTGAACATTTCCATACTTTCTCCATCAGGGTGGCTTGGCTCATCCAGCTTTCATAGTCATCCTCCCATGAAGGAGTGGGGTGGCACCAGAGAAAGTATGCAGTCTCCTGTACTGTCCATAAGGCATGACCAAGTAAGGGAACCAGTCATGTCCTCCTACCCAGAGTTTGCCAGGTGATATTGTCAGTGTCAGGTCATTTTCTTGGAAGAATGTTCTCACATCTTGAACAGTCTTTCTCTCAGTGGCCCAAAACTATTGCAATTTCTAGCAAAGTCACTTTGCACTTTAGGGCCCTCAGAAGGAGGATCCAGGCTTGCATGGGTTGTTATGACCCAGGAGGTGGGGCTTCCATCAGCAGTAAGCTGTTCAGGCACCTGGAAGGATGAACATCCTTTCAGCACTCCATCAGAACACATAATGCCTGCTGAGCAGAACTCTAAATCCTCCCAAGTACAGTCACTTTCCACAAACATTTTATGCTGCCTATAACACTTTCGATGTGGTCCCTTGGGGTTGCTTTGGGGATTCCTTGCACCAAAATAGCTTTTTCCGGATCAATATCCTCACCTTTACACCAGTCTAGCAGTGAGTTGTGATCCATCATGACTTTGAAAATGGGGTTGGGGGGGTACCAAACTGTCCCCACCAAAAAGAGAAGTGCTGTAGAAATGTCCAAAAATCCCAGCAGTGCCTCCAATTTTGTAATTACCCCTACTACTACTACGTGCACAACCACCCACTAGTGGTGCTGCTTAATAGATGTAGGCTGGCACCTGGATTTATGGTTAGAATTGGATTAGTAAATGGTGTAGTGCCTCCACCTATGGGGATCCTTATAGCAGCATGCTGCCAAGGTGCTTCCCCACAGGAAATGAATATAACCCCCTCCCTTGGTGACAGGTAGATTAGCAAAACAATCCCTCCCAACGTATCACTCTAAACATGCAAATATCACACTAACATAATAATGGCAAATACTTCAACAGTTGCAAATAAATAACCAGATGGGTTTATTTTGGGGTTTGGAAAATAAGGTGGGGGACAAGGGGAAACAAAGGGAGTAAAAACATCAACCAATCAGCTATAAATAAATACTGTAACACAACCACTGTATGGTATGACCTCTGTCACAGCCCCTGTGGGAGCTCCTAACAGTCTTAGTGTACACACAATGAGGAGTTGCAGGCCTGCGATGAATGGACACTAGGTGCAGTACCATTAGAGTTGAGTGGGAGCTGCAGCTGCTAAATACAAATTACACCAGTGGATAGAAACACACAGATAATCATGGCTGTAACTGTTGCTGTGGACTTAGGTTAAGGTTGTGCAGGATGCCCAGGTGATTAACTAGCAAGCTAAACAGCTAAAATAGCAATTGGTTGGGCAACCCAGTACTCACGACCTTTAGATGATCAGGTGGTGCAGGCGTTGGGGGATGTCTCCCCTGTCTGGTAGTCGGGTAAAACTTAGAGATGGCAGAACTGTACACATAAACATATGATGAATCATGGTAAGCAACTGTATTTTGAGAATATGGAACCTGAATTTAAAATTAAAATGTTTTACATCTTAGAGAACCCCCTGTGTGAGAACTGGAGTATGCCAACTGCAGTGAGAACTTCTGAATTTTAGAACAGTTTGCATAAAAGTCCCTGTCATGGTTATAAGATTGTCTGGAATTTTTAGAAATAAATAATACTGACTGGCCAAGAACAGTGACATGATTTATAAAACAACAAATATAATACTGTATAAAAACATTATTTTCTACACAAATACTCGTTTAAACCTGGAGTACGGAATCAGTCACTCTCTCACCACTTTAACAACTAATGTGTCTGAAAGTCATGCAGCAACAGTGCATTCAATAGCTTTTGTACCAGAACTGATGTCATCTGGTGGGTAACACCAGTCCAGACCTTTGTGATGCAGAATGTTTAACAACCTTAATAACAGATCTGTTGACCTTTCACATCAAGTGTTTAGGACAATGATTATTCCAGCAGTAAGTGTTAGATTTAATCATGCATTAATTTCAAATATCCCTTTAAAAAGTTTCTCTCAGGGTACTGCCTCTCTATATATTTCTTCAAGGTGAGGTCTTCTGGTACCATGACAAAAATGAACCTCCTTTCTGCACTAAGCAATGTTCATAATTAGTCTTAGTCTCTCAAATCTGCTTAAAGAGCTCTTGTTAATACTCACAATGCAATGCTCCTCAAAAACCTTCTTTTCATAGTTCAGAAGGTACCACATTAATAGGGAACACATTTAGATGTATCTGAAAGAACTTCTTAATCAGAATTATTGCAACAATGACCATATGCATGAATTCTGTTTTTTCTTCAAAATGTTTCTCATCTTGGATTACATCGCTTGCTATTTAATACTCTTTTGTCTTTTCAAATGCAGGTCACTATAGCCACTCGGGACTGATACATCTTGCCAGCTTGTATTCATGACCCTGTAGCCAGTCTCCCCTCAGGCTGTTATTGACCATCTCCCCATCACTCACAGTCTGCCATGTTCTGCTACATTTATATGTAACATATTTAGGTATGCCGAGAAATAATTTTGTTCAGTTCTGTTGCAAAGAAGACCACTGGAACTGTTCTGGTGTTTTTCTTGCACGTTTTCTTGGCGGTGGTTAAACTGGAAATGTTTAGGTGGGGGAACACTCACATCAAGATTTCTAGCTGGTGGAACTGTCATTTCAAGGTGTGGAACTCCCCAATAGTAGTCAATGGAGAAAGATGACAGAGGTGGTGTAACTGTCAAACAGTTTTTATGAGGTGGTGGAACTGAGTTCATGTGAGCGCCTGCCCAATTTAACTCCTGTTTCTTGGTCTCTGATAGAATGTCATATTTAATAGCCTTTCGCTTCCCATATGCAGAACACTATAGTTACCAGGGAGCAATACTTCTAGGAGCAATGTGTGAAATTCACAATGTACTGTGAGGCATGTCCACAGCATACAAGTCTTCAGGGTTTTTCACCAGTAAGGACACCAAATGCATTTTGCTTATACTGACAGGAATGAATTCCACTCTTGAGACTGGGCATGATCAGCATGAATCTGCTGATGTTTTGAGAAATGTGACTGCTGTGAAAAACTCTTCCCACAGTCAGAGCATTTAAAAGGTGTTTCTCCTGTGTGAATTCTCTGATGCACTGAGAGATTTGACAGCTGTGAAAAACACTTCCCACAATCAGTACATTTAAAAGGTGGCTCTCTCAGCGTTAGTGTCTCCAAATGTTTAGGGATTTTTAATACCGTGGCAAGAATGGAACCCATTCTTTAGCCAGGGCATATTCAAAACTCAAGAAATTAGTACTGTATTAATCTTTGATGTTTGCTGAGAGTGCTCTTCTCTCAGCACACGCAACGTCCCCAAAATGGCTTCCTTTTGAAGTTCATAAAGTGTCACAAGTATTGGTAGCATATTTAAATGTGCATGAAAGTTCTTTTTGATTAGTCCCATTGCTCCAAGCACTACTGGAACAATTTGTGTGTCCTTATTCCACATCAGTTTGGTTTATGACTGCATATCTTGGTATTTCATGATTTTGTGTCTCTCTGTACGCAGCACAGTGTAGTCACTAGAGGTAGCTATTTCAATCAGCAATGCTACGTTTGTTCTCTTTTCTTGTATTACAATATCGGGTTTTCTTGCTTCCACTTTCTTGGCTGTTGGTATTGGGTGATCTCATATGATCATTACTTCTTCATTCTCTGTGATTCTTTGTGGTTCATGTTTCCAGTGTCTCTCTGCTACCTGTATGTTATAGTGTTTGCACAGTTTCCATGGATCAATCTTGCTACATTGTTGTGTCTTTCAGTATACAGGCCTTCTGCCATGAGTACTTCACATCCAGCCATGAGATGCACAACTGTTTCTAATTCTGTACTACAGAACCTGCACTTGTCTGTTTCTGCTGTTTTTCTATGGATTTTGTGAACCATCTTGTGCATAGCCCACTATCTTGGGCTGCCATGTCTCTCCTGTGTGAGTCTGCTGGTGGTTATTAAGAGTTGACTGATGAGTGAAGCCCTTTCCACAGTCAATACATTCAAAAGGTTTTTCTCCTGTGTGAATGCGTTGATGTTGGGAGAAGTGAGCCTGCTGTGTAAAACTCTTCCCACATGCTGAACATTTAAAAGGTTTTTCACCAGTGTGAATCTGCTGGTGTTCTGAGAGATGTGCATGTTGAGAAAAATGTTTTCCACAGTCACTACAGGTAAAATGTTTGTCTCCTAAGTGAATCTGTTGATGTTTTGAGAAATGTGCCTGCTGTTTAAAACCCTTTCCACAGTGCTTACATTTATATGGTTTCTCTCCTGTGTGTATCCACTGGTGGTTAATAAGAGTGGACTGATGTGTAAAACACTTCCCACAGTGTTTGCATTTAAAAGGTTTTTCTCCTGTGTGAATTCGCTGATGTTCAGAAAGATGTACCTGCTGTGAAAAAGTCTTCCCACAGTAAGTACAGTGAAATGGGTTTGTCCCTTTGTGAATCAATTGATGTTTTGTAAGATGTTCCTGCAATGAAAAACTTATTTCACAGTCAGAACATTTAAAAGGCCTGTCTCCTTTGTGAATCTTCATATGCACTGAGAGATTTGCTAGCTGTGTGAAAATCTTCCCACAGTCCATACATTTAATACGTTTCTCTCCTGTGTGAATTCGCTGATGGTTAGTAAGAGTTGATTGATGTGTGAAACACTTCCCACAATCTACGCATTTAAAAGGTTTCTCTCCTGTGTGAATTCGCTGATGCTGTGAGAGATTAGATAACTGGGTAAAACTTTTCTTACAGTGAGTACATTTAAAAGGCTTCTCTCCTGTGTGAACTCTCTGATGTACTGACAGACTTGCCACCTGTTTAAAACTCTTCTCACAATGTGTACATTTAAAAGGTGCCTCTCCTGTGTGAATCCGTTGGTGCTGGGCAAGATGTGCCTGCTGCGTAAAACTCCTTTCACACTCCAAACATTTAAAAGGTTTTTCTCCTGTGTGAATTCGCTGATGTTCTGAGAGATGTGCATGTTGTGAAAAACTCTTGTCACAGTAAGTACATTTATAAGGCTTAACCCCTAAGTGAATCCGCTGATGTTTTGACAAATGTGCCAGCTGTGAAAAATGTTTCCCACAGTCAGAACATTTAAATGTTTTTTCACTTATGTGACTCCTCTGGTGTTTAGCAAGAGTATGTTGATACATAAAACATCTCCCACAATCAGTACATTTAAAATGTTTGCTTTCTGTGTGATTAAATTGATGTTTAGAAAAAGAACGATTATCTTGAGAACTCTTTCCACTGTTCACCTTTTTCACTGCTGTATGAATAAGCTGATGGATTGACAATTTATTCATTAAACTAAATGTCTTTTCACAGACAATACTTTTAAAAGGTTTTTCTAGTGTGTGACTGAGGTGTTGTTTGTGAAATGCAAGACAATCTGTCAAGCTATTCACCAGTTCAGAATGTTTAAATGGCTCATCTCTTGTGTGATTCTGCGGCAGCCCAAGACATTTTGCTTGGAGATTCATCTCACATTCAGCAGGTTTGTGGACTACAGTTAGAAAAGAGACCATGAATTAGTGGATTTTCAGGACAGAACTTTTTCTTCTTTTCAGTAAAAAGATACATTTCATTAATATAGAGTATAATGGATGGACAACAGTGAGCAACCATGCTGTGTTCACTTCGAGAGGTTGTCATGACAACCAAATAGACCTCAAGAACAAAGCTTGAGAGGTCTATGTTGTCATGGCAACCTCAAGAAGTTAACTCAGTACTGTTGTTTACAATTGCCCATCCATTGTATTTTATAGTGTATGGGAAACAGTACAACAGTAATGGAGCATTTCTTGAGAAATTGGATTAGACTGTTTCTTTTTTCCCCCACCATGCCCAACCTGCTCCAATCTGCCTCTCCATTGCATGGCTATATGAAACTTTCTCCACCCTCCATGATCAAGCCACACTCCATACCTGCTCATGAAGACTCAATTTATTTACTTTTTAATAAATAAAAAAGAAATAGCCTCCTTATGGCCTATGATTCCTCAACACTGAGTCCACAATGTCTCTCTGGCTCTTCTGCAGCATGGCTGATGGTTCTCCCAATACTGCGTTGATTGCTGTAATCACATGTCATACTGTTTGAATGCTGGCAAAGTGAACAGAAGTGGAAAGCGTGGTGCACATAGGCATTCTAACTTGCTGTACCATCTTTAACAAATCATGGGAGGATGGGGTGGTACCCGAGGACTGGAGGAGGGCAGATGTGATTCCCCTTCACAAAAGTGGGAGCAAGGCAGAAGCAGGAAACTACAGACCTGTTAGTTTAACCTCAGTGATAGGGAAAATGATGGAATCACTTCTGAAGGAAAGAATTGTTGAGTATCTAGAGGCCAGAGGGGCACAGGACCCAAGGCAGCATGGATTTACAGTGGGAAGGTCATGCCAGATGAATCTGATAGATTTCTTTGACTGGGTGACCAAAGTAGTAGATCAGGGAGGGGCTGTGGACATGGCCTACCTAGACTTTAGCAAGGCATTTGACACAGTCCCACACAAAAGATTAATATACAAGTTAGCCAGCCTGGGAGTGGGTCCCAAGATGACAGCCTGAGTAAAGAATTGGCTGGAGAATAGGACATAGAGAGTAATAGTAAATGGAGTCCACTCTGAAGAAAGGGGGGTTACTAGTGGGGTACCGCAGGGTTCAGTATTAGGACCGGTCCTCTTCAATGTCTTTATAAGTGACATTGTAGAGGGACCGGAAGGAAAAGTATGTCTTTTTGCAGATGACACAAAGATCTGCAACAGAGTTGATGCACAAGGTGGGGTGGAAAGGATGAGAAGAAACTTGGCAAGGTTAGAGGAATGGTCAAATGTATGGCAGCTTAGATTCAATGGTAAGAAGTGCAAGGTAATGCACCTGGGAAACAAAAACCCAGGGGAAGAGTACACAATGGGGGGTGAGATACTAACAACAACAAAAATGGAAAGGGACCTGAGGGTAGTCATATCAGATGACCTAAAGGTGGGCAAGCAATGTGAGAGGGCAGTAAGGAGGGCTGGGGGGATACTGGGATGCATAGGGAGAGGCATCACCAGTAGAAAATGGGAAGTTATTATCCCTTTGTACAGACAGCTGGTGAGACCCCATATGGAGTACTACTTGCAGTTCTGGAGACCCAATCTCCGCAAAGACATAGACAGGATGGAAGCTGTCCAGAGGAGGGCAACTAAAATGGTGCAGGGTCTGCACCAGAAGACATATGAAGAGAGACTTAAGGAGCTTAATATGTATAGCCTCGAGGAAAGGAGGAAGAGGGGGGACATGATAAAAACTTTCAAGTACCTCAAGGAATCAACAAAGTCCAAGAGGGTAGCATCTTTCAAAAAAAGAGGTGTGCAAGAACAAGGGGCACAATTTGAAGATAGAGGGGTGGCTCAGAGGTAATTTAAGGAAGTATTTTTTCACAGAGAGGGTTGTGGATGCATGGAATGGCCTTCTGGAGGAGGTTGTGGAGTCAAAAACAGTGGTGGAATTCAAGCATGCATGGGACAGTCATAAGGCAATTCTAGGGGTGGGGGTAGAAAGAAGTAGACTGCTGGTTAACTAGGATCTGCTGCTTATCCATTAGGTAGGGAAATGGGCAGACTGGGTGGGCCAAGCGGTCCTTATCTGCCATCAAATTCTATATTTCTATCAATGTGACATACTCAAGATGGTACAACAACAATTTGATGTCACATTAATGGTACAACAAGGTTAGGATTTAATCAAATTCCATACATACTGTAATAGCCCTCTCCCTTACACTATACTCCTGTTCATTCGTACTCACTGATATTTTCCTTATAGTGCATGTTTTTGTGTCCCTGAAAATCCAGGACCTAACATTGGGTGGAAACCTACCATAAAGGGGATGTCAGGAAATAGAATGTTTTAGATTAAATCATTACCCCACCACACAATACAGAGCACTCAGCTCCAAGTATTCACAAATAAATGAGTTTGCTTCTGCACAGTCAATTCCTATTCAAAGGACAAAAATAACATTATTGGATTACATAAACAATAATACATGGGTGCCTGTGAAAAACTGTGGTAATGACATGAAATAAAGCTGATGACCAGAGCTGTGCAAAATGCCAAAATCTGCCAGTGGAATTCATGTGGACTGGAATTCAACTTCTGAAATGCTTTTCAGAATTTCATTTTTAATTTTGCAGGATTCCAAAAAGCATTTTTATGTAAACAGTCAGAAAAAAAGATGATTTGATAACTTTTATTGGACCAACACAGATGTTGCAAAAGAAAACAGGCACTTAAGCTTTCAGACTACACACAGTCCTTCATCAGAAGCTAATGCCAGTTGTTTTGGAAGAATACATTCTATTAAAGACCAGATCATACATAAGAAACAAACAAAAAACTTGTGAAGATTCCCATTGGCCTAAAACTTGCATTTAAAAGTCAACTTAAAACCATAAAGAGAACACAGGCTGACTGCTGGCAAGGAAAGGCATTTTAAGGTCAGATGTCGCAGACTAGATAACTCCCTTCTTGAAGGAACTCAAAAAAACATATTTGAGTTTTGTTTTAAACTATGGATAAGTATGTGTGTGTATACTTAAGGAACTAAATCCCATTGGCCTAAACTTACATTCAAAAATTGACCTAAAAAAAGAATAAGGAAAACAGGCAGAGTCCCATCCAAAAGGAAAGCATTTCAAGATCAAAGTTGCAGAATGAATAACTCTTTATCTGAGAGAAACCCCAGAACACACCTAATTCAATTAAGATCTTGCCTGTGTGTGTTAATGCATGCATTAGAAAATAACTGTGATTTTAAATCCCAAGTTAGAATAGGCTAAGAAATCATAGTATATGTAACAGGACTCCCCCCTTTTTGTTACTCAGACAAAGCGACAACCACAAGTGGCAGAAAATAGGTATCATTCCTGGCATTAGGGCAAACACCTGGCTCTGGCATCTCAGAGGTCGTGGCAGGGCTACAAAACAACATTTCTATTTAACCCAGGTCATTGAAAGAGGTGCCAGGGCTATGGTATGTCTCCTATCTGTGGGGCCCTAAAAACATCTCACGGGTCATTCAGAGATGGATTGTCCACAACCAGACATTTGGGATTTCACTATATGGCTTTTATTCCTGACAAAGTGTTAACAGAAATGGTGGTGCCCCCAAGGCTTGTAGCTGTACAGACAGAGATGACACTTTGGTAGCAGGCAAAAACATTTCACAACCTCTTTCAGGCAGTACTGAGACTTCTTACACACACATGTCCACCCTACTTCAGGAGTACATGGACTATTCTGAGCACCACTAGGTGACTTAAGTTAACACTTTAGACCATTCCTCTTGTAACCAGTTAGATCTCCTTGAAACCTGGAATGAGGGGACAGCTCACTTTGGCCAAAGCTAGACTCCCTCTGCCATTACTTTTAGGAAAACAGGATTCCCTAGCCACACAGGGGCTACAAGAGACATCCTACTGCACAAACGTTGTCCCAGGGTCCTGAGTACATGTATCTTAGCCATCTTGGGCTCCTAACAAGGCACCAGCCAACCCCATTTGAACATCAAATGAACCTTTTACTTGCAACATCTTGTACCCCTCAGGACACTTGTAAAGAACACTTAAAATCTGCAGATCTCACACAAAATCTCTCTTAAATTGTACACACACAGTCTCTACATTCTGGTCAGTTCTGATAGCTCTTACAGTCTTTTTGGGGGTTGCCCCAAAGTACTCACTGAACCTTCAGTCCCATTCCTTTTTCTATGAAAAATCTTCATACACACACCCCGGACTTCACAAGATCTGGTAGCCACCACTTTCCAGGAAACCAGCCGTTGGTTACTTTACTAAGGCAGAAAACAAATGAGGGTCCTTCCCTCTAGCAAGTGATCTCTGGGCAGAGCACCAATTGCTGTAGAACTCTCAGCTTGAACTCTGACTTCAAACTGACTCACAGTTCAAAATAGCTGCAGGCACAGTGTGGTTTATGCTGCTGTGAGGGTTCTAAATTCTATGACATCATCCCATGCCTCAACAGGGCTGAGCAGGTAGTGATGTAATGTTTTACAGAAAGTGTTTAAACCTTCTGCTATCTGCCTGATCTAAAACTCATGGGAGTCTAGTAACCACAGGAACTGGCTGGTTACACTTACCACCACCAGACAAGTTTGTTGTCCACAGCAAGGGCTTTGAACTGCAACACAGGCCATCCAACCCCTGGGTACCCTTCGAGGGGGGGTCTGCAGTCCCTTCCCCTAACTATAACCAGCATAGGCAGGTCACCACAGGGAACATGGAGGCACGATGAAGCAAACTTTAGCCTTACCTGACAAACTAGCTAAGGAAACCCCATTCCATGGTGTCCCAAAGGAACATAATGAAGCACTCCTCGAAAAGACAGGACTAGTCACCCCAATCCAGATCAGGGTCACCAGCCTATCTAACCCTTAGCCCACTAGGGGTACATACATAATGCTGAAAAATCTTCTAAACAAGAATTTACCTTTGTGTATGGCAATTAGTGGGGTTAAAGATAAAGAAAAGCTGCCCTAGTGTGAATAATAAATATTCACAAGCTGTTTCACACTTTCATGCAGCGTTAGCCCTATCAGGAGATGCATTTCCTCAGCCCTATGCTCAATAAGTGAATATTCTTCATGAATATTAAAACCTATATACTCAAACATGATCCATCTGCAACTTTGTACCAAATGGCAAGTGTCTGTGCACAATTAAAAATCAAACATAAGAAAGACTCCCTAGTAAGTGAGATACTGTATCCTAATATGTCCCTGTATCAAAATGTGTCAGTATATATCAGATCTTCTGTATGTCTCTAATAGAATGTGTTCTTCCAAAACAACTGGCATTAGCTTCTGATGAAGGACCGTATGTAGTCTGAAAGCTTAAGCACCTGTATCCTTTTGTAACATCTATGTGGGTTCAATAAAAGGTATCAAATCATCTTTTTTTTTGGATTTTTTGTTATGAGGACCGATAAGGCAACAAAAATATTTTTCTGTGTTATGTAAACAGTGGAATAATACTTTATGGATTATGTATCTGAAGATTCTTGCCGGTTCTCTGCAGGCTGCATTGGCTGTCGATTAGGTGGAGGATTGCCTTTAAGGTCAGTTTGCTGACCTATAAAGCCCTGCATGGCCTGGGGACCAGACTATCTGCAAGACCTCCTGGTTCCTCACTGCTCAACTCATGCTCTCCATTCCTCTGAGGGTTGCCTCCTGATGGTTCCCAGGGCTAGGTTGCGGTAATCTAGGGACCGTGCATTCTCTGTCGCTGCACCAGTCCTGTGGAATTCATTACCAGCTTATTTAAGGGAGGCGCCCTTGGTGGAAACCTTATAAAAAAGGGCTAAAACTTAGCTTATTAAACAAGCTTATGACTTGGACAGAGTATGATTTTTGAAGGATCTGTATTATACTGACCACCATGTCTTTACGTTTTAGTTGTAGATAGATAGTTTTAAATATTGTCAAATACTCTGCAAGGTGTGGCTGTACATTCTGGTCTGTAATTCTATTGAGGATGTTTGATTTTAAATGTTGTAAAGAACTCTGAGTTTCTGGGAAGGGGCGCTATATAAATAAAGTTTCTATCTATCTATCTATCTATCTGTCTGTCTGTCTGTCTGTCTGTCTGTCTGTCTATCTATCTATCTGTCTATCTATCTGTCATTAGTGAAAACAAATTCACAGTTTACATAAACTGTGGAATGTCATTCTGTAGTTAACATTTTGCTTTTGAAATTTCAGAATTCTGCTTCTGGCAGAATTAGGCAGAATTTCTGAGGTTTTGCAGAATTCTGGCAGAAGTGGAGTTTGACAAATCTACACAGCTATATAGATGATGAAATAAGCACTAAGACCAAAAGCCAAGGGACCTGTGTGTCTCCAGCCTTATGAGGTGAAACTACCTCCTACTTGCTGACAGGCATCACTTTGTTAGGATTCATCTGATGTGATTTTTTTTTCTATGCTGGAATGTTAGATGTTTGCCACTGCTTGTGTTTAGCTGTCTTTATGCATACAATATCATATCTGTGAAGAACGACAGTTCAACAGTGAAACTCATGGATTATTATGTCACTAGAATAAGTGTATTATAGTCAGTAATCGTGTGTTATACAATAACGTTTGAATGTTTCAATGTGATAATGTTGCAGTAATAGTAACATACTTTTAACAAATTATTTTGCAGATTATGGAAATAGAAAAAAAAACAGTGAGCAATTCCTCAAAAAGTCAATGCAAATCATCTTGTCTATGGATTTCAAATGTTTTCTAAATTGTACTCTAAAAATACATTTACAGTGCAATGCTGATTAACCAAAACTTGCTTATCCGAAAAAGCTGGATTATCTGAATCTCTGTCAGGTCCTTATTATCACATACAGTACTAAAACTGTGGTCATCACTACCAGCATCTGTTAACAATCTGTTAATGCTTCAGTATTCAACATACAGCATTTTGCCATTTAGCACTTGGCACTTAATTACCACCAATCTGCACAGTTTAAATACAATTCTTCAACTTGTGTTGCTACTGGGGGTTACGGTTTGGGTGTTGCGTTTCTGACTGAACTGTGGCTAAAAGTGTCTGAATAATGACTTAAGGAAAAAAAAGTGTGTTCTACACATCTCCTAAAAGCTATAGGTGCTCGAAAGCCTCAAGAAAGGGGAGTACCTTGTTGAAGTTGCCGAGAAGTTTGATATCAACAACTTCATAGTCTCCGACATTCGAAAAGCTAGAGAACAAAATCTGTGAGTTTGCAGCCATAATGGACTGCTCTGAGGATTGAGCAAACAGAAGACCATGAAGGGTTGCAAATACAGCCATTTGACAGAGTGCTTCATTTTTGTTTCAGGCATAATTGTGTAAAGGATGGGCACTCTTATTTGAGGACCCATTCATAAAGAACAGAATTAGTTAGAGCAAAAATGGCTGCCAGTGCATTGACCTGATAAGGGGTATGAGTTAGGGTGTGGCTTGGATTGCAATTTCTTTATAATTACTGGTGCCCCCATTTATCATGCTGTTTACTGCATCTGTAAAATGCCATAATAACCCAAAAATCAGTAATTACGACATGTTTCTTTTACTATGCTCTCAGTTGAATGCCTTGCGCTAGCTCATTGGCTCACTTTCCTTGTCTTGGCAGCCTGAAAGAGTTTCAAAATCATAAACATGGCAGCTCCATCAGTTGCTTAGCGATGAGCTGCCAATACGAGACTTTCAGGTCTGTAATTTTTTAATATTTACCCAGTGAATCCTACTACTAAAAGTGTAAAACTTTTATCTGGTTGATCCTCCAGTTCATCAACTTCAGGAGAGCACAAAAGCCACTGTGGCTCTGTTTATAGTGCCAGCTTAGTGCAATCCTGATTTCACATTGTAAGTGTAAAAAGAACCCTAACAAAAAAAGAAAATGTTCAGACTTAGAGAGAGAGAGAGAGAGAGAGAGAGAGAGAGAGATTGTGTGTGTGTGTGTGTGTGTTTGTGTACACATATCAGAGGGACTCTGTAAGAGGCAGCAGGATTGCAGTAGTTGCAGTGCCTGCACCAGTAATTATAAAAAATAAAAGATATGCAACTGTGTTTTTATGGATTTTATTTATAAACCCTTGGTGTGTAATGACTTCATAAACCTCTTGAGCTTTGCTCTTGAAGTTTATGGGTCATCACACACCTTGGGTGTATAAAAAAATACATAACACACAGTTGCCTATCCATTTTCCTCTGTGTATAATTACCAGGTAAAGACTATAAATTATCTCTGGCCTTTATTATGATTGTGTCACACAGCTCTGACTCTTACAGAAAGTGCTGCACAAGAGATCAGTCCATGCCATCCCAGACCCATTCAAGAATAAGTAACACAATCATTAACAAATAGTAGTAGTGGCAGAATTTACCAGGTGGGTGTTCAGCCTCACTGTGTATGGTCAGCCTGCCTGCTCACTCCAGTTCTGCAGCTCTGCTCTAGCTCCCACCCCAAAAGGCCTTGAGTCTACTTTAACAGTCCAGTCCAAGCAACTTAAGTTGCCCTCACTTGCTCTCAGCTGTCTTTTCATGATAAGGGTGGATGGCAGCAAAAAGATAAGGCTTGGAGCTGGCAGTTAGCTCTATTAGGCAAAATGGAGCCCACTCTGTCTCCACAAGCCATGCACAGCACATGCAGGAATGAGTCCTGCACTCTCAGAGGCACACTCTTTTGACTCCTCCCATTACAGCTTCTGGGCCACCCCATCTAATAAGCACAAGAGCTGTTGCATGAGCCAAGTTGATGCAGCTGGTTGTCCTGCCTGTAAACAAAATATAACCTCCATCCAGCCAGACACCTGGGAGAGCTCCATGCCACCCCCCCAACTACATCACTGTGCTTTGGGACAGCACAGAGCAGTGGGCAGCTCCAGGAGAGACCGATCCATGGTCACTTAACATAGGGATGGGAAGGGTGGAGAAAATAGCAGACAGAGGGACAGATAGGGAGGGTTTTTCTGCTGTTCTAAACAGAAGAGCCTGCTCTGTGGACATTAAACCTGGTACAGGAAGGGGAGGGTGCAGTGAAACTGGAGAGAGGAAAGGGTGTTTTTAAATAGGAGAGCCCACTCTGCTGGCACTTAACTAGAGATGGGAAGGGAAGGGAGCAGATAAACCGGGACGAGGAAGAGGGCTTTAAACAGAAGAGCCCACTTCATGGATACTGAACCAGAGAAACTGGGGAGGGGGTGGGGGGCTGCTAGAAACCAAGGATTTTAGATGGTCAGAACCAAGGAAAGGGAGGAACCACTAGATGGATATAAGAAGAGGTGCTAGCTTTCATATCTTTAAACAATTTTTTGTTTCTTCTTTTCATATTTTTAAGAGAGCATGATGCAGAAATATGGCTTTAAATGCACTTCCATGATTTGGTAATTTTACCAGACTATGGATAATTGAAAGGCTATGCCTGTAGTTCAGTGGGTAAGCAACCAGCCAAGCCCCCTGCCTGAGCAATAAAAGTAGTTCCTCCCAGCCTCCCTCTGGAGAACTTTTTCTTTGCCAGCCAGAGAATGTGTTGGTTTGTCTTCTCCCTTGAGGCCTGCTGTCCCCCATTTCTTGTGCTCTGGGCTCTGCTTGGTTTCTGCTGGATCCTGTTTGTGTATCTCTTCTGCCTTGGTTAGTTTTTGTTTTGCCTCTGGCTGCTGCTGTGTGCTTCCCTGAGTGCTTGTTTTTCTGTTCTCCTGTGGTTGTGTTTTTCTTCTGTGTTTTCTTTTTGGGGCTTTCTACTTTCCTAGCATCTTGTTGCCCTTTGTTTTCACTGTGATTCTCATGTGCCTGTGCTTCAGGCTTCTACTAACCCTCAGTTTTCCTGCAATTGTTATTGAATGTTTCAGCTCCCATTGCAGTTGCTGCTTCATGTGCTCCCTCTTTAATTGCTTACACCCGGTCCTGGCTCTGCTGCTCAGCTTGCAGCTACTCCCTGTTTTACAGCCCTGCTCCTGATTTACTCAGTGATAGCTCCACCAGTACTGCATTCATATGCTGATACTTTCTGCTGTTTCATGACTGCCTGGTCTCATGGTGTCTTGTTCTTGGCTTCCTGTTATTCTTATGGCAGAGGATTGTGGTATCTTGGTGGTGCATCATGACCCTGGTAGTAGGAGCATACTTTAAGCAAGTTAAATGATTCTCCTATTTATGTGCTGCTCCTTGCCTTTCTGGCTTTTCAGGTATCCATGACAAGCAATATCTGTACCTTGCAGCCTTCATGGCTTTCTCGAATTGTATGTAATTCATTACTGCTTTGTCTAAAAAGCTATGTCGGCTACTGCTGGATAATCTGATAATTCTGATGCTCACAATAATTTGGCTTCCCTACTGGACTTGGTTGGCTTGCCTTCCCTGCAAGTCATGTGAATTGCTACTATGCTGTGTTTCACATGCCAATGTGCAGGTCTGGTCACTGATTACACTCCCCTCAGGGGTTCAGTCTGATTTGTGCTTGCTATAATACAAGTATGACCTACGTGATAGTCTACAGCACTCACACTTCCTTTAAGCCCTCCTTTATATCCATACTCGGAGGCATGCCAACCATGTCCATTAGTTACTATGGCTCGGGGTGTGCCTGGCAGCTGATGGTCTTGCTCTACACCCCCGAAGTCCACATCTTGAGAGTGTGAAACTTGGGGCACAGTCCTTCCCATCTGGCCCATAGTGGGAATTTCCTCACTCCCAGCACAGCTTTAGCCATGCAGGTGTATTGGCGGCATCTCCTGATGTAGAATTTAAGACTCAGCTAAGAGAGGTGGGGCCCTGAGCAAAAAGGGGCTTCTTTAGCTAGCTGATTGCTTCAGCGGTGCCTTCTAACCTTCTCCCTACAACTGCTTCTGGTTCATCTGTTTTTATTTATTTATTTATTTATTTATTTTTACTATGCTTTATACTTCCATCGAACCCACCCCCCAACCTCCCCATCCCACATGCAAGCCCCTGTGTCCTCGACCCAAGTGCCCCTGGATTACCCCCCCCAGGGCAGATCCCCAGCACTTACTCGGTGGTGCCAATTAATGGATGCAGTGGGGACCAAGGAACACGCTCATGGGAGGGGCATCACTCATTGCTAGAGGATTTTTTTTCTTGTGTGTGTGGAGGGTGGGTCTAGTGGACACCGTGATGCACCACGTCATGTATCTGATCCACCCCCCTGTGACACTGGTTGGTGCTCCGGTGGTGATGGTACATCCTGTGGTCACCCAGGACCACTGAAACCAGAGGCACTCTGCCCTCCCTCCCCCCATCAGGGGTGGAGAGCGTGCTATGGCCACTCTATCCACCCCTGCCCCAGCTGGCCCTCAAGCATCCTGAGTCCGTTTCTGAACTGGTTTGTTTTTTAGATCGATAGACTGGCTGAGTGCCTCAGTGGTCATTGTTTTCCTCCTTCTGCCTTGGAGTAGCTTGTTGCAGAGGACCCTTGCAACCCTTCACAGCAATCCCGTTTGAGGGATAGAGTGAGAACCTTCCTCCAAATTGGAACATTTTCCACCCCCTTGAATTGAATTGCAAATTGCAGCAGCCGAATGGTCACTAAATAAAAATATCCCAAGCCTGGAGGGAAGGTGACCTAGGCCTTGGATCCCCAGAGATTTCCTCTTCAAAGGTTTTTTTTCTCTTCTCTATGCCAAAGATCATAATACTTAGTTTTAATAAGTATTCCCTAGTTTACTTATGTAGGTTCCGCTGTTGGATGGAGGTGGATGGTGACCCTACTCGCTGTTCCCTCTCTCCTTAGGAAGCCCCCTGCTTTCATCAGTGCAATCCAGTTTATCTGTGCCATTCTGCTAACCTATGCTTCTCATGTATGTTTCATCAAACTGCCTGTTGCTGTCACTTTGCTTTGCTACCTCATAATCAACGATCACTGCTAATGTTCTTTTTGAGGGGTTCTACCTAAGGTATCTTTAGCCAAGGGAACCTTCCCATGACACCTCTAGGGGTGGAGCCCTCTTCGAGGGTTCTTTGCCTTTGGTAACCCTACAGGCTGGTAATTCCTCATGGAACAGAGAGTTTGAAAGGCCAAAACCAGTTAACACAGTTGCACAAGCATAGCACTATACTGGTTGTGTAGGCCATTGAATTGAAAGGCTATGCCTGTAGTTCAGTGGGTGAGCAACCAGCCGCACCCCCTTCCTGAGCTATATAAGCAGTTCCTCCCAGCCTCCCTCTGAAACACTTTTTCTTTGCCCGACCATCCTCCCCTCCCCTCCTCCTCCAGTGGCTCGCCTCTCTTCTCAGGGGGTTTCTTCCTATGGTACCTTTAGCCAAGTGAACCTTTCTGCAGCACCACTAGGGGAGGAACCCTCTTTGAGGGTTCCTTGCCTTTGGTACCCCTACAGGGTGGCAATTTCTCATGGAATAGAGAGTGCAAACAGCCAAAATAAGGTAACACAGTTGCACAAGCATAACACTATACTGGTTGTGTAGGCCACTGCAGCTCGGAACCATATCTTTGGATAAATAAATCAGTAGTAGGTATGCAATTCAAAAGCATGTGTCCAAAATAGTAAGAACACCTTGGGAGGGAGGAAGCGAAGGATGTTAATGTGGGGTGGTGTAGGGCAGAAATATTGTGGGTGTAGGATGGGAAAGGAGTGGTGTAGGGCAGAAATATTGTGGGTGTAGGATGGGAAAGTGAATGTGATGATCATTACAGGAACCACATATAACAAATTACAAAAATATGTTAAAGATTTAACATTCTGTTACCCGTATTCCACAATGTAAATTATTCACATTAAATGCTGAAAAAAGCTGGACCCAATAGCAACCGAAACGTTTCTGCTATCCTGTAAGATATTGGGACCCCCTTGTGCTTGAGTGACACCTTCCCTACATGAATGGCTCCAGCTCCAGCCCACACACTGCCCCTACTACTGACTCACAGCAGGTGCCATAAACACTTAGACTACACACCCAGATGGCAGTGACTGAACTCTCCTGTAAATGAGCCAAATTAGTGTCCACTCAGGACCAGGCTGCTGCACGTCAGCATGTGAGCACTTTCATCCTTTAGATAGGGGCCAGCTGTGGAGACAGGTGGGTTTTGCCAGTTGCCTACTGTGGGACCTTCAAAAATGATGAAATGTGGGTGCTGGGTGGGAGAGAGTAGCACGCAGAGGTAGGGAGCGTGATTTGCTTTTATAAACAGAAGGGCCTGCTATATTGAACCAGGGATAGGAAATAAATGGAGCATTGAAACCAGGGAGATTTTTTTTAAATAGAAAATCCCACTCCGTGGTGATTGATCCGCAGATGTCGGGAAGTGGAAGGAGCTGAGAAACCAGGAAGAGGGAGTTTTTTTTTTTTTAGAAGAAGAGCCCGCTCTGCTGGGGCAGAGAAACAGCTCTCAAACAAATAAAAAACTAGCTCACCTCAACATCTGAAAAATGTAGCAGCATGAATCCATCATTCAGAATATTGCAAAGTTTTATCTGAATTTGATGAGTTTGCCATCAATTAAAATTTGCAGTATTCTGAATGACTGATTGGTGTTGCTACATTTTTATAGGCCAGGTGTATCTACCTTGTATGGCTTGTGCACAGGTTATGTGATTTTAGTGAATTCTAGCCAGTGGGAGGAGAGGATGTGTAAAGAAAGACAGGGCACATCATGCCAGCAGAGCCCACCCTGTTCCCCCTGGAAGCAAGACATTATACATATGGACCTCCTACCCAGCCTCTCATGGTCAGATTACCTCTGCAGACATTCTTGGAGATGTGATACAGAATGCTGGGGTAGGGAAACAGTAGCAGCCACATTACAGAAGATGGTATCTAAAATATATATGCATCAGTTGCTTCTGTTTGAGCTGCACCTTTCTATCCAGGTTCTGGGGGCTCAGAGTGGAGGAGGAAGAGGTGGTGGGCATGGTGGCAGGAGCAGTCGAGCGGGTGGCGGTCACAGTAGTGACTGAGATATACTGCTTCACCCTCCTTCTAAGTAACAGACTGTTGGTGTTGCCACTGCTGTTGTGACTCCCATTGATATTTGCAACGTGAACAAGCAGGGGCACAGAACCCACCCTCCTCTCCCTCCTCTCCCTCCTGGCTAGCTGGGCAGGTGGATTCTCCTCCCCATTCACCATGGCACCAGGCTTGCTCTTGATCTTTAACCAGAGGGTTCTTCTGGCAGTTTCTAGGGAGAGAGTGGAGAGAGATAAAGAGACAGCAAGAGCAGAAGCACACTGATTCACGCATACTCATTATCTGCTTCAACTGCACTTACATTATGTGATACGTTCAGTATCTCTGTGACACCTTTCCAGACCCCCTATATTCTCTCCTCCTCTGTTAACAATACATCAGCATAGTTCTTGCTATGCAGCCATAAATAAAAACCTTGTGAAGGCTACCAGAGGATGGGAAGCTGATTTAAAGTTCTTGTCAGCATACAGAACAGGAGGGCATACTAATTAAAAGCCCTTGTAAAATCAGTAAACAAAAAAATTAAAAGAACGGAACAGATAGATATTCTGTTGGATAGACTAACCACCTGTTCCTGACACCACCTCCCCCCCCCACACACACATAACAACTTATTTCTAGTCCTTGCTCCAACAATTTATAATTTCTAGCACCTGTAATGCTTTTTATCCAATCCATCTCCATACAGCCATAGATCTGTTACACTCTGGTGAAAGTTGGGGATATAGCAATATTTTCAAAATATTTACAATTTTGTTGAAATTCAACTCCCCATCCCCTATCTCTATCAGCTAGTTCGGTCCAGTGCTCTAGTTACTGCTGTGCTACATTGACAGCTGATTATCATTGTTGTGTATGGACACTGATCCCATACACTGAACCCACCAAGTCAGTACTACTAGCATACTAATCCTGAGTCTGTGTCCATAGGCACACTCATCTGCGTATGAATTGTGAACCTTTGTTTCTGGGATGTTGAGCAACCAACAAATAAATCAATCTCATCCCATTATCAGTGGTCCATTAATTTAATGTTAATGTTATCGTTCTTCAATAAAAACAAACATGTTGCTTGATGCAGACATGTGACTTCAATTTGGACAGCTGTGTGAACCATTTCTTCATGCTACTTGTGCCAGCAGAGCCCACCCTGTTCCACCTAGAAACAGGACATTATACATGCAGATTCCCTACCCAACCTCGCATGCTCAGGTTAGCGCTGAGCACTTTCTTGGAGACCAAAGACAGGCAGCTGTACTTTCACAATACAGAATGCCGGGGTGAGAAAACATTAAGAACCATATTATAAAAGATAGTATCTAAAACACGTATATTATAGTGGTGCGGTAACACCAGTATGGTTAGGGTTGAGTGGAGTGCTCAATGTTAAATTCAGTTTTTGCACCTTAATAACTTTAGCAGCGTTTGACAAAATAGCCCAAAAATTCAGATGTGCGCTTCTGGCTGGCAGAGTCTCAAGATATGAAAAGTTTCATTATGGCATCTTGTACAGTTTTCAAGATCTGGATGCCCCTTGTTTTAAAAAAAGTTACTTTTTCCCTATACTTAATACATGTTTTTTGCTCTTACAGCCTAGACAATAAGGAATTGTTCACAAAATTTTCAGGGTAGAAGCAGACTGTGCCAAGGTAGTGCCTTTTAAAGGTTTTCTGAAAAAAAATTTAATGGTTCCAGAGTAATAAGAGTTTTACTTTTTTTTTTTTTTTAGCATTCTGAACATGCTTAGAGTTTTTGGATAAACCTCTGATACAAACTACAATGTTTTGGTCCACAAGAACATTTTTGATTCACATCACACTAGGTTGTCATGACCCAAAAATGGTTCTCATAAACCCTCCCAAAATGTTTTGGGTTCATCATGGCTGCCATCTTGGTTTTTTTTCCAACTAAAAAACCTGGAAAATACCTAAAAAAATTATGAGTTTAAAAAAACAGACAAACATCTGAACCTATCTAAATGGGTCCGTTTAGCTAGATGCTGGTGTTTGTTTTTTAAATCATGCACAGAAATACCTTTTTTGGCACCCCCAAGGCAGCATTAGCCAGCAGTGAGGAAACCCTGTTCTCTGTATGAGAACAGCGGGACTTTCCTCACTGCTGCAGCTACTGATGGACATGTGCTATTGACTTGAGTGCCAGCAGTGAGCCAGTGGTAACCCTATTGTACTGCCAGCTTCGGTGCCGGGGAGATTAAATCAAATCATGGAAATATTTAATCAGCTTTTACAAAGGCTCCACATCAAATTAAAAATATCACAGTAAATGTTACAATAAAATTATAGTAAATGATACAATTAAGACAGAGACAGCAAATGAGCACCTTCTGTATGGACAGCTTGTCTCATAAATGTTGTATGAAGGCAATTCTGATTGATCAAGAAGAGATTCCAAGTAGCAGGCTGCTAAGGAGACAGTAAAATGCAAAAATGCAAAAATGACTAGTCCAATGACACACTGCCATTGCACTGAGCTGCTAGAGAAGCTGGCACGTATTTTTTGAACTGGACAAACCTGGGGAAGTTCAGCATGGATTCCAGAAGTTCATTTAGCTAGCCTGCTGCCCCAATAGCAAAGGAACACACATTACTTGGGTTTTTGTAACTTGTGTGTTGTTATTTAGAAATGGACTCTGTCTATGTTATTAAAAGGGATATGGTACCAGTCAGACTTAATAATGGCTTCTCACTCTAGTCACAGATTTACATTTGATACTGAGAAGCCTGTACTTTCTGCTGATTCCCTTAAACCAGGAATGAAAGTCAGCAGCCTGCTTTCTCACTTAATATGCACTGTTTTAACATAATTTGAAATTAACTGATAGTCCATGTTCATTTACTTCTGCAGCTCGTGTATTTGCAGAACCCATTACTGTAAAGCAATACTAAAAATGAAAAATGTAGAAAACTAAACACATAAGTATTAGCCCAAGATTTCAAGTACACTTGGCATAAAATCAGAACAACAAAAGCATATTAAATGTTGTGTACCACTAAAGTATTTTTAATTCCTATGACTGTTCATATCTAGGGTGATGTGCCTATGAATTGTAATCATTTCAATTATCTTCAAGATATTTTCTTTAGGATACAGTTTTGCAAAGATAAAAGGTGTATTCTTGCTGCTCTGAGGGTCCATTTTCCAGACAGTTTGTTGTTGTTAGTGCCCGATTTAGTTTTGGCTGCTTTACATACTTTGGTTCTCTATAGTTATAAAAATTCTGCATCACTACGCCATCCATTTAAATATATCTGCAAAAGTGGTGTTGAGTTTGTCATATTAGGTATGTATGGTATTTAAAATGAAGTTCTCATTGATTCAAGCATAATAAGATTAATGAGCAGACATATAACTACTGTGTTTTGTATGGGTAGTTCATTCTATTCATGTTTCGTAAAGGACAGTATCCATGTGGTTTAATTAACATTTCAGTTTATATTAATAAAAGTAGCACTTACAGAATGCATATGAATTCATATTGTGCTTTAACCCCCAAAACAGATAGTTCTCTTACAGAATTTTATGATGTACATCAGCAGAGTAGATATATAAAACAGAGGTAATAAACTGCATTTTACATAACACCATGCTTATTTTTGTATTTTGCTTCCTAAAACAGTTTAAATTTAAGGGTGCCCACCAAATATCATGTGACCACATCACACTTGGACAGTGATTTGTGTCATTGTTGCATGCTAATATAAACATAAATAATATCTTATAACTAAAGTTAAGAAAATACATTCATAGTTTTTTTAAACTATGTAATATAATTGTAAAATATCATTCATTACTGTTAACACTGTGTTATTCAGAATCACCTGTTCTTTTATCATTGATTTTAATAGTCAGTTGGTCATCAAATATCCACTTATTGATGAATTGCAGAGAATTAAGCAATCTATTATTCAATGCTCATTCAGCATAGCTGCTTTGTTTAACTTTGCTATGTAGGAAACTATGGGAAAAATAGGTATACTTTTATGAGGGACTCTGTTTCTTTCAATCCTTCACATACAGCCTTTTCTTGTCTGTCAAGTGTTCCACTGGGCAGAATCATCATATCCAGAGTGGCTTGCATCTGGAGTATTGCAAAAATTGGGAAAATTAGCACTGACAGATTTAGTTGAGATGTAATCTCTTAAATCTGTTCATTATTACAATAGGGCACCAAAGAGCTGGTAAACTCAAAGTGTTCAAGTACAGTAGTACTAGATAAATAGGTTTTTAGATATAAGACAGTGAACTTAACATTGCCATGTTACTCCCATTTAGAAATGAGCAGCGTAACCCAGTTAATTTACTATTTGAAAATAAAGCTGTGATTTGGGGCATGCATCTGCGGATTGACAAGTGAAGTAATACTAATATGGCTATGTTATGTGGTTTTAATGGCTGTAAGTAGTTCAAGAAATTCTTGAACAGGTTCAAAGGAGAGTAACTAATGATTCCAAGATTAACAAACTTGGATTATCAGAACAGATTAAAAGCAACTGTTCTCTTCTCTCTTCAAACTACAAGATTAAGAGGTGATATGCTTATGGTTTTTAATTTAAGAAATTCACCAGATCTAATGGAAAAATGTGGTCTAACACTCTCCAAAACGAGACATGTTCTGAGACTGCATAATAAACAGCTTGAAGTAAAAACTTATAAAACCAGCAAAAAGGGAAACTTTTTTCCAATAAGAGCATCCATTGTATGGAACACCTTGCTACAAGAATTGGTAGAGGCAACTAGTGCCACTGTCTTTAAAAACAAATTAGATGTTTGGTTGAGGGATAATAGATAAATAATGTCCCACATAGTGTGGGGAACAGACTCGATGGGCTCTGGCCTTCTTCTGTTCTTTCATACCCAGTACTGTTCTTTCATACCAAGTAATACCAAGTAATCTGCCTATGATACTTACAATATTTACTGCTTATAATCAATTAATTAAGAAGATTCATTTATCATCTTTCTACTTAATATTATATTTTGGAACTTTTTCAAAAACTTTATGAAAGAATTAGGAATCAATAAAGTGGAAGTTAGGTTGCATCAAAATACAACAAACTGTTTGTACCCCAAAATAAAATCTCTTATCTAAAATGTATAGATTTATTTTAACTTTTCATAGAGATAATAGAGAGTCTATAAATAAGAAGTGGCAAAAAGAACTGTTATATATTCAGATAACAAATGGAGATTGGTGTGAACTAGAACAAGCAAGATTCATGTATTGGCAACAAATTAACTGATACTGAAAAAGATAATCAATAGAGTATATCTTACACCCTTGTTTATAGGTAAAATTATTCCTAATTACAGTATAAAATGTAGGAACTGGCGGATGTGCTGTCAGCTCCACTGACCTCACTCTTCAACATCTCCCTGATGACAGGGTGGGTTCCTCAAGACTGGAAGGTGGCTTATGTGGTGCCTATCCACAAGGGGGGGTCCAGAGAGGAGATGGGGAATTATAGGCCCATTAGCCTAATGTCTGTGGTAGGCAAGGTTATGGACGGCATTATCAAGGAGAGGCTGGGGGGCAGCTGGAAAGGTTGGGGTTCCTGGATGACAAGCAGTATGGTTTTGTTCCAGGGAGGTCATGCCAGACTAACCTGGTGGAGTTTTATGACTGGGTGACGGGTGCCCTGGACCGACATAGGCTGGTGGACATCCTCTATCTGGATTTCAGTAAGGCATCCCATTTGGTCCCCTACCTTGCAGCCAGCACAGCCCTCGAGATCCAGAGACCGGAGGGGCTCCGAGCCGCCAGCGGGCCGGCGGCATCCGTCTAGCCGACCGAGGGATCCAGAAGGCTGGGAGAAGCAGGCAGAAGCCGGCACAGCCCTCGAGATCCAGAGACCGGAGGGGCTCCGAGCCACCAGCGGGCCGGCGGCATCCATCTAGCCGACTGAGGGATCCAGGAGGCCGGGAGAAGCAGGCAGAAGCCGGCACAGCCCTCGAGATCCAGAGACCGGAGGGGCTCCGAGCCGCCAGCAGGCCGGCGGCATCTGTCTAGCCGACCGAGGGATCCAGGAGGCCGGGAGAAGCAGGCAGAAGGTACGGGCAAAGCTGCAAACCAATCAGAAAGCGACCGCTGACTCTGCCTTGCTTCCGATTGGTGCGCCTTTCCCATAGACTTTAGCTGGACTTTTGCAACACTATTCTGGCCGGGATTTCTGTTATTTTTATTTTAGTCTTAAATTCACCCAAAAAGAGCTGTTTTACTCTTTAATGTGCCCGATTTGAGGGTTGTATTGATATCTTGTTAGCTTGTGATTACAGCCTTTTTTGTATTCTGTGTGGGCTAGACGCTTAGGCGCCTAACCCCCCCATACCCTCCAAGTCTTTTGTTGTGCAGATTCAGATCTTTAGCACCTTTTTGCAGATTGCCTGCAATAAAGTACCTTGCTCACTGCCTTCTCCTCTATCCCCTACCTTGCAGCCGGCACAGCCCTCGAGATCCAGAGACCGGAGGGGCTCCGAGCCGCCAGCGGGCCGGCGGCGTCCGTCTAGCCAACCGAGGGATCCAGGAGGCCGGGAGAAGCAGGCAGAAGGTACGGGCAAAGCCGCAAATTTTTGCCCACCCTCCCCTCGGCTGATTCTTCTTTTATACACTTCTCCGCCCATTTCGCTAATCCATGCCTCACATCTATTTCCCTTCCTCTCTTAACCTTACCTAACCTCCACAATGCTACTTTGCTTCCTTTTGCTCCTGAGCCTCTCTTCTCCCCCAATCCCTTATGATAATTATGATATACCCCCTGTCATGATGAATAAGTTAGTGAATACGATCTGCCCACCCCTGCCATCCACAATGGACAACCACCTATTCCTTATTCATTTCGAACCACTTTTACACTGCAACCCCTGGGGTATCCCACATAAAGCCTCTCTAACAATTCAACACTCCCCTAGCACCTTACATGTATCCTGGCTTTATATTAACCCACTATGCCTGTCCATCAGATTATTATGTTATGATAAAATTCACACCTATATAACAGGACCTTCTCCCATCACACAGCGGGCACCCAGGAAGAAGAGGAAATGCTCTGACCACTCACTATCCCTGTCCCTTGGTGCCCTCCTCAAATTAATCTTCTTCCTTCTGATCTGCATTGGTACTATTGAAATAAATCCTGGCCCCATTGAAAGTTTCTTTTCCCTGCTGATCTATCCTCTATAAATGGCCTAAGCTTCCTACATTTCAATGCTTGCAGCCTCTTAAAAGTTCTCCTTAATACAGGCTTGGGTGGCACATACTCTACCTGACTTCCTGGTCATCTCTGAATCTTGGCTCAGACCTACAACAAAAGACAGTGTTGTAAACCTTCCCAACTATCAGCTCTTCAGAGCAGATCGCCCTTCCAGGGGTGGTGGGGTGGCCATATACATTAAGGACACCATCTCTGCAACCTGCCTCATCAATACATCCGAACCAAAGGAATTTGAATGTTTGTCAATCAAAATATCCCTTCCTAACTTGTCTTCATTTAAATTGATTGGCTGCTATAGGTAGCCCTCTGCAGGCCTCAAACTACTATCTCACCTAGGGTCAATACTCAATCTAGGCCCTGAAGATACCATCATCCTTGGTGATTTGAATTTAAACTGGCTATCTAATGTATCTGCACCATTGGTAACCTTTTGTGACACCTATGGATTTACACAACTAATTAAAAGACAACCAGGGTTAACCTAAAAACTCTAGCAACAGCTCACTCCTGGATATTATGTTGGTAAACAAGCCTCACTTATATTCACATGCAGGAGTACTACCGAGTGACGTAAGTAATCATTGTCCTATAGCTGGCATAAGATCTACACTCAAACCACCCAATCCTGCAGAATTTGTCTTCAAAAGGTCAAAAAAGAAATTCAACATCTCAGGATACCTCCATGACTTGAGTAATACAATATATTGGCAAGATTTCTACCTTACAACCTCAGTTGAAACAGCTCTCAGACCTTAAAGGACATTATCACTAATGCTCTCAATATTCATGCACCAATCACCAGTATCAGAACTAAAGCAAGATCCTGCCCTTGGTTCACTACTGATCTTAAAGCAGCATTGTTAACCAGAGACAAACTGTGGAAAAAGGCAAGAAAAACAAAGGATACCAGAGACTGGCTAAATTTCAGAAAAGCAAGGAATTCATGTACAAAACAAATAAGAACTGCCAAAGCTGCCTACTATAGAGCTGAATTGGATGCCTCCTACAATAACCCAACCAGACTCTGGGGTACTATAAAAGGAATTCTGGGCCAAAACTCTACTCCTGCCTTAACCTCCAAACTGCTACTAAATGATACAGAAATTACGAGCAAACAAGAAATCCTAAATACCTGACCACTTCACCACAGCTGGCCTAGCATTTGACTCCATCACCTGCAAATCTCCTGAGATCTTCCTTGAACCTTCAATCCACTGTGGGACAAAAGGCTACTTCAACTTTTCCTTCAACCCAATATCCTTGAAAGAAGTAGAAGACCTCCTCTCTAATTTAGATACTTCTAAGAGTGCAGGTACAGACTCCTGGATCCCTACTTCCTTAAAATTGCATCACACATCTTATCTGCCCCTCACTCATCTCTTCAATCTTTCCTAACTACTGGATCCATTCCTCCACTTGAAAACAGCTCAAGTAGTTCCACTACTTAAATCTGGTGATCCCATGGACCTCAACAATTACAGGCCCATTTCCATCCTATCAGTACTATCCAAGATGCTCGAAAAATTAGTAAACTCACAATTACGGGACTATCTGGATAACAATAACCTCCTAAATTCAGCACAATCGGGATTTAGATCAAGGCATAGCACCATTTCTGCCCTAGCCAAAGTAACTAATGATTGGCAGATGGCCTTGGATAAGAAGAACAGTACCTGTGCTGTGTTCCTGGATTTGAGTAAAGCATTTGATACAGTGGATCATGAATCATTAATCAGCTCCCTTAGCTCACTAGGACTGGATTCTCTCTCACTCAACTGGTTTAAGTGCTACCTATCAGATAGGTCACAACTGGTAAAAATGGAAATTACCTATCACCTTAAAACCACTGCTAAGAGGTGTACCAGAGGCTCTATTCTTTGGCCCCATCCTCTTTGCCATTTATATTAATAATATCGATGCCAACCTCACTCAATCTAACATTCATCTGTTTGCTGATGATACTGTATTATATGTCAGCAATCCCTCATTACCTAAAGCCTGTGAGCTGTTACAATCTGAATTCTCCATCCTGCAACACAATCTACTGGAAAAAACTACTTCTAAATGCCAAAAAAACAAAAGCTATGTTCTTTGCCACAAAGAGTTGCTCTGCCACTACCCCATCACCCACCACCCTACAATTATCCACCCTACTTGGAGAGAAGCTGGAATTTGTTGATAACTTCAAATACCTTGGAGTCTGGATTGATAATAGGCTTGACTATTCTATCCATATTGAAGAGCTACTAAAAAAACTGAGACAAAGGCTTGGTCTATTTTTTAGAATAAAACACTACCTTAACAGAGACTCCAAAAAAAGATTAATCCAGGCATCATTCCTATCCTCATTGATTATGCTGACTTTCTATGGCCATTGTTCACTCCTCTTAAACAAGCTGGACACCCTGTATCATAGATCCATCAGATTTATTACTGACCTTCCCTCCAGCACCCATCATTGCTCTCTTTATATGGCAGTCAACTGACATCACTACAACACAGAAGAAATAGGAATGCTGCAATCTGGATATTCAAAGCTTGATCAGGCAAACTACCCACCTATATCACAGACTGTTTTACCCGAATTACTTCTAGGCCATACACCTTAAGGATCAGTAAACTCATCATACTAAAGGTCCCCAATGCCTGCACCGTTTGGGAGGGCCGCTATCAGCCACTCACTAGCAGTTGCATGGAACTCACTCCAAAAATCCATGAAGCTAAATAGCCTCTTACCTTTAACATCCTTCAAAAATTATTCTCCACCCTATTTCCAGAGCTCTGCAATTGCTTTTATAAGGCCTAATCCCTACCCTACCTCCCCCACCCCTTTTCCATGTTCCATTATGTTAGTTCTACTTCTATTTTCCAGTCACCTGATATACTCTCATAAAAGCCAATTAGGCCCTATAATTTATTTATTATGCCTGCTATACCCATTGTCTCCTTTTTCTTACAGGTTAAATGGTTTTACTGTGCCTTGTATATATGTAAATTGTTGTATATTATCACTTTATGTCATTGTACTACTGTTTATGTTATTCTTGTCTATGTAAAAATACTTGTACTCTTATTTGTATGACCACTCAGGTCCATCTTGTAAATGAGCTACGCCAATGATGTTTCCTGACTAAATAAAGATTTTGATTGATTGATTGATTGATTGATTTGGTACCCACAATGGCCTAGTAGCAAAGCTGGGGGATGGGTGGGGGCAGTTGCTCAGGTGGGTGGAAAACTGGCTTATGGAGTAAATACAGTGAGTGGTGGTTGGAGGGATAGTCTCATCCCCCAGGAGGGTCATCAGTGGGTTCCCCCAGGGTTCGGTCCTGGGGCCACTCCTGTTCAATTCTTATGTCTCGGACATAGGGTGGGGTGTTAGGAGTAGGTTGAGTCTCATTGTGGATGACTCAAAACTGGGAGCACTGGCAGATGGGCAGGAGGGGAGAGAGGCCCTGCAGGGGGATCCAGATACCCTGGGGGGGTGGGCAAGGAAGTGGGGGTTGAAGCTCAATGCAGGTAAATGTAGGGTGCTGTATCTGGGGGTCAGAAACCCGGGACATGCACACACCCTGGGGGACCACACTGCAAGTCACTTTGGGTGAGAGGGACTTAGGGATAGTGGTGGACAGCAAAATGAATAACACAGAGAATTGTCGAAGAACTGCAGCAAAAGCAAACAGGATACTGGGCTGCATAACCGGGGGGATTACCTCCAGGAGGAGGGGGGTGATCCTTCCTCTGTATAATGCCCTGGTTAGGCTGCATCTTGAGTACTGTGTGCAGTTCTGAAGACCCAATCTTAAGAGGGACATTGTGCTGCTGGAGAGGGTCCAGAGGAGGGCAACCAGGATAATTCAGGGCATGGAGGGTAGGACCTATGAGGAGAGACTGGATGAACTCAATCTGTACACATTGGAGGAGAGGAGGGACAGAGGGGACATGATAGAGACTTTCAAGTATGTAAAGAGGATAAATAAGGGCAGAGCCAGGGAAGTGTTCCGGCTTAAGAAGGGGGGAACTATCAGGGGACATGAGCGGAACCTGGAAGGGGGGAAGTACAGGGGGGGAGTGCAGGAGACACTTCTTCACAGAGAGGGTGGTAGAACCATGAAACACACTGCCCAGGAGTCTGGTGAAAGAGACCACAGTGGAAGGATTCGAGAAGGGTTGGGACAGGTACAGGGGGAAGCTGAGGCCAGGGAGGGCCACCTCTGGGTCTGGGGGACTGGGGGAGGTGGAGGAGCAAGCTCCCAGTAGGGGGCTAGCTTCTGAGCAGACATGATAGACCATGGGGCCTATTCTGTTGGCTTTTACTATGATACTATGATGTAGATAATTAAAGAGATGTCTTCTGAAAAATTATGGTTTGTCATGATTGAGGCTGTTGATATAGGTAGCGCTTCCTGGAAAGAGATGATTCCTTAGATCCTTTACTTTCACATTTCTTTAATGAATTATACAACTCCTGTACTGAATTCCCTCAACCATCAATTACAATATGATGTGGAGTTTGCTATAAAGGTTATGTTTTGTTTATGTAAGTTTCATGTCATTATGATTTTGTATATGAGAGTATGTTCAAAATAATAACAATTATTTAAAAAAAGGAAAAAGAACATTATTATAAAAATTTAAGTACAAAAAAGAAGTAGAACTGCTGTGGTGCTAACAGTTTCTCCTTATCCAACGAGCACTATTAAAGGCTACATTTTCAGTTTAGCAAATACCTGAGAGATAATTGAGTGAGCTATTCATGAAAGAAACAGCTAGAGTCTTCACTAATTATAGCACCAAGGACATAGCATGATTTGTATGTCTTTTTATGGCTGTGAAGTTTGAGAAGGGAGGGTGGAGGGGATAGAAGAGGAAATGTGGAAATTGTACTTACTACATTAATCCTGTGAATTGTGAATGAACAGCATCAATAGCACCCAGATTTCAATGCATAGGTGTGCTTTGCTAGTCTGGTATTTGATGTGTTATAAAACTCTGTTACTCTGGTGAATTTCTCAAGCCACTTAAACTGTGTTGGACAGTGTGTGTGTGTGTGTGTGTGTGTGTGTGTGTGTGTGTGTGTCCAATTTATTGATAGTTGTCTTTTGGCCTCCATTGATAGGGATAAAGCACTTTAGTGTAGGCTCTGACCTGAACTGGCATTCTGACTGTGTTTCTCAGATTCCAAAACCTCAGAACAAGCAAAGAGAGGGACCACTATATTTTGACAAAATTCATGCACTTGGTACAAAAAAGGTTTAATGATATGGCAATCTTGTAGAATGTGAGATATACTAAGGCCGACCCAGTGGTGCTGAGGGTTGAGGAGCTGGATGCCACACCTTGCGCCATGCTGGTGACCTGGGTTCAGGAATGGGCTTGGGTGCTCAGGGGTTAGCTGGGGAGCAGGAGCAGGATTGAGCAGCCGCAGTGCAGCACTCCTCTCCCAGGGAGGGACATTGCTGCCCCTGCCATATGACTGCTACCGAGTGGAGGCCCAGTGGCAGTGTCAGACGATGGGGGCATGGAGGGAGGGTGTTGTGGGAACACAGCGTGCGTGCGCCTCCGCGTGCGCACATGCATCTGCAACAGGAAAAGGGAGAAAACCAGAAAAACTGAGCTAGCAGGCTCCATGAAGATTCCGACCATGCTCCTGGTGATGGGGTTGTGGGTCAGGCATGGATACGAGCCCCACCTGGGGGGACTGGAGCCCACATGCCAGCTCCAGGGGGATAAAAAGACAATACAAAAAAAGAATGTGAGATATACAGTAGTCCCCTGCCACATCCTACACTTCCAGCATTTATTCTCTCCCAAAAGTCCCACACTTTTCAGTTTGGATGGAGTGAGGTGAATTTTCCCTAGAATCTACTTCTTGATCATTTGATACCAACAATCCTTACACATCAAGAGGGAATTCGCCCAACATCTGAACCATGTGTCTTGGTCTAATGTAATGCCTGGTACTGTTTCTCGTTTAGGTCTATGTGAGTCTAGAGAGTGTTCTGCTTTCTGTTTTATAAATGAGTATAATGTAATGTAACATTTATTTATATAAGGCGCTCTTCCTATGCTCAGGGCACCCTTACAATAATTACAACAATATTTAAAATACATAGCATTAATAAAACATATATATCATACATCAAGTATCTAGGAATGCTTGCTAAAACAAAAAGGTTTTAAGGGAATTTTTTAAAGCTTTCTACAGTCAGGCTATCTGACTGTATATCTGACGAGGTAGAGAATTCCACAGGGTAGGTGCCATAAAGGCAAAAGATCTTCCATCAGATGTTTTCAGAATCATCCTGGGAATCTCTAGCAATCCCTTGTCAGAGGATCGGAGTGAGCGAGAGAGACAGTAAGAAGACAGGAGTTCTTTCAGGTAGTGAGGTCCCAACTTGTGTAGGGCCTTATAGGTCAGCAACATGACCTTGAAGGTAATCCGCCACTGTGTAGGCAGTCAGTGCAGATCCCACAGCACAGGTGTTATATGACTGGATCTATGGACCCCAGTCAATAACCTGGCCACTGTGTTCTGCACTAACTGCAAGTGGCGGATATCCACCCCAGCAGCCCTATATAAAGGGCATTGCAATAGTCAAAACAACTAGTAACTAAGGCGTGGACCAAAGTAGGAAGATCTTCAGGCAGAATGTGGTGTTTCACCCGGGCTATATTCCTTAGATGAAAAAAGGAAGACTTGACTACAGCCAACACCTGCGCCCTCAGGGTTAAGCCCTCATCAAATATAACACCTAGGTTACACACCTGGCTAGAGGCCATAAGTGGGGTCCCCCCCAGACATAAACCTGAGGGCTTCCCCGCTCATGCCCCTAACAACCTAACTCCAGAATCCACCACCAATACCTCTGTCTCACCTGGGTTCAACCGAAGCCAACTGGTACTCATCCAGTTCTGTATCTCCAGTAGGCAGTTGTTAAACACTGTGATTGAATCAGACTCCTGTTCGGGTACAAAAGTCATGTAGAGCTGAGAACCATCAGCATAGCAATGAAAACTCAGCCCATACCATCTTATAATGTCCCCCAATGAAAGCATATACACTGCGAATAACATAGGGGACAACACCGAACCCTGTGGAACTCCACAGGGTGGGCAGTGAGTAGCCTAGAAATAAATCCCTGACACCACTCTCTGAGACCTGCCCTTGAGGAATGATCAAAACCAACTGGGGATTGCCCCCCTCAGCCCACACAAAACCCACAGGCATTCGAGCATCACCCCATGATCCATGATGTTAAACGCTTCTGCGAGGTCAAGGAGAACCAAGATGGACCGCGGTCTCAGATCTCTCGCCATCAGGAGATCATTTAGCACCCGAACAAGAGCTGTCTCAGTGCTATGCCATTTCCTGAAACCAAACTGGAGTGGGTCATAGATATTGTGGCTGGTCAAATGATCCTCCAGCTGCAGAGCGACCACCTTCTTGATAACTTTCCCTACAAAGGGTAAGTTCGAGACTGGTCTGTAGTTTGCTGGGCAGTCGGGATCAAGGGAGGGCTTTTTCAGAAGGGGGTGAACTACAGCCTCCTTTAAGGGATCTGCAAAGATCCCTCTCTCCAATGAAACCGACACTATCCCAGTAAGGATCAGGCCAATAACCTCTACACACCCCACTAGGAGAAGAGTAGGGCTAGGATCAAAACTACAGTAGTTAGGTCGCAGAGTCTGGACAGTCCTCACTATATCCATGACTGCCAGCTGGCTAAAGGTGAACCAAGCCAACTGGGTATCAGTGCCACCCGATTGACCCATGCAAGGCCCAATGGGAGGACGCTGGCTGATCTCATCCCTGATGGTGGACACCTTATCAACGAAGAATTGCGCAGACTCCTCACACTGTATTTGCGACAAAGCTCGATCAGTCTGAAGACAGGCTGGATTGCACAGTCTGTCCACAGTCCAGAAGGGCTGGGCTGGCCTATTCCTTGCTGTAGCAATTTCCCTGGACAGGAATTCTGCCTTCTTATGAGAAATTGCTGATTGGTAGATCTTATAATGATCCAATAATCTAAGCCTATCCACCTCCAGGTGAGTTTTCTGCCAGTGTCTTTCCAATCTTCACCCCCCTCTCTTCAGCTCACGGATCTCACCAGTAAACCAGGGATCCCCTGAGTGCAGAGTAAGGGGGCGAACTTCCAACCCTTTTTAGCTTGGTTGACCAGAACTCTGTTTTTATAGTCATGTCTGACCACACTACAGTGCATTTCAGCCCCAGTTAAGATATTAAGGAATACCTTAACTGGAAGTAATTCTATAAATTTCCTTGGGGAGGGACAATTCATATTATAACTGATTAAAAGATTTTAGGATTTGTGTCACAGGGCTTAAGAAATGTCCTATCAATCTGACCCTTACTTCATTCCACCTTGGCCAAAGTATAATTTTCTTATCAGTTATAAATTTTGGGTTAATCCATAGTGGTTCATAGGCACTTAGGGCATGCCCAGACCATTTCCCTAGTTTAAGAAGTCTCTGCCAAGGGTACCTAGAAAATGCCACAAACAAAACGCCAACTCCCTGGCTTCATGCTTGCAAACCTCTTTGTCAGGTATTTAGAAGCCTCAGGCACTCTGATCACTGTCAAAAAGATGAAGATATATCCATTAGATTCCCAAACAGCTTTATATAAAGAGTACAGTATAAAAAAATATTTCAAACAGGCCCAATGTTCCCATTTGGAGCTCCAACATTCTGCAACTGTGCTCCCTGGTGCTTATCAAGCTGACTTTGATAAAGCACCAGGGAGTAAGGGGTGCAAAACATCAGTGCTCCAAAAGGGCACATTAGTTTAAAATTGTTTTCATTTTTATTTTACTCAACTTGCTAAATAAAGCTGTTTGTGAATCTTATGGATGTATATTCATCTTTTTGACAGTGGCTAGAGTGCTTCTTCCGTTTCTAAGGAAATGTACCTAGAAAATCTCATTGGGGTAGTTTGAGAGATTGTGGTGGGAGGATAGTGCTGAAGCAGTAGTAAAGGGGCATTGTACTGCATAGCCCTTGCTCATTCAAGACTAATTAAACAGCATCCAGTGATTACCTTTGAAATACTGCGTGCCTGCCTTACTCTGAGAGCTATATGACACCCCCATGGCCATGGGAGGCCCCATCCTTCCTTCATGCATCTAGCTCTGAGGAAAAGGATAATCCTACTAAACCTAGATTTTGTCCATTCCAAAGACAGTGGGAGATCACCTTTTCTACGTTTTGCTATATTTTGTGTTGTACAATTATTGGGAGGTTTCCTAAGTGGTATAACAGCTTTGGGAGGGCTAACAGTTAGAACTATCAATTCAAAGGCTGCAAATTTCCCCACCAAATATTGGTAGAGCTTTTACCAGTGCTCACAATCTAAGATCAACTCGTTCAACAGGGAGAGTATATTTTTTGAAGGTATACTTTTGGGTGGGAGTGAGTAGGATGTCCAGATATTTAATCCCCTGGGGAGATGATTTTAAATTATATTGTCAGGATATCTCCATGGTTTGGATACAGTTCACCACAGGGAGTATTTCAGGCTTATTTCACTTTACTTGGAGCCCAGAAAGTGTGCCAAAGTCCTTCAGGATTTTTAAAGCTTCCAGGAGAGAGTAAAGCACTTATGGTAAGGTGAAGAGAAATCCATCTGCATAAAGAAAGGTCTTGTATCCCCTATCTCCCATGCTAATGCTTGCTATTGTCTGTCAATTTTAGCCACAAGCAGCTCCATAGCCATTTAAAAGAACAGTGAAGATACAGGACAGCCTTGGCAAGTCCCTCAGTGTAGCACAGATATGGAGGAAATTATGCAATTTGTAATGAATGAGGCTTGGGAAGATCAATATAAGAGCTCAACCCACTATACAAAGACTGAAACAACTTCCGTCTGCTCAGTGACCTGGTACAAATAATACCAGTCCATGGAGTAAATGGCTTTCTCAGTATCTAGCATTATTAATGCCAAGGAGGCCTTGGATCAACGAGTCATCTCCATCTGGCTCATCGCTGCTAATGTTATCTGCACCCAACCACACCTTCATCAATCCTACTTGTGCTGGGTGTATGATACTGGGCAAAACATTCTCCAATCTGGAAGCAAGAACTTTTGCTAGTATCTTCACATCTGCATTTAACAGCAAGATGGGTCTTAAAGGAGAAGACTCCTGTATATGTATGATTTGGATATATCTGATGTATTTATTATACATTACATCAAGTACTGTACATATGTCAATAAGAGATCAGCCATTTCTTCTGTTGTAACACATATCTAGAGTTTGAGGCTCTGACACAAGGGAGTAAAATGTCAAGCAAGCCTCCATTTACATGCAGATGAGTCACTTGTAATACAGCCCCTCCCATTCCTTGATGTCACTGCATGCAGAACAAAACATAAGGTTATCAATGCTGTCTAGCCTGATTTTAGTTTAAGTTTGCAATGGCTTAAGGCAGTTCTGTCATGCAGCTCCCACAGGGAGTAGTACTTGTAGCCTTAATACTGTATGTGTAGAGCAAATAATACATTCAATAGTATTTCATTCGCAGGAAACAAAAGCTGTTTCTTTGTACTGCTCATTTCTCTCTGTGAGACAGTTGTAACATGTTGTGGAAAGCAGTAGACTGAATCAATCAACCAATCAACCAGCCAACCAATCAATGAATCAAGCAATCAGTCACTCTGTAATGAACCAGGTGAACACCCTTGAGAAGATTCATTACAAGATGAGCCTGGGCAGTTTACCAAATGATCACACAAGACTGACTTATACACATCCCCTTTCAGCAGCCTGAAAGTGGAGAGCTAGATCATTTACTTTATAAAGTGTATTGTTTTACATTTCAAATGCTCCTTAAATCTGAGTTTCTGACTGGAAATACCAATACACAGAATGCACATGACATGGGAGGAGTGAGCTAAGCAAATACAGAGCACTACAAACAGATACTGATTAGTTTCTTTACCTACAACAGCTGAGGTGTAGCATCTGATTTGTGAGGGGACATCCTACTTCAAATGCTGGCATTACAAAGTGGGGGGGAGAGGGCTGCCACAGCTTATCCTTAGTACCTTGCAAGTGAAGTGCTGTAGCTCTCACATCACTGCTAATGATTTATAATGGGAATTGGGGCACTTTTAAAGTCATGAACCTGAGGGGCCATCACAGTTTCTAAGGAGGTTATGGGAACTTTTTAAGGGTTAGAGAGTAAGGGACTCTAGTAGGATTTGAACCAGAGTCCCCCCAGTGCTTGTGCCTGTGCTTTCCTGGTAACCTATTCCTTGTCATAGCTGAATTATTTATTGTCTTACAGCAGTCATCCAATCACTGACTGCCTAGTTACAAAGGGAAAGGGGCCTGTTTGCAAGATTATTTCTCACTGCTGGTGTCAATCAAAACAGAGAATGTTAATACACACACCATAATACAACAGCTGCATAATTTCACTTAAAACTCTTGTTGTACCCAGAGTCATTTATTGGGTAAACTGTTTTTGGTAACAGAAACAGTAACACAACATGTACAGGCACTTTCTTATATGAATACTGTACACACCTCAAATCAGTGCTGCATCACACTCATATGGTCCTAGTCCCTATTAGACCTGTACTTCAGGATGTGCACAGCACTTAAAGGGTTCCTCCATTACTCAAGTGGGGAACCAAACATTGTGGGTTTGGTCTACTGGTGGAACTGCATTTAGTGCAGCACCATTATCTGTTGCTCTGATGACATCATCCTCCAGCAACGTTGATGGTAAAATGGAGGACAAACACATTGATAACTTTTGGTGGCTGTATATTTTTATTTATAATTTAGATCTGGACAGCAATAGGACTGCTGGCAACTGGAGGAGGCACACAACAGTTTCACATGAGTTGGGAAAATATTGGTGTGGAACTATTGGAGACTTCCCCTTTAAGTTGTTGCACTGGGTGGTGTTTTTTTCGGGGATTGTATACAACTGCTACGATAGCTCTTGCTGCATTAGAGGTGGAAGTTGTGTATCCTGGCATGTTTTAAGGAAGACTGCCTGCAAATGTGGAGATACTACCTTAGGGAACATTTTGTAAAAATCAGCACTTAACCCATCTGTACCTAGCAGGGGAGGCGCTAGACCTAAAGAGCAAGGGGCTCAGTTTACAAAGAAAACTAAATTATTGGTTCAATACAACTGGGTAATTCAATGAAAAATGACTTTTAGGGGAACCTCAGCACCCCATTCCCCACTTGGAGCCTCTTCTGGTACCCATAGACTTTTTTCCTTTAGTTAATGTGTTAACATCCTTTGCAATTTCAGCTGTGGATAAGGGTACATTTAATGTGGTTGCAACATCTGCTGACAGTTTTGGGAGAGTTATCTCCTCTATATGTCTTTTAACAAGCTCTTGGAGGGTTCCACCATGTCAGTTCAACAACTATATGATAGACTGACACTACAATGACACAATGCCAATGGCGACTATGCTGGGTGGCAGTTGTGCCATCTGATCCCCGACATGCACAATGCACCAGGACACATTCTGGCTGTTTTGCTCCCAGCACCCCCACCAACTGTTTCCTGGGAGGGCACTTTGGCACTGTAACTCCCGGCAAACATAATGCCTAGTGCTGTGATGCTGAACGGCATGTTGTTGATACCATAATTGGCATCGGCAACATGCTTGTCGCTACGACATGGGTGAACCCTTGAACTCAAGGAGGGAAATATATATTCTTCTTCTTCTTCTTTACAAGTATTTACAATTCTCTCCTCTTTTGTGGTACTTGTTTTGGACTGGTCAGCTTAAGAAAGACTAAACAACCTTTTTCCCCTTCTAGTTTGGCTTTGACAGGAAGAAGAATTCCATTTAAACTGCATTAGCCAAGACAGTAGCTGCCATCCAGTGGTACTCCACTCCTTCATCTCACCTCATGCAACTAAGTTCCTGTTTTAGTGCAGTGTCAGTGGCCCAGTAGGTAGCACACTCGCCTCTGAGGCTGGGAGATCAGAGGGCTGTGGGTTCAGTTCCCACATCTGGCACTTGGGTTAATATCCAAGTACTGACACTGTAGTGCAGCATGAGAGGGATGCTGCACTTCTGAGGTGCCGTCTTTTGGATGAGATGTTAAACCGAGGTCCCATCTGCCTGGATTGGTGGTAGTTCAGGTGGATGTTAAAGATCCCATGGCACTTATCGAAAAGAGCAGGGGAATTTCCCCGGTGTCCTGGCCAAATTTCCCTCATTCACTAAAAATTCCACCAATAGCTTAATCTGGATCAAGGTCAGTTGGCATTCAGCTGTATCCTCCTCCTCTGGGTCGTGCCTGAAAATTGGCAGGATTTGTCTAGTGCATTTACCCAGTCAAAAAAAAAAATAAAATCTAGTCACCACCCTTATACCATACTGTGCCCATAAGTCACTGAGTCCAGTGGTACATGCATCCCTCTCTATATCCCAGCTAGTAAGTCCCTCATATCCAGTTGCATCACCTTCCCTCATTCCCTCCCGATCCATGCAAAAAAGTCCTTGGTGTCTAGCTGCTCCCTTGCATCACTCCATCCATGCCAAAAGTCCCTGGAAGCCAGTGGCACCTCACCCCCAATGGTGACCGGCACAGCCTACTTCTTACCTTCCCAGCTGATTGCCATCGGAATATTTTATAGAAACATAGAATTTGTCAACAGATATGGACCGATTGGCTCATCTAATCTGCCTTTTTTCCCTACCTACTAAGAATATGCTGCAGACCCTACTTCATCTCCGGCTTTACCTCCTCTTTTTTTAATAGGGTTCCCTTATGTCTATGCCATGCTGTTTTGAATTCCCCCACCGACTCTGCCCCCATCAACTCTGCAGGGAGGGTGTTCCATGCCTCCACCACCCTTTCCTGGCTAGAGAATACCCCAGCCAGCCAACAAATCCTGAACCTCCCCAGCCTATCCCCAATAACTTTAAAAACAAGTTGAAAACATGTTAGTAATGCTAGATACCAAGAAGAGCATTGGTGCTGACAGGATAGAACTAGAACCCTTTTTCCTTCAAGCCAGCTCGTACTTCCTTATTGCCCCATTACCTTTTAATTTAACATGTCAGTTACTTTAGGCTCTGTCCCCACCTTATGGAAAACAGTCTACCTACTCCCTCTGTTCAAATCAGGTGAGCCTTGTGACTTGAATAATTATAGGCCTATTTCAATATCACCTGTTATTTTCTAAACTTCTTGAAAAACAAATCAATGCACAGCTAAGGGATTACCTAGAACAAATGGAACTTTTCAACCCACTGCAATCAAGCTTCTGACAGCAACATAGTACAGTCTCAACCCTGGCTAAAGTAACAGATGACTGTCTCACTGCCCTTGACCACAAACTCTTTACCGGAGCTGTGTTTCTTGACCTAAGTAAGGTGTTTGACACGGTAGAACATGACCTACTATTTTGGAACTCAAGCAGCATGGACTAAATAACTTATCTGTTAGCTGTTTTGCTAGCTACCTATCATGGAGAGTACAATGTACTAAAGCAGATGGCCTACTGTCCCTTCCTTTACCACTCCTGAGAGCTGTGCCTCAGGGATCCATACTAGGTCCCCTCAGGGATCCATACTAGGTTCCCTCCTCCTTTCAATCTATATTAATTCCCTAAGTAGTAACATTCTTAAGGTGAAACTGCATTTCTTTGCAGATGACACCGTCCTTTATATCTCCAAACCGTCATTAAACAGAGTTGGCATCATACTCCAATCTGAATTCTACCAATTACAACTTAACTTCCTCAACTCTAAACTCCTGCTAAATGCAAACAAGATCAAGGTAATGTACTTTGCTCCCACCTTATCTACAACTCCATCATCAACACCGGACAATATACCTATATTAACATTGGTAGGAGACTCTATGGGGGTCATATAAAAATTTAGGTATCTTGGGATGTGGTTAGACAATCATCTGTCCTTTACCGTCCATACTGAAACACTGCTGAAAAAACTGAGATTCAGATCAGGATTTTTCTTTAGAAATAAATTTCTGTTTTCTACAGAATTCAGGAAATGGTTAGTCCAAGCCACCTTTCTCCCTTTACTAGACTATGCAGACAGTCTGTACTCCAACAGCCCAGTATCTTACGTTCACAAATTGGACATATTTTACCATCTGGCTCTGCATTGCATCTTAAATGCCCCTTCAAGGACACATCACTGCTCATTATATTTAGCAGTACGATGGACATCACTTGCTACCAGAAGAAGGATGCATAGTTGTACCTGGGTGTACAAAGCCATGCCAAATCAACTCCCCTCCTATATATCTTCCCTATTTCACTGGCCCCTTAGTTGTCTTAGTTTCCTTAGTCTCTTAGGAAAAATTTCATAATCCTACTAGACATTCCCAAATTTTGCACCCGTTTTGGGAAAATCGAAATCAGTTACATTTTATCTTCTGCTTGGAATACACTTCAAAATACCCTTAGACTCTCCAACTACGTCTCCCAGAATGTTGCCAGTCCCTTATAAGCAATTCCATCAAGGAGGACCGTCACTGTTATGCTAACTAGCCAGGCTCCTGGACTCTTTGTCCCCTAATTACGACCGGGTCTAAGCACTCTTTCAGATACAGTGGGAATCTCTGTATCCAATACCATGCACTTATCCTACCTCCACCCCACCCACTGGCTGGTAAATGACTGTCTTGCACTTTATTTGCATTATTGCTGCTTATGTCAAATTCTATCTTTTTTGTACTATGCTTTATATGTCATATTGTTATCTACCTGTATAACTCATTTTGCAGTCTATGTCATCCTGTATTTGCCCTGTATCATGCTTCGTATGCATCTGTTGTTTGTGTTTTGCCTGTGGCAGGATCTCCTTGTAAATGAGCTTGCTCAATGGAGCTTTCCTTATGAAATAAACTTGAACTTACATTGCCCCTTAGTCTACCCCCTTCTAATCTCATGTCATGCCCTCTTGTTCTAGAGCATCTTGTTTTCTAAAAGATGCTACCCTACTGTACCTTATTTATACCCTGCAGGTATTTGAAGGTCTCTATCATGTCTCCCCTCACACAAACCTCCTCCCCCCTTCATCTCAAACAGAGATTTAGGAAATAAATGCAGTGTGCTTGCATTTCATAAATCATTGTTTGTGATAGAATGTTCACATAGTAGATGGCCAAGTGGGTGAGAGGAGGGCTGTATCAATCACTGTTGTGGGGGTGATGGCTGCCACTGGCTAGCAGAGATTTTTAGCGTGGGATGGGGTGAGGGTCAACTACATAGAAGAGGCTTTTATGCAAGAATGGGGGACCAGTGGAGGTCAGTTATTTACTGGCATGGAATGGGATAAGGGAGGGTAGCGCTGGATGCCAGAGACTTACTGGCATGGCATGGGGTGAAGGGGTGCCACCAGATGCCAGGGAAATACTGGCATAAAATGGAGTGTAGTATGGGGTATTACTGGATGACAAGGACTTATTGGGGTGCCACTGAATGTCCAGAATGTATTGGCATAAGATGGGAATGAGGAAGGGGGTTGCACTGGATGCCAGGGACTTGCATGGAATTTAATGAAGGAGAGGGTGCCACTGAATGTCTGGGACCAACTGGCATGACATGTGGGTGAGGGAGGGGTACCTGGACTTAAATAAAGGCTATTTTAGATATTTGGCTTTATTATACTGTAACTATAGAATTATACTTGTAGAATTGTATAAAAACACTCAAAATACACCACAGAATAGGTAAAAACCTGCAGTTTCTGGGACCCTGATGGGTCCAGACCCCAACTTATCTATAAATTATCATCTAGGGCATCATCAATTTTTGAGACACTGAATGCCCATGAGTGTGAGCAAAGGAAGGAGGAGGGAGGGAGGAGGGAGGAGGGAAGGAAGGAAGGAAGGAAGGAAGGAAGGAAGGAAGGAAGGAAGGAAGGAAGGAAGGAAGGAAGGAAGGAAGGAAGGAAGGAAGGGTGGGTGATATCCTACTCTGTCATGAAGAGGAAATACTGTGTTTAAGTACAGCGCACTGTACATAAGCATGTGCTCTAGAAAACCAATGCCAACGCTGCCATCATGTGACTTAGCACTAAAGTCAGCATTTTTAACAGTGAACCAGTAAGTAGTGACATTTAGAGAAGAGTGTGTTGAAACCCCTGAGAAGGCAGCCTTCCAGCTACCTATTCCCTCACCACCCTCTTTTTCAGTGCTATACACCATTCAGTGGCTGATCCAGGGATTTACAGAAGAGGAGGTGTGCTTGTTCCGAAAAAGGAAATCTCTCTGGGGGCACAGGGGAATGCCCCTACACCGCGAAATTTTCAAAATGTAATATGTAAAATGGTATGTTTTAGGCCCAGGTTCAGGAGCTAAGTGTGGATCACCTCTAAATCTTTTTTTTTTTTTTTGGAATTATATTTTTATTGAAACTTCCTGTGCATCCAGTCAGAGTACAAAAACAAAGCAGTTCAATGCATTCGCAATGCAGGGCAATGGAGCATTAAGGGCACAATCATAATAGAAACAGAAATGCATGAAAGTGCATGGGTCTCCTACATGGCCCAGGATGTGGGGAGACAGTGCCAGCCTAGAACTTCAAACACTGTTGCCAGGATTATACTCAATAGTGTTAGTTATAGATAGACTGGCCCTGAAAAGTGGGGGATATCCAATGGGGGAACAGGAGCTGCCAGCACCAGCCATGCCATTCTTAATCAAGGCCACAGGCATAGCCCAACGATGTCAGGAATTCTGGCCAGAATGGATTCTCACTCCTCCAATCATGGCCGCACTGCAAGAGGCCAAAAGGGAATCATTGGGAGCTGAAGGGGAGTGTAGGTCCTATGACATCAAGGGACAAAGGTAGGGTCCTTGGATATGATGTAGAGCACCCAGCCATTCCATCTAGAATTAAATAATTGTGTCTTATTGTTAAGGGGAGTGAGTTATTTTCTCCATATAGTAGATTTAGTTAATCTCCCACCATGTTAGGATTGAGGGGAGCTCAGGTGTAAGTCAAAGTTTGGTGATTGTCTTTTTTGCAGCTGTAAGACAAATGCCAAACCTGTTTCTTGAAAGGGGGTCACAGTGTCCATGTGGATAGTCCAGAAGTAAGCATTTCTCTGCCGAAAGGGTGTAAGGTGCCTCCAAAAACTCCCTCAGTGCCCTCTTCACAGCCCTGAAGAAGGGTGCCTGCTTTGGGCAGGACCACATTACATGTGTAAAATGTGCTCTGGGATCACTGCATCCCCTCCAGCAAGATGCATTCCATGTCAATAAATAGTGTGCAGTAATAACCCGGCATTCTAAAATAGCATAGAAGGTGCTTCCAGGCATACTCTCTCCATTGTTATGAGGTAGGTATTTTAGAGGTGTAATTGCAAGCCTTCTGCCAGAAGTGATCTGAGAGAGAAACATAGAATTTGATTTGATGGCAGATAAGGACCGCTTGGCCCACCTAGTCTGCCCATTTTCCTACCTAATGGATAAGCTGCAGATCCTAGTTAACCAACAGCCTACTTCCTCCTACCCCCCACTAGAATTGCATTATGTCTGTCCCATGCATTCTTGAATTCCCCCCACTGTTATTGACTCCACGACCTTCTCAGGAAGGCTGTTCCATGCATCCATAACCCTCTCTGTGAAAAAATACTTCCTCACATTATCTCTGAGCCATCACCCTTCTATCTTCAAATTGTGCCCCCTTGTACTTGCACATCTCTTTTTCTGAAAGATGCTACCCTCTTGGACTTTGTTGATTCCCTTGAGGTACTTGAAAGTTTCTATCATGTCCCCCCTCTCCCTCCTTTCCTCGAGGGTATACATATTAAGCTCCTTTAGTCTCTCTTCATATGTCTTCTGGTGCAGACCCTGCACCATTTTGGTTGCCCTCCTCTGGACAGCCTCACCCTGTTAATGTCTTTGCAGAGATGAGGTCTCAAGAACTACACGCAGTACTCCGGATGGAGTCTCACCAACTGTCTGTACAGAGGGATAACAACTTCCTGTTTGCTACTGGTGATGCCTCTCCCTATGCATCCCAGTATCCCCCCATCCCTCCATACTTCCTTCTCACATTGCTTGCCCACCTTTAGATCATCTGAAAAAACTACCCCCAGGTCCCTTTCCATTTTTGTTGTTGTTAGTATCTCACCCCCCATTGTGCAGTCTTCCCCTGGGTTTTTGCTTCCCAGGTGCATTACTTTGCACTTCTTTGCGTTGAATCTAAGCTGCCATACATTTGACCATTCCTCTAACCTTACCAAGTCCCTTCTCATCCTTTCCACCCCACCTTGTGTATCAACCCTGTTGCAGATGTTTTGCTGTCTGCAAAGAGACATAATTTTCCTTTCAGTCCCTCTGCAATGTCACTTATAAAGACATTAAAAATGACCGGACCCAGTACTGAACGCTGCGTTACCCCACTAGTTAACCCTCTTTCTTCACTGTGGACTCCGTTTATTATTACTGTCTGCGTCCTGTTGTCTAGCCAGTGTTTTACCCAGGCTACCACCCTGGGACCCACTCCCAGGATGGCTAATTTGTTTATTAATCTTTTCTGTGGGATTGTGTCAAATGCCTTGCTAAAGTCTAGGTAGGCCATGTCTACAGCCCCTCCCTGGTCTACTACTTTGGTCACCCAGTCAAAGAAATCGATTAGATTCATCTGACATGACCTTTCCGCTGTGAATCCATGCTGCCTTGGGTCCTGTGCCCCACTGGCCTCTAGGTACTCAACAATTCTTTCCTTCAGAAGTGATTCCATCATTTTCCCTACCACTGAGGTCAAACTGACAGGTCTGTAGTTTCCTGCCTCTGTCTTGCTCCCACTTTTGTGAAGGGGAATCACATCCACTCTCCTCCAGTCCTCAGGTACCACACCATCCTCCCATGATTTGTTAAAAAGGGTAGTCAATGGTGTTACTAGTTCTCCCCTTAGTTCTTTTAGAATTCTGGGGTGAATCCCATCAGGCCCCATTGCTTTGTCCACCTTCAGTTTTAGAAGTTCTTTCAGAACCCTTTCTTCTGTGAAAGGACTGATATTGACCCCCCTATCCAGAGTGCTTCTATTGACTAGAATAGGTACCTCCCCTCCTCTTGCTTTGTGAATACTGAGCAGAAGTATTTCTTCAGTATCCCTGCTTTTTCACTGTCCATCTCTAACCACCCACCCTTCTCTTTATTCAGCCTCAGTATCCCTCCCTTTGTCTTTCTTCGCTCCCTTATGTACCTTAAAAGGTTTTATCCCCCTTCTTAACCAGGTTGGCTAACTTATCCTCAGTTTGGGCCTTTGCTATTCTGACTGCCTTCCCCGCTTCCTTCTGCTTTAACTGGTACAGTTCTCTGCCCTGATCCTTTTGTGTTTCCTTATACTTCCTGAATGGTATATTTTTCCCCCTAATCTTCCCAGCCACCTCTTTTGAGAACCATAGTGTTTTTTTCTTTCATTTTGATTTGTTTATTTGCTTCACACAAAGGCTTGTTGCCTCTGTGATGGCAGTTTTGTTGTTTCCCTATTGTTACTCCACCTCTCCTTCTTGCCTGTTTGCTAGTGCTTTTCTGAGGCACTCTCCCATTTTGACAAAATCAGCCCTCCTGAAGTCCAGTACCTTCATTTTTGTATGGCTTGACTCTACAGCTGAATTTATCATGAACCACACTGTTTGGTGGTCATTTGTTCTCAGATGGCTATCCACTTCTAGATCTGAGATCCTCTCTCTGTCCCCATTTGAGAGTACCAGGTCTAAGATTGCTCCCTCCCGAGTGGGTTACAACACTAGCTGTCTGAGGCATGCCCCATGTAGGGCATCGAGAATGGCCCTGCTCTTGAATGTGGCTGTAGCAAAGGTGCTCCAGTTAACATCTGGCATATTCAGGTCCCCATCAGCATTATCTCCCCTTTCTCTGCCATCCTAAGGATGCCTTCTATCATTTCCTTGTCCATTTCCTCCCCCTGAGACGGGGGTCTGTATACAACCCCTGTGTGGATTGTGGTGCCATTTCCAGTCCCCAGGGTGACCCACAGTGCCTCCTCTCCTTCCTGTTTACCCTTAAGTTCCGTTGCTTTGATCCCTTCCCTTACATAGAGAGCTACTCCTCCTCCTGTTCTACCCCACGTCCCTTCTGTAGATTGTGTACCCTGGTATGTTGACATGACTGCCATGATATCCAGGCATCCCTCTTCCATCACGTCCACCAGTTCAGGGAGCTTGTTACCTAGACTGTGGGCATTGGTACTCATTACCCTCCATTTTTTGATAGTCTTACCCCTTTTTGCCCCATCCCTGTCCTTACTGCCTTTGTCTTTTTCTCCATTTACCCCTGCCCTTCTCCCTGTTGACTTCTCTATCTTGGTGTTTACCTCACTAACTACCTTGATGTCTTTTGGGGGGGCTAGGATTTCCCTTCTCCTTTTCAGTGCCTCCCCCCTTGGCTAGTTTAAATGCTTGCCAATGAAGTGTTTAAACCTATCACCTAGGATTCTGGTTCCCCTCCTGGACAGATGCAGACCATCATACCAGTATAGGCCTGCATCCCTCTAGGTGGACCCCCAGTCCCCAGTGAAACCAAAATCCTGAGCTCTGTACCAGTTTTTCAACCACTGATTGAATCCCACAGTGCAGAGTACCCTAGCCTCACCCATACCATAGACAGGCAGCACCTCTGAGAAGGTTATCATGCATGCTGCTTGTCTAATGCCCTTCCCCAACTTCACAAACTCCTTCTGCACTGCTCTGATCCCTTTTCCAGCCAGGTCATTTGTCTCTAGGTGGACAATGACATCCAGCTCCCTCCCCCGTGCAGCTGCTCCCGTAATCCTGAGGATTCGCTTCCTGGCCCTGCAAGCCATGGTGCCAGACAGGCACCTTACCTCCCTCTCCCCTTCCTCCCCCAGTTCTACTTTCCTAACAATGGAGTCCCCCACCAGGAGTTGTTTCCTTCCCCTGCATGGTCCCCTGCCACCCTCCTGTGGGTCTCCTTTGTGGAGGTTCCCAGTATCCTCCTTGGTCTCCATTGCGGGTGCCTCCATAGAGGAACCACACTCTGCCAGGACGGCATATGAATTGTGGAAAGGTACAACTTGAGGGATGAACCTCTGTTCCACCACCTTCACCCTCCCTGAACCCACTGTGGTCCAACCACTCCTCTTTCTTGGCAACCTCTGAAGCAGCGGCAGTGGCCCTGGTAGTCCCTGGGTGGGAAAGGAGGTCCCCCGAATCCTGGCCAACTCAGCCTGGAGATGAGCAACCTCCTCCCTCAGCCCAGAGAGGTGCCTGCATGTGGGACAACACCGCATCCTCCAGAGCGTCTCCCTGAAGACTGCTGCTCCATAATCACTGCACTGCACCACTCCCATCATGTCTTTTTTGTCGCCCCTTAACTGTTGTTTTGTATACTTACTCTTTCCTCTCTGTATTTTATTTATTTTTTTTAATATAATTTTTCCCCCTACTTTCCTACTGCCTCTGTGCCCTTAAAGCTCCTGATCTTCCTGTTCTTGGACAGTAAGTTCCTATATTCCTCAGTAGTCTCCTTCTTGCTTGTTCAGAGTCAGACCTCCAGCAGCTAGGGGGGTATGGAGAGGGAACGTTAACTCTTCTTCCCAGTTCATTACACTGTCTAAGGGAAAATAGCCCTCTGTGTTCAATAAGGACTTATAAAGAAAGGAGAGTATATGTGGGACTGAGCCTGTCTGTGTAAGGGTAACTGAGAGCTGTATGATGTGTAGATAGGAATCCAGGGACCAGAGACATGAAGGGAGACTCTCAGCATAATGCCACAGCTGAATATACCTAAATAAATATGTGGATCAGTGCCTGAATGTAGCCTGCATGTCTGAGAAAGGACAAACTCTTCCCTCAGACAAAACTTGGTGGAGGTAACGAAAGAAGGTTCTCTCCCAGTTTCAGAATGCCAATTCAGTACGAGTCAGAGGGAAGGATGCATGTGAGATAGGATAGAGAAGCGGGTGGTAGTCCAGTAGGAGGAACTTCCTCTGAATGGTATACCAGCTTTTTGTATGGTGTTGTGTCCAAACATTTGTGGGGTGGGAATGGGTCCCGATGGCTCAGGGTTGTACACAACAGTAAAGTAGGTGTGGTCGAGAAAAGTCTCCCTCACCATTCTGGACCAGATTGTGGAGGTACTCTCCCAGTGTTGGGATATCAGAAAATGTAGATGTGAAGCCCAGTAATATATCTGTAAACAGGGAAGTGCCATATTTCCCAATCGTGTGGGAGACATAATATCTGCAGTTTAATCCAGGGTCTCTGTCCGGTCCAGATAAAGTGAGAGATTTCCCTGTTCCATTTTTGAAAAAAGGTCTTTGTTAGCTAGAGGGGGATGTTTTGAAATAAATATAAAGCTTTTGGGAGAGTTATCATGTGAACGACTGATACATGCTTCGACAGACTGAAAGAGAGGTTATCCCAGCTTGCAAGATCCTGGGTGAGCTGAGCTGTGAAGGGATAATAGTTTTCCCTGACATACTGTAGTCATCTGGGTGATGCATTATATATATCTCCAAGTATAGAACCATGGAAGCATAGAAGATGATGGCAGATAAGGATCACTTTGCCCATCCAGTCCACCCATTTTGCCTATCAGTTTCAGTTTCAGTTTCAAAAACCAAGGACCCTAGTTGATCCTTGTTTTATCCTTTTCCCCCCCTATAGCCAGTGTCCCTTTTCTTCTATCCAATGCATTTTTGAATTCCCTAACCGTTTTGGCCCCCACAACCTCTTTTGGGACACTGTTCCAAGCATCCACTACTCTTTCTGTAAAAAAATACTGTCTTACATTGCCCCTGAGTCTATCTCCTTCCAGCTTCATCTCATGCCCCCTAGTTTTTGTGCATCTTTTTTTTTTCTGAAAGATGCTGCCCTCTTGCACCTTGTTTATACCCCAATGTGTTGGAATGTCTCAGTCATGTACCCCCCTCTCTCTCCTCTCCTCTCCTCTAGGTAGTACATATCAAGTTCTCTTAGCCTTTCCTCACAGGACTTCTTATGCAGACCCTGCATCATCTTGGAAGCCCTCCTCTGGACTGCCTCCAATTTGTCTATGTCCTCCTGGAGATGTGGTCTCCAGAACTGGATACCGTACTCCAGCTGAGGACTCACCAGTGATCTGTAGAGTGGCATACCCACTTCCTTTTTTTTGTTGGTGATACCTCTCCCTATGCACCTTAGCATCCTACTGCTCTCCCCGCAGCCTTCTCACATTGTTTGGTTACCTTTAGGTCATCAGCTATAATTACACCCAGGTCACATTCCTGCTTTGTGGCTGCCAGTACCTCCCTCCCCCATTCTGTACTCCTTCCTTGGAGTCCTGTGCCCAAAGTGCATGATTTTGCACTTTTGTGCATTGACTCTAAGCTGCCACGCTCTTGACCACTCTTCCAGAGTACCAAAGTCCTTTCTCATTTTATCCACCCCCTCTGGAGTGTCTACCCTGTTGCAGATCTTTGTGTCTTCTGCAACTAGGCATACCTTCCCTTCCAGCCCCTCTGCAATGTCACTTATGAAGACACTGACGAGAACTGGCCCCAGTACCAACCCCTGTGGCACCCCCAATGGTCACCTCCCTCTCTCCAGATTGAACACCATTTACCATCAACCTCCGGGTCCTGCCTCACGACAAATTTCTGACACAATTTACCACCTTTGGGCCCACCCCTAGACTGTGTAGCTCATGTACCAACTTTCTATGGGGGGTGGTGTTGAAGGCCTTGCTGAAATCCAAGTAGGCTGCATCCACCACCCCTTCCTGCAGGGGCGTCACCAGGGGTATAAAGTTGGGGGGGCTAATGCCCCAGTCAAAATCCTAACAAATCTAGAGGGGTCTGGGGGCATGCCCCCCGAAAATTTTGAAATTTTTACCTTCAAATGGTGGCTTCTCTCGCATTTTAATGGTGCAATATATTTGAGAAGCCTGGTTATCATAACATCTATTTAATGTTACATGTGGAAAAAATTGATTACTGGACCACCGAGGACAATGGAAAGACACTATTATGCCAGCAGATCTGCTGGGAAGGTTACAGGACCCCAGTGCAAATAAGAGAACAGCCAGACACCATTATCCCAGCAGATCTGCTGGGAAGGTTACAGGACCCCAGAGCAAATAAGAGACAAGCCAGACAGCATTATTCCAGCAGATCTGCTGGGAATGGGAAGGTTACAGGACTCCAGAGCAAATAAGAGAGCAGCCAGACACCATCATCCCAGCAGATCTCCTGGGAAGGTAACACGACCCCAGAGCAAATAGGAGAGCAGCCAGACACCATTATCCCAGCAGATCTGCTGGGAAGGTTACAGGACCCCAGAGCAAATAGGAGACAAGCCAGACCCTATTATCCCAGCAGATCTGCTGGGAAGGTTACAGGACTGCAGAGCAAATAGGAGAGCAGCCAGACACCATTATCCCAAAAGATCTGCTGGGAAGGTTACAGGACCCCAGAGCAAATAGGAGACAAGCCAGACACTATTATCCCAGCAGAAACAAAATAATCAGATTGTTAGTTTGGCTCACATCCTGTTTGCCTGCCCTTGCTCACCTTGTACAAAAAGGAGTTATTATACTTTGGCAGTTTGTATCTCACCAGCTGCAGTGTCTGAACTGGTAACACCTTGCTTTTGAAGTTTCCCTTCCCACAACACACACCCCTGAGGGTCAGAGTAAGGCAATTTAGGAAAAATTATGAAAAGTGCTGTTACTTGACTTATTTTTTGTATATTGAGTGCCTAAAACATAACCCACCAAAGTGATTTTCTTTCTGAGCTGTCAGCTCTTCACTACAGTACTCAGCTCAATGAAGTAAATGAGGTGAACTGAGGAAAGTAAAAATACACAATACAGTAATATTGTATCTATTACTCACAGGCACTCTGAGTGAGAGCTTTTCAAACCCACACAAGACACAGGTACAATCCCCTCCCTGACTTATATTTCTCAGAGTCTCAGTCAGGCAGAAAAAAACGGTAAACATTTTTAAAAAAAGTACACCGCTCTCAACTCATGTTAACTTCACAAGAACACAATGCAGTCCCATACATTTTTATTTTGAATTGTCCCCAATCCCCACGAGTCCCACTCAGTCCTCCTTCTTTGTCCAAGCAGCCAAAACAGTTCACTTAGTACAAGCCGAGCCGGCACGTCCACACACCAGACACCTCGCTCGCACTGAATTGAGCCCAAGTACTGCAGTACACCAACAGGCGCCCACAACAGACCTGCCCCCCCGCCAGTGCTGAAACTTCACATTCACAACATGATGCAGTCTCACATAAACCATAAATAACTCCCTCCCCACCTCTCCCACGAGTCCCACTCCAGTCCTCCTTGTTCAAGCAGCCCAAACAGTACAGTACCTGGCTCAGACTGCAGTGTGCACATTGCCTGCCACTGCCAGCCCTCAGTCCCAGACAAATACAGATTGAAGTTTTTCAACTTCCCCGCCCCAGATCTGTGAGCTCTCTCCTTGTCTCCTCCTCTCTGTTTCTCTCTCACCTGGCTGGTGACGAGTTCAGTCCTCCACTCCGACTGCATGGTGGTGATGGTATTGTAATTGCTGTCTCCATTAGGGGAGGGCTTGCAAATTGTGCTGTGGGCAGAGCTCACAGTACTGACTGGCAGGCAGCAGGCTCAGACAGTGTCATCATAAGCGTACTCCATGAAGCGGTGGCGCTGTGAAGCACAGTGGGCCCACGGCAATAATAAGTAAGAAAAAATTTAAAAAAGACTGACCGAGTTTGCCAGTTCTAGCCTTTATTTTGCTTGATTCAGCAGAAGCAGCAGAAGTGAACAGAAAACAATTCAAAATAATATTTCAGCTGCAAAAATGATTGGGGGCTTTCACTTAGATTGGAGGGGCTGTAGCCTCCCCAATATTAATGTGATGACGCCACTGTCTTCCTGACCTACCTCCCTGATGACTCAGTCAAAGAAATCTATTGGATTTATTTGACAAGACCTTCCTGGTGAGAATCTATGCTGTCTTGTTCCTGTGCTCCACTCGATTCAAGGAATATCATAATCCTCTCTTTTAACATTGACTCCATTATTTTCCCACCACCAAGGTCAGGCTAACTGGTCTGTAGTTGCCTGCCTCTTCTCTGCTTCCACTCTTGTGGAGATGGACCACATTTGCCCTCCTTCAGTCATCAGGGACCTCCCCTGTCTCCAATGATCTGTTGAATAGACTGGTTAGTGGTGGCACCAGCACCTCTCTGCGCTCCTTTAAAATCCTAGGGTGAATCCCATCTGGCCCCATTGCTTTGTCTATTTTCAGTTTCCCGAGTTCCTCTAGCACTCTCTGCCATAATGGAACTGATGTCCACCTCCCTTCCACTGTTGCCTTTGTAGCTGAGTTGAGGAATTTCACCTTCCCCTTCTTTGGTGAATACTGAGCAGAAGTATTCATTCAGTATTGCTGCTTTTTCTGTGTCCTCCTCTGCACACCCTCATCCCTCCTTTTTTTATCCTGACGATCCCACTCTTTGTTTTTCTCCTCTCTCCATGTATCTGATGAAGGTCATTTCGTCTTTCTTAACAGTCTGGGCTATTCTTTCCTTCTTTTGAATCTTTGCGCTCCTGACTGCACTCCCTGATTCCCTCTGCTTGTCCAGGTACTGCTCTCTGTCTTCCTCATCCTGTGTTTCCATGTATCTCTTGAAAGCCTTTTGTTTATCTCATACTTTCCTGGTCACTTCGCTTGAGAATTAAAGTGGTCATTTCTTTCTCTTGCTTTTTTTGCAGCTTGTTGTCTCTGTTATGGCCCCCTTGAGAATAGCCCACTGCTTCTCTACGTCTTCCCTTCATCCTCTTTTGTAAGGGCTCCCCTAAGACAGTCCCCCATTTTGAGAAAGTTGGCCCACCTGAAATCTAGGACCCTTGTTTTTGTGTGGTTTGTCTCTTCTGCCTGGGTCATCTTAAACCACACCGTTTTATGGTTGCTGGACCCTATGTGTCTGCCCACCATGACATCATTGACCTTGTCCCCATTTGTGAGCACCAGGTCTAATATAGCCCTCTTGCGGGTAGGTTCAGTAACAAGCTGCCTTAGGCATACTCCCTGCAGGGGTGTCAGGATGTTCCTGCTTCTGGCAGTACAGTCCACGTCACTTATATCGCCCTCAGTTTAGACGGGCAGTCGGTTTGCGCGGGCAAATTTCATTTTCCATTTGCCAGCTACATAGGGTCTAGCATTAAACCTGCTGCTTATAGCGTTCCATGCCCGCCTTCTATTTCGGGCAGATTAGCAGCTAGTTAATGTCAGTTCACACCTCGGCATGCAGTTTGCGTAATTTGTCAATGTGTGAACTGACAATAATTAGCAGCTAATCTGCCCAAAATAGAAAGGGCATAGAATTCTATAAGCAGTCACGGCTATGGAGAGCAGGTTGGGGTTCAGCCACTCTCCTAGACAACTGTCTGCACTACAGTCATGCTCACACTCAATGGATACAGTTGCAGGAAACAGCTTTTTAAAGTAGCAGGCATTTTTGTGTACAAGTCGTGTACAAGTTAACAAACAAAACAACAAACACTCTGTATAAGTCCTCTATCCAGTACACTACTGTACCTCCCACAATGTTCTGGCTCTCTCTCCTCACAGCAGCAACTACAGTAGTCTCAGGCAGATACGATCTCAAAAAATAAAAATAAAAAGGGAGAGGTTTAGGGCAGAAACACATTCCGTCAGAGAGAACCTCCTTTAGCCTGCAATCCTGTACACATTCCATCAGAGGGAACCTCCTATAGCCTGCAATCCTGTACACATTCCATCAGAGGGAACCTCCTATAGCCTGCAATCCTGTACACATTCCATCAGAGGGAACCTCCTATAGCCTGCAATCCTGTACACATTCCATCAGAGGGAACCTCCTTTAGCCTACAAGCCTGTACTGTACTATACTATATGTCGAAGCTGCATGACCACCATCACATCATTTTACATACAAAATTTCCCTTTTGGTTATGACGCCCACTCGCTATAATGGGCAAAATCTGCTTACACAGATGCACCCGTTATAAGCGGCTTATACTGTACTTGCAATCTGGGTGCTCCAATCTATATCTGGTAGATTGAAGTCTCCTAGCATTAGTATTTCACCTCTGGCTGCCATTTTGTGTATGGCTTCCACTAGTGTTTTATCTGCCTCCTCATCCTGTGCTGGAGTTCTGTAGAGCACCCCTGTGTGAATGGCAGCTCCATATCCTGTTTCCAGGGTGACCCACAGTGCTCAGCTCCCTCCTGCAACCCCTGAACCTACATTGCTTTGATTCCCTCCCTCATGTACATAGTCACCCCACCTCCCTTTCTACCTTCCCTATCCTTCCTGAACAGTGTGTAGCCTGATTTGCCTATATCCCAATCATGGTTCCTTGTGTACCACATTTCTGGAACAGCCTCTAGGTTCAGGTCAAGTATTTTAATTTGCCTAAGTCCCAGCAGAATGGGTAGGTATGATCTGTGCATGTGGCTGGGATATAGTGTGTGACAGGGTAGAATAGGACCCTGTCCAATTTGTTTTGGAAAAAGTGTTTAAATGCAAGGATCTGTATTCTTTCCTTTTCTGTCTCTTCTGTCTGGTTGCGCAACCAAATTTCCCTGTGAGACCTCAGACTTGATCAACCCGACCAGTCTTGCAGTCCTTTGCCCCTGTCTCGCAGTTTTCTCTTGCTGCCTTTCTTCCTTGCATATCTATATCTGCTAATATAAAATATATGAGAATCAATGTAAGGCAATGTAGCTGATATTGGTGTAACCCCCCTACAACTGGGGGTTCCCAAAAGTCTTCCTTGGGTGTGCATAAATGCCCACTGCCAGGCTGGTATCCTGTGTCTTAGTGCTTTAAAAGTGTTTGTGTGAGAATGCCTTAATGCCTCTGTGCTCCGTCCCTTTAAGAGCTGCCAGCAACGTGGTGCTTATTTAATCTGGGAGGGGGCCAAGTGTTTCTTGCTCAAGTCCCACCCGGTCTGCCAGATAATCGCTCCATTCTGCCATCGCTATTTGTGCAGAGGGAGCTCTGTTAGAAGCTGTACTTATTTGCTGATATCTATTAATATAGTAATGATATTGTAGTTTGCCTAACCTGCCTTCTTTGCAGCATGGACAGTTCTATTTATCACCACCATCTTGGTCCTGGACTGCCAGAATAGGCAAATCAGTACCTTTGGGGATCCTAAAATGGAGTCTACCCCCAGGGGTCTTGTGGGAGCAAATTTCTGTAGGAATTGTAGTTTTTACATTTTGGCATCAAAACAGACCTGGAGGGGGAGTTCTTGCTTTGACAGACAGATGGATCAACCAGTTGAACCTTTTGTACCGAAGGGGAAATTCCCAAGCTGCCTGCTGCAGTCAGTCAGTCTGGAGTTAGAGTTTGCAGAGTAAACAGCTTGAGTGATTCAAGCAGCAGCTCCTGTGTAGTTCGTACGGGAGATTGGTGGAAAGGCTGGGTCTGGCCTGTCTGCCTACAGTCCCTCAAGAGGGAATCCTTTGAAAGGCTTAATACTCCGGACTGTTTCTGAATTGAGTAAGAGAAAAGCCACTGAAGTGTGATCAGGCTTAAACCTGAAGAAGACTGAAGATTTGCTGTATGCAATCAGCCTGTCAGGACATCCATTCACCATAGAACTCCCGGTTTTGCTCAGAGACACTGATATTGCTGCCGGACTGCTATCCGCTTTGTGGTATGGTGATTGCTTTACTATGAATATGCTGTGTGCTCTTAGTGGGTCGTGATTTCGTTCCCCACTGTTTAATTTTGCCACACTTGCTGGAAGCTGCATCCAGCCTTCCCGGACTGATTTCCAAACTGTTTTACCTGGCCTGGACCCTGCCACACTGGCCCAGCCAACTACTTCAGGCACAGAGAACACCATCGACGAGAGACTTGCCTGGGGATCAGCCCCCTGCTCAACATCTCGAACAGGAACGACACCTCGGTGATTCATGTGGGCCCTGCTTCTCTTGGCATACCAGTTGTCAACCTGCAGTCTCCATTTCATCCCTCCTGTGTCTTGCATTGGGTAGCGTGAGTAACAATCAGGGTAGCTCCCTGCAACAACAGCTAAATCTCAAGTGTTGTCATCTGATTGCATTCTTGTTTTTCCTTTCATGAACTGAGCCTTCAGGCTCTGGCTTACAAATTGTGTGTGGTTGTGCATGCCTTTTCTTTTCATCACAGGGCCCCAACCAGCTGCGATGCCGGCCTACCCTGGGCAGCATTCCAGGCTAGCCCACCTTACTTCCAACTGGGTACCCAGAGTGTGTGACTGTGCAGGGACTAAAAGTGCATGCATTATCAACCTGATTACGCCCCTCCCTTGTTCAATTCCCTGAATAAATCAGAGCTAACTCTTTTTGCATTTAATCTGACTGTGGTTTCAGTTTGTACCAAAAGCACTGTACTGTTGTTATTTGCTGTGCCTAACCTTGTTTTACAGGGGTTTCCAGGGTGGAACTAGTGGAACCAGCCCTGGTGGTAAGTGCAAACAGTGTGGGGATTTGTATGTTGAATAGTGGCTACTGTGAAAGTGTTTGCTGCATATTGTCTAGGCCACTAGAGGGGAAAAATGGGGGTTACAGTGTTCTGGAGGGCTGTACCCAGGTTAGCCTTGTTACTAACAACCCTGTCCTCAGTTGGAAGCACCGTTTCAGTACCCAGACCCCTTACATCTGGGAGGTACCAACTCTGGGATTAGGTCCCCCTAGTGGTCAGACGTTAGAATAACTGTTGCCGGAATATGGCCACACCAGTAGAAGTTGTTGTGCACCAGTTGGTGGGGTGGTGTATGGGGCAGGAGGTTGACCCCCATCATGCCATGCTTATACTAGACATTCCCTTGAGTATTAGTAAGGACACAATAGAAGGGGTTTTCTCCAAAGTTGATAGTTTGAAAAATGCTGTGGTGATGGTTCGGCAGGCTGATTTAACGACCCAAGCCCTCATGGCCTTGGTGAAGTGTAGTGACCCCCTGGACGGCACTAAGGTCTATTACCCCCGAATGGTCCCCAACTGCTCGTAGGGCAATAAGTAAAGATAGTAAGGTCCTTGAAGATAAGCCTCACCATTTCTGAGACTTTTGAGGAGAAATTTGCTAAGCTGTGTTGCTGAAGGAAGGAAAACCATAGAGGACTTTAAGCAATTATTCCTACCACCTAGGGTGTACTCTTCCCCATGCCCCTGCCCTTCCAGTACCGGTGCAGAGCTACACCCTACCTTGGTGCCTGCAGTTAGTCATGATACGTACCGCAAGTTGAGGATATTCTCAGGTAACCTCCCCACCTCGGGGGGGTGGGGATGACTGGGAGACCTGGATCGACTATGTTGCCTCCTTGGTACCTGAGTGGCAGTGTGCAGAGGCTGAGAAGTGAAGAAGGATCATGGAATGTTTGAGGGGTCCGGCCCTGAAAGCAATTAGATTTCTGAGGTCCACGAATCCTGAGGCATCTGCTCAAAAGTAGCTGTCTACCCTGGAAGGCAATTTCAGAAGCACTGCATCAGGGGAGACTTTGATGTGGCAATTCAAAGGTACCAAACAGTGGAGAGGGAGTCTGCATATGCTACTCGACTAGAGAGGGCCCTGCAGAGAACTTATCGAAATGGTGGCATAGCCGCCAGTGACTTGAACCATGTGAGGCTAGGGCATATGCTACAGCATGCCAAGCACTCTAAGTTGCAGATTATCCAGTTAAAGCTCCATGATAGGAGAGAGAGAACCCGCCTGACTACTGCGACCTGATAAAAGAACTCAGGGAGGTTGAAGGTGAAGAAAGAGATTGTGATTATGGGGTGGGCACAGCCTGAATGACCACGACACAGAAAGACCTCTCTGAAATGGAGACCACTAAGGATATTCTGCCATGGGCTGAGCAGTGAAGAGATGAGCTGCTGAAGGAAGTCAGAAAAGTACCAGTGGGTGCCTTTACGGAGGCCTCCACTGCAGACAAAGACCCTAGTCCCTCTCAGGACATGACTGCCATGGAGGTGGGAGTGTACCCTCAGGCATCTTCTACCAACAGTGACCCCCAGGCTGAGATCAAAGAACTGATTGCCACCCTAAAGGAACTGTTAAGACACGTTGTGTCACCTTCGTTGCTGCAAACAGATATCGGACCCCGATCCCTTGCTACTGCTTCAGTCCCTCATTCAATGTCCTCTCCAAGGATGACACCAGAGTCTATCAGTTGTTACAACTGTGGAAAGGATGGCCACATGAAGAGAGAATGCTGGTCTCAGAAAGACTTAGATAAAGTTGTGTACAGACTTCAAGGGGAGCTCCGGAAAGTGAGACCTTGGCCGAGGGGCGCTGGCAACAACTGCAGTGAAGGATCAAGAAATCCTAATGCAAACATCTTTGTAGCTAAATCGTCTGTTGAGGCCCCTGCTACTGTCTCTCCAGTCTGGTCAAAAATAGTAGGCCCCTCAATGGAAACTACTGTGATGGTCGGTATCCTTGCTAAGGCTGCAATGCTTGATGGGTGGAGTGAATTATTGCATTTCAGGACTGGTATGACAAACATTTATCTGATGTGCCATTACAAGCTCTGGACAGCTTACATGTGTGGGGCCTGAGTGACAAGTCTTATCCCTACCTAAGATATGTCTGGTTCTGGCTGTCTTTTCCTGTGACTGTAACTGGTGTAGATGAACAAGCAGAGACACTAGCCCTCCTACCAGACTGTATGTTGGGGTTCCCCTTTTAATTGGAACAAATGCCCAAATGTTTGGGAGGCTGGCGCAATTCTGCCATGAGAAACAAGGGCAACAGACTGGATGGGCCCTAAGAATTCCAGCATTAATCAAAAGGGCTTATGACTTGCAACAGAATCCCAATGAAGTGGACCGAGATTTGCCAGTGGGGATAGTGTGGAAAAAGGATTCTAACTCTTTGGTGTTGGCCACAACGCCCAGTGTATGATCCATGGAGAAGTCCGCCTAAGGAGAGGTGTAAAGAGTAAAATACTGATGATATATGCCTCTGGTGAAGGGAAGCTGCCAGAGGGGTTGATGGTTAAGCCCAGTATACTACCTGCATGTGCCCATGCTTATGCCTGCCGAGTGATGGTGCAAGTGAGAAACATGTTGGACAGGGACATTTGTGTGAACCAGGATGTGCATGGTTACAGTACACTCATGAACACTGCAGTATTACCCAGTAACAAGTACTCTGGCAAAAAAGGAGAAAGTGACCCTGGACTTATTTGACTTTGGTGCTTCCCCTTTGTCTGCCGAATGGAAGACCTGAATTAGCAGGAAACTTGCTCAGACAGACCAAGTGTTCTCACTAAAAGAGTGGGATGTGGGGGTGTGTCCATGGTGCCGAGCATAACATATGCCTGCATGATGACCAGCCATTCTGAGAGAGGTCCCGACGCCTTGCCCCAACTGACATAGATGATGTTAGGAGGCACCTACAGGAAATGCTCGCTGCAGGCATTATTCAAGAATCAAGAAGCCCATATGCATCCCCCATCGTAGTGGTGCATAAAAAGAATGGATTTGTGAGGTTGTGTATGAACTATCGGACCCTCAAAACATGGACTATCCCAGTTCAATACACCATGCCATGCATACAGGATGCCCTGGATTGCCTGAATGGGGGTCAGTGGTTCTCAGTATTGGATCTCTGCAGCGGATATTATCAGATTTCGATGTCCCAGGAGGACCGTGAAAAAACAGCCTTCATCTGTCCTTTGGGGTTCTACGAATTCCTGAGGATGCCACAGGGGATTTCAGGTGCCCCTGCCACCTTCCAAAGATCGATGGAATGTGCGGTGGGAGACATGAACTTGCTGGAATGTTTAGTGTACTTGGATGAAGTCATTGTTTTTGGACACACGCTAGAGGAACATGAGATCAGGCTGTTCAAAGTCCTCGATCATTTGGAAGAATTTGGCCTCAAGTTATCCATAGACAAGTGCCAGTTTTTTCAAACATCTGTGAAATATGTGGGACACTTAGTGTCTTTGGAAGGGATACAGACAGATCCCAGTAAAGTTGAAACTTTGACCACTTGGCCCAAGCCCAATAACCTAAAAGAACTACAGCGTTTCCTGGGGTTCTGTGGCTACTGCCGCAGGTTCATCAAAGACAATTCAAAGGTGATTCGACCGCTCCTTAACCTTACCTAAGACTACCTACCTACCAACCGCAAATACAAAAAGGGGGCTATCAAAGACCAAGAGAAAATGTATTTTCGAACAGGTGAGCCTTTTGGGACTCGGTGGACACCCGAATGTGAAGCAGCTTTCTTTGAAGTCATATACTAGCTCACCCACGCCCCAGTCCTTGCATATGCTGATCCTAACAAGCCCTATGTTCTGCATACAGACACTAGTTTGCAGGGCCTTGGGGCTGTGCTATATCAAGACTATGAAGATGGTTTGAGACCTGTAGCTTTTGCCAGTAGGAGCTTGACCCTGTCAGAGCAGAACTATCTGGTCCACAAGTTGGAATTCCTCACCCTAAAATGGGCCATAATTGACCAGTTTCATGGGTACCTCTATGGGGCAAAGATATTAGTGAAGACTGACAATAACCCACTGACCTATGTGCAGACTTCAGCTGAATTGGACACCACTGGGCACCGTTGGCTTTCTGCCTTATCAACTTATGATTATGCTGTTGAATACAGACTGGGACTAAACCACATTGATGCTGATGCCCTGTCACGAAGGCCAGCTTCCAAGGAAAATTGGGTCAGATTGTCTGAACCTGACATCAAAGCATTATGCCAAAAGTTTGATAAAGATGAACAAATGTCTGTGGACATGGTGGACTGCCTAGTAGATTGCTTGGGCCCTCCTGATACCTGCATACCGGCTGCCTATTGCCATTTCTCTGCTTTAGATATTAGTGCACTACCTCAGCTCAATAATGACAGTATTCAGTGGGTTCAATCCCATGATCCCATGATTCAACCAGCACTTGACGCCCAGCGTGCAGAGAAAGATGTATCCAAGTTGCGTTCCCCTGACTTGCGAACTGCTCTATTGTTCAAGGAAGGCCCCAAATTAAAGTTGCATGATCAATTGTTATACAGAGAGACAGTGGATCATCGTGGTCATGTAGACAAGCAACAGCTGGTCCTACCTACGACCTTTAAGCAGCTGGTACTGAGGTCCTTCCACAATCACATGGGGCACCTTGGTATTGACAGAACCCTCGACCTGGTAAGATCCCGATTCTACTGGCCAAAGATGGGGGCAGATGTTGAAAATCATGTCAAAACCTGCAGTCACTGCCTCCAGTGGAAAGCTTTGCCCCAGAAAGCTTCCCTACTTGTCAACATCACTACCAGTGCCCCCATGGAACTGGTCTGCATAGACTTCTTGTGCTTAGATCCCAAGCAAAAGAACATTGGCAATGTGTTGGTAGTTACTGATCATTTTACACAGTACACACAAGCCTTCACAACTAAAGATCAAAAGGGCTCTACCGTGGCCAAGGTGCTAGTGAAAACATTTTTTGTCCACTATGGTGCCCCCCAGCGGATCCATTCTGACCAAGGCAGAGACTTTGAAAGTAGGCTAATCAAAGAAATGCTCTCTCTGTGGGGGGTGCGGAAGTCAAGAACCACCCCCTATCACCCACAGGGGAACCCTCAACCAGAACACTTTAACCGCACCCTTCTGGACATGCTGGGCACCCTCCATCCAAAAGACAAGCATAAGTGGAGCCAGCAGATCAGCACCTTGGTACACACGTACAATTGCACCAAAAGTGACACTACTGGGTTCTCCCCCTACCATCTCATTTTCGGGAGGGAGGCCTGACTGCCAGTTGATGTCTGCTTTAGGGTATCTCCAGATGAGGTCCGAGCCAAAAACTACTTGCAGTATGTACAGAAATTGACAGATAAGTTGAATCATGCCTATCAAGCAGCTCAAACTATGGCTGCTAAGCAAAATCTTGCCAACAAAGAAAGACATGATCGACGAGTAAAAGCCCAGGAGTTGTTGCCCGGAGATAGGATACTACTACACAATTTGGGACTGCATGGAAAACACAAAATTTGCTAATAGATGTCTCCATCTTCCTCACGTAGAAGCTGGTAAATTGGATGATCTGCCGGTGTACAAGGTCCACCCAGAAAATAATTCCAAAGCTGTAAAGACCATGCACTGCAATCACTTGCTGCCCATCGGCCAAGTTGTTATTGATGTTGAACCAACACTTGACACTTCTCCTGGGCCACTGACTCATTCTGCTGCAAAGAGGAAACAGAGCCAACCTGTCCTTGTTGTTCCAGAACTCAGGCCTTCACCTCAGCAGGCCCAGAGTGATAGTAATGACTGTTTGTCTGTCTCTGATGAGAGTGACTGTGATAATGTCTATTATTCCTCATGTGAGCTGAGTCAGTTGTTTCGAGGCAATCCTCTGCAGAATTGTGGGGATGAAGCCGGGCCTTCAGAACTGCCTAAGACCCCAGCTTGTTCCCTGGACCCAGTGCCCCCTGTAAGTGAAGTGCAAAGTATCACGTCTCAGGTTGCGGACTCTCTGTGTCTTGTAGAACTGTTTTACTTGCCCGAAGAAGGGGCTGATGGTCTGAGTATCCCTGGTGACATACCAGAACTTGTAGAACAATATGAAAGTGTTGACAGCACCCCTTCAGTGCCACAAAGCCTAACTGTGCTAGAGTATCCTCAGAATGTGTAACCTGGGCCCTCTTCAGAAGATAATAATGAGCAAAGTGTTGTGGAAACAGAGTCTGCAGAGCCTGGAGCTGATAGTGTTCCCAATTTGGACATTTCAACTAGTGCAGAGGCATCCCTTACTACAGGAGAAGAAATCAGTGCCAGTGTTGACTGTCCAGAGCCTGTGTCTGTTCCCCCCAGAAAATCTGGGCAACCTGTTAAGCCAGTGCTACATTTTAGTTATGATTCCCCTGGGAGGCCTGTGGACTTGCTTCTCAATGTGGCCCATAAAGGTGTTTACATTTCCAAGAGCTCACTGCCCACACTGAGCTTGACTGCTACCTCCTGATTAATTGTTCTTCCTTCAGAACATGGTGTCCCTGTCCCATCTAGCCCCAAGTTAGCTGATAGGGAAGGGCCCCCTTCTACATTGTTTACTGTACAAGAAGTTATAAAGTGAAGTCATAGGTAACTGTTCATAGTATGTTAATCATAATAGAATCAGTATAGAGTGTATGAAACATGCATGAGTGTTGTTAATGAAGATATGGTATAGTGAAATGTATAGTAATGTGATAAGTTTACATTAACTGATGCATCAGATAGTATTTCCATTGTATGCTAATGTCACGTATGTCTTGTATATATTGATTCTTCAATATTGTGATGGTGTAGACTTGATGCGGATGCCAAGTTTTTCCAGGCAGGGAAGGGTGTAACCCCCCTACAAATGGGGGTTCCCGAAAGTCTTCCTTCGGTGTGCCTAAATGCCCACTATCAGGCTGGTATCCTGTGCCTTAGCGCTTTAAAAGTGTTTGTGTGAGAGTGCCTTAATGCCTCTGTGCTCTGTCCCTTTAAGAGCTGCCAATAACGTGGTGCTTATTTAATCAGGAAGGGGGCTGAGTATTTCTATACTTGAGTCCTGCCCCGGGCTGCCAGATAATCACTCCGTTCTGCCATCGCTATTTGCGCAGAGGGAGCTCTGTTAGAAGTTGTAATTTTTTGCTGATTATCTATTAGCATAATAATGATACTGTAGTTTGTCTAACCTGCCTTCTTTGCAGCATGGACAGTTGTATTTATCACCACCATCTTGGTCCTGGACTGCCAGAATGGGACAATCAGTACCTTTGGGGACCCTAAAATGGAGTCTGTCCCCAGGGGTCTTGTGGGAGCAAATTTCTGTAGGAATTGAAGTTTTTACATTTTGGCACCAAAACAGACCTGGAGGGGGAGCCCTTGCTTTGACAGACAGCTGGATCAACCAACTGAACCTTTTGGACTGAAGGGAAATTCCCAAGCTGCCTGCTGCAGTCAGTCAGTCTGGAGTTAGAGTTTGCAGAGTAAACAGCTTGAATGATTCATGCAGTAGCTCCTACATAGTTCACACAGGAGATTGGTGGAAAGGCTGGGTCTGGCCTGTCTGCCTGCAGTCCCTCGAGAGGGAATCCTTTGAAAGGCTTAATATTCCGGACTGTATCCGAACTGAGAGAAAAGTCACTTAAGTGTGACCAGGCTTAAACCTGAAGAAGACCGAAGATTTGCTGTATGCGATCAGCCCGTCAGGATATCCATTCACCATAGAACTCCTGGTTTTGCTCAGAGACACCAATATTGCTGCTGGACTGCTATCTGCTTTGTGGTATGGTGATTGGTTTACTATAAATGTGCTGTGTGCTGTTAGTGGGTCGCGATTTGGTTCTCCACTGTTTAATTGTGCCACGCTTGCTGGAAGCTGCATCCAACCTTCCTGAACTGATTTCCAAACTGTTTTACCTGGCCTGGGCCCTGCCACACTGGCTCAGCCAGCTACTTCAGGCACAGAGAACACTATCGACGAGAGACTTGCCTGGGGATCAGCCCCCTGCTCAACATCTCAAACAGGAACGACACCTCGGTGATTCGTGTGGGCCCTGCTTCTCTTGGCATACCAGTTGTCAACCTGCAGTCTCCATTTCGTCCCTCTTGTGTCTTGCATTGGGTAGCATGTGTAGCAATCAGCGTAGCTCCCTGCAACAACAGCTAAATCTCAAGTGTTGTCATCTGATTGCATTCTTGTTTTTCCTTTTACGAACTGAGCCTTCAGGCTCTGGATTACAAATGTATGTGGTTATGCATGCCTTTTCTTTTCATCACTGGGCCCCAACCAGCTGCGACACCAGCCTACCCCGGGCAATGTTCCAGGCTAGCCCACCTTACTTCCAGCTGGGTACCCAGAGCGTGTGACTGTACAGGGACTAAACGTGTATGCATAATTGCCTGACTAGATCAGTTTTCAAATCAATTAACCTGATTACGCCCCTCCCTTGTTCAATTCCCCTGAATAAATCAGATGTAACTCTTTTTGCATTTAATCTGACTCTAGTTCCAGTTTGTACAAAAAGCACTGTACTGTTGTTATTTGCTGTGCCTAATCTTGTTTTACAGGGGATTTCCAGGGTTGAACTGGTGGAACCATCCCTGGTGGTAAGTGCAAACAGTGTGGGGATTTGTATGCTGAATAGGGGCTACTGTGAAAGTGTTTGTTGCATATTGTCTAGGCCACTAGAGGGGAAAGGGGGGGTTACAGTGTCCCAGAGGACTGTACCCAGGTTAGCCTTGTTACTAGCAACCCTGTCCTCCAGGTGGAGGCACCCATTTCAGTACCCAGGCCCCTTTACCTGCAACTAGCCACGCAGGCAGGGGTATTAGTCCTTGGAATAGCGCCACCTAGGGGTTACATTGGGATCACATTTGTCAGTGGCTCAGCAGGTAGCACAGTCACCTCTGAGGCCAGGAGATCAGTAGACTGTGGGTTCTATCCCCACATAAGGCACTTGGGTTAATATCCCAATACTGACACTGAAAAGTGGCATGAGGGGGCGCTGCACTCCTGAGGTGTCAGCCTTCTTCAGATGGAGATGTTAAACTGAGGTCCCATCTGCCTGTTCTGGTGCTAGTTCAGGTGGATGTTAAAGATCCCATGGCACTTCAAAAGAGCAGGGAATTTCCCCGGTGCAATGGCCAAATTTCCTCCATTCACGAAAAATACCACCAACAGTTTAATCTGGTTCAAGGTCAGTTGGCATTCATCTGTATCCCCCTCCCCCGGGTCACGCCTGAAAATAGGCAGGATTTGTCTAGTGCACTTACCCGGTCAACAAAAACTAAATAAAAAATAAATAAATAAAATAGAAAATTGTGTTACTGTTGAAATGTATATATTTATAAATTGAGATAACTGTAAAAAGCTAGAGGTTACTTGGGTGCAAATGCCTGAGCCTTTTGCAGTGGCTGTGGGGACCTCAGGAAGTTCTCAATGTTCTAGCAGCTCCTGAAATTTACAAAGGACAGGATGCTTGCAAAGGATGAGGGTTGAAAAGAGTTATAAAAACAGCTAAGCTGAGCTGCAAGGGAGATTTTTTTACAAGAGGTTTTATTTTGCTTCTGTATATAGTTATTCTGAACGGGTTTATTTTATTTTATGTTACTGCAACTACAAATAAACAGTTTTGTGGAATTTTACAGCTTCTCCTCGGTTTTCTCTATGCTTTCTGATCTGTGCCTTGACAACATAGTGAAATGCAAGGGCTTCTGTTTTTGTAGTGTTTGTCTTATATCCAGATACCTTACTAAACTCACAGAGGAGTGAAAAACACTGGGATAGATTTTTGAGGATGTGTGAGGTACAGGAGAACATTGTTCATGTAAAGGGCAATACGATGCTCCTTCCCCCCTGCCCACACCCCAGTAACTGCCAAATGGGCTCTGATAGCTTGGGGTAAAGGCTCAATATAGACAGAAAATAATAGGGGTGACAAAGGACAGCCCTGCTGGGTGCCGCCATGGAGAAGGAAGCTAGGGGAGTGGTGGACGGCTGCCTTAACACATGATTGGGGGAGGGAGTAAGTGCCCTGAATGAGGGATATAAATTGGACTGGGAAACCTAGCTGCCCCAGCACAGCATATAGGAATGGCCAGGAGACCCAGTCAAACGTCTTCTCCGTGTCCAATCTCAGGAGGCGGGATAGATCAGATGACTGACACATCTCGTTGACTACAATGTTCTTCTAATGTTATCTGTGGTAGTACAGGAATGCACAAATCCCATCTGTTCCAGTTCCACCAGTCTGGGGAGCAGGGATCCAAATGTCTAGCCAACATGGCCATGAATAATTTGCAATCAGCTCTTAGTATGGAAATTGGGCAACAGGAATACCATAGCTGGGCATTTTTACCTGGTTTTGGAATCACTGAAATATTAGCGTAGGACTAGGAAGGGGACTCCCCCTTCTGAACTGCATGTATAGCTGCAAGCAGCACAGGAGTGACCTGCTCCCTAGACTATTTGTAGAACTCTACACAGAATCTGTTAGAACCTGGGGCCTTTAACATTTTGGTCTCTTGAAGGAAGAGATCTACTTCTTCCATTGTGACTGGTACTATTAAGCAAGCTCTCTGGGCCTCAGACAGATGAGGGAGGTCGAGGGGTGCAAGGAAATTCTGGATTTCCTGTGGTGTGGCGTTGTATTCTCTAGTGCAGAGCTTTTGGTAATAATGGTGAAATTTCAAGGTGATCTTGTGTAGTTTGATGTGTTTGGTTCCAGTCTCTGGATGAAGGAGGGCAGAGATTATGGCCATTTTCCATTGTCTATGGATCTGATGGGCCAACAAGTGGGAGGCATGGGGACCCACTTCACAGTAGTACTGTTAGAGAAAAGCCTGGGCAATCTCTGTTTTCTGCCAGCATAGGGAGTCAAGATCCTCCCGCACCTGTTTAATCTGTTTAATTAGAGCTGATTGGTCACCTCTCTAGTGTACGTGCTGTAGGAACTGGAGCGTATCCTCCAGCATGCACTGCCGCTCCTCACAGGCCGTCTTTTTTGCAGAGGTAAGCTAAGTAATGTGACCACAGAGGACAACTTTTAAAGCATCCCAGTATATAGCAGCTTCTTGTTTACATTGGCCTTTATTAGTTTATATTTTGCTGTCTTTTTAATTGTGTCTAATTTTAACTCTTATTTATTACTGATGCCATGTTTTTATGTACTTTGCGCTTTGGCATTTGAAAAGCGCAATACAAATAAATTATGATTTGATTTGATTTGATAGGAGGCTTCACCATGTCTTGGGGTTATCCTGTAGGTAATGAGTAATTTTTTCAGTGACAAACACTTCAAAGTCAGGTGATTTCAAATTATATGGATTTAGCTGCCAGTTTGTGTTCCTTTTTTAAGGCCAAGATCCCAAAAGCAAGAGATGGGAGCATGATCTGAATGTGCAATAGGATCAAGTATGCAGTCCCCAACATACCCCATATGCTCAGCTTGAGTATAGCAGTGGTCAATATACATGTATGTCTGCCACCCTGCAGCATAATGTGTGTAACCATGTCTACATAGATAAAGAGTGTGTCAGATATCTATCCAGCCCACCTCATAAACAAATCTTTTCAAAAACTTGTGAGCTGCGGACTGAGGAGATGGGGATGCGTTACTGGAATCTATACTTCTGTATGGGGCAATATTAAAAATCTTTGGCCAACATAAGAAGTTCTTTGGTTATTGTAAGGATGCACTCCAGTAGCTGGCGTATGGTTCAAGTCTTAGTTCTGTGCGGCAAGAAAATGTTAGCAAGGGTGACTGCCTGATCATAAAGGGTGCCAGTACCGATAACTAGTCGACACTCAGGATCAGACCATGTGTCACGCAGGTGGAAGGGGTTATAGCAGTGTACTAGAATGGCCACTCCTCCATGGCAGCCCCCAACATAGGAGGAGAAGGCAACCACCATGGAGAAGCCAAACCTACCAAGTTTATCATGCTCCACAGTGGAGAGATGAGTCTCTTAAAGAAAAATAAGGTCTGGTTTGGCTCTTTTGATCTGAGCGATCATTTTAGATATCTGAACGGAATGTGTCAGGCCGTTCACATTGAGGGAGTATGTTTGTAACTGCAGTATAGACACTGTTAGAAGTTATTACTATGGAGGACTGTGGTGCCCCCCACTGCACATCCCCCACCAGGACTCCACTGAGATAAGATTTCTGATGCACAGGTTTTTTTTAACATTTTGAGGCACTAGACAACAGTAAACTAACTAGATCTATGTTCATAAACAACTATACAATGGGGAAACTATGTACAGGGTAAGAATCCTGGGGTACAGAACATGCCCTGCCAGGTTCTTGTGAGAAAGAGTGAGCTTCCATCTGCCCCAGTTAATGATTAATCCAGAGTTGGTAGGAACATCTATCAGGAGGTTATGCCTCTTTTAAGGGACCTCCAGACGGTACTACCACCTTGGGGAAAGGTAGTGGGGTGGACATCATGACCCCTCTCCAGTCACAGGGCTGGGCACACAATGAGGAGGAGTCAAAGCTCAGAGGAGGGTGGAACCTAACTACGGATTGAGAGATCCAGGTAGGGATCAGGATACAGTCCAGGCACTAAGGCAGCCAGGATGTAGATATACCTTCCAAACCCTGACATACTGTATAGTCAAGTGATATGTCCCATTTAGTTAAGCAGCAAGCAAAACCCTGAGGCAACAATACTTTTTGTAAGTATCAATGGGTACTGGCTGCAGACATTTGCTCTGGAAAGGGAGCAGGGCAGGATGTAAGGCAGTAGTGTAGGGAGGATAGGCATCATAAACAGGAGACAATGGTCCCTTTTCCACCACCAGAAGCCAACAAGGGCCATTGGTGGAAGAACTGAATGAATCAGGACCACAGTAACATGCGAGATAAGCCAGAAATTGGTGGCTGTGTGGCTGGATTTCCTCTATCAAGGGACTATATAAGTGGGATCTACTTATCTAGCAATAAAGCATCTCTGGGAGTCCGACTCTGGATGCAGAGTTGATAAATCCCCCAACCCCCCTGGGAGGAAGCTAGGGTGTTGCAAGGGGCCCAAGTCCCCTGCTAGAGTAGCACAGAACAGGTCACTGGCCAGTGGGGTGTAAGTGTCCCGGGGAAAGAACTCTTAAAAGGCAGCTAACAATGCTAAAGTAGGGGCTAGAGAACCCCCTTCTGACTAACCACACTTCATATAGGCCAAATTAATACCGTGCGTGCTAAGCTCTAAACATCATCGAATCTGAACCAATAAAACATTTGTAAAATACTATGAGTACAGCTCAGAACATCAAAAGGAGGAGGGAGATAACCCCTCCAGCTGTATGCTCCACATGTAGTCCCAAAAGAGCACTGCCAGTGTCCCAGCTGAGAACCAAGGCAATTTTCAGACCATGTCCATAGAGGAAAGTGGTAGGCTAAGCAAGTAGTAACATATGTAACAAGCTGGTAAAGGACAGGTAGGAACAGTCAGGACCCTCCACCAGCAAGTCATAATAACAGAAGGCAGGACTACCTATGGAAAAGGCATAATAGGTATTCCTTCTAGGATATATGGCAGAAATACTGCCCAGGCAGTCCGGAGTGCATCCCGGGGCTATACTGCTTCATGACACCCCCTGGACCACCCTTGACTTGGCTCCCTGGGGAAAGCACACCTGGCCTCCATGCACCTAATCCCCCTTGTCTTCAGTAACCCCATCACTACAGTTCTTTGGGTTTTGGGTTTGTCCTAGTATGTACCAATGAGGAGGCCTGATCAGTGTTGGTTCACCAGTTAGTCCACATGAGGGTTGCTGTGCTGTGGCCTGTGGCAGCCTCTGACTAGATGTTATTATATTCTACGAAGAGCAAGAGCGGTGGGTAGGACCTGACCAGGCTGCTCCAACAGTGGGCTAAAAAGCCACATGAGAGATCTGCATGAGGTTCTTTGGTCAATGCTGGCTGCACCCCCACCCAGGAAGTCTCCGGGAGTGGATTTAGAAGTCGGCTCCCATATTTGTTGCAGAGGCCTGGCAGCTGCCTGGTCAGGTGCTTACAAAGGGGTCAGTAGTGGGTTTCAGAGAGAAGCTCCCGAGCTGGGAGACAAGACTGGTGGCCTCCCTGGGACCCAGCAGTAGCATAGAGGAGCATAAGGGGGAAGGGTATGCAACAGTTATGGGGGACCTCAGTACCCCAAGGGAGGAGTCAAGCAGGTGAGAAGGACCACAGAGGGGCCCAGATGAACCCAATCTTACCTAATTAGGGCAAAAATTACAGTCAGATTAGGCAGAGCTGGTCTGTGGCATCAAGGATCAAACTTCTCCCGGCTGTGCAGTGGGATTCTTCAAGTCACCCACCAACTGGAGATCATGTGATGCCTCTCAGTGGATAGCCACACTCTTCTCTCGCTCCTGCCTCAACCTCTATTACATCTTTACTTTTCACTGATTCTAACTATATATTCCTATAAAAAATTTAAATCACTGTTAAAGAAACTCTCCCGGCTTTGGATAACATGGCTTTTGTCTGGTTAATCTCCAAAAAAGCTACCTAAATGGAATTTGAAATGCGCTAGGCCCTCCCATCACATATACTGCCTCAGACACCGGACGAACACAGCAGGAGGGCTTAGAATCAAGCATCCTCCACAGGCAAATCCCTCCAACTCACGGCTGCAGCTTCACCGCTAATGGAGGACAAATTCCTAACAGAACTGGCACCACTCAAAACTGCACTTGCTGATTTTGCGATGGAACTAAAATCCATGAGAACTGACCTTAGTAACGCTGTTAAACAAATCTCAGATGTTACAGCTAGAGCAGCCTCCCTGGAAAGCTGGCAGAAGAGAATGGATCTGGAGATAGTCAGTCTGCTTCAAAAATTTAGCTAAAATGGACCTTAAACTTGAAGATCTGGAGGGCCAAAGCAGGTGTAACAACCTGGTCATATTCAGCCTACCAGAAGAGGCTGAAGGGTCTGCCCCGATTGTGTTTGCCCAAAAATTGCTTTTAAAAATTGTGGGACCTCCTCCATGCAGCACTTCCTATGTGGTTGAAAGGTCCCACCGTTCACTCAGACCACGGCCTCCCCCAGGGTCCAGACTAAGACCATTCCTACTTAAACTGCTGAACTACCTGGACCGGCAACACGTTTTAGCTAAAATTAAAGACACCCAAGAAATTACCTGGGAGAGATCTCCCCTGCACATTGCCCAGGACTTACCCCCTGCCAGAAATGAGCTGAATACCATCCAGCAGTATCCAAAATCATTGCCACAGGTATCAAATTCAGTATGCTGTACCCAGCTCGGCTTTCTGTTCTATGCAATGGATCCTGGAAAACATTTGAAAATGTGGGACAAGCCAACAAAGAGCTTCCTGATCTGCTCCCAGGCCTCTTCTCTAAGCGGTGAGTGAAGAGTGGGCCAGAAGTTGTTTTGTCTCATACAATTTATGGACCAACTGTTGTAACTCTCTACAAAGGAAAATCTACTTACTTTGCTAAGGTTTCTTCTTCTTCGATCTGGTTCCCCATAAAAAAGCTAATTGTTTTCCTTCCACGGGCGCTGGCATATAGTCCAATTCCCCTGGCTTATTCCTAATATCAGGCTGGACTTCAACTCCCCTTCACATACTACGGACTTATTTACTCAGTGAGCAACATACTAAAAATACTGACTCCTCATTCTGGAAAGGCAAAGCAGTGAAGGATTCAGCAGTGAGAAACTTTTACATTGCTCTTCCCTTTACAAATCTGAATTTCCTCTCCAACCTGAATATTAGCAACCCCCCTGTGCCTCTTGAATGAATGAACTGGTCCTCTCTCCTGATCGGGCGCATGTTTGCCCTCAAGTGTGCACATGATCAAGGAGTTCCCCTGGGGTGGTGTGAATGCTCGAGGAGGTCTCACTATCTCTTTCAAAGGAGAGGGAACATGAGGAGCAAGGACATCACTCTGCTGTCTCTCTCTCCCTAGTCTATCACCTTCCTAATTTTTTTGGTTTTTAATTGGACATTCACCAGGATCTGAGACCCTTTACCACACTTTGCATCACATCAAGGACCCTGTGCAAGATATACTCAAGCTGCATTCAAAGATGGATTGGGTCTCTATAGTACTATGCTGCCATCCCTCTGCCTGCTGTCCCTCCCTCTGAGGATATCGCCTTCGATCTTTTTGCCCTCAAGTTGGCCTGCCACCAGGACCCGGGACTCTTTACCATATTTTATATCACATTAAGGATCAAGTGTAAGACAGATTCAAGTTGTATTTATGGATGGATTAGGACCTTTAAATACTGTACTGTCTTATATGTGTCCCTCTCCCTTTGACCACTTTCCAACCCCCCTCCTCCTGAATCCCCCTTCCAACCCCTTACCTAATTTCCCCAGGCCCTTCTTTCCTTACCCTCTCCCCACTTCACCCCCTTCTCTTTTTTTTCTTTTCCACAGGTACCAGCCTGGAGAGGACCAAAGGAGCATGTCGGATAGCTCCTGCCTGTTACTATCGTTTCCACATGGAACACTGAATAGACTCTTATAAGATGTTCTAAAATTAGATAATAGGGTGGTCTAGCCCAACAGACTCACCAAGTTTGATTACAGACATGTTCTGGGCATTGTGGTTACTATTGGGTGGCAGCTGATATTAGTTTTTCCACAAAACGTTGTGTACAAGGTGTCACTAGTGGATAGTTAGAAGTTGTTACAAGTTAAATTTCAAGCATTTTTCAGGGTTAACATGATATAGTCTAAAATAGAGATTGGGATGGGGGGGGCTGAATGCATGAGGCCTCTACAGAAGAGGGCAAATATGCATTTGCTTTGGGGTTCTGAGTCCCCTTGCCATAGTAACCAGTACTGGTTGGGAACTCTTCCACCACGTCGACATAGTGCGAGGAGCTCAAGGGGGGGCATTTGGAGGGTTTTTTACTTTCTTTTATCTGGGATATGGCAGAGCAAGGTGGGGGTTGGGACTGCCACCAGAAGGGGTATCACCAGGCTGCCCTCAGCAGACAAACAGTGGCCGAGAAGAGGTAGGTTACATACCCGACATCCCCGTCTCATAGCAGACCATGGCTAAACTTAATTACTGCTCCTGAAACATAAAAGGGACACAATCCCCAATGAAAAGAGCAAAGATTTTTCTCCATCTGCAGAAGCTGCAAACAGATATCGCTTTTCTGCAGCAAACACACCCTCCCTCCAATCAGGTTTCCCGGTTGAGAAAGAGCTGGGTGGGACAAGTCTTTGGGTCGGGCCTTGATACACGTAAAAGAGGGGTGGCCATCATAATAGCTCACAGGATACCATTCAGACTGCTACAAGAAATCTCAGATCCTCAGGGTTGCTTTATTATCCTGCATGTTTTACTGGGTCACTCAGAAGTGATCCTAGGATCTATTTATGGACCCAATGCTGATGACCCCACCTTTTTTACCTCTCTCACAACTACCCTAGCAGATTGAACCTTTCTACCTATAATCCTTGTAAGGGGACTGGAATTTAGTTCTCTCCAACCACCTAGACAGATCCAGATTTGATGAGATCCTTAGGCCTCACTGACCCCTAGAGAATACTTAACCTGGATTGCAAGGAATATTCCTTCCACTCCTTACCACATAATTTCATCTTTCGGATCAACTACTTCCTGACTGGGATAGACCTTTTGGGGGTGGTAGACATGTGCTATTACTCCACAAAAGTAATCTCAGATCATCATCATCCTATATTCTTATAGATACACCTCTCCCCTAATGTCCAAAGAGACATTACCTGGAAGCTTAACAACCGACTATTGAACTCTGAAGAACTCACACAACATATTAGGAACTTCATTCTCAATTTCATGGCCATCAATGTCCCATCAATGCCAAAACTGGACATATTATGGTGCACCCTCAAATGTTCACTTCAGGGGGTGTTAATCCATCTAGCTACTAAACGTAAGCATCAGGACAACCTGGCTCTATCCTCCCTTCTTGACAAAATAAGAGAGACAGAGGAACACATCTCATCTACTTCCCCATTGGTAGCTTGGGAACAACTGGAATCACTCCGAGCTCAATGTAATAGGATCCTGGGGGAAAGGGCAGAATTTATTCTGCTGCACTCAAACACCAACTATTTCAACCAGGGATAAAGAGCCGGAACGCTCTTGGCTCTCCGCCTAAGATCCCAAACCATGGACAGAACTGTCACCTCCATCCGCTCATCCTCAGGTGAACACCTCTCTACTTCCTCAGAGATAATGGGAACATTCAAAGAATATTACCAACAGTTGTATTCTCCTCCCACTGTCCCTTTCTCATCCACTCAACTAGACTCCTTCCTCCAAGATATTACCCTCCCAAAACTATCAGACTCCCAAATTGCCAGACTAAAAGCCCCCATAGCCCTGTCTGAAATTATCGAAGCCATTGAAAAAACTTCTATCAAACATTCAAAGAGGACATAGCTCCTATCCTCTTAGATATTTTCCAATGCTTTTTTGAGGAATGCATATCCGATCCCTCCTTGAATGCAGCCACAATAGTCGTCCTTCTCAAACCTGGCCATGACTCCCATATGCTGCCAATTACAGACCAATCTCCTTTATAAATGTAGATATTAAATATTAGCTAAACTTTTAGCAACCAGGTTAAGTCAGGTCTGGGAATTCCTGATTAGCAAAGAGCAGGTAGGTTTTGTTAGGGGTTGACTCTCTGCAGACCATCTTAGGAAAATCACATATCTCATCTCTGCATCCAGGGACTCTCCAACACCGGCAGCCTTGGTATTCCTGGATGCAGAGAAAGCCTTCGACAGGGTGTCATGGAATTACCTGTTTGCATTACTCCTCCGATTTGGTATCCCACCTGAATTCACAAAGTGGATAGAAACCCTTTACTCATCCCCAACAGCAAGAGTCCAATGCAATGGCAAACTCTCTACCCCACTGAAACTTCAGCAGTGCACTCATCAGGGATGCCCTCTATCCCCTTACTTGTTTAACCTGTTTCTAGAACTCCTAATCAGAAAACTCAATCATTCTTCTTTAGTCCCGGGCATAGCAATTCGTAACAAAGAGTACAAACACTCTGTGTATGCAGATGACATTCTGCTCCACATACCTTCCCCAGCTCAATCACTGCTGGCTGCGTTACAAATCATATCCCAATTTGGTGATATCTCAAATTACAAACTTAATTTGAGCAAAACAGAGGTGATGCCCCTTAACAAATATACCCTGCATGTAGAAATGGCACATTTGGGCTTACAGTGGAGCCCTACCAAATTTAAATATTTAGGAATCTGTCTTACTCCCTCCTCTCATAATTTTATGCAACTAAGTTTAGATTCCATTATGCCAACTCTAAAAGATGATCTGCTACGTTGGTCAAACCTACCGCTAACCCTATGGGGACATATGAGCATTATCAAGATGAACATTCTGCCCCACGTTTTATACCCCCTCTTGATGTTCAGTGGTACCCTGCCATCACCTTGGTTAATGCAGATCCATCATCTTATGAGCTTCTTTTTATGGAAGGGGAAGAAAGCCAGGCGGAATTACCTCAGGCTTACACGTCAAAAACTAGATGGTGGTCTCCAAGCTCCCAATTTTTATATCTATTACCTATCCATTCATCTAACTAGATATACTGGGTTAAAATTTCTCAGAGGACCCAACCAACTCTTACATGCCTCTTTCAGTCAAAATTGAACAGACCATATGTGCCCACCACAACATCAATTACAAATCGCTTCCCTACTTAAGCAGGAAGAAACTCCCCAAACATCTCCATGAAACCCCATTAGGTTCTTCACTTCTTACTCAGGCCCAACTCACCTCTTTCCTCAAGATTGATGCTCATAAGGATTTTTCTCAACCTTTATTCTATAATCCGAACCTTGTGATCTCAGGCAAAACACTCAACCAATGAGTGTTTTGGCCGGACATGGGGTTGGCAAGGGTGGAACAACTGGTCTCCAATGAAAAGTTAATGACATTTCAGCTGGCACGCTCCACTTAGCAATGGCCACCCTCCAAAGTATTCAAATATCTGCAAATCTCACACATGTTATTACAGTACTTTGGCAATGGCTCATGGCAGAAAACCTTCCCTTCCAATATCTCATCATACATAGAATCTCTCCCCAACTCACACCTGATATCATACACTTACAAGTTCCTCCTATCTGCCACAAGCAATTTAGAAGGTCAGAGGTTCTATGGATGGGACCAGGTTCTACCACCGAAGTCTGCAACCAGACCATGGCCCAAGCTCTGGAAACACTTGTACAGCACTTTTAAGTGGGACAGGTACAGGTACAAGCAATTCCAGATTAATCATGATCTTTACTATACCCCAGTGAAGCTACACAAAATGGGCTACCTACCTACGGACGTCTGTCCCAAATGTAATAAAGATCCGTGTACCTTACTTCACATAATATGGTCCTGTGATAAGATCTCCCCCTTCTGGTCACTTATTCAATCCTGTCTTGACCCCTTATTAAATCTATTTGATAAATGTTCTCCTGAGATATGTATTGTAGGCGATTACTCAAATGAGGTCAAAGGTGCTCAACGAGCACACATTGCTCTAATCTCTGCATGTGCTAAGAAAGTAATACTTAGGCACTGGCTAGACCAAATTTCCCCTACTTATGTAGAATGGTTTAAAGACATCCTGTTTGCCTTACAAGCTGAACACACCATTGCCAGGCTACACAACAGAACAAGCAAATATAGAAGGCTATGGGAATCCCTATACACTCTTTCAGTAGTCCAACAGCCTGAGAAATAACCTTCTGAGCTAAACTCCTTGGTCTGACTCATAGGCACTGTAAGACCTTTATACAATCCCCTTTCCCTCATAACCGTGAACTGCTATGCTATAAGGCCACATAAAAACACACTGTTTCTCTGGTGGTGGGTAGGTGGGGGTAGTATGGGCATATGGGAGGGAGAGGGGAGGATGGTTTTGGGGAAGGGGGTGAAAATATTGGCTGGACCATATTATCGTGCCATTACTTCACTCCTGTACTTACTGTTAATCTCTACATTATAACTTGGATATGTTACACTGTTACAGTACTTGTCCTGGATAGTATGCCCAATAAAGTATATTGAATAAGAAAAAGTCAGCCACCAACTGCTAGATGGTGGCTACACCATGTTGCTGGCATTGTTCCTGTTGTGAAACAGTCAACCAGAGCCACTGGGACAACTTGCTGGTCAGGGACTGTGAAGACTGCTGTGTCGGTATTGGCAGGATGTTGCTCTCTCTGCAGCGGAGTTCGTGGAGCACCTGAGCATACCATCTGGAAAGGAAATAGACATCCGAGAGGGATATGGTGTTTGAAACTTAATTGATGCTTGTGCAGGATCTTCATTATTAGGAGATAAACTCAGCTCCATGCTGCTAGGGCAGGAGGGTATTCATTTTCAAGCTGAGTGTAGCACTGATTCCTTATTATGCCACCTAAGGAATTACATGATGATATCTCGGGGCCGGGCTGCTGGGTTGGTACAGTTATGCCACAAGGCACGGTGGGTGCACTAGATCTCCATGGAGCTGTTGTTGGGGAGAGCTAGTTCAACACAAAATAAAGTCTGTAGAAACAGGATTAGATCTGGACCCTCTGTCACCTCAGGCAAACCTGAAATCCACAGGTTATAACCAAGGCCACTGATTTAGGGTGATTAAAATAATGAAATTCCATTTTCAAGACTTCAAATTCCAGGAATTACACTGGTGATTCTTGCCCTAATTTCAGGACTTTACCAGGATTCTGCTGTCATTCTTTTAGTATGTGTATAAATAATCTGAATAAAAGAAGGCTTAATATACAGAGCATTAAATAAAACAAACTGAAAATAGTACAGGGAGCAATTATAAGAAAAGTACAAGTTTTATACATTTACTGATCTGGTATAAAATGCCAAATTCCATGAAATTCTTTGTTTTAACCGGTGTTCAGCAGCCCAGATTCCGGAATTTTACTGGGTTTTCCGGTAAAAAATGAAAATCAGTGGCCTTGGTTATAACGAAGATTTCTTGACTCAGCATCTTCGTCCGTCTTCATCCCGAGCTTGCAGTTGTTGTACTGTAGTATGTAGTATGTAATTGTAGTAGGGCCCTTTTGGCAGTGTTGAGCCTGGAGTCCGTGGCTGAAGTGTGTTCACCTGCTTGCCATCAGCTATCCGAACATTTTATCGCAAGCAATAATGGTTACCTCACATGGATGAGAGGGAATCTGTAGGAGGTGGCTAGTTGTTCTGCTAGAAAATAGAAACATAGACAATGATGGCAGAGAAAGACCAGTGGTCCACCCAGTCTGCCCATGGTTCCCTATCTAACCCTGGGACCTAATATCCATCCATGGTCCTAGTGCTCCCTATCAACCTCCATATTCCCCTCCCAATATCTGTCACTCCAAGTAACCACTATACCCTTCCCTCTGATCCAACCATGCTTGAAACCATTAATGGTTTTAGCACCCACCACCTCTGCAGACACACTGTTCCATGGTTCCACCACCCTTTCTGAAAAATAATACTTCCTCATGTCCCTTCAGGCATCTCTGAAACTCTTTCACCTTTGTATGGAACACATACAAACAGAGGAAAGAAATAAGTAAGTGCCTCAGCTGGGACTTGAACCCAGGCTGCCCAGAATACCATTCCAGTTGTGCTACCAGCTGCACCACCAAGACAAATGGAAACTGGAACAACCCAGAGCACATTACTCTTTCTCCAATGCACAATCTGGTGCTGCACAGATAACTAAATTTTCAATCTTGAGAGTGCGGTGTGCATGTTTGTGGAACACATACAAAAAAGGAGAGAAAGAAGTAAGTGCCTCAGCTGAGACTGGAACCTAGGCTGCCTGGAATACCATTCCGGTTGCACTATCAACTGCACCACCAAGGCAACTGGACACTGGGACATCCCGGAGCACATTGCACTTCTTCCAATGCACAACCTGTTGCTGCACAGATAATTACGTATTCAATCACAAGAGTGCAATGTTTTTCCATCAATATGCACACCACACTCTTGTGTTTGAAAATGTAATTATCTGTGCAGCACCAGGTTGTGCATTGGAGAACAAGTAATGTGCTACAGGATGTCCCAGTTTTCAGTTGCCTTGGTGGCACAGCTGGTAGTGCAATCAGAACGATATTCTGAGTGGCCTGGGTTCCAGTCCCAGCTGAGGCACTTACTTTTTTCTCTCCTCTGTTTGTATGGGTTTCATAAATTTGCACACACCACTCTTGTGACTGAAATTGTAATTATTTGTGCAGCACCAGGTTGTGCATTGGAAAAAGAGTGATGTGCTCCGGGACATCCCAGTTTCCAGTTGCCTTGGTGGCGCAGTTGGCAGCGCAACCACAATAGTATTCTTGGCATCCTGGGTTCAAGTTGCAGCTGGAACACTTCTTTCTCTCCTCTATCTGTATGTGTTTCATAAATATGCACACTACAATCTTGTGATTGAAAATGTAATTAGCTGTGCAGCAGCAGGCTGTGCATTGCAGAAAGAGTAATGTGCGTGGGGATGTCCCAGTTTCCAGTTGCCTTGGTGGTGCAGCTGGTAAAGCAGCTGGAACAGAATTCCAGGTGGCTTTGGTTTAAGTCCTAGTTGAGACACTTACTTCTTTCTCTCATCTGTTTGTATGTGTTCCATAAATATGCACACTGTACTCTTGTGATTGAAAATGTAATTATCTGATCAGTACCAGGTTGTGCATCGGAGAAAGAGTGATGTACTCCGGGACATCCCAGTTTCTAGTTGCCTTGGTGGCTCAGCTGGTAGCACAACCAGAACAGTATTCTGAGAGGCCTGTGTTCAAGTCCCAGCTGAGGCATTTACTTCTTTCTCTCCTCTGTTTGTGTGAACTCTCACTCCTGCAAGGCAACCTGTCACTGCACTGTGATGGAAAGGAACTAGGAGACAGACTCAGTTTAAAAGGCCTTCTTTCTTTGCTTAAAGTTTTCAAACTAGGTATTTCCAGACCCCGCCACAACTACTGCAATACAATCCATGAAACCTCTACCAGAAATGCACAAATAAACCACATATAATGTATGCCATATACATCAAAGGCAGGACCCAGACAATTATAATTGTTTTTAACCCCAAAAATTGATAGACAGTATTGGAAAGTTTGCTTGCAAAAATGTTTTCCCCTTGTAACTGTGGAGACTGTGCCAGGTGCTGCAGCTACAGAGATAGCAACAATATTTAACACATTTTTTATCTTTTCCCAGAGACAGGAAAGGGTCTAGGAAATCCAGTATTGTTTGGACTAGCTTGGTCTAGGGAAAGGAGGGCTAGACAATACCTATTTTCAGCCTTGTCTGGTGGTGGTGGTGGTGATGTTTATAGATGCTATCCAACTGAAATTAAACCAGATTAAGGTGTATGTGGTATTTTTAGTGAATGGTGGAAATTTGATAGGGACACCAGGAAATTCCTCTACTCTGCAGCAGGGGGACACTCTGGCTATCAACCAAGACTGCCAGCCCCAGGTGTGAGCAAATGGATGTTTTGGAAGCAGGGGAGACAGCCTCCTTCCCTGCTTCTGTAACTCTTAAGGCTATGTCAGAAGAAGATATGGAATTGATTACAGTGGTGGAAGATACTGAAATGGTGATTCCACAGAGGACATCTGTTTCTAATGAACTGCAAGAGTGTGAGTTGAGCCTACAAAAAAAATGCGGGAGGAAGAGGAAAAGCTGGCACAAGCTATAGATGGAAAAAAGGCTGTTATTCAAACTGTTGGCTGAGGAGGAAGCTAAGTACCAAAAAGGAAAAAAGAAAAGCTTACAGCAGAACTGTTGCTACTGAAAATGAGCAATGTAACTGCCACTGTCTCTATCCCTGTCAGTTCAGCTCAGCTGAGCAAGGTACAAACAAGTGATGTGGCACGGTGGTAGAACAGTTCATAGATCAAATGACACCATCTGTCAGCACCACAAAACCTGGTGATAAAAGTACTGTTAGCTTGTTTCAGACTCCCGTTGCAACCCCTCTGCAAAATCTGCTTCCATGAACGAGAAACTTTCCTACCAAAATGCTGTAAATAGTGAAACAGGCTCTCACATGCTGGAAGAAATTTCAGCCCCTGCATGACACATGGAGCAATGTAATACAAAAACAACAGAGTCAACTGCTGCCTCTACAATATTGCAGAGTACAGATTTGATCTTGCCTAGCCAAGGTGTTGATACAATTCAGAACTGAACTGCTGCAATCCCACTACCCACTTCCAAGATGCTGGCAGCAACCTTGGTCTCAGTGTGTCAACACTCACATGCCACTCTGCTGATGGAGGAATCAGCTGTTCTCTCTGACATAATGACAAATGAGGCAGTAGCACAGTGAGTGGCAGCTGGTCAGGTGCTGAAAGAACACAACTCTGTTTATGTAGAACAGAATACTGGAGCTTCTACAACAGCAGATGGGACTGTGCCCCAGATGGCAACAATAAGCAAGTGACTTGGGTAAGACACTGCCCTCCTCCCATGACTTCGGCAAGGAAAACCTTAGCTAACTGGTTCACGGAAACATCTTTATTGGCAGCAGAATGGAGAAAGGTGGACAGTGGGGTATCTTGGGATTCCCTTGACAAAAACTGTTTTTGCACACAAAATGGGACAGGGGTGAGCAATACTCGTATTACAGTTACACAGGATAAAGCCCCATTGGAGCAATGTCTTATGGATTCAGCTTCAGGGGATAATTCCAAGACAGAAATACTGGACAAAGGTCTATGTCCATTCAACCTCTCGCATCCCCGGACCAGCAAAAAGAAGGAGAACAGGATTTAGACTCTGAACTATCTGATGCTGGGGAGGGAATGTCAGGACTACATACTGAACATACAAACCAGACTCCATCAAACGCTGCTGGGGTTGCACCACACTGCTTGTTGAGGGGCATCCAGCAGGTTTAAAATGTCCAATTTTCCACACAAGGGGAAACAGCCCAATGATGAAATGCTGTTGAATTAAAATACGGTAAGGGTCTGGGCACACAACCAGACAAGATTTATGTTATAAGACGTCTTATAAAAGAATCAATGGGATTTTTTTGTAGCAGAAATATATGCTGTTATTCATGTGTTGGGGGAAAGCATTTTTTGTATTAGTTTTAGAGCATTAAAATCTCTAGAAAGATTTTGGGTTAAGTATCAAAAGTTTAAAGATACAGCATTGTGGGCCTCATTTATTGATATTCCTCTGTCCAAGCTTGGGGTAAAACTGTGTACAGCTTTATTTTGAAATGAAGGTGTCCACATATCTGACATCCAATACTGGCTTAAGCAAAGATATGAAGTTATGGAGCCTCCTATCCCCACAATAGACAGAGAGTGAGTTTGGACAGGTAGATGGGAAAGTTCAGGTAAAACTACACCAGACAAACATGGGGGTTTGTCATCTCTCTTGCAGTTTTTTCTTGGCTGTGACAGAGGGATGTACTTCTACCCCAGCCAGACCAGATCCCACCATAAATGTGGCACATGTACTCAGCTCCACGTACAACACAGATTGTTGCAACAGTTGCCTTGAATACGGTCATTTCATTCATCAGTGCCCTAATCCATTTAAGTGCAGCTTGTGCGAGGAGCAAGAACATTCCTATAGGAGGTGTCTGTGAGCTGTTCGCAATAGAAGAGGTGGAACTAACCAAGAAATACTTATTGTAAAGGGTCAGGTACATGGAACTAAGAAAGCCAGGACTCAGAAAACATCTGACATATCTTTAACCTCAAAACAGGCAGTTGACCGTGTCACTAGTTCTAACCCTGATACCCTTCAGGAACTGGAGAATGTTCTCCCAGAGCCATCACTTCGGGAGGAGCCTCCTGTCCCCACTTTACTCAGGGACATGTCAGATATGGAGACTGCTGATTGTGACCTTCAATCAGGGAGAAACACAACACCATGAATCCAACTAGACCCTATAGCACACATTGCCAAGCTTGTGATGCCTCCTCCCCATCCGCAGTAGTAACAGCTAAAAAAAAGAGGCAGACAGAGAAGAACTAAAAAAGGCAGCAAGCACTCAGTTATCCCCCTGGAAAATAAATATGCCACCTTAACAAAGGTGTGACAATGGGGAGATATGGAGGAGGATGAGGGAGACTCCAAAACATCTTCAGTCACCTCATCCCTCCGTGATCACTCCTCTGACCTGGAGGATTCCTGGACTGAAGAGTCTGTAAAAAAATAGAATTTGCTATTGTAGTTGGTCTCTGATCAGGCAATAATCAGGTCCACCAACTTAAAGATCTCCTAATATGTGCATAGGACAAACCATTACCTTTATCACTTTGTATGGAACAACATAAAAACTGGTAATAAAAAGGTCGACCACCATGTCTTTCCTGGAAACTTTGCCAGGAAACAATTTTTTCCAACCAGACACCAGATTAACATTACTACATGAAATGCTAGTTGGCAAACAAACTTGGTTACATGGACCCTCTTTCTGATCACAGGGCCTGTATTGGTGTGTTGGTGTGCATATTCTCCTTAGATGGTCAGCTTTAAAGTGTCTTCTTTAGTGGAAATGTCCTAGAGGATTGCCCTGTTTTTACTGTACTGGACCTGGGAAGGTCAATGTTTTGGGTGCTGTCCTCTGAGAGAGGAATTCTAGGGGCTGGAGAGGTCAGCCTGAGCTGACATAGTGTGCTGACAGTGCTGACTGTGGAACTTCCCTCATACTGGAGGATGTTTTAATTTTGGGCTTCTGCACGTTACACTGCAGTGTGCTGTGCCCTTAGTGCACTCTAGCACCCCCAACTTGCCTTTTTAAAGGCAGGTTAATCATGCAGCCCTAAGAAAAAAAACAACTTTTATTGCAATGAAGAACCAGAAGTGTACGTGACATCACTTCCAGTCCAGTGTCTTCTAAAGTGCTTGCCTCAGCAAGTGGAGGCGAGTGCAGGATGGAGGGGATTCTGGCAGAGGCAAGCTGTCTTCCTGCATCTGGTGAGGAAGGTGGCCTACCCTCTTTTAATTGTATGCTTTTACCAAAAATATCAGATATTTTTTGTTGGTATCTTATAGCGCTTTTTTTTTTTTTTAATATTCTATTTATCTCCTTGCTGCGGCACATTCCGGCTTAGGGCATCCAGCCACTTGCTCCACCCGCCCAGAGAGCTGGGTAGCTCGAACTGCACCCAGGAGGATCTGGGACGGCCGTCATGCCATCCTGCTGGAGGGCTCCCCTCTGCCTCTACCAGCCAGCACAGCCCCGGACCTTCCCCAACAGGACTTCACCAAAGTCCTCCTGGCAGCTCAGAGAGCAGCCATCAAGCTGCACGGTCGCGCCCAGCCATTTTTCTCTTACTGCCCCTGGAGCACGGACGTGCAATGACGTCCAGGCACAACATGATGACGTCTGCCTCGCTCACCCCTCCATTATCACCAGCGCTAGTAGTACCCCTGGGCATCTCCAGGGGCCGCCACAGTGTGGTGAAATTCCCCAGCCCACTCCAGGACCAGGAGTGCAGTCTATGGACACTCAATCCGAGTCCTCCCCTGCCAACCCCGGCTGACTAAACGTTCCAGACGAATTGGCGCTGCATAGCTCAAAGTGTGGCGTCCAGTGCCTCAACCCTCAGCGCCACCGGGCCGGCCTCTTATAGTGCTTTTAATGTCTGTTGATACTGGATCAGAAATCACCGTCTTATCCTACTGAAGCTAATAAACATTCATAAGTTCCCTAGGGTTACTGATTAAAGCCTTCGAGGTTACTATATCCACCTGATACAGACCGTGTCCCAGAACCCTTAAAAAAAAAATTCTTCCCTCTCCCCTTTCCTAAACAGCTGACCTAGGATTAAAATGGCTGATGCAATTATTACACTAGATGGGGAAACAGGGATAAAATGTTCAAATTGCTACATGTACAAAATTTTAGACAGCATACTATTAATAGGAGAATATATCTGTGATAAATGTAAGAGTAACATCGAATTACTTATGGAGGTAAATACATTATACAGCAAACTCGATATATAGTATTAGAGAAAAGCCAAATGGAAATGGCCAAGAGACTAAGCTCTCTCAAAGATCAGTCCGAATCAGAGATGAATACTCCTCTACCTATACCAAGTTTAGATATTAGTCACCAGACTGATCAGCCTAGCAAACTCCCACCTATTGGTATTTTTAACATAATAGAGGAGGTCAGTGATATACATAGTGTAACAGAGGTTATATCTTCATTGCAACCAACCATATAGAGTGCTATTTCAAATGTAGGGCTGCAACCTGGTTCAAAGGTGAAAGAAAGAGAGAGGGAAGAGGACGACCCATATTTTACTGGTACTGACCCTGAGTGGGCGGTTGTAGAGGATAAGCGTACACTTAAAAAGGGTCGGAAAGCACATAGGTTTGCACCAACTTTAAGCAGATACTTAACCTTTAGGTGACACTTTTATAACTAAACAATCTGCTGATGGGATATCAGCAAATTATATTAATTGTACTCATGGTTTGTTTAATATGTCTACTCAGGAGAGTGTGTCTGTTTCAGGGATGGTTAATACAGACCAGTCTCTATCTAATGAGACTATTCTAACCAATGCCACTATAGAAACCAATGATTTAGTAGTGACTGAAACTTCTAGTACTTCTAGGGCCAGGGATATGTGCATAGATACATCCGGTCAGACCAACACTATGAATGGTGGAGACCAGGACAATATAAGCTTATCACTGAATAAGAAACCTGTGGATTGTTTACAGCCTGACCATGTGGTAATGGGTAATGACTTAATAGGGGAACCAAGTCCACCTGAAACCCCTGGCTTAATGGACTTTGTTAATTGTAAGGAGAATCATGAGATTAGTTCTTCTCGTCAGGTGTTTGTCCTTGGCGACGGTACGATAAAACATATTGACAGATTGGTTTGTGACCCCGACAAATCTAATAGAACTTGTAGTAGTTTTAGGGAAGCTAAGATCTTGGATTTATCCTCCATGATGAATAATATGTTGAGTAACGCTGGTAAAAATCCTCTGGCCATAATTCACATAGGCACCAATAACATCAATACAGCAGGGACAGAGGAAATCAAAAAATAATTTGTTGCTCTAAGTGACCAGCTAATTGATAAAGGATGCAAGAAATGTTTCTCTGAGATTCTTCCCACCGCGAGGGCGACCAGTACTAGGACAACTAAAATAAAGGCAATAAATGAATGGCTTAGGAAGCGGTGCTTGTTAAGAGAATTTGTGTGCATGCCTCAATTGGAGACATTTCACAACAGACATAATTTATACTGCTAGGATGGACTGCACCTTAGCAGAAGGGGGAGTAGTTTGTTAGGAAAAAAAGTCAAAACATTTATAATGAAGCCGCTTAAACTAAACTATAGGAGAGAGGGAAACATAGACTTTGACGGCAGATAAGGACCGCTTGGCCCACCTAGTCTGCCCATTTCCCTACCTACAGGATAAGCCGCAGATCCTAGTTAACCAACAGCCTATTACTTCCTACCCCCTGCAAGAATTGCCTTATGTCTGTCCCATGTATTCTTGAATTCTCCCACAGTTTTAGACCCCACAACCTCCTCAGGAAGGCTGTTCCACGCATCCACTACCCTCTCTGTGAAAAAATACTTCCTCACATTGCTCCTGAATTGCCCCCCCATCTTTAAATTGTGTCCCCTTGTTCTTGCATGTCTCTTTTTCTGAAAGATGCTACCCTCTTGGACTTTGTTGATTCCACTGAGGTACTTAAATGTTTCTATCATGCCCCCCCCCTTTCCTCAAGGGTATACATATTAAGCTCTTTTAGTTTCTCCTCGTATGGCTTCTCTTGCAGACCCTGCACCATTCTAGTTGCCCTCCTCTGGACTGCCTCTATCCTGTCTATGTCCTTGCGGAGATGGGGTCTCCAGAATAGATGCAGTACTCCATATGGGGTCTCACCAGCTGTCTGTACAGAGGGATAACAACTTCCTGTTTTCTGCAGGTGATGGCTCTCCCTATGCATCCCAGTATACCCCCAGCTCTCCCTACTGCCTTCTCACATTGCTTGCTAACCTTAAGGTTATCTGATATGATTACCCCCCAGGTCCGTTTCCTTTTTTGTTTTTGTTACTACCCCCCCCCCCATTGTGTAATCTTCCCTGGGGTTTTGTTTCCCAGGTGCATTATTTTGCACTTCTTTGCATTGAATCCTAGCTGCCATACTTCAACCATTCCTCCAACCTTGCCAAATCCCTTCTCATCCTTTCCACGCCTTCTTGTGTATCAACCCTATTGCAGATCTTTGTGTCATCTGCAAAGAGGCATACTTTTCCTTCCAGTCCCTCTGCAATGTCACTTATAAAGACATTAAAAAGGACTGGTCCCAGTACTGAACCCTGCGGTACCCCACTAGTAACCCCTCTTTCTTCAGAGTGGACTCCATTTACAATTAGCTTCTGTTTCCTGTTGTCCAGCCAATGTTTTACCCAGGCTACCACCCTGGGACCCATTCCCAGGCTGGTTAATTTGACTATTAATCTTTTGTGTGGGACTGTGTCAAATGCCTTGCTAAAGTCTAGGTAGGCCATGTCCACAGCCCCTCCCTGGTCTACTACTTTGGTCACCCAGTCAAAGAAATCAATTAGATTCGTCTGACATGACCTTCCCGTGGTGAACCCATGCTGCCTTGGGTCCTGTGCCCCACTGGCCTCTAGGTACTTAACAATTCTTTCCTTCAGAAGTGATTCCATCACTTTCCCTATCACACAGGTCAAACTGACAGGTCTGTAGTTTCCTGCCTAGGAACCTAGTTTGCCTTCTCTAAGTTTGGGACATTTTGAGTCCAATCCAACTAACCAGTGCAAAAATTTGATGGCAAATGTCAGGAACCTGAATCTAATTAAGAGGGAAGAATTAGAAGCCATTATCATGCAAGATGATATAGACTTATAGCTATCAATGAAACCTGGTGGGATGGTGGGGTGGGTAAGCTAATGGAGACTATCCTGAAGGAGAGGCTGGTGGCCCTCCTAGAGGCCAAAAGACTACAGGACAGCAGACAGCATGGCTTCATACGTGGCAGATCCTGCCAAACCAACCTGGTTGAGTTCTATGACTGGGTAACTAGGCAACTGGATAGGGGCCATGCAGTGGATGTCCTGTATCTGGACTTCAGTAAGGCATTCGACTCAGTGCCACATGGAAGGCTGGGAAGGAAGTTAGTAGGCACAGGGGCGGGTGCAAAGCTGGTGAGGTGGGTAGGAAACTGGCTGCAGGGAAGGCAACAGAGGGTGGTGGTGGGTGGGGAGCTCTCACACCCAAGGGCAGTGACGAGCGGTGTTCCACAGGGCTCAGTGTTGGGACCAGTGTTGTTTGGAATATTCATTGCAGACATATCATGGGACATCAAGAGCAAGATCAGTCTGTTTGCTGATGATACCAAGGTAGGCGCGGTGGCGGATGACCTAGCGGGATGGCAGGGGTTGCAGGATGATCTGGCAAAGCTTGAAACCTGGTCAGACACCTGGTAAACTGGGCTTTAATGCCAAAAAGTACAAGGTGCTGCATTTTGGGATGAAGAACCCAAGGAGGAGTTACCAGCTAGGGGGAGTGCAGCTAGCCCAGACAGAGGAGGAGAAGGATCTGGGTGTGCTCATTACAGGGTCAATGAACAACTCGGCACAATGTAGGAAGGCAGCTGCAAAGGCCAACAAAATGCTGGGTTGTATTGCAAGGGATATATCCTCGGGAGGAGGAGGTGATTCTGCCACTGTATAGGTCATTAGTTAGACCACATCTGGAGTACTGCGTGCAGTACTGGCATCCGTATCTGAAGAGGGACATTAAGTTACTGGAGGGTGTGGCGCTGAGCGACAAAAGATGATCAAGGGGCTGGGGACTTATCATACGAGAGGAGGTTGAAGGAGTTGAACATGTACTCACTGGAGGAGAGGAGAGACAGGGTGACATGATTGAAACCTTTAAATACATGAAAGGAATAAACAAGATGGGTACAGAGGGGCTGTTCAAAGTAAGGGAGGGGAGGGCCACCAGGGGACATGATATGAAACTGGAGCGAGGAAGGTTCAGGAGGGAGATAAGGAGACACTTTTTTACACAGAGGGTGGTGGCTGGGTGGAATGCGTTACCTGCTGAAGTGGTATGCAGTAGAACAGTGGACTACTTCAAATGAGGATGGGACAGGACAAGGGGGAGGGTTAATGAAGGGGAAGGGTGGAAGGGAGGGGCAGCTGCAGAATAAGGGGTGCTAGCTGCACTTTCGAGCAGACTTGATAGACCTCTAGACCTTTATCTGCTGGCAAATTTCGTATGTTGGTATTCATCACTCTGGATTAATGAATACCAGGCTTTAAACTCTATTCAAATAATAGGACCGATCAGGTAGGTAGAGGGGTATGTATTTATGTTAATGACATCCTGTCCCATCAATGCAGGCTAACAGAGCAATCAGTTATAGTTGTAGAAAGCCTATGGGTCAAGATACAGTTTAAAGGCAGACCAAAAATCATCCTGGGTAGTTACTATAGAGCCCCTCTTCCAGTGAAATTTACAATGAAACACTACTGAATGAAATAATTCAAGCCACTAACTTGGGTAATACAATGATGCTTGGTGATTTTAACTTCCCAGGTGTCAATTGGGACATCATGACAGGCAGCAATGAATCAGAACATGATTTTGTGGATGCATTAGTAAATCATGGACTTGAAAAACTGATTCAAGAACCCACACGAAGACATAACATTCTTGATTTAATTATTACCAACATTGAAGTCAATCTTTCTGATGTATCGATACTAAACCCTCTAGGGAATAGTGACCATAATATGGTTACATGTGGCTTGAGGGTAGCTTGATCTAGGGTGGTTGGCACTACAACTTTGAAGGATTACAACAGGGCTAATCTGGTTATGATAAAAAGCCTTTATCTGCTATTAATTGGGATTCCGACTTGGCTGGTCTGTCCATTGAGCAGTCCTGGGAATTTTTTAAAGGGGTTATATTAAAACATGAAAATAATCTGGCCCCGGCAAAGAAGAAATACAATAAAAAGGGTAAGGTCTCAGCGTGGCTGACTCCGGGGGTAAAAAAACAGATTAGGATCAGAAAAGTCCTATAAAAGGTTTAAACAAAATCCATCAATTTTAAATAAACAATGCTATAAAAAAGAACAGGTCTTTTTCAAAACTATGATAAGGAATGCCAGATATAAATCTGAATTCAAAATTGCCCACACTAAGGATACCAAATCGCTCTTTTCCTATATTAATAATAATGTTACATCTAGGGGTATTGGACCTATATTAAACAAGCATTTGTCAATGCCGAATGTTGATTGCTTTGCTCAGTTGAGCTCGCTCAGTCCCCCTCCCTCACCCGCTCGTTCTGTTTGTCCTGGCGCTGCAGGCTGCCCTTTTGTACTGGGTTTCTGTCTGTATTGGCGCCTTTTTCTGCCCAGAAAGAAATCTGCAGCAGTCCTGACAGAGCTCAGTTGAGCTCAGTCACTCCCCCTCTCTCACTCGCTCGATCCTAATCTGTCCCAAACACTGATTTCCAAAAGTGACTGCGGTATTCTGCGTCGGAAATGCGAAAACACATTTCAGCCAGGATGTGAAAAATGACTGCTGTACTGTTCATAAGGAGGTGTGAAAAAATGCCAGTGTTGAAAATCTGGTGTGAAAATATTACTAATTTGTGAAGTTACAAGGGTGCGTGGAAACTGCACAATGCATGCTCGTAACACAGTCATTTTATGGAGTTTCATCACAAAATTTCCAACATAGGCATTTTAGGAACTCTGCTCCTGAACAGTGTCACTGTGATTTCTGTAATGCATCCTGAACACTGATTTCCCACAGCGACCACACTATTCTGCGCCGGAAGTGCGAAAACACATTTCAGCCAGGATGTGAAAAATGACAGCTGCACTGTTCATAAGGAGGTGCGGAACAATGGCAATGTTGAAAATCTGGAGTGAAAATATTGCAAATTGGCGAAGTTACGAGTGTGTGTGGAAACTGTGCAAAGTATGCTCATAACACAGTCATTTTATGGACTTTCATCACCAAATTTTCAACATAGGCATTTTAGGACCTCTGCTAATGAACAGTGTCACTGTGATTTTTGTAATGTGTCCCAAACACTGATTTCCCACAGTGACTGCACTATTCTACTCCAGAAGTGTGAAAACACATTTCGGCCATGATGTGGAAAATCACAGCTGTACTGTTCAAAAGGAGGTGCGGGAAAATGGCAAAGTTGAAAATCTGGAGTGAAAATATTACAAATTTGTGAAGTTACGAGCATGTGTATCAACTGTGCAGCGCACACTAGTAAAACAGTCATTTCTTGGATTTTTTCCACTAAATTTGCAACATAGACTTTTTGAGAGCCCACCTCATGAGCACTGGCACTGTCATTTCATTAATCAGTCCTGAAAGGTGATTCCACTCAGTGACCACAAAATCACCTTTTGGGGCCAAATAACACCATGACAGTGGCTGAATTCACGAGGAGAGGCCCCAAAAACCCCATGTTGAACATTTGGTGCCAAAAGTCAAAAAAATGCCTGAGATATGCATCAAAGTTGAAAAACCCCTATTTGTGCCATTATACAACTTACCAGCATTTCCTCAGTTCATGGTCGGCTTTGAAGAGTGCAGACGTGTTCCCAGTCCACCAAAGATCATCGCGCCAGACTCCGCAGGTAAGTATGTGGTGGGGGTGGGGAGGCAGGGTGTGCAGAGGGTTGGCGTGGGTTGTAGGAGGGGGGGCAGGGAGATGGTGGGGTGCCGTTTTCTTTCTCTACAGGTTAAAAAAAAACATTGCTGGACAGTTTTCTTTTTATACAGGGCTATTTGGCACACTGGGGTGGGCTCCCAGCATGCCAACAGAGTGTTTCTTTTGGGGGGTCAGCTCTGGCTAAAGGGGTACTGGGCACCCCTTCAGCACAACTGCACTGGGCATTCGTGGGGGGAATTATGCTGACGGGGAGTGGGCTCCCCCATCAGCAAATTAAACTGTGAAGGGGGAAATAATGCCGACAGAGAGTGGGCTCCCCCGTCAGCAACATGAACTCAGGACAATGAAGCCGATGGGGTTTGGGGCCCCCATCAGCAAACAAACACTGTGGTGGGGGGGCACATGCTGCTGAGAGGGATTGGGCACCCCCTTGGCAGTGGGGGTACATTATATTGTTTGTGAACATGGTGGCAAGCTGCCACCATGTTCAAAAACAATATCACAGTGCCAAGGTTAAGTCCAGCAATGACGGGTCGCTCCCTCATTGCAGCGGAATGGCTTACGCTGCAAAGACGAGTCAGCCCCTGATTGCAGTGGCTGAAACCTTACAAGGTTGTGGCACACTGGCTGAACTAGTGTCAGCAGCAGCGTGCCACCCCATTGGCAACAGTGGACCAAGCCTCCAAAGGCTGTGGGGGCATTGGCCACAACAGTGCCACACCCCCACAACCTGCTTCTGCAGCAAGCTGCCGCAATATCAACATAAAAATGGTAATGCCATAAATAATGATGTTGACATAGCAGATCTTTTTAACTCCTATTTCTGCTCTGTATTCTCACAAAAGGGAGCAGTCAATTAATGTCTTAAAAGTTCGATAGCAAATAAGCACCATTTGTCAGAAAAGGAAGTTCAATCCGTACTTGGTGAAATCAGGAATAACACCAGTCCTGGACCGGATGGTATCAATCCTAGGTATTTAAAAGATATGGCTCAGTACCTTGCATACTCTCTATCAGTCATGTTCAATACATCTTTGGACCAGGGGGTGGTTCCAAGTGACTGGCAATTAGCCATTTTGGTCCCCATATTTAAAAAGGGAAAAAAGAGTAGAGTGGCGAGCTACAAGCCTATTAGCCTCACTTCTTTATGTTGTAAGATCATGGAGAAGCTTATCAAGCTCTGATTAGAGTCTGAAATAACTGATTTAGGGTTATGTGATAATAACCAGCATGGTTTTAAAAGGGGTTCTCATGCACTACTAACTTAGTAACCTTTTATTACCATGCTAGTAATAGCCTCGATAATGGTACTCTGTTCAATGTCATCCAATTGGATTTTGTGATAGTGTTTGATACTGTCCCCCATAACATCTTGGTCAGCAAATTATTGCACATGGGACTTTGCCTTTGTTTGGTTAAATTGACTGAGAATTGGTTATTAAATAGAGTTCAATGTGTAAAAATAAATGGTCAGCTATCTAAGGAGGGGTGTGTAGAAAGTGAGGTTCTGCAGGGTTCCATCTTGGGCCCAACATTGTTTGGAATTTTTATTAGTGACATAAATAAAAACCTTGAAAACCTTATTGTAAAATTTGTAGACAACACTAAGTTGGGAGGGGGAGGTTGATATTATTTCAAAGCACATTTCCCTTGCTAATGACTTATTGAAGATTGAAAGATGGGCATTCCTTAATGGAATGTGTTTTAACATCGACAACTGTGCCGTCATGCACTATGGGAGAAATAACCCCAACTATTGCTACACATTAAATAACAAAGAAATTCAAGTTTCTATCCTAGAACGTGACCATGGGGTATTAATAAACAATAAGCTTTCCTTTACTGATCACTGCAAATCCATAACCAGAGTAGGCATTGGAATGATTAAGAGAATAAAACAAAGTTTTGTTTGCAGGAATGAGCAATGCATAATACCCTTGTATAGGAGTTACGTTAGACCATACTTGGATTATGGGTCTCCTTTTTGGTGTCCTTATCTGAAGAAAGATATTGAACAGATTGAAAAGGTTCGGAGGAGTGTTACTAGGTTGATCCTGAGATTAAAAAACAAAACATACCATGAAAGGCTACAGGAAACCTATCTAGTCTCATTACAGGATAGACGCCAGAGGGGTGACTTGTTACTTATTTATAAAACACTGCAATCACCATTCTTAATGTCTCAGTGTGGACTACATTTCTGCTGTAGAATGAATAACCTGTGACCCCACTACAAGAAACTTGTGGTGCCTAGGGCTAACACAATGAAAAGAGACCATTTATTCGCTACAAGAAGTGTCAAGGTATGGAATAGATTACTTCAGGAGATAGTCAACAGGAATACTGTTTTCAGTTTTAAGAAAGGCTTAGATGACTTCTTTTATTCAATTTAATTATGTAGTAGAGATCTGAGACTCAAATATTTCAGATATTTTATTGTTTTCATCTGTTTTGTACAAGATTTCAATAACTTTTGGATATCTTTCTTTGTGCTCTGGCACCAATCTAATGCTTCATCATAAGCACTAAATATTGACCATCTTGCAAAAAACAACTTTCCAATTTTTTAATAATTACAGGTTTCTCTAATAAAGTAGTACTCAGCTTGCACATGGGCTTGGGTGCCTGGGTTGCCATGCCTGGCACAGCCAAATGGTCAGAGGCCTCCATCGGTATCATCCTGGCTCCCTTAATACAAAGAAAAAATCAGTTTGGGTCACCAAGGTGCCTTTCATAAAAGTAGCACTGTGAGATCCCTGACAAGCTAGAAAACCATCTACTAGATTTGCAGTCATCACCATTTAGGTCATGCCACAATATGTTTTTGTTGTCACTCCTGCTCTATCTTTATTTGATTGTCTGCAATTGAAACTACTTCCAAATATTATACGTTCGCTTGTATGCAAATATGGCCTACTATCTGAAAATAGTGTGACATGACCTGCCTTTGTTTATGTTGCATAGACATTTATAAAACAGAAAGCTTTCTGTTCATATGTTACATCCAGTATCACCCTGGAGACTAGGTTTACTAGATTTGCCAGGACAAAAGTAGGCATTGTTGCCCATCGAGATTGTCCCCCACACTGATGGGCAATATTAAAAAGACACCTGTTTAGAATACATTTTTAATTTTATTTTATTTATTACTTCTTGGAGAAAGGACTTAAAAATAATAAATAAATAAATAAAAATAAATAAATAAATAACTGCTACTTTCTATCTTAGTTAAGAAGCCCAATACAGCTGCCCACAGTTGAAACTGTAATGAAAGACCTCCAGAATAATATATCAACAGGGGCCAGATTAAAAAAAACTCGCAAAGGCAACAGAAAATTTTGTGTTGTGCTTCGAGGTTGCCCAGGTGTCCAAAATTGCTATTCACAGTCGGATAGTGCACCGCACTATTCAGCTATGAATGGGGCTAGTTGGAGGCAGTGGTAACCCAGTACTGCCGGCACTATCCTAGTAGTGCTGCCCCAACATGCTACCAGGAGCATGGGAACACAAGGAATAGCTCAGGGGCACTATTTCCTATTCACGGAGGCAGCCATGCAAATGAGCCCATTGGGCATGCAAGGCACTAGGTGGCCATTTACATGCCTATAATGGGCCCATTTGCATAGGCTGTGAGGATCATAGCATGGCTCCCCAGCCCCTGCCCAGTACAGAGCTGCAGTCCCTGGTGCCACTGCCCCCCCCCGCCAATCACTGATCACTGGCCAGAGTATGAATAAAATGTATTCCCTGGTGGCTAGTGGTCCCTCCCCCCACCTGCACACATGACCAATCTTCATGCCATATTTCCTGGTGGCTAGTGATCCCTCCACCCACCTGCACAAATGCCCAATCTTCATTACCAGAGCTGGTCTAAGGGAACTTAGAAGTGTGTTCTCTGGGTGGGATAGAGAACTTGCGCCATCCCTGGGTGGTAGGGATCATGTGCTGTGGTCCCCTCTCTCTATCCCTTATCTCCCCATGTAATAACATATCTTTCCCTGGTGGTCTAGCACACACACCCGCCCTATCCCAATCTGCCCCTATAATGTACCATATAACTTTCCCTGGTGGTCTAGCAGACCCCCCACTCTGGCAGGTAGTGCCCCACCACCCCACTCCCCCATCCCATCCCCAAGCTGGTGACCAGTACAGCTCTCCATTCTCCACTATGGCTTGACTGCTGACTGAGCTGTCAATGAGTACATACTGTATACATACTGTATATAGAGTATGCGTCATTGACTGATCAAGAAGTCAATCAATGAGCGATACTCTATACAGTATGCACTCAATGACAGCTCAGTTGGCAGCTGGCCATGGTGGAGAGTGGAGTGCTGTGCCAGTTGCCAGCTCAGAAATGGAACGGGGCAGCAGGGTGGCAGGGCACTACCTGCCTGGACGGGGGGGTGGGAAGTCCACTAGACCACCAAGGAAAGTTATATAGTATATTATAGGGCAGATCAGGGATGGGGAAAGGGTCTGCTAAACCACCAGGGAAAGAAAAATGTTGTATGAAGGGAAGATCAGGGATAGGGAAGGGGTCCCCTAGACCACCAGGGACAGATATATTTTTTATTTGGGGGGAGATCAGGGACAGGGAGAAGAGTTCCCTAGACCACCAAGGAAAGTATTATGTTTTAGAAAGGGGTCGAGCTGGGCTAGGGAGGGGATTCCGCTAGACCACCAGGGAAAGTGGTAAGATTGGGGATGGCAGGACCACTAGCCACCAGGGAGTTCTGTTATGTACATAAGGGGACATTGGGGATCGGGGGGGAGACCACTAGACACCAGGGGATGTATTGTGCTTGGTTGTTGCATTGTGCTGGTCTCTGTCCATGGGTACAGCTGCCACCCAACCACTCTGCAGCTTGTGGCACACCTCACAGATGCGCCATCTGTTTGGTGCATGACCTCAGTTGCCACAAGCTGTGGGAATTTGCTGCCGGGACCTCGCCCAATAGAGAATTGAGTGCAGGGTTCCTGCCGCACTGGCAACTGGCACAAGCTGACATCTGTGCAGCTTGTGCCACCCTTTGAGAATTAAGCCCTGTGTGTCACAAATTTTAGTGCTGCAGTGTAGTGTTGCACTTAAATGCACTTGAAAATACCACCATCCTTGTTCACGAGATAGGATCATGTAAACCATATATTCAAAATTTGAGACTAAAGTATTGTAAAATGGCCAAGTTATGAGTAAAAGTATGCGAGACACAAAAAATGGAATTTTAGTGTTGCACATTTAAGTGCAACACAAAAATGTGACATTAAAATTTGTGTCGCAAATTTAGTGTGACACTTTAGTGTTGTATTTAAATGTGTGATACAAAAATTATTTTGACCTTACATCATAAACATGGTTGTTAGAATGTTATAAAATCCCCCTAGAAGGTGGTTTTGCACAGCAACTATGAAACCACCTTTTAACCTGTAATTGGAAATTCCCATCATCCTTAGTGTTGTGTAAACAATATATTCAACATGTGAGAGTAAAATATTGTAAGGCAGCCAAGTTATGAGTATGTGAGACACAAAAATGACATTTTTGTGTCATCCATTTTAGTGTTGCATATAAATTTATGTGTTGCAAATTTATGTGTCACACTTAAATGTGCAACACATAAATTCTCGACTTATGACACATAAATCTACCATTTCTGACTGTCAAGGTTCCAAAATGTTATTTCTGGCTCATTTGGGGAAAAAGAAACAACAAACTCTAACAAGTCCTGTTTAGCAAGATTCATGTACTTTTGTCAATTCTTCATTTTCATGTATTTTCAGTTTTTTTTTACTAAGTAAAAAACAACATGGCAACCAACAAACCTGTATTTTTTCTCATGCATGATAAAGTACTAATTTTGCAAAAGGTAAATGCCTGCGAATGGTAACTTCATATGTCACAGTTGAGGGTTATCCTAAAACCCCTACTGAGCATGCTCAGAAAAAAACTTGAATCTTTATGACTCTGAAACCGATTAATATTGTTTCACAAAACATTTAAAAGGCACTACTTTGGCATTGTCCTCCTCCATCCTAAAAGGTGTGCAAAAAAATTCCATACCATTTAGGCTATAGGTGAGAGCAAAAAAACTCATGTAATAATATAGAAAAAAACACTGCACTTCATTAAAAATTACTTTCTGTATCTCGGAAACCTCACAAGCTGCTGTCAAGAAACTTCACATGTCTTGAGAACTTGCCTCCGACACCACACATGCCAAATACTGGGATATTTTATTGAACACTACCAGTTATTAAGGTACAAAAATTGGGATTTAAAATTATTTATTTATTTGTATTTTATTAACCGGGTAAGCCCACTGAGACCAGAGGTCCCATTTTCAGGGGCAACCCAGAATTAGTTACAGAGAGAGACACACAAATGCATTCTTTACAGAGGAGGACTCATACTAGCATTGTACACAGTAGTTACAATAATTAACACCAACATTAGCAATTAAACACCTTACTCAACCCTAACTATACTGATGCTACTATATTGATATATGTATCTTAACCTAGTGAAAACCCTCAGCTCCTTGCGAGTATTCTGTGTTAGTGCCCCTTAACACCATAGGATATTTCTTCCCGGTCCCACCCATGGTTTCAAACTTGCAGCAACATTTGAGGGATGAGATCATTATGCCTTACTTCCATGTTGAGATGGTATAAATAGGAGCAGATTATTTCTGTTTTCAAGATCCTTCTCAGTGGGGTTTTGCCTGCAACTGTTATCCTGCAGCTCTCTAGATAACCTCATTAACCATTACTCAAGATTCTCATAAGTGAACAGTAAAAGTTATCGGTTGCTTGACTAATTGCAGAGCAAATCACTCTAGGTGCCACTCATGTCACCGTAGTTTTAACCTAAGGAGAGTGAGGAATGGATCTTTATACATCCAGGGTCAGCAATCAGTGATGGTCCCATGGATCAGATCTGAGGGGAGATTAGAAGTGACAGCTCAGGTGCAGTTTCTGTCGGACGCAAAATGGCGGATGAGATTTCGACGTCATCAGATGAGAATTCAGCATCATAATGAAGTGTCATCTGACTGCAATCATGATTTCATCTTTTTTAGTAGTAGGAAGTTTATTGTTGGACTAAAAAGTCATACTCGGTTACAAAAAATAATACAGTTAACATACTTTAAAATACAATAAAATACATAAAGTGCGAGTGCAAACAAGAGGCCCCAATTAGGCTTACATAAGAATAAAAGGGAATCACACATTTGATATCATATTACAGTGATGTCAATACCTCTCATTTTTGGTTTTTTGATTTTACTAATCTGATAAAAAAAAAGTTTGCCAGGGAAACTATAATATAGTCATCTTCTATATTAAATAACGCAATGATTAGATATCTCTTATCCAAGGTGTTCCACCCATTAATTACTGGCCCAAGCCAATGAGCTCAAGCTTTGGTATATCAATCACATTCCCAGATCACATGGAATAAATCTTCCCTTTCCCCCAAAGTACAAAAACATTTCTGTGCAGTCAATGGTAGTCTCTTAAATCTCACTTCTTTCACATTATTAACAAAAACATTCAAACTTATATTTCGTTTAAGTTTTCTGCAAGTCTGGCTCAATTAAAAGGTATAAATAGTATTTAAAACTATGTCCCCCCTTGTAAATGGACAAACCAGGGTGAATACCTTGAGCAATTAATGAAATTCAGATAATTTTTGATCCAAATAGTTTGAATCTTTCTCTTAACATATTTTGCATATTTCCAACTAAGCACGATATTCCCATCACAATATCTCTTTAGCTGAAGAAGACCATACTTTTTTAATGAGCTCCGAATTTTATCATACCAGCTGTTTATATTTACTTTATTCTTGTGCCACTCTATTTTTTCCATAAGGCACTTTTGGGGAAGCCTCTCTTTAGACAGTCTAGTGATTTTTATCCAATAGTTCATTTTTTTAATGTCCACCAATGCTTCAATATTTTCCAGTCCCAATTCACTTCTTATATAAGCAGATGGACAGAAGCTCCCTACTCCTAGTGAAGCTCTTAATATTTTATATATTGGTACTGTTAGCTTCTCCAAGTTTTTATGTTACTACACCTCTGTACCATACAGAATCCGGGTAAACAGTTCAGTTCTTATTGCTGCTAGAAGGGGTCTAATGGAGTTGCCTCCATAGGAATAATTAAACTTGTTCGGCCCATAAGTAGGTTTTACTGTCTGAAGTGATACATGGCTAAGATGTGACTATCAGGCTAAATTTGAAGAGTAGGTCAGACCTAAATAAGTATAGATATTTGTATTCGGTAGTTTCTCTTTGCCCAAAAACCAAGAGCCACTTAACTTTTTCTGTCCTATAACCATTATTTGGGGCTTCTGCATATTAATTTTCAAATTCAAAACTTCTGTTACTTCTTTGTATAATAAATTTAGTTGTTTTTGGAGTCCTGATTTAGACAGGGACATCAGAATAATGTTGTCCACATAGGCTAATGTGAAACAAGGGACTGTGCCAATTTTTGGAACATCAGAGGTCAGATTGGACAATTTCCTTATGAGACCCTAAACATACGAGGCAAATAAAGTAGTTTCATCTGCACTTCAATTGTTAGTGGTAGCTGTGGTAGTTGAAGTACTACAGTAGTGGTAGAAGGTGGGCAATCAGGTGACAAGTGGGGCTTTGCCCCCAAAACTAAGTGATGCACTGTGGTGGGGTGTGTGTGGGGGGCACAGTCCTGCAAGCTGTTCCCATTCACGTCATCACTCGAGATATAAAATCTCGTCCACCATTTTTCCTTGTCCAGCAGAAACTGCACCCACTCCAAAGTGACCAGTAGTGCAGGGAGTACTGCAAATAGTTAACTTATGACTGATGTCAGCAGTACATGTGAGAGCAGGTGATAGAGCTCTGGTGGTGCCACATACTTCTTGACACTCTCCAGAGTAACCCTGCACAATCCCAGTCCTTAGGTTGCCCAGGCTTCCATGGATTCCACCTGATGGGGGTATTACAGAGAGTCCCTTGAAAACTAGACACCATCCGCAGCCTTCCTAAATGGATAAGTAGCTGCTCCACCTCACATCTCGAGGGCAGACATAAGCAATTGTTCTGTTATGCCTCATTATTATGCAGCCAGGTTCCCCACTCCAACCAATACCACTATACTCAGACTTTCTATTAAGCATTCTTGTCACTTAAGAATATCTTTAACCATACAAAAAAAGATGGGTATAGACAGAATGATCATAATACCCCCTTGAGTGTTAATTCCAAAGTACTTTCAGTTCATCATTGGCATACATTACTGCAGGTTTAAAGAGAGACTAATTTTGCTGTCAAAGACTGTTTTATAAGTTTGTTGGTTCTCTTGCCATTAGAGGTGATGGCAGGGGTGTCCATAGCAGCCTCCGCCATGACCTCAGCCCAGCTCTGCCACAATGGAATCCCTTCACCAGGTGAAGGAGTGGGGCTATGTTCATCAGGTCCCTTCTTGGCAGAGTCCATACTAGATCCCCAGAGGTGGAGGATTTGTCTACTAGCTGGGGTTTTCTGTTCCTGGAAGCCCAGTTCCAATAACAGCGTAGTCTGTGATGGAGAGGATGACTCCAGAGGAGGTGGTCTCAAGCCACAGCTGTGACTTTTGCTACACTGCCAGTGTGAAGAAAAGGAAACATGGAAGGTGCAATATGATCTTTGTTCTTCAAATTGGTTCTCTTGAATTTCACCACCTGGCAACCTTCCAAAGCTTGCCCCAATTTCCAATTGACTACTAAGTTTGTAAGCCAATTGGGCTTTGATGATTTATCAAGGGTGACAAAATCATTAGCATTCTCTTGTGTCTCAGTTCATCTGTAAGATGCAGGAGATGTGTCTAGCTAGCGCCTCAGAATAAACAGACATGCCTCCTCTAGGGTGTCTAAAGTCTTCCATACTCCATTTTTCCGCAATCTCAACTTGGTGAGGTATTTTAGGCAATTGGAAATCCCCAGATCTATCAGTTCTATTTTAATGGGGCCCAGCTCTCTCCCTTTTTGTACCTCTTCATGGGAGAGGTCCTGAAACAGTAAAAGGTTGTAACCATTTCAACTGAGTGATTTTTTTTCTCATTAATTCAATCTTCCCCACATATCTCTCATTATTAGTGATATAGTACCCCAGTGTACCCATGCTTTCCTCAGCTCCCTCCAAAGTTAGTTTTATAGTAGACATCTCTTGCACGAAAATGTGAAGCATGGTCTTGATGTCTGAGAAATACCTCCAGACTTCACGTGAGAGCCACCACCATATGATTTTAGACACTTGCAAGACTACCACTGCATGCTCACTAAATTATTCATCATATCTGCAGCAAGTCATAAAATAAACATCACAACAGAGAGCACAAAGTGAGAGTAAGATGATGGTAGTTTATTACCCCAATCAAAACTGAAACCATCCAGATTATTTAGTAAATTAGCCTAGATGAATATAGCCAGTGAGTTAAGCAGTAGTCTTGGCTGATGGCTCTCTATCACCCTAACAAAACCACAAATGAAGAAACACCTTCACACTCTACTCTGTTGACTGCACAAGTTTCAGACTTCAGCTCAAAGCAGGTTTTCTTTGTTTTGTTTCTGATGGTCAACGTTTTCCCTTCCTTTACCCAATTTTGAGGTGGCTAAAACTCATGAAAACAGTAGTCTTATCTCACAAAAATATGTTTTGAGTCACACAAACAGAACCTTCTGCTTCTGTGAAAAGCAACAAGTGAAAAATATGTGAAAAAAATTAATTGGGTGTAACCTCCTTACAAATGGGGGTCCCCAAAAAGTCTTCCTTGAGCTTGCTTAAATGTTCACTGCCAGGCTGGTGTCCTGCATTTTAGCAGTTTAAATGTATTGCCACAGAGTGCCTGTATAGCTTCTGTGTACTGTCTCTTTAACAGCTGCCTGGACTGCAGTCATAATTAATCTGAGATGGAGCTCTGTTAGAAGATGTACTTGTTTGCTGATCATTTGTTAGAGTAGTAATAATATTGCAGTTTGTTCTAACCTGCCTTATTTGCAGCATGGACAGTTCTGTTTGTTTCCATCATCTTGATCCTGGACTGTAAGAATGGGTCAATCAGTACATTTGGGACTCTAAAATAGAGCCTGCCTACAGGGACTTGGTGGGGCCAAAACTTGTAGGAATTGTAGTTTTGGGCTTTTGGCGCCTAAAATAACCTGGAGGGGGAGCACTTGTTGTGACTGACAGACAAATCAGCCAACCGGACCTTTTGGATCTTGGGGAAAGTCCCACACTGCTTGCAGTTTCAGTTAGATCTGAGCTGGGAAGTGAAGAAGTAACAGCTTGAGATAGTTCAACCAGCAATCCATAGTGGGTTCACATGGGAGAACTGTGGAAAGGCCTGAGTTTGGTCTGCATGTCTGCCTGCCGTTCCTGAGAGGGAACCTATGCTTTTTTCGGACTGAATCCGAATTTGGAGAGTGAATTAAGCCATGGAATTGTGACCAGGCTTTAACCTGAAGAAGACTGAAGATTTGCTGAATGCGATCGGCCTGTCAGGACTTCCAGCCACCTCTGAACTCCCGGATTGTGCAGAGACTCTGTAATGGTGACTGGAGAGCCATTTACCTGGTACAGTGGAATTTCCTTACATGTGAATGTGCTGTGTGCTTATAGTGGGTCATGATTTGGTTCCCCACTGTGTGTCTGAACTGTGTTTTGCTTGCTGAAGGCTGTATCCGGTTCCACAGACTGAATCCATATCCATTTCCATTTGTCTGGGCCCAGCTACACTGGCCCAGCCAGAATACCTGCTATGCAGAGAAGGTCATCGACGAGAGATGAGCCTGGGAATCAGCCCCCTGCTCAACGCCTTGAACAGGAATGACACCTCGGTGATTCGTGTGGGTCTTGCTTCTCCGGGCACTCCAGCTCAACAGCCTGCAGTCTCGATTTTGTCCTGGCTGTGTCCAGTATTGGGTATCATGAGTAAACATCAGGGTAGCTCCCTGCACCAACAGCTAAATCTAAAAGTGTTGTCATCTGATTGTCTTGTTGCCTTTTCTTTCATGAACTGAGCCCTCTGGCTCCAGATTACAAATAGTGTGTGTTGTGCATGTTGCTTTCTTCCATCACAGGGCCCCAACCAGCTGCAATGTTCCTGGCTACCCACCGTTTTCCTACCTGGGTACCCAGAGTGTGTGACTGTGTAGGGACTCTGAACTGAATGCATAACAGTCTGATTAACATAGTTTTTAAGCAAATCAACCTGATTACACCCCTCCCTTGTTCAAGTCCCCTGAATAAATCAGATTTAACTTTGTTTGCATTTAACCTGACTGTGGTTCCAGTTTGTGCCAAGAGTACTGTACTGTTGTTATTTGCTGTGCTTAACCTTGTTTTACAGGGGGTCTCCAGGGTCAAGCTAGAAGAACCAGCCCTGGTGGTAAGTGCAAAGTGTGGGTAATTGCCTGGTGAATAAGGGTCATTGTGAAAGTAATTATTGTATATTGTTCAGGCCACTAGAAGGGAAAGAGAGGGGTTACAGTGTCCCAGAGGGCTGTACCCAAGTTAGCTTGACCACTAACAACCCTGACCTCCGGGTGGAGGCACCCATTTCATTACCCAGGCCCCTTAACCGATACTAGCCAAGCAGGCAGGGGTAGTAGTCCTTGGGATAGCGCCACCTAGGGGTTACATGTGCATGTGCAAAACTGGAAACTACTTTTCTAACTAATTTAAAAGCTACACATTTTTCATTTAAACCATCAGTAAAGAATTGTCCTTGGTTGAGACTCTAACTAATCTGAAAGTTACAGGTTGCAACTCACAGCTGTTTTTGCACATTGGTGAGCAGAAACAAAGGTTTTAGGATCTGGTCCACTGCTGGGCCAGCATACAAGTAATTTACCACATTACCAGCCTGTAGTGCTCTGCACAACTGATGCGGCTCCAAGAGATCTATTCATGGTTGGCATCCACAGCACCATGCTAGCTATTTCGTAAGTGTAGATGACTGCAAGGATATGAGGTGGTCTGAGAGGTAGAGTTGGGCCAGTAGCTGAGCGTTCAATTGGAAGCCCAGAGCAGCCACCCAGTGGCTCCCCTGCTCTGCGAACATACAGGGTGTGAGGGATACTGCAGTCCTCCAAGGACTGTTAAAAAAATATTAACAATTCTTTTATTAAATATCCATTTTAAAAGAATGGAAATGATTGCAAAAAAAGTACATTTGGGCATCAGTTAGGCTTAAAGTACAAAGCCACTAAAGAAGGGAAATAAGGCAATAGGATAACACGTCTCCTAGACCTTTGTAACAGTGTGATATGGTGTACCTAAGATTTGAACAATTACTCTAAATACGGTATTACCCTAACTTTGGCATGCACTTTGGTACATTTTCTTGCTTAAAAAGACAGTGTGAAACTTAGGGTGATACCAGTGCTGCTACAAGCAATCTTTCTAACCATACAAAAAAGGATTGGTATAGACAGAATGGTCAAAACGCCCCCTTGAGTCCTAAATCCAAGGTACTTACAGTTCAGCATTGGCATACATTACACCAGGTTCAAAAGACAGTGACTGTTTCTGCAGTCAAACATTGTTTTATAAGTCTGGTGATTTCCCCTGCCATCAGGTGATGGTAGTGTTCCCATTGCAACCTCCACCATTATCTAAGCCCAGCTCTGGCACAATGGAATCTCTTCACCAAGCAATTGGGATAGAGCCATGCTCATTAGGTCCCTTTTTTGCACAGTCCATACTATAGCACCGGAGACTGAGGATTTGTCTACCACCAGGGATTTCCTGTCCCTGGAAGCCAGTACCAATGAAATCCAGTCTGGGATATAGAGGATGACTTTGAAGGCAGTAGACTCAAGCCACAGCTGTGGCTTCTGCTACACTACTGGTGTAGAGAACGGGAAATACAACAGGTACAATATGATTGTTGTTCTTTATTTTGGGTCTCTTGAGTTTCACCACCACCTGCCCGCCTTCCATAGCTGCCCCAACTTCCAATCCACTACTCAGTTTGCAGGTCAATTGAGCTTTGATGATCTAGTATGGGTGATGGATTTATATTTTCCTGCATCTCAGTTTGTATGTGAGATGCAGAAGATGTGTCCGGCCAGTGCCTCAAAATGAATTGACATACCTCCTCTAGGGTGTCTAAAATCTGCTGTACTCCATCTTTCTGCAGTCTCAACTTGACCAGGAATTTGAAGCTATGGGGGATCTGAAGATCTATCAGCTCTTTTTTAGTAGGGCCTTGCTCTCTCCCTTTTTGCACCAATTCAGGGGAGAGGTCCTGAAACAGTAAAAGGACGTTCCCATTCCAACTTATTATTTTTTTTTCCTCATATGCAAGGGCTAACCTTTTCCTAAAATTAGCCGTGGTGAAGCATCAAATTTTGGTTTGGGTGCAAGTGATCAGTGCACCCACTCAGTCTTTAATGGCTGATCCAGTTGAAAGTCCAACAGCTTGGGCAGTTCCCTTTGGAGTCAGTTAATCACATCTCTATTTTCCACCTGCTCCAGAAATCCAATGATGTGTAGATTGTTCTGACAACCTAAATTTTTAAGGTTGTCAACATTTGCCAACAGTTGTTGACATTGCTACACATGATAATTTGTACAATGTGCCACCGACACAGCCTTTGCTTCCATCCTTCCACATACCTCTCATTATCACCGACTTAGTACCCCCGTGTACCCATCCTATCCTCAGCCCCCCAGTCAGTTTTTTAGCAGACATCTCTTGAAGGACAGTGTGAAGTATGGCCTTGATTTCTGATAAATGCTCCAGACTTGACACACATTAGTTATCACCATAGTGATTTTTGATGCTTGCAAGATTGGCAGTGCACACACACTAAATCATTAATCATATCTGCATCAACTCATAAAATAAACATTACTACGGAGAGCACAAAGGGAGGAGAGTAAGATGAAAGTGGTTTATTATCCTGATTGAGACTGAAACCATTGACTATTTAGTATGTTAGCCTAGGTGAACAGAGCCAGTGAGTTAAGCAGCCATCTTTGTTGATGGCTCTCTGGGACCCAAATAAAACAGCACATAAAGAAACACCTTTACACTCTACTCTGTTGATCACAGAAGATTCAGACTTCAGCTCAAAGCAGTTTTTTTTATTTAGAGAATTTTACACAATTTTCACACCAATACTTGTTACAGTGTCACCAGAACATTGACACATATATATTCACCCCACTTCCCCCTCCCTCCCCTCCTACCCTCCCCTCTTTGGAGCAATCCCATAATTTCTAAAGCCAGACCCACTGTTCTAAATATATCCCATCAAAGAGATAACCAGTTAATTAAATTAAATTGGAGAGCATGAGCCATAGCTGCCAACTAATGCAGATAAAGCGCATATAACTTACCCCACTTCTTGTCAAACCCCCCTGGATTGTTACGCAGACTAGCAATCATCTTCTCTGTCCTGAGACAAAAGGACATCTCATATAACCACTCTTTGTATGAAATAGTGGTTTGGTCCCACCAGTGCTTGAGAACTAACTTTTTGGCCACCATTGATATGAGGGAGATATGAAACTTCCTTTCCCTGACAATGATAGATGAAAATTCCCCCAATATACATATCTTCAGAGTAAAATATTGCCCTAGTCCTAACAAGGGATCCATTTGAGATTGAATTTTTGTCCATAGTGGCTCAACTTTCTCACAAACCCAAAAGATATGCAACATTGCCCCTTCACTTTGGCCACACCTAACACATGTGGAGGATTGCCCCCGTCCCATTTTAGCTAACTTGCATGGAGTAAAATACATATTGTTTAATACTTGAAATTGCTTGACCTTAAGCCTGTCCTGCATAATGTACTTATGAATATCCCTCCATATCTCTGACCAAATGGCTCCATGGTTATGAATGAGCTCATTCCAAACTGTAGATGCTGGTAGCACATCTGGATGGACAGTATCTATGAGGCAGTTATATATCAGTGAGATGCCATGCAGTCGGTTAGCTAACACTACACACTGCTCCATCAAATCAGTTAATTTAGTGGGGAGACACACCTCCCCAAATCTCTGTTGAAGCAGATGACGCAATTGGAAAACTTTAAAGTTACACTTAACCTGAGCCTGAAGCTTATCTGCAATCACTACATGTGGTATTAGGCCACCATCTTGATAAAAATCCACTACTCGTAGGCCCTGCAGTTGGGGCATCCAATTCCTCGTTATCATAGAGTCCCCCAACCTGAGGTTGGGATTGTCTATAATTACCTGTGCTACATCTTTATTTGGGGAGATGTTTAAGCAGGCACACACCTGGGCAAAGACTTTGATAGACACTCCCATTGTTGACTGCTTGATCACTTCTGGCAATGCTTTATGAGGCACAAATAATGCCGCCATTGGGGATATCTTGACGCCAGCAAATATTTCCCTCTTAATTTGTGTCCAAATGGGACAGTATATGTTTCCTATATTATTAGAAGTTAGGGACGTCCATCTTCCTATTTTATATAGGTGGCTGGCCCAATAATAATATAGCAAATTAGGTAACTTGAGTCCCCCCTTCCCTTTAGGTAAAACAAGCTTATTATACGCCCTTCTGGGACTATTATTTAACCATAAAAACTCTGATACAATAGCATGTACCTTTTGGAAGAAGGAAACAGGTAACCAAATGTTACTCATATTTAAAGGCAAAAATACCCAGGGAAGCACATTCATTTTAATAATATTTATCCTCCCCCATAGAGAGATGGGTAAGGATTTCCACCTAAGAAAATCATGTTGAATGTTCTCAATCAAATCCTCCATGTTTAACTTGTGGTACCACCCCGGGTCTGGTGTCAGATGGATCCCCAAATATTTCAGCGCTATCTGAGACCATTTCATACCGAATTTATGGAAATCTTGTCGAAATGTATGAGAATTAAGAGGAAGGATTTCGGTTTTACTACAATTCAGACTATAATTGGAAAATTTACTAAACTCCTCAACAATCTCTAACAATGCCTCTAGAGAAGCTACCGGGTTGGTCAGATGCAAGAGGATGTCATCGGCATATACCGAGATTTTAAGATTATTTGTGCCCACATATACCCCTTGTACCTTGCTTGAGGCCTTAATTCTCCTTATCAGAGGTTCCAGATATAGATTAAAAGTAATGGGGAGAGGGACATCCCTGCCTAGTACCTGAGTGCAAAAGGAAGCCATCGAGAATACCTTATTACAAAAAACTTTGGCGGTGGGGTTTGAATAAATCTTTTGAACCCACATAATAAATTCTGTGGGAATATTCATATATTTCAGTGTAGACCACAAAAAAAAACCCAATCCACCCTATCAAAAGCTTTTTCAGCGTCTAGGGATATTAATGCAGTGGGGTTCAAGGTGGATTGAGCTACCTGAAATATATGACTTAACTTACGAAAGTGGTCAGACGCTGATCTTCCCATCACAAACCCCACCTGTTCAGAGCTAACTAGACGATACCACACTTTCTGCACCCGGTTAGCCAAAATTTTAGTAAGAATTTTTAAGTCAGTATTTAACAAGGAGATCGGCCGGTAGCTAGAGGGACATTCTGGAGGTTTACCAGGTTTCAACAGTAAAACAAAAGTTGCTTGTAAAATAAATGGGTCCAAAACCTCACTCGCCAGAATGCATTGATGTAACTTGAGCAGTAAAGGGGCTAACTGTTTCTCAAAAACGTTGAAAAAATTAGAAGGGAAGCCGTCCGGCCATGGGATTTATCTGGAGTTAGATCTCTGATGGCCTGTGTTATCTCTGTCAGGGTAATAGGGGTAATTAACACTTCCTGATCATCCTCCTGCAACTGAGCAAGCCCGGATCCTGCCAGATATACCTCTGTTTCCTCTCTCATCGGAGGATCAGGCCGGCGACTATATAGATTCGCATAAAAACATTTAAACACTGCCACTATCTCTTTTGGAAGGGTCTTCAAGACTCCATCTGCACCCCTCACTGCTTGAATAATTCTAGAGTTTTCTAATTGCTTCAGGTGCATTGCTTGGAGCTTTCCGGCTTTTTCCCCCTGATCAACGTATGTCACTTTCGTTCTGAGGATAGCAAACTCAGCCCCTTCCCTGAGAAGGTCTGAATATACATTCCTCAAGGCCAGGAGGTCCGTCATGGCCCTATGTGGAGATGTGGAATCTGGGTTCTGTTCTAGCTCTCTGATCTGTTCTAACAACTTTCTAGCTTGTTTCTCCCTGACCTTCTTCCTCTTTGTTGCCAATCGAATAAATTCGCCTCTTATAAAACACTTCAGCGCACACCAGACCTGGTCCATCCTTGGGATGGACTCCACATTGACTGCCATGAAGTGTTCAATCAGAGTACGGATTTTTTCAACAATAAATTTATCCTTCAATAATTGTGTGTTTAACTTCCATCGAGAGTCCTTCTGCAGTTCTGTATTGAAACAAATATGCAGCCATACTACCGCATGGTCAGATATTACAATTAGTTTGATCCCCACCCCAGTAACTCCTGCTAATAACAAGGAGCTTATCAGGAAGAAATCAAGTCTAGAGGCCATTTGATGCACTTGTGAATGAAACAAGAAAGCTTTGACTGACGGATTCAGTATCCTCCAAGGATCACACAACCCCCAGCAGATCAGTTAACTCATTTAGGGCCTTTTGGGCTGGAGTTGCAGCCCTGGGAGGAGAATTGAATTTATCCAGCAAGTGGGATTGAACTATATTCCAATCACCTCCCAGGATAATAGGGATTGGGAGAAAAGAGGCAAGCTTTCTTGCTAAACCAATGAGAAAATCTGGGTCGCCCCCTACCGGCCCATAGATACTACCCAGGATTATTGGTTTCCTTGCCAGCAAGCTACTGACAAAAATGAACCTACCATTTGGGTCCTGTATAATACTCTCAGATTGAAATAGAATAGCTCTCATAGTAAGTATCGCTACTCCACCACTGGAGGAGGAATCTCCAGTAGCAAAAACCTGCTGCACACCCATCCCCTTAAGCTTGTTTCCTTCATTCACCAGAAGGTGTGTCTCCTGTAAAAAAACAATGTTGGCTCGTAGTAGAGTTACATACTTAAGTATAAGAACCCTCTTAGCATGCTCTTGTGCGCCCCTTACATTCCACGATACTATCTTAAATAAAGTATCTGCCATGTGACTCTATGCTGTAAACAATCCAGCCACATAATTATTGCCTTTTGTTTTGATCGCTCTAACCCCACCCCTCCCCCTTTCCCTTATATCCCTAACAATCCAATACCTTCCCCCAATTAAAATTCCCCCCCACACCCAGATCAACACACTAACTGGAATAACTCTTCTCCCCCAAGGGGGAGGAACCACCCTCCTACCCTCTTTGGACATTAAGTTTGTATCTGGGATCCAAATACTGAACATTCTTCTGTTAGTAGCCCCGTTGATTAAGCATATCTTACTTGACTTCGAAAAGCCAAAGAGGTAACCCTCCCTTATTTCCGGGTTGTGATCCAGCACGCTCCACAGCCCCTTGGTGCCATCCCCCTGCCCCTTCTGGAATCAAGCATTGAGCCGAAATGAAAAGGACTAGAGTCCCATTATAATTTCAGTTATACTGACTTGAGGCCCTGTTATCTCAAATCCTTGTATATAAAGCTGTAAGGAATCATATTACGCTTTCCAGTATGACCTTCAAATTATCCTACTATGTAAATAGGAGCCACATACCCTAAACCAGTATAGGCATCATTTTATTGCTCGCTGGGGAGTTTGTTCCCCCTGGGAAGCATTAACCGCGCACTGTGTTCCTCTCAAATGCCCCCCCCCGGGAACTCTCCCAACTTAATTTGTTCCTAGCTCGACCCTGCATTCCCCCGCGCAACAATGCAGTGGCCTGCAGGCCTAAGACATTGAGGCCCTGAGAATTCCGTCCTCCTCCGCGTCCTGAAGCAGCCCACCATCCAGCCTTGCTCCCCCCAACCAAACAGTCACTGTTGAGATACAAAATATCAGGTCAGTACAGTCTCATATCTTGATTTTCCAACTCTCTATATAACTACTATTTAACAAAATGATGTCCAACAGGATTCCTCCTTTTAAGTCCACCAAATTCCATCCTTCTCATCCCTTCTTAAATAGTTCAGGAAGCTTGCTGGTCCGATCCTCGATCGCAGCTTCTGGATTCTCATAAGCAGCCCAGTTATCCTTAATTTTAACTAGTAAACGTGAAGGATACTGCATTTTAAAATGGATATCAGCAACTATTAGCTTTTTAACCACGGGATGATATGCAGCACGTTTTCACCTTATCTCAAAAGGCAGATCCTGCGAAATCCGTATCTTCACCCCTTCCCATAAGATCTCCCGTGCTTCTCTTGCCTTGTTTAAAACATGCTGCTTTTCCACAAAGCTGAGAAATCTTAGGATCATAGGCCTGGGGGGGGGCTCCCTGTGGAGGACAGGACCGCAAGGCTCAATGCACTCTTTCTATTTGATAAGAAGCTCCCATTGGGGAAGTGCCTGCTATCTTGTAAAGAAATTTATGGATGAAGGCCTGAATATTTTGCCCTTCCTCTGCTTCTGGCAAGCCAGTTATCAAGATGTTGTTCCTGCGGCTCCTTCCCTTGAGATCCTCGGTCTTTAACTGCAACTTCTGAACCTGTTGCTTCAGAGCCACCACCTCTGGGTCTAATTTCTCTCTCCACCTCTCTATAGAGACTGTCCAGACCTCCGAATCCGTGACCCTTCGAGATAAATCTGTCATGTCTCCCCTCAGAGATTTTAGCTCTTTAGTAATTTCACTTAGTATCTCTTTAAAGGGTTGTAATTCTTGAAGAAATCTATCTTCCGTTAATGGGATCGATGGGGTAGATTGAGTCGCCTTTTTGTCCGAGGCTCCACCAGTTGCCTTAGATTTATTCGGGTTCTTTTCTGGCGATGCAGGAGGAGTATGGCGAATCGCTGTAGCTCTCATTTCTGACTCCATCTCGCCACTCCGAAATCAGTCACCTCTTATATATCGTACCCTGGCACAGCGTTTATACTCTGTCACAAATAGTAAATGCTGTGCTTACTAAAAACACCAAAATTGGGCTTAAAATTGAAAGTAAACACAGGAGCTCAGCACCACTGCTGTCACTCAGAGCACTTGCATCACGTGACCTCCGGCCATAGCCAAAATGACCAAAGCAGTTTTTTTTTATTTTTTATGGGCAATGTTTCCCCTTCTTTTACCTGATTTTGAGATGGCTAAAACTCATGAAACCAGAAGTCTTATTTCACAAAAATAGGTGTAATCCCCCTTCCTCTGCTCAGATCACAGATGGCACTTTAAAATATTTGCAGAAGAAAAATACTTTTCATTCAACTCGCTCCTGCTAGGGCACTATAGGGCCTTTCCTCAAGCAGGAAGCAGCTTCAGTCTAGGTTTCAGATAGCAAACTCCAGAAAACTACCCCACTCCCCTCCCTGTCTAGGGGTTTTGATGGTTTACTGTCTCTGGGAAAGGGGAGGGGTATTATTTCTTGACTGTAAGCACATATAGGAGGGAGTACAAATCACAGTACCTTTAAAGTTTGTGGATTTGGGTTCCTTGGTGATGGCTGGTGCTCCGCTGAAGCATTGGCTCACAGTTTACTCTCTATCACACCCCCAGCACCTCAAGCTGTAAAACAATTCATTAGGCAAGCAGCAGAATAACACCAACAGTTTTCTCCACAGAAGTAAAATGATCCAAGTCCAAACAAGTTAAAATGCAACATATCAGCATTTATTTTCTTTTTCCACAACAATGCTCAAGCAGTAACAACATTTGAAGATCCCCAGATTATTCTCAGCACATTTTCAGGATTTCTATGGCCCTCGGCCATGGCACATACTTGGTGGACCCAGGATTTGAACCTGCAACCTAGTGACTCTGTTCCCCTCCATTCTGAGCAAAAATTGGGCTAATTTTCCTCTCAGAAATCACTTTCTCACTTTCCCCAAACCTTTACCCACCTGTGGGAGTGGAGGCACAATTTCATGACACTTGATGGCACACTCTCCTCATCTTGGGGCGAGGGGGTATGATGGTACACATTCAGGTACATTGCAGTCCTTGCCATTAGAGGCCACCTACACATCAGATCCACTGGCAGGGTTCTCTCAGATGCAGGGGCAATAAACCTTTCTTCACAGCAGCCACAAACATAACAGCACAGTACCTTTTTAGAATGGACACAGTTAGGCAACAGGGTATCTGTCGCCAACCCCCTGGAGACATCACTGCCACCTCAGTCTCGACAGACCCTCCCATGGCAGCCACTCTTCTCAGCTTCTTGGGAAGCCTAGCAGGCTCCTCTCGATCCCCTTCAGAATTGCTGCTCCATATTGCTGCTCTGTTCCCCCATACTGCCTCTTATGGGGGAACTACCTCTACACCTTTGTGACCAGGGTGCAATCTCCCCCCCCAGGTCCCGGGCTTCCCCAGCTCCGACTGACGGCCACCCCTTCATGGGCCTGCAAGCAGGCACCTGCTCCTCCTCACACACTCCTTCTGCCTTCTCCACGAATGCTCAACCCCTCTCTCTTCGTGCCAAATGGTGCTTTTTTAAACCAGATGTGTGCATGCCTGAGCAAGAGCTCAGCAAGCATGTGCATGCACACACTACCTCCCACAATGCCAAACAGAGCATTTAAAAAATAGTAACCCCCGATTGGCACAGGGATTACATAGGTTTTAAGTCACAAAAACATAGCCTCTAACTTTTGTGGAAAGCAAATTGGGAAAAATTTGTGGAAATAAACTGGACTGCACATGTGCAAAAATGGAAACAAATTTTCTGACTAATTTAAAATCTACACATTTTGCAGTTAACCCCTCAGTAAACAATTGTCCTTGGGCCAAACTCTAATAAATCTAAAAGTTTCAGGTTTCAACTCACAACTGGTTTTGTACTATTGGAGAGCAGAAAGAAAGGTCTTAGGATCTGATACACTGTTGGGCCAACACACATGCATTTTACCATGTTGCCAGCCAGCACTGTTGCACACAGCCAAAGCCACTTCATGAGATCATCTCGCAGCTGGGATCCACAGCACCATACCACTCCTTTCCTTGAGTGCAGATTTTTATTTAATTTTTACAATTTTTGGCCAGAAAAGACATACTAAGTGGAAGCTTGTTTCCAGGTGCATTCTGGGAGCACAGGGAAGTTAAGAGTCTTGCTCTTGATCACACAGGATACAAGTGGTGGCTCTGGGGTTCAAACCTAGTCCTCCAGGTTTGCAACTCAGAGTTATTAACCACTATGCTATAATGCCAACCCCCAGATGGCTGCAGGCCATGGTGTGGTATGAGAGGTAGAGTTGGGCCAGTTACTGAGCATCCAATTGGAAGCCCTGAGCAGCCACCCAGTGGATCCCCCACTCTGCAGACATGCAGGGAGTGTGGGATACTGCAGTCCTCCCAAAGACTGCTAAAAAATATTGATTTTTTTTTATTAAATATCCATTTTTGGGTTTTTTTTGTCAACTTTATTTACCTCTCCTCTCTCTCCAGCTCCGGACTCTATCCAGTGAGGTCGCTTGGTGGCGCATTCTCCTGCCCCTTCTGAAGTCCATTCTCTGCTGCTCTGGAGGCCTGCCTCTGCTTTCCACCTGATCCACCCGACCCCCCAGCTCTGAGTCCCCCGAGGAGGGACCTCCTACACCTTGGTGCTCTATCTTGAATCTTGTGGGGCAACCAGGATCGGCAAAGCACCAGAGGTGGCATGGGGACCCAACATTGGGTGTGGGTGTGTCACTCCTTGACCCACCTTTGCCTACTGGAAACAGGCACTTTTTCCCTTGTTCTGATTCCCAGGGGCATGGATGTGCAATGACGTCCAGTATGCAATGGGTGCACTTCCGCTCGCAGGATGTCCGCTGCAGCCCCCATACCCTGTCTCACTAGGTCTCTGTAGTTGCAGCAGCCCCTCATCTCCACCAGGAGGGGCTGAACCATGGAAGGAAGAACCCTCCCACCCCCAGGAGAGGAGAGCTGTCCTCCAGACACTCGATCCTCTCCTGCCTCTGCTGACCCACGCTGACCCAAGATCATTCCTGAACCTGGGTCACCGGCGTAGCGTGAGGTGTGGCGTCGAGTATCTCAACCCTCAGCTCCACTGGGCTGGCTAAATATCTATTTTAAAAGGATGGGAACTGATTGCAAATAACTACATTTATGCATCAGTTAGGGTTGAAGTACAAAGCCACAAAAGAAGAGAAATATGACAGTAGGGTAAAAAGTCTCCTTGCTGTTTGTGACAGCTTGATATGGTATATCTAGGATTTGAACGATTACTCCAAATACAGCATTACCCTAAATTTGGCATGCACTCTGGTAAATTGTCTTGTCCTAAGGGACAGTGTGGAACTTAAGGTGACACCAATGCTGCCTCAAGTAATCATTCTTGTAACTCTAGGAATACCACATCAAACAGTTAAATCCTCAAGGTGAGTTGGTTCTCTGTAACATTACTGCCAATGTTACCTATGCAAATCATTGCTACATTAATAAACAGATGCTTTATCTAACAATGCATGTGTGTAATTGTATTATTTTTGTAATTTTTGACCAGGAGAGACACCCTGAGCTGTGACAGCTTGTTTCCAGATTCCTCCTGGGGAGTGGGTTATGTTTTATTGACAGGGGATTTTGGCCAGGGTGTCAGGGAAACCCACCTACTCTTATACTGTTATAGTTATATATATATATATATTATACTTTTCACTCTGCTATTTGGATAGTTCTGTTACAGTTTTAAAATGAATATAAACTAAATTTGATTCAGTTTGATATTGTTACTTTTGATTGTGTGCTTTGGTTGTTAAGTTATTGATTGTATTTCTAAATAAAAGTTCCCCTACTCATACAATAAGTGCCATGGGATCTTTAACTTCCACCTGGTCAGCCACCAGACATGGGCAGAAGGGATCTTGGGATAACTTCTCATTGAAGAATGGCATTTCAACTGTGCAGAATCCCCTAGTATTGCATTACAGCATTGGTATCAGTATTGGGTAGAAGAAAAAATTACTTACCATTGTAATCTGGTTTCTTATAAGGGATCTCCTAGTAGTAATGGACATTATTACAGTTAGTCTAGAACTGCTGACTGTCCCCAGAACTTTGAGTTTGGAATGTATGCACATCAGAAAAATTTGGAATGCTACATTCAAAACTGCTGCCTCTTTCTCCCTAACTGCCAGATTCGATTTTGTAGATGAAACAGTAGGTTAATCACTAATTAAAAAGAAACACCCTTAACACTAATGTCCTCCCCTTGGCATAGAGGATGGGTACCAAATAGACCAAGAAAATCACAAAAAAAGAGAGCTAATGATCTTAGCCATTCTTGTGTGTATTAACTATTATAAAAAAGGTAGGCCAATGATTAATGGCAACATTAGAAACTCCCATGAAAATGTTGCTGAACCTCTTCAGGTTATGTAAGGGGAGGTAGGGATGGGAGGTCTAATACTACTAGGAGATCCCTTGTAAGAAACAAGATTACTATGGTAAGTATTTTTTATTCAAGACCCAGGAATCTCCTAATCATATTAGACACTATTGCAGACTACCAAGCAGTGCCTTGGGAGGAGGGTATAGAACCTATTTAAGAAAAAAGGTTCTGCAATACTACAGTGACAAACCTAGCATCAGACTTGGACTAAATGTGCAGGCAGTATTGCATTGTGAAGGTGTGGACTGTACTTCAGGTAGCTGCTTTACAGATTTCCAGCAAGGGAATGTCCCTTGCAACTGCCACAGAGGCAACAGTTCCATTAATGGAATGTGCACTGGCCCTGTGGTGGCTGTTTGTAGTTGAACTGGATGCAAGATAATATCCAATGTTCAAATGACCCCTTTGAGGCAGTCTGCCTTTCCCACTTCACCATAGGTAATAAACAGTTGTGAGTGGGAATCCTTAAGGTCATTAGTATGTGTAATGTATTAGCTGAGGTACCTTTTTACATCCAAACTATGAAGCTTTTGTTCACCTGAACTGAATTTTGCTGTAGAAAATACAGATAGAGTGATGAACTGGTTCAAGTGAAACACAGTTACCACCTTTGGAAGGAACGTCCTGTTTTTTCTGAGGACTACCTTGTCTCTATAGAAGGTAATGTAATTGGGATCAGTGCAAAGAGCTTGGAGCTCACACCTTCTTCTTTCTGAAGTAATTCACTAGAAAATAAAGTTTTCCATGTGACAAATTTTTAGTTCAGCTGTAGCCACTGGCTGAAAAGGAGGTTCCATGAGTTTGACTATGTACAAATTCAGGTCCCAAGGAGGGACTGGTTCCCTAATAGGAGGGAATATATGTGCCAAACCTTTGAAAACCTTTTTTTTTAAAACAGGGTGTGAAGCTATTATTATCTGAGCACCTGCAGACAAATAAGCAGATACTGCTGCTAAGTGAACCTTAAGGGTTGCAGGCCTGAGGCTTAGAGACTGCAAGTGTACCAGGTAATCAAGTACTGTGGGCAAACCTACCCTGAGAGGGTGGATTTACTTAGGCTTGCATCAGATGGTAAATCTTTTACATTTTGAAGCACAAGTTTTCCTTGCAGAGGTTTTATGAGATACTTCTAGTACTTTAAGAACCTCTTCTGACAAGTTAAACTTTGAGAATTCTAGCTTCTCAAGAACCAACTTTCAGGTGAAGGTTCTTGAGGATCAGAAAAACTATCTGACCCTGGACAGCTGTCAGAAGATTGAATCTCTGGGGCAGATGAATGGGTTGCTTGGTGGACAGACTGAGCAACAAAGGGTACCAAGGCTGTCTGGCCCAGTCTGGTGCAACCAGTGTCATTGTCGCAGGCTGACTCTTCAGTCTGAGAAGAACTCTTGACACCAGTGGAATAGGAGGAAAGGCATAGAGGAATTTCCCTGTCCAATCCAGAACTAGAGCATCCATTGGCAATGTGTCCAAGGATGGTGGCCTGCTCCCACACTTGCCTGTTCAGAGACCATTTATGGTGATCCTGGCTGATTCTGCTGAGTGAATCTGCCAGTGTATTGTCCTTCCCTGGAAAATGAATGACAAACAGATGAATCTCCAGGGAGTAATCTAGGAACCAAATCTTCATGGCCTCTGTGCACAGTCTTGAAGATCTGGTAACCCCCTGAAAGTTGATGTACCACATGGTGATTGTGTTGTCTGTCCTGACTTGGACTGACTGACCTCTTAATTGAGTGACAAATGCCTTTAGAACAAAGAAGACTGCTCTCAATACTAAAAGATTGATGTGCAGTTTGGACCCTTGAGATGACCAAACTCCACTGATTTTGAGGTCTCCTGTGTGCACCCCCCACCCTAAGAGGGAGGCATCTGTTTTTAGGACCACTGTGTGGTGCTGTTGCTGAAAAGGGATGCCCTGTCAAAGGTTCTTTTTTTCTTTCCACCATTGCCGGGGCCAGTAACAGAGTTCTTGTAATTGGCACCAACTTTGAAATGGGGTCCCTTCTTTGAGACCAGAGTGATCTGAAGTGATACTGAATATCCCTCATTTGAAACCTAGAGCCTGACACTACTGTTGTAGTTTAGGCCATGTGTCCTAGCAATGCCAGGAGTTATCTTGCAGTTCTGGGCTGACCTACAGTAAAGAAAAGGAGTTTGCTAGGGTCAGAAGATTTGACACCCTCTCCTTTGGGAAAAAAAAAAACTTTTCCTTGGATAGTGTGCAGTTCTGCTCCAAAGAATTCCAGTGACTGAACTGGCTCTATCTGAGACTTTTGAGTATTGATAAATAAACCTAGTGACTCCAGGGAACTTTAGGTTGCCCTGATGGAGTATTTGACCTGCTGGTATGACTTCCCTATGACTAGCCAGTCATCCAGGTAAGGAAATACACTGATTCCCTGCCTTCTGAGGTAAGCTGCCACCATTGATATACACTTAGTGAACACCCGTGGGGCAGATGTGAACCTGAAGAGAAGTACTGATGTAACCCCCCCCTACTGGCCCCCCTTTTTTAACTAGCAGGGCTGCTCCTCTCACCACATAGTGTCTAGGGACAAAAGAGAGGGATGGGGGTTTACATAACAAGCACACACATTTCTTTGCTAAGCCTGCTATCACAGACAGGCAACCAAGTGTGGCAACTACCTGGCACACACCTGGTGGGACCATTTAACATGGATGGCAACCCAGGTCCCTGGGAGAAAACGTTTGCTCATAATTGTGCTAGGTTTGCACTTCTGGTTAGGGGCACCCAAGTAAATCCATACACAATAGAAGCAATAACAATACTGTCCAAACCAGATTGGGATTCCAGGATTCTTTTATTCATGTAACAGAGTAGGAATAAATCACAAGGTGAAGATGGACCCCCACAGGGATACACATACTGGTATTGCAGATTCTCCAGAGTACAGAAATTCCTGACACTCCCATTTAGCATAGGGTAAAGTCACAAAACAGCAAACACTCTGGTTCTGAAAATGGAGATTGGCACACACGGCCAGTTACTGGTACATTTCCCATCGATTAGGCACACACAACCAGTACTAGGACACTTTCCCATGTTTCATGAGGAATGAAGGTGGTACACACGACCACAAAAGAGCACATCCAGGCTCAAAATCTTCCAGCACCCACTATACTGAGGTGAACTGAAAACAGAGAATCCAAAACCCACGTCTGGGTAACGATTTCCATCAGGCACTGGCCAAATGCACTGACTGAAAATTGAACTGGTGCCCAAACTGAACCTGGAGAGGTAAACTGGTTACTCCAGATGGGGGGTCTCCCACCTTTTGCTTCCAAGGTTATACTAGCCATTCATCTGGTTAATAACACCCTCACAGAAACTTGTAGATGCTATCTTGAAATGTTTTTTACACTTAACATACTACATGACTCACCTCTAAGGTATCAGAAAGTTCTGTACTTGGACAGTCTCTCACTAGACTCCAAACGTAGTCAGACACTTTTAAAGCAGAAACAGTCTAGGTGACATGGTCCCTTTGACAGAGAAATTCACCATGGGTATTGCAGGTGCCCCTCCTGGGTTTACACAATAGTAGTACTCACAATTCTTAAGTTGTACAAAGGCAGCTTCATCAGACAGACTGGATTGAGGGAATTGCCCCATAACCATGAAGATCGCCCCCATCCTTCCTGGGATGGGGCAAAGAAAAACCCACTTGGCAAGGTCTCCACCACTTCAGTCATTGTCTTCTATGTTCTTCTTCTAGGGTGAGAGCAAACTACCCAAAACAAAGAGGTAACTCTCTGTCAGAGCTAGGTGAGGAACTTCAGAGCAAGGTGCAGCCTCCTCCCAGAACTCCTACTCAGGACTGACTCCACTCTAACTGAACATTCTAAAGCTGCTGTACCTCCCTAGAGCTGGCAAAGAAGTGTGGCTTATGCCGCTGAGAGAGTTCTAAGATTACATCATTCTCCAGCTCAGCTGAGACTGAAACCAGAGCATGACAGTGTGAAACCCATTTAACTGGCATTTCACTAGCTGCCTTTCCCTGCCTGTCACTGGTTCTAACTGGATTCTAGTAACCCTTGGGAACAAGGGGGTTACACAGAGAACTTGTAATGACCTGAGAGGAGACAGAACCTTAGGTACTTTCTGCGGCAAGGTCTGATTGGAATGTGAAAGTAAGTGTGCTTCAGATCCAGGGTTGCCAGCCAGTTTCGTGTTCTTAGAGCAGGGATAACCACTGCTAATGTTACAATTTTTCATCTTCGTCAGAAAGTATCTAGAGTAAAAGGTCCTTCCCTTTTGGGCAAGGGGGACTGACTCTATTGCCCTAACTTGCAGGAACTTTCTTATTTCAACTCCAGCTGAAGGGTCTCTGATGGAGTTGAAGGCCAGAAAGCCCTGCAGCCCTGGAGTTTTTGGAAATTGCTTTAACTGCAGACAGAGATCCTGACTCACTACCTCCAGTACCCAGTTGTCTGTGGTAATGTTTTCCCAATGTTTGAAATAGTGAGACAACCTGCCCCCCTACTAGATGGGGGGGGGAGGCAGCTTGATCTGTGCAGTCAGGGATTCTGTCCAGATTGTGGTCTGGTAGCCAGAGCTGGGCTGGCACACCTAGCAGACCTCCTGCCCCTGCAATACCTTTCAACCTGTGTGTACTTTACAGGCATAAGGTATGCGGCATAAGATCTGGGGTAGTACCCCCTACCCCTACCTCTACCTCCCTTTCCTGTGGATCTATAAAAAGTGGAATCTCTCTCTCTGAGTTACTCCTATATGTGATGGCTGCCATGTGGGAATTCTGTAGGCTGTGACCTGCTGGCTCATCCAAGTGTTACTTTTGCTGCTGTGCAAATGGTGGTGGTATGTCCATTAAAAGCAACATTTTAAAAGTAATTTAAAACCATTAAAGAATCATGTGTTACCAACTCAATCTGCCTTATATGCTTAGTGACTGAAATGGTGCTGACCCACCAAAAGTAACCAGTGTTTCACAGTGTTTGAGTCTATAAAAACAGAAATATTGATAACAGTATAGACACAGCACAGCTCCTCATGTCATTTGAATCATTATAGATATAAATATACATAGATAGAAGTGGACCCATCCATTCTCATAACAGAAAGTGATCTGGGAAGCTGCCACTGTGTTTTATAACAAAGTGACCTAACTTGTCTATGCATAGTCACTCATACAGTTCAAAGGGGGAACTTACCACACACTGGGTTCTATAAGAGGGGTCCAGATTTCCTCAAATTTAGTTACCTTTGCCATAGTCTCTTACTGCACCCTTTATAACTTTAGACATAACAATAAGTTCTGGGATCGCTGAGATAATGTAGGTGGGTGGCAACTCATCCAGTACAGAGTCACGAACCATCAAGCATTTATACATGCCAGGTTCCACAAGGGGTGGCCCTGTGAACCCACCCCCCGCAAGTCCGCACACACAAAGGCTTTTTCACTGAAAGATCTTCAGCAGGTCATTTAACTCAATTATCTGTGCTTCTAGTCTCCCATTTATGAAAGACATTTGGTAGGCCCAGTCCAATGGCACTGACGATAGTGTATTGCACTACCCTGCAGGGGACTCAGGTTTATGCCATAGCCTGTCTACTCATTCCAGTAGGTAAGATAAAATTCTGGAAAATACCATCAGGTTCAAAAATACTTGAACAATTACCTAACATGGACACATACCAACATGGTTTCAAAAACGGCAGGTCATGCACTACAAACTTGTTAAGTTTCTATGAGGAAGTTTGTAAAACTCTAGACTCCAAATGTTCCTGTGATATAATTTTTCTTGATCTGAGTTAGGCATGTGACATGGTGCCACATTGGACCATTTTACAAAAGCTTGAAATGAATGATCTAAACCTTAAAATTCTACAATAGATAGCCAAGTGGCTAGACAATCGGTCCCAAAGAGTGGTAATTAATGGTTTCACTCTGGGTGTGGAGTGATGACTAGTGGCATACCTCAGGGATCGGTGCTTGGGCTCATGATTTTCCAGATCTTGATTTCAGACCTTACAGTAAACTTGTCAAACTGGGTGATAAAATATGCTGATGATACTAAAACAGGTGGACCCTCAGCAACCCCAAATCAGAAAAGTAGCATCCAAATTGATTTGAACGTAATATTATCCTGGGCTGAAAATGGGAAATGTAATTTAATTTAGACAAATCTAAGGTTATGCACCTTGGTAAATATAATGCCTCTCATACTTACCGGTGTAACACAATATTACATACTACTACACAAGAAAGGGATCTAGGTATCAGTATAAGTAGAGACCTTGAACACACTAAACAGTGTCACAAAGCTATCTCTAAGGCTAGCAAGATATTATGGGGCATCAAAAATAACATAAAGTACAGGGACATAAGCATCATTATTCCCCTGTACAGAGCATATCTTAGGCCACAACTAGACTATGCAACCCAGTTCTGGTGTCCGTAAAAAAGAGGTGACATACACCAGCTGCAAAGGGTGCAGAAAAAGACTACTGAACTAATATCTGACATAAGAAATGACCTATATGAATCCAGACTGAAAAAAAACTTTCATTTATGTCATTGGAAACAAGGAAACTTGGGGGGGGGGGGGGGGGGAATCTCTTGCAGATGTTTGGTATAGTTCACAACCCAGCCTTGTTCAGTGAAATGGATTTTGACTTTAAACAGATTCACAACAACACAAGGGGCCACTATAATCAACAACAGCAAGAGAGAATTTAAATTTAAATTGGATAAATATATGAATGGACGTTGTCTATCCTACTACAAGGGAGCAATAAGGGTCTGTGCTTTATCACTCCTAAAAAAACTTTGTATGAACTTTTGTATTCCAGGTCAGTGGGTTCTGGGAAACACTGCAGATATAGTACACAGTGGGACATGTGGTCACGAGTGGAGGTTAATGGTGGGAAGATTTTACAAACTCTGGCCAGAGCCGGTAAGGCTGCAGCCAAGGTCATGGCAGAACATAGCACTGTCCGCCGTGTTCAAGATGGCTGATAGTATTCCATGTGCATACGTGATGGCTCACGCATGCACACTGGGCTCCAGTAGCCAACTTGGACATGGTGGACTGTGCTGTGTTCCATTCCACCACTGCTGGCGTTCAGTGCACATGCATGAAGACTCGTGCATGCGCACTGGGCTCCATCAGCCATCTTGGACATGGCAGACTGTGTTGTGTTCTGTTCTGCCTCCATCCAACAAGTAGTGCAGTGGATGCGCAGGGATTGCTGTCCACCTCCAAGTTTAAAAAGTCAGTTCAGTATCCAGTAAGCTGCCTTTTTCTACTGTCCTTGCAACACGTTTGCAGTTCTATGCCCACTGCAGCTGTAAAAAGGATATGAAGCAATGTTATTTTTATTATTTTTTTCAACTGACTCCTCTTCCCATGATCTTACCACACAGCATCAGCTGGATTTTGACAATATTCAACGTTGGTTCCTGACTAACCAGCTATCATTCAATGCCAATAAAAACAGTCTCCATGACTTTTGGCACCCATCAGAGGTTTTCCAGACTCAACCCTCTCCCATCTTTTCATACCCTTGATGGTGCTGTTATTGAGCATGTGTCCTCTTTTAAATACCTCAGGGTCTGGCTTAACCATCATCTTGATTCCTTGGTTTATATTGATGCCACACACCAGAAGTTCCACCCCAGGCTTGGTGCACTGTACAGGAATAAAACGAGTATCTGCCTTCCCGTCTAATGTGAAATTGTTTTAAAGATGATTCTCCCTATTTTGATTATGGTAACATAGTCTATAGTGGAGCTCCCAGTTCCTCTCTTGCCTGGCTGGACCCCCATTTTACTCTTTTTGTCATTTTGCTTTAAATTGTTCCCCTTGTGCCCACCATTGCTCACTCTACTCTACCCTTTTCAATACCCTCGCTTAATGCCTGGTGCAAATCCCATTGTGCCTCCTTTATATCTAAATTCTGGTTTGGTTCCCTCCCCGCCCACCTTATATACTTCTTAGTCGCTCTCTCTCAGCTTCCTCCTACCCTCTGTGTAATAATGCCATCCATTTCCTTACTACTACTTCTAGAAAATCTACTGTTGGTGGGTCTGCTTTCTCATACCACTTTCCTAAACTTTGGACCTCCCTCCCTTCCCGTGACAATTCACTCTGCCTCTTTGGCTTTCTCCTTAAAGTCTCTTCTACATGACCTTTCCTCTCCCTCCTGTAACTGTCCATGACTCTCTTCCTCAGTTACTGTCCCCCCACCCCACCCTCACTAGTTCTGCCCTGGCAAATTGTTTCCTCCATTTCCTGTACACGTGATATAATGATTTGTCTTCATTTCTTGATTATGCTTCTTGATATATTGTATTTGCTGTATGTGATTTTTTTCACATCCCCTACCTCCAGGACACATCTGGAAATGAGCTGTTAGCAGCTTAGAATGTCTTTCCTGGTGAAACTTTTTGAAATAAATAAATAAATTTATAAGAAGAATGGTTGCGCCATGGAATGATCTGTGCACAGAGGTTGTGGGTGCTCAAACCATATATGGCTTCAAGCATAGCTGTGATAGACCTAAAGGTATAGCAGTTACTCAGCAGGATGGGGGGTAGAAACATGGGCAACAAAAGGGAGAACAGGGTAATCGTAAACTCCACAGAGGCAATAGGTTCCAGGATAAGATAGGGTAATATGGACAGATTAGATGGACTGTTGGTCTTTTTCTGCCATCATCATCTATGTTTCTATGTTACATTCAGATTCTGGGAAGAGGAGCTACAGCAACATCTCCTACAGCAGACAGCCATAATGGCCTTGGCTGCATCAGGTGGCCACATACTACTGGCTGGACTTTTCTCCTACAGGAGCAGTGCCAGATTCTTGTCCCATTACAGAGTAGTGGGCAGAAACACTGGGGAGGAGGAAAGGCCAGCCCAGTGGACTGAATGATAGCCTCCAACGCTGCCACATCACAAATCCTCTATTGCTGTGGACCATTCCCCAACCAAGCCGCATCAACCCAAACTCACTGCTTCCTCTGGTGACAGCAGGATAGAGGTGCTGAGACCAAATAGGAGCCTATAATGGTGGAGGTACTAGGGGACACAAACTGAGGGTTTCACGGGCCCAGGTAGTGTCCAGACAGGCAGAGTAGCATAGGAAGAAGGTACCAGGCACTAATATAAGTTGGGACAAAGCATGCCCTATTGTAAATGAGATGCTGCATCTAAACTGGGGTGCCCTAATGTAGAGTAGGTTGTTGGCCAGTCCTCAGTGCCAACTCTGGGGCCCTCGTGACAGCTAGAGGGGGCCAGCCTGAGTTGTTGTGAGACAGGACCATGATCAGTAAACCTTTGGTGGTGTGGTGGCTCCACCTAAGGACTCTGGCAAAATAACCAGTGACCTTTCCCTGTTACCCAGGAACAATACTTCCTCCTCCTGGACCCTTTCAGACACTCCCCAAAACACAATAACCAAAAACAGTCATGGAGACAGCAATTACCATAAGCACAGTAAATATTTATTACTGTAGGGCGTAAAGAAAATGAGGTTAGATTAAGCACTTATACAGCACTTTCCAACACCAGTAACTATACCAGTAATGTCATCAATAACACCCAATGCAACTTTCTCCAAGCTCCCACCTGTCTGGTACCAGACCTGTCCCAATGTCTTTTGGGGTACCCCACTACGTTGGCAGGCCTGGCCGTGGGTTGGCCAGTGTTGGGGGCCCTAGATAAAGAAATAACACAAGGCAAAGCGACTTGGAACAACAGCAGCAACCATCTGTAATCCCCCTGGTGGCAAAATTGTACTCGGCTGACACGGTGCAGGTGAGAAGGATGTCCTTGGCATCTGATCACTCTGGTAAAATCTTCTGGAATGCTTGGTAGGCAGCAGCTAAGGTAGAAGCTTCTCAACTAAAGACAAACTGCAGCTCCATCATTTTGGCAGGAACAGTTCAGTGCAGACCCTGATCCCAGGCTGGGGTCCCGAGCAGAACATTCTAGGGTACAATTTCCTTGAACAGCAATTAGGCAAAAGTTTCTGTAAATCCTAAAGTGAGGTCCTCTGAGCTAAAGACAAGCTCCAGACTCTGAAATGTCTTATCAGGAATCTTCACCACCCTCTAGTGGACTTCAACAGCTTTTGTAGCAAACAGTTTGGAAAATACACCCGAATTAGTAGCAATCCACTTGGGCTCTTTTGCAAGCAGTTCTAGTTTCTCTTTTTGATTCTTCAGTCCCAGCACTGTAGCTTAGTGCCTGAAGGAGTCTAGACCAATCATCCAGCCCTTTGTGCAGTCTCTCCTGGTCTCTCTTCTCCTTGGGGACTTGATTTTTGGCAGGCTCCTGGGGCTATTTATAGACTTCCCCAGGCTCCCTGCTGATTGTGTCAGCTGTTCCCAGCAAATAACAGTTTTGCCATTTTTTTCTCTCCTTCCTTCCTGCTGTAGCAGCGATGTCTGCCTTTGTTTTTGCTCCCTCTGGATCCCGCCACCAGAATTAAAAGGACCAGGGGGAATGTCTTTTTAGCCGGACTAGTACTCTTAAAGCCATACAGGAGGTGGGGGCTTACACTAGGAAAATAAACTGTAAGAAAAATGGAAATGAAGCAAAGAAACGCTTTCAGACACTCAAGGCACAAGCTGTTCAGGTAATCTTGTTTTCCATGTGCCTCTCCCTGGAGCCATGCAAGGCCAGTTCTTTAACGCTGAAACTTTTTGCTACTTGTTGCCACTTTCCACCTCTATCAGTGGTAAACCCAAGGCTTCAATGAACTCAATTTAAGAAGTACTTGACTTCCAAAACTGTGGTAAAAATTCCAAAATAAAGAAGGCAGAAGTATTTGACATCTAAAAGGAGGAAAAATGAAAACAAAGTAACATCCAGTTTGCAGGCATGGAAGTCGAAGCAGCTGATTTTCAATTCTTGACTTCCACCAAAAATGAATGAACTGAACCCCTGGGTAAACCCATAGGATTCTAGTAGCCCACATCATTACATAGCTCACATGATACACTTGAAATTATCTAGGTCCACACTTAAGCAGTATGGCATGGTGGCAAGGGGGGTGTTACCATCAAGGACTCCTACCACTTTTGTGACAAACCACACAAGCCAGAGGTGAGTGCTGTTGGCTGTAGGGGGGTGGGATTACTGATCAGTAACCCACCTCCAGAGTCCCCTTATCCTGAATATAAAGCAACATATGGCATTTTTTTTATATTAATTTTAAACAGAAAATAATGAGGATACAGAGAAAAATGCAATAGCACAAAGTACATGATTTCCAATCAAGACAATTCCATAAAGTTGCCACTAAAGATGCTATCAGTAAGGCTCTGTGATATGGCTGAAACGGCTTTGAATAGAGAGGATTTACATATATTGTATAGGCTTCTTAAGGCTATTGTCAAAGTGGCAAATGTCATTTTAGTGGTGTCCAGGGATAGATTGCTAATTTAAAGTACAAATTCCAGGTTCTTCACCAATTGGAACATCACCCAGCATCTCCAACATACCTCATTTGGTTCCTTTGTACCTCAAATAGAGGCTGTCAGGGTCTCCAAACTATAAATATTATTCAGTATGTCTACACATTTCTGGTATGTTGGAAGGGTGTCTGAAAGTCTCAACTTTGTTATTACCTTCTTGGCAGCGAAGATCAGAATTAGAAGCAATCACAGTGTTGACCCTGCATGCCAGCTGGAGGGATGGACATCAGTAGTAAGGATATCCTGATTTATAAAAATTTTATTGACGGAGTCTTTTAAACTTTTTGTTTATCCCCCTGTCGCACTGGCATGGCCTCTATCCCCTGGATGGGCCCAACTCTGTCCTCCCATGTTTCTGCTGATGGTTATCTCCTTTGAGATCGATATCACCCCCCCCCAACAGCAGTGATTGGCCAGGCAATACTGTAGAACAGACAATGTTCACATTTCTTTATTTTTTTGCTATGTTTGAGGATAGGACACTTTATGCAAAAAATAAAGTAATGTGAACAGTTGGGTACTGAGTGACTCAGCATGCAACCTGACCACCATGGCTCCCCCATCTCCCATTCATTATTATGGTTTGTGTTCAGCAAAATACAGTACTAAGACGAAGGAAGGAAGGAAGGAAGGAAGGAAGGAAGGAAGGAAGGAAGGAAGGAAGGTTGGTTTTTCCATTTGTCTTCCAGCGTGCTTCTGGCATGTGGAGTGTCTCACTCGCTTATCTGAAGTCATCTCTGGATACTTAAGTTTTGTACCTTTCTTGTTTACCTCCAGCACATGTTTAAACTACTGTATACAGTATTTTAACCCTTGTAATCTTATACGCTTGCCGTAGTAATCTTCACCTCCCCAGCCTGGTTGCTGTGTGAGTGAGTACATGGAGCAGTATTACGTAAAGACACTGTTGCTTAAGATTAAAATAATACTCTTTATTTGTAAAGAAACTTAAAAAATTACAACAATAAATCATCAAAAACAGAGCCATGGAGAGCAAAAAAACAGAAGAGAGAGGTCAGATTTTTGACATGCCATCTCAGCAGCTTCATCTTGGTCTCGGGTCTCATCAAAGTAGGCACCTGTAATGCAAAGGGAGGTGTTACAGATGTGCTTTAAGAAAAAAAAGGCTATACAAAATAAAAGAAAAACTGTACTACTAAATGGTGAGTTCCAGCTGTTCATCAAGACAGTGCTGATGTGCTGCACTAATACTTGTCTCCTGAAACCCCCCAGGCAATCTTCTGTCCTGGTGGCAACTTTGTTAAATGCCATCACCAACCATGGAGCATGCAAAGCTTTGATGTTGGGCATTCTAAGGTCCACATTGACACTACCCACCAGGACACCACTAGAAAGCTGCTCTGATATCAAACCGGAGTACTGGTCTGTGAACTCGGCTTTCATTCATCTTTGAAAAGTTTAATAGTAATGTTGAGAGGTTGAAGCAGGTCTGTGCAGCTAGGTGAGCTAAAAACAGGGATAATTCCAGCATCCTCAGATTTTGATAGGGCATCCTTGGTTGAGTGAGCTTGAAAAAGGTCCAGAATAGGAAATGCTCTCTCCTCCTCTGGCAAGTCATTTTTTCTCTTAATTAGAGATATGTAAGTCTTTAGCACAGCATCAACATGCAAAATCATAGTCACTTCATTTGCCCAGTGGTTTCCATTGTGTGTTACTTGCCAGTCAGATGGGAAACTGTAGGCTGGGTGACAGGAAGGAGTTTTTACTTGCTAGATGACCTGGGGGGATCATATCACCAGCTAGGGTGCAACCCAGGACAAGAGAGACTTGACTTTTACCTTCCAACCCAGTGACCTCAACTTGCTTTAGACTCATCTCAGCCATTGTCCTTTGAGAGCATCGCACTAAATTTACACCAGTCGGTCCATGTTTATGACCAGCTAAGAAGGGATCAGCTCATTTGTTGTGGCATATTTTATTCTCACCAGAAATCCAGATTTCAGCTTCTCTAAGTCATATGGGTCTTTCTGTCTGCCTTAGTACTCTTCCTGTGGCACTACCCCATACAGTTCAAAAAGGTCCAAGCACACTGCTTGCTGAATACTAGAGGACCGCCAGAACTGACCAGCTGCTGAAGGTTTTTGCACTTTATTATTCTCCTTGCAATGGCAATAACAACTCTTGTGTTAACAACTGCCCCTTCTGAATGGAAGCTTCTGATTTTTTTTAACTTTACCTCAACGCCCGCTAGAAGCAAGGGTGGCCTACCTCAGGGTTTAGTGGATAGTTCAGGTGCTAGGCTGGCAGAATCTGAAACTACCTTAAACGTGACAAGATAATGAGCCTTAAACTTTCGAATGGTGCTCTCATCGATTTGAGTTTCACACTTGCAAGTAAAACACGGGCTGCATTCATTACACCATTCTCAGCAGCTTTCTTTCCAGCTTCAAAACGTTGTTCTGGAGTATAAACTGTATACGTGGACTGTCTTTTCTTTGCAGGGGGAGACTGGCATCTCAGTTCACTGACAGCACTTTTGGCAAATCTTAATTGGTCAGCTGCTGTCATCTTTTCCAGTGAAGAAAAAGGATGTGTTTATGTCTCCGGCATGGTCAAGCAGTGGAGGAGAGACATGGCAGCAATACCACACAAAGGAATAGCCTGGCCAAAACAGAGGTCCTCCAAATGAATTTGTACTGTAGCCTGCTAGCTGAGAGGTAACAGCTGATTAAAAGTAATTGCAGGTACTTACCCTGCCTGTGTGCATTACCAGATCTACCGCAGTACCCTATATTACTGTGAAAGGGCAGCAAGAAAAAGTACTGTACTGTATGTAGGCTGGCTGTGCAAAATTAGATTTACTGTGATTGCGATCATGGTACTGGAATGCAAAATATAATGTACGGATTTATTTCCTATTCCACAGTATCTTTCACTTTCTCCTGAGTGCAGGGACAGAAGATACCTATGGTGGAGGGGTAGCCAGTAATGGGACACAGGGCCTGAGCATGCTGGGATCATCCTGGCTACCAGGATGTTTCCTTGTTTCCACCCACACCTGGGATGTTACTTTGTGAGATGCTCCATGATGCATGTAGTGCAGAGTCCAGCTGAACATTCCCCCAACCCCCGGTAATACAACAACTGCACTGCCACCTGTGGTCATCCAGGTGGCAATAAAACAATGGAAGCAGTGACCTTCCTTCCCCAGGGGACTTTCCTCTGGGACTCTCAACACTCCTTCCCCCTGGTTTTCCTTCGATGTCTTGTGGTCGTTCCTAAACCAAGATCACTGGTGCCACAAGTGGCCAGTTTTTGTTGTTGTTTAAGTGTAGAAATTTTTTAAAAAAACTATTGCCCACTCATCTGTGAGGGCGCCTGCATCATGAACCAGCAGGGAGCTCAGGCCCCATATTTCTGGTATTCACATGAGTCCTAGCCAATCAGATGGCAGGATTCCCTAATCCATTTTTAAATTGTCTTTTCAAGACTGGCTCTTCAGTGCAGTGGTAGTGCTTCCACTCTCAATTCCGGCAATGCAGGTTCAGAATAAGTCTGGGTCATTGGGTGTCAGCCAGGGAGAGGTAGGATCAAATGTCCCAGTGACCATCAACCTGATTCCCACCCTCACCTGAATTCAATTTTTGCAACAGTTTGAGGGCCACTCCCATGGCACAACTAGGAATGCCAACACCATGAGGAATCAAAGCATGTGCAAGTCCAGGAGAATGGGTGATGGGGCTGTGTGGATTGTTGAGATGGGGGACTGATGGTGAAATGGGGCAAAAATAAACAAATAATAATAACAAAAATAAACTGCCTTTTCAACATGCAGGCAAAAAGCCCTTCACACACACAACAATGTCTATGAACATCAAAACTGTCAGACATGATCAGAGACTCCTAAGTAATAGTTTGCGGAGGGGTGGGGGATGGGTGCTACTTTTCCTAATCTGAGATTGGCCCAGTATTTCTTTCCATTTTTCAGATATGATTACCCTTTCAACACAATTGCTATTTTTATGTTGGCTCGCGCTTGCGTGCCAGCCAACATCTTGCGGTAGTAGCAGATTTTGGAGGTGTGGTCAGTGTGGGCAAATGCAGGGCACACATTAGTAGGTGCGTCCCTCATTCCCTAATAAGCCAGCATGCAGGCACTGACATCAGCAATATTTAAAGTGGTCAAAATTTGTAAGAAATGTGCTGCTGTAATGATAGGCAAGCTCGTCATGCAGTGGCACAATAACACACCTCCCAAGGTGCCTTTCCTGGTGAAATATTTCAATAAACATTGTGGCAGTGGCTGCCGCTGCCACCTACCTCACAATGCTGACTTCAGAGGTGCCCAGTCCCCCTGTCGGCATGCTAAATAACCTCCCCAAGATTGTGTGGCACACTGGGAGCCCACCCCAGTATGCCTTCCCATGTTGAAAGCCGACCATCGTTGGCATGTTGAGGCCCCACCCCTATTCTGTGCCACACTGGGAGTCCACCTCAGTGTGGCAGCATCACCCCCCAAAGTCATGGCACACACTGGGAGCCAACCCCAGTGTGCAAAACACTTTTTCTACACCTGTGGAAAAAGAAAACTGTCCTCGGTGGTGTTTTCTCCCCCCCCCCAAGTACCTATAAGAAAGAAAATGGTCCCAAGCTGTGGGGTCCCCTCTCCCAACCCACAGCCAACCTCTGAGCACCCCACCTCCCCACACCCCCTCCACCCCATACTTACCTCCGGAGCACGGAGCGATGATCTTTGGTGGACTGGGAACACGTCTGCATTCTTCAAAGCTGGCCGTGACTGAAGAAATGCCGGTAAGCTGTATAATGGCGTAATAGGGTTTTTTCAACTTAGGTGGATATCTCAGTCATTTTTTGGAATTTTGCTTCCAGATTTTCAACATGGGGTGCTTGGGACCCCTCCTCATGAACACATGCACTGTCATCTCGTTAGTCGGCCCCAGAAGGTCATTTCATGGTCAATGCATGAAATCACCTTTCTGGATCGATTAACCAAACAACAATGCCACTGTTCATGAGGTGGTGTCCCAAAAACCCTATCTTGCAAATTTGGTGGAAAAATTCCAAAATATTACCATGTTACAAGTGTGCATTGTGCAGTTTCAATGCACGCTCGTAACTTTGACAATTTTTAATATTTTCAATCAAGATTTTCAACATTGCCCTTTTTTCATATTTCCTTATGAAGAGTACAGCTGTCATTTTTCACATCCTGCCCGAAATGTGTTTCTGCGCATATGTCGCACAATGGCGCGGTCGCTGTGCGAAATCAATATTCTGGACACATTAACAAAATCACAGTGAGACTGTTCATAAGTGGAGGTCCTAAAATGCCTATGTTGAAAATTCGCTAAAACAAATACACAAAATAATTGCGTTATGGGTGTGCACTGCGCAGTTTCTATGCACGCTCGTGACGTCACCAATTTTTCATATTTTCACTCCAGATTTTCACCTCTGTCATTTTTGTACACCTTCTTAGGAACAGTACAGCTGTCATTTTTCACATCCTGCCTGAAATGTGTTTTCGTACGTGTCACACAATGGCACGGTTGCTGTGGAAAATCAATGTTCGAGCCACATTAACAAAATCACAGTGACACTGTACATGACTGGAGTTCCCAAAATGCCTATGTTGAAAATTTGGATAAACAAATCCCCCAAATAATTGCGTTATGGCCGTGCATTGCGCAGTTTCTACACATGCTCATGATGTCACCAATGTTTCATATTTTCACTCCAGATTTTCAACAATGCTATTTTTTTACACCTCCTCATGAACAGTGCAGCTGTCATTTTTCACATCCTACCTGAAATGTGTTTTCGCACCTGTGCCACCAAAATGCACAGTCACTGTACAAAATCACCTTTCGGCAAACAAACTCATGGTGATACTGTTCATGAGGTGGGGTCAGAAATGGCCTGTGTTGAAAATTTGGTGTGAAAATACCAACAAATGCCCTGGGCATTAGGGTTTCCAACTGCAATGCCCCACCCCGTACAGACTGACAGGTGTCAGGGGTGTGAGTTGGCATTTTCGGCTGCAATGCTCACACCATTCCACCCCCCCCCACCCTGCAGCCAGTGACAGGTGTTGAGATATGCCTTAGACTCTTCGGCCCCAATGTTCACCCCATTCTCCTACACTGTGCCCATGTCAGTATATTCCCTTATGGAATGGGGTGAGTGTAAGGCCTGAAGACCCCAAGGCACATCGCAGCGCTTGTCGGTCTCTGCAGGGTAGGGTGAGGTGAAATGGCATGAGTGTTATGGACAACGACCCAAAGGCACACCCCAGTACCTGTCACTCTCTGCATGGTAGGGCTGGGGTCAGCGTCAGTTCATTACTTCACTGCCAATCCTATTGTGCATCTCTCTAACTACTGCACTACCAAAGCCAGTGCCAGCAAGTCAACATGCGGCATTGACAAATGCTTGTTAAAATACAATGAAAGGTTTTTTAGCCATCTACTCACTCTTGGGTTGCTCTTCTGGAAGATTCTGGAGATCATTCTCTTCCCCGTCACTGTCACAAGATTCTTCATCCCTCACAAATAGTGACAACAATTGGTCCTTAGGAATTTGAAAACCTGCAATCATTAAATAAAATAGGAGTTCCATGGCAGTTGCTATGAAATACTATTTTGAAATTTCATGTATGCTGAGGAGTTGGAAAAAAGACTAGAAAAGCAGGTACAAACTATGGTCTTTTCATGCTGTTCAAGAAACATAAATGCAGTTGTTTTCCAGTGTTATGAAACCCTGTAGCCAAAAAGCCTTGGAAGATGGTGGTCCAGTTTGGGCGGTGTTAGCACAGTTATTGACTTGCTTCAATCCTAATATTGAATTTCCTGACTTTATTAATTTTAATTTTGGTTACTGGGTAAGCATACTGGGTAATTACCTATTTACAAGAAGGGCCCAGGCAGGAGGGATGTGACAAAGTTTTATTTTACAGAGAGAGAGATTGAGCTGTGAACATCTTACTGGCAAAGGTGGTGGGTGCAAGAACCATTAATGGTTTCAAACATGCCTGGGACTGAGTAAAAGGCTTAACATTTACAAAGTAGGAAGCAGTTAGGCAGGGGCAAAGTGGGGAGGTGAGCTCAATAACCCCTGACAAGACATTAAATCCTGGGGTAGGATAGGGTAAAATGGGACAGACTGGATGGACCAATGGTCTTTTTCTGCTGACATTTTCTATGTTTCTATAGGCAGTAAACAAACTGTGTACATTTGATCAGTTACAGAGTACAGGCGCAGATACAAAACAACAGTCTAATGGGTGAATGCAGCCACAATGTAAAGTGATGCTTGTGAAACTTGTTGGTTGCCAAAGGCTAATTGTTTGGTAGGATGTTGACTGACATTTGTAGCTAATTTGGCCATTCATGCTCTCTGTCCTGAGAGGGACTACCACCCTTCTGGGGTACCAGGAAGGTACAAGAATGCTCTTGAGGAGGATAGGACCCCTGGAGGTGCCACAGAAATGTGATTCCTTTGCCTAAAGGTACTTTAGGAAGGAACCCAAGGAGAGAAACAAGGCACTGGAGGAGGAGGGGTGGATGGTGGGAGCAAATAATTTAAGCTTTTGAATAAGGCTGGAGAGAGCTGGTTCATATAGCCCAGGAAAGGAGTGTGGCTGACTACTCCTGTCCATTAAACCTCAGGTTTAGCCTTTTAATTTAATGGGGGTACACAACCACAATGTGGAGTAATGCTTGTGCAGTTTATTGGTAGCCAAAGGCTAGTGGTATGTGAGGATGCTGACTGACATTTGTAATTATTTTGGCCATTTGCACTCTCTGTTCCCTGAGGGGCTACCACCCTGTTGAGGTACTGGGAAGGCAAAGGCACCCTCTTGAGAAGGGTTCCATTCCAAGATGTGCCATGGGAACATAATTCCTTTGGATAAATGTACCTTAGGAAGGGGCCCAAAAGAACCGTGCAGCAGGAGCTGCAAACAAAGATGAGCAATGTTGTGGCAGAGACAGCTGTTAGCTAGTGATAAATGAGAGTGAACTGAGGTATGACCTCCAGAGGAGAAAGGGGATGGCAGGATTATAGGAGGAGGTGGGGCCACCATCTGACCCCAACTCACAGCAGAAATTCTAATACTGGGTAAAAAGTACTAGACAACTACTTTGTGGCCTTTGGCACTCAGGAGAGAAAAAACCTAGTGGAGGAAATCTCTGGTGATCCATGGCCTCAGACACCATCCCTCCTGGCATAGGTACTATTAGTAGACTTACTGTGCTAATTTGGAATTCCAGTTTGTGGGAAACTTTGGAGGGATACCTCTTGCTTTATCCCACCAATGGAACAACACTGTGGGACTGCCATGACTAGATCTAAAGGCAAAAGGCGATACCTCAGGAAAGGAGAATCCCAAAACTTGGACTGAAGAGCGAATGACTGCTGAAAGGCTAGCACCCCATCTCAGACTGTGAGAAGGCCTAACCTTGACTGGAAACTAAAGGAAGGAGATATAGGAATGAGACTAGGTGGGCCTTAAGCAGATGCAGACAGAATAGCTTTTGGAGGTGCTGCTGATGTGGTATGTACAGCTGAAGGAAACCATGTGGGCTTAGAGCCCCACCCTCCAGCAGCTGAAGTTTTAAATACTACACTATGAGGTGCTGCCAACCATAGGTGTGCCTGGCTGAAGCTTCTTTTTGAGTAGTGGACCTTTTCACCACCCAGTGAAACTGCTGGGAGATGCCATAGGAGACAAGCGGCTTGTAAAGGACCCCTGCCTGTGATGAGGGACTCAACTTCAATATGCAGACTTCAAGGGGAGTGAGTGAGCTTCAGTGATAATGGCCAGTAGTAATGCATTCATAGATCCTGATGGTACAATGCAGAAATGGACTAACTGGTGAGCAGTAAGATGAGGCTGACCAGCCAAATGCTTATGAGGAGTATATGGTGGTCAGTAGGCTGATTGCTTGTTAGTATGAGGTGGCCAACAGGCTGATTGTTTGGCTGAAGAAGGACTACTATTCTAAAAACTAAACTAAATGACAAGATACTGAAAACATGAAGACATGTCAAAGGCCATCATCTTAGAATACACCAAGCCACGAGCAGAAATGCTGGAGCAGTAGTACAACCAGGTCTATGGGAAAATGCTGAAACAGACTGACTGAGAAGGCTGGCTAAAATGTTTGAGCTAAATGGCTGCAGCTGTTGGCAGAGACAGGAGGACTAGTTGAATGTGAAACATTCAGAGGAAGTGCATTGAAATGTTTGTTATGAACAGCAGGTAAATTAGTGAAAATGTAGCAAGCATTTGGATATGAAAAGCAGGTAAAACATGCTATGAAAACAGTTATAAAATACTGCAGCATAACAGAGGCAGGGCATAGAACTGAGTAGGCACACTGAAAACATATTGCAAGTAAGCACCTAATTGCATAAGGACAGAGAGCAGCAGGAGTGGCTGCCCTAAAAAGGTAAGACGTACAAAGCTACAGCCAGAGGAGAAAACAAAATACTAACCTACAGTTGCAGAAGGCAAAACAAAAACAGAAAGGCCCAAAACAACTGAGAGGAAAGCATAACCACATGGGAGAAGGGGGGAGTAGAATCTCTAGCTGCAGCAAAGAATTGGAGCTTCCGAATGAGGCATGAGGCTGAAGGAAGCTGCTTTATATAGCCCAGGAAGGGATGTGGCTGGTTGCTCCCACTCATTAATCCTCTGGCTTAGCTTTTTAATTACTAAGGAGAACTGCTTTCAAGAGGAAGCAACAATGTAAATGCATAACAGTGCTTGGGAACAGCGCTTCATTGTAGTCAAATACATACGGTATACCACACAGTGTTACGAGAAAGTGAACAAATTAATTTATTCTTTTTTTTGTGTGTGTAATTATTTTTGTTCTGTAAGTTCTTGCTGTTTGGAATGGGCAACAAAATGGCTGCCAGATCGCATGTCCATGCAAATCTCATGAGAAAAACTGGCAAACTGGGAGGGTGCAAAGTCTACCATGACATCATCCAGCAACAGACCAGGGCAGATGTGAGGATGCTACTTCTGGCACAGAGACATCCTGCAAAAAAGGAGGAAAACATGGTCGTAAAACTGAGAGTAAGGATGTTGCTAGGTGATAATAAAGCCAGTTGTCTTATTGATGGATTGGGAGGATGGAGCATGGTGATGCAAGATGCAGGACCGGCAGCTAGGCAGCACGAGGAAGCTGCTCCCCTCTTCACAGATGCTCTACCAGGACTACAAAAAATGAACATGTTCTTTTTTGGATAAAAGAAGGATTTTGCAGGCACAAGCTAAAATACTTGATGCAACTTGCTAAAGTGTGTCAGTTGTCTCTCTCAGCTACTTGGTTAGCAGCCTGGAACTGTGGTAACCGGATTTAGTCCAAAAGGATGGGTATGAACTTTAAAACCCCAACTTGGAAAAGGCTGGAGCATTACTAAAAAAAAAAACTGGTAGTTTATTTTGTAGTGAAAAGCATTGTGTATCGACCATCCACTTCATTGGCATCATTGGTGGTTCAGAATCTGTTGAAGTCAGTCCCAGGCTGAAGGGAAGGGTGCTTGGAAAATGCCAACTCGCAAAACGCTGAGGATAGAAAACTGAACTTACGAAACAAGTGGTTCTAGCGGTCCGAGAACCAGTATCTCAGAATTGGTCTGAAAGGATGAGATATTGAACAAAGTCACTAGTCCGCAGTCTTAATAAAATACTTTTCATCAAAGGGCCTGACGAGAAGCAGCACAGCAGCACAGAAATTGGAAGATACAAGACAAGTGTTCAGAACAGTACACTGCTACAAGAGAAACGTGCCTATAATCTTCCTTGCTGGACATTTCAAGAGTAAAGATGCCTGGTGGAGCTAAGTATAAAGCTTTCTTTTTCATTTCAAAGTTTTAAGCCCTTAAGCTATATTGATCATTACAAAAATGGAATGAAGAGGGTAGGGCAGATTTTGTTCTGAACTATTACTACCCGCATACTCAATTTAAAAATCAATCGGAGCCTTAATTATTACAAGAGGATTTAAACACAGTACATATCGGAAGGAGAAAGAAACATAGAAAGAGTCAAAAAAATACTTTCTAAACTATTTCAGAGCTCAGAACCAAAACAAAAAACTTTAGATAAAAATAATCAAGAGGCTCATACATTGAACAAAAAAGACGCACTTGAAGCAGTTAAAAAGAAGCTCAAGCAATTAAAACTTCCATTTAAAAACTGTTGTGCCATATTGGGAGGGACCCAAATTAAAATGGCTCCTAAAGCACATTCCAAACCTGATAATAAAAAAGGAAAGGAAAAGGAAAGCAGTACCCAGCTCAAGTAAAACAGCACAATGAGCCAAGTAACAGAAGCTAACACCACAGTATTAGAACCCCAGATGGCTTCTACTGAATCTTTGCAAAAGTTAGATGAGGATTTAAATCCAAATAATAAACAAAATGAGGAAGATGAAAACATATCAGAAGATAAAGAAAGGACCAGCAAATTGGATCAGGACAATGATATTCCACCTTCTTGGGCTCAACAAATAATCAAAAACATTACCATATTACAGGAATCCCTGGACAAATTGCAACAAATTCCAGAAACTTTACGAAGTCTATCTGAGAATATTGCGACTATAAATATTAAATTAGAGGAAAGTGTTAAAAGAATAAACAAATTAGAAACAAGACATTCAAATTTAGAAGATTCAGTGGCTCCAGTGAAACAAGAAGTCACTATATTATAGAAACAGTATGCTTCTCTTAAAGGGCTATTAGATGACCAAGAAAACCGCTGAAGGAGAAAAAACATACAGATTTTCAGTATATTACTTGAGTGGTGAAAAGGCCTCCCTTTGAAAGACATTATAAAAGACATTTTGTCAAAATTATTGGGGGCAGAGACAAATATTCCTATAGTAGGTAGAATACATTGACTTGTTCAGGGAAAAGATGAAGAGAGGGGGCAGGCCAGACCCGCAATTATGAAATTGTTAATATCTGAAGGGGAGAACTGTATAATGCAAGCTTTTTACGGGACTAGTTATGTTAAATACAAAGATCAGAGCATATATTTGAAACATGACTTTAAAAATGCTGTGGGAGCAAAGGAAACAGTTTGGGGGATGGGTTCAGCAAAAGCTATGGAAAGAAGGGACAAAAGCTTATGTTGTTTTTCCTGCTAGATTACAAGTGCTGCTGTACAGTCAACACTTGTTTTACATTACTGTCTCAGATACAATACAAGATCTAAAAATTTGTTTGCCAGGAATTTTTTCAAATTTTTAATAAGTTAAAGGAAAAGATGAACTTGCCAGGAAATTTTTTTTTTTAATTTTAGTCTTTTGGTAACCATGTAAGGCCCACTAGGCACAAATGCCTGTTTTCAGGGGCGACCTGGGAGCACTGGGTGTTTAAGTGACTTGTTCAGAGTCACACAGTATGCAAATGGAGGTTGTGAGAATCAAACTCAGGTCTGGTCTGCTGGATGTATCATACTTGTTCACACCTCGTTCCTCTAACCTCTAGGCTATACTGCCAGACAGAAGTTCATGGAAAACAATGGATGCTCTGGAAAAGGCATGTAAACCAGAATAAGAAGAGTTTCTTTGTTAAAATGATAGGTGGTAGTGATGGTGGTGGTGGTGGGGGTGAGTGTGTGTGTGTGTGTGTGTGGCAGTGGTCATGTAATTGTCTCTAAGGAAAAAAAAGAGTATGCCAGACCAGGATCATTAGCAGCAAGGCAGGTTTGGGGGGAAAAGATGGGTGATGGAAGAAAAATCAGGGGAAAAATATCTATGTTGGAAAAAAACAGAAGGGGAGTTGTTTAAATAAGCTAAGCATATATATGGTGACACAATGTGGTTATGGAGCAGACAAAAGACAAAAACAAAATGGGTATATTTAAAAGGGCAACGTGGAATGTTAATGGAATAAATTCTACAATCAAAAGAACAAGAATTTTAGCTAGGATTAAAAAAATGAACCTTGATGTAGTTATGCTTCAGGAGATCTTTCTAAATGATAAAGAAGTAGAAAAACTGAAAAAGAGATGGTCGGGGCATTATATCATTCTTAAAACTTAAATTAAAAAAGTGCGGAGGTGGCTTTACTATTCAGCAACAGCTTTAAAGGAAAGATTATAGATTCTACAGGAGAAAGCCTGGGGAGAATGGTATTGGTTAAAACTGAATTAGAGGGAAGGGAAATTATATTTGGTTCAATTTATGTACCTTTTAAAGAGTATGGTAGTTTTTTTTGGCTGAAATAGGCAAACTGATATATAGTTGGAACAGTGATAATTTAATTTTGGGGGGAGACCTTAATTGCATAATGAATAACAATTTAGACAAAACCTCTGCTGGATCAAAGTGGGACAAATATAAAGCAAGGCTTTTACATGTTTTTTTGGATTCACACAATCTTTGTGGACTTATGGAGAGACTGTAATGGTATGGAAGAAGAATGTTTGTTTTATTCAGCAAGACACAAAATGTTTTCAAGGCTGGACTATACATACAGAGAACAGCAAGAGGAAGGAGCTGCTGTTATAACTATACTTCTGTACTGGGACTAAAGAACTAGAACTCTACTTCTGAGTCCTTCAATTTAGGGTAAAAAAAAGAGTTAGTGTGTTTGTCTGAGTTGGTTGAAGTGAATTGTTATCTTTGCAGTTATCTTGGTGTTTATCTGAGTTAGACGAAGAGAATTGTTATCTGTGCAATTAGCTAGGTGTAGAAAGAGCTGTAAATTAGGAGGAGTGGCTTAGCTAGAAGGAAGCCAGGCATTTTAGATTTAAAAACTGCCCTAGATAGCTTCTGGCAGAGAACAGGAAGAGAACAGCAAGAGGAAGGAACTGCTGTTATAACTATACTTTTCTGCTGGGACTATATTGCCCTCCTTCCCTTCCTTCCAACCCCCCCAAACCAGCCCTACTTTTATAGGCACAGGATTTAACTGACAACAGGAACTTCCTGTTTGGGAGCAGGAAGTGAGTGATCACAGAGCTACAAAAGACTCACCATCCGAGAAGGAAAAGAGTAGCTCTCCATCCCCCCAGATGCTGGAGGTCTGACTTTGAGCAAGTAAGGAGACTACTGAGAAATATAGAAACTTCTTGTCTCAGAACAGGAAGATCAGGAGCTTAAAGGGCACAGAGGCAGTAAGTAAGTAGGGAGAAAATAAATAAATAAACAGAGGAAAGAGTAAATATTCAAAACAACAGTTAAGGGGCCAGAAATAAGACATGATGGAAGTGGTGCAGTGCAGTGCCTGCGGAGCAGCAGTCTTCTGGGAGACGTTCTGGTGGATGTGGTGTTGTCCCATCTGCAGGCACCTCTCTGGGTGGAGGGAGGAGGTTGCTTCTCCAGGCTGAGTTGGCCTGGATTTGGGGGACCTCTTCTCCCTCCCAGGGACCACCAGGTTCACTGCCATTGCCTCAGAGGTTACCAAGAAAGAGGAGCGGTTGCAACACAGTGAGCTCAGGGAGAGTGAAGGTGGTGGAACAGAGGTGCATCCCTCCAGCTGTACCTCCCCACAATTCATATGCCATTCTGGCAAAGTGTGGTTCCTCTACGGAGGCACCCACAGTGGAGACCAAGGAGGATGCTGGGAACCTCCACAAAGGAGACCCACAAGAGGGTGGCATGGGACCCCACAGGGGAAGGAAAGAACTCCTCGTGGGGGACTCCATTGTTAGGAGGGTAGAACTGGGGGAGGGAGGGGAGAGGGAGGTGAGGTGCCTGCCTGGCGCCATGGCTTGGAGGGACAGGGAGTGAATCCTCAGGATTGCGGGAGCAGCTGCACGGGGGAGGGAGCTGGATGCCATTGTCCACCTAGGAACAAATGACTTGGCTGGGACAGTGATCAGTGTAGTGCAGGAAGAGTTTGTGGAGTTGGGGAGGGACCTTAGACAAGTAGCATGCATGGTACAGTAGTAGCGACAGACACCACAAGCTATTTCCTGAAATTTCTGTGATATTTCCTGAAATATCTGATGCTTTTTGCATTTAAACAGTAGGGGCGGCAGAGAGAAACTCTTCAGAAATTTCACAAAATATCTGCAAATAGCTTGCAATGTCTGAGGCTACCACTGTAACCTTCTCGGAGGTGCTGCCTGTCTATCGCATGGGTGAGGCTAGGGTGCTCCACACCATGGGATTCAATCAGTGGTTGTGAAACTGGTGCAGAGCTCAGGGGTTTGGCTTCACTGGGGACTGGGGGTCCACCTGGAATGATGCAGGGCTATACTGGCACGATGGTCTGCATCTGTCCAGGAAGGGAACCAGGATCCTAGGTGATAGGTTTAAATGCTTCATTGGCAAGCATTTAAATTAGCCAAGGGAGGAGGCACTGGAAAGGAGTAGGGTAAATCCTAGCCTCCCCCCCAAAAAATCAAGGTAGTCAGTGAGGTAAACACCAAGATAGAGATGTTGAGAGGGAGAAGGGCAGGGGTAAATGGAGAAAATGACAATGGCAATAAGGACAGCGATGGGGCAAAAAGGGGTAAGGCCATCAAGAAATGGAGGGTAATGAGTACCAATGCCTGTAGTCTGGTCAATAAGCTCCCTGAACTGGTGGCCTTGATGGAAGGGGGATGCCTGGATAGCATGGCAGTCACAGAAACATGGTACACAGATAACCATGACTGGGATGTTAACATACCAGGGCACACAACCTACAGGAGAGACAGGAAGGGTAGAAGAGGGGTTGGAGTAGCTCTCTATGTAAGGGAAGGGATAAAAGCAATGGAACAAAAGAGTAAACAGGCAGGAGAGGAGGCACTGTGAGTCACCTTAGAGAATGGAAATGGCACCACAATCCGCACAGAGGTTGTATATAGACCCCCATCTCAGGGGGAAGGAACAGACAAGGATATAATAGAAGGCATCCTTAGAATGTCAGAAAAAGGGGAGATACTGTTGATGGAGGACCTGAATATACCAGATGTTAACTGGAGCACCTTTGCAGCAGCCACATCCAAGAGCTGGGCCATTCTTGATGCCCTACAGGGGGCATGCCTCAGACAGCTAGTGTTGGAACCCACTTGGGAGGGAGCAATCGTAGACCTCGTACTCTCAAATGGGAACAGTGAGAGGATCTCAGATCTAGAAGTGGGTAGCCATCTGGGAACAAGTGATCACCATACAGTAAGATTCATGATAAACTTAGCTGCAGAGTCAAGACATACAAAAGTGAGAGTACCGGACTTCAGGAGGGCTGACTTTCGCAAGCTGGGAGAGTGCCTTAGAAAAGCACTAGCAAACAGGAAAGAAGGAGGGGTGCAGCAACAATGGGGAACATCAAAACTGCCATCACAGGGGCAACAAGCCTTTGTGTGAAGCAAATAAACGCATCAAAATGAAAGAAAAAGCCACTATAGTTCTCAAAAGAGGTGGCAGGGAAGGTTATGGAGAAAAAGATAACATTTAGGAAGTAGAAGGAAACACAGAAGGAGCAGGACAGAGAACTGTACCAGTTAAGGCAGAAGAAAGTAGGGAAGGCAGTCAGAATAGCAAAGGCCCAAACTGAGGAAAAGATAGCCAACTCGGTTAAGAAGGGGGATAAAACCTTTTATAGGTACATGAGGGAGCATAGCAAGACAAACGGAGGGATAGTGAGGCTGAATATAATGGACGGTGGGTGGGCAGAGAGGGACAGTGAAAAAGCAGGGATACTGAATGAATACTTCTGCTCAGTATTCACAAAAGAGGAGGAGGGGGAGGTACCTAATCCAATTAACAGAAGCACTCTGGATAGAGGGGTCGATCCCAGTCCTTTCACAGAAGAAAGGGTTCTGAAAGAACTCTTAAAACTGAAGGTGGACAAAGTAATGGGGCCTGACAGGATTCACCCCAGAATTCTGAAAGAATTAAGGGGAGAACTAGTGACACCACTGACTACCCTTTTTAACAAATCATGGGAGGATGGTGTGTACCTGAGGACTGGAGGAGGGCTGGAAGTGATTCCCCTTCACAAAAGTGGGAGCAAGACAGAGGCAAGAAACTACAGACCTGTCAATTTGACCTCTGTGGTAGAGAAAGTGATGAAATCACTTCTGAAGGAAAGAACTGTTGAGTACCTAGAGGCCAGTGGGGCACAGGACCCAAGGCAGCATGGGTTCACAGCGGGAAGGTCATGTCAGATGAATCTAATTGATTTCTTTGACTGGGTGACCAAAGTAGTAGACCAGGGAGGGGCTGTGGACATGGTCTACCTAGACTTTAGCAAGGCATTTGACACAGTCCCACACAAAAGATTAATGAACAAATTAGCCAGCCTGGGAGTGGGTCCCAGGGTTAGATCGAAGAGCACACCAAGAGTCTTCGAGTATAGCTTATTTTGTTGCCAGTAGTCACTGCCAGGAACCCAAGCCTTTGAAGGCAATACAGCTGAAGCGCTTGGGTTCCTGGCCATGAACACTTTGGCAATAAAATTAGCTATAAAGCTGAAGACTTGTGGTGTGCTCTTTCTTCTCAGACTACTGAATTCACAGGTTTTGCAACCTCCGTAGAGAGCACCCCCCCACAATAGTGCACTGCTTTTCTCCTTTTTGAATTGTCCCAGGGTTGTAGCCTGCGTAAAACATTGGCTGGACAACAGGACACACAAGGTAATAGTAAGCAGAGTCCACTCTGAAGAAAGGGGGGTTACTAGTGGGGTACCACAGGGCTCAGTACTGGGTCCAGTCCTTTTTAATGTCTTTATAAGTGACATTGCAGAGGTACTGGAAGGAAAAGTATGCCTCTTTACAGATGACAGAAAGATCTGCAACAGGGTTGATACACAAGGAGGCATGGAAAAGATGAGAAAGGGCTTGGCAAGGTTGGAGGAATGGTCAGAAGTATGGCAGCTTGGATTCAATGCAAAGAAGTGCAAAATAATGCACCTGGGAAACAAAAACCCAGGGGAAGAGTACACAGTGTGGGGGGGGAGGTAGTAACAACAACAAAAAATGGAAAGAGACCTGGGGTAATCATATCAGATGACCCTAAGGTTGGCAAGCAATGTGAGAAGGCAGTAAGGAGGGCTGGGGGGATACTGGGATGTACTGTATAGGGAGAGGCATCACCAGCAGAAAACAAGAAGTTGTTATCCCTCTGCACAGACAGTTGGTGAGATCCCATATGGAGTACTGTGTCCAGTTCTGGAGACCCCATCTCCGCAAGGATATAGACAGGATGGAGGCAGTCCAAAGGAGGGCAACTAAAATGGTGCAGGGTCTGCAAGAGAATCTATGCAAGGAGAGACTAATGGAGCTTAATATGTATACCCTCGAGGAAAGGAGGGAGAGGGGGGACATGATAGAAACTTTTAAGTACCTCAGTGGAATCAACAAAGTCCAAGAGGGTAGCATCTTTCAGAAAAAGAGATGTGCAAGAACAAGGGGACACAATTTGAAGATAGAGGGGGAACAGCTCGGAGCAATGTGAGGAAGTATTTTTTCACAGAGAGGGTGGTGGACGCATGGAACTGCCTTCCTGAGGAGGTTGTGGGGTCTAAAACTGTGGGAGAATTCAAGAATGCGTGGGACAGACATAAGGCAATTCTTGTTGGGGGGTAGGAAGAAATAGGCTGTTGGTTAACTAGGATCTGCAGCTTATCCAGTAGGTAGGGAACTGGGCAGACTAGGTGGGCTAAGTGGTCCTTATCTGCCATCAAAGTCTATGTTTCTATGTATATAGTTACATCCAGGAAACTAGTAATTAATAGTTTGGTAATTATGGCTAAAATAGAACCATTACTAATCTTGGACCATAGTCCAGTAAGTTACAGTATTTTTTTGTCAGTAGAAAATATAAAAATGAATATATGGCGACTTAATAACAATCTATTAAAGGACTCAACATTTAAAGAGAAAATTTCTAGTATTGTTCTGAATTTTATAACAGACAATGAAATCACAGAATATAATATAATAGTTTATTTGGATGCTCTGAAAGCAGCAGTAAGATGAGGAATCATCTCAGAGGCAACTTGGGAGGAAAAAACTAAGATTGCAGACAGACAAAAAGATAGAAGAACTTAGAAAACTGATAACTAATACAGACATAACAAAGCTAAAATATAACTGTGTCAGATAAAGTAAGAATTTGAAAACTAATAGGGAGGTAGTGGGGAAAATATTAACAAAAAGGATACAGGCAGCAGACCAAGAAAAAATAGAAATAACTTCAATAAACAACAAGGAGGGAAAAACGTTGATCCAGCAAGAGGAAATATTAGAAGAGTTTGTAGCTTTTTATTCGAACCCATGGAAGAAAATAGTGGGTATTACACAAAGGAAGGTCTAAATAGGTTAACAGATTCAGAAGCCAAGTCTTTGATTCAGCCTATTTCAGCCTCAGAAATTAGGGACACACTACACAAGATGACAAAATCTAAATGTACAGGATTAGATGGAGATACTTCTAAATTTTACCTCACATTTGAAGCTATTCTGATACCTTTGATGGGGAATTTATTTAATCAGATACAGAAAATGAATAAGATGCAGATTCTTTTTTCAAAGCCTACATATCACTTATACCAAAGCAGGGTAAGGAAAAAATTAAAATGGAGAACTACAAGCCAGTTGCAATCTTAAACACAGATAATAAAATATACACAAAAACTCTAAACAATAGAATTCTACCATTACTAAATAAAATTATACACTATAATCAGATAGGCTTCATTCCCAAAAGAAATATACAGTCAGGAATACACAAAATTCAGTTTATTATTGAATATTTAACAGACTCCAATATGCCAGCAGGTTTTTTGGGGGGGCTTTAGATGCTGCAGAATCCTTTGATATGTTAGAATGGGAGTATCTTTATGGAGCCTTAAGAATCTTTGATCTCCCAAACAAATTTATTGAATGCATTAAAACTTTATGTAGCAAGCCTATGGCAAAAATAAAAGTCAACAAATTTTTTTCAGACCACATAAAACTATAGTGGAGTAAGGCAGGAATGCCCTTTAGCCTCGACATTATTCATCATTGCTTTGGAATTACTGCTTAATGAAATAAGAATAAATGACAAACACAAGGGGTGCAGATAGCTACTTTTGAAACAAAATTAAATGCATACATAGATGTTCTTTTACTGATGCTATAAGAGCCTACAAAGAATTAAAAATTGCAATAAACAGGTTTTCAAAAATTGCAGGCTATAAACTAAATGAAAATAACTCAGAATTGCTACTATTCAACATAGCTCAACCAAAAGAACTTAATAAAATTATATCAGCAAATGTACAGAAAAAATGATTTAAGTACTTAGGAATCAATATTAATAATAGGCCAGGAAAACTATATGATTTAAACCATAAAGAAGCATTTAACTCTTTAAAGGATAAATTCAATGGGTGGAGCAAAATGTCCCTTTCTTTATGTGGTAAGGTACAAATTATTAAAATGGTGGCAATTCCCTTCCTGTCATATAGGATGCAAACAATTCTAACTCCCATTCCTCCTAAATGGTTTAAGCAGATTAATGGTTTGTTTAGGAGATTAATTTGGAACAATAAACCTGCGAAGACTGCTTGGCATAAATTGTGCCTAAGTAAAGAAAAAGGAGGTCTGGCCTGTCCAGACAGTGAAGTTTACCATCTGGCTTATTTGGTAAAGCTAACAATTAAATGGGCTTTAATTAAGAGGGAGAAGGGGAAACGTAAATGTTAAGCAGATGGGGGGAGATGCAACATATTGCAGACATGAGGGAGGAGAGCACGACTGGAGAAAAACTGGGAGGCAAGGAGGTGGAGTAGGGGCCCCTTCAGGAGGGGGTCTGTACTCACTTGGATGGGGACCCTAGGTAAAGGGAACCACAGAGGGCCTCTGAGGCAGGGTACTATTACAAGGAGGAAGATGGTGGTGTGGGGAAGGGAAACCATCAGGGCCAGGATAAATGGTTCTGATAAGAGGGGTAAAGGGACACCTATTAGGGGTCTAAGTTAAGTGAGCAAAATAACAAGGGAGGCAGAAAGGGAGGGTGACAAGGGGGTCTCTAATAAGGTGGGAAAACCCCCATGGAATTAAGATCACAAATAAAGGGGGGGTGGGGGGTTGACAGCGCATAGTGGAGGTAACCATAAGGATGATGGCGGTGTTAAGGTTCTGTTATTGGGAGACCCGATGATTAGGGGTATCCATTGGGAGGGACAGTGGGGTGGATGTCATAGCCAAGTGAAGGTAGTGAGTATCTCTGGGCTGACGGTGCACAGAGCAAAGTTCATGGTGTACGAACTGGTTAGGGATTGCGGAGGGAAACCGGATTTCCTGGAGCATTTGGGAACTAATGATCTAGAGGGAAATAGCATTTCGGAAATCCAAGCAAGGTTCCGAGAACTTGCCAGAGTCCATTGGGATAATGGATGCAACATTTCCTTTTCGGAGATATTGCCAGTACCAGAGGCCTCAGTGGAGAAAAAAATGAAAATCACAGAGGTTAATGACTGGCTCAGGAAGTGGGGTGAAGAAAGTGGGTCGGGGGTGTTAGGGAACTGGAAAGGAGTTTGGGAGGTTAAGGGACTGTATGCCAAGGACAGGCTTCATCTTGCCCTGTTAGGGAAGAAAGTCCTTAAACAGGGGGTGGCTGACTACATTAAAGAAAAGTGGGGTTTAAACTTGTGGGGGGAGGAGGGATAAGGGAGAGGCTGACCAGAAGCCCTCTCCTCCAGATGAGGGGAGTAGCCTTCAAACCCAAGGGGGAGTGGGAAACAGACTAGGGGAGGAGGTTTCAGGAGGAGCAGAGGGTGGATGGAAGTATAAGGAACTTGGGTGGGGTTCGACAAAGGGGACCAGGGATAAGGGGTGGGGAGTGGTGTTAGTAAATGCCAGGAGCTTGGGAAACAAGTTGCCAGAGTTCCAGGCCATGCTGTTTGGGGGGGTGGATGTGGCAGCGGTCACGGAAACGTGGGCCAACAAAAACCATGACTGGGACCTAAACATGCAAGGGTACACTATGCTTAGGAAGGATAGAAAGGAGGGCAGAGAGGGTGAAGTGGCTATGTTCATTAGAGATGACATAGAAATTGCTAGGGTAGAAGAGGCAGAGGGAAACGTGGAGGCCTTATGGGTCACCTTACGGACCCCGGCAGGAGGTAAGGTCAAGCTGGATTTAGTATATAGGCACCCCCGGGATGGGTGATGTTCTGGAAGACGGTTTGCTACACAACATCATTGCCCAGTGTGGACCAAAAGGGGAGGGAGTGGTGTTGATGGGGGACCTTAATATGCCAGGTACAAACTGGGGAACCATGTCCTCTAAGGTGGCCAAGGAGCAGAGGCTGCTGGACGGCTTCCAAGATGTGTTCTTAACATAGCACGTGATGGAGCCCACAAGGGAGGGGCATGTCATGGATGTGGTTCTGGCAGATGGGGATCTGGTAAGGGACCTGGTTGTAGAGGATCCCCTTACTGGGAGCAACCACAATACTGTCTGGTTTCAAATAAGCATGGGGGGAGGGGTGAGAGATCTAGGACACTGGCAGTGGACTTCAGGGGGGAAGACTTTGTTGGCATGGCAAATATTCTCAAGGATCACTTGAAGGGGATTACAACGACAAATATGGAAAAGAGATGGGAGGTCATAAAATGGGGACTTCATGAGGCAGTCAAGACTTGCGCTAAGGTGAAGCATAAGGGAGCAAGGTCACATAAACAATGCTGGTGGTCCAGTAAGGTTCAGGTAGTGGTCAGAGAAAAGAAGGCTGCCTGCAAAAATATAAAACAACGAGAGGGGATAGGGAAAAGGGAATGTACCATCTTGCATCTAGAAAAGTCACCTGGATGGTGCGGGGGGCAAAGTCCAGTAAAGAGCAGCAGCTGGCACTGGGGATACAGGAAGGGGAAAATGGGTTATTTACATAGAAACATAGACTTTGATGGCAGATAAGGACCACTTGGCCCACCCAGTCTGCCCATTTCCCTACCTATAGGATAAGCTTCAGATTCTAGCTAACCAACAGCCTACTTCCTGCAACCCCCCAATATAATTGCCTTATGTCTGTTCCATGCATGTTTGAATTCCCCCACTGTTTAAGATCCCACAACCTCTCCAGGAAGGCGATTCCATGCATCCACCACTCTCTCCATGAAAAAAAATGTCCTCACATTACCCCTGAGCCGTCCCCTTTCTATCTTTAAATTGTGCCCCCTTGTTCTTACACATCTCTTTTTCTGAAAGATGCTACCCTCCTGGACTTTGTTGATTCCCTTGAGGTACTTAAAAGTTTCTATCATGTCCCCCCGTCCCTCCTTTCATCAAGGATATACATATTAAGCTCTCTCAGTCTCTCTTCATATGACTTCTGATGTAGACTCTACACCATTTTAGTTGCCCTCCTCTGGACTGCTTCCATTTTGTCTATGTCCTTGCGTAGATGAGGTCTCCAAAACTGCACGCAGTACTCCAGATGGGGTCTCACCAACTGTCTGTACAGAGGGATAACCACTTCCCTTTTTCTACTTGTGATGCCCCTCCCTATGCATCCCAGTATCCCCCTGGCTCTCCTTACCGACTTCTCATATTGCTTACCCACCTTCAGGTCATCTGATATGACTACCCCCAGGTCCCTTTCCATTATTGTTGTTGTTAGTACCTCCCCTGCTATTGTGTACTCTTCTCCTTGATTTTTATTTCCCAGGTGCATTACTTTGCACTGAGTCTAAGTTGCCATATGTCTGACCATTCCTCCAACCTTGTCAAGTCCCTTCTCATCCTTTCTACCCCCCTTGTGTATCAACTCTGTTACAGATCTTTGTGTCATCTGCAAAGAGGCATACCTTTCCTTCCAGACCCTCTGCAATGTCACCTATAAAGACGGTAAAGAGGACTGGACCCAGTACTGAGCCCTGAGGTACTCCACTAGTAACCCCCCCTCCTTTGGAATGTGTTCTGTTCACTATTAACTTCTGTGTCCTATTGTGCAGTCAGTTTGCTACCCAGGCTACCACCCTGGGACCCAGTCCCAGGCTGGCTAACTTGATTATTAATCTTTTGTGCGGGACTGTGTCAAATGCCTTGCTAAAGTCTAGGTAGGCCATATCCACAGCCGCTCCCTGGTCTATTACTTTGGTCACGCAGTCAAAGAAATCAATCACATTCATCTGACATGAACTTCCTGCTGTGAGTCCAAGCTGCTTTGGGTCCTGTGTCCCGCTGGCCTCTAGGTACTCAACAATTCTTTCTTTCAGAAGTGGTTCCATCATTTTCCCCACCACTGAGGTCAAACTAACAGGTCTGTAGTTTCCTGCTTCTGTCTTGCTCCCACTTTTGTGAAGGGGAATCACATCTGCCCTCCTCCAGTCCTCAGGTACCACCCCATCCTCTCATGATTTGTTAAAAAGTGTGGTCAGTGGTGTCACTAGGTCCTCCCTTAGTTCTTTTAGGATTCTAGGGTGAATCCATCAGGCCCCATTGCTTTGTCCACCTTGAGTTTTAGGAGTTCTTTCAGGTCTCTTTCTTCTGTAAATGGACTGGTGTCAACCCCACTACCCAGAGTGCTTCTATTGTTTGGTTTAGGTAACTACTCCTCTTCTTCTTTTGTGAATACTGAGCAAAAGTATTCATTCAGTATCTGCCTTTTCACTGTCTCCCTCTGCCCACCTCCCCTCTTCTTTATTAATCTTCACTATCCCTCCCTTAACCTTTCTATGCTCCCTAATGTACCTATAAAAGGTTTTATCCCCTTCTTAACTGAGTTGGCCATCTTTTCCTCGGTTTGGGCCTTTGCTTTTCTGACTGCCTTCCCCACTTCTTTCTGCTTTAATTAATACAGTTCCCTGTCATGCTCCTTCTGTGATTCCTTATACTTTTTGAATGCAGCCCTTTTCTCCTTAACCTTCCCTTACACCTCTTTTGAGAACCATAGTGTTTTTTTACTCCACTTTGTTTTCTTTGTTTCACACAAAGGCTTGCTGCCTTCATGATGGCAGTTTTGATTTTTCTCCATTGTTCTTCCACCCCTCCTTTCTGGACATTTGCTAATGTATTCCTCAGGTATTCACCCATTATGCCAAAGTCAGCCCTTCTAAAGTCCAGTATCCTTGTCTTTCTATTGCTTGTCTCCATGGTTGTGTTTATTGTGGAGCACAATGTGCAGTGGTCACTTGTTCCCAGATGTCTATTGACTTCTAAATTTGTGATCCTCTCTCCATTTGAGAGTACCAGGTCTAATATTGCTGAGGAGGCTTGAACTTTCCTGCTTCCTATCAGCACCTCCCCCCCTTGGCTAGTTTAAAAGCTTGCCAAGGAAGCATTTAAATCTGCCACCTAGGAGCTTGTTTCCCTTCCTGGACAGATGCAGATCATCATGCCAATATAGACCTTCATCTCTTCCAGTACATTGGGGAGTGGAGAAAAACTAAGGACCATCTCAGCAGGTTGAGATCAGAAGGAGGGTGGGTGGAAGAGGTGAGAGACCAGGCAGAGGTATTAAATGAGTACTTTGCCTCTGTGTTCACTAGGAAGGGGGATGGGATATCTACAAAGCAAGGCACAATGGGGATAGAAGTGGTAGTAAGTGGGATCAGGGAAGCAGCAGAAATGGAGCAAGAGGGAGGGAGAGGTACCACAGGGGTGTCACATCAGGATAAGGATAAAAAGGCCAGTAAGGTGGAGGGGACAGCTGTTGCTATCTCCACCAAAAGGGTGTGGTTATCCCTTTAGGACCTAAAGAAAGATAAATCTCCTGGGCCGGATGTCATTCATCTGAGAGTACTATGGGAATTGACGGACATACTGGCTGCAACCCTGGTGGAGCTCTTCAACAGGTTGCTTGAGACAGGGAGGGTAACTGGGGATTGGTGAGAGGCACATGTGGTGCCAATCTATAAAGGGGGGTCGAGGGAAGTACTAGGTAACCGTAGACCCATCAGTTTGACCTCGGTGGTGGGAAAATTAATGGAGAGTATACTAAAGGAACAATTGGGGGTGTACTTGGAGGAGGTGGGAGGTCTGATAGTCGGCAACATGGGTTTTTGCCAGGTAGATTGGTTTGACACAATCTTGTGGAGTTCTACGAATGAGTAACATCAGAACTGGACAGGGGAAAGCCTGTGGATGTATTATTCTTGGACTTCAGCAAGGCGTTCGACTCAGTCCCCCACAATGGTCTGGTGGAGAAACTGGCAGGGTTGGGAGTAGGCCCTTTGATGGTCAGATAGATTGAAAACTGGCTAGCTGGATGCACTCAGAGAGTAGTGGTCGGTGGGGAGCTCTTGAACCCTAGAGAGGTCAGTAGTGGGGTACCGCAGGGCTCGGTCCTGGGTCCAATCCTGTTTAATGCATACATTTCAGACATCAAGGAGGGTATAGGGTGTGAAATTAGTCTCTTTGCTGATGACTCCAAGATGGGAGCAGTAGTTGAGGGGGAAGAGGGGAGGCTGGCCTTGCAATGGGACCTGGACACCATGGAAAGGTGGGCTCACACATGGAAATTAAATTTCAATATCACCAAGTGCAAGGTGTTACATCTTGGGCAGGGAAACCCTAAACACAGGTACACCCTGGGAGGGGAGGCGCTGGAGGCCTCAATAGGGGAAAAAGACCTAGGAGTCATGGTGGATGCATGTATGAATAACTCCGTGCAGTGCAGGAGAGTGGCTAGCAAAGCAAACAGGATGTTGGGATGCATTGTAAGGGGGATCACCTCTAGGAGCAGGGAAGTGATTCTGCCACTGTGCAATGGATTGGTTAGACCACACCTTGAGTACTGTGTACAGTACTGGAGACCACACTTGAAGAAGGGCATACAGCTCCTGGAGAGGGTATAGAAGAGGGCAACTAAGATGATACAAGGACTAGGGGATCTGTGTATGAGGACAGACTTGAGGAGCTCTGCCTGTTTTCACTGGAGGAGAGGAGAGACAGGGGGGACATGATTGAGGTCTTCAAGGACCTCAAGGGAATAAATAGGGTAAACACGGAGAAGATCTTTAGACTAAAGCAGGGAGGTATCACCAGAGGGCATGGTTTGAAGTTGGTAGGTGGAAGGGTGAGGGGGGAAAGAGGAGGAGGTTTTTCACTGAGAGGGTGGTGGATCCTTGGAACATGCTGCCTGGCGAGCTGGTTCAGAGATCCACAGTGGAGGGCTTCAAGAGAGGGTGGGACAGACACAGAAAGTGGATGTATCAGATGATGGCTTGGCCTGGGGTGTGGGGATGGATGATAGGGGTTTCTGGAACACAAGGGAGAGGGAGGGCCTCGGTACCCAACTAGGGATCTGAGGTTCGATCAGACTCGATAGATCATAAGGCCTAATCTGCTGGCAATTAGTATGTTAATGGAAGAGGAAAACATTGAAAGTGAAATGATGAATGCAATGATAAAATACAATGATAAAAGAAATCCATAATGAAATAGTAGACATCAAACAAATATTTATAGAAAAAAATTGAACTAAATCTAAGGGCCTCTTAATCAAGTGTTGGTTAGTTATACTAACAGGATTAAATGGATGACACAAATATTACCATAAAGCAAAATCTGGCAAAATCCAAATTTTAAGATTAACAGAAAAACACTTAAAAATAAGGTTTGGGAAAGCAAAGGAATAAAAATTGGCATGATCTTTTTGAAGGAGGGGCCAAATTAAATTGGGATCAATTTAAAGTAAAATACCAACTTAATGACTACCATTTTTTTAAATATTTTAAACAACTTACCAACAGATACAGGAAAGATTATAGCTTCTGGGAAAGAGCACCCAACGACAGAGTTATAGAGGAAGAATTAACAAATATTCTGGAAAAATAACACCCCAAAAAATTATTTGCTTGGATAACTAGTTTGTTACAAAAACCTTACTTATCCTCTATAAAAAGGTCTTTCTGAAATGGGAAAAATAACTCAATTATCAGTGTACTGAACAACAATGGCAGCTGGCTTGTAGTTCAACAGTAAAATACAAACTCAGTAGGGATAAAGCCATACAGTATAAAAACTCAATAGATCTTATTATTCACCACAACAGTTACACAAGATGAACCCAGAATTACTAGATACATGCTGACACTGTGGGGCCAGTAAGCCTGATATGTTGTACTTATTTTGGGATTGTAAATTAAGCTAGCTCTTCTTGGTAGACCCAATCCTTTAAAATTCTGGAAAGTCCGGGGGTCATCATCCCACATTGTGAAGACCCTAAATTTGTGATATTATAAATGTTTAGTGAAAATACAATCAAATTAGAGTGCAGATTAGTATTGAGAGCGAACATAATGACAGTCAAGAGACTGCTCCTAAAATATTGGATATGTGATTTGACCCACAGTCCATTTCCAAAAATGGAATGAAAACGAACTTTCTTAAGCAATTTATACAATTATGATCACTTTAAGGATTTCAAAAAGATATGGAAATTATACAATAAAGAATTGGAGGATTGGGTTCCGCAAGATTTTTTGGATTATAAATCTCTGTGTGGGATAATTATTTAGCCCTCCATTTCTTCAGTGACACAAATTGTATCTATGATTTGTCAATAATATGTGCTTTAAGAAATATGTTATTTGTCCCTGATTTTACCTGTTTTGTACATATGCAAACCATTTATGAAAATAATAAAAAATTATTATTTGCAAAAAAGCCAGTTGGCTTGGTGGTGTCACACACACACACACACACACACACACACACACACACACACACTTTCACATGGGTGGGTAACTGTCACTTAAGAAAGAGCTCACACCCCCACAGCCCATAGCACATACATTGGGGAGCTGGGCACCCAGCTGTCTCTCACTCTCTCTCCCTGACCTTTGTAGCCTATGAAAAGGAGCTGACTCTCTGAGTGAGTGTTTCAGAGAAGGGAGAGCTCTGCACCTATAGCTAGCCTATCTGTGTGAGGGAAGGATAAACATAGTGGAAGTCCTTTCAGGTTAGCTGGCAGGTAAATATAGACTCTAGGAGAGACTAAATGTTGAAATTCTTCTAATAATCATCTGTTGGTGTAACTGAAATTATTTTCCTTTCCCTGTAAACATGTAAATATTTTGTCCTGTTGCATCTGTCCTGTGCAGCTGCTAATACATACAGTGTCTAGTAATAAAGAAGTATTTCTTATAGAACCAGTAAATGTGCCTCATTATTAAAAATGTAGTTTTAATATTTCTGCTGACAAACAAAGAAGTCTCTGTTAACAGTTTGCCATCCAATGTGCACTCTACTAAGTATTTTATTTATTTATTTATTGAGATCTAGGAGTATACCTTTGAGCTGGAAGCTTGTTTAGAAAGGTTTCATGTCAGTAGAAAATAATAAATTACAGACAATTCAAACAGAAACATATGACAGTACTTGAATTTCCAAAAGTGGGACCCTGCAAAAATACAAGTGCAGTGAAACTCTTCAACAGTTAATAATACAGGTGAGTATTGGGTTGCATGCAGTGTGAGACTAGAGCTGCAGTACTTAAACTACTAAGCAGAATAACATTTCATTGTCAAAGTATAGGGAGGGGCAGGGAGGGAGGAGAGAGATGTATGGATGGAAATAAGTGCATTAAGGAGCAAAAAGGGGGATATGATAGGGATCACCAGGAAGGGGGGGAGGTAGGAGGGGATATGGAGAAGAGGGTGAGAGGAGGGTAAGGAAAAAGGAAACAGGGTAAGCTGTCACAGCTGCTCAGGTTGGCCAACAATCACAGCTGCTCCAATTGGTGAGGTGATGGTGAAGTTTTCTTTTAAATGACCCCAGCTTGGGCTGATTGTTTACATCCAGGGGGGTTCAGTAAGCCAAAAAGAAGCACAGTACATGAATGTCCTTTGCACCTTTGAGGTGGGAAAGAAGGGGACAATAAGAGATTATCTGGTACTGCTTCTTGTGAAGGGGGGTTGGGGGCTATAATGAGGAGCTTCTGGATGGGTTGGGGGGGGAGCCCTAGACAGATTTTTCCCTGAGTAGACATACTTGATATTGTATTCTGCCTTGAAGATTTAACCAATTTGTTTGCACATATTGGTCAGAGGTGTGGGTTAGGTGGTTAGCACCTAGGAGCAGTCAGCAGGATTTATTTAGGGCAACAGAAACCCTTTTGAGGGTGGAGTCTAAGGCAGCACATAAATCCCTAAACCATAATCAATGATGGACAGAATGGAGCTTTTTATGGTGAGAGACAGGGCATCTTGGGACAGGCAGCATCAGTTCCTGTATAGTAGGCCAATTCTAGGGTTAAATACATTTACAATTTGTTCTCTGTGCTGAGCAAATGAAAGTAGGCTGTCCAGGGTGGCACCAAGATAATTGAAGGTTTGATCTTGTTCTATTGGGGGTAAGAAAGTTATTGCGGATTGTCAGTTGAAAGTCTTTATACTTGTTGTGGGGGTTCACAAATAACATTGATTTAATTTTTTTATAGTTCATAAGGAGCTTATATTTGGTGAACCAAGCTTCCACTGCAGTGAAATCACTTTGTAGATGGGACTCAAGTTGGTGTGGGTCAGAGTTTTAGAAAAGATGACAACATCATCTGCGTAGAGAAGGATGCATTCTTTGCATACAGAGGGAAGTTTGTCAATAAAAAGACTGAACAAGAGTCGGCCAAGAATTGACCCCTGGGGAACACTCCATGAGTACCTCCCGACTATTGGAGAGGGTACCATCAATTTGTATTCATTGTGATCTATTGCTGGAACCATCCTACCACTTCAGTGGAGAGGCCAGTAAACAGGAGTTCGACGAGGAGTGTTTTATGGCTGACAGTGTCAAATGCCTTGGTGAGGTTGATATAAATTGCCCTGGCAACTTGACAACTGTCTAAAGCCTCATGTAGGAATCCTGAGTACTCCAGCAGGCCAGTGGAGGTACTGTGCCCCTTGCGAAAACCGTGTTGTTGTGCGGTAGGCACTGGATTCCATACTTATCCAAATAGTTGACCAGCTGGTCAGCAACTATCCTTTCTAATGTCTTGGGGGGGCAGTATAGATATTGGCTGGTAATTCACGTGTACAGCTCTGTCACCACCTTTGTGGACTGGGGTGACCACTGTGGCCTTCCAAATCAGGGGGAATTGTCCCAGCTGAAGAGATAGGTTCAGAAAGTGTGTTAGTGGAAGAAGCACTTCTTCAAGGGTAAGGGCCAGTAACTTAAGGTCCATTGAGTCATATTTTCCCCAAATCTTCTGCCATCACCCCAGGAATAAGTGAGGCAGTCTTTGAAACATTGAGATTTCGCAACTCTGATCTTGCCGGTGCAGATGTTTCTGGCAGATCTATACTTCTTCATATCTGTCTTTGTGCCAGTGGCCTTAGTTCTGTGCCAAAGTTAGTCTCTGGTTATCATGAGTTGTAGAAGAGCTGGGGTGACCCATGAGTTATGGATTCCCTTAATTTTACACTGTTTAATTGGAGCATAGATGTTACAGACATCATTATACTTAGGTATAAAATAATCTAATGCCTGGTCTAGGTCTACTGTGGAGTATAGTGTGGACCAGTCTAAGTGCATTAGGTAAGCTTTGAGCGAGTTCAGCTGTCCACATTTGAGGGTACGACTTGAAATGATTTTGGGGAGGCTTAGTGGCCTTGTTGGCCTAGTGGCAAGTGATTGGGGAGTGATTGCTAAGCGAGTCTGCGAGTATTGCAGTGTTGGAGATCCTGTCTGGTCAGTTCATGATGATCCAGTCTAGTAGAGAACTGGAGTCAGTTCGGTAGTTAAACCTGGTAGGTGAATCAACCATTTGTGAGAGGTTAATACAAGACACAGCATCCTTATATTGGGTGGCCTCAGGGGATAACCAGTTTATATTAAAGTTCCCTAGGACTACCACTTCCCAGTGTGGCTTAAGGCCTTTAATGAACTCTATGATTCTGTAGAAACCTGTTGATTGATCTCTAGGAGGAATGTAAACCGAGGCTATAGTTAATGATTTGTTTTGAGAACCTAATAACAACAGGTAACCTGCTTGAAACATTTTTTTTACACAATGTGCAAAGAGAATCTAGGCTACATAGTAAGGTTCATATTAAGGATGTATGCAAGCAATGATACCCAATAGGCTTGACAGTATTGGGCAATACTGGACCAACCAGGGGTATAATGAGGGCCGACACTGCAGGCATGGAGCCTTATAGCCCCTGGAAGGTCCGGTATAACCCATACCATTCACTCTGGAGGGTATTATTGTGCTTAGAAAATAGGTTATAAGTGACATTTAAAAAAAAAGTTAAGTAAAAATGAATTTTAGGTTAGTTTACTTGTTTTTTTCTTAAAGTAGTCCCTCTACTGGGATGCTTACCAGTAGAGTGTACTGTTATGTTTCTGACTCTTTTTGCTCTCAATGTACTGCTAAATCCCTATCCCTGCTGTTTGTAAGGAAGATTGGATAAAGAAGGGTACTGGGGAAAGGCGCAGTGTGCATGGTCGCCATGAAGTGTGTTCAGTCCAAGTGCTAGCGGTAGCACAGTAAGAGAAACAGTTCTTTCTTTGTTTCATGTACCACAGACGGAGCTGCACTAGTGGCTTGCTGCACTACAGAGAGAGTGGGCAGGTGGCCAGTAATGGAACAGGTGGGCTTTTAGGTAGGTGGGGAAGAATATCATGTGTATTGAAGCATTTTAAATAATAAGCAGTTTGTGGTTTAGTTCATATTTATTAAACCTGTCTGCAGGGGGGGAAAAGGGGAGATTGGCAACCAGCTCAAGATTTGCTCAGTAAGCAAGGAAAAAACACATGGCTGTAATTGTTTTTTTCAATTTCATATTGGGCACAGGGAGTTCTGTTGTGCTGTGGCACATTGGGCTGGCACCTTTTATTTTCATGTCATTTGGTAATGTACCAGCATGGGTATCAGCCAGTCAGAGACCAGGAAATCTTAAGCCCATTTTCTAAAGGAGCATAAAAGGCATTAGCCCATGATTGCTCCCTTTCTAATTGAAATTCCTTAATGGCCATCCATTTAAGATGTTCTTCTCCAGTTTGCTTTTTAATTCCAATTTTGATTTACTTAAATTAATATCATGGGTAGCAGGGGTGTAGCCAAGCATTTCAGATTTGTACACCAACCAGCTGCACTGCTACCCCCTCCTCCACTGTTGTTCATGCCTGCCCCCCAATAAACAGAGTCCAAGGTTCCTGGCTCCAGTCAGATGATTTCCACACTAGACCTGCTGTCTGTCTGCACTGCTAATGTGGTGCTCACTGTCCACCGGTAAACGCCACTGTCCAACACTATGGCAGAAATTTTCTTCTCTCTCCCCCGCAGGTAGGCAGATTCACTCTGCTTGCCATTTCACATGGAGTTTTCATTCTTTTAGCTGGCTCTGTTCGTCCGTCTGCTGCTCCTCAGTTCTTCTACTGCTTCTCTCGCTCCCAGCACAACTGAACTAACAGTATGGCTTCTAACGCTTCTGGGGCTTTTAAACTCACCACCCCAAACTTGCCACACACCCTACCAGATCCACAGCCAGTCACTATGCAGGCGGACCATGCGGAGCTAATTGAGACCTTCAGTTTCAAAGTCCGCGGTCCACTCTGCCATCCCACGAAACAAAGCTGAAAGAGAAATGAAAAAGCCTGCGAAGCCAAACAAAGGAATTTAAATGTGATGGACTAGAGAGGGCAGAGCAATGCTGGCCACCTTGTTTGCTACCCCCTGCTATTAGACTTGGTACGCCATAGCTTACTTGGAGTATCAGTAGCTACACCCTTGATGGGTAGGACATCAATGGATTAATGGTTCTTTGTGTGAAAAAGAACTTTCTTTTTGCTGTGTTAAATTTTTTACCAACTATCTGTTATGCTGTTACCAATTACACTACGTTGGACGCATTCAAGTGTAACCTGCATCAGCACCTTGTCACAATGGCCTCCTGTGAATGTTGTTCCTAACTAAACTTACTCTCCTTCCCTCTAATTTCCCCCCTCTAAGTCCCTCCCACCTTTACCCCCACTATCTCCTAGCTCCTCCTTTTTTATTTCCCACTATTATCTACCTTGTCTTCCCATAGCTTCCTTTAAATGTATCTACCATCTCTCCTCGCAGTTTCTAATTTATTCTAGTGAACCATATTACAACTGTGTTTTTTATTGTATATATGTTCTTGAATAATATACACAAATTACTGTAACTTCACATACATACTGTGAATCATTGTACATATTACAGTAATTCCATATGAAAGCTTTAATGTACCTGACAAAGCCTATGGCTGCTTGAAACTATTGTACTTGTTATTGTCCTCACTATATTCTGTATTATTTCTCCAACGTGGAACCTTTGTAAAGTGGCCTTGGTTCAAAGGTGTCTTCTGAAATAATAAATAAATAAAATAAATAAATAAATCTGTAAGGGATGCCCTCTAGTGCCTCTGTGGTTTGGCTTGAACTGCAGTTTCGTCTTGCAGAAGAGGTAAAGGTCACTGATGACATCATATGTCCTCAAAAAGTCTCACAAATGACATTGTTCAAGTGACATTAGATTTAAACTTGATAGTCTTTCTTGATAAGTCTGGTCTTTTAAATCAAGTATTAATTTTGCTGCCTTCCTTCAGATTTTTTCTACTTGGTAGACAAGTATATTTTTGAGAAAAACTCAGTACTACAGTTTGTTTCACTGTTGAGTGGCTTGCGCTATATAGTTATTTGGACTTTCTTCTCCCCCTTCCAAAACTGTCTAAAAGCTGTGTGCCCTGATCCTGCTCTGCTATGATAATCATGAATAATCCATATATTTATGTGACTAGACCATGGATTATTCATAAAAATGTGTGGATTATTCAGGAGTATAAAAATACAGGTGAGCTGACTGAAGCATATTGAAGAAGGCAATTATTTTTACTGTGCCCTGGGCTGAGGTGTTGCATTGATCCATCTCCTGCCTGCCCCCCCCACACACACACACACTTTTCATTATACTCCACCACTACTGGGGTCACTGAGTTGTCAGGGATGCCGTCTCTCAGACAAGATAGTAAACACAGCTTTTGTCTGCCTGTTCCAGGATTGCTAAAGAGTCCATAGTTGGTTGGTGGGATTTATTTGTTGAGTGTCCTTCTGCACCTCAGAGCACTTTGCAATACTTCTGCCATAAAAAACACACAGAAAATTATGCATACAGAGTACCATGTCTTATGACATTTTTTTTACACATCTGAGGTGTGTGATGACTTATAAACATTGAGAGCAAAGTTCAAGAGGTTAATTTGGTCATCACACACCTAGGGCATGTAGAAAACGTCATGCAATACTTCTGGCATAACAAACACATGGAGAATAATGCATACAATACTGTGTATTATGAAGTTCTTTTTACACATCTGTGGTGTGTGACGACCTATAAACATTGAGAGCAAAGTTCAAGAGGTTAATGTGATCATCACACACTGAGGGTATATAGAAAACTTTATAAGCGGAGTAAATATTTAATTTTTTTATAATAACTGGTGCAGGGACATAAGCACAAAAACTCAAATTTCCCATTGTTGTACTGTAAACAGAGAAAGTGAAGCGCAAATGCTCAAAACGCCTTAATAACTGAGTATGACACCATACTCCATTATTATAGTGTTTGATAGGGTCACCAATTAATATAAAATAGTACAACACATACCATAAGCATATATCACTAATAAATAGATGCATACTATAACCACCTCAGCTGGAACTTACAAATAACCATAACCCTCTCACCACAAAGAAAAGGCATAATGATAAGCAGGAAAACTAGATAATATTGTGTTTAGTCTTAAATAGAACAACCACTATTATCTTCCAGCCATTTCAAAAAAATATATTTTTAGGATATTTTATAGTGCTTGAAGTTATATTTCAAAAACTATAACTTTTGAACAGTTAGGCTTAGAAATATACGTTTTTTGTTTGTTCATTAATGAAAGCTTGGAGTCCGACCAACATAAATAGATCCCAACAATACAGCTCACATATGTTAAGACATGTCTATAGATGACAATATAATATTTTGCTAAGTACAACAGGATTGAAAAAATGTTTTGAACCATATTTTATACTGATATAGATATAGACATAGACACAGACATACTGTAGGCATAGATTTACAGATACAGATATAGATATATGGAACATGCAGCAATATCAAGTATCATTCTTTCAACTTAGCTGACTTCAAGCTTTCATTAAAAAATTAAGTTTCTAGCCCTAATGATTCCAAAGTCATCCCATTATAAAGAAATTATCTCTGGAGAAACTTAACTTTGGAACCATTGAGGCCGTACATGTAATTTGATTTTAAAGGGAAGTGGGCACTACTAAAAAAGAAACTGACACCCAAGTGTGGAGCAAGTCCCTATTTGCAGTTTAAGTGCAAAAACATTTTATAGTGCATAGTGGAATGCTGTTATGTATGGAATTCCATGCCTGGAATATGCTTGTTCTCCTGCAGTAGTGACATCATTATGTTGTTCTGCTGTACTAGTGAGGTCACTACTGCAGCAGAACAGCTTGGAATGCTGCCATATAGTTGCTTTCCTCTATCCAATTCTGTGGTAGAACAGCAATCTAGAACCTCTAGAGACTTCACAAGTCAGTTTCATTGTGAAAGAGAAAAAAAACACAATGCACACATTTCACATAATACTATACACTATAAAAAATACAGGATGAGCAACTTTATGCATAACCAGTGTGTTCTGTCACCTCGGGGCTCTGATACCCATGGACCTCACGAGCTTTGCTCTCGAGGTCAGAGGGAATCAGAACCCCTCTGTGGCAGAACACACTGGTTGTGCATAGTTGCCCATCCAGTATTCTCTGATTTCTACTTACTGCTTACTGCAGTGCAATAGACTGTATCAGACTAATTCTGCTGACTCACAAGCTGACATTTGCTGTAACCAGAAATCCCAGAATCCTCTGCAACTGATGTCTGAGCTGGGATGCAGCAGTATGAGACTCAATAGTCTGCGGTGCATGTTAGAGTTTTTTATAAGTTCTGGAGCCAGATATTCGAAATATTGCCCCAGCACAAAACCCAGTTTACCCGTGCAAAACAGGTTTTGCACCAATGTCTCATATTCAAAAGCCTATTTTGAACTGGTGCACTGATGTTGTGATGGGACAAAAAATGGAGGGGTGCACAAGGCAAAACTATGCAAATTGTGGGGTGCGGACCTGATTATCGGTGCAGTCCAGTATTCAGTGTATTTGCTCTGTGCAATGGTATTTTGCCTGGTCCCCTTGACTGGAGAAAATACCACTGATTGAAACACAGTCTTAATCCGGCGCAACCCAGTGGCCACTGGAAGTAGTGCGTTGGTGACCCCCAACAAATTAGGCCCAAATGTCAAGTGGCACCCATCCATCCCAGACCAGGCAGAGTTATGTGACATCCTTGGTGTCCAGTAGTCCCTACCCAACCCGACACCCATTCCCGTAATGTTACAATAATTCCTTAGTTTTCTGTGGTTCCTCCCCCTACCCGATGTCCATCCCCATACATATGACAGCCCCCACCCCAGTGTGTCACTGCCCCCCAACACAGCCACAGCTGGCCTGCCACAGCTGTGCCACTCCAGTGTCACATAGCCTCCCCAATAACAAAGCCCATGACCCATTTCCAAGACACAGTTGTGCCCATAGCCCTAGTCAACACCCCCCATCGGTGGTAGTGGTCCCCCCACCCACCTGGGGCACCAATGACCCACCCCCTGGTCCCCTTACCACAAAGTCAGTGCCACACTGAAATGATGGTGGGTGACACAGCCCCATCACACACCTCCTTAGCCACCCAGTGTCTGACAGTAGCAGGGAGTGCACTGCTTATTTCTAGGGTGAGCACCCTATAAAGAAGCAGCATATTCCCTTCTACTGTCAGATGGCGAGTGGCTGAGGAGGTGTGTGATGAGGCTGTGTCATCCACAGTCATTTCAGCATGGTACCGACTGTATGGTAAGGGGGACTGGGTGTGGGTCGTCGGTGCCATAGGTGGGTGACAGGACCACTACCACCAATGGTGGGGTTGGCTGGGGCTGTGGGTTCCACTATGTCTTGGAAACAGGGCTTGGGCTTTGTTGTTGGGGGGCTATATGACACCAGAGTGGCACGGCTGTAGCAGGCCAGCCGTGGTTGTGTGTGGGGCTGTGACACACCAAGTGGGGGCCACATGTACAGGGACAGGGTTTGGGTGGGGGAGGGACCATTGGACACCAGTGAATTATTATAACGTTATGGGAATGGGTGCCGGGTGGAGGGAGAGGTCACAGAACACTAAGAAATTATTGTTATATTATGGGAACGGGTGTCAGGTGGGGGAGACCACTGGACACCAGGGAATTTTTACTTTGTTATGGTGAACTGGGATTGGAGGGAGGGGGAACTGCTAGCATCAGGGACAGGTCATAGGACAGGCAATTTTCAGTGCTACAGGGCCTCCAACCCCATGCCAATGATCCATATTGGGCATGCAAATGGCCCCTTAGCACCTTGCATGCCCAATGGGCTCATTTGCATGGGGACTATTCAATATTGCAAATATTGTCCTGGTGCTAGCCATTGCAGGGGTCCTATTTCAGGGGCGCTATCAGGCAGGGCTATGTGGCTTAGTGCTGGGCAAGAATGGAGATATATTCAGATGACTAGTGCCTTGCACTAGTCCTCTGAATATAGCATTTTTGCACACCGGTGCTATTGCAAGACAGAGTGGAAATGTTTGTGCTCCACTGTGCGCTTTTTTTGAATATCTGGCCTCTGATCTTTTGTTTACTGGTCCTGCTGTCCTCATATGGATAAGTACAGTCACAGAGGACTGCACTTAGCACTGGGAGAACAGTGGGACTGGCAAACATCTGATCTGTGCTTACAAAAGCTCTAAAATGCACTGCAGGCTACTGAATCTCACATTGCAGCAGTCCTGCTCTGACATCAGCTGCAGGGGATTCCATGATTTCTGGTTACAGTAAATGTTTGCTTGGGAGACAGCAGAATCACCATGCTACAATCTGCTATACTGCACTAAACAGCAAGAAAAAAATATTTTTTTGCACAGAAAGGGCAAATTGGGACCAGTCCACAGTTAGGTCCACTGCTGTCAGTGGTGACTGTTCCCCTTTAAAGATCAAATGCAAAGCTTTAAACAGGTAGGGGAAAATGGGAAGACTGCGTGGGTCAAGCAGTCCTTCTTTGTCATCAAATTCTGTTTCTATGTTTAAAAATGTACCATTTGACACCTAGGCCTCATTTGTTAGAAATAAAATTCAGAAACCACAATAATTCATGTTTAAAACGCTATTTTGTTTGCCTCTCTTATTTTACGGTTTACAAAAAAATCCCTCAGACTTTTACAAACCAGCCAGCGGAATCTTTGGTGCATGCTAATGTCATTCAAGCAACGATGACATCATTTTCCTCCAGGTCCCATCAGCTTTGTACACACAGTACATCTATCAATAATCAGTCTTTGCTACCAATCTTCTGATGTGGGCTTTTAATAATGTACTCAGTAGAACAAAATGTTAAATATCTGGCAAGTTTCCTGGGTTGATCGTCAATCTTTTGAGCACAGTATCCCCTCCGAAAAACCCTCATACTCTTAAAATATAAATATTGGTTTCCCATGTTCCTGTTGCAGTCCTAAATGCAGCCACCACACCTCCCTCCTTATTAATTCTTTTCAGAGTCACTCCTTTTGCTGAGGGTTCCAAAGCACTCACAAAAAGTGTACTACTACTACCCCAGTACCTCTCCCTAAATGTATAATCCCACAAAATGTACACCTCCATCCGGCCTCCCTTGTAATTATTCCAAAACATGCCCACATACCGTACCTCTACTAGCTTTCTAACCTTGCACCACTCCAATAACCTATACCTCTTCTTCTGCACACCTCCTGAAATGTAGAATTATCACTATATCCCTTTTAAAATGTGTACCTCTGCACCTCTCAAAAAATGTTGTATACCTCCCTAAATCTGCTCCCTCTTCCTTGATATCTGTATTCCTGCCCTGCATCCATCTGAATAGTTGCACACTCGCCCCTCACATCTCTCCCACTACTTGTACATACACACCCTACACCAACAACATTTGTATCCTATCCACACTCACCCTAGTTTTGTGCCCATCTGTGTATGCCCCAGATTTATACCATACATCATTTTCCAACCATTTATATGAACTACCCCATGACTCCAGAAGCTAATACCTCCCCTGCACAGCTCTCACAAGCCTGCAGCCTTTCACACATTTATCTATGCCACCCACCACAAAATCTATACCTCCTAATGTACACTCTTCACTACATTTGTGCACATGCACCTGGAATCTTCTGCAGTTCTACCCCTACCCCACACTCTGCAAACTATTTACCCTTGCCCTCCACTCTCCCCAATATTTCTATCACTTCCCCTGTTTCCCTTCCAAAATTAATTCTATAATCCACACACTTTCCCAAATGTTTTACCCCATTCCCTGCACTAATAGCAAAATTTGCAAGATTGTCAAAACTCTGCATCCCTTCTCTTATAACCCTCACACAGTGTACACAACTACCACTATAACCTTTCACAAATCAGTACCCTTTGCCTTACAATGCTCCAAAAATGTGTACTGTACCTTTCGTACACTGCTCCCCAAGTCTGCACCACAGCTCTTTGTACAGTTTAAGAGGTGTAACAGATGGTAGGCTAACAAAGTTTGGGAGGGATGCCTATTTCAGCAGGGATGCAAGTACAGATTTTGGGTGGGGTGCAAGAACAAATTTTGAGATGGGAGCAAGATGCAAGTATTAAATTCATTAAGGGATACAGGGGTGCTAGAAGGGGTGCAAGTACAAATGTTGGGAGGGGTTTCGGTAGGGGGTGCATGTGCAAATTCTGGGAGGTGTGCTACAAATGTTGGGAGGGGTGCAGGGATGCAGGTAAAACTTTTGGGAGCGGGCAGGGGCACATGTACAAATTTTGGGAGGGGTGCAGGGATGCAATTACAAATTTTGGGAGGGGTGCAGTGGTAGAAGTACAAATTTTGAAAGGTATGAAGGGGTGTAAGTACAAATTTTGGGAGGGGTGCCAAGGTACAAGAACAAATTCTGAAGGGATGCAGGTGTACATGTGCAAATTTTGGGAGGGGTGCAGTGGTGCAAGTACAAAGTCTGGGAGGGGTGCATGGTACAGTTACAAATTTTGGAAGGTGTGCCAGGGTACAAGTACAAATTTTGGGTGAAGTATAAGTACAAATTATAGGAAGTGTGCGGGGGTAACAGTCCAAATTTTGGAAGGGATGCAGGGGTGCAAATACAAATTCTGGGAGGTGTGCAGGGATACATGTGTAAATTCTGGGAGGGCTGCAGGGGGGCAAGTGGAACTTTTGGGAGGGGTATGGGTACAAGTACACATTTTGGGAGGGGTACAGGGGCAGTACAAGTTTTGAGAGGGGTGAAAGAGGGCAAATTAAAATTTTGGGGGGTGCAAGTATAAATTTTGGGAGGGGTGTAGGAGTACAAGTACAAAGTTTAGAAGAGGTACAGGGATGTAAGTACAAATTTTTGAAGGGGTACAGGGGTGCACATTCAAATGTTGGGAAGTGTGCTACAAATTTTGGGCAGTGTGCGGGATTAGAAACACAGAAACAGAATTTGACAGCAGATAAGGACTGCTTGACCCACCCAGTCTGCCCATTCCTCCCTCCCTACACTATTGCCTCACATCATTCCCAATCTTCAACTCTCTTTCCTTCCCTCCCTTCTTCCCTCCCTCCCTTCCTTTTTAATATGATTCCCTTGTGCTTATCCCATGCATTCTTGAACCCCACTACTTTTTCCACCCTTATCTCCTCTGCTGGAAGGCTGTTCCAGGAAACCACCACTTTTTCTGTGAAGACGTATTTCCTCACGTCTCTTGAATCTACCCCCCTCCAGCTTCATAGCATGTCCCTTTGTTCTTGAGCACCTTTTTTTCTGAAAAATACCAGCCCTCCTGTACCTTATTTTCCCTGTGAGGTATTCAAAGGTCTCTATCATATCCCCCCTCTCCCTCGTCTCTTCCAGGGTGTATATATTGAGGTCCTTTGGTCTCTCCTCATAGGGCTTTTGATGCAGACCCTGCACCATTTTAGCTGCCCTCCTCTGGACCACCTCCAGTCTGTCTATGTCTTTCCGGATATGTAATCTCCAGAACCGAACACAATACTCTAGGTAGGGTCTTACCAGCAATCTATAAAGGGGCAAATACCACCTCCTTCTTTCTGCTGGTAATACCCCTCTCCATGCATTTCAGCATCCCACTTGTATTTCCTACTGCCTTGTCACACTGCCTGGTCACCTTTAGGTCATCTGATATGGTTACCCCTAGGTCTCTTGCCTGCTCGGTGGTCATCAATACCACTCCGCCCCGGGTTTCTGTGCCCTATGTGTATTATCTTGCATTTTTTCACATTGAAACCCAGCCACCATACCCTTGACCACTCCTCTAGATTTCTTGGGTCTCTACTCATCCTTTCCATGCTACCTGGAAAGTCCACCCTATTGCAGATTTTGGTGTCATCCACAAAGAGGCAGATCTTCCTTTTCAGCTCCTCTGCAATGTCACTAATAAAGTTATTAAAGTTGACTGGTCCCAGCACTGATCCCTGAGTCACCCTGCTGGTCACCCTCCTTTCCTTGTAGTGAACACCATTTACCATGACCCTCTGTCACCTATCCCCTAACCAACTTCTTACCCAGTTTACCACCATTGGACCCACTCCTAAACTACCCAACTTGCTTACTAATCTCCTATGTGGAATGTTGTTGAACGCCTTACTTAAATCTAGGTAGGCCACATCTACTGCTCTACCCTGATCTAGTTCCTTGGTCATGAAGTCAAAGAAATCTATCAGGTTCACTTGACATGACCCTCCCACCCCCATGAAATCATGCTGCATTGGGTCTTGTAACCAACTGGATTCAAGATATTTTACACTCCTTTCCTTCAGCAGTGATTACATTAACTTTCCCACCACCCAGGTTTCCAAGTATAAATTTTGTTAAGGGTGCAGGGGCGAAAATATAGATTTTTGAAGGGGTGCAGGGATACAAGTTCAAATTTTGGGAGAGGTGCAGGGTGCAATTACAAATTTTGGAGGTGTGTATTTGCAAATTTGGAGAGGGGTACAAATGGTATACATTTGGAATTAGTACATGGGTAGGTGCACATATATTTGGCAGTGTGAGCTAAAGTAATAATCTTAAGAGGGGTGTAGAAGATGGGGTTCATATTTGGATGGGTGCAGGAATAAAAGTGCAAATTTTGAAAGAGGAGGGATAAATGTAAAAATATTATGAGAGTATAATAAAAGAGGTGCACATTTTGGGAAAGATGAATAAAGGATTAATATTTGCAGAGAACAGGGCAGAATTACAAATTAGGAAGAGGTCTAGGACATATGTAAATATTCTGGGTGGTTTACAAGGGCAGCAGTACATATTCTAGGAGGAGGAGGAGAACCCATTACAGGGAAAATGCATAAATACTGAGAGTGTGGTAGAACCTCAGCAAGTGGGGTGAATCAAAACAGAAATGCATTTAGGTTAGTCAGGAAAATGGAAAAAAAAATGCATGATCTGATGATATCCCCTAAGTTTTACTGATTAGTCTGTGAACATTACCAGATATTTCATAAGTTATAGTATATTTAATACTGTTTGACGTAACCACTCATTTTTGACATTTCATAATCTGAGGCACTGTGTGTATACTAAGCTGCCAGGACCTTGAGGAAAATGATGTCATTCTTTTTCTACATATATTTTGTAGGCTTTTTACCCCATTTTACTCCAACCCCCATCTCTTGCACACGCATGTGGAGGCACATGCACGCCGTGTGTCGAGACACCCTCTCTTCGTGCCACCCCCTCCATCTGTGTGGACAGTGGACCTCCACCCAGTGGTAGTGGGACTATGGGAAGGGGGTGGCCACCTCCCCCAGGAGAGGAGAGCTGTCATGAGACTGCTCAATCCTGCTTCTACCCTCCATCAGATCCTGGATGTCCCGCGGTCATTCCCGAACCCGGGTCACTGGTGTAGCATGAGGTAAGGTGCCCAACACCTCAGCCTCTGTACTACTGGGCCGGCAAATTATGTCATTCTTAAATGACATCACCGCCCACCCAAAAATCTGCCAGCTGGTCGAGAAAGTCTGAGGGCCTTTCAGTGAAGTCATCAAGTAAGAGAAGCAATAAAATGGTATTTATGCATGTGAAATTGCAATTCCTGAAGTTTGTTTGTAATACATAATAGCCGGTTATCCCCATATTAGCAAAAAGGGTAATTTTTAAATATATTTGCATTTGATCTTTAAATAAAAGGCTGGAGTCAGAGCATTAAGAATCAGTCATATGGATACAGTTTTTATGTGCCTATACTATTCTATATTCATCAATAATTCAACACTAGCTGAAACCACTTTTTCGAGTACATTATCAATACACGAGTTTTAGTTGCAACAGAGCCAAAATACAGAAAACACACAGTATCAATACTATTTTTTTTTTTTTGCATTGCTAGACTGCATCAATACTTTTAATTTTATAGCAATACATAAAATTACATGATGGAGTTAAAAATGTATATAATATTTTTATTACTTTTTCTAAATGTTGGTAATACTACATATTATAGTAAGTATGTAGTTTGCCACGTAGTTTTCATTTATCTTACTTAATTGTGTGTAAACATGTCATGCTCTCCTCTAGCAACCCCTACTCTTCCCTGGAAGACATTAAAGAGTATGGGCATTTTTTATTAATAATAAAAATCTACCCAAACTATATCACAGATAGTTACAAAAAAAAGTTACAAAACAAGCACATTAGAAAGAAAGTAAACAAAACTGAAATGATCAATACAAGATCAAAAGAAAAATTAAAGTGGGTCTACCCTGTTAGTGGTGACATATTTGCCAAGAGAAACTGGGGGTACTTTTCCACAAATCATTGAAAACTAACCATGGCAGAATGTGATTTTCTTTGTTGTAAATTGTCAGTATTTCTTTACTAATTTTGGCAATAAGGATAAGAATAGTTTTTTTTTATTGCAACACCAGCTGGCACCTAGTTTGCCAAATGTGCCATTTTAGTGTTGTTGTTATTATTGATATTATAATCCCTGGGTGAAATGTACCCATTGTCCCCAGAAATTTCCATAGATTAAGGCATTACAATTTGTACGTTTGAAAATGTCACAGTTGTACACACAGGTTATATCCTTCCAAAACTGGTGACTATATGTGCACTTGGAAAACAAATGCTCCACAGTGTCAAGAACCATGCTGCAGTTTGGCCTCAAACAACAACACTCAGAAATGTTTTTATGATGATGGCTGTTTCCAACGTTCAGTTTCTCATGGCAGCACATCCATAAAGTATCCCACATCTTTTGAGGTGTTTTGTGGCCCACCAACTGAGCAAGTAGACATTTTTCTTCTATCCCAAGGGGACAATTGACGGTGGGACTCTGATGAAAATATTTGTCTGAGATCATGTTATGCAGTTGTTTTCTCATGTGGCACTGTGCATCATCCACACAAAGCTTCCACATTTCAACCTTTTTAAAAAATTCCCATGGATACAGTAATGTATTCACACACATGTTTTGGAAAACACCTAACACACCTGTATGCAATTTTCAAGTTAGTACGCTTCACTGGAAAAAACAGAAACCATACTTTACAATGTCCGTGCAAGATCAGGTTTATACTACCATAAAGAAAGATGCTAAAAAAAAGAATGAAACAGGATTAAGCATTTAATCACCCTTTTTTTACCTCTAGTTAAGTTACATTACGTTTCACAGGACTTGATCTACTGCCCCATTACAGTCAAAAGAAGATATTGGGCAGGATATTCAAAGGGGGTGCACCATGCACAACCCCCCAAAGCACCCCAGGGAGATATTCAAAGGGGTGAGGTGCGCAGCGTAACCCCTGATGCACCGGGGTGCATTGGCAATGTCTGCGGTGCAGATGCAGAGGGCATGTCCATGCATATGCGGCACATCCCGATATTCAGCCCGGGATGTGCGGTACATATGCTGGCACAGCCCCTACATGCGCCACAGACAGGGGCTCAAAGTTGAGCTGAAAATCACAGGCTCAAACGCTGGCCACCCACAGGTGGGTGGCTGTAGTGCAAGGCACAACACAACAGCCACCAGCCTTGGGTCACCACCCGTCCAGCAGGTACACAAGCCACAGGCACCCAGATCCCCTGGTAGTCTAGTGGCCCCCTGCCCTGCACACCTGATCGCGGGCATCCGTACACCTAACAGCACACCCTGGTGGTCTAGCGGTCTCCCCCATGCACTATTGCGGGCATCTGTAATAGACTCACCACTCACTTATGGTCTAGTGGTCCCGCCCTTTCCTGATCATGGGCATCTGTAATAGACTCACCACTCACTGGTGGTCTAGCAGTAACCCCAATGTCCGACTGTAGGCAGATGAAAAGGGAACTCACATCCCTGGTGGTCTAGCGGTAACCTCCCCCCAGTACGTCCGTTCACGGGCTGGCAATGACAAACCAAATTACCTGGTGGTCCAGTGGCACCCCTCCCACCCACCCACCCACAGAGGTTCCCCACCACCCAGCACCCCCGTCATTGGCCGGGGAGGCAGCACCCTGCCCGCATGCTGCCCAGCCACCCGCTGAATGACAGTGTACAGTACGATCAATGTGGACCAATAGGTGTACCACTAGGCCACAAGGGAGTGCTGTTATGTGCTCAGATGCCCATGATTGGGTGTACGGGAGTGGGTGACTGCAATGGCACAACAGGGTGTCAATCCTCAATGGCTGCAGCTTGGCAAGGCGCCAGGCGCAATTCACCGGGGATTGGCACATCACATGCCAATGGGGCCATAATGACACATAAATGGCCCCATTTGTGCCTTGCATGCATTATGGCCTCATTTGCATGCCCCAGGCTGAATATCACGGGTGATGCACCTAGCGCAACTGCACTTGCGCTGGCACATCCCCCTGCTCCGTTTCTGTGTCTTGTGCTGGTGCAGTGCCACTGTGCCATGCACAGTGTGTGTGCCCTTCTTACCATATTCAATGGTACTGGGCCACGGTGCAGCACCATTGAATATAGCCTGGTCCTTGTCCTGGCGCAGCCCTGTTGTGCTGCACCCCAGCTTGCGCCACTGCCCAGCACAGTCTGAATATCCGGGCCTCAGTATATTTTTGCCTCCATATTTTGTATTGGGAAAATATAACTAATGAAAAGAAAAATAGATAGGGACAGCAAGTTTTCAATGTACAAAATCACTTTTTGCAAGTCATAGAAAAAGATTTCCATTTGTCTGTCTTAAGCTCTGCAACATTCAGTTTCTCTTGCCAATTATGTTCTGCCAAATTTGGACCCCCAAAAGTTACCCCCAGTATTTTTTCACTGGCCCTTGCTGAACCTGTATTCCTCCTACATCTGGATGTGAGGGAGTACCTATGGTACTGACCTGCATTCCCAAATATTTGGTTATGTTAATTTTTGAGCCAAAAAACAAGGTAAATTCATTAATTCGTAACATGGTGAAAATACCAGACTGTGCATCCTGTATTAGAATACACAAGTCTACATAAACAGAAGTATGGGAAAATACCACCCTAAGAGGGACTTTAATATTTTTGGTCCTATTATCTTGATCTAAACACCACAAGATCTGGCCCAAACAAAAAATATGCAGAACAGGAGTCAAACAGCATCCCTGCCATATTCCTTTTCTGATCTCCAAGCGGGGTCCTATAGTACCATTAACAATGGGTGAGATATATGTAGAAGCATACAACAATTCGATACATCACACAAACAGTTCTGGAATGCCATATGCACTTAATGGTATCAGTACAAACTCCCAACATGCAAGATCCTGAGTGCCAAAAACCCAACACCGTTATTCTGACAGGCAGGTGCCCGACAAGGGTAAATCCTGACAATGGACGGCCCAACACTGGGAGTTACACTGACATGGAGTTGATTATATTATTTTATAGGGCGGCAGGGGGCACAGTCCCCTGCCCATGAGGATAATATAATCAACTCTGCCTCGGTGTAACTTCCGGTGTCGGGCAGTCTGTTGTCGGGATTTTACCTTTGTCAGGCACCTGCCTGTCGTAATAATGGTATTGAGCTTTTGGCACTCGGGATTTTGCATGTCAGGATTTTGTACTAGACCCATGCTTAATACAGAGAAAATATACAAGTGTGGCACAGAATCAAAAGCTTTCTCCTGATCTAAAGATAGGAGAAAGTATTGTGCTGATTTTGCATTTCCATATTCAGATAACTCCCTTAATAAAAGAAGGTTATCCTAGATGGAACAACCTGGCACACTGCAGGTTTGTGAGGGAGAAATCAAAGTTTTTGCTACAGTAGCCAATCTTTTCCCTAAGATTATTGTTTGTTTGTTTGGTTGATTTTTACAAGACACCCCTCCAAGGCTCAGACCACCTGTACAATAAACATCATAAATAACATAATACCATGATACAAATTATATCTGTTCATGCAAGAAATATTTATTTAAACAGTACTATTCTTTGCAAAAAACTTATTTAATGCACAAGTTAGTGTAACTTAATGCCACAATAGTAGGGAAATGTGGCATTACGGTTTCCAACCCTAATGATCCCCCCACCAAGCGGCAAAAGGAAAAAACATTAGGGTTCTGGATCTCCAATCTTGGTGCATCTGTGGTAGCCTCCAATCTGAAGCACAAGGTACAGCTCTAAGCCACTGCCTCATGATGATACACTCTTCAAAGTTAGAGAAGTATATCTCTCCACAGGTTGCCAAAACAATTTGTTGTACCTTTCTTCAAGCAGGGCCCAGAAAAAAGGAGATCATGTATTACATTGTTTGCTCACAGAATGGAGTGGTATTAGGGATGACAACCCCTAAGGAAGCCCTCACCACTGATTCGCCAAGACTCCGGAGACCCAAAACCCTAATGTTTTTTCCATTTGCTGCTTGGGGTGGGTGTGGGGTGTTACAGTTGGAAACCTTAATGCCACATTCCCCTACTTTTGTGGTGTTAAGTTACCTTAACTGGTGCATTAACAATATATTTCACAAAAAATGTCCTTTCTTTTTAAGATGGTGAAATCATAGCCTCATTCATGCAGATCCCTTTAGAACCTGATGCTCTGTGCCAAGGAAAGAGTTCATCCAACTACAAAAGTGCAGAGGTCCAGGGCCCTATGCCAAGAGGATAGCTGCCTTCACTATATGGTACCCAGGCCTGTGCAGACAACCCTGTTCCTTTCATTCCCTGCTTGGAGGGGGGGTTGCATAACAGCACCATCCCCCCACCATGATCTCATCCAGCTGGGTCACTTACCTCACCCTCAAACTCAGCTCACCAGCATGGGATCACCAAGTATACCAGTTGGTGTCAAGAGTGGCACTGCACAGAAAGCTTGTTGACAATTATATATTGTTTTCTTCAATTCTGACCTCAAATTTTCAAGATACTCCTTTTATGATTCACCTTATAAACACGACATGTACCATTTATACTATATTGGCCCAGAAGTGTGAAAACACATCTCATCCAGGATTTAAAAAATGACACGTGTCATGTTTATGAGGTAGTGTGGAAAAATAACTATGTTGAAAGTTTTGAGTCAAAATAATGAAAATCAGTGAAGTTATGAGTGAACATTGAAATACTGCAATGTTTACTCAACCTGAGCATTTTACCATATTGTACACCAACTTGTCAGCATAGCCTTCTTATTACCCCACTTCATGAACCCAGTAGTGAAAATTTTCAAATCCCCACCAAAACATCTTTTCGCTGCGTCAAAATGTCATTCCACGCCACAGGTGTGAAAACACATTTTGGCCTGGATTTGAAAAATGACAGCTGTCACATTCACAAGGTGATAAAAAAATGGCTATGCTGAAAATTTTGATTAAAAATATTTACAATTACCAAAGTTATGAGCGAGCATAGTAAAATGTCAACATATGTGCATACTGTAACTGTGCTATTTTTAAATATTTTAACCCCAGATTTTCAACTAGCCTTCTTAAAATCCTCCTCATGAACAAGGGTGATGAAAATTTTCAAATCCAGCCGGAAAGGTGGATTTGCCAGTTGATCACAAAATCGCTTTTCTGGCTTGATTTGCACAATTTCACCACTATTGCTTATGGGAAGGGGTCCCAAAAAAGCCATGTTGAAAATATGGGGTCAAAATATGCAAACATGACACAATTATGCATCAAAATTAAAAACTCCATTGAAATACACTGAACCATAATTACAGTACCTTAGTTTCTCATATTGCAGTTGGCAGTTCCTGCAGCAAGATGTGTCTTCGATTGGAGAGTGGATATTTGTCCGGAGACCTGTTCCAGTGAGTGAGGGTGTGTGAGGGTGTCCTGGGGGTGTGAAGAGATGGGTGCTCAGTGGTGGTAGGGTTGGGGGGTCAGATCAGCCAGGGACCATTTTCTTTTTTGCAGGTTTAAAACAAAAAAAGAAAAAACATCAAGGGATGGTTCTCTGTATTTCAGGCTGGGATAGCGATCAGAGAGTGGATGGTGCTACTAAACACCATGAAAAGAAAAATGAATTATGGTGATGGTGATCAGAGGGTGGGGGGTGCCACTAGATACCTGAGAAAGATACATTCATTATGGGGACATTGATTGGAGAGTGGGGGGGGCACTAGATACTAGGGAAAGAAACATTCATTACAGGGACAGTGCTTGGAAGATGAGGGGTGCCACTAGACAAAAAGAAAAGCTAAATTCAAATGAGGATGGTGATCAGAGGGTGGGGGTTCCACTAGACACCAGAGAGAGATACATTCATTATGGGGATGGTGACTGGAGAGTGGGGCATGGCACTAGACACCAGGGAAGGATACATCCATTATCGGGACGGTGATTAGAGGGTGGGGGTGTCACTAGACACCACGAAAAAATAAATCCATTATGGGGATGGTGATTAGAGGGTGGGGGTGCCACTAGACACCTGGGAAAGATACATTCATTATGGGGACAGTGATTGGAGGTTGGGGGAGTGCCACTAGACACTAGGAAAAGATACATTTATTACAGGGACATTGATCAGAGGGTGATGGGGTGCTACTAGACACCAGGGAAAGATAAATTCATTACAGGCATGGAGATTGGAGGGTGGGGTGCTACTAGAAACCAGGAAAAGATAAATCCATTATCGGGACGGTGAACAGAGGGTGACGGGTGTCACTAGACACCTGATAAAGATAATATAAACATGGGGGGGTGCCATTAGACACCAGGTAAACATAACATACTGAAAGGTATGGCAACAGGGGAGCACCACTATACACCTGGGAAACAGTGGCTCACTGCTGTCACTGTAACCCACATCATGAGTTCCAGTTGCAGCTGCAGAAGTCAAGAAAGTCCTTCTCATACAAAGAACATGGGTGAACGGCTCCTCTCACTAAGCTTGGCACACTGGATTTTGGGTGCCTAGAAAAGGTATTTCTGGCAACTTTAAAAAAAACAAACACCAGAATCTAGCTAAACAGGTCCCATTTAGCTAAGTTTAGGTGTTTTTTTTTTAAATACATCATTTGTAGGTACTTTTACTGTTTCTAAGTTTAAGCAGCAAAAAGAAAATGGCAGCCATCTTGACTGTTTTCCCCCATGACAAGTAAATCATGCAAATAAATATTCACTATATATATATACTGTATATTTATATATACATATATATATATTTATTTTAACCTTTCACAAGTTTTTTTTTATCTTTCATGATACTTTCTTTTTACCATTCGCATTGGAACATTAACTCAAAAATCATTACTTTTAATTGGTATAATACTTTTTCACCAAACCTTCAAAAGGCACACCCTTGGCATGGGCCCCTTCAACCATGAACATTTTATGAAAGAATTCAGTATCATCTAGGCTGTTGGTGAGAGCAAAAAATGCACAATGTTAAGTATAAAAAAAAAGAAACATGTTTTTTTTGGGGAAGGCTAAAGCCTGAGGTTCAATGGAGGATGAATAGCTCCTCCCACATTCCCTACTTAAATTCCAGCACTTCTGCTGCTCAGCTTCGAGCATTTCAAAATCATGAGCTGTGTGACTGGTGAGGCTTGTTTCTTCTGTTGTTTCCCCACCACTGTTCCTTCTCCTGTGCTTCCTTGTCTCACTCCCTCTTGGTTCATGCTCCCCTCCTGTGTCTCTGCATCTCAGCTTTTGTCCCTCTCTGCTCCCCTGCCTCCATAGTCCATCTCTCCCTCTGCTTTGTCTGCTCCCTCTGTTTTGCCTGGCTTGTTCCCTGCCACCCCTCCTCCTCCCCATGCTCTCCCGGTGCCCTCCTTTACCTCCTTTCCTGTTTTCCTTGCTTTTGTTTTTTTGGGGGGTTTCTGGTGGCTTTAGCCTTGCCTGTCACTGCTCCATTCTTTGCCACCCGCTGCACTCAGCCTTCAACTGTCTGCTCCGTGAGCTTCCCTTGGCCGGTGCTCTTGCTTTCTGTTGTGCTGGCCCCCTGCACCCATCCTCTCCTGATCCTGGACTAACCCCCTCCTGTGACTCCATTTCCTGCTTGCCTCCTGAGCATCCTTTCCAATGTGCACTGGACATTTTTTTCCATTCTGGGCTGTTATGTTCTGCTTGTGGACAGTCCAACTCACTTCTTCCAGCATACCAAGTACCTCCAATCCACCTGCATGTTGAACTCCAGACTTTGGCTCCAGCTGCAATCCACCATGCTTCGCTTCTCCATATGCCATCTAAATCTTCATTTGGCAGCTCTTCAGCAACTGTTGCTTGTCTCACTTACATCTCCCAGACTCCTGTACTGCATTTCCATTTTCAGGGTTGGTGAACTTTGATGGCAGCCCGGCTGTATTACAGGGTGACTATTCCCCTAGCTTCCCACTTCCAGCAGTAGTTTTCACGTCTGTATTCAGCACTTCTACATTGTTTGTTGCAGATCTGGACCAAACACAGGGCTCCCATTTATGTAGGGATTCCTGTCTTTTCTGTCGAACTGAAGCCATTTACAGGGAGGTCGTTTACCTCCCCTTGCTTTGCTTCTACCTGACCTCTGTGACTTTTGGCTACTATAGAACCCCTTTTCTGTAATCATACCTTTCCACCTTTTGTCACTGAAATGAGGGTTATGGGCACTCAAAATGAGGGACATCTGGGGTCACTGACTCTCATAATGTGGGATGCTTCCTCAGACATGGAGATACAAGCTCAGAACATTGTACACATTTTTGAATCTACAGCACATTCTAAGTATGTGCAGCACCTTTTTCATGAGGGACGGATGTGAGACAGGGCAGTTTTGAAGGGTTATATGAGGGATGTCCCTTGTAATGTGGGACCCTTGAGAGGTATCTGACTGTACCCATGGGGAAGCATAGTACCTTTGCCCTGGAGTTCCATGACCTGTCCCCCATTACTGTAGGAACTGTGCAACTTGCTCTGGTGCTCCTCAGTTGCACTCTTCTTCTCTGGGCCCACCATACTGAGCAACAACTTCTCCATTATACAGGACAACTGGACATGGAAACTGCCCTGTATCTCCGATGTTACTCGTTTTACTTCCGCTCCCCCCAACCTCTGTAATACCAAGCAATGCACTGTCATCCAATGTTTTCTAAGTTCCCTCTCGTGCAATCATGTTTGTTTTTACTTTCTATGACAGCTACAACCTGCGTAGCTCACTCCATGCTCACCCACTGGAAGGATAGCTCTGCCACCTGCTGGACCAGCATGGGGGTCCTTCCGCTTCCAGCTTGGTCTACTTGGGGGCCTACAATAGCTTTATGGCATGACCTTTCTTCAATAATTTGATGCCCTCAGTTGAGTGCTTCTCTTATTGGACTATGATCACAGGTGCTCCCACCATCCAGTGCTATGGTGACCTCACCATCAAGTGGCACTACATCTACCTCTGTTGCAGGTCTATCCAGCCCTGCTACACCTCCATCCACTGTCCCAACCTTAGTTGGCAGTCTTAGCTTCCTGTTGTGTGTCATTGCCTTGACCTATGTGGGGGTCTCGGTCGGTGCCATCTCGGTCCTTTGCAGTGGATCTTCCTCGCAGACCTATGTGAGAGTCCTGCCAGTCCAGCTGGCCTATGTGGGGGCCTAGCTTGACTCAAGCAATTCTACTCCTTCCTCGAGCAGACCTATGTAGGGGTCCTGCCAGTCCAGCTAGCCTACCATGGGGGGCCTAGCTCGATTCAATCACTTCTGCTCCTTACTTTGGCAGACCTACATGGAGGTCCTGCCAGTCCAGCTAGCCTACGTGGGGTCTAGCTCAACTCATTCAATTCTACTCCTTCCCGGGCAGACCTACGTGGGGGTCCTGCTGGTCCAGTTAGCCTATGTGGGGGCCTAGCTTGACTCATGCTCTTCTAACCTTCTTCTTGGTGGACCTACATGGGGTTTTGCTGCTCAACTAGCCTCCATGGGGGCTAGCTTACTGCTAAAATACCTATAGACTTCCTCTAGTGGTTCTCCTTGAGGGGTCCCGCCAGTTCAACTTGGTCTAAATGGGGGCCTCTTTTCATGGCAGGTTCATTCCAGCTTCCTTCCCATCCCAGTTCAAGATTCAGTTCATTATGCAGGTTATCTTCATGGAGCAAATCTCATTTACATATCAGTCCTGGGATATTTTAGTTTCCTTCCTATCGAAGCTAATGATGGTATCCAAATTCTGCTGAGGATTAAAGGCACTGTCAGACAGATCACTCAAGTCAACAAGATCATGAACATCCCATTGTAGATCAACCTGCTATCTATGTGACTTCCTGATACACATCCCACATACGAACAATGCCATACAGCTCTCTCGGCAAGTATGATTTACCCATATCTTTACTGTCTGCAATCTTGGTGACATTCTACTGTCCATGGAAGCCTAGCTCAAATGCTCTGGAGCCCTGGTTTTTCTTCCTTTGCAACCAACCTTTCAGGCGACTGACCTGTCCTGCCTTATCATACTGTATCATACCTGCCACTTCAGCTCCCAGGAACTCTGTTGTCTGATTTTGTTCCATTCCTTCCAGGACTCACATACAGGATGTCCCAGTTGATTCTCTTCACAATTGCTTCTTCATTCCCTGAAATCAGCTCTGTTTTTTCCTATGCATACCTAGCACCTAATTGTCCTTCAGACTGCCTGCGTGGGGGCCTGTCCTCATCCCCTCCTCCATTCCGCATCTGGATCCTCAGCTTTTTTACTTTCCCATGAACCTCCATGGACCTCTTGTACCTTTTCTTGGATCCTCTGGGAAGGATCTTCTATGATGACCCATGCAGGGGTCTCCTCAGTTAAGCTTTCTCACTCTGCCTCCATGGGGTTCCCATCTAGTTGCCTAATGCCAACCGGTCCCTCGATTTTTATTGCTGCTGCTTATCTCATTGGACTGCTTCAGGAAGCTCCTGTTCACTCTCATTCTATCTTGTCATGACATCTCCAACAGTACGCATCTTCCCTGAATTTCAGAAGTTCATCAGCTAGCGACCTTCTATCCCTTGACATCACTCCCCAGAATTATCCATGTGTTCATTCTCCAGTTCATGACTACTATACAAAACCCTGGACGTGGTTCAACTATCTTTCCTCATCTGAACATCATCAGTATTGGACACTCCTTCATTTCCTAGACTCTTCATCCTTCAGTATCGACTTCCACTACTGCCACGATCCAGAGGACATCTCATTGAGTTACAATGTAAATATTGTTTAGTGGGTAATGGTTCTCTTCTTGGTTCTTCGGCCCCCAATCTAGGCTTTCAAATTCAAGAAAAAATATAGGAAATGTTGGGGGGCCCTTTGAAGTAAACACTCTTTGCACAAGTTATTGTTCTTCAATCTTTCTTTTTATTTCTCTTCCCCCTATGTTTCGCTCAACTTGGAACTTGTTCACGGGGTTTATTCTTTGTTACACATCTGTAAATACATTTATTTTATGTCATTGATCAGCATTTTTTTAATATGAATATTGTTACATTTTTAATTCTTTGGTGTATACACATACCATTCAATAAAGATTATTGCTTGTGCACCCTTGTATATATTCTTAATTTTTCACAGGGTTAATTTATTTGTACTTGTTTAGATCCTAAGTTGCATCCTAAAAAGACATACACAGTATGTTAGTGAACACAGTGCTGCTAACAACTTGGAACAAGGTTTAACTACTGCCTGTAAGGCTTGTTCCCCATATTTCTTGGTTTGCAGCATACCTTATATATATTACTTAAAACTTCTTGTCTTTCTTGTAAAGAATAATTTTGGGCCTGTAATGACATAAACATAATTTTTTGTAAACCTTTGCTGTTTTTATGTTGTTTAATATTATAATGTGGCCACATTGTGGCTTATATTTACTTATTTTGTTAACAGCATACCTTAAAGGAGACTGTGAGCTTCTTAGAGTGGAATTAGTGTTCTTTGTAGTCTGTGAAAATATAATCATAGTATTCCCCTATTGGCCTCATAGCCATCGTTTTACTTTTATAATTAAAGGTTCTAATACCAACTTCTAAATATTCTTTAATATTTTAACTGCTTACCCTCACTCCATCTGGCTCAAGTTTCTCCTTTTTGGTTAAGTTCCTCTGCATGTAAGCACTGAAGCCCAACAAATTTTAATGGTAGCTACTTCCTGATAACCTCTCACCCATTTTTGTGAGATCCCATGGAGTGACTAACCATGTTGTCACACGCCTGTTGATCGCACCTGTCAAGTCTGGTTGCTGGGCAACTGAACACTATTGCACTGATCAGTGCAGATGGGTGCTCACAAAAATGGGCTATTTGTTCTTAGTTGCTGCAGCTCTGTGTAACCCCTTGTTACCCGGGGTTATTAGAATCCCAGTAAGACCTAGTGGTAGGCAAGGAAGACAGTTTGTGAAACTCCAGTTAAATGGGTTTCACACTGTCTCACTCTGTTCTCAGTCACAGCTGAGACTGAGAGATGACATCACCATAGAACTATCTCAGCTGCATAAGCCACATTGGAATCTGCAGCACAGGGAGTGAGATAGAACGTTGGGAGTTTTCAAAGTCAGTCTTCTGTTTTGTTTTGAAGAAGAAGGAAGTGTCTTTTGTTTACCTTCTGTGTGAGAAGATCATTGTCAGTTTCAAGTGGTGGGGCCGCTGTCAGGTCTCAGTGCCCCCTCCCTCGAGGGGGGTAAAAGTATCCCTCTGTGGATTCAAGGGCAATCCCTGATTGCTACTACAGGAAAAGCTGCCTTTTACAGTTTCTGTTTTTGGTCTGATAAAAGTGAAAGAAGTTGTACTTCGCCTGTGGGGCACCTGCAATGAAAGGGTGAGTGTTTTGCTCTAATTTGAGAGGGCAAACAATATGTTTCTTCAGTTTGGAAAATGTGAAGAAAGCTGGGATGTGAACTACTATTTGGGAGGCCTATTGTACTAGGACAAACAAATGGAGTAGTGTAAAAATCTAAAGTCTTTATGGATTCAAGTAATATTGTAGCGGGGGGTGCTACAGGTCATCCACCGTTTAATCTACATTCCGAAGTTTTAGTTTCTGTTTGTCCAGAGAAATGGCCAGGTATGGGCTGTGGGAGCTGGAGGTGGGAACACCCCCCATCTTTAGTAACCAGGTCCACCTCTACGGATTTCTTCTGTGATTGCTACTTGCCTCATGCGCCTGGCCAGTGATGAGGTAGGTACCCAGACGTGGGTCACAAATTGGAAAATCTCTCTAGGATCACAGACTCTAAGTGGTGTGGGGAACCACAACTTGGGAAAAGAATTCTCCTTGTTTGATGGGAGTCAGAAGGAAGTAAGAAGAAAATCTCTCTAGGGGTCGCAGACTCTAAGTGGTGTGGGGAGCTACAACAAGTAAAATTGGGTTCATCCTTTAAATGGACCATCAGTCAAGTGGCCGGCAGGGGAGCCGGGCCAGTCGGGCTGTGTATCCAAAGCGCATGCAAGTCTGGGCTGTGTGTCTGGTGAGTCCAGAGCCTTAAAAACAGTAGAAATGGGTTCATTCTTTAAGTGGACCGCCTTGTAGTCTCTAATCTGCATTATCAGTAAGCTGTAGCCTTGGGGGTCTATCTATGCTTTGTTATGTTCAGCTAGTTATGAATAAAAGCCACACTGAAAAATCCCAATCCTGGTTCTGGACATTACAGTTATTGCTTCCTGTGTTCGGTTTTACTTGGGTGCCCTTGTGCAGAGTAACCAAACCTAGGTCCCCTTGTGCCGGGTAACCTCATCCTCCCCGAACCCAGGTCCCCACCAGGTATTGCTGTCAACGCCAACAGCATGCCACCTGTCATTTTAGTAAAAAGGCAGGGGTGAGGGGTTACATCTGTGCTAGTTTACTTTTTTATTTATTTTTTAACTTTCTTGTGAGGTTATTAAAATGAAAACGCATTGTTCTCATACCATGTTTTCTTTTCTCAACGTGACATAAGAGTAAAGAGGATTTTTTGATAATATCAGCAGTTCTCTTGCCTTGATTAAAAATGCTGCAAATAAATTCCAGGTTTCTCAGAAGTATTATTTGTTATTATATCACCTTACATTACTGCTTTCTGCAACCCAAACTGTGAAATTCATAATGTAACATAAACAGTCATTATTGTTTACTTGCTGAGGGGTCAACTGCAATTTTACCTTCCTATTCATTAAATACTTTCAATCACTCAGTGGCTTAAAATTGTCTTCTCAGATCAGTTCTCTAGCTCACATTATACCAAGCTTGTTAAACACCATAGTATTGTTTAAACAATCATTATTCAGATAACACTGGGGTCAAATGCAACTTGACCTCCCTGTCATAAATACTGAAAGTTGATTTGGAGGTAAAACATAATTTCTCTAGCAAACATTTATTATTTTCTGAGGGGTCAGTTGCAATTTGACCTTCCCCTTCCTTAGGTGCTTGTCAATCATGCCATAACTTATTTCTACTGCTCTGTACAGACACCAGAAAGAGGAGGTAATAGCCGGGATTATCTTTTAAGAGCTGAAATGAGGTGGATATTTCACATGAACACATTAGACAACAGGATTGGGATGAACGTAGAAACAAACTGGCAGGCATGCATTTAGATCGCATAGAACTGAAAGGGTAGATATAACATGAAAAAACAACTAAACATTATACAGAAATCAATTAGTAAACTAGTAAAGTAGAGATTTAACCAGTAGAAATAACTTTTGACATTCACAATAGGGAGGTCAGATAGCAATTGACCACAGTATGATCACAGTAATGTTACTGTATAAAGTAAACTATGAGAAGTTAACAGTACAGGGATATACTAAATGAAGTAGAGATTTAACTTATAGAACAACTTATAACACTTACTACAGGGAGGTCAAGTAACAATTGACCCAAAGGTGATAAAAATAACATTGTTGTAGTAAGTGTAGTATGAGAAGTCAAAACACATGGATATGCTAAATAACAGTACGATCACTATCTAAAAGGGTAAAGATGATGTTTTACCTCCAGGACATCTTACAGTATTGACAACAGAGAGGTCGAGCTGCATTTAACCCCGTGTTATTTGATTGTTTTAAACAGTATTATGGTGTTTAAAAGTTTGGTTTGATGTGAGCTAGAGAATTGATCTATGAAGATAATTTTAAAGCATGGAGTGATTGTGAAGGAGAAGGTCAAATAGCAACTGACCCCTCAGCATAATAAATAAGCAGCATGTTCAGTATTTTTAACAGGGAGATCAAGTTGCATTTGACCCCAGTAGTATCTAAATACTTACTGATTAAACAGTACTATGGTATTTACAAGTTTGGTAGAATGTGAGCTAGAGAATTGATCTGTGAAGATAATTTTAAGTCATGGCATGATTGACAAGCACTTAAGGAAGGGAAGGTCAAATTGCAACTGACCCCTCAGAAAATAATAAATGTTTGCTAGAGAAATGATCTGTGAAGAAAATTTTAAACCACGAAGTGAGTGCCAAGTATTTAATGAAGGGGAGGCCAAATGCAACTGTCCCCTCAGCAAAATAAATAAGCAGCGATTGATCCCAGAGAGATAACGAATAATGCTGTTATAGCAAATGTACCAAGAGAAGTTAAAATATAGGGATATTATAAATAACATAGTACAATCACTATCTAAAACAGTAAAGATGATGTTTAACCTCCAGATTAACTTTCAGTATTTATGACAGGAAGGTCAAGTTGCATTTGACCCCAGTGTTATCTGAATAATGATTGTTTAAACAATACTATGGTGTTTAACAAGCTTGGTATAATGTGAGCTAGAGAAAGATCTGAGAAGATAATTTTAAGCCACTGAGTGATTGAAAGTATTTAATGAATAGGAAGGTCAAATTGCAGTCGACCCCTCAGCAAGTAAACAATAATGACTGTTTGTATTACATTATGAATTTCACAGTTTGGGTTGCAGAAAGCAGTAATGCAAGGTGATATAATAACAAACAATACTTCTGAGAAACCTGGAATTTATTTGCAGCATTTTTAATCAAGGCAAGAGAACTGCTGATATTATCAAAAAATCCCCTTTACTCTCATGGCACCCTGTGAAAAGAAAACATGGTATGAGAACAATGTGTTTTCATTTTAATAACCTCACAAGAAAGTTAAAAAATAAATAAAAAAGTAAACTAGCACAGAACTGCAGCAATTAGGAGCAAATAGCCTGTTTTTGTGAGCAACCAACTGCACTGATCAGTGCAGTAGTGTTCGGTTGCCTAGCAACCAAGATTGCACAGGTGCGATCAACTGGGTATGACGACATGGTTAGTCACACCATGGGATCTCACAAAAATGGGTGAGAGGTTATCAGGAAGTAGCTACCATTAAAATTTGTTGGGCTTCAGTGCTTCAGTACTTATATGCAGAGGAACTTAACCAAAAAGGAGAAACTTGAGCCAGATGCAGTGAGGGTAAGCAGTTAAAATATTAAAGAGTATTTAGAAGTTGGTATTAGAACCTTTAATTATAAAAGTAAAATGATGGCTATGAGACCAATAGGGGAATACTATGATTATGTTTTCACAGACTACAAAGAACATTAATTCCACTCTAAGAAGCTCACAGTCTCCTTTAAGGTATGCTGTTAACAAAATAAGTAAATATAAGCCACAATGTGGCCACATTATAATATTAAACAACATAATAACAGCAAAGCTCTACAAAAAATTATGTTTATGTCATTATAGGCCCAAAATTATTCTTTACAAGAAAGACAAGAAGTTTTAACTAATATATATAAGGTATGCTGCAAACCAAGAAATATGGGAACAAGCCTTACAGGCAGTAGTTAAACCTTGTTCCAAGTTGTTAGCAGCACTGTGTTCACTAACATACTGTGTATGTCTTTTTAGGATGCAACTTAGGATCTAAACAAGTACAAATAAATTAACCCTGTGAAAAATTAAGAATATATACAAGGGTGCACAAGCAATAATCTTTATTGAATGGTAAGTGTATACACCAAAGAATTAAAAATGTAACAGTATCATAATAAAAAAAAATGCTGATCAATGACATAAAATAAATGTATTTACAGATGTGTAACAAAGAATAAACCCCGTGAACAAGCTCCAAGTCGAGCAAAACGTAGGTGGAAGAGAGATAAAAAGAAAGATTGAAGAACAATAACTTGAGCGAAGAATGTTTACTTCAAAGGGCCCCCCAACATTTCCTATATTTTTTCTTGACATCTCATTGAGCAACACGATTCCAAGGAAAAGAATGGTGCCATAACTAGTACCAAACCTCAGTCCTCCTTTAGGACTATCTCCTTTTAGTTCACCTGGAGGACGGGCAGGTCAGTAGCCATGGGTCATCAGAGGTTTCCCCCACCGAGGTGTTTCCTCTCCTGCCCGCTACTGGCCACACTCGCTGGAGTTGAGGAGGTAATTAAACAGTTAATTATCTTTGGGCCTCTAGTACTACACCTATTCAGCATTTCTACTGAGGGTGGGAAACAGAGAAAGGCCAAAGTATAAGTTCATAACCTCAAGCATGTAAAATCCAAGCTCATAAGTATACATAACACTACGCTATGAACCACACATTGAATGGGAAGGCTAAAGCCTGAGTTTCAATGGGTGGTGACTAGCTCCTCCCACATTCCCTACATAAATCCCAGCACTTCCACTGCTCAGCTTCGAGCATTTTGAAATCACCCACCTTCATCCACTGCTGCCTCCTCCTCCTCCTCCGGCACTCTTATCTCACCCTCGATATTGGGCCTGTAGTCCTACACCTACTCAGCATTCCTACTGAGGGTGGGAAACAGAGAAAGGCCAAAGTCTAAATTCATAACTTCAAGCACATACAATCTAAGCTCATAAGTATACACAAGCACTATGCCATGAATCACACAATGAACTGTTTTTTGGTGCTTCATATCTTGAAAAATGGAACAAGATGCCTTCATGAACTTTTTCTTGTCTTGACACTCTGCCAGCCTGACCACACATGGCATTGGTTTATTTCATCAAAGTAGGCAAACGTTTTTAAGATGCAAAAAATGGGGTTTAACGTTAAACAAGCTACTCAATCTGGGCTGGCAGTATAGCCTTGAGGTTAGAGGAACAAGGTGTGAATGAGCTTGATACATCCAGCAGACCAGACCTGGGTCTGATTCTCACAACCTCCACTTGCATACTGTGTGACTCTGAGCAAGTCACTTAACTGCCCAGTGCTCCCAGGTCGCCCCTGAAAACAGGCACTTGTGCCTAGTGGGCCTTACCCGCTAACCAAAGACTAAAATAAAAAAAAATAAAAAATAAAAACCCTAACTATAGAAGCATGAGTTGTGACTGTGCCCCTATAATACATACACAAACCTAATAAAAATTTCATTTAGCAGCTCTGGTTACTGACAGGCTGTCAGAAGTAAATTGCTTTTTAGTTGCTTTTTAAGTGAAAATACAGAACTGGCGGCATGTACCTCTTCAGGGAGTGCGTTCCATAATGTAGTGGCTGCCACTCAAAAAGCCAGGTCACCAGCAGACTTAATTTGTGAAGAAGGAACAGGCAACAGATCACTTCCTCGGGATCTCAAATCCCTAGGATGAATGTGAGGATTCAGGAGATCACTGAGGTACTGATGGCCCAGTTCATTCAAGGCTTTAAATGTCAGCAGGACCCAGAAATCAATGCACCACCTAATAGGCCACCAGCCAAGAACCTGCAGCCAGGAAGTACTGTGCTCTGACCTCTTTGTGGAGGTCAGGAGCCTTGCTGCAGCATTCTGAACTATGGTAACTGTAGGTGATGCTACTGACCTCCAGGTAAGCCTTTATAGAGCACACAGCAGTAGTCAAGTTGGGCAAAAATCAGGGCATTGACTAGTGTAGCTAGGTCCACAGAATCAAGCAGTCATTGCAGTCTGGCAGCATTCTTAAGGTGGTAAAAACATCTCTTGACTACAGAAGACATCTGTGAAACAAATGTCAACTGTCCGTCAAGAGCAACTCCCAAACTGTGAACTTTCTCTGCTGCCTGAAGATGCAGCCCCCCAAGAGATGGAAGAATCAGACCAACGTGAACAGCTAAAATCTACTTTTCTGAACCCACCACTAGTAACTCAGTCATTGTTGGGATCAAAGCCAGCCAACTGGTGGCCATCCAAACTCTGATCTCCTTCTAGCACTGTTCTAATCAAAGCACAGAAGACACCCCATCAGGAGCAAAGGACACACACACACAGCCTGATGTCATCTGCATAGCAATGAAGCTCCACAGTGCAGTGTCTTATGATCTTTCCTAGCAGCAGCATATACACCAAGAATGAAACAGGCGAATACACAGAACCTTGATGAACACTGCAGTCCAGAGCAATCAGCTGTGACCGGCAAGAACCGAACACTACCAACTGCTCTCTTCCACTAGGGAATGGCCAGAACCATTGTAACACAGTTCTGGACAACCCTCCATCCGCTCCCCCCAAGAAAGTGAATGATCTACAATGTCAATGTGTTCTTCCTGTCAGCTTGGTAAAAGTTCCATTGGTTGTACTCTCCTGGGTTGTGCCTGAAAACAGGCAAATGTATGCCTATTGCACCTTACCTAGTAAACAAAAACCAAATAAAAAATGCTGAAGAAAGATCTAGTAAGATCACAATAGAGATCTCCCCATGATCTCTTGCCAGGAAGAGATAATTATAAACCCTGATCATAGTTGTCTCCATGCTGTGATTGCCATGAAAACCAGATTGAAATGGCTCAAAGTGGTAATTCTTCTCAAGATGGCTCACTAGCTGGGCCATAACTACCTTCTCCACAACCTAAGCCAAAAAGGGAATGTTGGAGACAGGACAAAATTTGCAAGCTTGTCAGGACATAATGACAACTTCTTAAGAAGGGGCCTCACCACTGCCCTTTTTAAACATGCTTGCAATAGCCCCTCCCAAAGAGAAGCATTGATGATACCTCTCGGTACTGGAACCAACTGACTCCACCCTGTCTTAAGCAGCTGGGTGGTGCAGGGCTCAGAACACAAGTAGTGCACTGCAAATCTGTTACCATCTCAGGACGTCCTCCTCTTCCAACTGCTGAAATTCCCCCAAAACATTCACAGAGTCACTCGTACTCCTCTCGTTATCCCTGCTAACCACCAACTGGGTAGTGGAGGAAATCCGGTCACAAATGCCCACAACCTTGGCTTTGAAGAACTAATTTAATCACTCACACTTCTCACTAGAAACAAGTTCCTCATTTAATCGCTCACATTTCTCACTAGAAACAAGTTCCTTATGGTGCAGACAATATGGATGTAATAAACTATCTACAACACAGAAAAGTGCAGCAGGACAGTTCTTCTCAATGGATATCACAGCCAAGAAGAAATCCTTCTTAACTGCTGTGATTGCCTCCTGGTACAACTTCAAGTGCTCCTCTGGGACAAGTCTGCCACTCTTCAACTGAACTTTCCTTCACTTACACTTGAACTTACAACCTGCAACCTTCACCTGCCAAATCTCAGATGTAAACCAAGGAGTACTTTGGCACGGGGTCTGCAAGCATGAATGGACTGGTGCCGGGATATCCAGCACCACACATAGAGCCCAGTTATATGCTTCCACTGTGGCACTGCAGCCCCTGGTAGAGGTGTCAACCAGGCCTGAAGAGCCCAAAAGACCCATATATCTCGTGGGATCCAGATCCCATTTAGAACAATACTGGATCAGTTTCGCAGTTGTAGATGGTTTCTTAATGGTCCAGCATTAAACAATATGGTGTAGTGGTCTGACCAAATAACAGGCTCCACTAAGATATTCTCTATCTTCAACTCCATCAAGAAGATGAGGTTGAGCATGTGGCCAGCCAAATGTGTGGCTGTGGTAACCTCCAGTCTGAAACCAAGCTCACTTGCAAGCCAGAGAAGCTTATTTGCAAACACATCTAAGGGGTCATCAACCCTGGCATTAAAGTCTCTCAAGACAAGAGTCCTCAAGGACTCCAAGGCCCAGTCCAACAACTCCTCATCAAACTCCTGCAGGAAGTCCCCCCCCGGAGGGCAGTACATGATGACCACTCTGCATTTCAGACCAGATAAACACTCCATAGCCACACTCTCAAAAGACCCCACATTCACAATGGGAGACACTGCATAATTTAGGCTGGTTCTAATACAGATGGCCACACCACCATCCCTGTGACCCAGCCTTGGATGGTGTACCACGAGAACCCCGGAGGAACCAATTCCCCCAAGACAGACCCAGTGGATCCATCCAGCCATGTCTCTGTGGTACACACCAAGTTGGTACATGAATCAGAAATAACATCATGTATGATGGCAGCCTTATTCACTACCAGCCTGGCACTGCAAAGCAATATCCGGGCAGGGGAAGCCCAGTGGGTTCACCCCATCTATCTTCTGCAGCCCATACTGCCTTGTTATTGGAATGAGGCAAGACATATCTCCGCCCCTCGTCTTACCAATTGGCAAGTGACTTCTGACTCTCTCACTCCCCTGGGAGCGCTGCCTACCATTCCTTCTCTTTTTCTTAGGGCAAATTATATTAAAGACCCTAAAACATTGCAGAACTCCACTAGGGGGAGCATGGTGTTCCAAATCCCAGGGTCTCAACTTCCAGAGATCCTCTCTGGAATAAACTCACACATCCAAATACATAATGTATATGCACTAGCCAACCCATCCCAGTACAGAAATGCCAGCTCAGATAAAGGGAATCTGGTCCCAGATCCATCAAGACCACCAGCAATACCCAGATTACCAATAGCTTGTCATTAGCATGCAATCTGTGTTCAATAAACTGATTGGTCTCCTGTTTTGTATATAATTTTTGTCTTCTTTTTTGTATAGGTATGCGAGTATACCCTTAGAAACCTCTTGTGGTAGGTCCTTCTGTCCAAGTACATAATTATACATGCCCACCATTTCATCTGCAAGTTTCAAAATCAATAATCTGTATACTTCACTGGGTAGACTGTCAGGGCCTGGAGCTACCCCTGTGTATAGTGTCCCTAGAGTTTCTAGGAAGGGTATGGAAGCTGAAATATGTTTCAAAAAGGAGGTAGGGTCCCTAAGACTAGGTGTCTGTTTCCCAAACATATTTGTGATGCAATACATAACTATTTCCTGGAAGTGTCTCCCAGATACTGGAGGTGCCCTTCCTCATATCTCAATTGCTCCATATATTTATCAACCATATTTTTACAGTCCTCATGTGGGTTAACCTGTTGCACCTTTCACCGTGTGCCTTATTTTTGCTCAACCAACAAAAAGGAGACTGTATCGTATCAGTAAGTTAGTTATAAGTGTCACCAGGCATGACATACTGAACTGATAACAGTTCTTTTCTAGATGCATCCTGGGCAGCGGGGAGGAGGACAGCAAAAGAAGAAACAATCAAGAAACAAAAAAAATACAAAGTAGGTAAAAAACTAAACAACATAATAACTGAGTATCACACACTATTCAATTTATGCAAGGATGGGAGGGGTAGGCAAGTGCAATGGGGGAGGAGGAAGGGAGGTGGAGGGGGAAGAGTAGAGGACCAAAGACAGGTATTAGGTGCAGGAGTGAGAAGTGAAATTGTGGAGAAGAAAGGAGAGTAAGTGTTGAAAAGAAGCAGGGTGGATGGTTAGGAGGAGAAAGTTCCATAGTTTGGGGAAGCAGGAGGAGAAAGCAGCCTGGCCAGTGAAGGATTTCCTAGAAGGGAGTGCAAGGGAATGATAGCCAGAGTTGCAAAGGTTATAAGTGGAAGGTGGGGGGTAAGGTAAGAGGGGAGGAGGAAAGAAACAAGGAACAATGAGCTAGGTGTCTGGCTTCAAGGTGGGGAGGAGGAGGAGGAGGAGGAGGAGGAGGAGTATAGGGAGCAATGGTTGAGGCTGGGTGGACAGTTCAGAGCAAAGTGACAGAAAGAGTGAAAGATATTAGTGTGAAACATATTGCAAGGTCCTCGCATCAGTCTTAAATGTATCAATTTGAGCTGAGAGATCTGAGCCAAATTCTCTTTGTCTAGACATTAATTTTTGTAACTGGTTTCTTAATTTCAAATAAGTGAGATATTTTTCATTTTTTGTTTTCCTTGCCTGTTTTGGAAAAAAAAAAATTCAGGTAAGTTTTTTTTGTATGTAGCCATCAGGTGTTAGGATCAGCATAACAAATAAAAACTGATTTTATAGCCAATTTGAGATAAAAAAGGTAATCGATCCTAGTGAACAGAATGCCTGTAAAAAAGTATGGTGTGGTTTAGAGATATCTGCCATACTATTCTTCAAACCTGCGGTCTTAAACATCTTGTTTAGAAAACTGGAATCACTAGAAAGTTTTTCAGTCAGTATACTCATCCATTAAGGGCAAAATGCAATTAAAATCTCCCCCGTAAATGTTGCCTCTAATCATACATAAGTATGGCTGTATTGCCTTCATCATCTCTAATCTAGCGGATTTCATCGGGGTGGGGCACAAATGCCAATTAAGCATAGGTCATGATTATGAATGGTGATATCCACAATCAGAACTCTCCCAGGAACCAAACTGACTAGTTTAGTGACCTTGATTTCTACTAAGGAAAATAGGGTCCAGAAAACCATCGAGTCCCATGCAATTTCAGCATTCGAATGCAGCCTAGGATATTGTAAAGGCGCCCTGAGCTTTGGAAGGGCACCTTATAGAAATAAATATTTACTTACCTACTTACTTACTAGTATCTTGCACAAAAACTAAATCACATTTCAGATTCCTTAGAACTGAAAAAGTGGTCTCCTTTTTTGAGAACTTTCAATGCTATTAAAATTAATAGTACCAAGCCATAAGTTCAGATCTGTCATGAGTAAAAAGGTAAACCACAAAGGCAAAAACATTTTTATTTTTTAGCATGAACCCCCCCCTTCCCTTCATTCTTCTGTATGAGTGTGAATCTGTGGAGCCTTCTTCATTATTGGTAGAATTGCCCTGTTGAGAGGAGGCTCTAGAAGATACATTAGACTCCTCCTCTGAGTCCCACCAGGATTTGTGCCATGAAAGTGCTGCAAATTCATTTTCCAACAGTATTTCTTCTGTTCATTATTTATTTATTTATTTTTATTTATTTCAGCTAGGATTACAAATACCTTTGAGCCAAGGCTCTTTTACAAAGGTTCCACATCAGAGACAGTACACTACAGTTGTATTTAGATGGGCAAAAAGCAATAGACTAACAAGACAGGTGACAAAGCAGAATAAAACATCAGATTTAACATACAGAATAAAACATCAGATTTAACATACAGTTGCAAAACCTAAAATTATAGGTAGAGCTTTCCAAGGGCAGTTGTCAATCAGGATAGAGGAGCAGGAAGAGTAGCAGGGTGGGGTGAAAAGGGGGTGGTGGTGGAGAGGGAGTGGAAGGAAGGGAGTGGAGCAATAAGAGGCTAGGAGGCATGGACTGCTGAGCTGAGATAGGAGATCCCACTAGGTATGGCAGTTGCAGGCACTACAGGCAGTAAGGTGGAGTTGGAGACTTGATTTAAAAAGTCCTAGCTTTGGGGCAGAGGAAATGCCAGTGTTAAGGTTATTCCACCAATAAGGAGCCCAGTAGGCAAAAGAGCATTGACTCAAGGAGGTTCTGCAGTGAGGGATCATCAGGCGATGGAAGTCCGAGCCTCTCGTGTGGTGGGAGTTACTACTGGGGCTGAGGAGAGATAGTATCCCTGGTGGAGCCAGGCCCATTGTGATCTTTTTAGCCATTATGCAGGTCTGATATTTTATATGATTAGATAGTTGTAGCCATCCTGACTGTGCGTAGAGGTCACATGTGTGTGTAAGGCGGTTCATCCCAGTGACTAGACGGCATGCTTTGTTGAGCGTGGTAGAGATACATCTAAGTGCCATAGTTGTGGCTGCTCCGTAAATGATGAGGCCATAGTCGATGATGGAGAGAATTGAGCTTTGCACTGCAATACTTAGGGCAGCAGGAGTTAAACAAGAGCTATGTCTGTAGAGAAGGCCAATACGCACGTTGGCAGCTTGGGTGATATTGTCAATGTGTGATGTGAAGGACAGGTTACAGTCAAGAGTGATCCCTAAGTATTTGAAGGTTGAGACCTGTTCAATAGTTGACCCATGCAGGTTTGTTATGATCAGTAGAGGAGACCTGTGTTTGTTGTGGGAGTTACAAAAAAGCATGGACTTGGTCTTTTTATAGTTGAGTATTAATTTCAGTGAGCAGAGACATTTTTCAACTGATGAGAATCCGAGTTGAAGGTTCTTTTGCAGGGAGTGCTGGTCCTTGAGGGAGGAGAAAATTACTGCATCATCCGCATAGAGAATAATTTGTTCGGGGCAGGCTTTAGGGAGGTTATTCAGGAAAAGGAAGAATAGGAGTGGTCCCAGTATGGAGCCCTGGGGAACACCCGAGCGGACTGGTAGAGTACTTGAGAGAGTACCTGCAATCTTTACTCATTGGGATATGTTAGACAAGTAGCTTTGGAACCAGGCCATTGAGTCAGGGGAGAGCCCCAGATTTGAGAGTTGGTTTATAAGCAGGTTGTGGTGGACGGTATCGAAAGCCTTTGTTAAGTCGATGTATACAGCCCCGGCGAGGTGGCTGTTGTCAAGAGAATTGTGGATAGCAGCGGTAAACTCCATTAGGGCAGATGTGGTGCTATGTCCTTTCCTGAAACCATGCTGCTGAGCACATAAGATGTTGTGGTTGTCCAAGTAGTCAGTGATTTTACTGGACACAATACGTTCGACTGGTTTTGATAGGGGATGTAGTATGGAGATTGGACGATAGTTCCCATGCTGAGTCTTATCAACACTTTTGTAGATGGGGGTGATGATAGCAGATTTTCATAAATTAGGGAACTGGTTACGGCAGAGGGAGAGGTTAAGAACTTGGTAAGTGGTCTGATAACTTCGTGAATTGTAAGGGACAATAGTTTTAGGTCCAGGGAGTTGCCGCTGAATCTTGTGTTGGCGATTGCCCTGCCAATGTACTTCCGAGCTTTGTGCTGCTTGACTGCTTTGAAATAGAAGGGTGTGTGGGTAGTAGAATGGGAGGCATTGGTGAGATCAATGGGTGAGATAGCGTCAGTGAAGAAGTCAGGAGGGAGAATGGTGCTAAGGTCAGTGAAGGTAGTATTGAAAGTATTAGCGATAGTTGCTGGGTTAAGAGTAATGGATCTGTTGATGCTGAGCATATTTGGGGATGTTAACGGCTGTTTTCCAGTAACTTCCTTGATGTTGCTCCAGAATGCTCTTCCGTTTCCCCATGTAGTAGTGAGGGCTTCCCTGTAGTAGGAGCTTTTGTGATTTTTAATGGCCTTAGTGCAATCATTGCACGCACGCTTGTTATTCTGGATGTCAGTTGGTGACCCGGAGTCCCGGGCCACGAGCCAGAGGTGGTCCCTTGCTTTTAGCTGTGTTAGTAGGTTGGCGGTAATCCATGGATTGCAAACGGATTTTACCTTATGCTTTTTGAAGGGGGCACAGATATCGCAGGCTTCGTTGAAGATGGAGATGAAAAAGTCCAGAGCTGTGTTGACATCTTCAGCAAGGTAGATAGGTAGCCAATCTTGATTCCTGAGATGGGATTTAAGGAGAGTCAGGTTCCTATGAGGGAGAATTCTGCTTGTTGTGACTGATGGTGGTGGTTTGTGAAACTTGTTGAACCATGCACAGATGATAGGAGAGTGGTCACTGAGAGAGTCAGGAAGGATGGAGATGTCGGATATACATGTGGGGTGATTGGATAATACCCAATCGATTAGTGAGCTGGTACCCATTCTGTAGCTGTGTCTGGTTGGAGAGTCAACCAGCTGTGAGAGGTGAACTGAGGAGATGGCATCCTTGAGACCTCCAGTGTCAGGGGCAAGCCAGTTTATGTTAAAATCCCCAAGTGTGATTAACTCAGAGTCCTGTGGCTGCATTCTGGCAAAATGCAGGACAGCGTTTAGGCCATTCACTTGGTCTTTGGGTGGGATGTAGACTGCGGCTACCGTGAGTGTTTTGTCATGGGCTCCGAGGATGATGCGGACTGTGAGGATCTGTGATTGTGAGTCAGAGGTCTTGCTAGCAAGGGGGTGACCCAGGAGAGAGTCTCTGAGGTATAGTGCACAGCCCCCTCCTTTTTTGGTCTGCTGATCCAGCCTGAAGACTGTGTAGCTGGGCAGGAAAATAGCCCAGTCGGGTATCTTGGGTGTGAGCCAGGTTTCAACAACTGAGATGACATCAGGTGAATGCTGTCTGGAGAAAACTTGTAGGGCATCAAGCTTGGGAATGAAGCTGCAGATGTTGATGGTTGTGAGGGACAGAGCACCAGTGTGTATAAACTTCTTAGCTGTCTCAGCGGGTTTTTTTGGGCCAGGGTTAGTATGTACATTCCCTGATATTAGTAGTAGAAGGAGTAGGAACTTCAGTGTGTAGAGTCATAAGGCCCTGAGGGAGAGTTTACGGGAGTGCCCGGTGTTGCTTGCACGCGAGGGGTGCAGGTGATGATCCCAGAGGGGTGTCATAAACTGTAATAGGGGTATTGGAGGTGGAAGGGCCCAGCGACCTTAGGTGGATGATCCAGCAAGATCCTCTTCATAGCAGGAGAGAGGGGTAGTGGTTTGGGGGAAGAGAGGAGAGGGTGCCAGAGGGTGGAGGATGAAGTAGAGTTGGAAATTGGGAGGGGGGAGGGGTAGCAGGTCCCAGGAAGGTAGCAGAAAGGGGGTAGTGACAGGAGAATAAATGTCAGAGCAAGCATAGCGAAGAGGGCAAGTGAGCAATCGAGGAGATAAAGTAAAGAAAGATATTCGAGGAGCACTTTAGGAAGAGGGGGGGAGTGAGTTACAGGGAGAAGAAGGGAGAGAGAGAGAGGAGAGGTCAGACAAAGAGGAGTGGTAATGGAGGAGGGAAATGAGTAGGGTCAATAGAGAGAGGGTGGGGAGGCGGCTAAGGAAAGTGGGAGGGGCTTATGCCTATTTAATTAAGGCTGGAGGGGGGAGGGGGTGGGCATAAAAAAGCGGTGATTTCCTATGCTTTTCAATGGGTGCAGAAGCCCGGAAACAGCGTAGATGTGTCGGACCAATCCCAGGCAGAGGCATAAAAGCCTTGCCCAATAGGAGATGGCAGTAAGCCTCATAGACATTTTGCTTCTGTTTGGCCCCTTTACTTCATTTCTGAGTGACCATTTGTAGCTGTTCTGTTTCAGGGATTGAGAGAGGAGGCATTATTATCTTGAAAGTTGGTCAGATACCTCAATTTCTTCCTGCAGTGTTACGGTAGTTTGTGTTGTGCTCAGGGATTTTTCATGAGGGGTTTGTTCACATGGGTGTGGTAAAGTGATCACCTTTGCCACAATTGTTTGCCCATGTTCAACACTCTTTGAGGGTTCTTTAGGGTTTGTCTTCTCTCCAGTATTTTGCTGAGGTGTGGTGGCAATTCAAGGTCAAAATGTACTTCCCACTGTGGAGACATAATAGTCCTGTTCAGCTTGCTCAGTGGGGTGACTCTTGTTGTGAGTGGCTCAGAGACAGTTTTTGTAAGGGTGTCCTTTATTCATACAAAGGTTGCAACATACAGCGGTCCTGCAACTGATGCTATTGTGACCAGTTTCAGAGGAAAGAAAGCATTTTACCTGGCCACCAGCGCTATTAAACTGTGATGTGGAACCGCATCTGAAACCTGATTTGGGCAGACCAGCATAGAAGGTGAAGCCTCTATCTCTGCCTAGATAAAAGTAGCTAGAAAGATGCTTCACTCCTGCTTCTGTTTGTGGAAGGCATATCTTCACCTTCCAACCCCCTGTTCATATATTTTTGGAATCTAGGATTGGATTGGGCATCCTCCAAAAAGGTGCATTTCTATCTGAGCCAGTTCAAGATGTCCATTACAGAAACCCCTTTCATTCTTGAACAGCTCTGTGATGGTTTTAAAGGCTGGCTTTGTCAATGAAAATCCAAAGAAAGGGGGGCCACAAGGGGGAGTAGTTTACCTCCCGGTATCTCACTCAGAATCTTTCTAGGACACTAGTGGTCTTAAACTATTGTCAAAAGTGGAATCTTCTGATGTATGAATTAAAGCAGAAATGTCCATTGCCCAAAAACCCTCCCCTTTAAGTAGGTTCTGAGCCACAAAACCTTAGGAGGCCCTCCATCCCTTCCCCATATTTAATGCATGTCACATTTCTTCTTTTTGCTGGTTCCTCAGGTGTGTGAAACAGACCTGCTTATGTTTTCTCATGGTGTTCTTTACCCCTAGGGTCTTGCTGAGGATATGACACCTGCAAGTACCTGATCAACTCCTGGGCTTCACTACATATGGTACTAGCTCCCAGGGCCACTTCCCCATCAAGCAATCATGAGAACTGTTGTGGGGAGCCTATATCATCTGTGGCTCAGGGATAAAGGTCTCAGGTTCAAGTGGAGAAGCAGTTTGTGGCTCTTCAGTAAGGGGAGTACTGCTCTCTGTGTTTATGTCTCTCTCAGGTATGCGGGATAGAGTGTGGACCTTTGCTGTACTGACTGTCCCCCAGCTTTGCCCCTCATGCTCCTCCAAGACAATGTTTGGTAGTGTATCTACCCCCCTCCTGGTCCACACCATTACTCTGGTCCTGAACCTCCTCTGGGCTACTGTTAAGGGGGGGGCACATTGTCTTTTTTGTGTCAGCCACAGATTTAGAGTTTCATCTTAATCTGGGACTCTGCAAGCTCTCAGAGGTAGAAGGCAAAGTAACAGAGGCAATATCGCTAAATTGAGGCAAACCCCTTGCAAACAATCAGATTACTTGCTTAGAGGGCATTGTGTACTGATAATGCCCTGTAAATAAGGCAGAAAACAGTTAAGGCCTCAGAAATATGCTAATTAGTAGCAAACGACCCAGGAATGTGCAGATTACTCAATAAATGACCCATGATTATGCAAATTAGCCAATACACACTGTTAAACTAGGCCATTTTAAAAAAGAGATGATCGTAGATATTTGAGACAAGCTTTATTTTAACTGAGCAGAAACTGTTTGAAAGCACAGAATGCCTACCTGCTCCGTTGAATATTCTTAAAGAGCCAGTGTAATGAGAGGGATTTTAGCCCCAATATGATGACTTGTGTAATGAGCTAAGGCTTATTGCCACTAACTGGAATATGTTTATGTTCCTAATCTTTTGTAACCTGTTATCTTGTAATAATTAATGTCCTGCTTGTTTGTTCTCATCCTGATGCGGAACCTTTGTAAAAGAGCCTTGGCTCAAAGGTAATTGTAATCCTAGACTCTAATAAATAAATAAAAATAATCTAGCATTTCAACAAACTTCGATGAGATATCTGTGGACTAAAACTGTTTAGATCTGGTAATCATGCACACAGCCCCACTGTAAGACAGTAACGCAAAGGGGGAAAGCTGCACTGCTCTGCTGTCTGCTCACTAAACACCAAAAGTGGGCACAAGCCATAACATTCACAAGGTACTTTTCAGTTTTTTTAAAGCAATAAATCACTTGACTTGCGTGTGCCATGCCCCAATGAGCCATGGATCATAAGTTAACTACCTGCAGTGGACCAAAGCCAGCCCTCTGTGAGACCAACTGGGAATAAAGACAACAGATGCATTCAGGAAAAAAAGGAGTACTCACCACCTTTCAAAGAATAATGAATGCCTGGCCTGTAGTACTAAATCCTTCACTGAGTGCAGAAAAAAAAAAACAGAGTAAAAGAGGCTCCACGGGATAAACAAATCGCGTGATGCATTTCACACTGACAGTGAGAAAGCACTGTCAATGTGAAAGACTAGGGAAGACTAGGTTTGCTGGCAAAGGCGCCTAGCTTCATCCTGAGCTCTTTTCTTCTAGGTTCCTTGAAGGGACAGAGCAAAGAACCTTACCAGAGCAAGGAAAAGGATTAAGGCTTCTTTTGGCTAGGCAGATTTACTGTGTGTCATTTTCTTTTGTACTCACAGGGATTGTTACTGTTTGTTGCTAACATTTTATTGCTTTATTTTTCTGATTCAAATTGTTGTTGCTGGGTATACCTTCTGCTGCATTATTACAGGGTGTGCCTACAGGTGTGTGCTTACAGATCACTGCTGTAATCTTCTGATTCAAATTGTCTTTTGCAAGGTATATCTTCTGTTGCTGCTTTATTTTTCTCAGTAGCAAAGTGTTTCTTACAGGGTATATCTTCTGTGAAATTATTAGAGGTGGTACTTTACATGTTTTACAGTTTTATCTAGCTTTCAGGGCTACTGCATTTGCTGTTGGCTGATTGTTTCTGCTCTTACCTCCTTGTTTCTTTCGTCCATGGTTCTTTTTTGGCAGGGAAAGGGCCCAGCCACCCACCCACCCTCATCCCCAACTACCCCCACTAGACTCCTTTTATAGGGTAGCACAGTTGTGACATTTCCTGTAGCAAAGCAGGAAGGGGCGGATCAGAGGGGTATCCACACAGTGACCTCATTAACAGGAGCACAAGTAATTTAACTTGTTATAACAAGTTATACAAAAACAAACAAAACACAAAATCAAACTTTTACTTTCATTTTCCTCCTTCTAATTACTCTGACCAGGTTATAAACCCAGCAACTTACCTGGAATGGATATTATTAACTGCATGTACTGCGGGACACTTTTCAGAAGGACAGTTTTATAGGATTTAGGACACTGTCCTACATGCTGGGCCATTGGAGATCTAGGGGCTCAGCTCCAGGCAGCATGGGCAGAGATTGCGCACTTCAAATTGCATATTCAGGAGGAATTATTTTGTAAGAACCACCCACCATTTCCCCAACATCCAACAGAAGCACCTTGACCGCAGAGGGTAGTTGGTCCGGGAGGTTGGCAGGTGGTTAGGAGGGGCAAATCAGGTGCCACAACACTCAGTGCTCTCCAACATATTGCCTCCACAAACCATATGAAAACTACAAACAGGTATCTGCCTCTATCTCCAAAATCAAACAAAGGGGCAGAGGACACTGCAGAGCAGGACACTGCAGCACAGGAGCTAGCACAACAAAACTCACCCAAAACAGGAACCAAACCAAAAAAAGCAAAAAGAAAATGCAAAAAACTTCTGATCATAGGAGACTCCGTGATTCAGGGAGTTGATACCTATCTCCAGCCAGGGGTAATTGTCAGATGTCTCCCAGGCACATCAGCATGGGGAGACACTGACTGCATTGCTAAAATTGTACAGGAAGCAGAAGAAAACATTGATGTCCTGGTACACATAGGGACTAATGATCTCGCCAGCCAGTCAGTTGTGCAGACCAAGGAACACCTGACCAGGCTGGGTAAAAAACTGTCATCCATTTCATCCGGTATCTCCTTCTCTGAGATCCTGCCAGTCTGGGAGAGGGGGGCAGATGGACGGAAGGTCAGAGACGGGAGATAGGGGAGCTAAACATGTGGCTCAAGGGCTGGTGCCAGGAAAAAGGACACAAATTTGTAGGGAACTGGCAACAGTTTTGGGAGCGAAAGTACTTTAAATTTGATGGACTGCATCTGACTAAGGAGGGAGTCAGTGCATTGGGACAGAAGTTGGACATCTTTGCAGAATATTTAAACTAGCAAATGGGGAGAAGGGTGCAGCACCCGATATGTCGAATGGGAAGAACAACTCTCCCCCCTCAGCTAGTGGTCAAACAGCAGGTTTGTAGTTCATTTGCATTACCAGGTAAGGAAAAAGGTCTGGCTCCCCATACGATGTACAGGGACATGCCAGACCTCCCCCAACAACTAACACACCAAAATCTGGCCAATGGAAAATCATGTACACAAATGCTCGCAGTCTGGGAAACAAGATCCCAGACCTGCAGGCAATAATGACAGAGGCTAAACTGGACACAGTAGCCATTAGCGAGACATGGTTTACCAGTAACCACACTTGGGAGACTTCAGTACCTGGTTATGTACTGTTCAAAAGAGATCGAGTTGCAAAAATGGGGGGGGGGGGTTAGTGGCCCTTTATGCCAATGAAAATATCAAAACTACAGAATTTTCAGACTACACATAAGGAACCAGAAGAGCTGTGGGTCACCCTGGAAACAGGAAATGGGGCAACCATATGAACTGGGGTTGTCTACAGGCCTCCAGACCAGGGGGAGGACATAGACACATTACTGTTAGAAGATACACAAAACACGACAGCTAAAGGGGAGGTTCTGATAATGGGAGACTTCAACATGCCAGATACAGATTGGTCAATACCAGCAGGAACATCTGCCAGAACTAGACACATAGTGGATTCCCTGCAGGGGAAGGGTCTCAAACAACTGGTACAACAACCCACAAGAGACAGAGCTATCCAAGATCTAGTACTGACTAACAGGGAAAGGATCACAGATCTCCAGGTAGAAGGACACCTAGGGGTGAGTGACCATCACATGGTATGGTTCAATTTGGCCACTAGAACTAAATCATCCCATTCCAAGGCAAAAATATGGGACTTCAGAGGAGCTGACTTTGATAAGATGGCCAACAGAGTAAAGTTAGCCCTGGCAAGAAGAAATACAGGTGAGGGGGTACAGGCAAAGTGGGCAAGCATTAAGGATGCAATACTTGAAGCAACATCCCATTGTGTTAAAGAGAAAGGAAGTGCAAAAGAAGAAGGAAACCACTTTGGTTCTCAAAAACAGTATCAGAAAAGGTCAGAGCCAAATGGCTGGCCCTCAGGAAATATAAGGGAATGCAGCAGGATGAAGCTAGGGAGGCATACCAAACTTCCCTAAGGGAAGCAGGGAAGGCAGTAAGGCAGGCAAAGGCCCAAACCGAGGAAACACTAGCACAAACAGTAAAAGAAGGGGAAAAGACTTTCTATAGATACATTAGTGAAAGGAAAACGTCCATAGCGGGTATTGCTAAGATCAAAGGGGATAAGGGGGCATGTGAGGAGGACCATGTAAAAGCATCTATCCTAAATAGATACTTCTGCTCAGTATTTACTGAGGAGAAGGTAGGGCAGGACCCACAGCTCAGCACCATGGACACAGGGGGAAGGGAGGTGTGCACTAGTCCCTTCACAAAAGAAAGGATCCTACAAGAGCTTGATAAGCTCAGGGTGGACAAGGTAATGGGACCTGATAGCATACATCCCATGGTACTAAAGGAGCTAAGGGTGGAACTAGCAGAGCCATTATCAGAACTGTTTAGTGAGTCTCTGAGCACATGAGAGGTCACAGAAGACTGGAGAAGGGCTCATGTGATCCCGCTCCACAAGAGTGAAAGCAGGGGAGGAGGCAGGGAACTACAGACCAGTCAGTCTTACCTCAGTAGTGGACAAGATTATGGAGGCACTCCTTAAGGAAAGTATAGTGCAACACCTGGAATCCATAGAGCACAGGGTCCAAGACAACACAGGTTTACAAAAGGAAGGCCCTGTCAAACTAATCTCATAGATTTCTTTGACTGGGTAACCAGAGTGGTAGACCGAGAGGGGGAACAGTTGATGTCATCTAGCTTGACTTCAGCAAAGCTTTCGATACTGTTCCACATAGAAGATTGATTAATAAGTTGGGTAGGCTCAGCGTGGGTCAGAAGTTGGTCAACTGGGTAGCAAACTGGTTGACAGACAGAAAACAGAGAGTGTTTTTAAACGGTATACAGTCAGAAAAGATGCAAGTCACAAGTGGGGTACCTCAGGGATCAATCCTGGGGCCAGTCCTCTTCAATATCTTCATCAGTGACATTGCAGATGGACTAGAGGGTAAGGTTTGTCTGTTTGCAGATGACACCAAGATCTGCAACAGAGTAGATGATCCAGATGGGGTGGGCAGAATGAGAAGAGATCTGGATAAACTGGCAAAATGGTCAAGTGGCAACTGGGGTTTAACGCAAAGAATTGAAGATCATGCACATAGGGAAGAAACCCTGAAGCCACCTATAGGCTGGGAGGAGTTGTTGGCAGTCACAAGGGAAGAAGAGACTTGGGCATCATCATCACAGATGACCTGAAATCATCAAGCAGACCACTAAAGCAGTAGATAGGCTAGGGGATGTTGGGGTGTATTAGTAGGTGTATCACAAGTCGTAAGAGGGAGGTAATAATCCTTCTTTACAAGACACTGGTTGAGCCCCATCTGGAGTACTGTGTGCAGTACTGGAGCCACACCTTCACAGGATATTAACCACATTGAGGCAGTCAGAGAAGGGCAACCAAAATGGTGCAGAGACTGCATCAGAAAACATATGAAGACAGATTAATGGAGCTCAGTATGTATACCCTAGAGCAAAGGAGGGAGAGAGGTGATATGATCGAAACATTCAAACACCTTAAGGGCATTAACAAGGTGAAAGAGTCAAACGTTTCAATATAAGAAAAATAGCAGGACAAGAGGACACAGCATGAGATTAGAGGGAGGCAGATTAAGGGGTAATGTGAGGAAGTTCTTTTTCACAGAAAGGGTGATGGATGCATGGAACGACCTACCTCAGAAAGTGGTGGATATGAATACAGTACAGGGCTGCAGACAGGCTTGGGATAGCATAAGGGAGCAATTCAGATGAGTATGAATAGATAGGCCATTGATAGAGCAAAGGCTGATGGCACATTCATAAGGTAGACGGGCTGGGCCTTGCGGTCCTTATCTGCAATCAACTTCTATGTTTCTATGTTCTGTGAAAGTGGCAGGTGAGTTGTGTATCCATAAAAAGCTCTTTTAATCTGCTTTTTGTTGCACTCCATAAAGGACTAAGTGCTACAGTCCAGGCATCCGTGATTCTTTGAAAGGAGGTGAGTGCTCCATTTTTTCCTGAATAAAACAGCAGTCTCTAACAGCAGTACCCAGTTCTCTGTGTCTCACTGACACCGGTTCAAACATTCAGTTTGCTCTATGCTACACTTTTTCCTGGCATCTTAAGGCACTGCATCTGAAATGTTTGCGCCACAACTACACAGTATAAAGAAACGGAGGAAAAAAAGGAGTTTGATGCTGCAGGGAGTTTGGCTCAATGGTATGAGCGGTGTGGTAAGCATTTCACGGTTCTCCTACCAGCTTAAACAGACCCTCTTCAGATGCCCTCTTTGACGTCTTCAATTTTCCATTGATGTCTCTCCCTGTTTGCCTGTGTGGGCCATGATGGAGAGGCAAAAAAACAAACCGTGGGCTGGCCTGTCGGCGCAATGGTTGGATTTCCGCTTGCAATACTGGTGACCTGGGTTCAGGAATGGACCTGGGTCACTGGAGGGCCGGCCGGGGGGAGAAGGATAGAATGTCCCATGGACAGCTCTCCTTCTCCGAGGGAAGGGTGGAGAGAGTGCCCAGCACATGACAGACCCCTAGCAGAAGCTGGGGGTTGCGCAGTTACTGGTGCTTGTGCACACAGGAGGCGGGGCAGATGCAGGATGTCATTGCACGTCCCCGCCTCCCTAGAAAACAAGGAAAAAGTGGAAAGCTCCCGGCCGCCCTTAATGAAGCCCACCGTGGATTCAATTAGCTCCTCAGGTCAGCCCTCCAACCTATCCGGATGTCTGCAGCATTGTGCCGGGGAGTGCCGCAGTCCCGCCATGGGGGGAAAGCCATAGGATATCAGAGGGTTGCGGACGATGTGGGGGGGGGTGGAAGTCTGTCGTCCATGACTGGGCTGAGGTGCCGGGTGGCTGGGTACAAAGAAGATAAAAAAATGCAAACCTGATCTTGCTGTTCCTCTCTCTCTCTCTCTCTCTCCCCCCACTTACAGCATGGTGCAGCTTGGGACTAGAGTCGACATGAACTTAAAAAAAAAAAGTAACATCCACATTCCCCACATACAGGAGTGCAAGCAGGAAATGCTGCATTATGATTGCTGATATGGTGTGCGACAGGGTGGGAGGAAGACTGAAATAGATTTTGGCACTAAGTGTGAGTGAGGTGGGAGGGAGGGAGGAAAAAAATCTGCATGGTTCAAAATTAAAGTCATCCCCTCCACTCTGAGTTGTTATGCCTGCCCAGGGAGGAGCATGTTAATTAAAGCAGGCAGTTTCTAACATTTCATTTTGGTGCTGCAGTAGAGTAATGTTTTGAAAGTTTTATCTGTCAGGGCGTTCTACTCATGGTGGACTTTCAAAATGGCAGCTCAAATCAGAATATTTCTAAACTACTAGATGGCCCGCGGGTGGCCTGTAAGGTTCATACAACTTGGGCGGTGTTGTGCAATGCCAGGTCCATTAAGAATAAGACTGCAATTATGGCAGTTCTTGTTGGTACATTTGACCTGGCATGCATCACCGAGACCTGGCTGGATGAAAATTCTGGCCACATTGTGGAGGCTATGACTCCTGCTGGGTACTCGGTGATACACCGCTAGAGACTGGATCGCGGGGGGGCTGCGGTCTTTTTCAAGACCGAACTAGGCCTCACGGAGGTATTAGTTGAGGAGGTTGAATCCTTCAAGTATACAGTAGTAGCAGGTGTAGGTTATCGAATCGCTCTCATCTACCGTCCACTCAGTGATAAGAAGCAATTCCTTCAGGAAGTGGTGTACTTCGTCATCGACATGGCGTTTGAGTCACTCAGATTGATGGTTCTGGGTGACTTCAACGCTTGGGTCGATGATGAACTCTCAGAATTTGGTCAACACTTCCTCCAGTTAATGGCATCTCTGGGCCTCACACAGGTGGTTTCCACTGCTACTCATAAACATTGACACTCTTTGGACTTAATCTTCCTCCTAGGGATCAAAACATCTGACGTGGGGGAGGAACCTGTTGGGTGGTCCAATCACTGCACCGTGGGGTTTAGTTTTAGCACCCCCCCTAGAAGGCCTACCCCTGTTGAGATAGTTAGGTAACGCCCTTTACGTGATATAAATTCCCAAGGCCTTGCGGCGGTACTTGACCTCTCGTCCCCCGCGTTGGCAAGCAATGATCCGGAGACCCTCGTGTCAGCTTATAATACAGCTGTTATGGTGGCTCTGGATTCTATTGCTCCAGTCCATGTTCGCCCTCTCTCCCTTCACCCCAAGTCCCCTTGGTTTGACAGGACTTTGAGGGAGATGTGTAGTTAAGGGCGAAGGTTAGAGCGGTGCTGGTGAAAGTCCGCCCTTGATGCCAACCGCCTTAGATTGATGGACCACTATTCAGTCTGTCAATCTGCAATCACCCATAAGAAAGCAGAATTCCTCTCAAGGGAGATTGTGGCTGCTCAGAATTGACCAGCTCAGCTATTTTGAACTGTGGACAGACTGTGCAACCCAGCCTGCCTTTAAGTTCAGAAAGCCTTTTTGCAATTAGAGTGTGACGAGCTTGCTCAATTCTTTGCAAATAAGGTGGCAGACATCAGGGCTGTACTGCAGCCAGCACACTGTAGGGAGGTTGCTGCTGATCAGGATGGGGTTACTGTACCTCAGTTTTCCTGGAGTACCGTCAGTCGACTGGAGTTCATGGATGTCATGAGGATTATTCAGAGTGTGTGCCCTACGTGCTGTAGTCTAGACCCTGGACCGACCTCCCTAATTTTGGGCTGTAGTGACATCATCGGTCTAGTCCTTGTGTGGATAGTCTGGTGCTCCTTGGAATTGGGAGAGTTTCCTAGCTCCCTGAAAGACGCCGTGGTGACACCACTCTTGAAGAAAGCTACCTTGGACCCAGACTGTTTTGCAAACTACAGACCTATCTCTAACCTTCCCTTTGTTGGGAAGGTGATTGAGAAAGTAGTGGCAGTACAACTGGAAGACCATTTGACTATCCATGACATCTATCAACTCCTCCAGTCCGGTTTTCGTAAGAGACATAGTACCGAGATGGCGTTGGTTCAGATGCTCAGTGATCTCCTGATGGCAAGAGATTGGAAGAGCCGTTCCATCTTGGTTCTTCTGGATCTTTCTTCAACTTTTGACACCATGGACCACATGGTGTTGATAGGACGCCTGAGGCATATCTGTGGAATGTCGGGGACAGTCCTCAGATGGTTTACATTGTTTCTCACGGGGAGAACACAAAGAATTGTGTCAGCGTTTTTTTCCTCAGGCCCAACTCCTTTGTCTTGTGGGGTGCCTCAGGGTTCTGTGCTGTCACCCATGTTGTTTGTGGTGTATATGCTACCCCTTGGAGATATTGTAAGAAGATATGGGCTGAGGTTTCACTGTTATGCAGATGATACCCAGGTCTACCGCTCTTTTGTACTCGACCAGGATGGAGCTCTCTCGGTCTTTAACAACTGTCTGAAAGAAATTCAGGAGTGGATGGATTCTAGCTGGCTGAGATTGAACTCGGAAAAGACTGAGGTATTGGTTCTGGACCCGGGTCGTCAGACGGGGGGGGGGTCGGGTGGTGGTGGTGCACCCTCCGGAATTATTCTTGGTGGTGTCTCTCTCCCGACCTCGGGACGGGTGCGTGACCTGGGGCTAGTTTTTGATGACGGACTGACCCTGCATTCGCAGGTGTCGGCTCTATTCAAAACTTCCTTTTACCATCTTAGGAATGTCACCAGGGTTAAGCATCTGGTTCCGTCTGATGTCCTTCCAACCCTGGTCCATTGTGTCCTTGCACTTAGATTACTGCAACTCCCTTTATCTAGGGCTTTCGGGGGTTGAAATCTGTCTCATGAAGCTGGTGCAGAACGCAACAGCCCAGCTTTTGACAGGTTCTAGTCGATCCTGCCATATCACCCCAGTGCTGCCCAAACTGCACTGGCTGCCAATACAGTGGCGGATCTCCTTTAAAGTCAGTTTATTGACTTTTAAAGCCCTACATGGACAGGGCCTGGACTATCTGAAAGAGCTTCTGGTTCCTTACTGCCCTGGTTGATCACGCTGCTCGGCTGATAATGGGCTGTTAGAGATTCCAAGGGTGAATTTGAAATCATCAGGATTCCAGAGTGTTTGCTTTTGCAGCTCCCACCCTTTGGAATTCTCTACCCCGTCGGTTACGGGAGTGCACATTTGTGGAGGAATTTAAGAAGGGTTTAAAAACCTTTCTGTGGAATAAAGCATTTTTAGTTAACTGAAGTATTTATTTGATTGTTTACGATTTTCAGTTGTATTGTTCTGTTATTTATTTTTTTATTTTATTTAAATCTCAGATTACAAATACCTTTGAGCTTGAGGCAGCTCATTTACAAAGGTTCCACGTCAAAGGAAAGGGTTACAATAAGGTAGGGAGGTATAGACAACATTCATGGTATCAACGGAGGTACAGACAACATTCATGGTATCATCGGAGCACAGCAAGTCAACTGGTAAATAAGTGGGAACAGTGCTACACACTCAAGTTAACAAGCAAGCATAGAAAACCATAAGGTACATTTGAAGCAACATTGCTAATCAGAGGTGGGGGGAAGAGGAAAGAAGAAGGGTAGGATAGATGAGAGGGCAGAGTCCAGATAGAGAAGGAAAAGAAAATATGGCAGCCAGAGGCCTTGTCATAGGGTGAGAGGAAGGGGAGGCTAAGGTAGTAGAAGGGGTAAAAGAGGGGAAAAGGAGGACGGATGAAGGGAAAGAAGATAAGGGAGAGTGGGGACCAGAGGGCCTGGACAGGTCCAGGAAGAGGGGGGTCAGTGGGACAAGTGCAAGGAGGGGGCAAGGTAAAGGAGGAGGTGGCAGGGGGAAAGGAGAAATTGTTCTGTCAGGAGTGGTGAAACAAAACAGGAAGCCAAGTAAGAGCCTCAGAGAGTGAGAAAAGTGGTATAAGGGTGTCTGCAGAAGTGGGAAACTACGTGTAACAATCACAAGTGCTTTCGGTTAGGAGATGCTGATGAAGCATAAGTTTAAATTGGGACAGACTAGAAAGATTGCTCAGTTGGTTGCTTAGATTATTAAACCACTGTGGGGCTCTGTATTGAAAGGATCGCTGGTATTGAGTAGTCCGACAGTGGGGTACTAGAAGGAGATCAGAAACTGAGGTGTGTGTGTGTGTGTGTGTTGGGTCTTAGGGGATTTGTTTAGCAGGCAACCAATGCTCGGGGGTAGTAATCCAAGTAGAGCTTTTTTGGACAGGAGGCAGGTTTGATATTTGATCCTGTTACTTAGTTGGAGCCAGCCAGATTGAGCATATAACTCACAGGTATGAGTGAGGCATGCAGCACCCGTAACTAACCTACAGGCTTTGTTCAGGGTCACCGTGAATCGTTTAAGAGATGTGGAGGTTGCAGCACAGAATATGATTAGACCATAATCAATGATTGACAGGACCGAGCTGTGAACTGCAACCTTCAGGGCTTCTTGGGTAAGACTTTGTCTGTGTCTGAAGAGGAGCCCGATTCTGGTATTAACATCTCTGGCAACATTTTCAATGTGAGGCACAAAGGTAAAGTGACTATCCAGAGTTAGACCTAGGTATTTGAAAAGCTGAGTTTGTTCAAGAGCATCTCCGTGGTTGTTGGTGATAGTGAGTTGATGGGCCTAAAACTTATTCCGAGAGGACGAAAACAGATAGACTTTAGTTTTTTGTAATTTAGCACTAGTTTGTGATTTTTAAATCATCTCTCTCTGCTTCTATGAAACCTTGTTGAAGACTGTTTTCAAGAGCGTTGGGATCCAGGTGGCTGGTAAAGATGACCGTGTCGTCTGCATAGAGGAGAGTACGCTAGTTGCAGACAGCTGGAAGGTTGTTCAGGAAAATATTGAACAATAAGGGACCCAGGACTGAGCCTTGAGGTACCCCTGATTGGACAGCCCTCTGCTTCGAAACTACATTTGATATCCTCACCCTCTGCAGTCTGTCACTGAGGTAGCTTCCTAACCATTTCAGGGTGTTTGGGCAACACCAGTTTTAGAGAGTTGGCTAAGCAACAGTGTGTGATTCACTGTGTCAAAGGCTTTTGTTAGGTCAACAAAGGCTGCACCTACAATCTTGCCTTGATTTATGGCCTGTTGTATGAAGCTTGTGAATTCTAATAATGCTGTGGTGGTACTGTGCCCCTTTCTAAGTCATGTTGTTGTGGGCACTGGATGGAGTATGTGTCCAGATAAGCACCAAGCTGGTTGGTAACAATTCGCTCGAGCACCTTGGAGAGTGGAGGGAGAAAGGATATAGGCCTATAGTTGCCCTATAAGGAACGATCACCGGTTTTATGCACCAGAGTTACGATGGCCATTTCCAGGCATCAGGAAATTGTCCCAGTGTAAGAGAAAGGTTTAGAATCTTAGTTATAGGTAGGAGAACTTCATCTAGGGTTAGGGTGATAAGCTTAAGGTCTAGTCTGTCACTACTGTGTCTTGCGTTTCTTAGGACCTTAGCTAGTAGTTTTCTAACCAGGTTGCATGATACCCTTTTAAAATAAAAAGGGGGGGTGCTCAGGACTACTTTCATCACCTTGACTTGTGGAGCGGGCATCATCATCATCAAAAAAGTCAGGTGGGAGAACACAGCTCAAATTGGTGAAAGCATTGTTAAAGGCATTAGCAATTTTCAGAGGGTCAGCGGTAGGGGTACCATTTATGTGCAGCACTGTAGGCGATACTTTAGGTTTTTTGCCAGTGACATCATTTATATTAGACCAGAACCTTCTGCTATCACCCCAGGAGTTGGTAAGCATCTCCCTATGGTACTTGTCTTTTGCTTGGTGAGTCTCCCTTGTGCAGTTGTTTCTAGCAGCTTTATAGACTTGTAGGTCCTGCTGCTTACCAGTGGCTTTTGTACAGTGCCAGAGATGGTCCCGAAACTTCATGTGGGAAAGGAGCTCAGGAGTGATCCAGGAGTTAACTGTACCAGAGACCTTAATCTTTTTGAGAGGGGCATGTGTATCACAAGCAGTGTTGAAAACCCTTATAACATGACAGAGGGCTACATTAACATCATTGGTTGCGTCCAGGATGTTCCAGTTTTGGGTACAAAGCTGTTGTTTTAGGAGGTCCAGGTGGCCCCTTCTGAGAAACCTGCTGTAGATAGTTTGGGGAGGGGTGGCTAAGGAATTTATTAATCCAACTGCATGTGATTGGGGAATGGTCACTGATGGAGTCAGGGTGCACAGTTACATTGGAAAGATGGTTAGGTTGGTTAGAAATTATCCACTCGAGGGTGATGCTAGTCCCCATTTTATAGCTTATCCTAGTGGGTGTATTAACAAGTTGAGTTAGGTGAAGGGCTGTTATTATGTCCTTTAGTGAGTTGGTCACAGGTGACAGCCAGTTTATGTTAAAATCTCCCATGGTAATTGTCTCTGTGAAGTGATTTTGTGAGCGGAGATGGTCAAGAAGACTAAGGAGATCAGTGGCTGGGTCTTTGGGAGGTATGTAGACTGAAAGTACTAATATTGTTTTATGGTGAGCCCCCAATAGCACTTTTATCGCCAGTGCCTGCATATTGCCCTTGAGATCAACTGGTGGCATAGCATACCCCTTTAGGGAATTTTTTAGAAATATAGCGCATCCACCCCCATGTTTGGTCAGCCTGTCCAGCCTGAATATAGTGTATCCAGGTATAGCTACTGCAGAATCTGGTATTTTGGGGGTCATACATGTCTCAATGACAGATAGTATGTCAAGGTTGTGCTGAGTTACCCAGACTTTCAGGACGCCAGTTTTGCTTAAAAGGCTACAGATATTAATTGTGGCCAGTTTAATGGTACCTTGTTTAGGGCGCGCATTGTAGGCGGGAGGTGCTTCAGGACCTGGATTAGGATGAATGTTTCCAGATAGCAGAAGTAGCATAAGGGCTAACCTGAGTAGGAGTTCTCCTCGAACCTTGGAGAAACATTTAACCTTCATGCAAACACAGCGGAGTTTTGTCTTTTCCCTGTATAAAACAAGGATGGTGTGGTCCTTAAGGACACGTTGACGGGGATGTGATCCACCTGGGGGCCAAATATTTATAGGGGGCAGGATCATTGAGGTAGACCAAGGTCCTTTATTAATAGTGACAAAGTTCCCAGATAAGCAGAATATGTTGACGTGAAGGTTTTTCAAGATTTCAGTATTGGGTGAGTAAACCAAACTATGGTTTGTCTTGCTTGTGGGAGTGGGCAAAGACAGAAATATGAGAATGGGAAAGGCACTCAGTAAGAGTTTAAAATTTGGGGCCATAGTTACTTAGAGAGTGAGCAGGGAGCGGTAGCAGTGTACCTTTAAGATGAGACAGGCCAGGACACAGAAAAAAAAAATAAAAAATGAAATAGTCCGCGTTGATCAGTATGCAGCCAATGGTAGAGGAGGACTTGAGAAATGGGCGGGAACTATACAAATTTAATTGCGGCTGGGGTTGGTGTGGTGGGCTGTATGGCACAGCGGTAGGGTGACGGACTGTGGTTTGTTAGGGCATAATAATCTGCTTTAGGGAAGAAGGACCCAGGACAAGAAGTGCATAGAGGATAGCAGTGGGAAGAGGAGTGCAACTTCCAAGAGTTGTTGCCCTCTAGTGGCTTTGCAGTATACTTTGCAAATGGAAAAGTAGACCAAAAAAAAAAAAGCTAGAAAAATTAACAATCCTGTTCCACTAACAGTTGGTACTGGTAAACTCAGCATTAGCAGTACTTGTATTAAAAAAGAGGTCTCAGGAAGGGTAGAGTCAGGAGCCAATAAGAGAAGGGGGAATGGCGTTATGCCTAATCAGGAGCCAATAAGAGAAAGGGGAATGGTGTTATGCCTAATCAGAGCTCAGAAGCAGTAGAAGTGCAGCCAAAATGGCCTGAAAGGCAAAAAGTGCCAGGTTCAATCTTGTTGGTAGCTGTGGGCTACTCTTTAAAATGTGTACCTGGTTGTAGGCCGAGAGGCAGGCGGGTCAGCGCAGAACAGCTGCTGGTTTCCGAGCAGCTCCTGCGGCTTGCAGGAGGAGGCAGTCACCCATACTGGGCAGGATGCCTGTGGAATTGAGAAGGGTCTGATAATTTATGGCCAACAGGAACAATGGGCACTAGAAACCTCGGCCCCAGTCAGACAAGGAGATAATGGCAGGGGGAGGTTTACAGGGCAGGGCAGACAGATTATTAATGCAGCTGAACAACACCTTCACAAAAGAGCTGTTACGCTTTGGGGGAGTGCTTACTGTAGCTAGCTGCTATTACTGGATTTTATATCAATTGTTCTTAAATTGTTAGGTGCCTTGGAATTGGAAAGGCACCTTATAAATACATTTATTATTATTATTACTACTACAAAATGAAAAGAACACCCTGACTAACAGTCAAAACATTACTTTACATGACTTTCACTACAAAAAAAAGCACAAAGTTTGCGCGCCAGTCAAACCAACTGCACTGCTGAGACCTAGAGACAGCTATTGACATTCCACCCTACAATATAATTTCCCATGATCTGTGAGGTGAATGGCGTCGGACACAGCATCCACTACCGGACAATAATAAGAAGTCAAAAACTAAGCTCAGGTGTTAATAAACAAACAACAAGCTTAAATAACGGCGTTCATGTAGTTACTGTGAAACTGGTGACGGTGGTAAGATACCGAACACTCCATTTCAATACACTAGCTTATGTCAATGTCAGTGGCTCAGTAGGTAGCACACGAGACTGGGAGATCAGAGGGCTGTGGGTTCAGTTCCCGCATCTGGCACTTGCATTAATATCCCAATACTGACACTGTAGTGCAGCATGAGAGGGGTGCTGAACTTCTGAGGGGCCATCTTTCGGATGAGATGTTAAACTGAGGTCTCATCTGCCTGGATTGGTGGTAGTTCAGGTGGATGTTAAAGATCCCATGGAACTTCTTGAAAAGAGTAGGGGTACTTTATTGGTTTGGAATACACAACATCACCGAAAATAAAATAAAAACAAACAATGTAAAGAAATATCAACAATAATAACTAAAGAAGAGTACAAATATAAAGAACTGCTATTAGCAAAAATAAATGTTTTACCATAAATACATAAGACCTAGAATATTTCTTTTCATCAAGACAGCGTATCATTTGTAAATCTGAAATGACAGCAGAAAGAATAGCAGCAAAATCCATATTAGCTTGTTGCAACACAAAAGAACAGCGAGCCTGCCATAAGTAATATTGTAAAAGTGCAAATAATACATTCAAAGTACTCCTGTGATATTGATCCCAATCACCCAAATATTCACCTAATACTAATGTACAATAGGAAAGGAATCTCAAATGAGGCATATTCCACTGTCGGGCTACAAAGTCCCAAAACTTCTGACTGAAATGACATTCAAGAAAAAAATGCATCTGAGATTCTTCAATGTTAGTACAATCTGACGTAAACAGTATCTCTCAGAAATTGGTTTGTACTTCAAATTGCCACGGACTCCAAGCCTTCCATGTGCAGATATCCATACTATATCCCATACTTTAAATGAGATCCTACCATCTGTCAATTTATAAAAACATGTTTCATATTAGATGGGGAACAGGAAGGAAAAAGCAGAATCACTTTCTGCACGTTATACAAACATAATCATAAAAGATTTCCTATGCAATGATTGTATTTTCTGTAAGGAATCTTCCATTGATGTAGTTTTTTAATGCGGAAAGTCCATAATTTGGCAAATCATCTGAAGACAAAAATTCTTGGTGGCAAAAGGGACCATTTAAAAATATTTGTGCCAAATGGATTTGGTCCAAAATTGACAAGGGAGAAAGCGGAGCTTGCCAAAGAAAAGAAAAGGAGGAAAAAGAAAATGGAATGGAAAAAACAATAGGGTTAATCATATTCAACCCTCGTCCGCGAATTTCAAGTAAGTATATTCTCGCTAACTGGGTTCAATCTATTACCCCACAACATCTGAAAAAATATACTATAAAGTCTAGTCTCTAATGAAAGAGGGGAAAAAGATGACTTATATAAAGAAATATGGTAAAAATTTTTATAATCACAACCCTTTCTTTTCCCAAATTTCAATGTTTCCATTGATTCACTTTGGCTTCTCAACCGTTAGCTGTTTTTCCCAATTATAAATCTCCATGTTAGGCATTCCAAACCAGATCCCAGAATTTTCTGAGGCCCGGACACAAGAGGGATATCATAACAATTTGTTAAATCTGGGGCTGTCCGACCAAGTTGTAGTACAAAACTTTTGTAATGTTTAGAGAGGCACCAGAATATTCACCAAAAAAGAAAATCTCTAAAGCTCTCTGTAAAGAGAGGGAATCGGCTAAAGGAGAGTGACATCATCTGCGAAGGCAGTGACTTTGACCTTATCTATACCTATAGAGGAGCAATCCCGAAATGGAGGATCACAAATTATACTCCTAATAATTGGATCTAAAATGAAAGTATATAATAAGGGACTTAGGGGGCATCCCTGTCGGACACCTCGAGAAATTGATATGTTTCTACCTAAGAAACTGTTTACTATTGGTATAGAAACTGCAGATGAGTATAGTTTTGAGATCCACCGAGTAAAAGTCTCAGGAATACCATAAGAGGATAATACAAAAAACAAGAAGGAATGGCTGATTGCATCAAAAGCTTTTGATTGATCCAAAGCTGCTATTAGTTCTGTAGAGAAAAAATTAGTGTGACAGGCCATTAGATCTCTAAGTAAAAAGAGATTATGCTGAATACGTCTACCTGTAATCGCACAGGTCTGTGCAGTGTGAATCAAAAATCTGGCTACTTTTTCTAATCTGGTATTCAATATTTTAGATAGAATCTTATAATCACTATTAAGAAGACAGATTGGTCTCCAATTTGAAAGTAATGCTCTATCTCCTTTTTTAAAAATAAAAGTCATTAGGGACAGTGAAAAGTCTGGAGAAGGGGTACTAGAGGATAAATAAGAATTAAACACGCTGGGAAGAAAAAGACCCATAAACTGTATACACTTTTTATAAAATTCATTTGGTATGCCATCTACACCTGGGAAGACCAAGTTTTAAATGTCTGATCACCTCAATGACTTCAGAAGAGGTAATTGGTGATCTTAAGGACTGAATCAGATCATGAGGTATTTGAGGAAGGAAGAAAAATTGCATGGTGAAAAAGATCCACAGGTAACACATTAGGGGTGAAAAATATTCCTGAGTATATTGTTCAACTACCTGCAACATACCAATATCAGTAGTAATTAGTTTTTTATCACTATTAAATAAGCCAGTCATACGGGTATCTTTCAAATATGATTTACATGCCTGAAATGGGTCCGCCATAGGGGAATCCTTGTAAATAAAACGAATTCTAAATCAAGGGATTTGGCCCTGTTATACTGATAAGTTCTCATTTGTTGTTTAATAGTTTTGATTTGAGAAAGAAAATGAATGTGTTCCCTCGGGGGGAGTGACATAAGTCTATACAATTGATTCCTTAGAACTAAATATTTCCCATAATCATCCCGCACCCTTACCCCAGGACTGAAATAAATGAGCAAGCTCTGTTTTGAAATGCTTCCACCAATCAAATGGGGAGGGAAAGAGATCAAAAGTGGAGGATTTTGCAGCTAAAAACAATTCAAGTTTACCAAAATAAACCGGATCTGAAAGAAAAGAAGTATTCAATCTCCAACGAGAAACACCAGAGCTCAATCTGGGAGGAAGAAGCCGTAAGGACAAAGAACAAAATAGAATGTGATGGTCAGAAAATTCTACCGGAAAAGCAACACAGGATACCACATGAAAATAGCGGGAAATAAAAAACATATCAATCCGAGTAGCAAAGGTATACCTATGATACGTATTACCTCCTGTAGCCTGTAAACTACAAAATACATCCAAAAGGCCAGCATTTGTTACGACCTCTGATAATGCATGAGAATCACAATACACCTTCTTTCCTTGCATTCTACGAAACTGAATATCAAGGGAGCAGTTAAAATCCCCTCCCAAACCAAATGTTTCCTTGTAAATAAGAAGGGCTTCAGGTCTGAAAATAAGGAAATCGTCCGTTTAGACTGTGGACCGTAGATATTAATAACCGAAAAGAATAATCACCCCAAGAACAATCTAGTATAAGTAACCTACCCAGCACCAAATCAGTCACTTTTGTGATGTGAAGGAAGTATTACCAAACAAAATGGCTACTCCATCAGCCAGTTCAGTACTATAAGACCAAAGGAGGGCCACAGAGTCCATAATTTTTCAATTTGTTTCCTCTGAAATGGAAGATACCCTTGTTTCTTGCAAAAAATAACGTCCAGATTTAAAGTCTGCAGATAGGAAAACACAGATATCTGCCTATGAAAAGTTTTAAACTGCAGACATTTAAAGTAGCAAATTTCAAAGCAGCCATAGAAAAAACTTAAGGACTATGCTTCTGACTCACTTTCCTTTTCTTCCTTTTTACCTTTCTTATCTTTAGCCAATTCAGTTGATTTGCTATCATCCTCATCCGTTACTCCGGAGGTGAGAGGTCTCAGATTCCAGATCAGAGTCTCTCACCTCCTCCTGGAGAGGAGAGAAGAAATTTTCAGTCACCACTGAACTGCTCTGGGCCTGTTTGGAGGAGGCTCTAGTGAACCTCCTGCTTTTTACCATTTCAAAGGGAGGAGGCATGTTGGAAACCAGATTTTGACTCTCTCTAGATGGGGGGGGACCAGGAGGTACCATCTTCTGAGATGCAGGAGCCACCTCTTGTACTGATGGACCAGGACTTGGGAAGGGGGGGGTGAAGGGTCTTGCCGTGGGAGGGGAAAGGGAGGGAGGGTTAACCCTCTCACCTGAGGTATGTAATTTAGCCTGGGCTTTACGAAGCAGCCCATCGTGGTCTAAACCATCGGAACAATTATGTCTCGCCCATGGGCACTGATGAAAGGCATGACCCTGATCGTCACAAAGGTTACATTTAAAAATATTCTTACATCGGTCTACAGAATGCCCAAAACCCCCACAAAGAGGACACTTCAGCATATCACAAACACTACTTATATGCGTTTTATCCCCACATTTATAACAGGCTCTAGGCTGCCCTGCATAAAAGCATACCCCTCTATCTTTTCCTAAAAAAACTATTCGCAAATGTACCACTTCTGAATTAGTTTGTAACAACTTTACTTTAAATTTCCACCCCAGTCCAGATACCCTCAACATCTAAGAGAGCTTCAGGGGGCTCAACACTTCACACTTGGCTTGCAGCCATCTATAAATATCACTGACATTCACCCTTCGTTTCTGAACATAATGGTAACATATAAGTATTAAAGGCTTTGATAATGGAATAACAAAAAGGCAGCCAAACAGGATGATTTTCTGATGAACATATTTGTCCCAAAACTTATCCAGAAGGGCAACAGATTGGAAGCTTATGTCATAAGAGTCTTCGCCAGAAATATGAATAAGGGCATATATGTCCTTGGCACAAAATCCCATCTTAGTTTTCAGCAGCTGGTTGAAGATATAATATCTATCAGGATGTTCCTGCAGACCCCCTCTATATCTTAAGCACACAGCATGACGACGGGGGGCCTGCTCTAGCTTTGCTTTAAATAAATCTGCCATAGTCGGTGTAGCTAAATGAGCAGTCTCCTGAGAAGCTGCAGTAGTTATAGCAGAAAAGGCTTCTATGGAAAAGTCAGACCCAGGCCTATCCCTATCTCCCCTCGAGGTAGATGGTTGTGGGGAACCCTCTAAGCCAGGGATAGGAGATTTTTTACCTGAGAGGGGAGTCAAATCGAGATCAGGCACCCAAGTTCCCGACTCATTTCTTCTCCAGCCTGCATCCAAAAGCGCCATCTCCTCCGACCAGTCAGGATTCGATCCCTGACTTCCTCCTTCCTGGAGCCAATTGCTGTTGCACCAGGGAGCCGTGTGCGGTCCGTCACTTTTGCGTCCTCCTGAAACCACCTCCCGAGACACAGATCTGGCTCTAAACGTAACGCATGAAGATCACCACCTTGTGTATCTCCGCCACTAGCAATGCTAACGCCGTGTCCTGCTTCCGAAATAAAGGTACCGCTGAAGGCGACAGCACTTACTCTTCCTGAGCAGTAGACCGATGTAAAGCAACCCTAAGGTAGGCAAAATCTCTGTCGATAAGGGTTCCATCTGAACAGTGTGCTGCTTAGGCTCCACCACCTCCTCCTCCATCCTGACCTCAGGAACGTCTGCCAGAACGGCTTCTGACGTCAGCAAGAACCCCCACCAGCCACTGACCAGCAGCCAGTAGGGGAATGTCCCTGGTGTTCTGGCCAAATTTCCCTCATTCACTGAAAAAAAAAAAAATACCAACAGCTTAATCTGGTTCTATTTCAGTTGCTTACCATCTGTATCCCTGGTCGCCCCTGAAAAAGGGACTTCTAGGCCCAGTGGGCTTACTGGGTCAACAAAATTCAACAGCAGGGTTTTATTTATAAAAATTGATTAGCGTTTTGCTCATAAAAGTGCTAAACCATTGTAAAAATGCATAGCACTTTCCTCACTGTGTTTAACAAACATAACACTTCTAGAAAACCTATATAAATACTTTCTGTACAGTTAGTATTGTCCCAGGAAAGGAACTGCTAATCAATTATTTAAAACCCTGAACAAAACTAGCTCTTTAAGGTATTTATTACCCTGTTTGAATACTCCAAAAGCATTTATTAATATTGATACAGCTGTGCCTGCTTAATGTAAACAATTTAGGGAGGTCACAGATCTTTTTCCACTGCTGTTGTGCTGGGATATCAGCACTGGGTTCTGGAACCCAGTCAGGTTTCTGTATACCCATTTCATAACTGTGCAATAGGGCATGACAGGGTGTGCTTTGTGGTGTGATAATTGCCCACCTCGGAATGTTGTGAGGCATCGCCAGTTGCCTTCAACCACCCAAGAAGTGCCAGTATCCCACTACAAAGCACACCCTGAAGTGTCTTACTGTAAATATAAAATGGGTCCAATATTTTATTTTGGGGTGAAAAATGTGTAAAAATAAAATAATGTTAAACATTTTACTGATTTTCATCCACCTCATCGAAATAGTCCCAGCACATCCCAGCAATGGCAAGCCATCTCAGTTTCAAATATTATGCACAGCAAATTACAAATTTTAATTAGCCCTTAAACCCTCTATTTTCTCCAACCCACCACCCCTGGTTCCTCACCTTTCCTCTACCTTTATATTATTTCCTCCATGTTCCCATTCATTTTCTATTCTGTCTTTCCCGCATTCAGTATACAGAATGTTTACTATGAGTTGAATACAAGAATTCACATCTCTGCTCAGTTCTACTGGCAGAATGTTCACCCCACACTCACACAGCACAAGACCTCATACGGAGCCTGGGCTAATCTGTAGCAAGTTCTGCAGCAGAAATTCCTCTGGGAAGCAAGAAAGGTTGTGGGGGAAGGGGGGGGTCATGGTCAGCAAAGAAACACAATGCATTAAAACTGTAAGTACTGTAGTACTTTATTTTATTAATTTGTGTATGTGTGTCTAAGAACAATTTATACAATAAATTGTCAATGTAGCAAACATTTTTGCTGGTGGACAGTGCCACCCTTTTTTGGTTGTTGGAGTTTTTTCAAGTTCATTTCATTAAACGAGGCACATCAGCATTGGAATGACTATTCAGTTGAAGCTAAACACTGCATGGATAGTAGGGACAGAGCAAGACTATTTTTGTTATAATATTTTTATTGAATTTATATTGCAACAAGAAAAGACATTACAATTGAGGCAATACAAAGGTATATGAACTTGGTACACATTCAGGGTTCAGAAAAGAATACAAACCTTGTGGCATATGTAGATTTCAAGCAACACAACTATTACCAAAATAAGGCATGAACATAATACAGACAAAAGAAAATATGTATCACAATAAACTAGAAAGGAATGTGTTTACTCTTAGCCAATAGCCACTAGTATCTTCTGACCATTTCAAAAAATAATCTTATGTGATATTTTTATAATGCTTGAAACTACATTTTGAAAGCTGTAACATATGAACAGTTAGCACAGTTCTCCTGTGATGCTACATGCATACACAAGTTGATATAATGTGGTAAAAATGGCAGGATTGCCGTCCCGGTGGCACTGAGGGTTGAGGCACTGGATGCTGCACCTCGCGTTACGTCGGTGACCCGGGTTCAGGAATGGACTCGGGTTGGCGGTGGTTGGCTGATTGAGGGAGGGAGGATTGAGCATCCCAACAGATGTTCTCCTCCCTCTGGGATGGGATACCAGGGGTGCTGCATGCAACCGACACCCTGAGAGAGGCAGTGGGAACATGGGCTCCCGAGGGGCTGGCGTGTTGGGCACTTGGGAGACATGCACCAGCATGTCGCCTCTCTGAACGTATGTCCCTGTGCCGGCGTCTGAGGGTTGGGAACCACAGAAAAAAATGGAAAATACCCCTCAGTGGTCCTAGATGATGATCGTCCTGAGCCATCCAGACCACCAGTTCTGGGACAGACCCTGCTGTGCAGGTGGAGAAAGAAGAAGAGGCACTCTAGGGGCAGATCCTGAGTTTGGGGGCTGGTATGGGTTGGACAGCCCAAAGGAGTGGACACCGAGGGTAGGAAGGAGCGATAAAAAGAAAGTAAAAAAAAAAAAAATGGCAGGATTTTAAAAATGCAGTGAACCATTTTATGTCTTTTATATCAATATGAAACATTTTGGTTTTGTTAATATTGATATATGGTCACTGTGGTGAAATATTAATGATATAATTACTTGGCTAACCCTAAGCTTTCATTTTAAAACCAAAAATAAGCCTCTATCCCTAATAGTTCCAAAGTTATCACATTTTTTTTTTTTAGCTATACATTTATACCTCCTTGGCCACCTTTCTGCTTTCCATGTCCTCGCATCTCTTATTGGGGTCCAGCCGCTGTCCACCTCGATGCCTTGTTCCCCTGTGGCTTACCCTTCACAGCGGGGTGGCAGGGAGCCCCCAACTCCCTCGCTTCCGGATCCAGTGCAGGCGTCAGCGGTCCAGCGAATGTGATGGACGACCATCAAGCTGCCTCGAAGGTGCCATGTTTTCTGTCTTTATGTGTCCCCCTGGAGTCTGGGGTTTGCAATGACGCCAGCGGAGGGGACAGCGCGTGAGCATCCGAACATGCTCCCTCTAGGCGTCAGGCCCAAACTCCTCCCCAAGCTACTACTCAGTGCCTAGCCCTCCCAGCCTCCACCAGGGGGTGATCAGGCACTGAGTAGAGATATCCCCCCTGCCCGGAGCAGGAGAGCAGTCCATCAGATGCTCCATCCTGCTCCACTCCTGCCAACCCCCGGCAACCCATGCTCGTTCCCAAACACAGGTCACTGGTGTAGCGTGAGGTTAGCCTTTCAGCACCTCAGCCCTCAGCGCCACCAGTCTGGCCCAAGTTATCACATTTTACAGAAAATATCTTTTGAAAGGTGTGACTCTGGAACTGTTGGGCCTAGGAACTTAATTTTTTTTAAACTGAACTTTGGAGTCCAGTCGTTAAGAAATGGTATTAAAATTATATAGCTATAGTATATGGTTTGGGCTTATTATGTATAGGAATCAGTGGCTGCTCAAATTTTATTTATATATTTATTTATTTATTGAAATGTTTCACCAGGAGGGCATATTGAACAACAAGTTGCTCATCTCACAGTGTGACCGGTGGGGTTACATAGGGTTGTGAAGGATGATCAGTTACAATAGTATGTGGGTAGTACAAACAATACAACGTTGTAAGATTGTGCAACAGTTGGAACACAAGGTATTGTACAATAAACAGTAGTGGAACATTGGGTAAATTACATGTCCAAAATCATACAAAAGAACATATGAATGTACAAAACAGTAATAATGCGATAGAACCATTTATAGTGCATGAGTGTACCAGGAGCAGGCTCGGGGTAGTACACGAGTGCTGTTAGAGTAAAAAGGATAGGTTAGCTATGCACACTGGTGACCCAGAAGGCAGAGAAAGATGGGGAGAGGCAAGAACTGAATATGAGGAGAAGGGGTAGCTATTTCCTGATTTCCCCCTTCAGTATGTTGAGAACCTTGCCGGGGGGGTCATGGTAGGAAGGCAGAAACTGGGGATAGGTATTACAGTGGGTTAAAGCAGGAACAGCTGAGGGAAAGGTAATTGTGTAGGGCAGAGGTAAGGGAGTAGTTGGAGGAGGAGTGATGTATTTCAGGGGGGGAGGGAATTCCAGATTTTAGGGAAACGATGGGTAAAACCAGTTTGACCGATGAGGGTGGAGCAGTGAGGAACCGTCAAGGTGTGGGTGTCATTTGATCTGAGACAGTGGGTGGGTGGGAAGAGGTGGAGTGTAGAGAGGATGAGAGATAGAAGGGGAGCCCCTGAACCAGAATTTGGAGGTTAGTTTGGTACAGTGAGAGATGCATCTGTGAGATAGTGGAAGGAAGGTTAGAGAGCGATAGAGTTCACAGTGGTGGGAGCAGAAAGGGGAGTCAATAGCAAAGCGGCAGAAGGAGTTAAAGAGAGTGTCCAACTTGGTCAGGGAAGATTTGGGAGCAGCACCATAGTCTACATCACAGTAGTCAAAGATGGGGAATACCATCTTCTAGACAATTTTGCACCTCGCAATGTTGCCTCACAATGTTGCTGTGCACGTTTTAAAAGTTATTATGCACATTCTACAAGCTATTGTGCATGTTCTAAAAGTTGTTGTGCACATTCTAAAAGCTATTGTGCACGTTCTACAAATAGAGAATTGTGTATGAGCAATCATACACAACAAGGCAGTTGTACAATGGAGAAGTTTCCATGGTAACCAGAGACCTTGAGAGCTCATAAAACCGCCTTGTTTGTATATGGTTGCTATACACAGTCTTTTATAGTGTATGGGCAACCATAAGCAGCACTCCTTGATCTCCAAACAGGTCTTCATATTTCATCATTTCGAAAAATTATCTTATGTGATTATTTCATGTCATCAGACTCATGCTATCTGTAACCTGATTTGATGAAACAAAGCTCTTCAAATCAGGAATCAAAACAAACATAGCGGCACCTCTTAGTGAGTGGTACACAAGGATGAGAATTTATTAACCTAAGTCTTCCTGACCTTTATTGTCGTATTATTAATAAATTATGAATCTGACACCAAGTGTATCCCACCAGACCTTCCAGTAGGATCAAGGCCTCTGGGATGGAGCCAATAAATGTGTTTCAACACATAGCAAAAAGTTCCTCTCATCCCCTCAAGGTGTAAGTCAGCCTCTCCAGAGCTAATGCTGCAAAGACAATGTCTGCCATTGTGCTACTGTGGGGATCCCAGATGATATTCAGGTGTTTTGGACACACTGTATATGCCCAAGGTTAACAGCACTTGCACCCAACAAGAGTGGGTGCCCAACCCTCCCCCCATGTCTTCCATGCCAAATAACATAGACACCAATGTGAAAGGGATCAGCCTATCCAGTATTCCGGCCAGCTCCTGTGATACTGCCACCCAGTATGGCTGCAGTTGCGTACAGTCCCAGAAATTATGCATATACATGCCAATAGCTATTTGACATCTCCAACACATACATGAAATGTCAGGATTAAACATATGAACTACATTTAGTGGGCAGTAGAGAGAGTGTATAAATTTATATTTACCACAATGGAGTATACCCATATGTAATTTCATGTCCCCCCAGCTTTCATCCGAGACTGCCCTGCCCAGATCCCTTTCCCTTGGCCTGTTGATCTTGGCGGAGAGGTCCAGTAGCTTGGTATTGCCTTGTCTCACTATCTTAGCTATGGCCTCCTTGTGTGATAGTTGGGAATGAAAAGTAAGGTGTCCAATGCATAGAGAGGTGAGGCCTCAACTGTGTGTTGCTCTAGACTTCTACTGAAGGCCTGCACCTGTAGGTACTGGTAGTGCTGCGAGGACGGGATCTGAAATTTGTCCTGTAGCTCTGTAAATGGTCTAATACCATGCCCTCTGTGAAAGTCCCTGAGGCATTTTATGCTCTTATCCCCCCATGCCCTGAAACCTCTTGTCCTCCAACCATGGGAGAAAGTCAGGGTTCCCAGCCATTGGAACAAGGAAGGTGCTATCAGACTTTGCCTTCCATCTGCATCTAATCTCCTACTAACCCTTCAGAGTTTGTGTTACCATGGGGTCACCCCCCCCCATGCCCCATAGGCGCACTTCCCATCAATTGTTAGGTATACTGTCAGTGGATGCTGAGGGTCGCCCTCTTCAAATCTAGCCAGCTAGCTGGTTCTGCTCTATTAACCCAGTCTTGTACATGCCATTGCAGTATGGCTACAAAGTACAGCTTTAAATCAGGGAACCTCATTCCTGGCAGTTCAACTCCACTTTTATGCCTCTGTAAACTCCTTCTGGGTCATTTACCTTGCCAAATGAAAGTTGAAAATCCTCTCTCCAATTTTTTAATATCCCCCTTAGTGGCGCCCATAGGCAGCATTTGCATTACATACAAAATTTTAAGAACAGCACTCATTCTTAATATGTTTATGCTCCCTTACCAGGAAATTGGCTGTGCCCTCCACCACTTCAGTTTGTCCAAAATAGTATTAAATATGGACCTGTAGTTCAAGGTATATAGGCTCCCTATGTCCCACCCTACCTTTATGCCTAAATACACGAGGGAAACACCCATTGCTTTAAGATCTCAAGTCATCTGCAGTTTACCCCTGAAGCTTTTCCAAGTGCCGTTAGTTCTGACTTTGAGCAGATTCAGTTTGTAGCCCAAAAACTCTGCAGACTGGGCAATCACTTGCAGCAGGGCTTGCATCAAGGTTTGAGACTTTGTGATTAACAATAACAAATTATCAGCATAGAAAAGTGATCTTATGTTGCTTGTTAGGCTGGATCTCTACACCCTTTATCTCCACTGTGTTTTAAATCTTAAAGCAGCAGTGCTATGAAAATGAGCAAAAATTTTTATCACAACTTTTTTCTTTCAGTATAAAAGTTTCCAGGCATCTTCTATTTTTTTTTTTTTGTACATTCTCTTCATTCATCCTGGGTCGGTGGAACTCTCTCCAGCAACCACCCATGCAGGTCTCTACCTCCCAGTCTGAAACTCACCTTCGGCATCTCCAGTCCAGGGAATCTCTCAGCTCTGAGCCCCCCCCCGAGGTTGGGCCACCCACCCTGGCACTCTGTCTATAATCCAATGCCCCAGAGTTAAGAGAGGGACAGGTCCCAGTGATGAGTCCAATGGCGGCAGTGTGGGCTGGGCATGAGTGGAGCCTTTGCCGATCCACATTCGAGGGGTTTTCTCCTTGGGAGTTGCTTCCCAGAGCTCGGACATGCAATGATGTTCCTGCTCAGCAAAGCGCACATTCCAGACTACACCCGAAGGGCGATCACCACAGCTCAATCCATACTTCGCCTGCGAGCACTGCAGTCCCCAGTCACCACCAGGAGCTGCTGCTGCACCAGCTAGGATAACCCCCCCCCAAGGAAGAAGAACAGTCCATAGGATGCTCGATCCTTCCTCATCCCCACCGACCCCCAATGACCTGTGCTCATTCTCAAACATGGGTTGCCAGCGTGGCGAGAGGTGTGGCGTCCAGCGTCTCAACCCTCAGCGCCACCAGGCCAGCATCTTCCAGTTTTGTTTGGTGGAAACATTTTCCAGTTCTACCAAAATGTATAAATGTTTAAGGTAGTTTCTTCTCAAGAAAAAAGATGCCTGCCACATATGGCACTGAAATAGCATTGTAGACCTGGCAAGTGTTAGAATTGCAATACCTAGAAAAGTAGATTTGATGGGCATGTTAATATTGTTATTATTTATAGCTAAAACTAACTTTTTGGAAAAAAACATTTTTTCATTGCACTGCTGCTTTAATGGCCAGTGGCTCAATTGTGAGAGCCAATAGCAGGGGAGAGGGAGCGCCCCTGCCTCATGCCTCTCTACAAGTTAAAGTCCTCCAACAAGCCTCCATTCACCAATATTTTGGCTTTAGGTTCTATGTATAGGATCAGAACCCAGTTTATATAATCCTCCTCCAGTTCAAATCTCTCGAGCACCTTGAACAGGTTTTTCCATTCTACGCGATCAAACATTTTCTCAGCATCCATTGACAGCATGAGTGCTGTCTCTGAATGATGAGAGCTCCAATGAATCACATTTAGCAAGCTGCACACATTATGGTACAACAGTCAACCTTGCACAAAATCTATCTGATATGGGTGCACCACCTGTGGGAGTACCTGCTGAAGGTGTCTAGCTAGAATCTTTACCAGTATCTATAGGTCACAATGTAATAATGATGTTGGTGGATATGAAACACTTTCTAATGGGTCTGCACTTTCTAATGGGTCCTTCCCCAGTTTAGACAATATACAACTGGAGGCCATATAGCATGAGGCAGGAAGAATCCACTCCCCTGTCGTCCAACATCTTTTGGAGCTGTTTCATCAGGGGCCCCACCAGCTCCTTATAATACTCTACCATGAAGCTGTCTGGTTCACCGGCCTCACCCAACTTCAAAGAGCTGATGGCCGCCCCAATTTCCACTGCCATAATCACTGCCCCCAATAATTCCTTCTGTTCCTCTGACACCTTAGGATATGTATCCTGTCCAGGAACTTTTCAGTGGCATCCCCTGCATTTTGACACTCAACAATGTATAAAGTTTTATAAAATGTGCTGAAGAATTATTTTATTCCTTCCAGTCTGGTTTCGATGGTGCTCTCTGATCATGCAGTGCTGCCACCCTAGCCGATGTCCACCTTACTTTAACCAGCCAAGCCAATACGGGTCGTGGTTTGTTCCTCCATTTCAACATATGCTAGTATGGAAAAAATAATGCAGTTTTGGTGTTCCCTATTAACAGAAGATTCAAAGCTCCTCTTGTGACTGTAAGTTCCCTTCACGCCACCACCCTTTTCTCCAGTGATTTAATTTTCCCTTCCAACTGTTGCCTCTTATCGTTCTAGGCCCTTTATAAAGGGGACACATAGTTGATAATCATGCCCCTCATGTAGGTTTTCTCCACTTCCCTCAAGACACTTTTAGAAGGGGCCAAGGTTGTATTGGTCACCAGATAGAGCTCCCACTGCTCTTGAAGATACATTCTGAAGGCATCATTGGCCAGACAACAAGAGGGAAACCTCCAAGTTGGCTGCTTCCTGGCTGGTCTTCCCTACTCCATGCAGAGCATCACCATAGTGTGGTTGGAGACACAAACTGGGCCATGGGATACATCCCTCACCAGGCTGTAACAGTCTGTGGTCATGTATATATAGTCCAGACTGGACCAGGTTCTGTGTGGGTAGGAAAAAAATATATATTTACATTCTCCTGGGTTTACTGTCCACCAGGTAGCCAGCATTTCTAGATCCACCAGACATTTTACCCACCCAGCCACTACCCCCTCGTGCTTACCCACTCCCCCAAATGATCCAGGGTTAGCTCTGTCACACAATTAAAATCACCGCCCCCCATCAGTAGATTAACCAACTGTTCTCAGCAGAGATGATCTCATAACTCTTGATAAAATAACAAGTTGAACACAGAGGGAGCATACATGCTACTAAATATGACCTGTTGCACAAAAAGCTCCCCACAGTTAAAAATATACCGCCCCTCTCTGGGATCAGCCACGGTTCTCCATATACTCAAGGGGAGATTCTTATTAATCCAAATGGCCACCCCTTGTTTATGGGAGGAGTATAAGGCTGCATAGAAGCCCCCACCAAGCCTTCCACCAATTTAGTGAGGTCCTGGTTAGACAAATGTGTCTCCTGAAGGAGTACCACCTTGGCTTCTTTATGTTTCAGGGCCACCAAGATTTTCTTTTGCTTAATGAGGGAAGAGAAGCCATGCACATTCCAAGAAATGATCTGTCCACTAACCATCTGACTGGTTAAAATTCCAGAACTGTGCATCGACACCCCCTTCCCCTCAGCCAGCATCCTCCCGAGTTCTGCTTCCCAAAGTATGGACCAGTCAGCTTCAAATTCCTTATATCGCCCTGCTATCCACAGCACACTGTACTCTCCACATAAAGTAAAACAAAAAACATTTATCATACCAAACACATAAGAAATTACTATATACATAATTTTCTCTATGTAAAGGAAGGGATCAAAGCAACAGAACTAAAGAGTAAACAGGGAGCAGATGAGACACTCTGGGTCACCCTGGAGACAGGAAATGGCATCACAATCCGCATGGGGGTTGTATACAGACCCCCATCTCAGGGGCAGGAAATGGACCAGGAAATGATAGAAGGCTTCCTTAGAATGGCAGAAAAAGGGGAGATATTGTTGATAGGGGACCTGAATATGCCAGATGTTAACTGGAGCACCTTTGCTGCAGGCACATCCAAGAGTAGGGTCATTCTTGATGCCCTACAGGGGGCATGCCTCAGACAGCTAGTACTGGAACCCACTCGGGAGGGAGCAATCTTAGACCTGGTACTCTCAAATGGGGACAGAGAAAGAATCTCAGATTTAGAAGCGGGTAGCCATCTGGGAACAAGTGACCACCAAACAGTGTGGTTCATGATAAACACAGCCATACAATCAAGCCATACAAAAGCAAGAGTATTGGACTTTAGGAGGGCTGACTTTGGGAAAATGAGAGAGTGCCTCAGTAAAGCACTAGCAAACAGGCAAGAAAGAGGGGTGGAGGAACTATGGGGAGTAATCAAAACAGCCATCACAGAGGCAACAAGCCTTTGTGTAAAGCAAATCAACAAAACATAACGAAGGCAAAAACTGCTATGGTTCTCAAAAGAGGTGGCAGGGAAGATTAAGGAGAAAAGGATAACATTCAGGAAATATAAGGAAACACAGAAGGAGCAGGACAGAGAACTTTATCAGTTAAAGCAGAAAGAGGCTAGGAAGGCAGTCAGAATAGCAAAGGCCCAAACCGAGGAAAGGATAGCCAACTCTGTTAAGAAGGGGGATAAGACCTTTTATAGGTACATTAGGGAGTGAAGAAAGACCAAAGGAGGGATACTGAGGCTTAATAAAGGGGAGGGAATGTGGGTAGAGGATGACAGTGAAAAAGAAGGGATACTGAACGAATATTTCTGCTCAGTATTCACAAAGGAAGAGGAGGGGGAGATACCTCAACAAAACAAGATAAACACTCTGAAGACAGGGGTCGATACCAGTCCATTTACAGAAGAGAGGGTTCTGAAAGAGCTAATAAAATTGAAGGTGGACAAAGCAATGGGGCCTGATGGGATTCACCCAAGAATTCTAAAAGAACTAAGGGTAGAACTAGTGACACTGCAGACTACTCTCTTTAACAAATCATGGGAGGATGGGGTGGTACCTGAGGACTGGAGGAGGGCGGATGTGATTCCTCTTCACAAAAGTGGGAGCAGGACAGAGGCAGGCAACTACAGACCAGTTAGTTTGACCTCAGTGGTAGGGAAAATGATGGAATCACTTCTGAAGGAAAGAATTGTTGAGTACCTAGAGGCCAGTGGGGCACAGGAACCAAGGCAGCATGGATTCACAATGGGAAGGTCATGTCAGACGAATCTAATAGACTTCTTTGACTGGGTGACCAAAGTAGTAGACCAGGGAGGGGCTGTGGACATGGCTTACCTAGATTTTAGCAAGGCATTTGATACAGTCCCGCACAAAAGATTAATACACAAGTTAGCCAGCCTTGGAGTGGGTCCCAAGGTGGTAGCCTGGATAAAAAATTGGCTAGACAATAGGACGCAAAGGGTAGTAGTAAATGGAGTCCACAGTGAAGAAAGGAGGGTTACTAACGGGGTACCTCAGGGTTCAGTACTGGGACCGGTCCTTTTTAATGTCTTTATAAGCAACATTGCAAAGGAACTAGACGGAAAAGTATGTCTCTTTGCAGATGACACAAAGATCTGCAACAGGGTTGATACATCAGATGGAGTGGAAAGGATGAGAAAGGACTTGGCAAGGTTGGAGGAATGGTCAAATGTATGGCAGCTCAGATTCAATGCAAAGAAGTGCAAGGTAATGCACCTGGGAAACAAAAACCCAGGGAAAGAGTACACAATGGGGGGTGAGATACTGACAACAGTAAAAAATGGAAAGGGACCTGGGGGTAATTATATCAGATGACCTAAAGGTGGGCAAGCAATATGAGAAGGCAGTAAGGAAGGCTGGGGATGCCTAGGGAGAGGCATCAATAGTAGAAAACAGGAAGTTGTTATCCCTCTGTACAGACAGTTGGTGAGACCCCATCTGGGTACTGTGTGCAGTTCTGGAGACCCCATCTCCATAAAGACATAGACAGAGTGGAGGCTGTCCAGAGGAGGACAAACCAAAATGGTGCAGGGTCTGCACCAGAAGACATATGAAGAAAGACTAAAGGAGCTTAATATGTATACCCTTGGGAAAGGAGGGAGAGGGACATGATAGAAACTTTCAAGTACCTCAAGGGAATCAACAAAGTCCAAGAGGGTGGCATCTTTCAGAAAAAGAGATGTGCAAGAACAAGGGGGCACAATTTGAAGATAGAGGGGGGACAGCTCAGAGGTAATGTGAGGAAGTATTTTTTCACAGAGAGGGTTGTGGTTGCATGGAACAGCCTCCCTGAGGAGGTAGTGGAGTCAAGAACAGTGGGGGAATTCAAGAATGCATAGGACAGACATAAGGCAGTCCTAGTGGGGGGTAGGAGGAAGTAAGCTGTTGGTTAACTAGGATCTGCAGCTTATCTGTTAGGTAGGAAAATGGGCAGACTAGGTGGGCCAAGCGGTCCTTATCTGCCGTCAAATTCTATGTTTCTATGTTTCTATTTTGGCACCCCCCACCCCTGGCCACCAGTTCCCAAGTAGTTAGACATTTATGCAATACTACTGACTCCCAACAAACTCCCACCAGTCAGCAAGTGGAAATGAGCAGCTCCACTCCCACTGGGCACATTATTCCTCCCCGAATTCCCATATAATGCTATAATTAACATTTGAATTATTTTAACAAATACATACAACATGAACTAGACACAGGTAAATCCCCTATAACAACTTCATGCAAACATTACCCCAATTGGGGTTTGAATCTAAACCTGAGATCTGTGTTTGCCACATGGATCTCCCTCATGTGGCTTGAGTCCTAGAGTTGGAAAACCACGATGGCCACTGGGACACTTACACTGCTGGTTCTGATTACTCTATATATTTTTTTGTAATATAAAAAAATGTGTTATTGAGTGTCTCTCATGAGACATGCTGAAACAGCCTGTGGGATAACCCCGCCCCCCCCAGGTATCAGTCCAAAAGACAGGATACAGTATATGTTAAACAGCAAATCTCTGTATGCAATTAACTTCTCAGTTTGCTTTGAAAACTAGGAAGTGGAATATATATTTTATGACGTCCTCAGGAAAACTCAGTTAATTTGGCTGATGTCACCAAGCATATGACACCTCAGTGAGATCTGGCAGAGAGTCATAAAAAGTCCTGTGATGTCCTTTAGACAGGAAGACACTCTAGATCAAAAGGACATGGGGAAACAAGTTTTTGCTAATGCCACCTTCTGAAGGATGAGACATCCTGTTTTGTATAATTTTTATATTCTGACAGGGAGGAGCTGGGTGACCTCATGCAAAGAGGCTGGCAAAGCCAGTTTTAAACTGTAGTCTATATTCCATTTAGACACACACATGTTTGGACTCTGAAACTACAACATCTTTCAGCACTGTAAGAATATAAGAATACATTAGCTAGGCAAGGCTAAGTGTATGGTTGGTAGGAAATTGCACTTTTAAACCTGCTTTTTTTTTAAGTGATTGTAATGTTTTGTGATATATGGTTCAGTGTTTTGCATTTTACATTTTTATCTATTTTTAAGTAAACATCTAATTTTAAGAGACTACTTGGTGTGCCTTTGAAATACTTTCTTTGACAAGTGAAGCATATATGGTTAAGCTGACACTGTACAAAGAAAGCTTACTGTTTTTACCAAACTGGGAAAAGGTAAGAGTTTATTCTGAGGTTTTTCATAGAGTTTTTAAGGGTTCATTGTGTACACCTGGTTAGGTGCCCATAGGCGAAAGATATCTGGCCCCCCCAAAGAGCAGAATTATCTGAGCCTGTACATTGGGTACACTAGCAAGAGGTTCACAGTTTAAATCCCTCCAAGAACTTAAGACCAAAGGTTGATTCGAACTCACAAAACAGACATGAGGGTTACCCTGTTCTGTTAACTGTTCACAATACTGCACTTGGAGGTTGGCACTGTGGGAGCAGAGGGCCTGACCTGTAGAGTAGGGTTGTGACAGATTGGTTGGCAGCAGTGTGCATAAGTTTGGTATTACGAGCTTTATTGTTCAGTGTGTCAGCTGAGACTGTCAGCTCACTTGCAAAGAAATAAAAAGGCAGTTAATTATTATTTTAAAAGGAAACAGAACTATATCACTTGGCTGACAGTTGAGTTCCTACCTTTTTAATTTTTTTTTTCCAAAGTGCAAGTCAGAGTAGCCGTAGTCAGGGAAGAAGATGGCTTCCAACTACAGCAGGCACACTGTAGACTACTTAAAGCAGTTGTGCAGGGACAGAGGAGTCCTGTTCAAGGTGAAAGCCACCAAGCAGAACCTCGTGGATGCCCTGGTTGTAGCAGATACCCAGAGCACTGAGTCACAGACAGTGACTGTAAGGGACTGAACCTTGAATGTGGAAGGGCTAGCGGCCAGTGCAGTGTCCAGATCTGATGGGGAGGGCAGCAGAGCCACTGTCAGCGAAGGGCCACAGCAGCAGGGGAAGGTCACCAGCATTCTGGAGCCAGAAGTACTCAGGCTGCAGATTGAGTTGCACAGAATGGAGCTGGAGTTCCAGAGGGAGGCAGAGTGAGAACAGCGAGCTGCAGAGGAGAAGAGGGAGCAAGAACACCGAGAGGCAGAGTGAGAACAGCGAGCTGCAGAGGAGAAGAGGGAGCATGAATGCCAGGAGGTAGAGCAAAAATGCCGAGAGGCAGAGCAAGAACAGCAAGACACTGACCGTGAGGAGCATGAGCGCCAGAGGCAATATGAAATGGAGAAGCTACAACTCCAACCAGCAGCACCAGAGCAGGTAAGTGGCTTGGGTTTAACTGGGACTACAGGACTGGGGTACAAATTGAATTCCAAATTGATAGCCGAATTTAAAGAAGGGGAGGATATGGATGCCTTTTTAAATTCTTTTGAAAAAGTTTGTATTCAGGCTAAAATTCCTAGGGAGTCCTGGAGCTTCCAGCTATCCCTGCTACTTACTGGGAAAGCTTGGGATGCATTGGGTCAAATGGACAATGAGGACAGTGATGATTATAGCAAACTTAAAGCTGCACTGTTAAAGAAATTTGAATTAACTGCTGAATCATACAGAGCTAAATTCCGTAAGCTCAGGAGAAGCCCTGACATGAGCTCTGAGGAGCTAGCCATGAAACAACGTCAGTTTTTAAAATGTTGGTGGGAAGGAATTGAAGCAAACTCTGTTGATAGAATTGAAAATGTGATTTTGTTAGAACAGTTTTTCTGGGCATGCCCAGCAAAGCTGAAAACCTGGCTGGAGGACCGAGATCCCAAAACAGTGCAACAGGCTGCTGAACTCTCGGACCGCTATGCCAAGAGCAGACCTGCTCTGAGAGTGAATGGGGTGGGCGTGGCAGTGCAGAAAGGGAAAAGTGCACCTTCAGGGCAGCTAAAACCCTCACTGCCTCCACCAAAACCAGTTAGCCCCAGGTTTCAAAGAAAAGATTTCTCTGAGAAAAGAAATGAATGTTGGTTGTGTAAAGAAACTGGGCATATTGCTAGACAGTGTCCCAAAAAGGTGAGCAATACACAACAGGGGGCTAGGAAGGAAGAGGGTAGTTTGTGTGTCCCTGGAAGCATGCCAGTAAACATGAGGGAACACATGCACCCAGTCATGGTGAATGGTGTACAGACGCAAGGGTTAAGGAACACAGGGGCATCCTTGACCTTGGTAAAGGGAGATCTAGTAGAGCTGGGTCAGCTTATACCCAATAAATATGTCACTGTACAGGACTTTACTGGTGAAAAGAAAACATTGCCCCTCGCTAGTGTTCTCCTAGACTGGGGTGAAACAAGGGGAACTGTGCAACAGGTGGCTGTAGCCAAAACCTTAGCAGTGGATGTGATCCAGGGCAACAATCTAAAACAAGGGATGGTGTGTGCAGTTACCCATAGCCAAGTGGCAAGGGAACACTGTAGTTCCCTGGACCCCACAAAAGCCATTGTGGAAACCACAGGGAAGCTGGTTCCCCAGCCTGTGTCTCCTGATATGGAGACTAGCGAAAAGGGGGTAGAAATTTCCCTAGTAGCAGTTAACTACACAGCTACAGAGGGTTGCTCCAAAGAGGGAGGGGTAACCCATTGTCAGAGGGTTGGGATTGACAGTGATCCTGAGTGCCATGACGCTAGTGCTAGGGACCCTAGTTTAGCGACTCAAAGGGACCTGTCCCATGCCTTGGGAATGTGTGAGGGGTTTGCAGCTGCTCAGAGAAGTGACTCTAGTCTAGAGAAGCTGAGGGCTTGGGCAGACTCTGACAGAGCACAGGGAGGTGACGGCAGACATAAGGTTTATTGGGAAAATGGACTTATGTATACTCAGGCTGTGCAGACAGAGGGAGGGGTGTTAGGCAGGCAGCGTGTCATTCTCGAGGGTATCATGAGCAGTTGCTCAAGATTGCACATGATATTCCCTTGTCTGGTCATCTGGAAATCACACGCACTACGCAGTGGTTGGCCCAGAATTTCTATTGGCCAAACTTCACCCAGCAGGTGAAGGAGTATTGCAGGTTTTGTCACCGGTGCCAAGAAATAAGGAAGGCGGGCAAGAAAACCCAAGCCACCCTGATTCCATTACCCATAGTGCAGGAGCCATTCCAGAGGGTGGGAATGGATATTGTGGGGCCTTTAAATACCCCCAGCTCCTCAGGGAAGAGATTCATCCTGACTGTGGTGCATTATACCACCCTGTACTCGGAGCCAGTTGCCCTATCCTCACTGAGAACAAAGTGGCAAATGCCTTACTTGGAATTTTCTCCCGTGTTGGGTTTCCATGGGAGGTTATCACCGATTGAGGGGGTTCCTTCATGTTGGACCTGATGAAATGTTTATGGGAGAAGTGTGGGGTGGTGCAGAGATGCATGACACCATATCTCCCACAAGCTAATGGGCTTGTGGAAAGATTCAATGGTACCCTGAAGTCAATGCTCCAGGCATTTGCTGAACAGCATGGGAAGGACTGGGAGGAATACCTTCCCCACCTGTTGTTTGCATACAGGGAGGTGCCCCAAGAGTCGACAGGATTTTCCCCCTTCTAACTCTTATATGGACGCTGGGTATGTGGGCCGCTAGACTTAATCTGGGAGGACTGGGAAGGCAAGCACGCCACCCAGGGAACTCCCATAGTGGATTACGTCCTTCGGTTGTGGGAAAGGCTGAAGGGGCTTATGGGGACAGCCCAGAGCAACGTGGCAGCTGCCCAACAGAAACAAAAAGTGTGGTACGACCGCAGAGCCAGAGCTCACTCCTACATGGTGGGTCAGGAAGTCATGGTCCTTATTCCGGTCCGGAAAGACAAGCTGCAGGCTGAGTGGGCAGAACCGTACAGAGTGGTTAGAAAGGTAAATGATGTGAACTATATTATAGAGTTACCTGACAGAAGACAGACAGAAAGGATGTACCATGTCAACATGATGAAGTCATATGCAAATAGGGCTGGCATGGTGTTTGCAGGGTGTAGTCCTGGGAAGGGGATGGACAAAGTAGAACCCCTTCTGGACTTGCTGAAAGAAAGTAAGTGGGAGTCCTCTGTGGAGGCAGTTAAATTGTCTCCTCAGCTGACCCCGGACAAGATCCAGGAAGTAAGGGAGGTTTTAGCAGACTTTGCCCCATTGTTTAGCGCCAAGCCTGGACTAACCCCCTTAGTGACTCATGATGTGTAGACAGGGACACAGACGCCCATACGGTGGACAGCATTTCGGGTGTCAGAGGCTGTCCAAAAGGACATTAGGAGGGAATTGGAGTAGCTGCTGGATTTAGGGGTAATTCAGAGATCCCACAGCCCCTGGGCCTCACCCATAGTCCTTGTGCCCAAGCCAGATGGCTCTATTCATTTCTGTGTGGACTGTCATGGACTGAATGCAGTCACGAAGTCAGATGCCCACCTGATGCCCTGGGGGATGAACTCCTGGACAAGTTGGGGGGCGACCTACCTTATGACCATTGACCTAACCAAGGGGTATTGGCAGGTAGAGTTGACGAACACAGCTAGGAAGAGGTCGGCCTTCATCACTCCGATAGGCTTATTTGAATTCATAGTAATGCCTTTCCAAAGGTTGGTGAACCAGGTGTTAAATGGTGCTGAGGAGTACTCCATGGCATACCTGGATGACATTGCCATCTTTAGTGCCAGCTGGGAGGAACATCTGTCCCACCTTAGGGAAGTGCTGAGCAGGATACAGAGGGCCGGGCTCACTGTCAAAGCTGGGAAGTGCCAGGTGGCCATGGGAGAAGTGGCATACCTCGGGCACATAGTAGGCCAAGGACAGCTCCATCATAACCAAATAAAAATAGAGGTAATCCAGGTGTGGCCCAGACCACAAATGCAGAAGCAGGTCAGGAATTTTCTTGTGACAGCAGGGTACTATAGAAAATGTGTACCCAATTACAGTGCCCTGGTTGCTCCCCTATCTGACCTGGTAAAGAAAAAGATGCCAAAGAAAATTACCCGGGGACCAGCCTGTGAAGAAGCCTTTACCAGACTGAAGGAGGCACTGTGCAGTGCTCCTGTTTTGACAAGTCCTGATTATAACAAACCCTTTATAGTTCAGACTGATGCCTCAGACGTGGGTATTGGGGCAGTACTGAGTCAGACATCCAGTAAAGGGAAAGATCACCCTGTAGTATATCTGAGTAAAAGGTTACTTCCCAGGGAGCAGGCATACTCCACTGTGGAAAAGAAGTGTCTTGCCATGGTGTGGGCCCAAAAGAAGTTGGAGCCATACTTGTATGGGCAGCATTTTGTGGTGTAGACTGACCACAATCCCCGGTTTGGCTGACGCAGATGGGAAAAAACAATGGTAGATTGCTAAGATGGAGTCTTGCTTTGCAAGGGTATGACATGACAATTCTACATAGGGCTGGAGCAACCAATCAGAACTCAGATGGGTTGTCTCATGTCTATGAGGAATGAACTGATTTGGGAAGCTTATCCTATGCAGGGGATAGAGCCCCCAAATTCAGTCTAGGTAGGGAGGATTGTGACACTTAGACAGCTGGTTCTGATTACTCTGTTTTTTTTTTTTGTAAATTAAAAAAAATGTGTTATTGAGTGTCTCTCATGACACATGCTGAAACAGCCTGTGGGATAATTCCCCCCCCCCCCAAGGTATCAGTCCAAAAGACAAGATATATGTTAAACAGCAGATCTGTGTATGCAATTAACTTCTTAGTTTGCTTTGAAAACTAGGAAGTGGAATATCCATTTTATGATGCCCTCAGGAAAACCCAGTTAATTGACTGGTGTCACAAAGTATATGAAACCTCAATGAGATCTGGCAGAGAGTCATAAAAAGTCCTTTGATGTCCTTTAGACAGGAAGACACTCTAGCTCAAAAGGACATGGGGAAACAAGTTTTTGCTGGTGTCACCTTCTGAAGGATGAGACATCCTGTTTTGTATAATTTTTATATTCTGACAGGGAGGAGCTAGGTGACTTCATGCAAAGAGGTTGGCAAAGCCAGTTTTAAACTGTAGTCTGTATTGTATTTAGACACACACATGTTTGGACTCTGAAGCTACAACATCTTTCAGCACTGTAAGAATATAAGAATACATTAGCTAGGCAAGGCTAAGTGTATGGTTGGTACGAAATTGCATTTTAAACCTGTTTTTTTTAAGTGATTGTAATGTTTTGTGATATATGGTTCTGTGTTTTACATTTTACATTTTTATCTATTTTTAAGTAAACATCTAATTTTAAGAGGCTACTTGGTGTGCCTTTGAAATACTTTATTTGACAAGTGAAGCATACATGGTTAAAGCTGACACTGTACAAAGCTTACTGCTTTCGCCAAACTGGGAAAAGGTAAGAGTTTATTCTGAGGTCTTTCATAGAGTTTTTAAGGGTTCATTTTGTACACCTAGTTAGGTGTCCGTAGGTGAAAGATATCTGCCCCCCCCCAAAAAAAAAGCAGAATTATCTGAGCCTGTACATTGGGTATGCTAGCAAGAGGTTCACAGTTTGAATCCCTCCAAGAACTTGAGACCAAAGTTTGATTCAAACCCACAAAACAGACAGGAGGGTTACCCATTTCTGATAACTGTTCACAATACTGCGCTTGGAGGTTGGCACTGTGGGAGCAGAGGGCCTGACCTGGTGAGTGGGGTTGTGACAGCCACCACCCCGGCACATTACCTTACAGTACAAGCAGTGCAGATGGGCCTGTAGTTATGATAATAAATGTCCCAGTAGAATTTCCATTGTGATCCAAGAAAGAGAAAATAATCACCCTATCATCTGGTTGTTGAGTAGAACTGGGCAACCCTGACCCCCAGCGCATGCTATGAAAGTATAAATGCCATTATTTGTGGAACAATGATCTATCGTATGCTTCTGGTGGATGCCAGGCTGCCTGCCCCAATTGTCCCTTATATGTCCTTTTTGAAAAAGTCAGAGGGGCATTTGTGACCTCAGATATATGAGCATGGCTTCCCCTTTACTTTGCACTACTGCCTTAGATCTGCCGGGTTCATGAGCAAAGTCCAGCTGCACTGAGTGAGGATTACCATGAGCAGGAGTGCCATGTGGCTGCCATCATCTTACCTCCATTCACACAATCAGGCAGCTCTTGCTCAGTAGTGCCAAGGAAAATGTGAGAACCACGAACAGTTAAAGCCAGCCAGTTGCCATCCCATCACTGTGGTCCTTGCAGGTGCAGCCCATCCCCAACAATGTGCAGTTAGTCCAAGAGATATGTCCTTTCAGGGAGGCAAGCACCCACATTACAAGGCAATGAGGTGGAGTAAGAGGGCATCAGTCCCCACATGCAGCACAGACCCATATAAACTCCACTAGTCTGGGGGCCCAAATGGAAACCCTGCCTAAATTTGAAATTGGTAGCACCCCCCCAACAGAAAAGGTCTAACACTTTTTTATGAAGGAATGAACCCCAAGAGTGATTTTAGGGGGGTGTGGTATTTATTATGCAGTGGTAACTTTGAAAAATATGGATGCTTTTCTAAATCATGTCAAATTGCCTTCACGAATTTCTTGAAAAAGTCAAAATAATGACTCTCCTTTAACATGTGTATAATTTCACCGTGTTTTCATCCTATATTGATTTAATTATGGTAAATTTACTTTAAATATGTTCTCTGCTTGTTGTTTTGTGTATATGTGTCATTTATGAACGGCTTATACTATATAATTTATTAAAAAAATAGCTTATTTCAACATAATGTTTTACAGCTATAAAACATGGACAAAGGATGTTTTCTTTTTATAATTTTGTAAGATGAATAATGTACTAATGAAAATATTTCTAATTGCATTTCCCTTTTTTTCAGGTGATAACAACAACTGAGAGGCAACAAAATAAATGAAGACCTACTGAGACTTTGACCCTCCTCACCAAAAAAACCTGCCTGACTAGTGATAGCTCCAAGTGTATTATCTGCAAAATAATAACACTGGAACACCTGAGGACTGCAACCACTGGAGGACTAAAGACATTTTATAATGCATGCCTTGTTAGAAAAGACCATGTTTATCAGCAATTACAGCCATTAGACATTGATGCATTATTAGCTTTGCCTGCATTACATTATCATGCACAATGTCATCAGTCCTACACCAGCAAAACAAACGAGAAGCATTTTGAAGGTCAAAGAAGAAGCTCAAGTTCTGGTTCTTCTACTAGTACTGATCAGTGTTCAAGCTCACAGAGTAGGTGATCGACTTGCCAGCCTGTTAATTAGAATTTGTGTATAATATGCCAGAAGGTGTATCACAAAAAAGACAAAAATCTAACACAAGACTGTAACCTTCGGAGGGCAAGAAACTCTGCTTGTTGCGGCTGAAGCCAGAGAAGATGACACAGTCTTAAAGCGAATAGATGGACTGAACTTAATTGCATTTGAAGCAAAGTACCACAAAGACTGCCATTTGGCAGTTGAAATTTAATACAAAAAAGTGCAAAATAATGCATATGGGGCACAAATACTCTGGAACAACATATCAGTTGAGGAGTGAGGATATAGCATGCACCAAGCAGGAAAGGGACCTTGGGGTTATCATCTCTGATGACCTCAAGGTAAGGAAACAGTGTGACAAGGCAGCAGGTAAAGCAAATAGGTTGCTGGGATGCATCGGCAGGGGCATCACCAGCAGGAAAAGGGAGGTCATAATTCCACTATACAAGACACTAGTGAGGCCCCACCTGGAGTACGGTGTACAGTTCTGGAGACCTTACCAATGTAAGGAGATAGACAGGGTGGAGAAGGGTCAGAGGAGGGCAACAAAGATGGTACAGGGATTGCACCACAAGTCCTATGAGGACAGGCTGAAGGACTTGAATATGTACTCCCTGGAGGAAAGAAAGGAGAGAGGGGATATAATAGAGATATACAGTATAAGTCACATTAAACTGTTCCTCCAACTCACTGGTTTAGCATTTTTCAGAGAGTTGCTTAATGTGAGCCCTGCTCACTGCAATGAATTAATAAAAGTTTCCTAATAGCTGCTATTCAGTTTCAGCTTACTTTGCAGCTCTCAGGAAACTTTTATTAATGCAGTGCAACCGATTTAGCAACCCACAAGAAATACTTAACCACTAAGTTGTAGCCCAGTTTCACTACTGCAGTGTCTTTGAATGACATGCCATTCTACCCAATTGCAAGCCTTAATTCAGATTGAAACCCTGCCCCCTCTGCCACATTTTTTTCCCTCTCTTCCAGGGCTTCACTTGCATCTTATTAACCTCAGTTGTACTGAGAACTGGATATAAAGTATGTCCTGCAATTTGCTTTAGTCTCTATCCTGCTTATGTACAGTAGCCCCCTTCAAGTGAGGGCCTATCTTGCCACTTTGTGGACTCTCCGATTGTCACCGCTGCCAGCCCGGCTCCTGGGTAATTCCTCCAACCTCCTACCAGCCCCTGCAAAGTGCTCCCATTACTTTCCCACCCTGTAGACTCCATGATTGCCACCACCATCAGCCTGGGTCTTGGGCACCTCCTCCAACCTCATACCGGTCCCCGTATTGTGTTCCCAGTGAAAGCGGGCCAGAGGAGCAGAAGACGCGATCCACCGTGCGGTCACACGGAAATGTGTGGCCCGTGGAGTTTACACCTAACATATAAAAAAAACACTATGGCAGCTAATCAGAGGCTCCCCCATGATCCTGGACCTCCAAATAAGCTAATTGGGGTCCAGAGACATGAGGGGGGAGCGAGAAGGGCCACAAATGTTTTAAATAAAATTACTCCAAAGTGCATGCAAATTTGCCTGGCAGCTGAGGCTGCTGGGAGATGTAGTTTACTGCTGTACTAGGGAACTGAGCACAGCAGCTGAGGCTGCTGGGAGATGTAGTTTACTGCTGCACTGGGGGCTGTTTTTTTTTTCCAATTATTTAACCAGGTGAGACACACTAAGCTGAAAGCTTGTTTACAGGTGCAACCTGGGAGCACGGGTAAATTAAGTGACTTGCTCAGGGTCACACAGTATGCAAGTGGGGGCTGTGGGATTCAAACCCAGGTCTTCAGATTTGCAACTCAGAGCCTTAAATCACTGCGCCATACTGCCTCACTGTAGCAGGGAGCTGAAAGTGCATTGCACATAAGCTGCTTCTGAGCTGATAGATGGTTGAAAAAGAGTTTCTATTTTAAGCATTTAGAGCTGCCACTGCATTGTCAGCATATACTGTAAAAACAATGCCAGAGCACTGAGCTGGAGGAACAGTTTAATGTGACTTGTTTTGTACAAGTACATTACAGGGAGGAACAGGGTGCAGGAAAGCACTATTTTCCAGTGAAAAAGATGTTCCAGGACTAGAGGGCATGGGATGAAGTTGGAGGGAGGGTGATTCAGAGGAAATGTGGGGTAGAATTTCTTAACAGAAAGGGTGATGGACAAGTGGAACACCCTACCTGAGGAAGCGGTGGGGGCTGAAACAATCACGGGATTTAAGAATGCATGGGATAGAAATAAAGAAATCCTGGAGGTCAGGGGTAAGGGATAACAGACTTCTAGAAAAACTTAAAGTGATCTTATGAGCTGAAATCGGCAGACTTGGTGGGCCATAGGCCCTTATCTGCCAACAGTATCTAGGTATCTATGTATGTACTTTCACCAGCAAAAGAAACATACAGACAAAATCATCACTATCCAGTGACAAGGAAGATGAGTGTGTATAAAGCATGTTTCAGTGAACTGATTTCTGAAATAGGAATGACCTTGTTATCAGCAGAAAAGCATTGTCCATGTCTTACCTGTTACAGAGATACCGGGTTATTCTGAAAGGCAAAGTTCCCAGCAGTGAGAGTTACCGAAGTGAGATGCTAAAGAAGAGACTTACAAACTATTTTGGTGACCAAATTATCTGTCAAACACAGCATGACCCAAGTAAACCAGAGCTTGTGTATAACAGTGCTGTGTCTTTGGAAGATGTCATCAACATAGCTTCCTGGTTACATTCAAAGCAACAGTACGAAGAGGAAAACCCTATCCCTACTTCTGAAAATAAAGATAAATATTCAGCCGCATCTATGCTGTTTCATGCAGCACAGGTCCTCTGGAGTGAACTAAAAATGTGTGAGGGACTGGATATCAATCCAATAGATAATTCCACTACCAATTTAGAACATGCATTAGACATGATTCCTGACAATGTGTATAGGTTTCTGAAATGGGTATTCCAAGGGGATGTTGATGATGAACCCATTGAAGATGGCAGTCCTTTAGTAATAGACACTAACAAGACCCTCCACAGACAGATATTATCAGTTGGTCAGGACTTCATTTACAGTATGAGTACTGAGAGGCCAGCAGGGCACAGGACCCTACGCAGCATGGATTCACAGTAGGAAGGTCAAGTCAGATGAATCTAATAGATTTCTTTGACTGGGTGACCAAAGTAGTAGACCAGGGAGGGGCTGTGGACATGGCCTACCTAAACTTTAGCAAGGCATTTGACACAGTCCCACACAAAAGATTAATAAACATGTTAGCCAGCCTGGGAGTGAGCCTTAGGATGGTAGCCTGGGTAAACAATTGGCTGGACAACAGGACACAGAGGGTAATAATTAATAGAGTCCACTCCGATGAAAGGGTGGTTACTAAAGGGGTACCACAGGGTTCAGTAATGGGGCTGGTTCTCTTTAATGTCTTTATAAGTGACATTGCAGAGGGACTAGAAGGAAAAGTATGCCTCTTTGCAGATTACATAAAGATTTGCAACAGGGTTGATACACAAGGGTGGGGGTAGAAAGGATGAGAAGGGACTTGGCAAGGTTGGAGGAATGGTCAGAAGTATGGCAGCTTAGATTCAATGCAAAGAAGTACAAAGTAATGCACATGGGAAACAAAACCCAGTGGAAGAGCACACAATGGGGGGAGGTACTAACAACAGCAAAAATGAAAAGGGATGTGGGGGTAGTCATATCAGATGACCTAAAGGTAGGCAAGCAATGTGAGAAGGCAGTAAGGAGGGCTGGGGGGGATACTGGGATGTATAGGGAGAGGCATCACCAGTAGACAACAGGAAGTTGTTATCCCTCTGTACAGACACTTGGTGAGACCCCATCTGGAGTACTGCATGCAGTTCTGGAGACCACATCTCCACAAGAACATAGACAGGATGGAGACAGTCCAGAGGAGGGTAACTGAAATAGTTCAGGGTCTACACCAGAAACCATAAAGAGAAAGACTGAAGAAGCTTAATATGTATACCCTCGAGGAAAGGAGGGAGATGGGGGACATGATAAAAACTTTCAAATACCTCAGGGGAATCAACAAAGTCCAAGAGGGTAGCATCTTTCAGAAAAAGAGATGTGCAAGAACAAGGGGGCACAGTTTGAAGATGGGGGGGGATCTGCTCATGGGCAAAATGAAGTATTTTTTCACAGAGATGGATGCATGGAATAGCCTTCCTGAGGATGTTGTGGGGTCAAAAACAGTGGGGGGAATTCAAGAATGCATGGGACAGACGTAAGGCAATTATAGTGGAGGGTTAGGTGGAAGTAGGCTGTTGGTTAACTGGGATCTGCAGCTTATCCAATAGATAGGAAAATGGGCAGACTGGGTGGGCCAAGTGGTCCTTATCTACCACCAAAGTCTATGTTTCTATGTAAGTATATAGTATCAAGAGGTGCAAAACGTACACCTAAACATATTGGGCTTGCAATGTCCATATGCCATATGACAGGCTCTAAACAGGTAACACTGGTGCACAAACTAGCACACTGTGTCAGTTATGAAGCCCTAGAGAGAACTGACACAGCTATTGAAATGGATCAGCGTGAAACAGTTGCCAGGGACAATATCATAATTCCATCATACATACAGCATGGGGAGTTTGTTCAGTTTGCTGCTGACAATAATGATATAAATGAGGAAACAATATATGGAAAGCACACAACACATGCCACAACTATAGTAGTATATCAGCGTCAGACTCCCACAATTCCGGAAGGCAGCTTTGGCACAGTGGCAGTTCAGGCTCAAACCATGAAAACAGCACCATGAGCACGATCACTTGAAACTCCTGCAATGTGCCAAGTCATTCTGGAGTACAATCCTCATGGCAGATGCCCTACACTAAATCTTGTGGGGAAAGTAAAAAGTAACTGGTATACTGATGTTGAGGCTTGCTGACAAGCCACCAACCATGATCTGCAATGGCAAATTCTAAGATACTGCCCAACCAAGCTATCTGGGGTTGAGTTTGAAAAGGTGAATGTTCTGCAAGTACCAGGATGGACAGCTTTTATGTGATGATTTCAACTACCATACCAACAGTAACATCTATTGGATACTGTCCAATGCTGCCAGCATCACCTACTGTCCTACTGCATGGAGTACAGTTTTCACTGCAATGAAGAACATCTGCAAGATCTCCAAGATTACAGTATCTTGACATTTGACAAGGCTATATATTGCAAGGCCAAAGAGATTCAGTGGCAGTGCCCAGAGGAATTTCAGAAAATAGTCTTGAGAATGGTTGGTTTCCACATAGCACAGACATTTCTGGCTGTAATTGGAAAGAAGTATGAAGAGAGTGGTCTGGAAGACATCCTCATAGAATCGTAGGTGTATGGTAGCAACACAGCAAGCAATCTACTTAAAGGCAAATCATACAACTGTGGAGTGAGGTCCCACAAGCTTGTAATGGAGGCTCTGTCCAGACTGCAGTGACAGGCATTTTGTAACTGGGTACAAGACAATGAGATTGATTGTGATGTAAACTTCATCAACAGCAAGCTCCAGGAATCTCAAATGAGGCATCAAACAATGATGCAACGAGCCTAATAGCAACGCTTTCCCAACTCAGTGATTCCCCCAAGAATGTACAGGATGCATTGCACAGATTCTGCAAGTTTGGAAAAGCAACTTCCCAAACATTTGCATTCTGGGATGATTACACTGAAATGGTTAACATCTTAATGCAGTTCAGTAAAGCAGAACGTGAAAGCAACTGGGACCTGAATCTTGCGGCGGTTATAGAGATGCTACCACTATTTTTGCCTTTGACAACACCAACTATGCCAGCTGGGTATCTGTGTACACCAGTGATATGAAGCTTCTGCCAGATTGTACCCCCAAAGTTCATGAGCAGTGTGTGCAAGGAAATCATGCTGTAGCTCAGTCTAAAAAGAAATTCAGCAAAGTCTGGACAGACATGGCACTTGAACAAACAGTAAACTGTGATAGTAAAGTAAAAGGGGGTATAGTGGGTTTCACTTTGAAACTAGGAGCGTTGGCTAAATGGGTTTTCACTGCTCATGAGCACTGAACTATCACAACTTCCATGAAGGCAATGTGTGATATGGTAGACTCAGACGTTTCACAAGGAAAACACAAGGAGGCAGCACCTCATCACATGCAATGAGATGAAGGAGATGTAAATAAGATTGTTAACGCAATCACCGACTCCATGACAACCCCATTTGATTTGAATGCTGACTTGATAGCACTCACCAACATTGCAATTGGCATTGTTGCGCCTGCAGAGGTTGCCACAAAGCTTGTTACTGTGAATGATACAGGAATCAAAGCAATGAAACAGGTTGTGGAAGACGGACTAAATTCAAATACCACTGGATTCTTTGAAACACTGCACAAGCTCAACATCAAGACATTTGCATCTATAAGCAAGAAAATCAAATCTAAAGTTAGCAGTCATGACAGTGACTATCAATGCAGACAGGGAGTTGTTTAGCCATCTTGTAGTAGCTGCACAAATAAGAGAGATTGATCTGAAGGAAGTTTTCACACATGAGCTTTCTACAGTTCCATATGCTCTAACACACTCTGATGGTACCCTGAACAAAACTGCAGATAGAAAGCTATTGCCTGAATTAGAAAAAGAAGCAGAGTCAAAGTATCAACTGCCAGTGTTCAACAAACCACCCAGCTTCGATAGTGGATGGCATAGCTGTTATACAAATGGTCGAGCAAGGAGGTGCAACTAGCTTTGGAGAACTTGCTGAACTGATCTTCAGAACAGTACGTCAGCCTCTACAGAATTATGAGAGCTGCAAAAGAGTAGATATCGTCTTTGATTGATATGATGTCAACAATTCAATTAAAGGTTTTGAGTGTGCATGAAGACAATACTCACAAAGCAATGAAGTCAAAATCCCTGGTCCCAAAACACCCATCCCAATGCAGTGGAATAAGTTAATTGGAAATCTCAAGAATAAAGAACATCTGGTAAAATTCCGGTCAGAACCATGGTGTGATATGGCAGAAACTTTACTTGGCCCAGATCAGAAAATGGTTATTGCAGGTGGATTCAAGGATGGCCTCATTGTTCACATGGTCACTTCAGATGGAGTTGTAGACCAAGAAGATCTATTCTCATTGCATGAAGAAACAGATACTTGGCTTCTACTTCGTGTTGCACACGCTTCACAAGAATACCCTCATGTAGTGGTGTGGTCTCCAGACACTGACGTTGCAGTTCTCTGTGTAAATTTTATTCACAAGTTGGAAGCAACTCAAAAGTTTTGGTTTCATACTGGTGTGAAGGATATAGAGAATAATGGATGGGCAACCATGCAGAACCAGTGTGTTCTGCCATAGTGGGGTTTGATTCCCTGTGACCTCGAGAGCGAAGCTCGAGAGGTCCGTGGGAATCAAACCCTGAGGTGGCAGAACACACTGGTTCTGCATGGAGTTGCCCATCAAGTATTTTTTATAGTGTATGGTGCCCCTCAGATTATTTCAGTACTATTTTAGGAATTCTAAATATAATTTTTTCATTGAGAAATTGTTGTCTCCCATTTCCTATTTCGGGAGCTACAACTTGTTCATGCTGAATTGTGTGGTTGCTAGGGACTGGGGGTCCTTACCTTAGCATTGCACACTCTCATTGGCTGTTGCTGTAGTGTGGGTGGGTTTTAAAAAAAAATGGCGGCCAAACATCTTGCTTAGCGAGAAAATGAACTGGAGGCAGAAACTTCATTATAAGGCTGGTTCTCATCATTGAGAATGAACTGCTCCTGCTTGGTGAGTGTTTTTGAAAAAGACGCCTCCATCATCTTCAGTATTAGAAACAGATTTCAATGCAATTGACGCATGGTGTTTTTTCCCTGAGGGCTTTCAGGAGTGGCTCGAGCTTTCCATTGTAAATGAATGGAATGCTGTTTTGCATGTAAGGTCTGTACAGCATTCCATTCACTGTTGCTTGTGTGGCTGAACAAAGATTTAGTAGGGTGGAAAAACGAGTGAGTATAACGTTCTGCCATGCACTATAAAGCCAGGTTTATACCAACACACACCATAGCAGCTGAACTTGGCCAATAACTATGCAGAATGCTGCCAGCAGTAAACACACTAACTGGGTGTGATTCAATCAGCAGTCTTACAAAGACTGACAAACTAAAGCCATGGAAGCTTGTCAGGAAGAATCCACACAAATTTAGAAGCAGTGCTGGAGTGATTGTGTGGGGATGCATCAATGTCATGGGTACAGGTCAAAGGCACAATTCTCTTTCTGTTAGTGTTCTTTCCTCCACCCACAGTGCTGGCCACAACTTCCCATGCCCTACTGAGGGGAATGGCATGGTCATACACAATGTACAGTGCCACCCATACCCCCACAGGAGGCCCCATAGCAGTGAGGACACTACCACCTTCACCACTCCAAGAACCTGAAAGTGCCATCTACAAAGCACTCCCAAGTATCCACCAACCAGTGGTGGGAGAGCTTCACACTAGTCACACATGAGATCGCATTGTGGCTGAGCTGCACCACTGGGGCTGGGTCAGACTACAACTTGTTCATAATGCTGCTGCCCACCACCTCACTCACACCAAAAATCTAGATCATATCACCCACATTTTTCTGAAACCGGCTACACCAATTACTTATTTCCCTCCGAATCAAATTCTAGCTAGTACGTACACATTCCAAGATCCTTCACGGACTGACCCTAAACTAACTTCTCTGACCTTATCTTCCCCTAATTCCTGCCTTCCCAGGTGTCCCATCCCAGAACTGTACTGCAGCTTACAGCAGTGAATTCTCTGTTGTCACACCCTCCATCTGGAACAGCCTACCTGTCTCTCTCTGAACCACTGATTCACAGACCCGGTTCAAAACGTTATCTCAAAACACACCTTTTCTCTACTGTATATGACTGTTAATCTCTCACTGCCTAAACTGCTTTCTCTCACTGCTCAAACTGCACTGCACAGGCTGAACTCAGATACAGATCAATGGTTCCTAAATTGTTTTGAAGCAGAAGTGTTTGTTAGCTGAAAAAAAGTAATTTTTCTTTGTAAAATGTATTTCCTGCAAACCCATCAATGTTTGTTGTTTATTGTTTATTGAAGAGAAATCTGAATTACAATCCTTTGAGTCATAGAGTCCTTTGCAAAGGCTTGACATCAGAACAAGAAAGGTTAAAACATTACATTACACAAAAATTAAACATAAATCAATCAGTTCTGGTATATATACACATTATTTACATAGTAGGATAACAGCATACAGGATCTTAGAGAAGACCCTAGGTCATTTGTTGTAGGATACTGCAGGTTATAGTTTGAAGGGTCATTAGTAGGACCCCGAGTCAGGGTTTATATACATAGACTGTAGGACCTGAGTATGTAGTCATTGGTAAAGCAAAACGTATCAGTTTCTTTTCATTGTATTTCATTCCTGACCTGCGATATGGGGTTTGCAGTTTTAAAAGTAACTGCTCACTGTTCACGCCCACAATTAATAAATTAAAGCTTTGTGTTGTGTTGTGCTTTTTACCATTGGAAATGTGTGATAGCACCTTACTAACACATCCACAGTATGACTCCAGTATGCAAAGTCAGCAAGAAACCTGAAGGGAAGGAATTTTTAATTTTTTGCATTTATACTTTCTCTGCCTCCGCGGAGCTGGCAGGTGGCTCCAGCCCTCCCTAGGAGGGATCGTCCTCTGAGCCTGACCATCCCCCACTCAACCATACCCCGTAGTTCCCCCACAGATTACCCCCCCACGGTGGAGCCAGGGTGAGGAGTGCCGACTTGCTCCACCCCCGGAGCATATTCCAAAAGTCAGGGTGGCTTATTGTGGAGGGCACATCAGGCCATCATACAGCCTGCCAGCTCCTGTTTTTTTCTACCTGCTTTACTCTCCATGCCCATGAATGTGCAGTGGGTGGAGCAGTTGGGCTCCGCTTCTGTGGAGGCAGCCTATGTTCTGGACATGTGGTCCCTCCCCATTCTGGTGGCGTGCATGTGCTGACACCCAGCCACCGCTGGATGTCAGGCAAACAGTGCACCGCACCATCCCCCCTCCCCATGGAAGGAGAGCTGTCTATGGATGCTTGATCCTTCCTCACCTCTGCCAGCCCCCGAGCAACCTGAGTCCATTCCTGAACCCAGGTTGCAGACGTAGTGTGAGATGTGGTGTCCAGCGCCTCAAACCTAAGAGCCACCAGGCCGGCTGAAGGGAAGGAATTTTTAAAACTTGCTAGTGGTAGCCATCTTCAATGTCTTGAGCCACTAATTATAAAATCAGTAAAAGCTGTTTTAAAACCTATCTGAGGGATATAAAATATACTAATGATAAATCTAATTATATCAGAAATATATTAACGCTTATAAACTATATGATGACATTTTTTGCCGACTTATGAATACTGCAACTTTGACTATTTTTACAAATGTATTAATTATCTAGCTTCTTTAACAGGGAAATAGCCAAGATTTGGGAACAGCGGGTTTCCACCAAAAAAAATCCCATTATTTAATCCCACTGCACAAAAAAATGTTTCCATGAAAATTTAAGGGAGGCAAGATTGGAGGGGGTTTATGGGCACCCAGGATCCCACCCCCCCGGGCTATGCCTATGTTTAAAGCATTCTGATATATAAGTCTGTCACTCTCTTTCTTTTGTTAATAAAGTTCTTAGAAGTATGAAAAGATCTGTGCACCCTAAAATGTTGATATTTTTCACTGAATGGAATCTATGGTAGTGGTAGTGGGGGACTTGATATTGTAAGACATCATTTGGGAAGTTCCGGTGGCCAGGAGCTCCAGACATCAGGCCTTGCTGGATGCACTCCAGGACTGTCTCCTGGTACAGCTAGTTAAGGAACCCACTAAGCAGTCTGCTATTCCTGATGTGTTGCTTACCAAGTCAGAAGTGGTAGGCACTGTAAGAGTATGGGAGCCACTGGGGAATGACGACCATAACTCCATTTGGTTCAAACTGGCCCTTGGGACTAGAAAACCCCAATCGAGAACTGAAGTTCTAGATTTTAGCAGGATGGACTTCAGCAGGCTGAAGGAGCTGGTCAGTAAAAAGTTAGTCAGGGTAGACAACATAGGTGGGGTGAAAGAGAGATGGGGTAATAAAGGGGGTCATTCTCGAGGCATTTAAGTTATGCATGAGAAGTTAAAAAAAACAATACATTATGGTTCTCAGTAAGAGTCAGGGAAGTGGTGAGGGCCAAGAAAAATGCTTTCTACAGTTAGGGAGGCACAAGCAGACACAGAGCTGCATATTGCAGAAGGGGTCAAGGGCAGAGAAAAACATTTCTTCTGATACATTAGGGATAAAAGAAAAAAATTAGGAGGACCATTAGGCTATCTGAGTTGAGTAGGGTGTCAAATGTGGATGGGCAAAAGGTTGCTGTCCTTAATGATTATTTTTGCTCGGTCTTCACTGGGAAGGAAGGTGGGCATTGCCTGTGTGTGGCACAAGGCAGCCACTAAGGGGGTCCTGGAGATGAATCAGCCAATATTTACAAGCAAAAGGGTCCAGAAAGGGCTGGCATCCCTAAAGATAGATAGGGCTCTGGGACCAGAAGGATTGCATTTGAGGATACTCAGGGAACTAGCAGTGGAACTGGCTGAACCCTTGGTAGGACTATTCAACAGCTCAATATGGGCTGGGGTAGTTCTGAAGGACTGGAGGGTGGCTGATGTCATCACACTCCAAAGGGGGGGGGCAGGGAACAAGCAGGGAACTACAGACCTGTCAGTCTGACCTGTGTCAAAGGGAAGCTGATGGAGTCACTAGTCAAAGAGGACCTTGTGAACTACCTTGAGAGCAACAGTCTCCAGGATAGTAAGCAGCACGAGTTTGTGGCAGGGAAGTTTTGCCAGACTAACCTTATAGTTTTCTTTCATTGGGTGATGAGGGAATTGGAGAGGGGCCATGAGGTAGGTTGCTGTACTTTGACTTCAGCAAGGCTTTCCACTCTGTGCCCCACAGATTTTTGCTGAAGAATATGGAGGCTCAGGGTGTGGCTACAGACATAACTGGGCAGGTAGCTTGCTAAATGGAAGACAGCAGAGGGTTTTGATCAACAGGATTAAATCAATAGGGAGGGAGGTCATGATTGGAGTGCCACAGGGATTTGTCCTGGGCCCTGTCCTCTTCAATATGTTCATCATCGACACTGGAGGAGGACTCCAGGCCAGTTTGTGTCTCTTTGCAGATGACATGAAGCTCTGTGGGAGTGTGGAGATGAGGGAATCAGGAAATGCAGAGTGACTTATGAAAGCTAGAGTGGAGGACTAAGGTTTGGCAGTTGAAATTCAACACCAAAAAGTGCAAGATAATGCACCTAGGGAATAAGAACCCCAGGACTGAGTACTGGATGGCTGAGACTTAGCACTATGGCTGAGGACTGCGACCTTGAAGTTATCATCAGTGACACCCTCAAATAACTGAGCCAGTGCAACAAGGCCTACAGTAAAGCAAGTAGGATGGTGGGTTATATCAGGAGGGGTATTGATAGCAGGAGGGAGGAGAAAATACTACCACTATAGATCTTTAGTGAGGCAACACCTGGAGTACTGCACCCAATTCTGGAGCCCTCACCTCAGAAAAAATACAGACAGCCAGAAGACAGTGCAGCACAGGGTAATGAAGATGATTTGGGGCCAACAGGGCAGGTCTTATGAGGAGCATCTCAAGACACTGAACATGTACTCACTGGAGACCAGAAGGGAGAGAGAGAAGATATGATAGAGGCCTTCAAGTTCTTATATGGAATTAACAAGGTGAACTGCAAGGAACTATTTAGCTTGAATACTAGTTTGAGATCATGACAGCATGAGTGGAAACTGACAGGAGGAAGGCTCAGGAGGGACAAGAAGTATTAATTTACAGAAAGGATGGTAGAGTCATGGAACACTCTACCAGATGAAGCGGTAGGAGCTAAAACAGTTAATGGTTTCAAGCATGGTTGGGATAGGATGAAGGATATAGTGGTCACTTTGGGTGACAGAAAATGGAAGGAGACTAGGGGAGAGGAGGAGGAGGGCTAAGACCCTGGATGGAAAGTAGGTCCCAGGGTTAGACAGGGAATTCCAGCTGACTGGATGGACCACTGGTCTTTTTCTACTGTCATTGTCTATGTTTCTATGGTAGTGGTTCATGCCATATTTCAGTGAACACATGGTGGACTTTTCCAACAGTTTAACACAACCATTGTACTCATGCTCAGTGTCTCCATCATTGCTACCAATTTCTTCAGTCACAGTCCAGGGAATCATAGCCTGATATCAGAACATTCAGAACATAACTGCCCTGGCATAAACCCCCCACAAAAAAAAACACTTCTTTCAAGGATGGAGTAAATGTTGGCCTCTTATAGGTTATTAGGAGCTTCACTGGGTGTCTCTTAGGATATAAACAGATTCAGAAGCAAATAATCTGATAGCTTTTATTGGACCAACATAGATGTTACAAAAAGAAAACAATGTCTAAGTTTTCAGAACAAACAAGTCCTTCCTCGCAGACTTATGCCAGTTGTTCAGAGAATCACATTCTATTAACACCCAGATCATACATAAAAAAATAGGAAAAACTCTAATTGGTTTAAAGTACCTATTTTAAAAAATCACAGATTTAAATGGAACGAACAGTATTCCACTAGCTTGCTACTGCTGAGAATCTTTCCAAGGTCAAATGACATCAGAAGTAGATAAGCTGAACACTCAGGTAGACGAAACTTCTAACTGAAATTATTAATGAATGAGTTTGTTATGAGAATACATTCATAATTAAAAGTAAGACCTTTAGATTCAATACCACAAATGTCCAAGTTAAAATTTGATTGTAGTGTATGATAAAAAACTGTACAACAGAAATGTATGCATGGAAATAATAGGGAATTAGGAAAATGTACCTTGTGTGAACAATTGTTTAAAACATTCATACATTAACAAACTATCTGGAGACATTTTCTAAACTATACTCTCAACCAGTTAACACACTCCATAAACATTAAGACCTACAGTGCTGTAACAATATTTTCTACAAAATAATATCAATTGTCAGTATTATTGCCAAATAAAAAAATAAATCTCTTAAGGACCACCTAGAAAATGAGTTCATGCATCTTAAAATGTTCAAAGTTCAAAAATGAGTCATTATGTAATCAAATAATTATACGAAGAGAAACAGCCTTAAGACAGACACTAGAAGAATGAAACTATCCCCTCCTTCCAGGAATGGCACAGGGCGACCCTTGAGGCTCTACGCATGGAGAAACTGATCAATCACATACGCCATACCCCGCAGATGTACCCAAGGAGAGGGGCCCACTGGAGGCCTTACTGCTCAACCCCATGTCCCCCAGACACCCCACCTCCAGAGACACCTCATGGAAGAGAGCTGAAAGCTTATACCCCCCAAGTCACCCCCTGATGCATCCTTCACATCACTAATCACTTCACATCACTAGTAAACCTGGTGTAGGCAACTCCAGAATGTTGATGGAGATCAGGTGATGCTGAAATACAGAGCATGTAATGATGTATTTAGATTAGTAGCTGGGATTGTTTTTGTGACTGTCTGTATATGTCTTATACGCTGTGTTAAAAACTCTTCAATAAAATTTACTATTTCAAAAATAAACAGTCTTTAAGAATCTGAATAAACTCCCAATGGAATTAAACTCCCCAACCAGGAAAAGATAATTAGAAAAGTTAGTCTAGTTTTCTTTTCCTGGGGGGGGGATAGAATTTAATTCCATTGGTGTTTTATTCAGATTCTTAAGACTGTTTCTGTTCATATAGTTATTTGATTATATACTGACTCATTATTGTACTTGGAACATTTGCATGAACTCATTTTCTAGGTGGTCCTTGAGAGATTTATTTTTTTATTTGGTAATAATACTGACAATTGATATTATCTCGTAGAAAATATTGTTACAGCACTATAGGTCTTAATGTTTATTTTATTTATTTATTCATTTTAGGATTACAAATACCTTTGAGCACCAGGCAGCTCATTTACAAAGGTTCCACGTCAGTAAGGAGGGTTACATACAGATACTGGGAAACAGACAAGTTATACAGAATATTTCAGAGCATGTAGTGTTTACATTATAGTATAGAACAATTAGCTTCTGATTATATACACATCAAGCAAAACGTGATCAGAGGCAGGGAGATAGAGAAGTAGAGGAAGAACCAGGAGGGAGAGGAGCAGCCAGCCAGCCTTGTCAAATTGCAATTACAATAGGGGGGAGGAAAGAGACTAGAAAGGGGGGAGAAGAGAGGGGAAGAGGGGGAGAGGTGAAAAGACAGGGAGGAAGGTGGTAGGACAGAGGTGATAGAGGTAGCAGCAGTGTTACGGAGCGTGTTAACTGACTGAGAATAAGGTGTTTGAAAATATCTCCAGATAGGTTTAATACTGTATGAATGTTTTAAGCAGTTGTTCATACAAGGTATATTTTCCGTATTCCCTCTTATTTCCATACATAGATTTCTGTTGTACAGTTTTTTTATCATACAATACTATCAAATTTTAACACTGACATTTGTGGTATTAAATCTAAATGTCTTGCTTTTAATTATGAATGTATTCTCATAACACACTCATTCATTAATAATTTTAGTTAGAGGTTTTGTCTATTGGAGTGTTCAACTTATCTACTTATCTACTTTTGATGTCATTTGACCTTGGAAAGATTCTCAGCAGTAGCATGCTAGTGGAATGCTGTTCATTCCATTTAAATCTGTGATTTTTTTAAATAGGTACTTTAAACCAATGAGAATGTTTTTTCTGTTTTTTATGTATGAGCTGGGTGTTAACAGAATGTGATTCTCTGAACAACTGGCATAAGTCTCCGAGGAAGGACTTGGTTGGTCTGAAAACTTAGACACTGTTTTCTTTTCGCAATATCTGTGTTGATCCAATAAAACGTATTAGACCATTTACTTCTGGATCTGTTCTTACAAGGACCAATACGGCAACTAATCTATTTCTGTATGTCTTAGGATATAAGAGACTCCAAATGTGAGATTTGAGTTAGAGGACTGCAAAGTGAAGTTGAGCATTCCTGATTGCCAAAATCTCATGAGAGGGACCTCTTACGCTATAAGAGGCACTCCACTGAGTCCCTATTAACTTATTATAAATCACTTGGCATCAGCTAGAATAGTGTGTATTAAGTATTAATTTTTTATTTCAAAAGTAAAATGAAGCCGCCCTCCCCTCTCTGTGAAGTGGAATGTGCCACACCTAACATTCCTACATGAGAGACAACTGTACCCAGAATAAGAGGTACAGCAGCTAAGTGTGCTGATTGGCCGAAATCATGACAGTGATTTACTGTTTAATACTGAATATTCCCAGCGACCATGAAACAGTGTCTATTCTTACCTAAAGAAATCATGAAAGTGATTTACTGTATAATACTGAATATTGCCAGTGACCACGAAACAGTGTCTATTCTTACCTAAAGAAATCATGAAAGTGATTTACTGTATAATACTGAATATTCCCAGTGACCACGAAACAGTGTCTATTCTTACCTAAAGAAATCATGGTTTCATAATTGTCCTCCATCACCTCCCGGTACAGGTCCTTCTCCTTTGCAGTTAACATCTCCCATTCCTCTTTCGAAAAGATAACTGCAACATCTTCAAATGTCTCCGGTATCTGAAAAAAAGAAAGATACGTTTTTGACTGGAGTATGGTATGGTATGCTGAACGACAATTAAGGGGCATAAAATGTTTTCTAGAGCCTCACTGGTTATCAGCAGCGTGGGTGAGGTATTATATATAAAATCAGTAGATAGAATATACCAGTGCCATGACTGTCAAAAGTTTTAATGCATTCGCAACTCACTATTTTGAGTGGCAACTGCATCCAAATAAAAGTGCCACAATGTCTGAATTCTATTTTATTTTCCTCTTCCTACATTTTTCCCTCTTGCCCTGCCGTCTGACCAGCTATATACCCTGTACTCAGGTATAAACCCTTGTCAAGCTCTATGAGTTATCATTTAGGCAGAATGGAGTTTTTCATCTAGTTTTTCTCTCCTTAGGTCCCTCCCTCTACCCCTGTGGCATGAGAAGTGCCTCGATCAACCTCACTGTCACAGCACCCCTACAGTGAGAGGCAGGTTCCCTGGCCCAGCCATAGGGTCACTGTGGCACTGAAACTTGCCACCACCCCTCCCCATCTGAGGTACATTGCCAAGTGGCAGTTACCTCAGCCAGGCCTGTCCCACGACATGGTGACCTAACTCCATTCCAGAACCTGGGTCACCTGTATGGCAGCTCAACGTGCTGCCACTGGACCATCAGGACAGCCCCTTGTGAATGCTAGTTTCAGATGATTTGACACCATATGCAACAGTCTCCCTACCTCACATCAGCCTGCATAAAAAAAGGGAACTAGTGACACAAGCACCATCTGTAATGTCACAGCTCATGCCACTTGCACAAATAAATTATCAGTTTTTAGGTGGTCTAACATACTGGCACAAGCATCGTGGATGCAGGGAAATCATGATGCAAAACTCGACAGCCATTTGAACCCCCTTTGCAAGGTCTCTACTGTACACTGTAGGTCTGGGAATTGGTTTGTATCACAAATTTGGGACATTTGGGTTTGGGGAAGGTTCATAAAATAAGCCAAGTTGTATTTCACTAAAAAAAAACAACAACTGAAAGATGATCCAAATGTATTTTTATACTGCTAAGGACTGAATACCCCTTTTCTAGTATTTAAATCTGGCTGGGGTGGGTGTAATTGACAGCATCACTTCCCCAGCCAAGTCATTCATGCAGTCAGATAGCAGTGGGTGGGACTGCAAAAATACTCTGTGTCATTTTGGCACAAATTGATTTGAGGAAGTGGCTATGAGGGGGCACTTGTTGAAGCTGTGGGCAGTCCCCAGGTTCGGTGGTGGTGCTGTTATGCACTGAACAGAGACATGGACAAGGTATTGGAGAGAAGACTGGGGCATGGTGGCAGCACAGGAGAGATGTCCAGAGTAAGAAGTGGCCATGCACAGTCCTCCATGGGTGTCACCATCACGTGTGTCTTTTGGAATATCTGGAGGACACAGCTGCATTGCACTTAATAAGGCAACCATTTTTTGTATGGCAGATTTTAGTTGTGGCATAAGGAGAAGCATTTTTTAAACCCAGAATTGTGCTACTGCCAGCTGCAATTGGGTTTGGGGCCTCAAACGTGTAGCACCACCATTCTCCAGAAGGAGAACAAATGGGCCATTTCAGTGGTGGGTTCCAGATTCAGGCTAATTTTGGTATCACAGAGCCAAGCACAGCAGCACTCACACAGTGTAAATACACACAGAATCAGCCAGAAGAATCACAGGTAATCCATCATTTCCACAGGTGAGAAAGAGTTTATTCTTGGTGGAAATACACAACAATGGTAGGAACTGTGTACAGGGTGTGGGACCACAGTCCAGACATCCATGCTTCACTCAACTGGAGCTTCCTTGGGACTCTCTAATCACACCCTGTGGCCAATGGGGGTTGAGTGTGTAGCAGAGGTGAAGTGCTTTGCTTCGCTATCGAGGGAAGGAAGGCATAGATTGCTCAACTTCCATGCACCCATGCTGGCGGAGAAAGGAACACACTGGCATCAGCTATGGAGATAGTTTTTTCTTGTCAATACAATTTTACTGAAAGTATATCAGTAATACATAGCACATTACCAGCATAATAATTAATAACCATAACAAGCCAAAGGTTATAACAAATAAGTGAAAATTTTAAAGAATAGCAGAACGTAACATCTATGAAACTACATAACTGTTAATCAAAATTAGCTAGCATTAATAGGATATAACATCTAAGGATAAACAGCTAAAGGTAAAATAAGCATTCAACAATCAGAAAACTAACACAAAAAAAACCCAACAACTATACCTGACTTAAATCACTTACTTGGGTATAAGAACTATGAATAAAAAATAAAACAAAAACATGCTAAATAGTATGAGAGCCAATAAAAGGGTGACGAGACCCCCCAAGTAAAAGGCAACCATCTCCCAATATGCTGCCAGGGAAACTAAGAACAGATAAAAAAAAAAAGAGAGTCGAGGAAAGGATGACAGAGGAGTGAAGAAAGAAGTAAGAGAGAAAAGACACAAGAAGAAGTACAGCAATGATATAACTCAGATAAACATAAAAGGCCATTAAGACCATCTGGAAAAGACGCAATATCAGGTGCATTGTTGAACCACATCAGTAATGGGGGGGGCAAATAATTTTAAATATGATAGACTGTGGAAATAGTTGCTTGCTCACCCAAAAGCCCTCCTGGCTAGAGCACTCGAGCAGTTGTGGTGAATCCAGTTGTTAGGGCAGAGGAGTTTTCAGTAAGTTAAGTTAAACAAAAAAGTATTATGCTACTTTAATATATGGATATTGAAAATAATAGGGTACTAAAGCATACAAAAAAGTTGTGGCAATAGCACTGCTCCAAAAGTGATAATACCATCGATGCACACTGAAAATAGTATCGTTCAGAGCCTGTAATACTATCATTCGGAGCCCTGAACAATACTATTGTCACTAAAACTGGAGAGCACACACACAGAACTCTCCTCCACCAGGTTATATTACCACTATCAATCAAACAACAGCATTCTCAGTGCAGTGCATGACTGGCTGGTTTCTCTCTATGGGAGGGCAGAACACTTTCAAAAAACATGGCGGCCATCTCTCGCTAAGCGAGACTGTACTGCATCCTCGGGTGCTCAGGTGTTCTTCACATTTTTCCCTTTTTTTTATTCTTCTGCAAAAATGGAATTATCTGGTTGACCTTGTGCGGCAGTCAGCTGGGACCAAGAGAGTCCTTCACTGAAGCGGCCAACTGCCCATCACAAAGTGATTAAATACCATTTGGATCCATATATTGAAAAAAATAACAAATACCTTAATGTGCATTACAAGGGGTAATTCCATTTCGAGGTTCTGGGGACATGGGAACCTCTGAAGCTTCACTCTCGAGGCTCCAGTGTCCCCAGAACCTCTCAATGGAATTACTCCTTTATAATGCACACAAAGTTATCTATTATTCTATTTGTAGTACTTTAAAAATTAATGGGCAATCATAGTTTCACAGCAGGCAACCAAATTTCAGACCCATGCTGTTATTGGGCACATACTTAAAAAAATTCCCTTCACGTCCCCCTCCCCACCTGCCATGATCTGTGATTAGCTGGATCCGCCTACTAGAGTCTTCCTCCATATGTTTATATGTACTGTATATATATATATATATATATATATATATATATATGTATGAATATATACTGTATATTCTATTAAAACTTAATGCATAATTAAGGTTCTTCTACAGCAAAAAGCAAGAATTTGATTTTAGGGTTCCCACCCTTGCACCCCACCCCCAGCCCACCCCCACCAACAGGCATTGGGGTGTGTGTTGGGGTCATCAGCCCTAACTCTCACCCCATCCCATGTGTAAACAAGCTGAGGTGGTGCAGTGTTAGAGAATAGGGTGAAAATTAGGGCCGACAGCCCCAATGCACACCCCAATGCCTGTTGGTGTGGGCAGGCTGGGGTTGGGGTGCAAGGGGTGGGAACCCTAAAATCAAATTTCCTCACTTTTTTCACTGTAGAAGAACCCTAACTGATGCATTAATGAAGTTTTTTGCATAGAATTTCCTTACTTTTTAAGAAAGAATAGAAAAGTAGAACGTTGTGCACGTTGGTGGGCCACATTACACACCCAATGACTAAAAAGTACGTTGACAACAGCAAGGCCACCCAACAAACAAATGTTAATCTAGTAGAGCAATAGAAAATGCTGTCCACAAAATGTAAACTGTGCCACACAATATCTCTGCAAAATATATATTGTCCAACACATAAACACCACTATTGACATCTACAGGACATGGCATCAACACCCTCCAAATTTCAAGCAAAAAGACCAAGCTGTGTCCGAGATATAACATGTCAAAATTTGACATGTTCATTTGTCAGAGTGGCACAGTTCCACACCTGTTGACATTTAACACACACAACAACTGAAAATTACATCCATGACACTAAGGCTAGGCACCCTATCAATTTCAAGCCACCAGCAGAATCCAAAACACTGTCCACAACAAGGATAGTGCGTCACACAATATCTCTGCAAAAAAATTTTCTCTGACATGTAAACACTATAATTCACATCTACAGGACATGCCGTAAAGACCCTCCAAATTTCAAGTAAAAAGACCAAACCGTTTCCGAGATATTTAGTCTTAAAAATTGGTAACATTTCTCTATCTATTGCATTATAAAAAATCTGGCCATCTTGTCCCCCCCTCGCCATCAAAGATGACGATCAAAGAATCTCATGATTCAAAGAATTGTGGTAAACCACCACCATGTTCGTCAGAATGAAGCCCCCTGAGTAAAACCCACCCTCATTTGTCTTTCTAGAACACCCCTGGGCTGAGAAAATTGATTTTTTTATCTGGCCATCTCGTCCCTTGCTCAAGATGCATTATCGCGATCAAAGAATCTCGTGATAAAAGAATTTGCAGGCTCGCAATCAAAGAATTTGCAGGGTCATGACCAAAGAATAAAAACTGTTCTAATTTAACAAATTTAAACAATTGCGGTAAACCACCACCATGGTTCATCAGAATGAAGCCCCCTGAGTAAAATCCACTCTGATTTGTCTTCCTAAGGCACCCCAGGCTGAGAAAATTGATTTTTTAATCTGGCCATCTCATCTCTCGCTCGCGATGCACGATCGCGATCAAAGAATCTCACGATCAAAGAATTTGCAGGCTGGCGATCAAAGAAAATTGCTCGCTCGTGAACAAAGAGTGAGGGACTAGATGGACCAGATTTTAAAATAGATTTTTTCAGCCCAGGGATGCCCTTAGAAAGTTATGTGAGGTGGGATTTGCTCAGGAGGCTTTTGCTGCCCCATCTGAATAAAAAATAAGTTTTCAATATCTCTGGTAGTCTAGCGCCCGATCACGATAACATAGATACCGATCTCTGTATCCCTGGTAGTCTAGTGGCCCCAATGTGTATTTTATCAATATTGCTTTTTTTATCCTGGTAGTCTAGCGACCTTCCATCACAATAAAATAGATAAGCATTTGTCGCTTCCTGGTAATCTAGTGGCCTCCACCCCCCACCCAGCCATGCCAGCCCACCCAGCACCCCCACCCTTCCCCAGCTGGTGACTGGCACGCCCACCTCTCACCTCCACAGCCAGCTGCCGACTCTGTGTATTTAATTTAGTTTTTGTTGACCGAGTAAGTGCACTAGACAAATCCTGCCTATTTTCAGGCACGACCCAGGGAAGGGGGATTAAGCTGCTGGTGGTACTTCTAGTGAATGAGGGAAATTTGGCCAGGACACCGGGGAAATTCCCCTACTCTTTTTGATAAGTGCCATGGGATCTTTAACATCCACCTGAACTACCACCAATTCAGGCAGATGGGACCTCGGTTTAACGTCTCATCCGAAAGACGGCACCTCAGAAGTGCAGCACCCCTCTCATGCTGCACTACAGTGTCAGTAGTGGGATATTAACCCAAGTGCCAGATGTGGGAACTGAACCCACAGCCCTCTGATCTCCCAGTCTCAGAGGTGAGTGTGCTACCTACTGAGCCACTGACACTGACATAAGCTAGTGTATTGAAATGGAGTGTTTAGTGTCTTACCACCCTCACCAGCTTCACAGTAACTACATGAACGCTGTTACTTAAGCTTGTTGTTTGTTTATTAACGCCTGAGCTTAGTTTTTGACTATTTATTATTGCCCGGTAGTGGCTGCTGTGTCCGATGCCATTCACCTCGCAGAGCATGGGAAAGGATGTTGTAGGGTGGAATGTCAATAGCTGTCTCTAGGTCTCAGCAGTGCAGTTGGTTTGACTGGCACGCAAACTTTGTGCTGTTTTTTTGCAGTGAAAGTCATGTAAAGTAATGTTTTGACTGTTAGTCGGGGTGTTCTTTTCATTTTGTAGTAATAATAATAATAATAAACGTATTTATACGGCACCTTTCCAATTCCAAGGCGCCTAACAATTTTAAGAACAATTAATATAAAATCCAATAATAGCAGCTAGCTACAGTAAGCAGCACCCCCCCCCCAAATGTAACAGCTCTTTTGTGAAGGTGTTGTTCAGCTGCATTAATAATCTGTCTGCCTTTCCCTGAAAATCTTCCCCTGCCATTATCTCCTTGTCTGATTGGGGCCAAGGTTTCTAGTGCCCATTGTCCCTGTTGGCCTTAAATTAACAGACCCTTCTCCATTCCACAGGCATCCTGCCCAGTACAGGTGACTACCTCCTCCTACAAGCCGCAGGAGCTGCTCGGAACCCAGCACCTGTTCTGCGCTGACCCACCTGCCTCAGAGGCGAGTGTGCTACCTACTGAGCCACTGACCAGCGCTAATTCAAAGAGATGCTCTGAAATTACTGGAGTGCCTCTTTGCATTAGCTGCTCATACACACAGTCGGGCGGCTGGCCGGGGTGGGAGGTGGGCTGTGCCAGTCGCCGGCTGGGGAAGGTGGGGGTGCTGGGTGGACTGGCATGGCTGGGTAGGGGCCACTAGACTACCAGGAAATGGCAAATGCTTATCTATTTTATTATGATGGGGGCCACTGGACTATCAGGGATATGAAGAATAATAATAATTAAATACAGATTGGGGGCACTAGACTACCAGGGATATAAACAAGAAATATAAATGAAATACACATTGTGGGGGGCACTAGACTACCAGGGATAATAAAAAAGCAATATTAATAAAATACACATTGGGGGGCCACTAGACTACCAGGGACACAGAGATTGTTGTCTATGTTATCATGATTGGGGAGGGGGGGGCACTAGCCTACCAGGGATATTGAAAACTTATTGTTTTTTATTCAGATGGGATGGAACAAAGCCCCCTGAGCAAAACCCACCTTCATATAACTTTCTAGGGCACCCCTGGGCTGAAAAAATCTATTTTAAAATCTGGCCATCTCGTCCCTCACTCAAGATGCACAATCGCGATCAAAGAATCTCGCAATCAAAGAATTTGCAGGCTCGCAATCAAAGAGTGTTAGCGAACTGTGAATAAAGATTTTAAAAGCTCAGAACTCTATTTTTTGACCAATTTGGATAAAACCAAAGGCATGGCTCGATAGATTGGAGTCCCCTGAGTAAAACCCATCCAAGTTTTACTTCACAAGTAACCCCTGAGCCAAGATATTTGTGTTTTTCTGATTGGAAAATTGAAAACAAGATGGTGGACCTCGCGATCAAAGAATTTTTAAAATCGTCGGGGACAAAGATTCTTGAACTGCAAAGATGCAAATTCTTTGATCGCCAGGCGAGTTGAGGTGGCCAGAACCCCATTCTTTGTTCACAAAACATACATATAAATTTTCCCATTGACTTATAATGGGAACTTAAAAGTGGCATAACCTTTGAATGCCTTAATATTTTTTCACCAAACAGAAAGCGGCATGTTCAGTCACTGAAGCTCTTTCAAATGAGCCATCTTGCAGAGCAGCATGCCACACATGGCTGTGTCCAAAATCCCCAAAGCTGCCTCCAAAAATGGATAATTTTGCATTTTTCAGCAATTTTGTATGCAAAGACTGTAAGTCCAACTGAAATGCAATTAGGCAAATCAAGAGATCTACCATGACCCACCACACATTCCAAATTTCAGGCAAATCCATTAAACGGGTCCAAAGTTATTAACACCCAAACATTTGACTTTAGTATTCAATTCAATTCAATTCAACTTTATTTTTAAAAGGTGCTTTTCTTAAAACCAAAGCGTCTGTACAATTTCAAAAACAATAAATACAATAAAATTAAAACTAATATAAATCATTAAAAGCTATGCTAAAAAGGTGGGTCTTCAAAGCTCCTTTAAAACTAAGGACGGTCGGGCAATTTCGCACCTGACGAGGTAGAGAATTCCACAGGGTCGGTGCCATAAAACTAAACGATCTAGCACCAGATGTTTTCAGATGAACCCTGGGAATCTCTAGCAATCCCTCGTCAGTGGATCGGAGGGGGCGGGAGGGACAGTAGGGGCAAAGGAGCTCTTTCAGATAGGTAGGTCCCAGATCATGTAGGGCTTTATAGGTCAGCAAACCGCCCTTGAAGGTGATTCACCAAAACACTGACAGCCAGTGCAGTCTGCGAAGCACAGGCATTATATGGCTGGATATAGAAGATCCAGTCAACAACCTGGCTGCCGCATTCTGCACTAGCTGCAGACGGCGAAGTTCAACCCCCGATAGCCCTAGGTATAGGGAGTTACAGTAGTCAAGATGGGAGGTAACGAAGGCGTGGATCAACGTTGGAAGGTTCTCTGGAGGAACCAGGTGCTTCACCCTGGCAATATTCCTCAGATGGAAAAAGGAAGTTTTGACCACTGCTAACACCTGAGATTTAAGCGTCAGATGGTCGTTAATTATGACGCCAAGATTCCGCACCTGATCTGAGGTCGCCAGCTGAACACCTCCAAGCCATAAGTCTGATGGTGATCCATCCGGCAGACCCGCCTCACAGCGGCCTTTGTCCACGACCAACACCTCAGTTTTCTCCGGGTTTAACCTCAGCCAACTCCCATTCATCCAGTCTTGGATTTCTGCAAGGCAGTTATTAAATACCGACAAGGCAGCATCCTGGCCGGGCACAAAAGACATATACAGCTGGGTGTCATCTGCATAGCAATGAAAACCCAAACCGTATTGTCTAATAATCGCTCTAACGGCAGCATATACATCGCAAAACAACATAGGCGCTAAGATAGAGATCTCTGCGGTGACCAAGAGGATAGGGAGACTGATGCCGGGAAAAATTCTGACACCACTCTCTGAGTCCTACCTCGAGGTAAGATCGAAACCATCTAAGAACCATATCAGATAGTCCACAGATATACCTCAAACGCTCTAACAGCACACCATGGTCAACGGTGTCAAACGCTGCAGAGAGATCAAGTAGTACCAAGATGGATCGGGTCCTACGATCTCTCGCTATTAGGAGGTCATTTAGTACCCGAACAAGCGTTGTCTCGGTACTATGCCTTTTCCTAAATCCAGACTGGAGAGAGTCGTAGATGTTGTTGTTGGTCAGATGATCCTCCAACTGCACTGCAACCACTTTCTCAATAACTTTACTCACAAAGGGTAAGTTAGAGACTGGTCTGTAATTTGCTAGACAATCTGGATCTAAGGAGGATTTCTTTAATAGAGGCTTAGCTATAGTCTCTTTAAGGGGATCTGGAAAGATCCCCCTCTCCAAAGACTTCCAGACTATCAAAGCCAGGACTAGGCCGATTTTATCCACACAACCCACTAAGAGGCGTGTGGGGCCAGGGTCCAAATCACAGCTAGTCAGTCGCAGCGCTCGAATGATCATCACAACCTCATCGATTGTGGGAAGGCCGAAGTCAAACCAACTAAACTGAGTGTTAGACATCTCCTGCCGACCACCATCGCTCCCACTGGGAAGGGAAGAGAGGATATCTGATCTGATTTTGACAACCTTATCTGCAAAGAAGAGAGCAAGTTCATCACATCATTCTTGAGATAAGGCTCTCCTGGGCTGAAGACAGACTGGATTGCACTATCTGTCCACAGACTGAAAGAGCTGAGCTGGTCTATTCTGTGCAGCCGCTATCTCTCTGGACAGGAATTCTGCCTTCTTACGAGAGATTGCGGATTGATAGACCACATAATGGTCCATCAAACTAAGCCTGTCGTCATCAAGACCGGACCTCCGTCAACGCCTCTCCAGCCTTCGTCCAACCCTCCTCAACTCCCTCACGGTCTCATCAAACCAAGGAGACCTGGGGACAGGAGGAGAGGACGAACACTAACTGGTGCAATAGAATCCAGGGCCCTGTCACTGCCTCATTATAAGCATGTACCAGGTCACCTGGGTCTAACCAATCTATCAGTAGGCTTGATAGGTCCAATACCGCCATCAGGTCATCTGGGGATACGCCCCTCAAAGGGCGGTATCGGACCATCTCCAAAGGGGCTGACCTAACAGGGGTGGCCTCAAAACTGAACCTAATGGGGTGATGGTCAGACCATCCGACAGGTTCCACCACCAAGTCGGATATCCCCATCCCCAGAAGGAACACCAGGTCCAATGAGTGTCCACCAATATGGGTCGAGGAGGAAACAAACTGTGTGAAGCTCAATGATATCATCAACTGGAGGAAGTCTTGACCAAATCGAGAGAATTCATCGTCGACCCAAGCATTGAAGTCCCCCAGAACCAACCATCTGAGGGACCCCAACGTCAGGTCGACAATGAAGTCTGCGACTTCCTGCAGGAAAACATTCTCGTCACCTGGTGGACGGTATATGAGAAGTATCCTGCACCCCACAACCTCGCCCAGAATACACTCAAAGGATCTGGTGACTCCCACCGGTACCTCTACCAGGCCCAGTTCTGACTTAAAACATATGGCAACACCCCTGCCCTCATGATCCTGCCTCGGGTGGTGTATCACTGAGTACCCAGCTGGAACTGCTGCGGCTAAAACTGGCCTAGCATTTTCATCCAGCCAAGTCTCGGTGATGCACGCCTGGTCAGATGACCCAACAAGATCGGCTATAACAGCCGTCTTGTTTTTAATAGACCTGGCATTGCATAACACCGCCTGAGTAGGATAAACCTCCGATGATGACCGCACTACCTGCTGACCCTGATCAGAACCCTTGGGTATGGACACAAGGCAGGGAGATCCCCTCTCCTGTGCCCATTTCGCCCCAGGGCGTCTCCTTGACCACACAATCCCTATCCGCCCACTCCTTTCCATCCCCCCCCCAGGCCCAGCACCAACCCTCCATCTCCCTCTCACAATCCCCAGAGCCCTACACTTTCTATAGACTCCCGGTGACAAAGGGGGACAGGAGAAAGGACGGAGGTCCCTGAGCATAGAGGGGGAATAATACCCGACCGTCTTATTATCGTTCCAGCACATAATTCACACCACAATTAATAATAATAAACCCTATTCAACTTATATAAAACAGAATTACAAATAAAAACTAAAAATACAACACTAAAAAATCATAATATAATACAAAATCTATTAACAAATTTAGTGCTGTCAGATTATCAAAACGTATTATTTTTCTGCCCCACCCACAGTGCTCTCACCACTGCGGGGAGAGGAGCTTACCACCTAAAACCACAAGAATTGGCCCATCACTTTAATATCCATTAATAAGTACCCTCATTTTACCCAAAAGCAGAGTTCAAGGTCTTTTATACGTCCACATTTCTGTGCTCTCACCACTCAGTATGGCTCCAACATTTATACAGTATGTAAGTGGCCGCTGAACCCTAACTATAGTGGCGTGACCGCACCACTATAATTTATATATGTGTGTGTGTGTGTGTGTGTGTGTGTGTGTGTGTGTATATATATATATATATATATATATATATTTTTTTTTTTACTTTACAATTTTTGGCTGGAAAAGGCACACTGAGCCAAAGGTCCTTTCCAGGCGTTGCCTGGAGCACAGGAAAGTCTAAGTAACTTGTTCTTGGTCACACAGTATGCAAGTGGAGTTTGTGAGAACAGAACCCATGTCTGCTGGGTGTAGCAGGCTCATTTATAGCTTACTGCGCTAACCTGTAAGCTATAGGCTATACTGCCAGCTCAGAGTACCCCTCCATAGCCAAATCTCCAAATAGATTTCCCCACAGTCCCAAAAATTGATTCCCTCAGTCTGATCTCCGCAATAGATCCCCCCAACCTGATCCCCCCAACAGAGCCACACCCAACATACCCATGATCTCCAAAACTGATACCTCAAATGGGCTAGTCGACCCAATAGAGTCCCCCAGCCCCATCCCCCACACACCCATGATCACCAAAACTGATTCTCCCTCCCTAACCCAATCCCTCCCCCAATACAGTCCCTCCCAGCCCCATCCCCACTTTAGAAGCAGAGTAAAAAGATAAACTTGGAGCATTCAGAATTCTCAAGGAGGACATGGAAACTGTAATCTAGAAGTCCAAACCCATAGCATGCTGATTAAATGTCACCTGAACATTTAGCCAAATGGCAAAACTCAGTCAAACCTGACAAAATCACTGGATTTAGATGCTCAAAAAGAAGAACTGAACTAGCAACTTGGCTACTAAAACAAAGCTATATGCAGGTGAAAAACTGAGAGGAACAGCAACACGCTATTGGGCTTGTGACAGCTTAACACTATTATGGTGGGGGGGCAGAGGAGAGAAGGGGTTTATAGCCAATTGTATAAGTGGACATAGTGGTGCTCAGATAGTGCTTTTGGCTTATTTGAATTGCATCCAATGGATAGGCCATCTATCCAATTCTGGAGCCATTAGCCCATTCACATTTCAGATCCAAGGTCAGACAGTGGGATTCAAGGCTGGATGTCTGCCTCTGATCCTGGATAGTCACATTGGATAATTGGCTTTCAGTTAGATTCTAGACAATAGGATCTAGCATTTGGATTGCAACAGTGTCTGAAAAAATCTGTGGTATTCTATCAAATACTATGTGAGCAACAGATATCTGTCGAAAAATAAAAACCTCCAAATATTCTGCTTAGAGGTATATACCATGTAAAGTATTTGTAAACTGAGTTAGAAACATAAGAGTGCAAAACGATTGATTGATTGATAGATTTTAGGAGATTTGCATGTAAGTTTTATGAAATCCAGGACTACTAGATCTAATGTATGGGGATTTCTGTAGTTGACCGGATAACATACCTTCTAACTTTCCCTGATTTTTACTCAAATATGTCCTCAGTTCCTCCTAAATTTGACATTTCTGTCACTAAAGAGTTAGAATTTGAAGTACAAAATAAATGTGAAGTATTAGCATTACTGTCTAGGTTTTCCACAGAAAATACCTTTTCAGCACGTCACAAGTTGCAACAGCTTTGGGGACCGATACTGACATTTTATAAGCTGTGTCCCTGATTTTGGTCCTTTACCACCGATTTTTCAAGACCTGTCTCTGATTTTTGGGTCAGGAGTTAAAAGATATGCTGGATAATAAAGCAGTCCATCATATCTACAAGTAAATTGCTACCAGACTTGTACTGCTTACACAGGGAAAAGGGGGAGCCGGTGCTTTATAATGTAGTTTACAGGAACATATGGAAATGTCACCCAGGAGTTATAGGGAAAATGGCAAACTGATCTTGGAGCCCTGGAATAAAAGGGGCAGGAAGAATCAAGAGTCTCATTAGAGCCAGCCCAGTGATGTGGCGGGCCGAGGAGCTGGGCTCCTCACCTCCTGCCATGCTGGCAACCCAGGTTCAGAAATGGATGTGGGCAACTCAAGGCCAGCTGGGAGAGGGAGGGTTGAGCATCCCCAAGAAAGTTTTCCTCTCTCGTGGGGGGTGACAATATCCCATAGGGGTGTGTGTCCCCACATGCAGGGTGCTGTGGGCATCTCTGTGGAAGCACAGCATGCACACTGTGTCCACTGCATGCACGATGAGCCCCGGGGAGGAAAAGTGGACAATACCTCAGCTATACGATGATGGCTGCCCCCCCCCCAGGCTGCACACCAGAGACCAAGCACCTCTGAGGAGGCCCTCTGGTGGAGGGCAAGCACGAGTAAAGTAAGCCCCAGAGAAGCCGGGTGTCAGGGCTGGGGGAGGGCAGTCAGATGGGGTTGGCTGGGCAACACAAGGTGGCATAAACAGGTAACAAAAAATAAATCTTGTTAGATCATCAGTTACCAGCTGGCAGCACCTTTGTTTCATATAATTTCAGTGGCTATCAAAGTGCTGACTATCAGCAGAGACCCCGTGCCAAAGGTTTTGGTGGGGAAAACCTTTCAAAAACTACTGCTGTACAATTTCAACCTCTTTATCTAGTTCATCTTCAGTCTTGTCTACCCATTCATCTCTTTTATTTACTCACCTCCATCTTCATGCTCCGTTTTTTTGTTTATTGCATCAGTCTCCTGGATTCCATTTCCATCCGGAAAGGCAAGAAGCTTGGGAATGAGGAGGAACTGGTGTAATGTACATTAATGAAAACCTTTTCAGCAAGGGAAATTAACAACTATCTCTCTCCTGCAGCTCTACTGTATATGCTTAGCTCTGTTCCAGCTTTAACTGTTTCCAGGGACTGCCATGTACTTCCTGCTCAACACTGCTTCTCTCTCTCTCTCTCTCTCTCTCTTTCAAAAATCTGCACTTCAGTATTTAAAACAGCATATTAATATTCATAGTTTCCTGTAGTCAGCTTGGTAATATTCATCAGCCCTCCGATGGGGGCGGATACAGTGGGCTGTGAAAAAAGTCACTGTGTGAGCTTCAAAATCTAGTACATGCTACCCACATGAATTAGACAACCACCATTCATTTTTATTTTCTAATAATCTTATCTTCCAAAGCTTAGCAATGTGGCGGTTGGTTGTAGGAAGAGATAAAATGTGATTTTACAGGTAAAAAAATTAAAGTGCATATTTGTGATAATGTTCTGTTCTAGATATTTGTTAAATTGTCTGAAATAGAACCAAAATTCAAAAAAACGGTTTGAAATAAAGAAAATATATTTTTAAAGCTGTTTTGGAATTGTAAGTATTCTTCATTAAAAAGTGCTGTCCACCAGACCTTTCAACCCCTATTCTCAGATATGAGGGACATGGCTTAAAAAAATCAGGGACACATCTTATCAATCAATCAATCAATCAATCAATCAATCAAAATCTTTATTTATTCAGGCGAACATCATTGAGCATAGCTCATTTACAAGATGGACCTGAGTGGTCATAACAAAAAAGGTTACAGAGTGTATACAAAAAACATGATATTGAAATAGCACAAATACAAACATTTATGAGTGAGATAGATATACAATTATTTACATATATACAAGGCAAAGGACAGTAAACCAAAACCTATTAAAGGTGAGAAACAAACAGTCTGGTGGGGATAAGCTTGGATAATGGTACATGGGTGGGCAAATATGTTTGTGGTTTGATGTGGAAAGGACCAGAGCAACGATAGAAGAATAGGGATGAGATTTAGAAGGGGGGTGGGGAGAGAGGGTGGGGGGTGGGGGTGGGAGGACTAGGCCTTGTGGAAGCAATTGCATGAATCTGGGATTAGGCTGGTGTACAGCTTTTTGAAGGATGTAAGGGGATCAGTGTTTCCATTTTCAATGTCTTTTGGATAGAATTCAGATAAGTGCCAGGAATAACTGATTGCAGCTCTTCCATACCGGGTGCAGGTGATAGGAATCTTCAGCAGGATCAGTTTGTTGATCCTCAAGGTGTAGGGCCTGGATGTGATCTGGTTGAAGCAATCTGAGATGTAGGAAGGGAGTTTGTTTGTCAGAGCTTTGTAGATCCAGATAGCAGCATTTTTTCTTCTTCTATGTTGCAGGGATGTCCAGCTGACTGCATTGTAGAGAGAGCAATGATGGGTGCTAGAGGGAAGGTCAGTAATGAATCTAATAGCTCTATGATACAGGGTGTCTAGTTTGTTTAGATGGAGAGGGAGCAATGACCGTGAGGAAGTCAGCATAATCAATGAGGGACATGAATGATGCAAGGATTAATCTTTGTTAATCTTTGGTCAGGTAGTGTTTGATTCTATAGAATAGACCAAGTCTTTGTCTTAGCTTTTCAGGAGCTCTTCAACATGGGTAGTATAGTCTAGTTTATTGTCTATCCATACTCCTAGGTATTTGAATTTGTCAACATATTCCAGATTTTCACCAAGGATGGTAGAGAGTTGTGGGAGGTGAATGATGGGATAGTGGAAGAACAGTTCTTGTGGGCAAAGAACATAGCTTTGTTTTTAGCATTTAGTAATAATTTCTTTTTAATAGGTTATGCTGGAGGAGGGAGAATTGAGACTGTAGGAGCTCACAGGCTTTTGATGGTGAGGGATCGCCACATAAAGTACAGTGTCATCTGCAAAAGGTGGATATTAGAAAGAGAGAGTTGGAGTCAATATTGTTGATGTAAATGGCAAAAAGGATGGGACCCAGGATGGAGCCTTGCGGTACACCTCTTAGGAGTGGCTTAGGGGTAGATAGATCACCATCATTCTTTACCAGTTGTAGCCTTCCAGAGAGATAGCATCTGAACCATTTAATAGAGAGTGAGTCAAGGCCTATGGAGTTTAGTGAGGTGATTAGAAGATCATGATCCACAGTGTCAAAGGCTTTGCTTAGATCCAGAAACACAGCACAGGTATTCTTCTTTTTTATCTAGGGCAGTCTGCCAGTCATTTGTGACTTTTGCTAGAGCAGAGATGGTGCTATGCATTGATCTAAACCCAGATTGAGCTGGATTTAGGAGATTGTTGGTATCAAGGTAGGCAGTTAACTGAGAGTTTACCAGCTTCTCAAGCATCTTGGATAGTATTGGTAAGATTGAGATGGGCCTATAATTATTGAGGTCCATGGGATCACCTGCCTTAAGTAGTGGAAACACTTGAGCTGTTTTCCATATTGAGGGGGGATAGTACCAGTGACAAGTGATAGATTGAAGAGATGGGTGAGGGTGGCGGTTAAGGCATGCAGTGCTACTTTTAGAAAGTAGGGATCCAGGGAGTCTGCACCTGCGCTTTGGTGGTATCTAGTTGGAGTAGGAGGTCTTCTACTTCTCTTTAAACAATATTGGTTTGAATGAGAATGTGGAAGCAACCATTTGATTCTCAGTAGATTGTAGGTTTAGAGATGATCTTAATAGGTTTGCAGGAGAGGAATCGAAAGCCAGGCCAGCTGTAGTGAAATGGTCATTGAAGGCATTCAAGATATTTTGCTTGTCGGTGATTTCAATATTATTTAATTTAATTTTGGATGGTAAGACAGGGGTAGAGGTTTGACCTAGGATGCCCTTTATGGTACCCCAGAACCTGGAAGGGTTGTTATAGGAGGCATCTAGTTCAGCTGTGTAGAAGGTTGCCTTGGCTTTTCTTACTTGTTTTGTGCAGGAGTTTCTGGCTTTTCTGAATTGGAGCCAGTCATTTGGGTCCTTTGTCTTTCTTGCCCTTTCCAGAGTTTGTCTCTGGCAAGAAAGTGGATTTGAGGTCGGCAGAGAACCAGCGACAGGATTTGAGTTTGGTTCTGACACTGGTGAGGGTGCATGTGAATTGAGGGCAATTATGATTATATCATTTAGGATTTGAAGAGCTGACTCTATTGAGGCTGTGAGATAGAATTCTGCCAACGTGTGGTGTGGCACAGATCATGGAGATATCCTGTAATGTTAAAGTTCTTTTTGACCTCCGTGGGAGGAATTTTGCAGGATTGGGTGGCTTGATTGTTGATCTAATGGCAGCTATGGGGCAGTGGTCACTTATGTCACTGAGAAGTACTCCTGCATAGGGATAATGATGAGGTTTATTTACCAATATAATATCCAGGAGTGTGCTGTTGAGAGTATTCTTTGGGTTGATCCTTGTTGGTTCTTTGATTAATTGAGAGAAACCATAGGTGTCACAGAAGGTTACCAGGGTGCAGATGCATTAGTCAGCCAATTTAAGTTCATGTCTCCTAAGATGATGGTGTCTTCAGGGCCCAGATTAGTATGGATCCTAAATGGATAGGAGTTTGAGGCCTGCAGAGGGGGCCTATAGCAACCAACCAGCTGAAAGGAAGATGTGTCGGAAGGGTTATTTTAATAGACAAGCATCTGAATTCCTTTGGTTGAGATGTGGAATTGAGGCAGGATGCAGAGATATTTGCTTTGACATAGATGGCAACCCCACTGCCCCTGGATAGACGGTCAGATCTGAAGAGCTGATAGTTGGAAGGTTTATTTCACTATCTTTTGTTGCAGATTTGAGCCAAGTTTCAGATATAACCAGACAGTCCGTAGGGTGTGTGCAACCCAGGCCTGTATTGATGAGAACTTTTAGGAGGCTGCAGGCATTGAAGTGAAGAAAACTCAACCCATTTATGGAGGTTAGGTCAGTTGAGAGATCGAGCTTCAGTGGGTCCAGGGTTGATTTCCACAGTGCCAACACAGACCAGCAGAAGAAGATTAACTTGATGAGGGCACCAAGTGATAGGAGTAGTGAGCAGTCAGGAGTTTTTCTTCTTTCTTGGGATCCAATATATAGTGGCTGATGATCCTGCTGCGTGGTTATCGAGATTATCATAGATTGCCAGCTTAATGGACAGGCGTAGGGGTAATTAGAATGCCAGTATGGTAGCAGGGGATAGAGGAGTTCCAAACTGGTTGTGAGCCTTTTTGGGATTCCCAAGGACTATTGTGCAGAAGTGGTAGTATAAGTATGTATAGTTTAGGGGTATCCACTGGGGACAGTAGAGGGGGGCAGTGTTGAGTGGTCACCCTAAGCACCTTGGTATGGGTTCCAACAGTTATCTCATCTGGATCTAAGGAAGGTGAGAAGCAAAGCAGCAGAAGTAGGTGCAGTAGCATGGTGGAGGGAAGGAGAGGTTAAAGAAGTAAGATGATGTGAAGAGAATGAGCTCGGAATTGGCTGGGAGAATAGCTATGGGCGGGGATGAGATTTGGCGGAAGGTGTGTATAAAAGCAACACCTGAGGGGGGGTGGGGCGGGCAAAAATTTTGGCGGCTTTCCCGCACTTTCTGGCTTTCCCCGCCTCCTGGTTCCCTTTCGCTGGCTGGTGGTCACTCACTGGCAGCTCGGAGCCCTCTGGTGAGTGTGTCCTCGAGGGCAGGCCGGCTAGAAGGAGGGGACAGAGGAGAGGGCAGTCAGAAGAAGCACTTGCAGGCAGTGGCTTGCTAGAGGTGCTAAATTTTGCTATTAGCACAACAAAAGACTGGGAGGGTGGGGGGTTAGGCGCCATGCCTAGCCCAGCACAAAATTAACCTAAAAGACTGTAATTACTAACTAGTCAGGTAACAGGCATTATACAGAAGTACACAGTAAAACAGCAAAACAGCCCTTTTAGAGAAATTTAAAACTTTTCACAAAAAGGCAAGTAAACTCGAGCAGTTTTGTGGTGCAAAGGTACAGCAAAGTCAATGGGAGAAGGCGACCAATCAGAGGCTGGCAAGGTCGGTCGCCTTCCACGATTGGCTGAGCGGCTTTCCGTACCTTTCTGGCTTTCTCCCCGGCCTCCTGGTTCCCTTTAAGCTAGCGGTGGCCGCCCGCTTCGCTGGCGGCTCGGAGCCCCTCTGGTGAGTGTGTCCTCGAGGGCAGGCCGGCTTTCTGGCTTTCTCCCCCGGCCTCCTGGTTCCCTTTTCGGCTAAGCAGTGGCCGCCCGCCCGCTGGCGGCTCGGAGCCCCTCTGGTGAGTGTGTCCTCGAGGGCAGGCCGGCTTTCTGGCTTTCTCCCCCGGCCTCCTGGTTCCCTTTTCGGCTAAGCGGTGGCCGCCCGCATTTCTTATGAAATGGTCATATCTATTCAGCCATCTCCAACAACATTGTGGAGGCTGTATCTTAGAAAAGACATGGACAGGGTAGAGGCAGTCCAGAGGAGGGCAACTAAAATGGTACATGGGTTGCATGAGAAACTGTATTAGGAGAGACTGAGGGGGTCACAGTATGTACACCCTGGAGGAAAGGAGGAAGAGAGGGGACATGATAGAGACCTCCAACTTCCTCAAGGGACTGAACAGGCAGGTGGGGAGCCTGTTCCAAATCAAGAGGTGCAACAGAACAAGAGGGCATGCAATGAAGCTGGAGGTGGGGAAATTCAGGAGGGATGTGAGCAAATGCTACTTCAGTGAAAGAGTGGTGGACACTTGGAACAGCCTGTCACCAGAGGTAGCAGGGGCAATAACTGTGGGGGTTTCAAACATGAATGGAATAGACAGAGGGGAATATTAGTAAAAAAATAAAAGGAGGGAAGGGTTGCTGGAGACTAGTTAGGGTCTGCTGGAACAAAATAGGCAGGAAACAACTAGGCAGACTGGGTAGGCCAAATGGTCCTTCATTGCTGATAAACTCTACAAATTCTATGTTTCTATGTGACATTTGGCTTAGTGAGAAAAGCATTTTTGGACAGAAAACTAGACTATCAGGAATGCATGGTAATAGTTTATATTTCACTTCCCTACTCCCCCATGACAAAAATGCCAATTTTAGGAGGGTTGAGGAAACTGAGGCAAAATCAGGTCATCAGGTGTCGGCGTGGCTCAGTTGGTTGCACATCCACCTCTGGCTCAGAAAGTTGTGGGTTCGTGTCCCACAACGGGCTTAGATTCATACATAAATGCTGGCACATGAGTGCAGTATTGGGGGGTTGTTGTACTGTAGAGGTGTGCCGTCCTTCGGATGAGATGTTAGACTGAGGTCCCGTCTACCTATCCTGGTGCTGTCCTAGTGGGTGTCCAGGTGGATGTAAAAGAACCCAAGGTATTCCTCGCAAAGTGTAGGGGACATTCCCAGTTCCTGGCCACTATTCCTTTTCCCATAAAACCAGTTCATGCAATTGTCCAGGTTGTGTGTGGGTGCTGATGTGTGATATGGCCACCACTACACATTCAGTCACTTCACTACCAGTCTAGCATTGCTTGTAAGCGATATGACCACCGCTACACATTCAGTCACTTCACTACCTGTCTAGCATTGCTTGTAAAGCGCTTTGGGATACACTGTGTATGAAAAGTGCTATATAAATGCTGACTCTTCTTCAAATGCTGACTCTTCTTCTTCTTTATCCCAGAAAATCAGAGACACTGGAGCAGTATGGACAATCCATCTGTCGAAGAAGTTTTGAAAATTGCATTGAGATACCTGCGCACTCCACATTCCACCATATTACATTATCGTGAGTCTGAATTACACATGTCATATTGTGCTGAATTGATAAATGGACATGTTGGTATGTGTGCATTGTTTTATACAATGGGGGTCACTGGATATAAAACCCAGATGAGGCTGTATGTCATTTGGAATGTAGATTCCATGGTGCTTATAAAGTCTTGGTAGGTTTTAGATTAACTCAGGAGCATAGGTAGGTTAAATAACTTGCTGCAAGTCACCCAATATGTAAGTGACAACTGCTCCAGTTAGCGTTTGAGTAGGTTAGGCTGAGCAGCTTCACTTTTCTCCTGTTGTGTATTATATATTACAAAGTGAAAAGATGACTGTATTTATGAATGTCATTTGTTTATCTTGTTGTTTCATGTTCTTACTTATGATTGCACTGGTTGTATGTTTTATTGTACAGGCACTCTGAACCCTGGAAGGTCACCTTTAATAAATAGAATAAACTAAACTTAGCTTATTTGGAAGTATTGTGGCCCAGGTCTTAAGCTGACCATGCAGACAGCATCATTTAGCAACACATCCCTCATTTTCTGCAGTCCCAGTACGACCATTCTGAAGTCCATAATTAATAATAATAATAATAGTCTTTATTTTTAATGCGCCTTTCAAAAATCAAGGCGCAGAACAGATTATAAAATCACACAAAGATAAAACATTACAATACAAACCAGTAAAATACATCACATCAAACAGCACAATGAAATAATAAAATCAAACCAGGCCAACCTCTTCCCCATAAGCCTTAGTCCATAGAAAGGATTTTAATGCTTGTTTAAAACCCCCCACTGTTGCACACTCTCTAATCCAACGTGGTAGAGAATTCCAGAGGGTCAGAGCCATGAACGTAAAAGCCGGGGCACCCGATGATTTCAAAATAGCCCTCGGAATATCTAGCAACCCCTCGCTGGCCGAGCAGAGCGGTCACTCTGGGAGATAGGGAACCAGGAGCTCTTTCAGGTAGTCAGGGCCCAAACCGTGCAGGGCTTTGTAAGTCAGCAAACCGACTTTAAAGGTGATCCGCCACTGAACCGACAGCCAGTGCAGTCTCCGCAGCACCAGTGTAACATGGGAAGAACGAGAGGTCCCAGTTAACAACCAGGCTGCAGAGTTCTGCACCAGCTGCAAGCGGCGGATATCAACCCCAGGAAGCCCAAAGTAAAGGGAACTGCAGTAGTCCAAACGCGAGGTCACAAAGGTGTGGATCAGTGTAGGTAGGTCCCCAGATGGAACAAGGTGCTTGATCCTAACGATGTTCCTAAGATGGTAAAAGGAGACTTTAACGACGGCCGACACTTGAACGCGTAGTGTCAGCCAATCATCAAGAATCACCCCTTGGTTCTGCACCTGTTCAGAAATAGGCAGTTCAACATCCCCCAGGAATAAATCTGAGGGATGGTCTGTCCCCAACCCCCCTATCCGGCAACTAGGATCCACAACCATCACCTCCGTCTTCCCGGAATTCAACTTCAGCCAGCTGGACCTCATCCAACCTTGGATTTTGCCGAGGCAGTTATTAAACACTGAGAGTGCTCCATTCTGGTTGGGTGCAAAAGACAGGTAGAGCTGAGTATCATCGGTATAACAATGAAACTCCAGCCCATACCGTCTTACAATGTCTCTGAGGGGAAGCATGTACACTGCAAACAACATGGGGGACAGCACTGAGCCCTGAGGCACCCCACAAGACAGAGAGACAGGATCAGAGGAAAACACCCCTGATACCACCCTCTGAGTTCTACCAGTGAGGAAAGAAGTAAACCATCTGAGGACCAAACCTGAAAGCCCACAGATGATTCTCAGGTGCTCAAGCAGAACCCCATGGTCTACAGTGTCAGATGCTGATGACAGATCCAAAAGGACCAAGATGGACCATTTTTTCTGGTCTCTCGCCATCAAGAGATCATTGAGCACCCAAACCAGCGCATTCTCTGTGCTGTGCCTCTTTCAAAAACCCGATTGAAGGGTATCGTAGATGCTATGGATGGTCAAGTGGTTGTCTAACTGAGTAGCCACTACTTTCTCAATTACCTTCCCAACAAAGGGAAGGTTTGAGATAGGCCGGTAGTTAACGAGGAAGTCGGGGTCCAAAGAAGCCTTCTTCAACACTGGTGTCACCACTGCCTCCTTCAGGGATCAAGGATATTCACCAGAGTCCAAGGAGCACCAGACTATCCTCACCAGAACTGGGATGATAATCTCCCCACAGCCCATAATCAAGGCTTGGGGCCCAGATCTAAACTACAGCATGTAGTGCGCATACCCTGGACAATCCTCATAACATCTTCGATTTCCAGCCTTTTGAAGAGACTCCAGGAAAAAAGAGGGATTGCGACTGGGGCCTGGTCCACGGTCGTTCTCATAGAGAGTGTAGCACAGGTCTCCGCCCTGATGTCTTCCACCTTATCTGCAAAGAACCAAGCGAGCTCCTCACACTGAGATTGTGAAAAGGCTCTACGAACCTGCAGACAGGCTGGGTTGCACAGTCTGTCTATGGTCCGAAAGAGCTGGGCCAGTCGGTTCTGAGCAGCAGCAATTTCCCCGGACAGGAATACTGCCTTCTTACGGGCAATTGCTGACTGATAGAGTTGATAGTGCTCTAGCAGTCTAAGATGGTCAGCATCTAAGCCGGATTTCCACCAACACCTCTCTAACCTGCATCCTAGTCGACGCATCTCCCTCAAGTCCCCATCGAACCATGGGGACCGCAGGCGAAGGGAGAGAGGACACACACAGATGGGAGGAATAGAATAGAGGGCATTGGTAACGGCCTTATTATAGGCCAGAACCAGGGCCTCTGGATCCGAGCTCATCACAGGAAATTCTGATAGGTCAAGTACCGCAGTTAGACCATTGGGAGTCACATCCCGTAAAGGGCGGTACTTGACCATCTCCACAGAAGTAGGTCTAAGCAAGGGGGTGCTAAAATTGAATCGCACAGTGTGATGGTCAGACCATCCGACAGGTTCCACCCTCACTCCAGAGGGTTCCATCCCCAGGAGGAAAACCAGATCAAGAGAATGGCCACATTTATGAGTGGCAGAGGTAACAACCTGTGAGAGGCCCAATGAATCCATCAGTTGGAGGAAGTGCTGTCCAAACTGCGAGAGTTCATCGTCGATCCAGGCATTGAAGTCGCCCAGCACCATCAACCTGGGAGACTCCAATACCAGGTCAACGATGAAGTCCACCACTTCCTTAAGCAATGGCTTCTCATCCCTGAGTGGATGGTAGACAAGAGCCAGTCTATAGCCCCCACCTGCCACTACAACACATTCAAATGATCTGGTCTCCTCAAGTGGAACACTAGTGAGACCCAATTCAGTCTTAAAACAGACCGCAACCCCCCCACCCCTGCGATCCAATCTCGGGCGGTGTATCACCGAATACCCTGCCGGAACGGCCGCCTCAAGAACGGGGCCAGCATTTCCATCCAGCCAGGTTTCGGTGATGCAAGCCAGATCCGCCGTACCCACCAAGTCTGCCACAATGGTAGTCTTGTTTACAATGGATCCGGCATTGCATAAAACCACCTGAGTTGGACAGAATCCCAGGGATCCCCCAACCACCTGCCCGCCATTATTAGTGGCGGTGCCCTTGGGTATGTGGATCAGACAAGAAAACCCACGTTCTGACCTCCATTTCACCCCAGGGCATCTTCTGGGCCTAACAATCCCGATTTGAGCGCTCCCCTCATCCATCCTCCACTGTTCAGGCTCCCAACCCCGCCCCCTCCTCCTTCGGGCAATTCCCAAAGCCCTACAACATTGATATACAGAAAACAATAAAAGAGGGGGAGAAAAAGGGTGGAGGGCCCGAAGAGTGGAGGATGAATAGCGCACGACAGGGGGGGTGGGATAATAATACATATCTGCATCCTTCAACATGGAAAAGACAATAAAGTCCTACTCTCATAAAATACACAAAAAACAAATCCCCCCCAAAAATTAAAGAACCAAATTTTCCAAACAAAATTAAAACAACATAAACCAAAAAAAAATTAAAAGTAAACCCAATGAATCCATATTTCTCAGACTCGAAACCTACTTTCCAGAACCCAAAAATAAACAAAGAATAATTAAAAAATAAAATAAATAATAAATGATAAATACAGACGGGGGTCCCTCCTCTCACAAGGAAATCCTGATTCGCAGGTGTCAGCCGTTGTCAAGTCCTCTTTTTACCATCTGAGGAATATCTCCAGGATTAAGCACCTTGTTCCGTCCAGTGATTTACCTACGCTGGTCCATGCCTTTGAGACCTTGCGCTTGGACTATTGCAACTCCCTTTACCTAGGGCTACCTGGGGTGGAAATCTGCCACTTGTAGCTAGTGCCAAATGCTGTGGCCTGGCTTTTGACTGGAACTTTTCGGTCCTGTCATATTTTGCCGGTTCTGCGTGGACTGCACTGGCTGACGGTACAGTGGCGGATCACCTTTAAAGTCGGTTTACTGACTTTTAAAGCCCTACATGGACAGAGCCTGGACTATTTGAAAGAGCTCCTGGTTCCTTACTGCCCTGGGCGATTACTCCGCTCAGCTGACGAGGGGTTGCTAGAGATTCCTAGGGTGCTCTTGAAATCTTTGGGGGCCTGAGCATTTATGTATGCGGCCCCAAACCTATGGAATTCTCTACCCCATCAGTTATGGAAGTGCATGGCCGTGGAGGGATTTAAAGAGGCATTAAAGACATATTTGTGGTACCAGGCATTCGGTGATTGATTTTTTAAATTGTGTCAGCTATTTTATATTTTTAAGATATTGGAATGCTTGATGTGTTATTTTTATTCTGTTAGGCACCATGACTTTTGAAAGACACTATATAAATAAAGAATATTATTATTATTATATTATAATTGTATCTACCCTGTTGCAGAGCTTTGTGTCATCTGCGAACAGGCATACCTTACCCTGTAGGCAATCAGCAATGTCGCTGATGAAGATATTGAAGAGGATTGGGCCAAGGACAGATCCTTGAGGCACACCGCTGATTACCCTTCTCTCACTAGACAGTGTTCCATTGGCTAGGACCCTCTGTATTCTATTGTGGAGCCAGTTTTGAACCCACTTGACTATTTTGTGCCCCAGCCGAGTGCTCTAGCTTATTGACCAATTTTCTAAAGGTAACAGTTCAAGGGAGGGTGGGCCTGAGTTGATCTTGACATTACCATAGACACATAGAATTTGGCAGCAGATAAGGACCACTTGACCCACATAGGCTGTCCATTTTACCTACCTACTGTAATGCCGCAGACCCTACTTGATCTCCGGCTTTACCCCCACTTCCTTACCACTAAGGTTCCCTTATGCCTATTCCATGCATTCTTAAATCCTGTTACTATTTTTGCCCCACCACCTCTGCTGGAAGGCTGTTCCATGCATACACCACTCTTTCTGGAACAGCTTCACAGGGTTCATGCCAGAACACATTAATAGGATTAAAATTATATGCTTAAACCTGTCAAGATTGACACTGAATTTCTGGTTTATAACATCATGACAAATGATGTGTCTTTGTTTCACTTTTTCTTTCATACTCATGTTGACACCTAAAACATTGATGTAATAACTACATAAAACAATCTGTCCATTTCCTTTTTTTTTTCCCATAGAGCGAGATTAAGTCTCACTACGTAACTTTAAAACAAGCATGGCAGCTCATACTTTTGTTGTGGATTTTAAATGTTTAAATGATCACCGTGTACTAGGTAAAACACTTCTGAATTTGACATGAGGTTGCTAAAACACCATAAAGCACCCATAAAGGTCACACATTCTGTCACTGACTCCATGCATGACTGTACATTGACCAAAGTCTTAAGCTTACTGGTCAGGCAGCCTGTGTTTATGCAACTACAGATACAAATCCATGAAAGTAGCACATCAGTGCTACTGCATTTGTATCATCTGGAAACAGTTGTATGTTATTTGTCTTACCTGATGATGGCTGTCTGTGGTTACTTGTGTGGTATTGCCCTTTTGTTGCTTTTGGGGGGGGGTAGGGTTGGAAACCCTAACACCACATTTCTATACATTTGTTGTGTTGAACTCTAACTGGTGCAGTAATGCAGTTTTTTTTTCAAAAGAAATATTTTCTTTTCAAGATAGTAGAATTGTTTCCTCATTCACACAGGTCTTGAAGGGGACCTGTGTGAACAGAAGCGGATTCAGATGCACAGTGCCCTCTGGCCCCTGCACCAAGGGAAGTCTCTGTATGCCTGCAGAAGTGCAGGGTCTTGCTGGCCCTGAACTTTCATGTAGCGATGAAGGTCAAGAATTCAAGGGGCTGTCTGGTGTGCTTCCATGTGGCCACAGATAAAAATGCACAGGACAAAGAGTTAATCTCTGCACCAATGCACAGGGCTGGGACCTATGTCAAAAGAAGAGTTGTCTTCACCATATGATGTCTGGGCCCCTGCAGGCAACCATGCACCTTTCATTCCCTGGCTGGAGAGGGGTGTCACATAACAGTGCCATCACCCCCATCCTCACCCCATCCAGCTGGTTCACTAAGCCTGCCCCCAAACTCAGCTCACTGGCATGGGATCACAAAGCACTAACAGCTAGGGTAAAGCCTGGCACTACACACAATGTTTCTTAATAATAATATATATATATATATATATATATATATATTTTTTTTTATTTTGTCCCCAAATTTTAAAGATAGTCATTCACTCTCCTTATAAACATGACATGTGGCATTTACAGTATATTGGCCAAAAAATCACTGCACTCCACAAGTAAGAAAACAAGTCTCATCCAGGATTTAAAAAACAACACCAGTCACGTTTATGAGGTGGTGTAAAAATTTCTATGTTGAACGTTTGTAGTCAAAATATTGAAAATTAGCAAAATTATGAGTGAACGTTGAAATATTTCAGTGTTCACGCATATCTTGGTCATTTTACCATATTGTATTTTTACATCAAATTTTCAACATAGCCTTCTCATGTACCCACCTCATGAACCTGGTAGGTGAAAATTTTCAAATCCCTGTTGAAACATAATTTCATGTCACAGGTGCGAAAACACATTTTGCCCAGGATTTGAAAAAATGACAGCAGTCATATTCATGAGGTGGTGTGAAAAAATGACCATGTTGAAAATTTGGGATCAAAATATTGAAAATTATCAAAGTTATGAGCGAATGTAGGAGTCTCACGATGCTCCCAGCATGAATGGTGGTGCTCCCCACAGCACCTCAGGACTTTTAGTTAATCTATTAGAATTGAGGCCTTCACCATATTAAACTTTCACTATTTTACTCCACCCATTTTGTCTTGTGTCACTAAAGAGCTTTTGGGACTGATATGGAGGTGGATGTTGTGTCAGCGGAGCAAGATCAGACCCTACATCATACCCTGCCTTCAGGAGGCTCCAGCGCCCAGGCTGCAAAGCACCATAAACTCTCAACCTCACCACCTTCTCCTGAGGGCCAGACATTCAGAGCTGAGGTGATTGAAAAATTCTTCAGGGAGCTCACCTCAATCAAGAAGGCCATCCTCAACCTCCTTGGGGACTTCCAGACTTTGAAGCCTGCCGCTGGAGAGCTTACCCGGAAGATGTTAGATGCTGAGGCTTGAATAAGCTCCTTGAAGGATTGCTCTTGAAGGGGGACCCAGAGCTTGTAGTCATGCGCTGCAAACTGCAAAAACTAGTGGAGCAAATAAAAGGTCAAGAAGGCCATAGCTGGTGCAATAATCTCATTATAGTCCACTTTCCAGAGAGAGCAGAGGGCCCAGATACTGTCCTATTTATGCAGAAGCTGTGTGAGAAAGTCACTGGATCCTCACCTAACAAGCAGCACTATATCATCGAGAAGGTCCATCGTGCACTTAGCCCCATGACTGCACCTGACACCGTCCATGGTCCATCATCTTTCACCTGCTGAATTACCCTGACAAGACCCACATTCAGGTAAAGATCTGAGAGGTGAGAGAGATATGGTGGGAGGACAGCCGGCTATTTATCTTCAATGACTTGAACGCACAGATGCAAGCTAAGCAAAATGAGTATAAAAATAATACATCCAAGCTGTCTGCAGCAGGCATCACATTCTGGCTCCTTTATCCTGCATGCCTGGAGGTTTCTACAAAAGGCAGCAGTAAACAATATCATTCAGCTGCAGAAATGCAACAGGAACTGACACATTTTTACCCAGATCTATTTGAAACCTCACGCTTGGCCTCCCGCTGACCAGGTGGACGGTGGATAAGAAACAATGTAACACTTAAGAATGGGTCTACTGGCATCTTCTGACTGATATATGCATTTCCTTCAGCTGTTACATTTCCTTCAGGCCACAGTAATGCTGCCTCTTTGGGCTCTACCCTTTCCTGCTAAGACACTATCGCACCCACCTCAACTTGCTTCTGTACTCTGTTTAGTATGGACTTAGATCAGTTTAGAGCAGTGCTTGGCCTATCCTGAATAACTATGGCCTTGCTTATCTTTCATCTTGTGGAGCCTTAGGTGGATCTGGTTTCCGCGTGCTCCTCGATGCTGCTTCTCTCTGTGCCTATCGAGTCCCCTCTGGCATTTCACTGGCCATGAGCAGGTGATATAACCCATCGCAGACTGTTTGTGATGTTATGGGGCCATCACTATCTGCTTCATGGCCTCGCTTCCAGCTCCCTGACCGGAGCTTGCTTTGTCGATTGTGGTGGCTGTGGCATTACTACCCTCTCTGCTTCCATCTCTGTTATATTTGTCCCTACCGCCTGCTTGATCAAGGTAACTGTTACCCTTATGAAGTTTTAACCTCAGACTGTTTATGCTTGGGAGAATCACTTTTCATCAACCTTCATGCCTACATCCAACCTATTGTGGAGAACTCCGGCCCCAGGAATAGGAGCCAGCAATGACTTTGAGATATCACTGACTGTCTATATCCTTTTTGCCTCTGCTGGAACCCATATAATTAGTTTATTCTGGACCACTGTCTTATGCTTTTTCAACTACAGGGAATGAGACTGTTTACTGGTGTATATTGCTCACTGGAGTTCCCCTGGTTATGGCTGTGGTATGCAGGGTGGGGGTCCTACTGGGGGCTCGACGTTACATGTGGGCATGGCACACGCTTCCTTTGCTCTGCACATTGTTAGGGGTGGGGAGCTGGGCCAGCTCAAGGGCGGGTGCTGGCTCCTGGCTGGAGCCTCCCCTTTAGAATGTTCTAACCTGACCATTTCCCCTTTGAGCCATTTTATGTACCTGCTGGTGGCAATCCCAATGGGCATCCGCATTTTTAGGCAGGTAATGGTTCTCCTAGCTTTTTCCACCTGAGTGGCTAGATCGAAGGCATGATGCCCTTCCCCCAGCTTGGCTCAGGCATGAATGCACATGATACTTTACCTAGCAGGGGGTCAGGGCTCAGGGGCAGGGTTCATGGATGGGAGGGGGTCGGGGATCCAATCTTACTGTTTAGCCAGTGCTCATTCAACCCTCCGGGATGTATTTTCGGAGTGGAGGCTCACTTTTGGGTGCTCTGCCCTCTGTCACCCTCTTTTTTGGTGGGGGTTGCGGAGCACACATTTATGGTGGAGGGCTTATTGCTTTATTAGCCCCACTTGTGGCTATCCTGAGGGGTCGTGGTATGTCTCACTTTGTTGAACCACTGCGAGTCTATTACTGAGGAGTGTAGTTTTTGAACTGGGGATGATTAGAGATGTGTGCACCTCGGGCATGTCACTGAAGTTACAGGTACCAGGGTAAGTTTGATGTTTAATGTTCCATGTTAGGTTGTTTGAATGAGGTTGTATGATATGTACATCTTGTTCTCGGTGGGGGGAGGATTTTCTCTGTTCTGGGTTGGAAGTCATCCATTCTTTTTGGGCACAAGACAGAGGCACAGTAAGTATCAAATGATCTCCTATATAGTTAGTGATGATGGCTAATGGCATTGTGTATGTTTCTTTGAATGTTAAAGGGGCACGATCCAAGAAAAAGTGCTATCTGATTCTCAAGCACCTGAAGCGTATGGATGTGCAAGCTGCCCTGCTACAAGAAACTCACCTAAGTGAAGGGGAGTATATTTTATTCTATAGGGATTGGGTGGAAGAGGCCTATGTGGCAGGAGACAGTTCTGCCCAATGTGGTGTCATGACCCTTATCGCTAGATGAATCAGGGTTCAATTAACCACCAGCCTTGCTGACTCCCAAGGCCGCTACCTGTTTTTAATTGGTGTCCTAGATAATACTGAATTAGTTGTTGGTAATGTTTATAGCCCAAACCAGGATATTCCCTCCTTTTTTACTACCATACTCAATTTGTTGGCTCCCTATGTGCACCTCCCAATCTTGCTGGTGGGGGATTGGAATCTAGTCTTTAATAATGACCTGGGAAGATCTGAGAACAGCTGTAGGAGGCTAACTCCTGGCCAGCAAGCACTGCAAGACCTGGTTGACACCTTGGGTCTTTTTCACCCTTGGTGTATGCTGGAACCAGCCATCAAGGATTACACATTCCCTACCACCACCACATAGGACCTTTTCCCATACAGACTACTTCTTACTTTAGGCTTTTCTGCATGAGGCGCATAAACGCTAGATGCTGCTCTGGGTCATCCCAGATCACTCACTCATGATATTCCAGCATATCTTCTTGCAGGGCACAGATCAAGACACCTACTGGAGGCTAAATAACCATCTTCTTAGGAATAAATCTGTCCTTGAGAAACTCAAGCAGGCCGTTACAACCTTCACAGAGGCTAACTCTGGTACTACAAACAGGGAGGACTAACCTCCGATTACCTATCCAGGTGAGTATCACCATATCCCTGGTGTCCAGTGGCACCTTACTGATCCCCCAGCCCATGTCTCCTAGACAATCCCAGGCATCCAGTGTTACTCCCCAACCCCGTATGTTTGTCGACAAATGTACCAGCACACACTGGTGGTCCAGTGGCTCCCCACCCACCCTGTCCTCACCCAGCACAGCACCCAACCCTCCCCCCTTACTGGGCAAGATGGGAACTTGTAGTGCATCTCTCTAGGGTGATGGCACAACCCGCCACTGGTCTCCATGGCCGATTGCCATATTAGCTGCAGGGAGCATGTCTACAGTATACTGTACATGTGCTTCCTTCAACTCACATGGCAGCCAGCTGTGGATGTGAGCAGAGAACTGTGTTGGTCACCATGAAGGGATGCACCACAAGTTCCCTTATTGGCTGATACGGGGGGGGGTGCTGGGTGCAGACAGGGTGGGTGGAGGGTGGCTGGACCACCAATGCACACTGGCATTTTTGTCAACTGGCATATGGGTGGTTGGGGCAGTAGTACCACACTGGATGCCAGAGACTGCGTATGGGACATGGGACATGTGCCATGGTGATAGTCACCCAGATGGGTGACTGGTAGCAGGAGGTGTGCTACTAGTCACTAGGGACTATCTTGACAAGAATGGGATGCGTGTTTGGGGGGGGCTCCACTAGCGTAAATATTACTATCAAGAAGGTGTGTGTGTGTGTGTGTGTGTGTGTGTGTGTGTGTGTGTGTGTGTGTGTGTGAAGGTCTGTAGACTCCAGGGAATATATTCACAGCAACATGATGGTTGTTCAGGGACTAGGAGGTGTGCTAGCCATCAGAGATGGTCGTATTATATGGGACAGGTGCTCAGAAAGTTGGGGGGTGCCACTAGCCACCAGGGCATCATGTAAACTAACTAGGCCGGGTGCTTGGTGGGTGGGGGGTACCTCTATGCACCAGGGCATCATGTAACACAACTGAGATGGGGGACCGGAGGGTGGGGGGTGCCACTAATCAATAGGGTATCATATCATACAACCAGGATGGGGGATCACAAGGTGGGGGGTGCCACTGGCCACCAGGGCATCATTTACAGTAACTGGGTTAGGTGTTTGGGGTGGGAGGTGCCACTAGACTCCAGGAAAGCCTGTCAATGGACTGGGACAGGTGTTCAGGGGTTGGGGTGGTGCCACTAGCCACCAGGAATGATGTCAGGATAGTCTACCTCCAATGCAAATGAGCCTATAATGGGCGTGCTAATGGCGTTTTAGTGCCTTGCATGCCCAATCAGCTCATTTGCATTTTGTGGCTAAATATCGCACCGTGGCTCCTGGTGCTATCTGGTCTGTCGACGTAATTCCCTATAGGCTGGATGCCATCCAGGTTTATTTCGGCACAGTGCAACTTAACTGAGTGTCGTGCTGACATGGGCCAATATTTAGCTGACTACCACCAGTCCTCCATCCATCTGAATATCACAACTTCTTGGTCGGGCACAGGTGCAGTATAAATCTTTGCACCCCGCTTTTGTATATTTTTGAATATTTATCCCCTGATGTCTTAAAACATTTCATATATTACAATGTAACCCCTAGATGGCGCTATCCCAGGGGCTACTACCCCTGCCTGATTTGCCACTAACAGGTTGAGGGGCCTGGATCCAATGGCGGGTGCCTCCACCCAGAGGTCAGGGTTTGCAATAGTTAAACTAACTTGGTCACAGCCCTCTGGGACACTGCAACCCCTTTCTTCTCACTAGTGGCCCACACAATATATCAGAATTACCTTCACAGTATACACTTACCCCAGGTCTGGTTCCGCACTGGGACCTCCTGTGAAATGAGATACAGTGCAACAATCACAGTACAGTACTTTAACATAGACAAATACCTCAGGCAGTATAACTTTGCTGAAACAAGCAGCTCTGATTTATTTAGGGATATAAACAAGGGCAGGGGAAATCAGGTTAATTAGCTTATCACTCTAATAATCTCACTTATGGCTCTGTGCACAGGCCTATCCCTATCAGTTACTGTCCCTGGGTACCCAAGCCCTAGTGGCTAGTCAAACTGTGGCAGCTGGTAGGGCCCTTTCACACAGAGAAAAGGAGAATTAAACAGTCAGCAGTACAGTAATTCCATTTGGATTTAATGTGGCAATTCAACAGGGGCGACCCTGAATTAGTACTCACGACCTCCAAATAAGATAGGGTCCTTCAATGTCAGCAGGGCTCACTTGAGGTACACAAACCTCTTCACACATCCATATAAAGAAAGCACTATACCAGGCAGGCTGCATCTGTATCCCGATCGCAATTACTGCACAATACCCAGGAGAACACACAGCAGATTCAGTTCCGACAGACCGAGTGTAATTTTCAGCAATTCCTCCAGTCTTCTACAGGGTGAGCCTGGTTTCTACTCTTCAGAGATCCTTTGATTCTTTTCACAGGATGGATTCAGTCCTAACAAGCTGCAGACCGGAACTCTGGCCCTTACACGTTTTTGACTAAAACTGCACACTGAAAAGTACAGGGCTCCTTCCTTCTTCACTGCCAAAGCTCAACTGAACCTCCAACCAACAAAACTGGCACTTCCTTTGAGTTCCTCCCAGTTCTTGACTGGATTGGCTGTCACTCACAATGGACTGCTGCTGTTGGTCCAAAAGGCACTGAAGTCTAAACTACATCTCCCAGAGTCACTGCCCATACAATCCTCTTGTGGCTGGCTCAGATTATGAGTCCAAGTTCTGATTCGTCCAAGGCACCATTTTAGAGCTAGCTTACCCCACACTGATTGGTCCAGTTCAGCAGTTCAAAACTAGAATGGGGAACTAGCAGACACAGTTCTGACTGCAAAGAAAGCAGGTTAGACAAACTGTAATTTCATTATTACTCTAAATAATTTCTGGTAAACAGTTACATCTTTCAGATAGGTTCCTTTGCACTCCTAGTGACTGCAAAAATTAAGTGAATTGGCAGCAGCTCGAGTGGTACTCAGAGAAGCACACAGTCCCCCTACAACTAATTATGTCTGCAAGCAGACAGCTCTTAAAGAGACAGTACCAGAGGCTCTAAAACACTCACTGATAAATGGCTTAAATGCCAAACACCATTCAGGCTTGGAGCATTCAAGCAAGCTCCTGGAAGTTTTTGGGAACCCCATTTGCAGGGGTTACACCTTCCTGGCCTGGGAAAGCTTGACGTCCGCGTCAAGCAAGTACCCCCATAAGTTTCAACTGCAACCATATATATTTGCATTAGGCTCGCACATGTAATCATCAGTCAATATATCATTTTACCAAGAACACATTTCTGAAACATTGCAGTACGTCACTCTTTACACAGTATTACATACACATTGTACCATAACTCAAGTTATTACCTCTTGTACATGAAACCTGAAGAGGGGCCCTTCCTATCAGTTACCTTGGGGCTGGATGGGGCAAGGGCACCATACTTAGAGGGCAACACAAGTAACTTGGAGTTAGCACTGATGCTCAGTTTGGGCAGTGAGCTCGGGACACATACACTCCTTTATGGACAACATTGAGAGGCAAGTCCACAGGCCCCAAGTGAATCATAACTGAGGTGCACCACAGGCTTTACAGCTCGACCAGTCTTTCTAGGGGAACTGTATAGTCTCTGCACTCTGAGCCTCATTTTCAGCATTGTCCTCACTTGTCAGGGAGTCTCCATGGGGGTAGAGAGGCTAGAACTTGGGGCACTTTCAGCTCCAGGAGTTACAGTTTCTGAGTCCACAACATTTGGCTGCATGGAGAGCTTTGGACACTGGCAGTGGACTGTCAGGGCACTCAAAAATACTCTTCTTGTTCGGGTGTATCACCAGTCTGCCCCAGTCTATCATTTTCCTCCCTGAAAGCTCAAACAGTTCAACCATGCACAATGATTCCATTTCATCTGATCTGATGCTTTGCACTTCACTTTCTGGGAGCATTGCTCCAGGGATGAAGCTGGGGCTTAGACAGTCCAGAAGGCCCAGCTTTGTCTCCAGTATTGACTAGGGATTGCCCTGAAACAATTGACTCAGTTAGTAAGAAGGATAGTATTCAAAGTCACTCTCACTTTCTTCCGATATGGACTGACAGTCATGCTCAACTGGGACTTGTGGAGGGAACACTTTAACTTTGCTTCTGTAGGTGCAGACTTTCTTGATCTTTTCTTCAGCAGCTCTAGTCACTGGTCCAGAGGGGCATCTTCTAGGGCTCAGACTCAATTAAGATTTGTCCAATGGGCAGTAAATGATTTCTATGTATTGTTTTTACATCTTTTGAATTATTCTCAGGTCTTACTTTGTACACTGGCAGATCATCTAGTTTGCCCACTACAATGTGAGGAGATGGTGCCATCGGTCAGCAATCTTGTGCTTGCCATGCAGTCCCAGATTTCTTAGCAATACCGATCTCCCTCCTGGAGTTCCTGTGCTTTCACCTTTTATCATGCCTTTCTTTGTTGGCCAGATTTCTTTTGGCAGCCATGGTTTGAGCCAGTTGGTACGCATGAGTTAGCTGGGCCTTTAACTTTGCACATACTGTAAATAGTTGTCAGCTTGAACCCCATCAGGAGAGACCCCAAACACACATCTACTGGTAGTCGAGCTTTCTTCCAAACATCAGGCGGTAGGGGAGAATCCAGTGGCATCACTTTTGGTGCAGTTATAAGCATGTACCAGGGTGCTAATTTGTTGGCTCCATCTAGGCTTGTCCTTTGGGTGCAGGGTGCCTAGCATATCTAGCAAAGTGCGGTTGAAACGCTCAGGCTGTGGTCCCCTGGGGTGGTAAGGAGTGGTTCTGGACTTTCGCACTCCCCACAGAGAAGATCTCTTTGATCAGACGACTCTCAAAGTCTCTCCCTTGATCAGAATGGATTTTTGTGGAGCCCATAGTGAACAAAAAGTTTTCTACAAGTACTTTGGCCACAGTGGATGCTTTCTGGTCTTTCGTGGGAAAGCTTGGGCATATCTCGTGAAATGGTCAGTGACCACCAGCACATTACTGATATTTCTTTGATCTGACTCCAAACTCAGAAAATCAATACAGACCAGCTCCATGGGTGCACTGGTGGTGATGTTAACAAGGGGCAGCCCTCTGGAGACAAGCTTTCCTCTGTAAGCAGCGACTACAAGTTGAATGTGTTGCTCCACATCAGCCCCATCTTAGGCCAATAGAATCTGGATCTCACCAAGTCAAGTGTTCTGTCTATACCAAGGTGCCCCATGTGGTTGTGCAAGGACCTCAGTACTGAGTCTCGAAAGGCAGTGGGCAGCACTAGTTGTTGTTTGTCTACTTGTCCCCCTCTGTCTACTGTTTCTCTGTATAACAGTTTATTGATCAGTTTCAGCTTAGGACCTTCTTTGTATAACAGTGCAGTTCTCAAATCAGTGGAGCGAATTTGGACACATCTTTTCCTGCATAGAGGGCTTCTAAAGCTGCTTTGATCATGGGATCGCGGATTGAGCCCGTCGAATACTGTCATTGTCCAGCTGAGGCAGTGCACCAATGTCTATTGCAGAAAAGTGGCACAAGCAGCAGGTATGCAATTCTCAGAGGGTCCCAAGCAATCCACCATGCAGTCCACTGCGTCCGTGGACATTTGTTCCTCCCTGTCAAACTTCGGCAGAGTGCCTGAATGTCAGGTTCTGCCAATCGGACCCAATCATTCTGGGGAACAGGCCTCGGAGAGAGCATCAGCATCTATGTGGTTCAGACCTGCTCGGTATTCGAGAGCATAGTCATATGTAGATAATGCAGAAAGCCACCTATGGCCAGTGGCATCCAACTTAGCTGAGGTCTGCACATAGGTCAAAGGATTATTGTCAGTTTTACTAGTATTTTAGCCCCATACAAGTACTCATGGAATTGGTCAACAATAGCCCACTTCAAAGCTAGGAACTCTAACTTATGTACAGGATAGTTCTTTCGGATGGGGTCAGGCTTCTACTGGCAAAGGCCACTGGTCTCAGGCCATTCTCGTGCTCTTGGTACAACACAGCCCCCAACCCTTGCAAGCTAGCATCAGTGTGCAGGACGTAAGGTTTTCTTGGATCGGCATAGGCCAGCACTGGAGCATGGGTAAGTTGATATATGATCTCATGAAAAGCAGTCTCACAATCAGAGTCCAGCGGGCCCCAAATACTTCACTCGGATGAAAATACACTCTTTCAGTCTTGAGGGACGCTGACTTTTGGTATTTTTTGTGGGTTGGGGGATACCCTTGAGTAAGGTTAAGTAAAGGGCGGATCACTTTTGAATAGTCCTTGATGAAGCGCCGATAATAACCACAGAATCCCAGGAATCTTTGCAGTTCTTTTAGATTTTTGGGCTGTGGCCAGGTGGTCAAGGCCTCAACTTTACTTGGGTCGGTCTCTATTCCCTCGGTGGATACTATGTGTCCCACATACTTTACTGATGTTTGAAAGAATTGACACTTATCAATGGACAGTTTAAGGCCAAAGTCCTCCAGTCGGTCCAATACCTTAAATAATCTGCTCTCATGTTCCTCCAGTGAGCTGCCAAACACAATAACATCATCTAGGTATACCAGGCACTCTAGTAAGTTCATGTCCCCCACTGCACGCTCCATCAATCGTTGAAAAGTGGCTGGGGCACCTGAAATCCCTTGAGGCATCCTCATGAATTCATAGAAGCCAAGCGGACAGATAAAGGCCGTCTTCTCACGGTCCTCTGGGGCCATCGGGATCTGGTAGTACCCACTGCGAGATCCAGCACAGAGAACCACTTGCTCCCGTTTAGGCAGTCCAAAGCATCCTGAATGCGGGCATTGTGTACTGATCAGGGATAGTCCGCCGTTTAAGGTGCGATAATCCACACACATCCTTACTGTTCCATTCTTTTCCTCACTACCACAATGGGGAAGCATAAGGCTTCTGGATTCTTGTATTACACCAGCAGCTAACATCTCTTGCAGATGCCGTCTCACATCATCTATGTCAGCAAGTGCCAGGCGTCGAGACCTCTCACGAAATGGTCTTCGTCATGCAGCCGGATATTGTGCTCAGCCTTGCACGCATCCTACATCCCATTCCTTTAAAGAAAACACCTGGTCTCTCTGGGCAAGCTTCTCACTGATCCTCACTTTCCATTCAGCTGGCAGCGGGAGTCGCGAAATCAAACAAGTCAGGCGTTACTCTGTCATTCTTCCTTGAACTCTTGCTGCTGGGTAGCACTGCAGTGTCTGCACAATGCACATTAGCCAGGATGCAACCTCTGTTTACTCGAATGTCTCTTTCAGACACATTATGAACTTGGACCATTACCCTTCTGGCATAAGCATGGGCTCTAGCGGGCAAAATACTAGGCTTGACCAGCAGTCCCTCTGGCAATTTTCCATCGCCTGGTGCATCCAACATTAATATTTTATTCTTAACATCCTTTCTGATACGGACCTCTCCTGTAAGGTACACTGGGCATTTGGCACCAGGATCAGAGACTCAGGATCCTTCTTCCATACAATTCCGACCGGTTCCTCTGGTTCTGTTTTTTCAGCATCTCTCTGTGCCTCATAGGCCTTCTTAATTAAAGCCGGAACTCTTAAAGCTCTACTAGTCTTTGACCCCTGTTTTTCATAACACAACTGTGCCAGCCTTCCGAACATATGAGCATTTGTTCCAATCAACAAAGGGACACCATCATACAGTCCAGTGGGGGGACACACTAAGGCTAGGGTCTCTACTTGTTCGGCCACTCCAGCCACGGAGGTGGGGAAAGACAGCCAAATTCGGATATACCCGGAATAGGGGTAGGCCTTCTCACTTAACCCCCATACATGCAGTCCTTCTAATGGTTGTAAGGGTACTTCTGACAAATGCTTCTGATACCAATCCTGGAACATAATTGTCACTTGGGAGCCACTGTCTAATACAGCTCTTGTAGACACTCCATTCACCTTTACAGTGGTCTCCATGGAGGGACCCACTATTCTGGACCAGTCTGGAGAGGCGGTAGTGGGGGCCTGGGCAACTGACCTTGCCACAAGGGCGTGAATTAGCATTTTGGTGCCCTCACTGGGATCATGTCGTGCACCTCTTAACCACTGATTTCTTCTCCGAAGCTCTCCTTGTAGCCTATATGCAATTTTGTCAGTGTCTTTTGGGGACTGGCATTCCTTTCATGTGCCCATCTTTCCCACAATTATAGCAAAACATACTTTCTGGAGTTTGAGCTGGCCGAGGCGCCACACTGGGAGCCAGGGCGGGGTATTACTAACTGGAAACCTGGGTGCCATCTCTGTCTGCGGCGTGATAAGCATTTGGAGACATCTCGTCAGTTTCTGCACTTCCATGGTCAAGGAATTGAGTTTGGAGCTGTTATCAGCAGGAGATACATGGGTGGTAGCCCCACCCCATAGCAGATGCAGTCGGATATAGGTCAGGGCCTGTATTGCAGGCGTGGCCTTCATAAAGGGACTGTTTTTGAATTCCCGGATCTCTCTCAACAGTTCGCCCCATTGTGGCATATTCTTTTCCTTGTCAGAGCACTCATTGACTGTCAACCTCTGCCCTGAACTTCACTTGATGGGTCACCCTCAGTCACTCGGTCGTAGCCACAGCTGTTGGTGCAGGTACCTCGAGGTCGCCTTTTCTCAACTCCTCGAATTTCTCTCATTAACTCATCATAGGAGGGTGGGATTCCAGTCGATTTGCCAGGCGTAACTGAAGCAACAGCAGTTCTGAGAAGGGGCAGACTTAAGGATTCTGTCCAGTCTGGTTCGGTCTAGTTCAATCGCTGGCAAACTACCCTTTCTGAGGCATTCTTGCAACAATTTTTCCAGCCGAGAGACATACACAGACAACAACTCCCTTGGTACTGTTGTGCATTTCTTACTCTCCACCATAGGTCCTCATCAGAATCTGGGCTCCCATACACATTCTCCAAGGCCTCAAGATAGGCCTGTGCAGTCGCTCAGGGTTACTGGCCCGTTTAGCCACGGATGGTAGCCAGGCAGGACCTCGGAGGCTCTCACTAACCCTCTTTAAGCTTCGCTTCCGAGCATTGCCATTCTAGCACTTGGGGCAACATAGTCTATCCAGGTCTCCCAGTCATCCTCCCTTGGGGGTGGGGAGGGTGCCAGAGAAGATCCTCAACCTTCGTAAGAGTCGTGACTAATGGCAGGTGCAGAAATAGGAGTCTGCATTGGTTCAGCCACCATTACGGGCACTGGAGCAGGAGAGGTGTTGGGGAGGAACACCTCCAGGTGGCAAGAATAGTTTCTTCAAGTCCTCCACAGTTTTCCTCTCCCAGCAACCATTCAGCAAATTTCTCCTCAAAGTTTCATATAGTGGTGGGGCTGATTCCCCCGGTCTTTACTGTCCTTAGTTATCACTCTCCAAGCAGTGAGGGCTCCCTCTGGGGTAATGGTCTGTGGCACTTTGGAGCTATCTATGGGATCCTTAAACTCTACTAGGGCCAGGAAAGTGTGGGTGAGCAGATTAGCATGCCGACCCACCACCACAGGGTTTTGTAAACCTTCCACCTTGAAAGTACCCCTGCACAGTGTCCGATTGATACCCAGGGGATGTCCAGGATAAGCATAGCATTTTGGGGTCGACTCCTCCCAGTACACCACTCCACCAGCCGGTGCACAGCCACTCTGTCGGGGTACCCATTTTTTCTTAACAGTGGTTCAGGAATATGGCCACTAGAGGACACACAATCCCAGCGGTGAGCCTCCAAGATGTAACCCCTAGATGGCGCTATCCCAGGGCTACTACCCTGCCTGATTTGCCACCAACAGGTTGAGGGGCCTGATCCAATGGCGGGTGCCTCCACCCAGAGGTCAGGGTTTGCAATAGTTAAACTAACTTGGTCACAGCCCTCTGGGACACTGCAACCCCTTTCTTCTCACTAGTGGCCCACACAATATATCAGAATTACTTCACAGTATACACTTACCCCCAGGTCTGGTTCCGCACTGGGACCTCCTGTGAAATGAGATACAGTGCAACAATCACAGTACAGTACTTTAACATAGACAAATACTCAGGCAGTATAACTTTGCTGAAACAAGCAGCTCTGATTTATTTAGGGGATATAACAAGGACAGGGGAAATCAGGTTAATTAGCTTATCACTCTAATAATCTACCTATGGCTCTGTGCACAGGCCTATCCCTATCAGTTACTGTCCCTGGGTACCCAAGCCCTAGTGGCTAGTCCAAACCGTGGCAGCTGGTAGGGGCCTTTCACACAGAGAAAAGGAGAATTAAACAGTCAGCAGTACAGTAATTCCATTTGATTTAATGTGGCAATTCAACAGGGAGCGACCCTGAATTAGTACTCACGACCTCCAAATAAGATAGGGTCCTTCAATGTCAGCAGGGCTCACTTGAGGTACACAAACCTCTTCACACATCCATATAAAAGAAAGACTATACCAGGCAGGCTGCATCTGTATCCCGATCGCAATTACTGCACAATACCCAGGAGAACACACAGCAGATTCAGTTCCTGACAGACCGAGTGTAATTTTCAGCAATTCCTCCAGTCTTCTACAGGGTGAGCCTGGTTTCTACTCTTCAGAGATCCTTTGATTCTTTTCAGGATGGATTCAGTCCTAACAAGCTGCAGACCGGAACTCTGGGCCTTACACGCTTTTGACTAAAACTGCACACTGAAAAAGTACAGGGCTCCTTCCTTCTTCACTGCCAAAGCTCAACTGAACCTCCAACCAACAAAACCGGGCACTTCCTTTGAGTTCCTCCCAGTTCTTGACTGGATTGGCTGTCACTCACAATGGACTGCTGCTGTTGGTCCAAAAAGGCACTGAAGTCTAAACTACATCTCCCAGAGTCACTGCCCATACAATCCTCTTGTGGCTGGCTCAGATTATGAGTCCAAGTTCTGATTCGTCCAAGGCACCATTTTAGAGCTAGCTTACCCCACACTGATTGGTCCAGTTCAGCAGTTCAAAACTAGAATGGGAACTAGCAGACACAGTTCTGACTGCAAAGAAAGCAGGTTAGACAAACTGTAATTTCATTATTACTCTAAATAATTTCTGGTAAACAGTTACATCTTTCAGATAGGTTCCTTTGCACTCCTAGTGACTGCAAAAATTAAGTGAATTACAGCAGCTCGAGTGGTACTCAGAGAAGCACACAGTCCCCCATACAAACTAATTATGTCTGCAAGCAGACAGCTCTTAAAGAGACAGTACCAGAGGCTCTAAAAACACTCACTGATAAATGGCTTAAATGCCAAACACCATTCAGGCTTGGAGCATTCAAGCAAGCTCCTGGAAGTCTTTTGGGAACCCCCATTTGCAGGGGGGTTACAACAATGTAAAAAATGCATCTGGTTACACATAAAAATGAGCTCTGCGTATACTTTTCCAGATAAAACACCCAAAAGAAATGGATAAATATTAAATATAACTAGTTCCAGAATATTTAAACTCATGAAATAAATCATCAAGATATTCACAAGCCTCTGGGCTGCACTTATGCCTCATGCTACTATCCACGTCATCCAGATCTTAAGGTTATGAGGCCACTGTGCTGGCATCATACCTACCAAGTACAGTGTACCCTCTTTTTTTGTATAATCTTTTTTATTAAGAATTTTGCATATATTCAACGACAATCAACACAAAACAACATGGGTACACAGTTTCTCCTAAAAAAACATGCCATTAGCAGTTGATTTAATTCCATTTGGTGTGACTTTCAATGGGGCTGGGGAGTGGGGTGTCCCCTTCAAAGAGCAAGACACCTTCACCTTGGGGGGTCCTCCATCCATACCTGGTGCCTAAGCATCCAGGCCTTCCTGCATAGTCTGTGCTTCCACTGGTGTCAAGGAAGCCATATAGGGTTCCCACATCCGTAAAAAACATTCCCCTCTGCCCCTAACCATGAGCATAAGCTTCCCTACTGCCAGAGTTTGTATAGACAGTGCGCGCCACTGATTCAGTGTAGGGGCTGCTTTCAAAATCCATGTATTTTGGATACAATGTCGGGCCAAAATTAATAGAACCCTGGACCAACTAGGAAGCGGCACCCATTCCTCCCCATCCAGATTCTCCAATCCAAACAAACAAAGGAGAGGATCCAGCCAGAATGGTCTCCCCATCATCTTCTCTATGTCTAGAAACACTGTCTTCCAGAACACCTGCAGGGCTGAGCAGGTCCATAAGCAATGATAGTATGACCCCAGATCCTTCCAGCATGTACCAAAGTTAGGGGATACTATCATGTGGAATTTATGCACTATCAGGAGTGGGCAGTAAAGGCGGTGAATGAATTTATAATAGGATTCTTTGAATTACACACTACTATCCCCATATGCAGGGTTAGCATTGTCTTCCAGTTATCCTCCCCATCTGCAAACCAAATCCCTATCCCACAACATCCTGTCTTTTTTGTGTGAGGTCAGGGTGATATTGCTTCCCTGTCCATGCTGTCTTCCAGATGATGCCCCTAGGATCCCTATTGGCCTGGTAGATCGATTGCTCCACTTGCTCCAATGGAGGAGTCCCATTCTTCCACCTACTGAATCCCCCAACATAGGCCTGCACCTGTAGGTACCTGAAAAAGTGGGGTTTATGTAATCTCAAGCACTGCTGTAGGTCCACAAATGAGCATAGGCCCTCTCTGGAATAAAGGTCCCTCACACTCCTGATTCCCACTCCCTAAACCTGGGGTCTTCCAGACCCAGCAAGAAAAAGGGATTCTTAGCCACAGGTAACAACAAAGTTTCCATGTCCATTACCTTCCTAGTTCATAAGAGCTGTCCCTATTAAATCTAAAATAGCCAGAACCAGTGGATTCCCCTCCTCCAGATCCATACACGCCTTGCATCCTCTTTTGGCCAAATAAGTCGACGCTCTTCCAGGGCAGCCCACCGCGTTCATTCACATATCTGGCCCTGTGTAGTACAGTATGATCTGCAAGGCCATTGGCCCACACTGTGGATCAATAGGAATACAGATCATACTTTACGCTGTCATTCGGTGGGCGGCCGGGCGGTATGTGGATGGGTGGTGCTGCCACCCGCCAATGACAGGGGGGTGCTGAGTTGCCAGGGTCCTCTGTGGGTGGGTGGGAGGGGGTACCACTAGACCACCAGGTTACACTGTCTTATTACAACAGCCCATGATCGGGAATACGGGGAGGGTACCACTAACCACCAGTGTTATAATTTCTTTTTACAACGGCCCATGATCGGGCATACAGGGAAGGTAGCACTAGACCACCAGGGTTATCATTTCTTTTTACAATGGCCCACAAGCAGGCGTACGGGGAGGAAACCACCAGACCACCAGGTAATATTTAATATTACAGATGCCCGCGATCGGGCATACAGGGAGGGAACCATTAGACCACCAGGTAATATTTAATATTACAGATGCCCACGATCGGGCATATGGGGCAGGAACCACTAGACCACCAGGTTAATAATTAATATTACAGATGCCCACAATCGGGCGTATGGGGAGGGAACCAGTAGACCACCAGGTTAATAAGTAATATTACAGATGCCCATGATCGGGTGTACGAGGAGGGAACCACTAGACCACCAGGGTAATGTTTGTTATTACAGAAGCCCACGATTGGGCATATGGGAGGGGAGGGGAGGGGGTTACATTAGCCCACCTGGGACCCAACCCCTGATGACTGCAGCTAGCCAGGGCGCCAGGCGCATTTCACCGGGACGCCCTGAGCAATGCATGCAGATGGGGCCATAATAATGACATGTAAATGGATCCATTTGCATCTTGCATATATTATGGCCTCATTTGCATGCCCCCTGCTGAATACTGTGGGTGATGCGCCTAGTGCAACTGCACTTGCGCTGGCGCATCCCCATGCTCCCTCTCTGTGGCTTGCGCTGGCGCAGTGCCACTGTGCCATGTGCAGTATGTGCGCCGACCTTGCCATATTCAATGGTGCTGCACCATGGTACATCACCGTTGAATATCGCCTGGTCCTGGCCCTGGCACAGTCCAGTTGCACTGCACCCAGGCTTGGGCCACTGCCTGGGGCAGTCTGAATATCTGGGCCCTTGTATTTTTGTAATGTTTGTTCAACACTGATGTGGAACGTTTGAAAATGAGTCCTTGACTCAAAGGTATAAATCCCAAACTGAAATAAATAAATAAAATTATTTCAGGGTAATTAATTAAACGTGCTAAGAAAACGTCAGTGAATAAGGAATACAGTTAATGCCTGTAGGGGCTTTCTCAGAATATAGTGATGATGTTTTTTTTTTTTTTTAAAGAACAAATATTCCATTCAGTATGTGCAGTACAGTATTTCCATAAATGAATTTGGTTGGGTGGGGCAGGCGGAAAAATCAGTGAATGAAAGAGAAAGAATATAATAGGACTCAATGAGATTGGTACAAGGGAAGATGCTGGAGGATGGTGGATACAAAGGGTGACGGATATCAGAGGGAACTGCCATTGACACTGAGCGGTACACAAGGTAAGGCTGGCGGATAGCAAGGGTGGCAGTTAATCGAGGGGTGGAATCGAGGATGCACTGTACCTATAGAAAGCCCCACCCCCATGAGGGGCCCTGATATTTTAGCACAGCAAATCAGTAGGCTTTACACAGCCAGGCTCAGTCCTGAATTTTATACATTTAAATCCAGTTCCCCACACACAGATCAAAGTGCTGTCTACAAAGGGCATGTATATTTGCATTGTTAAGCCATTTAGTTTAGGTTGTGAAAGAAATAGTTTTAATATGCAAGTCCTTTCTGGGCAGAACTCTAAGCACCTGTGTTTAATGGCCTGTAGAGCTGGATCACGTGGATAGTAGTCTGAGGAAGTTGCTGCAGCCTAGTCCCAGAGGCCTCCACTATGCCACATTTTCAGCTCTTGATCTATTTTGAGAGTTTAAATATTATAAGATGAATTAATAGTCTTTTTAAACTTTTTTCAGTATATGCCACTCAGAACACAGAATATGGGGCTGTAATATCTCCCCCTTTTTTTTTTTACATTTCTAATTGTTTAGCTATATTTGTATCTTTCTGCCAGTGTTCTGGTGTCTGGATGGGTGTTCTAGGTGACAGGTAGGTGGGTGAATGGATGGAGGGGGATGTTGGTTTGGTTTCTGGCAGGGTGGTTCAGCAATGTGGAGGCTAGACAGCTAGGGAGAGACAGCTTTTCTGGAGCCTGGGGGTTAGTAGTCTGGGTGGAGAATTCATGTATAGCTGAGATTTGGAGGCTGGTCCAGGGCCACTGGAGGTCAGTCCAGGAGGAGCAAGTATAGTCAGCTGGGGAGGGAGTCTACTCAAGGAGCTACGTGATGGTCCAGTACCATAGAGGGTAGTCAGCTGGGTAAGGTAGGCTATTCTGGGGCCTGGGTTTGTAGTCTGGTTGCAGGAAATGATCAGCTGATATGTGAAACTGGTCCAGGGGCTGGAGGGGGATGGTTTGACTGCAGTGATGGTGGTTGGCTGGGTGATGCTGGCTGGTCCAGGGGATGATGTGGTTCTAGATACAGGGATGGTGGTTGGCTGGGGATTGGAGGTTCATTCTGAGGCTGGAGTAGGATCTAGTTGCAGTGAGGCTGATCAGCTAGTTAGTTGAGGCTGGTCCTGGAGCTGAGTGGTAGTCCTGCTGCAGAGAGTGTGTTCAGCTTGGTAGAAAAGGCTGATCTGGGGTCTAGGGAGGGCCATCTGGCTGCAGGGACTGTTATCCTCTGTTGGTAGGAGGCTGATTCCGTGCTGGGATTGTGATTCTGATGCCAAGATGGAAGTCAGCTGTGTAGGTGCATGGTCCCAAGGATGGTGTGGTGGTTCCACTGCAGGGACTGTGGTCACTGTAGTAGGGGCTAGGGGTGATCCTACTTCATGAAGGATCTTCAACTAGGTAGTAAAGGCTCGTCCAGGGGGCAGGGGGCTGCCCTGGTGAAAATAAATGGACTATTCAGTGCTTGTAGTCCCAATGTTCTATGCCTGAAATATGAAATCAGGCCTTTTCAGTATCTGAACAGGCATAAAACAGGTCCAGTTCTACACCTGCAGCCACTGCATTTTGCCTGTGCAGGCATCAGGCAAAAGAAAGGCAGTATGAAATTGTTTTATAGCACCTGTTTAATGCCTGTCTAATGCCTGCAGTGCTGGATTTTTTTCTTTGTGTGTGAAAAAGTATGAGCCCCCATAGCTAGTCTATTGCTATTGTGTTGCCATCCTTCCCAAGCCCCCCTTCTTTCTTAACAACCACCTCTTTTTGCTTTGTACTTGAATCCCCATCTTTATAACCAATCCCCTTGTATTGCTTTGCAACGTGACCTTCCCCTTGCAGTGTAGGACCCCCCCCTTCTTAATTGCCAGCACAACAAATACAGTATGAGATGAATTTGGAGGACATTGTCAGATACCCATCTAGGTCTTGCAGGGCTGATCCTGGTGAGCAGACAGAGGAACATCCAGTAGGTGGGTAATTCCGGTCTGGGGTTCCAGAGTTGGTTTGGGTGGGGGACAGGAGGAACCTAAGTAGGGGAAGCCAGCATGGTGGTCTTGGGGCTGGTCCAGGTGGAGGGACATGAAGATATAGGTGAGGAAAGCTGGCCCAGGGATCCCAGGGCTGGGCTGGCTGGGTAGGCACGGGAGTCATAGGTGTGGAAGGCTAATCTGATGGTCCAAGGAATTGCCTGGGTGAAGGAACATGGTGACGTAGGTTGGGACAGCCAGTATCAGTTCTCCAGGATAGTCTGGGTGGGCAAAAAGAGGAGATGTTGCTAGGAGAGGCTAGTCCTTGGATGCCGAGGCTGATCCAGGTCAAGGAACGTGGAGTACGTAGGTGGGGAAGGCAAATCCAGTGGTCCCAGAGCTGGTCTGGGTGGGTGAGCAGTGGAAACATAGATGTGGGAGGCCATTTCAGGCATCTCAGGGCTGGTCCAGTGGCTAGAAGTGTGGTCCAGATGCTGGAACATAGATCAGCTAGGGGTGAGAGGCTGGTTTGGAGACTAAAAAGTCATCCAGTGGCAGAGAGGGTGGGCAGCTGTGAAGGGAAGACTGGTCCAGGGGCTGGAACAGTGGTCCAGTGGCAAGGATAGTGGTTGGCTGTAACGGAGGGCTGGTCCAGGATCTGGAAATATGGCCCAGGTGCTGGGAGGAAGTTCAACTAGGGGGTAAAAGACTGGTCTGTAGGGGCAGGAAGGATGGTTTGCTACTAGGAGGCTTGATGGCTGGAAATTGGGGCAAGTTCAGGCCCTATAAGGGTGGTCCAGGTGCACAGAGGCTGGTTGGCTTGGAAGGAGAGGGTGGTCATGGGTCTGGAAGAGTGATACAGATGTTGGCAGTTCTAGTGGGTCACAACCCCATTCTGGTGGGTTAGTGCATCCATTCTAGTGAGTCAGGGGCCATTATTGTGGGTTTGTCATGCTTGGGATTAGGGTGTCCATTCTGGCAGCTTGAGAGTCCTCTAGCCATGGGACAAATTAGTGTGTGGGCTTGTGCTGGCCATTAGCTACTAGCTTTCAAAATCTGGTATCCAAATAAACTTTTGGGTGGTCATGGCCACCTAATGTGTTCCACCCTTGTTGCAGTCAGAAGTATTCTGAAACACATTTACTGGTGTTCACATAGACCCACAAATCAATAATAAGCCCCATTCCACCAATCTAGTCAGTATACCCCTGCTTGAGCAGTGGGTCCACCATCAGCACGGCATCCGAGTGGTTGAGAGGGGCCTCTCCCCTCAACTTTTTCCACCCCCATGATGTCCCCCTCAACTTTTAGGTCAGGCAACTGGTTATTTTATTTTATTTTTTGTAAAGTGCAGCTAAATACCACTGCGGTTAAACAAAACCACTGCTCGAGTGACAGCAGCCCCCCCCCACCTCCCCAGGAAAACACAGTGAGACTGACAGTCAGGCTGTTGAACTTGTTTGTGTTCATAGAAACCTATGGGCACATCCACTGACAGTGGTGGTCACAGAACTGGATAGAAAGACTAGAATTGCAACATGTCATCGCAGAGCATGTAAAGCACATTGCCATATTGTGGATGTCAAGACTCAGAAATGGTCCACTGACACCCACATTTCAGGTTGCATGATCATTCTCTGCAGCATCTTAAAAGTAAATAAATAAAAACCTGCCATGTTCATGGCTGTCAAGCAGAGCAAATGACTCTGTGAGTCAGGGAAAGAGGGGGGAGGTGTGCTTATCTAGCAGACGTTATACTGCGGGACCCTGGGCAATAGGTCTCTGCTGTGGATCTTTAGCTCCTGATCCCTTTCCTGAAAAGGGAGGCAGCAGCATTGGGAGGCTTTTCTGTGGGAAAGGGGGGTCCTGCTGTGGGATGGGGACCGGACACTGCCAGTCTATTCTTCAAAGGGGTGTGGGAGTTCCAGCTGCAGGTGGTGGCTCATCTTTAGAAAGAGAAGTTCCGGGTGTGTGTGTGTGGGAGGGGAGCTGCTTGAGTTGGGAGAAGAGGTTGGTTGGGGCAGGGTACACCCTCAGAGAAGGTGCTGTGATTGAGAGAAGCTGATGCTTGTCCAGCACAGGGAGAGTAGCTCATGGTGACAGATACTGGCACCTCAAGGGCACAGATACCATCCTCATGTGCTGGACACCCATAGCTCTGGAATGTCCCACCTGCAACCCCCCACATATCTAGCCTGTACATGTTTTCTTAACCCTGCCCTCATTGGAGGTTGTAATGTAATGCACTTATATACTACTGTCCTGCTCTTAGCCTCCACTGCTCTGTAATTACTGTGACTGCCTGTATAGTACCATAGTCCTAATTTTTTGTATTCCTGATTATCTGTTGTATTCATATTGTACTATTGTCTGTAAACTCAGCCTTCACTTGTCTTATTTATGGAAGCTGTATGTATGTACCAAAGTTATATCTCTGTTGACCTGTCTATTGCAATTGTTATTGTTGCTCTACTGCATTTAATCCCTTACCACTGCAACTCCCTGTATTGCACAAAATCCTGTTTACTGTAATGTTCTTGTTCCCTGTATTGTACTCTCCTGGGTCATGCCTGAAAATAGGCAGTTTTCTGTCTAGTACAATTACCTGGTTATCAAAAGCAAATAAATAAATAAGGGGATGTACTACCCACCCCAGCCCACTCAGCCCCAATGGCAGGTTCCTGAGCCAACCCAAACCAAGCTAGTGTTGTGCTCACTGATGCAAGGCAGGGTGCTGGCCAGAGGTTTGCCTCCCTTACAGAGTATGACCACAAAACCAAAACAATTAGCATTCCAGGAGTTGCAAGGTGGATATGCTTGTCATCAAGGCATAGGTCAGGAAGCATAGGAAAACCAGAAGCAGTTATAAAATTTGCAAGTAGCATTTTATTATTATAAAATAACAGTAAAATAAAAACAAATTGTTCAGGATAGCTATTTACAAAGGCAGTATAAACAAAGAAAACAAAGTCCTTCATCTAAGGGTATCTCTAATTTTAAATTTCAAACTCTCCATTTAACAAAACATTGCTCTCTTTATATAAGAAGTCTTGGCCTGGTAATTAACTTCCACATCCTGAGCTCATTAAGTGACATCCTGTTTTCACACAAAATGTATCGGAGTTCTTGTCAGTTTCTTTCATGCAGGTGAACAAAATAGAATATGGTGTCCAAAAACTAATCTCCTTTTGACAACTCTGCAAATGAGCTTGTGCTGCATCTCAATGTTAACCCACTAGTTCCAAATAGCTTTTTGCAATAATTTCCACAATATAACTGTATGCAATGTAACTTTATACATTGGCAAAAAAAGGGATCCCAGTTTCACATACAGATTCACATATATTTTACAACCACAGATAAACAAGGAGGAAGAAAAGACGGAAACAGCAAGTGAAGACAGAAGTAGTAAATGCAGTTATATTACCATTAATAGATTATGGTGATTTAATGTTCACAGGGGCATCAGCATTAGATTTGTCGAAACCTGATGTAATATATAACAGATTGGCTAGGTTTATATTAGATGTACCTTGAAAAACTCATAGATGTGTATTATAGAAAGCCTTAAATTGGCCACTTCTCAGTGATAGAAGATCTCACCATATTTTAGCTTATATATTTAAATGTTATAAATCTAATGTACCAGACTACATACTGGAAAAAATACAAGTAAGAAGTATAAAACAAGCATTTGCCAATGCCGAATGTTGTCTCGCTGGCATTGGCATTGGTAGTGCAGGAGTTAGAGATGCATAATAGGAATGGCAGTGAAGAACTAAACTGACATCAACCTCACCCCACCCTGAAGAGACACATTTTCAACATAGGAATTTTGGGACCTCCCCTCAAGAACAGTGGCACTGTGATTTTGTTAATCTGTCCCAAAAGTTGATTTCCCACAGCGACCACGCCATTCTGCGCCACAGGTGCGAAAACACATTTTGGGCAGGATGTGAAAAATGACAGCTGTACTGTTCATAAGGAGGTGTGAAAAAATGGCAATGTTGAAAATCTGGCATGAAAATATTGCAAATGTGCAAAGTTACAAGGGTGGGTGGAAACTATGCAATGCATGCTCTTAACACAGTTATTTTATGGACTTTCATCACCAAATTTTCAACATACGAATTTTAGGACCTCTGCTCATGAACAGTGTCACTGTCATTTGCTCAAACTGTCCTGAAAACTGATTTTACACAGCGACCGTGCTATTCTGTGCCGGAAGTATGAAAACACATTTTGGTCAGGATATGTAAAATGACAGCTGTACTGTTCATAAGGAGGTGTGGAAAAATGCCAATGTTGAAAATCTGGAGTGAAAATATTACAAATTCACGAAGTTATGAGTGTGCTTGGAAACTGTGCAATGCACGCTCGTAAAACAGTAATTTATGGATTTTTTTCACCAAATTTGCAACATAGGCGTTTTGAGAGCCCACCTCATGAACTGTGGCACTCTCATTTTGTTGATCGGTCCCAAAAGGTGATTCCGCACAGTGACCGTGAAATCACCTTTCGGGACCAAATAATGCCATGATAGTGACTGAATTCATGAGGAGTAGCCCCAATAACCCAATGTTGAACATTTGGTGCACAAATTCCAAAAAATGTCCGAGATATGCACCAAAGTTGAAAAAACCTTATTTATGCCATTATACAGCTTACCGGCATTTCTTCAGTTCGTGGTCAGCTTTGAAGAGTGCAGACGTGTTCCCAGTCCACTGAAGAGCATCGTGCCAGACTCTGGAGGTAAGTATGGGGTGAGGGGCAGTGTGGATAGGCAGGGTGCACAGAGAGTAGATGTGGATTGGGGGATGGAGCAGGACAGATCACAAGGGACCATTTTCTTCTTTTACAGGTTAAAAAGACAAACATTGCGGGACTTTTTTTTTTTTTTTACAGGGGCATTTGGCACACTGGGCTGGTCTCCCAGCATGCCATCTGAGTGTTTGGGGGGCTTGCTGATGGGGGATTGGGCACCCCCGTCGGCACATACCGAAGGGGGAGGGCTGGAGCCAAGGGGGATTGGGCACCCCCCTCGGCACACAACAAATGGGGGGGCATTATGCAGAGAGGGAGTGGGCTCCCCTGTCAGCACATGAACTGGGTCAGGGCATGCTGACAGGGGGATTGGGCACCCCCAAAGTCGGCACTGTGGCAGGCGGTGGCGGCAGTCACTGCCGCCATGTTTACTAGAATGCCTCACCAGGAAAAGCACGTCGGGAGGTGCTGCTGCATGACGAGCTTGGCTCTCATTGCAGTGGACCTTTCCTTAGATGTGCTCACCACATTATGTGTTGCTGGTGTGGTGCCTGCATGTTGACTTATTGGGGAATGAGGGACGCACCTACTGATGCGTGCCCTACATTCGCTCACAGTGACCGCACCTCCAAATCTGCTACTACCGCAATATGTTGGCTGGCGTGCAAGCATGAGCCAACATAAAAAGGACTTAGATCTGCAGGTGAGATGGAATTCAAACTACCAAATTGTAAATCTGAAATTGACAGATCCCATTTTTTTATTTCAGCCCCCATTTATGGAATTCTATGCCTGTCGCACTTAGACAATTACATTTGGATACTTACTTAGGGGAAATAAAAAAGTGGTTTACAACAAGATCTTTACTGAATTTAACTTGTTGCACTGATCAGCATATTATATAAACCTGTATTTCTGTCCAGTATTTGATCAGTATACTACATAAACAGCCTTCCTATTCAGGATTTGTACTGTATTATATATATATATATATATGATATATTATTAATTCTGATGATGTCCATGTGTAAAGTGAGAGTCAGTCCCTCCATTTGGATTATATATTTTATATGTACAAATGTGTCATATCTTTATATGCTATGATTATGTGTTAGCTGTTTCTTATGAAACTTAGAAAATTTGTATTAACGGCCTACTAAAAATGAGCCCCGGCTCAGATGAGTTTTTCCTATTCATTTGAAAAATGAATAAACGTTTTACTACTGCTAATTACTACTACTACAACTACAACATATATGTTGTAAGGCAATTTATTCAAAAGAACAGTTCTCAGTGCAGTTGCCTTGTATCAGCTTGCAACTACTTCCATGCAACAGACCAAAGACTCCCATGCAGTACAAAGCAGCAGGGAGGATGGCACAATCTGATATGTGATCAGGACAGAAGGCCTTGCGGTACAGCAAGACCAAAATGAGCACATCTATGCAAGATGATGTCCGGACTGTAATGTTTTAGTGGAAGTGTGAGCAATGCTCCATGTGGCTGCAGCATGTGTGTAAGCAGCAGGGACATTTTTGAAATAAGCAACTAAAGTGACCATACCCCTTGTGGAGTGACCACAAACAACACCAGGAATTCTTACTGTATTTCCTATAACAGAACTTAATACAATGTGCCAGCCATTTGAACAGGCATGGTTTAGACACATGAGTGCCCTCTTTCCCAGGGGCAAATGAAAAAAAAAAGCTAAAAGGACCTCCTGCAGTCCTTGGTGCGATCAATATAGTATCTTAGTATTCTATGTACGTCCAAAGTATAGAGCAGACCTCACACTGGTTAGTATGCTCGAGATAATATATAGGAAGGTGTATCATTTGACTCAGCGTAAATTCAGACACCACCTTTGGTAGAAACTTAGCATTCATATGCAAAGCGAGTCTGTGAAAAATCAAATAAGGAAGTTCACATATTAAAGCCTGAAGCTCAGAAATCCTCCAAGCAGAGGTCACTACAACTAAAAATGATGTTTTCCATGACAGGAAACATAACCCACAACTCACGGCAGGCTCAAAAGGAGCCACCATCAATTTCTCAAGAACAAAATTCAAGTCCCAAGATAGGACTGGGTTATGGATAGGTTTCATGTAAAGAATGCCTCTCAGAAAGGCAAGGGACACCTCTAATTGAACAACTGTATGACCATCAGTAGGGGCATGGAAAACTGGCATAGCGGCCAAGTGCACCTTAATGGAGGAACACTGCAGGCAGAAGTCAGACAGGGAAAGCAAGTATTCCAACACAGCATTCACAGAACATGTAAAAGGGTCCATATTCTGGGAAGCAGACCACAAAGTGAAGGGCTTCTATTTTACAGAATAAGTATGTCTGGTAAAAGGTGACCTAGCCACAAGCAGAACATCAGCAATCTTAGGGGATACCCCAAAACGGGTGATGACTAAGTTTACAGGAGCCATGCAAGCAGATGTAGGGACTTCGGGTCTGGATGGACCAGAGACCCCTTGCCCTGTGAAAATGGAGCTTGACACAGAGGTAGAGGGACAGGAGGCTCCACTGCCAGATGCTGAAGGAGTGGAAACCATATCTGGTAAGGTCAGAATGGAGCCATGAGGATAAGAGTAGCACTCGCCACCTGTAGCTTGAGGAGAACCCTCAGTATTTGAGGAATTGGGGAAAATCCATATAGGAATTTCCTTTTCCAGTACAGGGACAATGCATCTCACAAAAAAACTCCAGGCACTGGAGCGGGCAAGCAGAAACACAACATTATACAATGGCAAGAAAGAATCTTGGACTGTGATTGGTCAGTTTGGAGCTGGACCCATGGCGTTATCCCAGCATAATGCCACAGGTCTAGTCTCAGCACTGCGAACCAATGTACATGACCTCTTGGACCACTAGGATTAACTCTTTTTTTGCATCTCCTCTTAAGAAACAAAAATATTTTTCCACACTAATAAAAACATTCTTTAAAATATTTTTTTTATTTTATATATAACAACAAGCCATTGTATAATAGGAATAATGCACTCCAGGGTGTGTGTCATGCTGGAATAACACCACACTCTGGGCATTGGATGCACTCGGCCTGCGGCCTCGTGCCCAACCCCCCCAGGCATGGCGTTTTTCCCAGCACGACACACACCCTGTCATGCATTATTCCTTTAATTTTGCATTGTTTGGGGATGTATAAATGTCCAGCTCTAGATGACCCCATCTTGTGTAGAGGTCATTTACCATGGAGAACAACAGGTCCATTCATGAACCGTTGGCTGGGACCTCCTTAACTGGTCTGCCAAAATGTTTTGGAGACCTGGGAGAAACACGGCCAACCACTGAAGGCTGTGATACAGAGCCCAAAAACATATTCTCATTGTTTTCCTGCATAGGGGATAGGAGTGAGTGCCCTCTTTTTTGTTGATGTAATGCATCACACTGACATCCACCTGGATTAGCAGAGGATCAAGGCAGAGATGATTCTGAAAGGCCTGAAGGCTGTATAATATAGCCCGCATTTCCAGAACAAGTATGTGCCATTCATCCTCTACATTGGTCCATGACACCTGTGTCTGGTAAGGGCCGAGATGAGCATGCCAGCCTCAGCCTGAGGCATCCGCAGTGAGGATCTGTAAAGGGGATGGGACAAGGAATGCAATGCCCTTCGGAGGGCTGATGTGATCAATCCACCATAACAACACTCTGTGAAGAGGAAACGTGATGAGAATCATTTGGTTCAACTCATCCATCAACTGATCCTACTGGACCCTAAGCATCCACAAAGTCTAGGAGGCGTAATAGTGTTCATGCAGAGACATAGTGGCTGCTGTATACTAAGTGTGCCATAGCAATTAAAGTGTCTGCCCTGTCCTGTGGCAGCAAATCACATCCCTTCTCTGCATCAAAAACAACCCCTACGTACAACAGTCTTTTGCATGGAGTTCACACAGCCATTGGCACAGTTACTGTGACCCCCCTAAGTTATTGAACAACTGCCGTGTCCAAGACAGGGTATGTAGAAGAGCTTCCCTGGAGCTAGCCTGCAGGAGCCAGTTGTCCAGATAAGGGAAAACAGACCAGTCATCCCTGCAATGGGCTGCTGCAACTACTGCCAAGCATTTGGTAAAGTCCTGTGGCACTGAGGACAAGCCAAATGGCAATACCTTGAATGGAACATCTTCCTTCAAAAGGGGCAAATGGCCTAGAGGATAAATCCAGAAGCAAATGGAAGGAGGTGAGGGATGAGCTGGAGGGATTTGTAACCAATCCAGGGCATATCCCTTGCAATTAGCTCCAGAACCACTCATCTGTATTGATCTCCTGCCATTGTTTCCAATGCAGGGAGATCCTATCCCCCACACTCATGCCTAGAGGTAACAGCTGAGGAGTGGGAGAGACAGAAGAGAATCAGGCAGAACCAGGGGCAGCAGAGCCACTGGAACCAATTCCTTTGAGTGTTTTTGCATGGGCAGCAGGTGGGAGGGGACCAGGAAGAGGACCACTACTTCTACCATGTCATTGCTGACTGTAGGCATGAGTACCTCAGGCAACAGGCTGATGAAGAAGCCCCTATCAGAACCTCTAGCAGGAGTGGGATATAGGGATTTCACAGACTTTACAGTCATTTTAGAAGCCTCAAGGCCATACAGGGCTTCTTCAACATCACAGCCAAATGATTTTGATCCTTTAAAAGGAACATTTAAAATTGCCTGCTGCACATTAGTGGCTTAGCCAGCAACTCTGTGCCAAAAATATAATCTCAAGCAAATACCAGAAGCTGCAGCCCAGGCAGAAGCATCAGAGACATCGAAAGCTGAACATAGCAAATATTTAAGTAAATTAGTCTTGGCAGAGCCATGACTGGGTGGCAGTATTAGCAGCTTTACACAAGCTGTTCAGTTATTCAATCATGTGGGCCTAGCAGTTTGCAGTTCTAAGGCCCAGCAATGCAGATGCATAAGTTTGGTGGCCTTGATGGAAGAGGGATGCCTGGATATCGTGGCAGTCACAGAAACATGGTACACAGAGAACCATGGCTGGAATGTCAACATACCAGGGTACACAATCTACAGGAGGGACAGGGAGGGAAGAAAAGGAGTAGGAGTAGCTTTCTATGTAAGGGAATAGATCAAAGCAACAGAACTAAAGGGTAAACAGGAAGGAGAGGAGGCACTGTGGGTCACACTGGAGACTGGAAATGGCTCCACAATCTGCACAGGAGTTGTATACAGACCCCCCCCCCATCTTAGGGGGAGGAAAAGGACAAGAAAATGATAGAAGGCATCCTTGGAATGGCAGAGAAAGGGGAGATATTGCTGATGGGGGACCTGAATATGCCAGATGTTAACTGGAGCACCATTGCTGCAGCCACATTCAAGAGCAGGGCCATTCTCAATGCCCTACAGGGGCATGCCTCAGACAGCTAGTTTTGGAACCCAGTCAGGAGGGAGCAATCTTAGACCTGGTACTCTCAAATGGGGATAGAGAGAGGATCTCTGATCTTGAAGTGGGTAGCCTTCTCGGAACAAGTGACCACCAAACAGTGTGGTTCATGATAAACTTAGCTGTAGAGTCAAGCCATAAAAAAGTGAAGGTACTAGACTTCAGGAGGACAGATTTTGTCAAAATGGAAGAGTGCCTCAGAAAAGCACTAGCAAACAGGCAAAAAGGTGGGGTGGAGTAACAATGGAGAAACATCAAAATCACCATCACAGAGGCAATAAGCCTTTGTGTGAGGCAACTAAACAAATCAAAATGAAAGAAAAAAACTCTATGGTTCTCAAAAGAAGTGGTCGGGGACGTTAAGGGAGAAAAAGATAGCATTCAGGAAGTATAGGGAAATACAGAAGGAGAACGACAGAGAACTGTACCAGTTAAAGCAGAAGGAAGCGGGGAAGGCAGTCAGAATAGCAAAGGCCCAAACCGAGGAAAAGATAGCCAACTCGGTTAAGAAGGGGGATAAAACCTTTTGTAGGTACATTAGGGAGCAAAGAAAGACTAAGGCAGGGATACTGAGGCTGAATAAAGAGGAAGGTTTTTGTGCAGAAAGCGACAGTGAAAAAGCAGGGATACTGAACAAATACTTCTGCTCAGTATTCACAATGGAAAAGCAGGGGAGATACCTAATCCAGTCAATAGAAGCACTCTGATGGGGGTTGATATTAGTCCTTTCACAGAAGAAAGGGTTCTGAAAGAACTCTAAAACTGAAGGTGGATAAAGCAATGGGCTTGACGGGATTCATCCCAGAATTCTAAAAGAACTAAGGGAAGAACTAGTAACACCACTGACTACCCTTTAATAAATCATGGGAGGATGGTGTGGTACCTGAGGACTGGAGGAGGCGGATGGATTCCCCTTCACAAAAGTGGGAGCAAGACAGAGGCAGGAAACTACAGACCTGTCAGTTTGACCTCAGTGATAGGGAAAATGATGGAATCACTGAAGGAAAGAATTGTTGAGTACCTAGAGGCCAGTGGAGCACAGGACTCAAGGCAGCATGGATTCACAGCAGGAAGTTTATGTCAGACAAATCTAATTGATTTCTTTGACTGGGTGACCAAAGTAGTAGACCAGGGAGGGGCTGTGGACATGGCCTACCTGGACTTTAGCAAGGCATTTGACACAGTCCAGCACAAAAGATTAATAAACAAATTAACCAGCCTGGGAGTGGATCCCAGGGTGGTAGCCTGGGTAAAACACTGGCTGGACAACAGGACACAACGGGTAATAGTAAATGGAGTCCACAGTGAAGAAAGGGGGGTTACTAGTGGGGTACCATAGGGTTCAGTACTTGGGCCGGTTCTTTTTAATGTCTTTATAAGTGACATTGCAGAGGGACTGGAAGGGAAAGTATGTCTCTTTGCAGATGACAGAAAGATCTGCAACAGGGTTGATATGCAAGGTGGGGTGGAAAGGATGAAAAGGGACTTGGCAAGGTTGGAGGAATGGTCAAATGTATGGCAGTTTACATTCAATGCAAAGAAGTGCAAAGTAATGCACCTGGGAAACAAAAACCCAGGGGAAGAGTACACAATGGGGGGTGAGATACTGACAACAACAAAAATGGAAAGGGACCTGGGGGTAGTCATATCAGACGACCTAGAGGTGGGCCAGCAATATGAGAAGGCAGTAAGGAGGGCTGGGGGGATACTGGGATGCATAGGGAGAGGCATCACCAGTAGGAAACAGGAAGTTGTTGGCCCTCTGTACAGACAGTTGGTAAGACCAGGGAGGCAGTATAGCGCAGTGATTTAAGGCTCTGAGCTGCAAATCTGGAGACCTGGGTTTGAATCCCACAGCCCCCACTTGCATACTGTGTGACCCTAAGCAATTCACTTAATTTCCCTGTGCTCCCAGGTTGCACCTGTAAACAAGCTTTCAGCTTAGTGTGTCTCACCTGGTTAAACAATTAGAAAAAAAATAAAAAAGACCACATCTGGAGTACTGTGTACAGTTCTAGAGATCCCATCTCTGCAAAGATGTAGGCAGGGTGGAGGCTGTCCAGAGGAAGGTAATCAAAATGGTGCAGGGTCTGCACCAGAAGACATATGAAGAAAGACTAAAGGAGCTTAAGATGTATGGCCTCAAGTAAAGAAGGGAGAGGGGGACATGATAGAAACTTTCAAGTACCTCAAGGGAATCAACAAAGTCCAAGAGGGTAGCATCTTTCAGAAAAAGAGATGTGCAAGAACAAGGGGGCACAATTTGAAGATAGAGGGGGGACGGCTCAGAGGTAATGTAAGGAAGTATTTCTTCACAGAAAGGGTTGTAGATGCATGGAAAGGCCTTCCTGAGGAGGTTGTAGAGTCAAAAACAGTGGGGGAATTCAAGAATGCATGGGACAGACATAAGGCAATTCTAGTGGGGGGGTAGGAGGAAGTAGGCTGTTGATTAACTAGGATCTGTAGCTTATCCGTTAAGAAGGGAAATGGGCAGACTAGGTGGGCCAAGCGGTCCTTATCTGCCATCAAATTCTATGTTTCTATGTTTCTATGTTTCCAGGTTTCATCACATCCAGCCTCCTAGATTCTTTACCAAGAGGCAAAGTACTGATATGTCTAGGCGCTCTAGACCGATGATGAGAAGTTATGATGACCCCAGAGTCAGTTTCAGGCTGGTTACCATAATAAGACCTAGCAGATGGTGCATGATACTGCTCATCAGCCTTTCTAGTGACTGCAGGCAGTGAGTTTGATCCATATCATGCAGCAAAAGCAGCATCCTCTAATGCAGGATATATACAGTTGGTGGAATAATAATGGAGGGGGAGCAGGGCACCTCCAAAGATTCCATGAGATTCCATTTAGTGGAATCTTCCTCCTCCACATCAAAGCCCATGGCAGACTACATTTGCTGCATCATGGCTTGGAAAGATGGGTCATCATGAGGAGATCTCAGAGTTTAAACCACCGAGTTCTCATTACATGATGAGAGAGCAGAATTAGAGCAAGAGGAACCCTTCACAAACTATCTCCCATATGTTCCTTCTGTAAATCTGCCTCCAAGTTCACGAGGTCAGGATTATAATGAGGTCAGGATTATATTCCATTTTGTCATTATCAGCATGAGTGATGATAAGAGCCACAGACTAGACCAGTGATGCTGGCGGCAGCTGAGAGGGAGGAATCTGTGGCATGCTATTGGACTCCATTGATGGGGGCTGAGCACCAGAAACTGGAATCTGTTGATGGGGGCTGATCATCAGAAGGCCCTGTCAGCAGAATAATGGCCTGCAATGGCAACCCTGGCAGAATGCGTTGCATCATTTCAGAGAATGATACCAGCAGAGCCTGGGAGTCGATGGTGCCCTAAAAAGGGTCTGGGACTACCTGCATTAATGGGCTATGGCCCAATGATGTTGGTGTCATACTATCCATAGTAGGTACGGCAATTCCTAAGCCAAGCTCCGACATTGCTGTCTCAAAGATGGACAGTTGGGCTGTAGTAGACATTGACAAGGGTATACCTTTTTTCAGTGATGACTGGGACCTTAGCGGTGAAGCAGACCTGTCCTGTTCTTCATATCTGTGCTTATGGCCAGAAAACGAGGAGACCCGCGATGATGACTGTTCCTTGTCTTTATCCTTAGACTTTGATGGCCGCTTCTCGGCTGATGGTGAGGGAGAAGCAGATTTTGAGCCCTTTTCCCTCTTCATAGCTGTCAATCCTCCTAATAAAAGGATATTTTCTAGAGCTTTCATACGGTGTTGTCTCATAGCCTGGTTGAAGCTCTGACAAATCTCATAGTTCTCACACTGTGAGACAGGCCCAGGCATCACACACAAACTGCGTATGTGTGTGTGTTCTTTATAAATGTTATATCTGCACTTACAATATCAAAATGAAGACTCTTTCAACTTCAGTGGCATACAGAGATGACAAACATAAGCTAAGTAAAATAACATATGGCAATGGCTTAGTTGATGGCATTTCCTTCAACAGGGCTGATGAGGATAAGCAACGGCAAGAGAAAAAACTGAAGAGTGAGGGGGCTACCAGCCTTATATATGCATAGACACTGCATATCATTGTGGGTGGCCCATAGCTAACAAAAAGCTTCCAAGTGGTCCTGATGCTGATGACTTATAGTTCCAAAGCTGTGGCCTAATGGAGGAGATATTCTTGATAAAGATCATCTGTTTTATTTGTTGCAGCCACAGTATGAGACTATATTAATTCTGTGAGTTGAAAGCACTGCATCATGGGTATGATGGGTGAGAGGAACACCAAAGGGAAGAGAGGACTATGCAGAGGGGGACCAGTAAAAGGCAGGCATCCTAAAGAAATACTTTTGTTCAGTGTTCACAGAGGAAGAAGAAGGGGAGAAGCCACAAAAAAGTAACAGAAGCTTTGGGAGGGAGATGGACAGTCCTTTTTCGGAGAGAAGAGTCCTGAAGGGACTCACAAATCTGAAGATCTAAAAAGCAATGAGGCTAGATGGGCTGCATCCAAGGGCATTGGGGAAGCTCAGGAAAGGTACTGGCTGCACTTCTAATAGTCCTGTTTAACAACTAACTGGAAGCAGAAGTTGTTTATTTATTTATTGAAAAGTTTCACCAGGAAAGCACACCTGAGCAACAAGTTGCTCATTTACAGGTCCGTCCTGGGGGTAAAGGTGAATAGGAGTAGCAACATACATTACATTACATTTGTGAAAGGCATACATATTTAAGTAAAATAACAATATATACATGCATATGAAGATTAACATTTGAAGTGCTTATAAATTAACTAAAATAAAGCAAAGGATTACCATACAGCTATAGGGAAAGGGAGTGGGAGAGCACACAATCTTGACACTTTGACTAAGTATACAAGTTAGAATATAACATTACATAAACAATAACTTTGAACATTACATTAGAAGTGCTTAAACATGATATCAAATATATGTAAATAAAGTTAAATGCAGGGATGGCCTTACTGGATATTGGAAAGAGAAGACTGGTAGTGTTTCAATATACACTGGAAAGACATTAGAGGGGAATTAGCATAGGGGGAGTACTTTAAAAGCAGATGCAATTGGGGGAGAAGAAATTATGTAGAGAAGAAGAGATGGACATAGGGGAAGAGGCATGTTGATTTTGATGTGGAACAGGGTTCCATAGTTTAGGGAAGTGGTGCGAGAAAGCAGCCTGACCAACTGAGGTTGAGCAGCATAGGACTACTATGGTACAGGTGTCGTAGGATCTAAAAGAGTGAGAGGAAGGGAGGGAGAGGGATGGTTATAGAGAAGGAGAGGTAAGAGGGAATTGAACCAAAATTTGGATATATATTTAGCACTATAGGAAAGACACCTGTTTTCAAGAGAGGGAAGTGCGAGAGAGTGGTAGAGATCACAGTGGTAAGTGGGGGGTGGGGTCCTGGGTGAAGCGGCAGAAGAAGTTGAAGAGGGTATCCAATCTAGTTAGAGAAGTCTTGGGACCGGCACTACAGATTACATCACCGTAATCAAAAATTGGTGGTATCATTTTCTGAACGAGTTCCTGTCTGGCTGATAGAGGTATGCAACTACAGTTCCTGTACAGGATGCCTAGCTTGGAGCATAGTTTTTCCATAATGGCATCCACGTGTCCAGAAAAGTTGAGATGTTGGTCAAGCCAAACCCCAAGGTATCTAAAAGAGGAGGTGTCCTCAAGGGTGGTCCCATCAAGGTTGTGGAAGGAGGGAATGGAGAGGAGCCTAGAGAGTCTCTGCCTAGTGCCAACGGTCATGGAGACAGTCTTCTTGGCATTTACAAAGAGCTGATGTGAGCTTAGCCAGTGCTAATTCTTATCAAAGTCATGCTGGAGTCTGGAAGCTACATCAGTGGGAGAATGACTGGAGGTATACAGGACAGTCTTGTCTGCATACATGTGTATAGAAGTTGAAGTACAGACTGAAGGAAGGTCATTGAGGAATATAGAGAATAGTAGAGGACCTAGCACTAAGCCCTGTGGCACACCAGGGTTAATAGGCAGAGGAGGGGATATAGAGTCAGCAGTTCTAACTGATTGTGTCCTACCTACAAGGTAGGATCTGAACCAGTTTGTGTCTGAGACAGATAGCCCTGCTGAAGAGAGATTGTTTAGAAGGAGGGGTTGGGAGACCATGTCAAAAGCCTTAGTGACGTTGACAAAAATAGCAGATGTGATTAGGCCATGATCCATCCCTGAGATAGTGGAGTCGTCGAGCCTAAGTAGGGAGGTTGTGGTGGAATGATACTTTTGGAAGCCAGATTGCAAAGGTGTGAAGAAGAAGAAGTCAGTAAGATAAGAGGAGAGTTGAGAGAATATCATATATTCCTGTAGTTTAGCAAGGATGGGGAGAAGATATATAGGTCAATAGTTCCCAGGTGAGGAGGGGTCACCACCCTTTGGTAGTGGAAGGACAATAGCATGCTTCCAGGAGGTTGGGACAGAAGCAGAAGAGAAAGATTTAGAATGGAAGACAGCAGTGAGGAGATTGCAGAGGCAGATATGTAGAGGAGCTTGGGATCAAACCCATCAGGTGAGCTGCCCTTGGAGGGGTTGAGGGCAAAAAGAGCTTCCAGAGAGGCCGAGGGGGATACTGTGGAGAAAGAGCCCTGTTTTGTGGATACATTTGTGTTTGAGTTAGGGGAGAGAGGGAGAGGAGATGGATGAGACTGGAGTGAAGACAAAAGGGCAGAGGCACAGGAAGTAAAATACGAATTAAATTCAGAGGTGACTATGGGGGGTCATATATTAAAGAATTGTTTGACTTGAGGAGAGAGGTAGGCGGTTTTGTAGGAAGGGAGAACACAGCATGTACTACCTTCCAGGATTTAGAAAGGTTATTTATGTGTAACCCCCCCACAAAAGGGGGTTCCCAAAAAATCTTCCTTGAGCTTGCCTAAATGCTCACTGCCAGGCTGGTGTCCTGCGTTTTAGCAGTTTAAATGTGATTACCAGAGCCTGTATAACCTCTGTGTACTGTCTCTTTAAAAGCTGCCTGATTGCAGCCTAAGTAATCTGAGAGGGAGCTCTGTTGAAAGATGTAACTATTTGCTGAAAATCATTTAGAGTGATAATGATAATGTAGTTTGTCTAACCTGCTTTCTTTGTAGCAAGGACTGTTTTGTTTTGTCTCCACTATCTTGGTCCTGGACTGCAAATTGGACCAATCAGTTCTGGTGGGACCTAAAACGTAGCCAGACTACAGGAGCTGTCTGAAGTCAAAATCTGTAGGAATTGTAGTTTTGAACTTTTTTGCGCCTTTTTTTGCAACTGAAGGGGGAGCTCTTGCTTTGACTGACAGCCAAATCAGCCAACCAATCCTTTTGGATCTTGGGGGAAGTCCTGGGCTGCTTGCAATTTTCAGTTAGTTCTGAGCTAGGAAGTGAAATGAGAAGAGCTCAAGTGTATTTTGGGCAGCAATTCTGAGTGGATTCACATGGGAAAACTGTGAAAGGGCTGAGTTTTTGGCTTGCATGTTTGCTGCTGCTCCTGAGAGGGAGAGAAGAGAATTATTTTAGACTAAATCCAAGTTTGTGTGACTAAAGTAAGCTACTGAAGTGGGCCAGGCTCAACCTGAAGAAGACCGAAGATTTTGCTGAAGGCGATCAGCCTGTCAGGAGTTCCAGCTACCCCAAGCTCCCCGTGTGCAGAGACTTTGCGACAGACTGGCATGGCCTGGTACAGAATTCCTGTACTTGTAAATGTGCTATGAGCTGCTAGTGGGTTGTGAGTTAGTTCCCCACTGTGTGAACTGTGTTCTGCTTGCTGGAAGCTGTATCCAGCCCAAAACAGACTGCCTCTGAATTTGTCTCCATGCGGTCTGGGTCTTGCCAGACTGGCCCAGCCAGACTACCCACTGCACAGTGAAGCCATCGATGAGAGACCTGCCTGGGGATCTGCCCACTGCTCCACGCTTGAACAGGAATGACACCTCTGCGACTCATGTGGTCCCTGCTTCTCCTGGAATTCCAGATCAACCACCTGCAGTCTCGATATTCATCCAGCCTGTGTCCAGTCTTGGGTATCGTGAGTAAATACCAGGGTAACTCCCTGCAACAACAGCTTAATCTGAGTGTGTCATCTGATTGTCTTGTTGTTTTGTTTCCTCTACGAACTGAGCTCTCTGGCTCTGGATTTCAAATATTGTGTACTGTGCATGTTGTGTTTTCCATCACAGGGCCCCAACCAGCTGCAACCCCGGGCAACAGTCCTGGCTAGCCCATCTCTTCTCCACCTGGGTACCCAGAGGTGTGACTGTATGGGGGGATTCAAAGCGCATGCATAACTGCTTGATTGATATAACCTTTAAGCTAATTAACCTGATTTTGCCCCTTCCTTGTTCAAGTCACCTGAGTAAATCAGATCTAACTTTTTCTGCATGTAATCTGACTGTTGTTCCAGTTTGTGCTCAAAGTACTGTACTGTTGCTATTTGCTGTGCATAACCTTGTTTTACAGGGGGTCCCCAGGGTCAAGCCAGAGCAACCAGCCTTGGTGGTAAGTGCAAACAGTGTGGGTACTTGTGTGGTATACCAGGGGTATTACGAAAGTGATTATTGTACAGTGTTCAGGCCACTAGAGGGGAAAGAGGGGGGATACAGTGTCCTGGAGGGTTGTGCCCAGGTTAGCTTGACCACTACCAACCCTGACCTCTTAGTGGAGGCACCTGTTTCAGAACTCAGGCCCCTTAACCTGCTGCTAGCCAAGCAGGCAGGGGTAGTAGCCCTTGGGATAGTGCCACCTAGGGATTATATCTTGGAGTCACTGCTGGGATTAGCGTCCCCTAGTGGCCAAATTTTCGAATTGCTGTTAAAAATAAATGGCTACCCCAACAGAAATACCTGTATACCAGTTGGTGGGTGGTGTACTGGGCAGGAGATCAACCCCCAAAATGCTATACTTATCCTGGATATTCCCCTGGGTACCAATAAGGACACCGCATAGGGTATACTTTCCAAGGCTGAATGTTTACAAAACCCTGTGGTGGTGGGTCAACAGGCTAATCTGCTCGCCCAGAGTTTCATGACACTAGCAGAGTGTAAGGATACAGCAGACAGTTCCAAAGTGCCACAGACTATCACCCCCGAAGGAGACCTCACTACTTGGAGAGTGATAACTAAAAACAGTAAAGACCCGGGGGAGAATGAGCCCCCCCACTATCTGAGACTTTTGAGGAGAAATTTGCTAAGTTGTTGCTGGAGGAAGGGAAAACTGTGGAGGACTTAAAGAAACTATTCCTGCCACCTGGGGGTGTTCCTCCCCCAACACCCCTCCCGCTCTGGCCCTCGTTATTGCCCTTCCTTCTGTGCCCATGCCAATGCTGTCTCCTATGTCTGTACCTGCCATTAGTCATGACTCTTACTGAAGGTTGCGAATTTTCTCCGGCACCCTCCCAACCCCCCAAGGGGAGGATGATTGGGAGACCTGGATAGATTGTGTTGCCTCTTTGGTACCTGAATGGCAGTGTGCGGAGGGTGAGAAATGGAAAAGGATCATGGAAAGTTTGAGGGGTCCCGCCCTAGAGGCCATTAAATTTCTGAGGTCCACATACCCTGATGCATCTGCCCAGAAGTACCTATCTGCACTCGAAGGCAATTTTGGGAGCATTGAGTCAGGGGAGAACTTGATGTGGAAATTTCAAGGTACAAAACAATGGCCAGGGGAATTTGTCTGCATATGTTACTCATCTGGAAAGAGCACTGCAAAAGGCTTACTGAAAAGGTGGGGTAGCCACCAGTGACTTAAACCATGTGAGACTGGGTCATATACTGCAACATGCAAAGCATTCTAAATTGCAGCTCCTTCAATTAAGGCTCCCAGATAGAAGGGATAACCCACTGGACTATTGTGACTTGATAAAAGAACTCTGGGAGGTTGAAGATGAAGAGGGGGGTTGTAATTCTAGGGGGAGTGCAGCCCATGTGATCACGGCTTCGGAAAGCCCTTCCAAAGTGGGGACTGATGAGGGTGTGCCACCATGGGATGAACTACTGAGGGAGTTCAGGGAAACAAAAAAAACTGTCTCTTTATGAAGGCAGCTCCTGCAAGTACAGGCACCGACCCTTATCCAATTGCATCTGCTATGGGGATGGGGGTGCCCACCCAGGCATCTCCTGCTGACAGCAGCTCGAAACTCGATGCCTTGACTATGGAAATAAGAAAACTGACAAGATGTCTCCAAATGTTCACCACACAGCAGACAGATATGGCACCAAGGTTTTCAGTTGGTAGTACCACCACCCCAGCTCCCAGTGTGATGCCTCGACCACCCCAAATCGCAGAAAACATATTTTGCCATAATTGTGGGAAGGATGGGCACATGAAGAGAGAATGCCGGTCCACATAAGACCTAGATAAAGTTGTATACAGGCTTCAAGGAGAGCTTCGGAGAACGAATCAGTGGTCAAGGAGTGCCCAAACTGACCGCAGTGAGGGTTCAAGAAGTAGTAACTCAAATCCCTATGTGGTTAAATCATCTTTCCAGGCCCCTGCTGCTGTCCCTGAAGACTGGACTGGTCCAAAATAGTGGGCCCTTCAATGGAGAGAGAGTACCATGGCTGTGAATGGTGTTCCTACTCGGGCTGTGCTGGACAGTGGGTCGCAAGTGATCATTGTATTTAAGGACTGGTATGACAAACACTTACCTGCTGTGCCCTTACAATCCCTGGAAGGCCTACATATGTGGGAGCTGAGCGACAAGTCTTATCCCTACCTAGGATATGTCTGTCTCTGGTTGTCATTTCCTACAGCTGTAACTGGTGTAGAGTAGCAAGTCGAGACACTGGCCTTAATGTGTTCCCCTACTGGACTGTATGATGGGGTTCCCCTGTTAATTGGGATCAATGCCCATATGTTTGGGAGACTGGCACAACTCTGTTGCGAGAAACAAGGGCGATGGACTGGGAGGGCCCTAAGAATTCCCGCTCTGATCAAGAGGGCCTATGATTTGCAACAGAACCCCAAGGGAGTGGCCTGGATGAACCAGTAGGGGTCATGTGGAAGAAGGATCCCGATTCAATGGTACTGGCCCCTAATGCCCAGTGTTCCATTCAAGGGGAGGTCCGCCTCCACAAAGATGTAAAGAACAAAACACTGATGTTGGACGCACCAGGCGATGGAAAATTGCCACAAGGATTATTGGTTAAGCTCAGGATCTTGCCAGCTCATGCTCATGCCTATGCATGATGAGTGATGGTCCAGATTCATAATGTGTCAGATCGGGAGATCTGGGTGAACACAGGATGCACTCTAGCTATGGTACACTGCGCAGACATTGCAGTGTTGCCCAGCAACAAGCACCCTGGCAAGACAGATAGAGTGACTCCCGACTTGTTTGGGTTTGATGACTCCCCAGTGCCAGCTGAATGGAAGACTAGAATTAGCCAGAAACTTGCCCAGAGAGGGATCAAGTGTTTTCATTGAAGGAATGGGACGTGGGATGTGTCCAGGGTGTGGAGCATCACATACGCCTGCACGATGAACGGCCATTTCGGAGAGGTCTCGATGCCTAGCCCATGCAGACATAGACGATGTGATAAGATACTTGCAGAAAATGCTTGTGGCTGGTGTGATACAAGAATCCAGGAGCCCATATCCTTCTCTCATTGTGGTTGTGTGTAAGAAGAACGGATCTGTGAGAATGTGTGTTGATTATCGAACTCTGAATCGGCAAACCATCCCTGTTCAATACAAGATGATCTGGATTGTCTGAATGGGAGCAAATGGTTCTCGGTGTTGATCTTCGCAGTGGATATTACCAGATTCCGATGGCTCCGGAGGACTGTGAGAAGACTGCCTTCATCTGTCCTTTGGGGTTCTATGAATTCCTGAGAATGCCACAGGGAATATCAGGCACCCCAGCCACCTTCCAGCGACTGTTGGAATGAGCAGTGGGAGACATGAATTTGCTAGAATGCCTGGTGTACTTGGACAATGTCATTGTGTTCGGGAGCTCCCTAGAGGAACATGAGAGTCGACTGTTCAAAGTACTAGACCGACTGGAAGATTTTGGCCTCAAGCTGTCCATCGACAAGTGCCAGTTTTTCCAAACCTCTGTGAAGTATGTGGGGCATGTTAGTGTCTACAGAGGGGATAGACACTGATCCTAGTAAAGTTGAAACCTTGACTACTTGGCCTCAGCACCACAATTTGAAAGAACTAGAACGTTTCCTGGGATTCAGTGTCTACTACCACCGGTTCATAAAGGACTATTCCAAAGTGATTCGACCACTCTTGAATCTTACCCAGGGTTACCCTCCTACCAATCAGAAATACAAAAAAGGGTCTGTCAAAGAACCAGACAAAGCATATTTCCACCCAGGTGAACTTTTCAGGTCCCATTGGATGCCCGACTTCAGCTAAGCTAGACGCCACTGGGCACCGGTGGCTTTCTGCATTATCAACCTATGATTATGCTGTCGAATACAGACCGGGCCTGACCCATATTGATGCTGATGCCCTATCATGAAGGCCCACTTCCAAGAGTGATTGAGTCAGGCTGTCTGAACCTGACATCTGAGTATTGTTCCAAAAGTTTGATAGAAATTAACAGATGTCGATGGACACAGCGTACTGCTTAGTAGATTGCTTGGGCCCCCCTGACAACTGCATATCAGCTGCGTATTGCCACTTCTCTGGTCTAGATATTAGTGCACTACCTCAGTCTGACAATGACAGCATTCAGTGGGCTCAATCCTGGGATCCTATGATTCAGCCAGCACTTGACGCTCTTCATGCAGGAAAAGATGTGTCCAAGTTGTGTTCCTCTGATCTGCAAACTACTTTATTGTTTAAAGAAGGCCCCAGGTTGAAGCTGCTTAATCAGTTGTTGTATAGAGAGACTGTAGATTGGGGTGGCCAAATAGACAAGCAACAATTGGTCCTGCCCACAGCCTTCAAAGATTTGGTACTGAGGTTCCTCCACAATCATATGGGCCACCTCGGTATCGACTGGACCCTTGACCTAGTACGATCTCGATTCTACTGGCCCAAGATGGGGGTCAATATTGAGCACCATGTAAGGAATTGTAGTCACTGCCTGCAGAGAAAAACTCTGCCTCAGAGGGCTGCCCCCCTTGTCAACATTACTATCAGCACCCCAATGGAACTAGTCTGCATAGACTTCTTGAGTTTAGAGCCTGATCAGCGAAACATTGGCAATGTGTTAGTGGTTACGGACCATTTCACACGGTATGCACAAGCTTTTCCCACCAAAGATCAAAAGCATCTACCGTGGCCAAGGTGCTAGTGGAAAATTTCTTTGTCCACTATGGTGCCCCCTAGTGAAGTCACTCTGATCAGGGCCGGGACTTTGAGAGTCGGCTAATCAAAGAAATGCTCTCTCTATTGGGGGTGCAAAAGTCAAGAACCACCCCTTATCACCCGCAGGGGGATCCTCAACCAGAACACTTTAACTGCACCCTACTAGACATGCTAGGCACCCTCCACCCAAAAGATAAGCATAAATGGAGCCAGCAGATTAGCGCCTTGGTACATGCATACAATTGCACAAAGAATGATGCTACCGGGGTTCTCTCCCTACCGTCTCATGTTCAGGAGAGAGGCCCGGTTGCCTGTTGATGTCTGTTTTGGGGTTTCTCCCGATGGGGTCCGAGACAAAGATTACCTGCAATATGTACAAAAACTGAAAGCTCAATTGAACTATGCCTATCAACTGGCCCAGACAATGGCTGCCAAAAGAAATCTAGCCAACAAAATGAGACATGATAGAAAAGTAAAGGCTCAAGAGCTTAGGCCTGGAGACCGTGTGTTGTTGCGAAATTTAGGATTACATGGTAAACATAAAATTGCTGATAGATGGCACCATCTTCCCCATGTCATAGTTGGAAAGTTGGATGATTTGCCAGTTTACAAAGTGCGCCCAGAGAATAACTCCACAGCTGTCAAGACCATGCACTGTAACCACTTGCTACCTATTGATCAAGTTATAATTGAGGCTGAATCCACCAAGATTCATTCCCCTGGACCAGTGACTCATACTGTTGCAAGAAAGAAACAGAGTCAGCCTGCCCCCATGGTTGCTGATTTAAGACTTCCCCCACAGCAGGCCCAGAATGATAGTGACTGCCAGTCTAACTTGGATGACAGTGAGTATGATAATGCCTATTACCCTTCATATGAACTGAGTCAGTTGTTTCGTGGAAATCCTATGTTGAATTATGGGGATGAAGCTGGGCCTTCTGGACTGCCTAACACCCCGGCATCATCCATGGAGCCAATGCTCCCTGAAGGTGAAGTGCAAAGTATCATGTCTGAGGATGCTGAGTCTTTGCGTATCATGGAACTGTATGATTTGCCTGAAGGAGAGGCTGATGGTATGAGTCTTTCTGGTGACATGCCAGAACTTGAGGAACACTATGAGAGTGCTGACAACCCCCTTCAGTGCCAGAGTGTCTTCAAAATGATCCAAGTGTTGTAGAAACAGAGACTGCAGAGCAAGGGGCTGACAGTGCTTCCAGCTTGGACATTTCCCTTCATGCAGTGGCACCCCTCACAAGTGATGAAAGCTCCAAGACCATTGGTGAAAGTACAGAGACTGTGGTTGTTCACCCCAGAAAGACTGGCCTAGCTGTCAAGCCAGTGGTGCGCTTCAGTTACGATTCCCCTGGGAGGCCAGTGGATTTGCCTCTCAATGTAGTCTACAAAGGTGTTTATGTCTCTCAGAGCTCACTGCCCAAATTGAGCTTGATGGCCCATTCCAGGTTACTTGTTTTTCCCTCTCACCATGGTGTCCCTGCCCCATCCAGCCCCAAGTTAGCTGATAGGGAAGGCCCCCCCCTCTTGCATTGTTTAGAGTACAAGAAGTTATTACATGATTCTGTATAGTAATGTTCAATTTACCTGTGTGAAATATGCATAATGTACTGTCAGAATGGAAATGACATAGTGAAGTACATTGAAATGTATAGTAAAGTGACAAGTTATGCCAATTGATGAATCAGATAGTACTTGTATAGCATGCTAATGGTATAAATGTCTTGTATATGTTGCATTTTCAATGTTATGATGGTACAGACTTGATGCGGATGCCAAGTTTTCCCAGGCAGGGAAGGGTGCAACCCCCCTACAAATGGGGTTCCCAAAAAGTCTTCCTTGAGGTTGCCTAAATGCTCACTGCCAGGCTGGTGTCCTGCGTTTTAGCAGTTTAAATGTGATTACCAGAGCCTGTATAGCCTCTGTGTACTGTCTCTGTAAGAGCTGCCTGATTGCAGCCTAAGTAATCTGAGAGGGAGCTCTGTTGAAAGATGAGACTATTTGCAGAAAATCTTTTAGAGTGATAATGATAATGTAGTTTGTCTAACCTGCTTTCTTTGTAGCAAGGACTAATTTTTTTGTCTCCACTATCTTGATCCTGGACTGCAAATTGGACCAATCAGTTCTGGTGGGACCTAAAATGTAGCCAGACTACAGCAGCTGTCTGAAGTCAAAATCTGTAGGAATTGTAGTTTTGAACTTTTCGCCCCTTTTTTGCAACTGAAGAGGGAATTCGTGCTTTGACTGACAGCCAAATCAACCAACCAAACCTTTTGGATCTTGGTGAAGTCCCAGGCTGCTTGCAATTTTCAGTTAGTTCTGAGCTGGGAAGTGAAATGAGAAGAGCTCAAGTATATTTTGGGCAGCAATCCTGAGTGGATTCCCATGGGAAAACTGTGAAAGGGCTGAGTTTTTGGCTTGCATGTCTACTGCTGCTCCTGAGAGGGAGAGAATTATTTTGGACTAAATCCAAGTTTGTGTGACTAAAGTAAGCTACTGAAGTGGGCAAGGCTCAACCTGAAGAAGACCGAAGATTTTGTTGAATGCGATCGGCCTGTCAGGAGTTCCAGCTACCCCTAAGCTGCCGGTATGTGCAGAGACTTTGCCAGGGGTATTGTGAAAGTGATTTTTGTACAGTGTTCAGGCCGCTAGAGGGGAAAGAGGGGGGATACAATGTCCTGGAAGGCTTCGCCCAGGTTAGCTTGACCACTACCAACCCTGACCTCCGCGGGGAGACACTTGTTTCAGAACTCAGGCCCCTTAACCTGCTACTAGCCAAGCAGGCAGGGATAGTAGCCCTTGGGATAGTGCCACCTAGGGGTTACATATGTTTGTTTGGAAAGTCAATTGGAAATATTCGGCCATGGCCAGCCTGATGGCCTTGGTACATGAGTTTTGTAGTGTATGGTATCTTTGGAAATCACTAAGCAACTTAGAGGCTTTATGAACCTTCCTGGCCTGGTCACAAGCATGTTGGCAGGCCAGTGATTCTGGAGTGACCCATGGGAGGTGACTGCCACGAACACTAGAGCACCTAAGTGGGGCATGTTGGTTCCAGGTGTGGAGGAATTTATCTTGGAAATAATCCAGAGCTACGTCAACTGAGGTCACTGAAGAGATAAAAGAGCAGTCTGTGAGTGCCAGGTTGTGGAAGAGGGGGGTAATGTCCAGGGATTTATAAGATCTAGTTTACAGGACTTTGTGTGTGGCCTTAGGCTTGTGAACTTTATGAACCATGTGGTTCATATGATGGTTACCTAAGGCATCAGGGAGGATGCCAGATTAGATGATTCGATGTAGGTGGGAAGTAAGGGCCCAATCAATGAGTGAATGATTTAGCATTTTAGAATTTAGCCAGGTGGGTTCCTGAAGCAATTGTGATAAGTTATGAACAGCTATGTCATTTCGGGCTTTACTTAGAGTAGTGGACAGCCAATTTTGGTTGAAGTCCCCCATTACATAGAGTTCTCCTGAGGAGGTGTGGGATACAATAGTGGTTATGAGATCGGTGATTGTGGAGGTGGGGAAGCCAGGGCAGCAATAGTCCCCTGCCATGAAGATGGGGACTGAGAAAGGAAGGGATAGCCTTACTAAGAGTGCCTCATAAGCTGCTGGAAGGGATGTGGATAGCATGGTCGTATATTGGATTGAGGAGGAGATGTACATCAACACTCCTCCACCCCTTCCTGCACGGTCTTTTTGTGAGAGGGCAAAACTGGGAATAGAGATAGTACTGTCTGATAGTTTAGTATTGAGCCAAGATTCTGTAAGGATAAGTATGTCAGTAGTGAGGGATATGGTGATAGGTTGTAGTAGGTCAATTTTTGGCAGTAGGCTTCTTGTATTGAGATGGAGAAGTTTAAGTCCATGAGGGAGGTCAGAGGAGTTGGATAGGGAGGGGGCCAGGGTTGGGTATAATGCCACCATGAGGGGGGCCAGAGGAGTGGGAGGGGCCAGGTTTGGGATTACTGTTGCCTGATGATAGGAGTAACAGAGTTATTATGATGCAGTTAAGTTTGGAACTCCTGTACCATGGCTGTGATTTGAGCAGACGAGAATATGAGGGGGGAAAATGTGAGAAAGTTACATGTATTTTTAGTAGTCACAATATGGTAAAGGAGCTAGGTACTGCTCGAAGAGATGCACTAGATGGGAAAGGAAAGTGAGACCAGGTCTGATGAAAAGGTGTGGGGATTAAAGTGTAGCTAGGCCAAAGTATTAGGGTAGAGGTTGAGTCCAGAGGGAAGGTAAATGGTGGGAGGGAGGTGATGGGGAGAAATATAAGGAGCAGACAAGGTGTGATTATGAGCATGATATGATAGTGAGAATAGGATCTACAAAGGTAAAGTGACGAGTTCAAGTGGGGGCAGAGAATGAAAATTAACTGACAGTTGATTAAAAGTGAGAGAAAGTAGCTAAGTTTGTGTAAGCAGACAGGGAGTATATGATAAAGGAAGCTCAAGTTAATGAAACCGTGAGGCAGTTGTGAGGGTGTAGTACCATCTGCAGCTACTAGATATCAAAGTGGATATCAGCAATATAAGACAGGGAACATTCTAGCAGGCAGAGTGACCTAGTGGATTCACCTAGGGTGTGCAACAGAGAATGTAATGCTGGAGGCACAGGTTCAAGGCTGCCTTTGGTAAAGACAGCGCTGTAAGTGGGAAACAGGGAGAGAGAGAAGGGAGGAGAACAGATTTTTAAATGGTAGGTCAAGTGTGGTGTAGTTTTGTTAGGGCTCTTGGGAGTGAGAGATAATAGAGATGGAAAAGTAAGCTCCCTAGTAGGTTATGTGGCTTAATGGATTAAGCTGCACCCTAGAGAGTAGCCAGTTGTGGGAGACCTAGGTTCAAGTCCTTCTCAGTGATAAAGGAGAGAGGTGATAGTGGGAGAGTTGAGGTGAAACAGGGCTTAGGTAAGGGGGAATGGTAGTGAAGAGCAGGTAACAATAGTTTGGGGGGGTTAGATATAATGTTACATCAGTGGGTGGGTTGTATGGCACCTCCTAGTGACTAAAGTCAATAAGGAGCTAATGGGAAGTTATGGTGATAGTCACGTGACAGGGGATGGCTATATAGGAAATTACAAGCTTGGGTGGGTGGGGCAGCCACTGGGATAGCGGTGGCTGGTCAATGTAGGACCTCCAACTCGATATTTCTCTGTACCTGTGGTGGGGAGATGGGACTGCAAACAGCAGCTGCAGGGGAAGATGAGACATCTATCTTGGTGGTCAGGTCCAGGCCTAATAAAAGAAGGGGAACACAGCATGAAGTCCTGGAAAAGCAGCAAGGATTAAAGGGTCAAAGGTCAAGAGTGGGAAATGGGCTAGAGGGAGAAAGGGGGGGGAGAACAAAGCATAATGGTGACTGGAGGCTAGCAGCCAGCTGAGCAGGTAAGTACAATATAGTTTCTGTAAGTCAGCAGCTCGGTAAGGGAACACACACTACCCTTCTTAAAACACGCAAATGAAATGGACTAAATCCCTAGACAGCAACAACTGTCTTAAAGTACCTATGGTAAACGGCACATTAGAATGCTAAATTCACTGCACCCAATACTTTAAAAACAATCAATACTGGACCTCCTCCCCGATGTTTCTCCATACCTGTGGTGGCACCAGCAGCTGCATGGGAAGACGAGCCATCTATCTTGGTGGTCGGGTCCATGCCTGTGGTGGGGAGAGGGGAAGATGAGCCATCTATCTTGGCAGTCAGGTCCGTGCCTGCAGTGGGGAGTGGGAATGACAACCAGCAGCTGCAGGAAAAGATGAGCCATCTATCTTGGTGGTTGGGTCTGTGCCTGCGGTGGGGAGGGGGGATGGCAACAAGCAGCTGCAGGGGAAGCCGAGCCATCTATCTTGGCGGTTGGGTCTGTGCCTGCCATGGGGAAGGGGAACGGCAACCAGCAGCTGCAGGGGAAGACAAGTCAGCTATCTTGGTGGTCGGGTCTGTGCCTAAAAAAAAGCAGTAGTAATAAGAAGTGGTTCCAGATGACTGGAGCAGAGCAGGGCAGATGTAGTCCCATGACACAAAAGTGGTAGTAAGGGGAGGATGACAATTATAGGTCAATCAACCTGACACTGGTGGTGGAAATGTTAATGGAATCACTGCTGAAGGAAAGGACTGGAGAATGTCTTGAATCCAATGGGTTACAAGACCCAAGGCAGCATGGGTTACCAGGGGGGGAGGTCATGTCAGACGAATCTGACAGATTTGTTTGACTGGGTGGCAAAGGAATTAGATCAGTGTGGCATGGTGGACATGGCCTACCTAGATTTCAGTAATGCTTTCGACACCGTTCCACATAGGAAACTAGTAAACAAGCTGGGTAGCTTAAAAGTGGGCCCAAAGATGGTAAACTGGATAAGAAAGTTGTTAGGGAATAGGTGACAGAGGGCGGTGGTAAATGGAGTTTACTCACAGGAAAGGAGGGTGACCAGCGGGGTGCATGAGGGATCAGTGCTAGATAGATAGATAGATAGATAGATAGATAGATAGATAGATAGATAGATAGAAACTTTATTTATATAGCACCCCTTCCCTGAGGCTCAGAGTGCTTAACAATATTTAAAAACAATCCATACATGACTCATAACAATTTCAACACATAGGGCAGCGATCTAAATTAAATTCTTTCTTTCTTTCTTTCTTTCTTTCTTTCTTTCTTTCTTTCTTTCTTTCTTTCTTTCTTTCTTTCTTTCTTTCTTTCTATCTATCTATCATTATTTAAAACAATTAATCATAAAACACCCAAGATTCAGTTTCTAATCTTCAGCTTAGGGCAAACGCCTGGTTAAATAAAAGCATTTTTAATCCTTTTTCAAAGTTATCCAACGAGGGTGCCCCCACTTAGATGTCTTGGTAAAGTGAAGTGTTCCACAGGGTCAGTGCAGCAACGGAGAATGCATGGTTCCCTGAATGCCACAACATGGGCCTGGGAACCACAAGGAGCCAACCCTCGGTGGAACAGAGAAACCCGAGATGGGCGATGAGGAACCAGGAGGTCTTGCAGGTAGGCTTGTCCCCCCCTCCCCATGCAGTGCTTTATAGGTCAGTAATCCAACCTTGAAGGCAATCCTCCACCTTACTGGCAGCCAGTGCAGCTCTCAGAGGACAGGTGTGATATGGTTGAATCTCGAACCACCCATCAACAACCTAGCCACTGTGTTCTGCACCAGATGCAGATGGCGGAGATTACCTCCAGAAAGCCCAAGGTACAGGACATTGCAGTAGTCCCGCCAGGACAAGACAAAGGCATGTACCAGGGTGGTCAGGTCCTCAGTTGGTAGCAGGTCATGGATCCAGCAATGTTCCTCAGATGGTAAAAGTCACTTTTGACGACGACCGACACCTGTGCATCAAGTGTCAGATTGTCATCAAGGACCACACCCAGGTTCCTAACCCAAATGAAGGGGAGCCATAGGAGCACCCCCCAAACTAGCCTGTGGGAACTTCCAAACCCCCCTCCATCACACCGATGACCCGGATCCACCACTAGTACCACTGTCTTGTCTGGGTTGAGTTGTAACCAAATGTGGGTCATCCAAATCTGGATCTCCTCCAGACAGGTGTTCAGCGTCGGAGCCACCATCTGGTTTCCAGGTGCTAGGACTGGTCAGTGCTGGGTGCAGGGTCTGCATCGAAAGCCCTATGAGAGACTAAGGAACCTCAGTATGTCGACCCTGGAAGACATAAGGGAAGGGGGGGGATATGATAGAGACCTTTAAATACCTTACAGAGGCAAATAAGGTACAGGAGGGAAGTATTTTTGAGAAAAAAAGGTGCTCAAGAACAATGGGACATGATATGAAGCTGGAGGGGGTAGATTTGGGAGAGATGTGAGGAAGTACTTGTTCACAGAAAGAGTGGTGGATTCCTGGAACAGCCTTCCAATGGAGTTGGTGTGGGTGAAAACTGTGGTGGGGTTCAAGAATGCATGGGATATGAACACAGGAATCACAGTGGAAAGGAGGGAGGAGGGGAAAGAGCTGTAGATCAAGTATGGTCTGCGGTAAATAATGTAGGAAGGGAAAATGGGCAGACTAGGTGGGCCAAGCGGTTATTTGTCATCAAATTCTATAATTCTATTCAAATGAATAGTTGTGCAGCATACTGTAAAGTATCTGCCATCCTCTGGGAAATAAAATACTAAACAGTAGCAGATATGAAAGTAGTAAACAGTAGCACATTATGTGGAACAAAAAGCAAGGGAAAGCTTTCAAGCAGGAATTAGAAGTTGCACTAGAAAAGAAACACTTTGACCTTACATTTTCCAGTCTTGTGATTCAGCAAGGACTTCAAAGTGGAAAGGAGGATATGGTGGAGAGTGGGTGGAGTTAGGAAGGACAGTCAGTATTCTGAAACTGTGATTGGCTGAGGAGTGGCATGCCCCAAATGGCTTCTCACAGCTCAGACGGATACCAGTACATTTCCATGCCTTGCAAGTGAACATAAAAAGGGTCTAGTGAGTCAGAGGCCTGCAAAGTGAGAGGCCAACCAAATACTGAAGTATTTCCATTTCAGGGAGCAAGTAGGCCATGTACTTGGCTTATGAACAACCAGTAAAGTATCTAAAATAACCCAGGAGAATCTAAAGCAGAACAGTTCTGCATCCTTAGAAGCCAGGCATGAAACTTACGGTCTAGGTGCAACAGACTTCTGCTGTTCTGTGAGAATGATCCCACTTGCAGAGCGGGTTAAACAAGAGAGTCCACCACAGTCTGTCAGAGGGAACCAAATTTGCCTGGTCCAGAAGGTGGCTACCAGTACTACATGGAAACATAAAACTGACCTACTCAGATGGGATGTTACGTATAACAATATATGTCGCTATGCCTCTTCTGCTCCTTGGTTTAAACACCACTGTCAACTTTATAATGATCTTTGTTGACTCTCTCCATTAGCTTGTAGGAAATACTACCTTGGCTCTCTTATTGATTTGATAATTTGAAATCAAACCCCTAGGTGTCTTGCAGCTATGCTTGTTCCTCAGGACACACTCCATGGTCTACGATCAGCTAATAAATCCTTTCTGAATTTGCCAAGGTGCCGCACTAGGAAAGGAACTGTTGCATTTGAGCATGCGGCTCCACAGCTGTGGAATTATCTTCCCTTCGACATTAGACTTTCTAGCTCCCACACATGCTTTAAGAGAAAACTGCGCTCAAATCTGCTGATTGCTGATACCTGTTCCTGCTTTCACCCTACCTAATGACTGATGTCTCTTGCCGTACAGTAGTATTTCCTCACCTCTATATAACCCTCTTACTGCCTTAGCCTGTCCCAGCTCCCTTTCCCTACCCATATACAATCTTGCACTACAGGCATCTCCCTTACACTTACACATACTCATATGATCTAATTTCATGGCTTGCTCCCCTTTTCCTCACTTACCAACCTTTTCCTTAATGACACCCCCTGCTCTCAATGGTTATTTCTTCCTTTTGTGTTACCTGTTTTTGTGTACCTTGTTCTGTTTATATGATATGTCACCTGATAATTTGTTGTTCAAGGTCCTCTCTATTCATTGCATAGGTAGGCACCTATGAACTTATGAATGGTCTACTCTGTATGTCTCTGATATATTGTATCCACTTTAACTCATTGTATGTAAAGCGCTTTACTTTGTATGTTCCGATATATTGTATCCTCTTTAACTCATTGTATGTAAAGCACTTCTAAATTGTTATCCTGTTAAGTTTCTGTATGTCTGTACTCTCCCGGGTTGTGCCTGAAAATAGTCATTTTATGGCTAGTGCACTTACCTGGTTAACAAAAGCTAAATAAATAAAAATAGAAACACAGAATTTGATGGCAGATAAGGACCGCTTGGCCCACCTAGTCTGCCCATTTCCCTACCTAACGGATAAGTGGCAGATCATAGTTAACCAACAGCCTACTTCTTCCTACCCCCCACTAGAATTGCCTTATGTCAGTCTCATGCATTCTTGAATTCCCCCCACTGTTTTTGACTTTACAACCACCTCAGGAAGGCTGTTCCACGCATCTACAACCCTCTTTGTGAAGAAATACTTCCTCACGTTACCTCTGAGCCATCCTCCTGTATCTTCAAATTGTGCCCCCTTGTTCTTGCACATCTCTTTTTCTGAAAGATGCTACCCTCTTGGACTTTGCTGATTCCCTTGAGGTATTTGAAAGTTTCTATCATGCCTCCCCCCCATCCCTCCTCTCCTCGAGGCTATACATCCTAAGCTCCTTTAGTCTTTCTTTATATGTCTTCTGGTACAGACCCTGCACCATTTTGGTTGTGCTCCTCTGGACAGCCTCCACCCTGGCTATGTCTTTGCAGAGATGGGGTCTCCAGAACTGTACACAGTACTCCAGATGTGGTCTTGCCAACTGGCTGTATAGAGGGCAAACAACTTCCTGTTTTCTAATGGTGATGCCTCTCCCTATGCATCCCAGTATCCCCCAACCCTCCCTACTGCCTTCTCACATTGCTGGCCCACCTTTAGGTCATCTGATATGACTACCCCCAGGTCCCTTTCCATTTTTGTTGTTGTCAGTATCTCACCCCCCATTGTGTACTCTTCCCCTGGGTTTTTGTTTCCCAGGTGCATTACTTTGCACTTCTTTGCGTTGAATCTAAGCTGCCACACATTTGACCATTCCTCCAACCTTGCCAAGTCTCTTTTCATCCTTTCCACTACACCTTGCGTATCAACCCTGTTGCAGATCTTTGTGTCATCTGCAAATAGACATACTTTCCCTTCCAGTCCCTCTGCAATGTCACTTATAAAGACCTTAAAAAGGACTGGCCCCAGTACTGAACCCTGCGGTACCCCACTAGTAACCCCCCTTTCTTCACTGTGGACTCCATTTACTATTACCCTCTGTGACCTGTTGTCCAGCCAGTGTTTTACACAGGTTACCACCCTGGGACCCACTCCCAGGCTGGTTAATTTGTTTATTAATCTTTTGTGCTGGACTGTGTCAAATGCCTTGCTAAAGTCTAGGTAGGCCATGTCCACAGCCCCTCCCTGGTCTACTACTTTGGTCACCCAGTCAAAGAAATCAATTAGATTTGTCTGACATGACCTTCCTGCTGTGAATCCATGCTGCCTTGGGTCTTATGCCCCACTGGCCTCCAGGTACTCAACAATTCTTTCCTTCAGAAGCGGTTCCATCATTTTTCCTGCCACTGAGGTCAAACTGACAGGTCTGTAGTTTCCTGCCTCTGTCTTGCTCCCACTTTTGTGAAGGGGAATCATATCCACCCTTTTCCAGTCCTCAGGTACTACACCATCCTCCCATGATTTATTAAAAAAAGGGTAGTCAGTGGTGTTACTAATTCTTCTCTTAGTTCTTTTAGAATTCTGGGGTGAATCCCATCAGGCCCCATTGCTTTATCCACCTTCGGTTTTAAGAATTCTTTCAGAACCCTTTCTTCTGTGAAAGGACTAATATCAAACCCCCTATCTAGAGTGCGTCTATTGACTGGATTAGGTATCTCCCCCTGCTTTTTCATTGTGAATACTGAGCAGAAGTATTTATTCAGTATCCCTGTTTTTTCTACTGTCGCTCTCTGCACAACCACATTCCTCTTTATTCAGCCTCAGTATCCATGCCTTAGTCTTTCTTTGCTCCCTAATGTACCTATAAAAGGTTTTATCCCCCTTCTTAACTGAGTTGGCTATCTTTTCCTCAGTTTGGTCCTTTGCTATTCTGACTGCCTTCCCCGCTTCCTTCTGCTCTAACTGGTACAGTTCTCTGTCCTGCTCCTTCTGTGTTTCCTCATACTTCCTGAATGATATCTTTTTCTCCCTTACCTTCTCCGCCACTTCTTTTGAGAACCATAGTGTTTTTTTCTTTCATTTTGAATTGTTTATTTGCTTCAAACAAAGGCTTGTTGCCTCTGTGATGGTGGTTTTGATGTTTCCCCGTTGTTGCTCCACCCCACCTTCTTGCCTGTTTGCTAATGCTTTTCTGAGGCACTCTCCCATTTTGACAAAATCAGCCCTTCTGAAGTTCAGTACCTTCACTTTTGTATGGCTTGACTCTACAGCTAAGTTTATTGTGAACCACACTGTTTGGTGGTCACTCGTTCCCAGATGGCTATTCACTTCAAGATCGGAGATCCTCTCTCTTTCCCCATTTGAGAGTACCAGATCTAAGATTGCTCCCTCCCGAGTGGGTTCCAAAACTAGCTCTCTGAGGCATGCCCCCTGTAGGGCATCGAGAATGGCCCTGCTCTTGGATGTGGCTGCAGCAAAGGTGCTCCAGTTAACATCTGGCATATTCAGGTCCCCTATCAGCAATATCTCCCCTTTCTCTGCCACCCCAAGGATGCCTTCTATCATTTCCTTGTCCGTTTCCTCCCCCTGAGACGGGGGTCTGTATACAATCCCTGTGCAGATTGTGGTGTAATTTCCAGTCTCCAGGGTGACCCACAATACCTCCTCTCCTCCCTGTTTACCCTTTAGTTCTGTTGCTTTGATCCCTTCCCTTACATAGAGAACTATTCCTCCACCTCTTCTTCCCTCCATGTACCTCCTGTAGATTGTGTACCCTGATATGTTGACATCCCAGTCATGGTTCTCTGTGTACCATGTTTCTGTGACTGTCATGATATCCAGGCATCGCTCTTCCATCAAGGCCACCATTTCGGGGAGCTTTTTACCTAGACTACAGGCGTTGGTACTCATTACTCTCCATTTTTTATGGCTTTATTTCTTTTTGCCCCATCCCTGTCCTTACTGCCTTTGTCTTTTTCTCTATTTACCCCTGCCCTTCTCCCTATCAACTGCTCTGTCTTGGTGTTTACATCACTAACTACCCTGATTTTTGGGGGGATATAAGGAAACACAGAAGGAGCAGGACAGAGAGCTGTACCAGTTAAGGCAGAAGGAAGCAGGGAGGGAAGTCAGAATAGCAAAGGCCCAAACTGAGGAAAAGATAGCCAACTCAGTTAAGAAGGGGGATAAAACCTTTTATAGGTACGTCAGTGAGCATAGAAAGACAAAGGGAGGGATAGCGAGGCTGAATAGAATGAACAGTGGGTGGGCAGAGGGGGACAGTGAAAAAGCAGGGATACTGAACAAATATTTCTGCTCAGTATTCACAAAAGAGTAGGGGGGAAGTGCCTAATCCAATTAACAGAAGCACTCTTGATAGGAGGGTCGATCCCAGTCCTTTCACAGAAGAAAGGGTTCTGCAAGAACTCCTAAAACTGAAGGTGGACAAAGCAAAGGGTCCTGATGGAATTCACCCCAGAATTCTAAAAGAATTAAGGAGGAACTAGTGAAACCACTGGCTACTCTTTTTAATAAATCATGGGAGGATGGTGTGGTACCAGAGGACTGGAGGAAGGCAGATGTGATTCCCCTTCACAAAAGTGGGACCAAGACAGAGGCAGGAAACTACAGACCTGGCAGTCTGACCTCTGTGGTAGAGAAAGTGATGGAGTCACTTCTGAAGGAAAGAATAGTTGAGTACCTAGAGGCCAGTGGAGCACAGGACCCAAGGCAGCATGGATTCACAGCGGGAAGGTCATGTCAGATGAATCTAATAGATTTCTTTGACTGGGTGACCAAAGTAGTAGACCAAGGAGGGGCTGTGGACATGGCCTACCTAGACTTTAGCAAGGCATTTGACACAGTCCCACACAAAAGATTAATAGTCAAATTAACCAGCCTGGGAGTGGGTCCCAGGGTGGTAAGCCTGGGTAAAACATTGGCTGCACAACAGGACACAGAAGGTAATTGTAAATGGAGTCCTTTCTGAAGAAAGAGGTTACTAGTAGGGTACCGAGGGTTCAGTATTGGGTCCAGTCCTTTTTAATGTCTTCATCAGTGACATTGCAGAGGGACTGGAAGGAAATATGCTTTTGCAGATGACACAAAGATCTGCAACAGGGTTGATACACAAGGAGGCGTGGAAAGGATGAAAAGGGACTTGGTAAGGTTGGAGGAATGGTCAGAAGTATGGCAGCTAGGATTCAATGCAAAGAAGTGCAAATAATGCACCTGGGAAACAAGAACCCAGGGAAGAATACACAATGGGTGGGAAGTATAATAATAACAAAATGGAAAGGGACCTGGGGTAATCATATCAGATGACCTTAAGGTTAGCAAGCAATGTGAGAAGGCAGTAGGGAGGCTGGGGGTATACTGGGATGTATAGGGAGAGGCATCAGCAGCAGAAAACAGGAAGTTGTTATCCTCTGTACAGACAGTTGGTGAGACCCCATCTGAGTACTGTGTCCAGTTCTGGAGACCCCATCTCCATAAAGAGGACATAAACAGGATAGAGGTAGTCCGAGGAGGGCAACTAAAATGGTGCAGGGTCTGCAGGAGAAGCCATATGAGGAGAGACTAAGGGAGCTTAATATGTATGCCCTTGAGGAAAGAAGGGAGAGGGGGGACATGATAGAAACTTTTAAGTACCTCAGTGGAATCAACAAAGTCCAAGAGGGTAGCATCTTTCAGAAAAAGAGACTTGCAAGAACAAGGGGACACAATTTAAAGATAGAGGGAGGGCAGTTCAGGGGCAATGTGAGGAAGTATTATTTCACAGACAGGAGTAGTGGATGCATGGAACAGCCTTCCTGAGGAGGTTGTGGGGTCTAAAACTGTGGGAGAATTCAAGAATGCATGGGACAGACATAAGGCAATTCTTGTGGGAGGTAGGAAGAAATAGGCTGTTGGTTAACTAGGATCTACGGCCTATCCTGTAGGTAGGGAAATGGGCAGACTAGATGGGCCAAGCAGTCCTTATCTGCTGACAAAGTCTATGTTTCTATGTTTCTAGGATTTCCCTTCTCATTTTCAGTGCCTCTTCCTCCCTTGGCTAGTTTAAATGCTTGCCAATGAAGCATTTAAACCTATCACCTAGGATCCTGGTTCCCCTCCTGGATAGATGCACACCATCACGCCTGTATAGGCCTGCATCCTTCCATTCCCCAATGAAGCCAAATCCTTGAGCTCTGCACCAGTTTTTCAACAGTCATTGAATCCCATGGTGCGGAGTACCATAGCCTTATCCATGCCATAGACAGGTAGCACTTCCGAGAAAGTTACCACGTGTGCTACTTGTCTAAGGCCCCTCCCCAACTCCACAAACTCCTGTTGCACTGCTCTGATCCCATTCTCAGCCAGATGATTTGTCCCTAGGTGGATAATGACATCCAGCTCATTCCCTCTTGCAGCTACTCCCACAATCCTGAGGATTCATTTCCTGTCCCTCCAAGCCATTATGCCGGGCAGGCACCTTACCTATCTTTCCCCTCCCTCCCCCAGTTCTACCCTTCTAACAATTGAGTCCCCCACCAGGAGTTGTTTCCTTTCCTTGTGGGGTCCTGTGCCACCCTACTGTGGGTCTCCATTGTGGAGGTTCCCACCATTCTCCTTGGTCTCCATTGTGGGTGCCTCCATGGAGGAACCATGCCCACCAGAGTGGTGAATGAATTGTGTAGAGGCACAACTGGAGGGGAGGGCCCCTGTTCCACCACCCTCCCCCTCCCTGAGCTCACTGTGGTCCAACCAGTCCTCTTTCTTGGCAACCTCTGAGGTAGTGGCAGTGGCCTGGGTGGTCCCTGGGTGGGGGAGCAGGTTTCCCAAATCCTTGCCAGGTCAGCATGGAGACGAACAACCTCCTCCCTCAGACCAGAGAGGTGCCTTCAAATAGGGTAGCAATGTGTCTCCAGAATGTCTCCTGGAAGACTGCTGCTCCACAGCCAGTGCATTGCACCACTCCCCACATGTCTGTGTCCCTTTCTGTTCCAGGTGCTTTTCTTTTTTTTTGTTCTTGTTTTAGTGTGTGCAAGACTGTGAGTGTCTCTACCCCCTATTCAGTGTGATGTGCCTTTAAGGATATGAACAGGTGTATGTTGTTAGCAGTTTTGGGGAAGTGATGTCAGAACCCTGCTGTAAAGGAAGTTATGCACTTGGGGTGGGTGGGGTGAGGGGCAGGGTGGGTGGGAGTAAACCTATGCCATCCAGAAACGATAAACTACAACTCTGACCCTCCATCCTGGGGAGTGCCTTCCTTCCTTTCAGACACCTGTTTCACAGAGGTTAAGTAACAGGTCTAGTCACAGATGACTGCAAATTTCTCCCAGCTACAGTTCTTCCCAGTCAAATTAAAGTTAAACTAAGAAAAGTCAACCCCAAAAACAGAATCAATACTAGTTACTTACACTGGTCTAAAAAGTAATAATTCAATTCAGTGTAGTCTAGAAAATAACCTCTTTGATTTAAGGAAGCTGTGGCTGCTTTCTCTCTCTCTCTCTCTCTTTCTCTCTCTATCTCAGCAGACAGAGACCACAAACGACTCCTGTTTTAAATCCACAGTTCAACTCGGCCCCTTTCAGCTCCTCCCCTTAACAGACACCTATTTCACAGAGGTTAAGTAACAGGTCTAGTCACAAATGACTGTAAATATCTCCCAGCTACAGTTCCTCCCTAAACCAAGAAAAGTCAACCCCAAAAACAGAATCAATACTAGTTACTTACACAGGTCCAAAAAGTAATAATTCAATTCATTGTAATCTAGAAAATAACCTCCTTGATTTAAGGAAGCTGTGGCTGCTTTCTCTCTCTCTCTCTCTCTCTGTCTCAGCCTGATCCACCTGAATCTTGACCAATACCAGCTAAAGCAGAGCAACTGTTGGAAAGGCATACAGAAACCTCCCCTTACAAGACAAGGAGAATGCATCTTGAAAAAAAACACAAAAAAAAAACTCCAGGCCATGGAACAAGTGAGTAAAAATAGGTCTGTTTTGCATTGTGTAGGGATATGAAAAGTCTAACTCTGTATGAACCCAATGAGTGAAGAGGTCTTCTACCTGGTTGTCCAGGAGTTCCTATTCATGAGACTAAGCAAGCAGTCTGCTGAGGGAGCCACATCAGGACATTCAGACAGCAAGGTAGAAACACGATAACAATGCATACATCATGGGCCAAGGCCCACTCCTATACTTGCATGACCTCACAGTAGAGGGATAGGACAGTGTACGTTCTTGTTTGCTGAGGTCATGCATGACACAGAGGTTGCCCATCTGTAATGGCAGAGGACAACCCTGAATGTGAGGGGTGAATGCCCACAGGCCAAGAACAATAGTCCTCATATCCATAATGGTAATGTGGAGAGAGTGTACCAAAGGGATCACACACACCCTTGGTTTTGAGTGCAGTCAGCTGGGTATCCTCCAACCCACCCATGAGTCATTCATAGCGAAACCCTCCCATGGGTATGGATGGAGTGCGGGAATCCCTGAAGTAGATGGGAGCAGTTTTGCCACCAGCAAAGTGCCCTGTGTAAGGAGTCCATGTCAGAACAGGGTGATCCAGGGATTGTGAAGCCTGGCCTCACTGGGTACGAAGCATCCACTGGGGACTGCACACATGGAAGTGGGCCATTGGAACAGTCACAATGGCAGCTGCCATGAGGCCCAGGAGCTGAAGCATGGATTGTGCAGGGACCTGGGCTAACAAAATGTTTACATGGCAGTCTGAGATGAATGCTTGCTATGAGTCATGTCCAATACAGCACTGATAAACATGAGGCATTGGAAATGGGTCAGAGCTAATTTGGGTTTATTGACCAAGGTACCCAGTGTGTCAAACAACTACTGTGACCAGTACAAAGTCTGTAGAGCCGCTGCCCTGGATGGCACCTTGAGGCGCTAGTCATCCAGTTAAAGAAATTCATACTATTTTGGGCTTCCTGGTGTAAGGCCATGGCCACCATAGCTAAACACTTGGTGAAGATCCATAGCACTGAGGTAAAGCCTAAGGCCCAAACATGAAAGAAGTGGTGCCATCCCTCCAAAAGGAAGTGCAGGTACATGGACTGATTCTTGATGTGCATCTGTGCATCCTGTATGCCCAGAGTGAAAAGCTGATGAACCTGTGAGAGCAGACAGAGGAGGGACTGAAGCCACACCATGTAAAACTTTTTTTATACAGTGTATTAATTGAGGCATGTGAGGTCCATGTTTAGATCACCTGTCTTCTTTGAGAACAGGAAATATCTTGAACAGAAACCCTGGTTTATATATGCCAGAAGCACAGGCTGAATAGCCCTCTTGTCCAAGAGAGCATAGACTTTAGTCAACAGGACCAATAAGTTTTCTGGAGGGTAGAGGCAAGGGCTGGGAGGATGCACAGGAAAGGGTAGTACAAATTTCAGTGTATGACCCTCCTGAATTACATCAAGGACCCACCTTCCTGACATAATCTCTTTCTATTTTGCCAGAAGTAGGGCGATCCTGTGCTGCATACCTAACTATCTGGGAGATGGGCAGGGAGGCAGAAGAGAATCAGAAGGTGGAGGAGAGGGCAGGATTACCACCAACTCCAGTACCTTTAGGGGCCTTAAAGTGTGCACCCAAGGACTCGGGCATGGGGGGGGGGTGGAGACTACAGAGACAGACCAACCAGGACCTGCACATGGGAGAAACAGAAACCCTTGCAATTAGAACTGCCACCATCTCCACATGAGGACTAGCGAGTAAGAGAACTCAAAGAGAGAAAAGTCATTTTTGAAGACTAACTCCTTCACCATGAGCCCCATGTTGTGGCCAAATAATTTCTGGCCACAAAAAGGTGAGGGAAGGACTGGTTGTTGGTCATCAGTCACAAAATCAGCAACAGGCAGCCATGAGTATTGGTGAAGGAAATTGCTAGATGCAGCTGCATGAGTCTTAACAAAACTGACAGGCAATTCATTCGTCATAGCAAATAAAGACTTCCATGGGCTAGTCCGATATTAAATCATGTAAACCTGGTAATTGGCAATACAGACACCCAATGAGGCAGAGGCATTAGTCCATTTGCCCATGATATCCAATTTTCCAGATTCCTTGTCAGGGGCAAACAGCTCATATGATGGGAAGCCCAGGTTCAATCACAAATGGCCATAATGACCATCAAGTCCGTTTCAGGATGAGTGATATAAAATGCCTTGGTAGATGGGGCAGAATATTAAAGCAAGATAAATGGGAGGAATGATTATGGAAAGAGATGTATGGACCTACAGAAATTCATACAGATTTATTTCAGTGGTGTCATCTCCCTCATCAAGAAAGCCCAGCTTGTCCTGCACACTTCTGGCATAAGGTGAGTAAAGCATTAGGGGAGACCTGGGTGCAAAGACCATAGTGTCTTCACTATAGGAGAAAACAAAGGAACTAGTGTCAAACCCATAAACACATTGCTCTTCCTCAACATCCCTGTCTTCCATTTCTAGAAAGTCTGGATTATATTTACCCTTTTCCTCCTCTGGCTAAGGAAAATAAGGAAGGAGCATAAGGGCCAGATGCTGCTCAGGTTATGATGGCACTGTCGATGGCATAGGGTCAGGGACCATTGTCCAGAGGAACTCACAGCTGACATCAATGGAAGTGACTGGAACAGCAAACAAAATTTTAGGACTTCAGAAGAGCAGATTTTGGGATGATGCAGGAACTATTGGTGGACAGCATGGGGATAATAGAGGGGATTGAGGGAGTGGGCAAGAAATGGGAAGCATTTAACTCAGGGGTGGCAGAAGCTGGATTGGAGTGGTAAATAAATGCAAGAAGGCAATGAAACCATTGTGGTTCAAGATGGAGGTAAGGCATTGCTTACAGGGAAAATAAAGCCATTTAGGAAATACAAGAGGAGCCAAAGGAAAGAGGACAGGAAACATACCTGAGGGTAACACAAGAACCCAGTAAGGTAGTGAACAACTTAAGGACCAAGGCGAAACTAAGAACTGCAGATGGGGCGAAGCAGGGGATAAACCATTTTCCCATATATACTGGAGAAGCGCAAAGCTAAGGATGGACTTTTAAGGCTGAGGAAGGTTGATCAACGGGAGGAAGGGCATAAGGGGAAGGCTGAGATACTAAACCAATATTTTTGTTCAGTATTCACGAGGGAGGAAGAGGGTCCCCTGCAGGATTATGCATCAGGCCTGATGGGAGGAGGAAGAGGAGGTACTATTGACTCTCATATCACAAAAGAAAGGGTGCTGGAGGGGTTAAGAATGCTAAAAGTGGACAAAGCTATCAATGGGTATACTCCTCAAACTTGTAACTCAAGATATATTCATTCATTTTTATTTAAAACAAAAGCCTATGGACAATAAATGCCCATTTTCACAGACAACCATAGTTATGGTATAAATAGCAGACAGTATAAAATGCAGGACTACATATACAGACAATAAAATACATAGTACAAAAGTCACGTTTTCATACATAAAGTAGAGCACCATTAGTACCCATTATAAATCAGTCAATGTCAGTGACTCAGTAGGTAGCACACTCGCCTCTGAGGCCGGGAGATCAGAGGGCTGTGGGTTCAGTTCCCACATCTAGCACTTGGGTTAATATCCCAGTACTGACACTGTAGTGCAGCATGAGAGGGGTGCTGCACTTCTGAGGTGCCATCTTTCGGATGAGACGTTAAACCGAGGTCCCATCTGCCTGGACTGGTGGTAGTTCAGGTGGATGTTAAAGATCCCATGGCACTTACCGAAAAGAGTAGGGAAATTTCCCTGGTGTCCTGGCCAAATTTCCCTCATTCACTAAAAATACCACCAACAGCTTAATCTGGTTCAAGGTCAGTTGGCATTCATCTGTATCCCCCTCCCCCGGGTCATGCCTGAAAATAGGCAGGATTTGTCTAGTGCACTTACCCGGTCAACAAAAATGAAATAAATAAAATGTCTGTAACACCAATAACATTTCTTAAAGCTGTAATGAAAGATTCGTAATTAGCTAATGTTTTTATGGATAATGGTAATGAATTCCAAGAGGTGCCAACTCTATAATAGAAAGTCATTTGCCCAACCTTCTTTAAACACTTAGGTAATTTTAAATATAAGTCATCTATACTGTAGATCTGGTTTTAACAAGTGACAATGCTGGTCTTACTACCAATAATCTTAACTTAGCTGGTATTTGTTCATTTACCATCTTCCAGGCCCAAAATCCCAGTTGTTGATGTATTCTTTGTTGCAAAAATACCACTTCGACATGTTGTACAAACAACAAACACGGCATTCTAAAGGTAAATCAAACGCAAACCTACAAGCTTTCAGTAACAGTACTATTTTCTGCAACAAAGATTTACTGGCAGACGAGTAAATGACTAGACCATAGTCAATAATGAATAGAATATGAGTTTGAACTATACGGGCTGGATATTCAAACTGCGCCATTCTGAGGTGCAAGCCCCTGCGCTGCGCAAAAATAATAATTGCGCGAGGGGTGTGGCAGGCGATATTCAAAGGTTGGCTGTTGAGCAACTCCTTTGAATATCACCCAACCACAACCACTGTGCATGGTGCAGTGGAACTTGCGCCACCGCAAGTTGTCCAGAGTGGAGCATTCAACTTGCGGTGGCGCCATGCCATTGCGCCATGCACAAAATCCGCGATATTCAAAAGGTGACATGCAAATGGGGCCATAATTCATGCAAGGCGCGGGGGGCCATTTGCATCTGATTATATCTACCCATTTGCATGCATTAGCATGTAGGTGCGCCGATCCCTGAGGACTTGCGCCTGGCGCCCTGCCAGGCAGCAGCCGTCGGGGACCGACGCACCCTGCAGCCCGATCACGGGCAGCAATGTGGCTACCCCACCTCCTTCCATACATATCCCTGGTGGTCAGTGGACCGAAATGCCCGATCGCTGGGCAGAAAAACCGGAACCCCCGAACATCTCCCTTGTGCGCGATCGCGGGCAGAAAATCATGGAACCCCCAGACATCTCCCTTATTGCTTGATCGCGGGCAGAAAATGTGGAATCCCCAAACATCTCCTTGTGCCTTGTCCGCGGACAAGAAAGTAGCGAACCCCGAACATCTCACTTGTGCCCGATCACGGGCAGAAATATATGAACCCCCAAACATCTCCCTTGTGCCCGATCGCGGGCAGAAAGTAACTGAACCCCACCCGAACATCTCCCTGGTGGTCCAGTGGACCGGAAATGCCGATCGCAGCGCAGTAAATAATGAACCCCAAAAACGTCTCCCTGGTAGCTAGTGTCCCCCCACCACACACACCCACCCAGCAAGGCCCCCACCACCCGCTCTCCCCCCTGCAGCAGGCGGACGGCAGCATCCACCGCCTGCTGCCCGCCGCCCGCTGACTGACTGCCGGTGGGGCTGCACGCCCGGTGGTGCAGGCGAGGCCAATGGGCGTGCAGCCCGTATGACAGTCCAGATTTGTGAATGAATCATTCTACAAATCTGGACTTCATATCATGTCTGTATAGGCTACACCCGTAGCGCTCGCTCTGCAGCAAGGCGTGCAGCCCCTACCGGGCAGTCAGTCCCGGCAGCGGCTTTGGCGGCGGTGGGATGCTACCGCCGCCCGGCTGCTGGGGGAGTGGTGGTGGAGGCTTCCGTGGGTGAGCGTCAGCGACCTGCCACCAGGGAAATGTTTGAGAGGACTGATTACCCACTGCCGCGATCGAGCACAAGAATGTTGGGGACGTCGGTTGCCTCTGCCAGCGATCGAGAAAATGTTCAAGGTTCAACTACTGCCCTTCGGCATTCGATCCACTGGACCACCAGGGATGTGAGCAGGAGGAAGCGCCGGTGATGCCCTGATTCCGGGCTGGTGGGGAAGAGTACACTATGCCCGCGATCGGGCTCGCGAGGGCACAGGGACAGAGTTGGGGGCCAGCCACGAGTGGCAGCTGCTGTGTTGCACCCTGCAATACAGCAGCTCCCCTGTGGTGGCCCTCGACTTAAGCTCTTTTTGGCTTAAAGTCCTGCAGGCGCAGGTTGGGGTTGCGCCTGCACAACTCTGCACAGCCCGGCTGAATATCGGGCTGTGCGGTTTATGCATGGTTCCTCCCCCTCCAGTTGAGCATGCATTCATTTGCATTGTGCTGTTGCTCAGCCTGTTTTCAGTGGCGCAACTGCCTCCTGCTGAATATCGCAGAATGGCGCAATTTAGGACTTGAGCATGCGCAACCCTATTGCACATGGCGCAACCCTTTTGAATATCTGGCCCTACGTTTTTTTGCTTCCTGAGTAAAGTTACTGTAAATCTATTCCTATATAGCATGCCAAATTGTTGGTTTACAGACTTCACAACCTTGTCAATGTGCTGATGATAGCTAAGACAGCTATCTAAAGGCAGACCTAAATATTTATATTATGTGACTTGATTCAAAATAAAATCAGGGACAGGATTCACAAAGCTTTGCCTGAGCACAAACCCAGTTTGCCTAGGGCAAACTAGGGCTTTGTGAATAGCTGGTATTCACAAAGCCAAGTTTGCCCCCACAAACTGGGTTTGCCCCGAGCAAAGTAGAAAGGGGACTGCAATGCAAATGAGGGGGAGGGGACCTGCATATCTCTGCAATCCCATTCACAAATGCATTGCTCCAAGCAAGGGCCTTTGCGAAGACACTTGTGTGGAGCAAATCACCACAGAAAAAAAACTGGCAGTAATCCACACAACCCTAGTGGTTTGTGGAGGTACTGCGGTCCCCATCCCATCCCCCGTCCCCGATCGCCTACCCCATAAAGCAACATACTTTTCCATAGTGTAGTGGTCCCTCCCTGGTCTCCGATCTCCAGATCTCCCACCCGTTAATGAAAAATATAATTTTCCATAGTGTAGGATCCCCCCCCCAGTCCCCAATCTATTGATCGCCCACCAGATAATTTTCCATAGTGTAGCGTCCCTCTCCGGTCCTGACAAAAATAATTTTCCATAGTGTAGGGTTGCTGTCCAGTCCCCAATCTCCTGATCTCCCACCCATTAATATTAAAAATATGTTTCCATATTGTAGGGCCCCTCACTGGTCCCAAATCTCCTGATCTCCCACCTGTTAATAATGAAAATATGTTTCCATAGTGTAGGGTCTCGCCCCATTGCCCGATCACCTGATCTCCCACCTGTTAATGAAAATAATATTGTTCCATAGTGTAGGGTCCTGCCCTGTTGCCCAATCTCCCACCTGATATGAAAAATAATATATTCTCATAGTGTAGTGGTCCTTCCCCCTCCCCGGTCACTGATCCCATAATAAAGAATATGTTCCTGTAATGTAGCATCCCACCCCAGTGCCCAATCTCCCACCCAATATAGTTAGACCCCATCTCCATAGTGTAGTGATCCCCCCGTCACTGACTGCTGTCCCCATATAGACATATGCCAGTCCCTGGTAGTCTAGTGAACCCTCCAACCCCCCACCCACTTCAGTAATCACATACCACCCCACTCCCCTCACCCCAGCAAGGCTGCCACTCAATGAGCAGCACAGCCCTCCTCACACCTCCAAGGCTGCCCGCCAACTGAACTGTCAATGACAGCACAGTATACTCTACAAGCCCATTGGTTAAGGAGGCATGGTGTATACTATACGCTGTCATTGACAGTTCAATTAACAGGCGGCCTCATGGAAAGGTGAGGAGGACTGTGCTGCTCGTGCTGCCGCTGTGCTGGGTGGGGAGAGTTGGGTGGCATATGATTACTGGAGTGGGTGGGAGTCAAGGGGTCCACTAGACTTCCAGGGACTGGCCATATGTCTATATGGGGACAGCGATCAGTGATGAGAGGACCACTACATTATGGAAATGGGGTTACTCGGTGAGGGGGGCTACTACACTATGGAAATATATTATCTTTCATATTTGGGTGGGAGATCGGGCAATGGGGAGGGACCATACACTGTGGAAAAATATTATTTTCATTAACAAGTGGGTGATCAGCTGATTGGGCAATGGGGAGGGACCCTACACTATGGAAACATATTTTTATTACTTACGGGTGGGAGATCAGAAGATCAGCAACCAGAAAGGGAACCCTACACTATAGAATAATAGTTTTTCTTACCATTGGGTCCATGATCGGGATGGGAGTGGGTACTACTAGACTATGGAGGAATGCAGCTGCATGGGGCTTGGGCTGGTGGTGGTGGGGGCCACGCACCACCACACTAATGGCATACAAATGAGCCCATAATGGGAAAGCTAATGGCCACTAGTGCCTTGCATGCCCAATGGGCTAATTTACATGGCTCCTTTCGTGAACAGCACTTTAATGCCTGAGTGATATTGACTGCGGGGCCATTTTCCTGGCTGGCTGTGGGGGCAGCAATACTGGGTATTCCATTGCTTTTCCTGGGTTAGCACCACCCCTGTCACCCCTATTTACAGTCAGATAATGCACCATGCTATCCAACTAGGAATAGCTCCATTGCCCTCCAGCGCAGCCAGAAAGTGCAGTGCAAACTTTGCGCCCACTTTGCGTTCTTTTTGTCAATCCTGGTCCAGATATTTTTATAGAAAGAAACTACTGGGAATCAGTATGATGCCTAGAATGGAATAACATAACTTTTGTCTTTTTTTAATTCGAGCATAGCTTATTATTAATGAATCAATAATGCACAGCACAAAAATCAGATTGTAGTATGGTAGTGAAGTTATTTAAGTCTTTGTTTTGGAAAAAGATTACTGTGTCATCCGCATACAATAGAATCTTTGATTGTTTTATAACACTGGGTAAGTTATTCAAAAAGAGACTAAAAAGCAGGGGTCCAAGGATAGATCCTTGTGGAACACCCAAAGTCGCAGGTAATGGTTTTGAAAGAAAGTGTTGAAATTTACCCTGTTGCACACTGTTGGTTAATTAATCTTTAAACCAAGATGCAACTGAACTGGAAAAACCAAGCTGTTTCAAACTCTTAGTCAGTTCTGTATGATGTACCAAGTCAAAAGCTTTCAATAAATCTATGTCTATAGTATCAGTTAGATCACCACAGTTCAGGGCCTCATGTATACTATTAGTAAATTCTACTAAAGCTGTTACAGTACTACAGTATGTTTTTTATAAAACCATGTTGTTCAGCATTCTGCAGATCATATTTTTCACAATGTCCTGTAACCTGATTGTGCATTATTTTGAGTGCCTTGGACAATGGAGATAAAACAGAAATTGGTCTGTAATTAGAAGTTAATAACCTATCACCACTTTTGAATATTGGAGTAACAAATGCATGTTGACACATCCTTCCTGTATTAAAATATGCTGTATTAATTCTGACATAAGTGTATACAGTATCTGGATTTATGCTGTACTGTATAAAATATAATACATTGAAAATTAAATCAATGTCAATGGCTCTGTAGGCAGCACGCTCACCTCTAGGGTGGGAAGATTAGAAAGTCATGGTTTCTAACCCCACACCAGGAACTGGGGGCAATATCCATAAATGACAAAAAAGTGCAGTATGGGGGGGGGGCTGCATTGGTGAGGCACTGTCCTTCAGATGAGACGTTAAACCGAGGTCCCTTCTGCCCATCTCTGGTCACTGTCCAAGTGGAAGTAAAAGGTCCTATGGCACTTATTGAAGAAGAGTAGGGGAGTTTTTATTCAAAGATCAAAAACAGATACAAAGTCCCCAGTCAATGTACATTTCTCCAGAACACTTAGAATTGTGCTTTCCTTAGCTGACAGTATTAATGCTGATTTATCTACAACAGTTCTTGATATATTTTATGAATTACATCTACTACAGTTACCTCCTTTTATTGTAGGAGCCACTGGCACTTGGTTTGCCATACAGACCATTTTACACAAGGAAAAATAACATAAAGAGTCCCAGTATGTCATTTCAACCATTCAGTAACCAAATGTCCAAAAACAATCAGTTCCATGTTTGAGAAGCATGGTTCTTTCTATTTTCTTACCAAAGTGGGCCAAAAATTTATAATAAAAGAGCACTCAAAGAAAAGATGTTGCAATATTGTCAGAAACTTAATCTGTCTGAAATTGTCTTGTGTTTTTGATTGCTCTTAACATTAAGGCATTCATTGCTACATATCCAGACAGTGTCTCACATTATGGCAGGGATTTGGGGTTCAGTTAACCCTTTTAAAATCGTCTTTTCTAGTATCCTTGGACTCCTCATGAAAAACAGGTCTTAAAAAAGTGCTCAGTCCTGACTGTGGCATAAAGCTGCTTTCTGGTCATGGGTTCAGTTTGTTTTAGGCTGATCTTCCATTGCCTAAATCTATTACAACATTCTTTTCTGAAAGGAAATGGCGTCCTTTGGCCTCATTTTGCATATCTAAACCTTCACTTCTCCTAGAGTGGGATAATAGGAGTACACAATCCGTTATCAAGTACAATCCAAGTAATTTCTTTTCCCCGTACAAATTGTACTATATTAGATACAAAAAAAAATACCCTTAGAAAGAAAACCAAGAGATTAACCATTCCCAGTCCACCTTCTTTTAAAGATCTATACGTGTGTCATCTTTTGATGGGGTATAACCTACATCCCCATAAAAGTCGAAACAATATTGCATAAATCTGGGCTTGCATAGTCCCGGGGGAAGGGTGTGTGTGATACAAGTAATGTACAAAAATTTAGGGATGCTGAAAGTTTCAATTTAAAAAATCCTTTTCTTTTTAGTCATCAGCCAGTTCTTCCATTCAAGTATTTAGTGTTCTGCTCTTTTTAATTTTGTTTGCCAGTTTTGTGGAGCAATATCTCCATGACCAGATTTCACTCCCAGAACTTCTACCTGATCACTATTTACCTTTATATTAGTAGTTATTGCTCCCCCACCAAAGCCAGACCTGCACTTTTCCTTTAAATTTGGTCCCTGTTGTCCCAGTTAATTTTTTCATTTCTGTTATTGTTTGTATTCCTGATATTTAGTCTTGAACCAGTACAATCATGTTATCTGCAAAAGTTGTAGTTATAACAACTTAGTACCATTCTGCAAGTGGCTGCCTTGATTCTTTGATGGTTTTCAGTAAGTCTTAGTATGGGATAGTATGGGACCAGACTCAAAATGTATAGCAGTGGGTTGAGGGGACAACCTTGACACACCTTTTTTCTATATTACAAGGTGACCCTGTCCACCCATTCACTAAAGGTAAAATCTCAGTCTTTACATACAGTGTGCACATTATCTGGACAAATGGATCAGGTGTGCCATTGGTCCTATGAACTGCCCATAAATAGTCATGCACTATTGAAACAAAGGCCTTTTCTTGGTCCAAAGCTGAAATATATCCCTCGAATTCTCCCCTTATATCTCTTTACATTACTTCCGTGATATAAATTAGGTTTTCCTGGATGTTTCCCCCTGGAATAGAGCAGGACTGGATTGGGGTTATCAGATCTGGGTAGGGGTTATCAGACACAAGATTTTAAAGAAAAAAATTTAGGTCTGAATTAAAGAGACTCAGTGGTGCCAATTTTTAATGTTTGATGCATCTCCTTTAAAAATTAAAAATATTGCTCCCTGTGTCATACTATCACACAACTTGTCAGATTTATTTATGTCATTAAATACTACTATAAGGGCTGGGGCTATATGGGATGCCATTTTTTTATAGATTGCTTGACAACCAGTCTGGGCCTAGTGCAGTGTTATTGGATAGGGAAGAAATGGCTGAAGTCACATCTTCACTAATATCCCTTAACAATGTTTGCGTATAACTTTCTGCTAACTTTGGTGGATTAATATACTGTAGGAAATATAACCTTTCTTTCTTGTCACATCTTAAGTCAGTTTTATGATTTGCTTCCTCATATTGAAGATCTGTGAAAACCCTATGTCTCACTCTTCCAGCACAGCTAGCGTATGGTCTAACCTATATTTCAGTCCCTTGTGTGCCATATTGTTGTTCAATAAGGAGGGATTTTGTCCTATTTTACTGATAATTACACATCTTAATTTTTTAATTCTTAATCTGTTTTGTATAGTCTGTTTAAATTCCTATATTAGAGAAATTATTTTGTTTAGCTGAGCTCTTAGCCCTCAATATGTTTAATATTTATTTCTTCTTTCTCTTTACCAAAAGTTTTTAATAACTTCTGTATATAATGTTTTCTGTCCTCCCATCATTCTTTTGGATCTTCATAAAGTATTAATGCTGATTTTCATGCAGCACATACCTTGATTAACTGCTGTTGTAAATCAGTGTCCTCTAATAGTTCGGAGTTCATCCTCCAGAAACCTGGGCCTATCTCATTTTCTTGTCTGGATCCTAAACAGATTCGTACTGTTTTGTTGTCCGAGGTTTCCAGAGGAAGTGGGTCTACTTTGGTCAGATTCAGTCTTTGGGATACAAACCAGAAGTCAATCCTGGAATACACTGTACCTTTAAAAATAAGTATGCATTATTTTCCCTTGTGTTTTAGAGTATGCGTCTGATAACCTCGTTTTGTTAAACATTCCCTTCAAGAACTTAGAGTCACAGAAGATTTTGTCTGTTCTCCTACCTCGATCCTGTGCTGAAAGATCACAAGTAAAATCACAGCCAAACAAAACCACTTTTGCTGTGTGGCGATAGGGTCAAATCTGTTTAATTAATTCTGTTCCTCCTGACTTCATTAGGGAGTGTATATATATATATATATATATATATATATATATATATATATATATATATACTGAGTTTGAGGTCTAAATCATTATATAGGGTGTCCAAAAGTAATGCCCTTCTTGGTGAAATGTTGACCATTTCATAACTTTATAATGAGAGGACTTAAAGGTATGCCCACTCCAGAGCATGTCTCTTTCTCCATAGACCAGAAAGATTATCCAGATCTCTATTCTTTATTATTACTGCTGATTTTCCTTAGGGTGTTAACCCTTGCTGTGCCTCGGACTGATACTGTATATCAGTCCAGAATTCCAATATGTTCTAATTCTGTCAGCAGCCTAAGGGTTAAGTCTTGTGCCTTACATAAATATTTTATCACTAGTAAAATTTTGTAATAAGGTGGTCGTTTTCCCCTTAACATTCTTAATGTTGTTCACATTAGCTGTAATCAAAGACAAAATCCCAGTGTTGAACATGAATTGGAAAATAAGAAACAGAGCTATTAACACCTTCATTTTTCTTCCCCGCCCCTCCAGCTTTGTATCTGCTTTTCCCTTTTCTTTGATAGCTTGGGTGTCAGTCAAATTTCCTTTATTATCTGAAGAGGAGTCTGGCTGGGTTAATAAAACTAAGGAGGCATCAGAATCCTCTTCATTGCCAGCCCAATCTCTTTCATCTTGTAGTACTTTAGAAACTGTCACACTTTCCTTTCTTTACGGTTCTGTTTTTGGTTGTTCCCTTGGCCTCTGTGATCTGGTGATCTTATGAAAATGTTCAGTTACTGGAGTCGAAAGGGTGGCACTGTTTCTCTTGCCTGGGTACCTGCATTTCCTTGTATCTCTTCCTGCTCTGTTGTTATTTGCATCTCCAATTATCTATCTCTATGTACTTGTGTGTGTGTTGGGGGGGGGTGTTGTTGTCCCACTAATAGAGGGTTGTGGTTGTTCCTGTGACTGCATTTCTCCCATCTGTGTCTGGAACATTTATTGAGGATGTTGTTCCTTTATCATTTGTTACCTCTTTCTCCTGATTAGTGGAATCTTTAGTTCCTGGGGGTCTGCTGGTCTCATTTTGTTGTGATGAAATCTGGCCCTGCTGTTACCTTAGTCCTCAGACTCTGGGGTTGTCTCAGAGATTCTTGGCATTGTTTTATTTTCTGGGCCATGGTTGCATAATATTCATGCTCTGTCTGATCTGTGGGATCAGGGCTGTTGGGTGATGCCCAGGGGCATTTCTGATGAGTGTGTTCTGTGTCATCACACAAATTGCACTCCATGGTATTTCTGCACTGAGTACTTGTGTGACCCAGTTCTGAGTGTACTCGACATTTCATCTGATCACAAGCACTGCTTAGGTGGGTCCTCCCTCCACATTGATAACATGCCTTAGGCTGTCCAGTGTGAAAAACAAGCCCTCTGTCTCTACTCAGAAAGAAACAACTGGGTAGATACCGTAACCTGATTTCTGTGTGTTTTAAGGTGACTTGAAATGACAAACCCTTGTCTAGATGTGTTCTGAATTTAAGACTGGGACCAGTAGTCCTATTACAGTGCATCTTTGTTTGAGCCAGTAGATTATGCTTGCTACACTGACCTCTTCATTTTTATGTTGCTTGCACGCATGTGCAAGAAACATAGTGCCATCATCCGAGTTTTCGGAGGTGCGTCAGCCCCTCTTCCAATGCAGTCAGTGTGTTTGCAGGCGTGGCCCCAGTTCCCCAATGAGTGCTGCAGCTGTCTATGACAGCTCCAAAATGCAGTGGCATACAGTTGAAAGGGAGAGCTCCGCTTCAGTGAGCAGAGCTCTCCCCCGCCACACGCGGCGCAAGCATGCATGATGCGTTCTGATCAAAGCCACCACCACGCACACACTGTATGGCTGAAGGGGTGCCCAATCCCCTGTCGGCTCCATGCCTCCCCCAACAGCTGTCCAGGTGCCATGCGGGGAGCCCACCCCAGCGTGGCAACAACTGTTATAGCCGACGGGGGTGCCCAATCCCCAGTCAGCTCCAAGGCTGCAGGCCCCCCCACCAAAAGCTTTCCCGGTGCCACGCTGGGAGCCCACCCCAGCATGGCAAATCTTGTTTTGGCCGACGGGGGTGCCCAATCCCCCATCAGCTCCATGTCCCCCCAAACAGCTTTTCCTGCTGCCACACTGGGAGCCCACCCTAGCGTGGAAAACGTCCCGTGTCGTCTTCTTAAAAAAAAAAACCTGTGAATAAAAAAATGGTCCCTTGTAGTCTCCCTGCCTCTCTCCCAAAACCCTCACCCACCCACTCTGCACCCTGCCTCTCCACACCCCCTTACCCCATACTTACCCCCGGAGCTCGGCGCGACAATCATCGGTGGACCGGGAACACGTCTGCACTCTTCAAAGCCGACTGCGAACTGAGGAAATGCCAGTAAGCTGTATAATGGGATAGATAGGGTTTTTTCAACTTTGTTGCATATCTCAGGCATTTTGGGAAATTTTGGCCCCAAATTTTCAACATGCAGTTTTGGGACCCCTCCTCATGAATTCTTGCACTGTCATGGCGTAAGACGGGCCCGAAGGGTGATTTCCTCATGTCACTGCATGCTAAATCACCTTTCGATGGATTAATGAAATGACACTGCCAGTGTTCATAAGGTGGGCTCTCAAAAAGCCTATGTTGAAAATTTGGTGAAAAATTCCTAAAATGACTGTTTTACTGAGTGATCGTTGGCAGTTCCTATGCATGCTCGTAAGTTCAAGAATTTTCAATATTTTCACTCCATATTTTCAACATTGCCATTTTACCACACCTCCTTATGAGCAGTACAGCTGTCATTTTTCACACCTGCCTAAAACTTGTTTCCCAGCACTTAGCGCACAATGGCGCAGTCGGTGTCTGAACTCAATGTATGGGACACATTAAGAAAATCACAGTGACACTGTTCATGAGCAGAGGTCTTAAAATGGCTTGTGTTGAATTTGGTGAAAAAATTCCTAAAAATGTTCATTTCTACGAGGTGTCGTTGGTTCCTCGCACGCTAGTAAGTTTGTGAATTTTCAATATTTTCACTCCAGATTTTCAACATTGCCATTTTACCACACCCTTATGAGCAGTGCAGCTGTCATTTTTCACATCTTGCCCAAAACATGTTTCCGCCCATGTGGCGCACAATGGTGCAGTTGGTGTCGTGAAATCAATGTATGGGACACATTAAGAAAATTACAGTGACACTGTTCATGAGCAGAGTCTTAAAATTCCTATGTTGAAAATTTGGTGAAAAATTCCTACAAAAGCCAATGACTGTTTTACAAGCGTGTATTGCGCAGTTCCTACGCACGCTCGTAAGTTCGCGAATTTTCAATATTTGCACTCCAATTACTTCCAAATACCTAAACAGCACATAGAAGCAAGCAACATTCTGCATTGACAAATGCTTGTTTGAACAGTACTGTTACTTTCTCATTTCTGAGGTTTGTTTGTTCTGCTGCTCCATGTTTTCCCTTGTATTTTCCTCTTGTTCTCTGGAAACACACTCAAACAGCTGTGTTCTCCCTTCTGACTGCTACCCGCACGTCTGCACTGCTGGGTTACCTCTCAGCTGTTCCTCAGCTGTACAGCTGATTTACTCCTCTTTGTGGCTGCCAGTTCTAGTGCTGACAGTGTCAGTCAGTTTCAGTGCCATTTTTAAAGGACTGCTCTGAACAGGATTTACCTTATTCTGCTGCTGTAGAGTCCTTGCTTTCCATTGTGCATATTTCACCTCCTCTTCTGCAATGAGTGCAAAAAGATAAGCTCTTTTCTTATTCAGTTTTTCTTCTAAGTTTTGCTTATCCAATACTCCAGAGGACTTACTGGATTCTTCGCCTCTGGTTTCAGGCTTTGGTGAGCCCTGACATGTGTTTAATCCTTCACTACCAACCACATCCTCCACATTTTCCTTCCATTTTCTAGGAAAACAGATCACATCCTCTGCATTTTTCCTTCCATTTTCGTGGAAAACAGTGTTTGCATCCTCATTACTCCAGGTGGGGAGGGAGACAGAGTCCTCCACCTAGTTCCCCTGAACTCTCTCCTCTCCAGACTCCATTCTCCCCCAAACAGGAAGTCAGACCCCCTGCTGGAGAGTAGGGGGTATGTCTGGTGTCATGGCTAACATTCCCTCTGTCCAAAAAAAAAACAGGTCCATGCAACCCCCAGAAACTCCTAGAAACAAGCTATCATTGGACTTTTCCAAGGCTTTTGACAGAGTGCCCCATGGTGAGCTTGTCGATGCCCTAATAGAGTTTGGTATTGATGGTAAAACAACTAGATGGATTGAATCTTGGTTCTCAAATAGGAAGCAAAGAGTCAGCATAAAAGGGACACACTCAGACTGGTCAGATGTGACTAGCGGGGTGCCTCAGGGCTCCATATTGGAACCATGTTTGTTTAATGTCTATATTACTTCTATGCAAACCATTTCTGGGGCATGGCTATCTAAGTTTGCTGATGATACCAGAATAGGGCATACTGTGGATAATCATGAGGAATCTGATATCCTTCAATCAGCCCTCGGGGACCTGGAAACGTGGGCACATGATAAAAAACTGACATTTAATGTGGAAAAATGCAGTGTTATGCATTTTGGTAGGCAAAATAGGCAGAGAAATTACTTTCTAGCAGGGCAGATACCAAGAAACATGGAGGACGAAAGAGACCTGGGCATCAGAATAAGTAATTATCTTACTTTTAAGTCTCAATGTAATCAGGTTAAAAGAAATCTTGCAGTATTCTACACTGTATAAATAAGCATATTAAATGTAAAAGTAAAGAGATATTGTTGCCACTTTATACATCCTTGGTGAGACCACACATTGATTACTATGCCCAGTTATGGTCACCGGGTGGTAAAATGGAAATAAATGCACTGGAGAAAATCCAGAGAAAGGTGACTCACAGGATAAATGAGGTAAAAGGTTTTGACTACAAAACAAGGCTATATAAATTGTAGCTATATTTCCTGGAGTTCAGATGACTAAGAGGTGATATGTGTTTGATTTATCAAGCTACTACTGACCCACAGCTGTGGGAATTATTAGGGTTGGAATATAGAAATCTACACTACAACACCAGATTACATCTCCTGCAACTGGAAATGGAGAGGTTCAGATCTAAGAAAAGAGAACAGTGGTTCTCTGCAAGAATCTCAAAAATTTGGAATGATCTCCCTTTGGAGGTTGCCACAAGTAGTAATATGAACAGCTTTAAATCCAAACTGGATGCCCATCTTATTAAAAATAACATTTTGGGTTATTATTAAATAAAATGCGAGCTATAATGGACTTCAGTCTAACTAATGGCTCTGTATTACCTATGAACCTATCATAGCATAGTGTTCCTATCCTTGTCAAAAATTACAAATAAATACACAAATAAAAGTGGACACATCGATGGATCCACACAAGCTGCATCCAAGAATAAGGGAAATGGCACAGATATTTACAGCACTCCTAGTGAAGATTTTCAACTGTTTGTTGCACACTGAGATTGCCCTCTAGGACTGAAAGACAGCTGCAATGGTGCCTCTGCACAAAAGTAGCAGTAAGGATGATCCAGGAAAATTTAGACCTGTCACCAGACACCTATATACTGCTGGAAGCTATAATAAGAGAAAGGCTGGTAGACCTTCTTGAGGTAAACAAACTACAAGACAGTAAGCAACATGGGTTCAAACAGGGACATCACATCAGAGGAACCTAATCAAATTCTTCCACTGGGTAACTTAGAACAGCAGACAAAGGACAGGCAGTAGACATGTCATACAACAGCTTAATCTGGTTCAAGGTCAGTTGGCATTCATCTGTATCCCCTTCCCCCGGGTCGTGCCTGAAAATAGGCAGGATTTGTCTAGTGCACTTACCCGGTCAACAAAAGCTAAAATAAAAAAAAATAAAAAAATAAATACCTGGACTTCAGTAATGCCTTTGTATCTGTCCCCCATAAGAGACTAGTCAAGAAGATAATGGATCTTGTGGTACAGGAAAGAGTAACAAAGTGGACGGAAAACTCACTACAACAATAACAAGACTAGAAAAGTTTCTGGCTCCAGGAGGCTGCAGCTTGACTATCTGCTGATTTTTAAAAGATTTAACTTTTGCCGTCCATGGAAATCTAGGTGTGGTTTTTAGACCCCATTACCTGTTTACACTTCTTGCCTTAAGCTGATGGTGTGCAAAATGTGATGCAGCTTTCTGCTGTAGTGTACAGCACTTGAACAGGTCCAACACCAGCAGCAGGTCCAGGATGCTGTAATGCCTTTCCTCAATCTGACATATGATTTATTAAAATGAAAGTACTTTAATGGTATATACTCTCAGTCTACAAGCAAATTGTTTCCTAAAGATTACCTAGATATGGTTGTGATTTCACATCTCAGCTCCACTGCGGTCCTTCCTTTGCTTACGCCAGCTTGATGACTCTCAGTATCATTGGTACTGTGAAGCTGGAGTAGAAACATCAAACAGAATGTGGTACCTACTGGAATATTCTTAATTAGGGTATCCCCACACACAAACTTGCATCAAATGATGCTGTTTGCTGGGTTTGAGGCTGTTGATTGTATGTGTCTTACAGGCCCTGTCCATAATTAACACAGTTGAGCAATAACATTTTTGAAATCATTACAGTTCTTACTGTGTTGGTGCATCCGCACTTGCAAGGTGAATTTGAAGTTGTTCCTTCTTTCCAGATCAATTGCATCTGCACTCTGAGGAAACTGTTTTAGGCAGACATGGTTCAGAACTGGGTTCTTGTCAGCCGTCCCAAGGACCAACAGATACCATGCCAGGAAACACACTACTGATCACTGTCCACACTTCAAAGGTAAGCGTGTTTGTATCGGACCCATGTTCAGAACCATGCTAGAACCCTGCAGCTCTCAGGGTTCAAACATGGTTTTCTGACATGGTTCCAAGCCATGTACAGTGCAGGCACAAAGCGTGTTAAGGGGCTACCGTAAAGTTTTAACCAAGTTGTAACATCACGGGACCCCTGCTGTGGACAGGGCCACTGAAACAATACAGATGGGAGGGTATATGTCTTATTTTCCATTTATGCATCCAACATAGAGCTCTTCTTTCAGATCAGCATTTAAACTATTTCCCCACATGGCACGCTCTACAACAATAACAAGACAAAAAAGGTGTCTTTTCCCAGGAAACTGAAGAATCAGTTGCTGCTTGTCCTTACAGGATTCTGCTTCTGCTGGCCATGGAACCCTAGGAGTTGGCTGTTGTTAAAGGCTTTTTTTTACCATCGTCATATTTCACTTTTTGCATTAAGCTGATGGTGTGCTAAATGTGATGCAGCCCTATGATATCTCAAGTAGTATACTGCACATGTCCAAGTCAGACATCTGCAGCAGGTCTAGAATGCTGCAAACTATCTCTTCAATTTGACTTGTGATTTTTTACTGTGAAGATACTCAAACGATATCTACCTCCAGCTTACATGCTATTTATTTCCACAAGACATCCTAAATGGGATTCCACATCTCATTCCCACTGGGGCCCAACAGCACATTTGCTTAGGGCAGCTTCATGATTATCAGTACCACCAGTATTATTAGGTCAGAGTAGTTTCTTACCAGACAGAATGTTGTACCTATTGATGCTACAAACAAGGTGAAATGTGTAGACAGATGGCAAAAATACCCCAACACATACTGCAAAAGATAAGTAGCTAAACAGATGTAATGTGCACAGGAAAATTTATAAAAAAAAGTGCTATTTATAACAACTGATGCCTTTTTGCCCCATAGCATGGTGCTTTATCAAGGATTTTAATAAACTGCCATGCTAGAGACATGAAGCGGCATCAGGTGTTCCAGTGACTTGTTGGGGTTTCACTGTATGGCTGTAAGCCATGTGGGCTATATGCTATTTTGTAAGAAGCACTGTATTTAATAAACTCTACTGTGAACATTACATCTGTTTGTGTGGGACTGGTATTTGTATCTATTGAAGCATTCTTGGTGCGGTTCGACCCTCCTACCAGACAAACAAATCACACATACACACACACGCACGCACGCACGCACACACCCATGATGCTTTTGCAATGCATGTAACTTTTGATTGTATATGTGTTTACAGAAACAACAGAAATTAAAAATACTGCCTTCTTGATGGGGGTGTGGCCTGCTACCATCACGTATGGATGCCTGAGCTCTGAGCTCCCAGCTGAACCCCACATAAATCCTACATAACTCAGATCCTTCCTAGTCACGGCACGATTCCTTTGAATGAAACAGCTAGGGGAATACTTGCCCGTCTAGCGATCCGTGACTGTCTCCCGATCGGGTGCTCTTCTATGCACAATTTGACTCTTTCCATTCCTGACTGGTGAGGCCTTGCAAATCTCTCTGAGCCTTGGGATGCAGCCTGCCATGGAGTCGGCTGGAGCAGAGGGGAATCTAGTTGAAATTAGGCAAATGTTTGCCGAAATCTTGCACAAGATCAATAATCTGGACCTAGCCATGAAGTAGAACTCCTCTGATATTATTGATCTCTCCCAGTGAGTCAGCATCACAGAACACCGGCTGGCTGAAACCGAAGATAGTGGGCATAGTCAGAGTGCCAAGCTATGCAAGCAAGAGAGCATGATCAATCTATTATGGTCCAGGGTGGAGGACTTGGAGAACCGCAGCCGATGGAATAACCTACAGTTTGTTGGTTTCCCCGAAGCTTGTGAGGAGCCAGATACTATTCTTTTTCTCCAGAAGGTGCATCCTCTCATTTTGGACTGGCACGACTGGGCCCCTCCTGAGATCGATAGGGCCCATAGGTCGCTGGCTCCTTGTCCAACTGTTGGGGCTCGTCCTCGCACTACCATTGCCCATTTTCTATGTTTTCAGGATAAGGAGCTTATCACTAAGCTTGCCAGAGAAAAGAAAGAACTTGCATGGCAGGGATACCACATACAGATATTCCCGGACTACTCGCAGGAGGTCACTATGAAATGCAAGGCCTTCACCTCCGTACGTACAGCCTGTGCTGAACTTGGGCTTGAATACTAGCTTCGATACCCTGCCTCCCTCAGAGTAATCTTCAAAGGCACCACACAGCTGTTTGACAGCCTAGCCTCTGCTGAGTCTTTCCTTGCTGTCCAAGCCACTAAACTTAATTGGGGTAAATTCAAGGAGAGGGTCACTTCCGGAGCCAAAACCACCTTACCACAGCCAATGGAGACTGGACAACAGACAGCTGACCCAGTGACCCCATCCCCCTCGCATCTGCAGCCGCCCAGCCATACCCCATCTAAGAAACCTCCAGGCAGCAGACAAAGGAACCGATGAAGAGCAAGGCTTGAAGGGGCTCATATCGACAAAACACCCTGACTTCACTCCAGAAGCCGCAGTGAGAGTCCAGATTCAGCCTCTTCACACATCCTGCTGGACTTGAGCAATAATCAGTTCCGTGTGTTAATGGATCTTCCGACTGATGACCCTCCACTGGTGCTGCCCAAGCCCTCCAGGAACTTGCCTAACAAGAACAGCAGGCCCCAAGCTGCGAGAAGCCTTTCCTGGGCGGGCTCGTCAAGGGTCACCTCTCCGGGGGCCGCTACAAACAATACTCCAGCTGCTAATGGAGATGATACCGTTAAAGCTAACCCAGACACCAACAATGTGAGCTGAACTTGAATACAACTCCCTTGCTATCAGCTTGCCTTCTGGTCAGGCACTGTACCTGATGATTATACCTGGTTTGTAACTGCGTAGCATGCTGTGCATGCCCCAATATGGGAGCATTATAAGCTTTACTAATAATGGAGACTGTTTCTAGGGTTGTATGAGCTGTTATTCGGGGTAATACCATTTTATGTGCCATATACACGGCTTGCCAGATCTACCTCCTTCGATTTCTGACAAATAAGTCTCGCCGAGACCTGGAGCTCTCCTGCAGGTTTGGGCAGTCTTTCAGCTCCTTTGCCTGGTTTCCCCCCCTCCTTGTGTGGAGGGTGGGCTAAGGCTAAGGCTAATTTTGTTGGCCTCTAAGCCTTATCCCTGGCCTAGAGTTGCTTTTCATTTTACAAATGAGTGGAAGGTTCCATAGTATTCGACCTAAGTGGGGAGAGCTGGGGGAGGTTGGTGCTCTATGCGCCCTTCCTTTTTTTTTTTCACTTTGATGTATGTTGCTGGGTTTTAACCCCCCAGTGACTGCTGCTGTTATCTGGGCTGCGCCTTGGCCAATATTCACAGCTGCTGCTTGTCCTTGTGGATGGGTTTTCAATCAGTGGGTGGGTGGGTTGGGAGGGGTTTGTCAAATACTCTACTGTTTGTTCTGCAATAGTTTTTCCAATTTTTATGTTTAAAAAGTTTCTGTTATCAAGTGGACAGTTGACGCCACCTAGTGTTTTTCTTATATATGGCAATTCGTGGGAAGGGGTAAGGTTCTGACACAGGGGTAAAGGGCTTAGAGGCTGGCCACTGATCTATCCTGGGTTTAACCCTGATACTAGTGACTTTCTCTTTTTAGCTATATTCAGACATCTTACACCCCAGAGAAGATGGAAACTAAACTGATTTCATGGAACGTTAGAGGGCTTAACGCCCCAGTTAAAAGGAAAAAGGTTCTTTTGTATCTCAAAAAATTAAGCCCTCTTATTGCGTTCCTCCAAGAGATGAAGCTCTCTTCTGTAGAGGCTAGGAAACTTAAATGAGGGTGAGTTGGTGAAGAGATACACAGTATGGCAAACTCACACAAGCGAGGAGTTTCCATATTGTTCCATAAAAATCTGAGTTGGAAACTGAGTAGGCATATTCATGACAGGGACGGCAGATAGGTCATGGCTGAAATGGATACCCTGGAGGGCCCCCTGATCCTTGTTAATTGATATACCCTCAATCAAGACTGTCCTCAGTTTTTCCATACCCTAAACCAGACCCTCTCTGAATTTAACTCAAAACAATACTAACTGGGGGAGATTTTAATGTGACACTGGACCACTTACAAAATAGGAGTAATAAATTCCCTGAACCCCACAGACAAGCTAAGTTGGCTGTTTTGAGATTCATTAATGAGCATGTACTCCTGATGCCTGGAGGGTGCAGCACCCAGGGAACCATGACTTCACCTTTTTCTCTACAACTCATGGGTCGTCTAGTAGGATTGACCTCTGGCTTATCTCTTCTCGGCTTTACGAATCAGTGGTTCATTCCCATATACACCCAATCATCATCTCTGACCATGCACTCCTTGAATTTATGATCAGGCAAGGGCAAGTATCCCCCCAACCTCCACTTGGTGTTTATACCCCTTTCTGCTAGAGGACCGGGAATTCCAGAAATGGATAGGACCCGAAGTGGCAGAATTCTGGGAATACAATGACAATGCTGAGGTCTCGGACTCATCACTTTGGGAGACCTTTAAGGCTACTATTCTATTAGGGGTAAAATAATTGCATTTGCCTCTGCCAGGAGACACTGCAGGGAAGCGGACCAACAGGCCCTTGAAAAACAACTATATTCCTTAGAAGCTCAATATAAAGCGCTGAACTCGCAAGCCCCTTCTCAGACTCTACTATCCCTACTAACCAGCACCAGAATCTGTCTCAATGCCCACCTTACTCGGCAAGCCAAGCTGAACTTACGAATGATAAGACATGCTTTCTGAGAGGGAGGGGAAAAATCCAGTAAACTCCTCGCCTATCGCTTGAAACAACAGCAAGCTTCCCATATGATACACGCTCTCGCAGATAAACAATGGGGGCACTGCTATTCTCAAAAAGGCATTAATGAGATTATGACCCAGTTTTATGAGCAACTTTATTCATCTTCTCACCCACCAGATACACCTAAGAGTCAAGGCTTCTTGGCTGCATTGCTGATTTCCCGACTTCCTCAAAAGAATTCCATAGCTCTGGAATCCCAACTTTCAGAAGCAGAGGTAGATGCCGCAATTCGATCCATGAACCTCCATAAGGCCCCCGGTAAGGATGGGCTGCCCATAGACTTCTACAGATCCCCAGGCCTTAACCTGACCCCATATTTAGTCCGAGCATTCCTTCACTCCCTTCTAGCTGGCACGCTACCCCCTACCTTGAGGGAAGCTACCATAACAGCTATCCCAAAAAAAAGGGAAAAACCCACTGTTTCCTAGCAGTTATCACCCTATATCACTCATCAACGCCGATGCTAAAATCCTGGCCAAGGCTCTAGCCTCTAGGCTTGAACCACTCCTCCCAGGATTAATCCACCCCTCGCAGGTTGGGTTTGTTAAAGGCCGTCTAGGGTCTGACCATCACAGAACCTTAATTACATTGATGCAGCTGGCTAAAACATTCCTCACGCACTCTGTAGCCCTGGCCTTTGACTTTAAAAAGGTGTTTGATTCGGTAGAATGGCCCTTTTTCATACATTTTCTGTTATGGGTATAGGCCCCTCCTTCATTTCCTGGATTAAACTCCTATATGCCTCTCCCATGGCCTCTGTCCTAACTAATGGTATCATCTCAGTGCCCTTCCTATTACAGAAAGGCACAAGACAAGGTTGTCCCCTTTCCCCACTCCTATTTGCCCTAGCTATAGAGCCCCTTGCCATCGCACTCCGAGAATCTGCCCAGATACCCAGACTACGAGGAGGGGATTTGGTTTTCAAACTTTTTTCTATGTGGATGACCTTCTTATTACCACAGAATACACTCCCCAAGTGATACAGGGTATTTTTACTATCCTAGCCGAGTTTACCTGGGCATCAGGCCTCAAATTGAACCAGTCTAAAACAGAGGTCCTACCATTAAATTCGGTCGCCTCACAGGATATCTTTGTTACCCTAGGGTTAAATTGGTCCCCTAATGGTATTAAATATTTGGGCCTTATTTTGCACCCCAACTTAGACAGAATGATCTCTACTACCTTTCTTAACCTTCTAGAATCATTCAGACCTGATTTTGAAAGATGGAGAGCCCTAAGACTGTCGCTAGCTGGGAAAATTGACTCTATTAAACTGATTGCAGCCTTGAAAATGTTATATATTTTGGCTCATTTACCAGTGCCTATCCCTCAGAATTGGTTTAAGAAAATGGAAGGCCTAATGGGTAATTTCCTGTGGAAGGGATCCCGTCCTAGGTTTAGTAAACTTAAGGTGAGGCAACATTGGAGTAGTGGTGGTTGGGGCCTCCCCTGGCTACAGAAGTACCACAAGGCATATGTTTGATCTCAGATTACTAAATGGTTCTCTAAGATTGGTCAGGCCTCCCCTTCATGGCTTCCATTGGAAGCTTCACTGTTGAGGGTGCCCTCCCCCGCAGTAGCCCGATACAGTAAAACACCCCTCTCCTCCAGGTCCTCTCCCACCATAAGGGTTTCAGATCAGTACTGAAGAAAATCCCTTGCCCGTCTGGGCTATAACCCAACCCCATGGGAATTTACACCCCTGTGGAACAACCCTACCCTGCAAGTAGGACAGCACATGACTCATTGGAGATTTTTGGAATGTCAAGGTATTAGCTGGGTACGGGATCTATTACTCCCAGGCACCTGTATTCTTGATTCCTTTGAAGCTCTGAAAACTCACTTCCATCTTCCCACATCCAATTTTTGGAGGTATCTCCAAATCAGGGATGCCATCACCCACTTGCCTAGCGCCCGGACCATGACGCAGCCCCCTTTGGTTCCCCACCCCATCAGTTTATGGGGTCAGCTTCAAAAAAATAGAGCCAGCAAGATTTACATGGCACTTAGGGATGCCTCTGAAGACCCTACTTGCTCTGCTAAAACTCAATGGGAAGCAAATTTACATAGTCACATCTCTGACAGGCAATGGACTCATGGCTGGATAAGAATCCACGGTGCCTGCAGAGATGGACGTTCCCACCTTATCATGAAAAAACCCTCCATAGATGGTACCAAGACCCTGCTAAACTTAAGCGGATGGGCCTCACCCCCAGAGACAACTGTTGGAGATGTGGAAATCAAGGGGTTAACCTTTTCCATATCCTCTGGTCCTGCCCTTCTCTTCACCTCTTCTGGCGCTCCATTCAGAGTATGTGCCTAAAAATGTTCCCCAAGATTAAGCCAGACCCGTCTCTCCTTCTCCTGGGATGTGGGACCCCATCCACACCGAAACATTCTCCTGGGGCTAAGTGGATTACCAGTATAGGAGCCATTGCCAAAAGATTAATCCTGGTGAAATGGAGATCTCCTGCTGTTCCGTCCTTTCAGGATTTCCTTCTGGCAGTTGGCCAAGGTGCTATGCTGGAGAGACTCTCTAGCTTCACTGGAGGTTTAATTCCACAGTATGAGGCATGCTGGGGACCATACCTTAACTCTGACTATTGCTATGGCATTCCCTTAAATGTGGTGGTATAGGACTCCTCATCTGGTGCGAGAATGGGTTCCTCAACTCCAACACCTCTTGTCCCTGTCTCCTCACATAGAACATAGTAGTTTTGTGTGCTGACTCCCTATCCCCTTAGTTTGGATTGCCTTTTGTATATAGTTCTTATTAATATGTACTCTCTTATAGGTTCCACCATTGTGCACCACGATATATAAGTATATGTCTCAGATTTCTTTACTGCACCTAAAGTTAACCTAGAAGGTCAGGCTATGGTAATTTATGAGATCTCCTATGGTTTGCATTGGTCACTGGATACTCAGTCCCTTCCAGAGCCGAACAATCATGTGTTTACTTTTTCCGAAGACTGTTACCGACTTTAAATAATATGAATGTGCCCTGTGTTAGTACCCTTTGTCGTCTGTTATGGAGATCTGGTAGTACCAAATGTTGCGGTAAGCCTCCAGATCCTGTATGCACCTTTATTTTTTAATTCTGTGGTGCCTTTCCTTCAATAAAATAAAATCTTTAACTGTTAAAAAGACTGCCTTCTTGTAAATTTTGTTGTATGGATTCTCCATTATTGTTCTTCTGTCTGATCAGCATTTAAACCACTTAACCATTGTTCACTCAGTACAATAACAAGACTAGAAAAGTTTCTGGTCCCTGAAGGCTGCAGCATCAGTTTCTGCTTATCCTTAAAATAGTTAGCTTGTTCTGTCCATGGAAATCTAGGTACTGGTTTTCAGAGGCTTTTTTACCATTACATGTTTACACTTCTTGAGTTAAGCTGATAGTGTACAAACAGTGATGCAGCCTTCTGTTGTTTCAGGTAGTAGACTGTATTTGTTAGGTCTGACATCTGCAGGGGCTGCAGAGTGCTGCAACTTCTTTTCTCAATCTGATTTGTGATATTTTAAAATGAAAACATAGGAATCTAGACAATGATGGTAGAAAAATACCAAAGGTCCATCTAGTCTGCCTAAGTCCCCTATCTGCCCTATTTTCTACATGGGGTTTTAACCCTGCTGGTTCACACCTCTGCTCCCCTCCCCACTGCTACCGACCTGAGCAACCACCAAACCCTTTACTCTGTTCTAGCCACGATATTTTAAAGCATAGGCGGAGGAGCCATAAGGTCAGGAAGGTGAGCAAAACCCTCATTTTTTTTCACTGGGGGGGAGGTCAGACACAGCAATTTGACCCCCCCTCCTCATTCCAATCAATAGAGCAGGATTACTTGGATAGTTTATACAAAATAGGCCAAGGGCCCATTTAATTGTTTCCCACTCATAATGGGGATATTTTTAGTAGGCATGTTGTATAGGAAATGCATCTAACCCAGTTTTGAAAGTCTCAAAGGATGTTGCATGTATCAGGGTATTTGGTAGGGAGTTTCACAGTCTAGCTGTCCTTACTGTAAAAAAAAAAGTTATGTCTCTTGGTGGTATTTACTCTAGGTACCATTAATTGCCTATTATGAGATCTAAGTTGAGTCAGCCTAGGATTATATTTCAGACCACACAATCCCATAAATTCCTGGTTTTGCAAGATGTTAAATAACAATAATAGATTCGCTCTTTTCTTCGGGTTTCTAATGTAAAGAGTTGTAAGGAACAAAGTCTGTCATCATAACTCAAGGTATTGAGGCCAGTTATTAGTCTAGTGACTCTTCTCTAGAAGATTTATGTCACACCTCAGGTATGGATTCTAAACTGGAGAATTGAAATCCAAATGCGGGACGATATAAGTCTTACACAGCTTCATTATACAGTGCCTGTTTCTGGTGATAACTGATTTTTTTATTGATAAAACTAGTCTGTTTTCAACTTGTGTTACACACCTACAGTGGTCAGATGATGAGAGTTTGCTGTTAATATACCTAGATCACTTTCTCTAGTAGATGATTTTAATACTTCCCCATCCAGATGGTATGTGAGTTTTTGATTTTTGTGCCCAAAATATAGTACTGTACATTTTGATGAATTGAATTTCATTTGTTTTTACCCACTCCTCAATATGTTGAGGATCTTGATACAAGGCAAGATGTTTATGATATGTTTTCACTTCACCTCCTACTTTGATATTGTCAGCAAACTTCGCTTTGACACTCCCAACACCTGCATCCATATCACTAATGTATAGCCCAAACAGTATTGGCCCAAGCACAGACCCATGAGGAACCCCACTGCTAACAATTCCCTTATAAGAGTATTATCCATTCACCCTTACAGACTAAGTATGGTTCTTTAACCAGTTATGGATCCATCTTACTATGCATGTGTTGAATCCCTGTGTTATTAGTTTATTAACTAACAGGTCATGAGGGACAGTGTCAGATGCCTTACCTATGTCCAGTAAGATGACGTCAACTGGTTTGCCCTTGTCAACACTGTCACTCACAAAGTTATAAACTGCAACCAGGTTATCTGTGCATGATAGTCCATGGTGGGTTGAATCTTCAAGTCCTAAGTTTATGATCTCCTGATCAAGCTCCCTTTTAATTAGTCGCTCCATTAGCTTGCAGCACAGGGAAGTGAGGCGTATAGGCCTGTAATTTGTCACACTGTTGTCGCTTCCTTTTTTATAGATGGGGTCACCATGGCTTTTCTCCAGTCTGATGGGACATGACCAGAGTCCAGGGGCTTATTTGGTAGCATAGTTAAGGGAAGAGCTATAATGGGGGCTAGTTCCTTTAAGGGTATGGGGAGGATATTATCTGGTCCCGGTGAAGTTTTAGTTTCCTGAAAGCATATTAATTGGTTACCTACTATACTAAAGCCTGGTTTGGAATTAGGAGTATCATTAAACACTGAGCTATTTTCTGGTCATCTGAGATGAGTTTTCCATCACACAATAAGGTAGTTATTTTATTTGTTGACTGTTTATTGTTATTTAAGTATGCATGAAAACCGTTATTATATTTTGAGGGAGATAACCTAAATTCTAGCTTCAGTTTCTTCTTTTTTTACCATTTTCTTTAGTTTAGACTGTTCATGTTTGTATACTGACTTGTGGGCTGATGATGAATTATTTTTACTTCTCTTGAAGGCTTTGTTTTTCCTATGTATCTGCTTCCTAACAGATTAAGTAAACCACAGTGGAATAGTAACCTTATTGTTATATTTCGGTCTTGTTGGTACACACAGTGTCTCACCATCAAGGACAGTTTGTTGAATTTTGTCCCAAATGTGTTCAGTTTCTAAGTTTAGATGACTGACTCAGTCTGTTGCCGCTACTGCCCAGTTCGCATTTTTGTAGTCCACAACCTGTAATGCTTTTGTGTCTCTTCCTCTACAATTTGAAACAGTGCACTAGATCATGCAGTAATCACCAGTACTTAAATGAGCTATGATTTTAGGATTATATACTCTATTGTCTGTGTTAGTGATTATTAAATCCAGAATGCTGGATTCTCTAGTGGATACCATGAGTTATTCACAACCATATATTATTATAGTCTCAATTAAATCCCTTTCAAACTTGTTTAGACCTTCAAGGGTGTTCCAGTTTATCCCTGGTGCATTAAAGTTCCCCAAGACCACTATCTCAACTATGCTGGATAGCAGTTCCATTTCATACAGTAGGGCATTATTATAACCCTTGCTACTGGATGGGGCCTGTAGCATATGCCTATAGTTAGTCTAGGGGAGTTTGAGAATGTAAGGTTAGCCACAGTGATTCCGTCTGGATGCTATGTTGGTCACTAAAATTATTCTCACTACACTTTATCTTATTTGCAGTATAGCAGCATACTCCACCACCTTTTCTATTCTGTTTTTATAGTATAGTTGATAGCCTTGAATATTATTCATCCAAGTGCTTGCCTCATCCTTCCACGTTTCAGTAACACAGGCAATATCAATACTATTGTCCTTTAAATATACTTCTAGTTCCATTAGCTTAGTCTGCTTTAGGCTTCTAGCATTGATTTGTAGTATTCTACACTCAGAGAATTGTTTGGATGATGGGGCTGTTCATGTTCCCTTGTCCCCCTTCCCATCTAGTTTAACTCGCTAGATATAATATCTTCAAAAGATCTCCCAAGCATGGTGGAACCCCATCTACTTAAATGCAACCAGTCCCAACTGAACAGTGCATGATTATTATGACCGGACTCCCAGTGAATAACAGTAGAGTAACCCTTTGAGAGAGTCCATTTCCACAACCATTCATTGATTGAGTGAATTTTCTTTTCTTTTGTATAATTTGCTCTCAGGATAGGTAGGATTACGGAGACATGGATTTCACATCCCAGGTGTTCTAGAGTCTCTCCAAGGACAATAAAGTCTTGTTTAATTTCCTCAGTTGTCAATTTATTTACATCATTTGTACCGGCATGTATTATCACTAGTGGTTTCAGTACCGCATTACTGAATATATTCTTGGCCAAGTTATGGATATCTTTAACACCAGCCCCCCTTGAATGTGCTGCAAGAAATGTTGTGTTTGCCACGTCTACAAACAATTTTATCGATATACTTTACTATGGAATTGCCAAGGGCATAATATTGCTTCTGGTGTGTAGGTAGGCTACCAGTATCCATATTTCCTGTTTTGTCATTCCCAGGAGGTTGACTAGATGTAGAAGGTTCCTGAAAAACCCTATGTGGAGGTGGATTTGGTAGATTAGATGGTATATCATTTGACAGTATGCCATCATGTTGAACAGAGTTTCCTGGTTGAGCCTGTTCTTCAGAAGTCAGCAATTAAGGCTCATTGTCATTTATTGTGATCAAAGGTTGGTACCTGTTTTTTAGTTCTAGTTCTAGGCCTATGGCCTTTTCCTTTTTTTTTTATTTTCTCCCGTGGTTCACCTCAATCCATTCCTGTGAGTCATTTTCCATGACATTGCTATCCTTTTTATTATATTATCTATATTAATATATAAGAAATTAAGAATGGTAGAAATTATAAGGGCAGCAGGCAGGTTGCTTTTAAATTATTTTGTATTCTGTATGCAAAGAGAATCCAGACAACAGAAAGTATAGTTTTGAAAAAAAAAAATGATGAATTCAGTTTTGTTTTACAAGTGAATGCATTGCACTGTTAAGTTTTCTGAGCTTCACTGTGTCTTTCAAAATTCTCTAAAAGTTACTCATCTTGACCTCGTTCTGCTTTAATTTTCATAAATAAATTTAAGTGAATAAGCAGTAGATTATTTTTTGAATATCTGTGAATTATTTGGGATTATAAAAAGCAGGTAGTCTGACTAAACCATACTCCAGAAGACAACTGTTTTCTCAGTAACCTGGGCTGAAGTCTTGCATATCTTTGCCTCATGGCCTTGGCAGTTCTGACCCCCAACTTTTTGGTACACTCAACCACCACTGCTTTGAAGATATCTACTCCCATAACACAAGCAAATCCTCAAACATGTCCTCAAGATTTCCCAGATGTGATTCCACATCTCTGTTCCTCTGGGGTCCTTTCTTTGCTTTGAGCAGCTTGGTGATTCATAGTATCGCTGGTACTGTGAGGCTTGAGTCGGTTCTTGTCAAACAGAATGTGGTACCCACTGTAACGTTCTTACATCAGCTTACCCCCCCAACACAGACACACACTCACACACTCTTGCATCACATAATGCTTTTTGCTGAGTTAGAGGCTGTGGATTGCATGAGTGGTTACAAAAACAACACAAACTGAAGTATACATGCCTTCTTTTACCTATTTATTCATCCAACATAGTGTTTATCTTTCAGATCAGCATTTCAACTACTTCCTTAGTACACTGGTGCAGTCAGGTCAGAGAAGTTTTTTTATCAAACAGAATGTTATACCTCTTCATGCTACCAACAAGAATAAAGGTGTTCAGATAAATGGTGCCTAGAAGTGAACCAGACAGACAGAAGGTGAAATATACCATGGCACACATACTGCAAAAGTCAAAATATACCATGGCACACATACTGCAAAAGTCAAAATATACCATGGCACACATACTGCAAAAGGTAAGTAGCCAAACAGATGTAATGTGCACAGGAAAGTTTATAAAATAAAGTGCCATTTTCAACAACCAGTGCTGTTTTACCTATATAGCATGGTGCTTTATTGAGAGTATTGATAAAGCACCATGCTAGAGGCATGAAATGGCAGTGGGTGTTCCAGTGACTTGCTGGGGTTCTCACTGTGGGGTTATAAGATGTGTGGGCTATATGCCATTTTGTAAGAAGTACTTTATTTAATAAACTTAACTGTGCACGTTACCTCTGTTTGCCTACTTATCATTTGCGGTACATGTGCCATGGTAAGTAACACACAGGGTCATGCCCTTTAGTCTAGAGGGTGTGCCGTGAGAACGGCAGCATGGATTCACAGCAGGAAGATCATGTCAGATGAATCTAATAGAGTTCTTTGTCTAGGTGACCAAAATAGTAGACCAGGGAGGGGCTATGGATGTGACCCACCTAGACTTTAGCAAGGCATTTGACACAGTCCCACACAAAAGATTAATAAACAAGTTAACCAGCCTGGGAGTGGGTCCCAGGGTGGTAACCTGGGTAAAAAACTGGCTGGACAGCAGGATGCAGGGGGTAACAGTAAACAAAGTCCACTAAGAAGAAAATGGGGTTACTAGCAGGACACTGCGGGGTTCAGTACTGGGACCGGTCCTCTTTAATGTCTTTATAGGTGATGTTGTGGAGGGGCTGGAAGGAAAAGTATACCTCTTTGCAGATGACACAAAGATCTGCAACAAGGTTGATACACAAGAAGGGGTGGAAAGGATGAGAAGGAACTTGGCAAGGTTGGATGAATGGTCAGAAGTATGGCAGCATAGAGTCAGTGTAAAGAAGTGCAAAGTAATGCACCTGGGAAACAAAACCCAAGGGAAGAGTACACAATGGGGAGGTACTAACGACAACAAAAATGGAGAGGGACCTGGGTGTAGTCATATCAGATGACCTAAAAGTAGGCAGGCAATGTGAGAAGGCAGTAAGAAGGGCTGGGGGGATACTGGGATGCACAGGGAGAGGCATCACCAGTAGAAAACAAGAAGTTGTTATCCCTCTGTACAGACAGTTGGCGAGACCCCATCTGGAGTACTGCATACAGTTCTAGAGACCCCATCTCTCTACAAGGACATAGACAGGATGGAGGCAGTCCTGAGGAGGGCACCTCAAATGGTGCAGGGTCTGTACTAGAAGCCATACGAAGAGAGACTAAAAGAGCTTAATATTTATGCCCTTGAGGGAAGGAGGAAGAGGGGGGACATGATAGAAACTTTCAAGTACCTCAAGGGAATCAACAAAGTCAAGAGGGTAGCATCTTTTAGAAAAGAGATGTGCAAGAACAAGGGCACAATTTGAAGATGGGGATGATTCAGGGGCAATGTGAGAAGTATTTTTTCATGGGGAGGTGGTGGATGCATGGAGACGGCCTTCCTGAGGAGGTCGTGGGGTCAAAAACAGTGGGGGAATTTAAGAATGCATGGGACAGACATAAGGCAATTCTAGTGGGAGGAAGTAGGCTGTTGGTAAAACTAGGATCTGCAGCTTATCCAATAAGTAGGGAAATAGGAAGACTGGGTGGGCCAAGCGGTCCTTATCTACTGTCAAAGTCTATGTTTCTATGTCGGGAAGAGTGAGGTCAATAAAGGTGACAGAAAAGGGTGACTGCTGAAACAGCGAATGAGGATCCCCGCCCCCCGAGTTGCATCCCCCGGAGTTGGAATATTAATTATGGGGTAACACCTCCACATTGGGGGATGCGGGGGGGGGCAAAGCCCCCTGCAGATACAAGTTGCTGTATCTGCAGTCACCCTTTTCTTCTCACCCTAATCAGGCGTCTCTTTTCCTTTTTTGCCAGAATCACATAAAATCATCTAGAGTCATCTGTTATCTTCTTTTTATATCATCATTGAATTTAATCTTTTAATGATTACACATCCACTGTGTTTGTGATTGTAAAGGAATCTGTCAGCTTCAGAACCTTTGTAAGTATTTCTCTTTCTCGTCTACTTGTTGATCCCTTGCACGTGTATGTTTGTGAGATCCATTGAGATACTTGCATACTGCTGCCAAAGCCATATTTCTACTATCTTACGAACATACGAACTTACGAATGTGCCAGCAGAAACTGACCACCCAGTCTATCTAAGTCTGCTCCAGTGAGCAGCTAGCATCCCTAGTTTGCAGCTGCCCAACCCCCAACCCTTTGTCATCCCACTGCTTCCCCTCACCCTCACTCTCCTCTGTTCCCTGGCCCATGCCCTTTTAAAGCTGTTCACAGATTTACATGATACCACCCATTCTGGTACTGCATTCCATTTTGCTACCACCCTCTCCAAAAAAAAGTGTCTCCTCATTTCTCTCCTAAATCTTCCCCCTCTATTCTTAGCCCGTGCCCCCTATTGTCCCTCCCCCTCCTAAGCTTAAAGACCCCATCTGCCCCATCTTTATTGATTCCCCTCAGATACTTGAATGTCTCTATCATGTACCCCCTGTCCTTTCTATCCTCCATTGTGTACATATTCAGGTCTCTCGAGCCTGCTGTCATAGCCTCTCCCCTCCATTCCACATATCCTTTTCATTGCCCTCCTCTGCACCCCTTCCAGTAGCCTGGTATCACGTTTCAGGTATGGCCTCCAAAACTGCACACAATATTCCAAGTGCAGCCTTGCCAGCGACCTGTAGAGGGGCAAGATCATCTCTCTTTGCCTAGATGAAAACCCCCCTTGCTATGTACCCCAGCATTTCGTTTGCTTTTGCAGCCGCTCTCCTGCACTGGGCAGTGTTGTTCATGGCCCTGTTACCATTACCCCTAGGGCCTTCTCCTCCTCAGTGATCCCCAGTTTAACCACCCCCCCCAGACAGTACTCTCTCCTTGGGTTCTTCTCCCCAAAGTCCATAACCTTACACTTCTTTGCATTGAACCCCAGCTGCCACCTCTCTGACCAGTCCTCTAGCTTGCTTAGATCCCCCCTGCAGCTGCTTCCACCCCTCCCCTCCATCTACCACTGCTCCCATTTTGGTGTCATCTGCAAATAAACTTACCTTACTCACCACCCCGTGTGCAATGACTGATATGAAAAGCCCAAATAATACTGGTCCCAGCTCCCAGCCCTGTGGTACCCCACTCATCACTGACTTTGGAGTTGAGAGCTCCCCTCCCACCACCCATTGCAGCCTCACATTCAGCCAGCTTGTAATCCAGTTTGTCATTTTTGCCCCTACCCCTACACCAGTTACCTTCTCCCCAAGCCGCCTATGAAGCACCAAATTGAAGGCCTTGCTGAAGTCCAAGTAAAGAACATCCACCGCATGACCCTTATCCAGCTCACCTGTCACCCAGTCATAACATTGTATCAGGTTGGTTTGACAAGATTTCCCCGAAACGAACCCATGCTGCCTCACATCCTGGAGGCCGCTGACCTCCAGGTTTGGCACTAGTCTCTCCTTTAGTATCGTTTCCATGAGTTTGCACACTATGAAGGTGAGACATACCATATGATAATTATTTTTTATTTTATTTTTTATTTAGTTTTTGTTGACCGGGTAAGTGCACTAGACAAATCCTGCCTATTTTCAGGCACGACCCGGGGGAGGGGGATACAGATGAATGCCAACTGACCTTGAACCAGATTAAGCTGTTGGTGGTATTTTTAGTGAATGAGGGAAATTTGGCCAGGACACAAGGGAAATTCCCCTACTCTTTTCGATAAGTGCCATGGGATCTTTAACATCCACCTGAACTACCACCAGTCCAGGCAGATGGGACCTCGGTTTAACGTCTCATCCCTGGTTTGCCCCTTGGTCCGCTCTTGAGCAACGGCACTACATGTGTCATCCTCCAGTCCAGTGGCACATGTCCTGACTCCAGATCTGCCAGCAGCTCCACCATCTCCCTCAGCACCCTGGGGTGGATACCATCCAGCCCTGGTGCCTTGTCTACCCTCAGTGCTCTCAGTCCCTCTAGGACTCTACCTCCCTCAATTCTTCCATCTGTCACCTGCTCTCCCCCCATCTCCACCCTCCCAGTCCAGGGTGGTAGCAGTCCCCCCCCTTTTCTTCCATGAAAACTAAGCAAAAGTATTGATTCAGTGCTTCTGCCTGTTTCTCCCCCTTTTCCATCAACTCCCCACCCTTTTTTATCCTCACTATTGTCTCCTTGCACTTCCTTTTCTCCTTGATGCATCTGAAATAGTCTCCCTCCCCCCCCATTAATTCTCTGTGCTCATCTCAGCTCCCTCTGGGCTTTGGCTTCTCTCACTTTCCTGGTCACCTCCCTGGACCATCTTGCATACTCCTCCCTGTCCCCTTCTTCCCCGACCTCCTATACCTCTGGTGCGCCTCTCATTTTGCCTTCACTGCCTCCACTACCTTGCTGTTCAACCAGCATGGTTTCCTTGCTCTTCTCCTCTTACTCTGTGTCTTAGTGCAGGCTTCTGTTGCCTCTGTAATCCCCCATTTAATAATATCCCATTTCTGCTCCATGTCCATCTCCTGCCTTATGCCCTCCAGTTTCCCTTTCAGTACTTCTCATATCATCCCAAAGTCTGCTCCCCTGAAGTTTACCACCCGGGTTACTGATTTCTCTGGCTCCCCGCACATCGCTGTCGGATAGTGGGTCCTCTACCTTTATTTCCCTTACTGCCTCCCCATTCAACAATACCAGGTAAGTGTTTTTTAGCCTAGTAGATACACTGATCAACTGCATCAGGAGACCATCCTGGATCTCATCCAGGAGCACTTGCTCCCTAGCACTGGAGGTGAACCCCGGCAATTTAAAATTCCCCATGATGACCACCTTCCCTTTTCTACCTTTCTGATTTGTCCCGCTAATTCCCTGTCAAGCTCCTCAGACTGGGACGACAGCCTGTATACCACCCCAAACATCAGTTTCCTACCCCTTCAGTCTAGGAGCTGCAGCCACATTGTCTCTGTTTTCCTTTCCTCCCTGTCATTCCTTGTGCATTTGATCCCATCACTCACATAGATTGCCCCCCACCCCCCCATGGTCCTTCCTGTATAATTTGTACCCTGGGATTGCCAGATACCAGTCCCGGTGCTCGGCTTCCCATGTTTCCGTGACAGCTGCAATATCCACCCTGCACACTGCCAAGAGTACCTATAGCTCAGCTGATTTGTTGCCTAAGCTCCTTGCATTCAGTGAGACCACCCTCCATCATGTCCCCTTCCCTTCATCAGCCTCCATCTCCTCCGTTCTCTGCTCCCTTCCTTTTCAGCTGCCCCGAGTCCTTCTCTGTTAGCCTGGGGGGTAGGCTGTGACTCCACTCTATTGGATCCCTTCCTTTCTGCTGTCCACTTGCCACCCCCCCATCTAGTTTAAATCCACCTTTGTTGCAATATACCTCCCCAGTCTTAGCTTTAATACCTCCTTCCCCTCCCCGCTCAGATATCTACAAACCAAAATTTAAGAATCCATGAGAGGAAGTACACAAATGAATGTCCCATACCATCTACAGTCAACAGATCACCAAATAAGATAAATACATGACTGTAATAAACCACAATCAACAACATAGGGCTTTTGGTGCAACCCCTGCACCATATTAGTTGCCCTTCTCTGGACTGCCTCCAGCCTGTCTATGTTCTTTCTGAGGTGCGACCTCCAGAACTGGACACAATACTCTGGGGGTCTCAATAGTGAGCAATACAGTGCCAACACCACCCCTCTTCTCCTGCTGGAGATACCCCTCCCAATGCATCCCAGCATCACAGTGACCCTCCTACTGCTTTGCCACACTGCCACATATAACCCCAAAGTCCCCTTCCTGCTTAGTGGCTGATAGTACCTCCCCGCATCCTATGCTAATTTCCTGGGTTCCCATTCCCTAGGTGCATGATTTTGCACTTTCTGGCATTGAACCCCAGCTGCAATGTTCTTCACCACTCCTTGAGTTTTCCAAGATCCCCATGCAATATACCACAATCGACAGCTAGGAATGACTGTCACCAAAAACAAAGAGCTCTAAGGCTGAATTTTTTTCATTCTTATATCCATCCCCCAGTTTCAGCCACGTACCAGTGCTATGGTGGATATGCATGAGACTGTGTGGATTTGAAGCTCGGGAATCAATACAAGAGTTCTGAAATGCGGTCTCTAATTCTGCAGTCAAATGTGGACCCTTTCTGTATATCCTGTTTCACACCTATTACCTAAACTCCTCTTAAAGAGCTGCTGACGCCTTCAGGAGAACTTTACCAAAACATAATATTTAGACATAGTCCAGTTTTTATTTCACATTAGTTCTGTATTCAGCCTCCCCATTATTTATTACTGAGGCCACCTGCATAAAAACAGGGCCTAAGCTCCTGAAGAGTTCATCTATTTCTGTTGCTTTCTCCCTATCTGAGATCATAATGCACTGCGTGTGACATCATAGTTACTCCCAAAGCAACAAAGTGTGATGTCACAACACAGAACTATGACAAAGTAGGAAGTAAGCTAAAGAGGCAGATGAACCCTGAGGGATAAAGGTAATATATTCTTGCAAATGTTCTTAATAATAAATACTGGGGAGGAGGAATCTTTAGAATACATTTGGAATGGAAGCTGAATTCTACCTAATTATTATGTTTTTCGAAGTTTTTTTTAAGGTGTCAGCAGCTCTGTAAATCTGCACAATCTCTGGTCCATGATCACTGCAGTAGGGGGTCAAACATTAAAAAGCAACTGGTGCACGTAGGAAAACTTTGAGAGACAATATTTAGGTAAAATGTAACTATGATTTAAATATTTTCCAGCTTATCTCCTTGTTCCCTGATCATTAAGGATAACTTGCCTTATTGTCTGTCATTTCTTTTCAGGGGATTTACGGGTGTTACTCATTCATTTTTTTGCCAATATTTATTTTAGTTTTTACTATGGCTGCCATCGGATGGTGGTGCTGTTGGTACCGGATTTTGAGTCAGTTGGCGTGCGGACTACTTGACTTATGCTAACTGCCTTTTTCTACCGTTACTGTTTGCTTCATGGCATGCACTTGATAGACTGGCACAAGTTTTTCTTTTTTTGTTAACAAGTCCGTCTGTCTCTGCATTGGTCTGTGTTGGCAGTCGAAGCTATGACGTGTCTACTGTGGTGATAAACTTAAGATGACGTGTCTACTATGTGTATAAATGTTACATTTTGCATTTATACACATAGTAGCTGAGATACACAGATTTATCACATTCTATTTATCTCCACGCCTATTGCATAAATGCAAATATATTTAATGAGACTGAGTATTATGTTTTCAAATGTTTTCACAGATGTGTCAACTGCCCTTTAAGGAGTTTGTGCTACCATTTAGCATGGATTGCATGCTGGGTAAGAGCTAAATATAGCTGCAGTAGCTTAATGCTAGCTGCCAGCACCATAGGCTACATCACTGTCACTGCAGTGTCCCACTGAGTTTCTGACCTTTTCCCCTGTATGGGCTACACCCCTGTCACTGCACTGTCCCACTGAGCTTCTGATCTTTTCCCCTGTATGGGCAGTATCCCTGTTGCTGAACTGTCCTTCTGAGTTTATGACCTTTGCCCCTGTATGGGCTGCACCCCTGTCGATGCACTGTCCTACTGAGTTTCTGGCCTTGCCTCTGTATGGGCTGCACACCTGTCACTAAACTGTCCCATTGAGTTTCTGGCCATTGCCCCAGTATGGATTGCACCCATGTCACTGCATGGTCCCACACTCAGTTTCTGACCTTTGCCCCTGTATGGGCTGCATCCCTGTCACTGCACTATAGCACTCAGTTTCTGGCCTTAGCCTCAGTATGGGCAGTACCCCGGTCACTGTACTGTCCTTCTGAGTTTCTGACCTTTGCCCCAGTATGGGCTGCACCCATATCACTGCATGGTCCCACTCAGTTTCTGACCATTGTTCCAGTATGGGCTGCACCCCTGTCACTGCACTGTTCTTCTGAGTTTCTGACCTCTGAGCCAGTATAGGCTGTACACATGTCACTGCACAGTCCCACTCAGTGTCTGACCTTTGCCCCTGTATGGGCTGCATCCCTGTCACTGCACTGTCCCACTGCGTTTCTGACCTTTGTCACTGTATGGGCTGCACCCCCTGTTGCTGCACTGTCTCAATGAGTTTCTGACCATTGCCCCAGTGTGGGCTGCACCCCTATCAATGCACTGTCCCACTCAGTATCTGGCCTTTGCCCCTGTGTAGGCTGCACCCCTATCGCTGCACTGTTCCTCTGAGATTTTGGCCCTGCCCCTGCCTGGGCTGCACCCCTGTTGCTGCACTGTCCCACTGTGTTTCTGACCTTTGCCACAGTATGGGCTGCATCCCTGTCACTGCACTTCCCCACTCAGTTTCTGGCCTTTGTCCCTGTATGGGCTGCACCACTATGAGTGTGCTGTCCCTCTGAGTTTCTGACCTTTGCCACAGTATAGGCTGCATCCCTGTTGCTGCACTGTCCCACTGAGTTTCTGGCCTTTGCCCCTATATGGACTGCACCCCTGTCATAGCACTGTCCCTATGAGTTTCTGACCTTTGTCACTATATGGGTTGCATCCCTGTGGCTGCACTTTGCCTTTGAGTTTCTGACATTTGCCTCAGTATGGGTTGTATCTCTGACACTGCGCTGTTCCACAGAGTTTCTGACCTTTTCCTCTGTTTGGGCTGCACCCCTGTTACTGCACTGTCCCACTGAGTTTCTGGCCTTTGTCCATGTATGCGTAGCACCTCAGTTGCTGCACTGTCCCACTGAGATTCTGGCCTTTGTCCCTGTATGGGCAGCACCCTTATTGCTGCACTGTCCCACTGAGTTACTGGCCTTTCTCCCTGTATGGGCTGCATCCCTGTCTCTGCACTGTTCTGACATTCTGACTTTTGCCCCAGTATGGGCTGCATCCCTGTCACTGCAGTGTCCCACTGAGTTTCTGGCATTTGCCCCTGTATCGGCTGCATCCCTGTTGCTGCACTGTCCTACTCAGTTTCTGGCCTTTGTCCCAGCATGGGCTGCACCCTTGTCGCTGCACTGTTCTTCTGAGTTTCTGACCTTTGCCCCTGTATGGGTTGCATCCCTGTCACTGCACTGGCCCACTGCAGTTCTGGTCTTTGCCACTGTATGGGATGCACCCCTGTTGCTGCACTGTCCCACTGAGTTTCTAACCATTGCCCATGTATGGGCTGCACCCTTATCAATGCACTGTCTACTCAGTTTCTGGCCTTTGCCCTTATATGGGCTCTATCCATGTCCCAGCACTGTCCCACTGATTTTCTGGACTTTGCTCTGTATAGACTGCACCCCTGTCACTGCACTGTCCCTCTGAGTTTTTGGCCCTTCATAGGCTGCACCCCTGTTGCTGCACTGTACCACTGAGATTCTGACCTTTGCTCCAGCATGGGCTGTATCCCGGACACTCACTGTCCCACTCAGTTTCTGGCCTTTGCTGTTGTATGGGCTACACCCCTGTCACTGCACTGTCCCTCTGAGTTTCTGACCTTTGCCCCTGTATGGACTGCACCCCTCTCACTGCACTGTCCCACTCAGTTTCTGGCCTTTGCCCCTGTATGGGCTGCACACCTGTGAGTGTGCTGTCCCTCTGAGTTTATGACCTTTTCCCCAGCACAGGCTGCATCCCTGTCACTGCACTGTCCCACTGAATTTCTGGCCTTTGCCACTGTATGAGCTGCACCCCTGTGGCAGCACTGTCCCTCTGAGTTTCTGACCTTTGCCCCAGTATGGGCTGCAGCTCTGTCACTGCAATGTTCCACTGAGTTTCAGACCTTTTCCCCTGTTTCAGCTGCACCCCTCTTGCTGCATTGTCCGGGTTTCTGACCTTTGCCCCGTATGGGCAGCACCCCTGTTATTGCGCTGTCCCACTGAGTTTCTGACCTTTATCCATGTTTGGACAGCACCCCCGTTGCTGCACTGTCTCACTGAGTTTCTGACCTTTGTCCCTGTATGGGCAGCTTCTGACCTTTATCCATGTTTGGACAGCACCCCTGTTGCTTCACTGTCTCACTGAGTTTCTGACCTTTGTCCCTGTATGGGCAGCACACCTGTCACAGCACTGTGCCACTGAGTTTCTGACCTTTTCCCGAGTATGCACTGCATCCCTGTTGCTGCACTGTCCCACTGAATTTCTGACCTTTGTCCCAGTATGGGCTACACCCCTGTCACTGCATTGTCCCTCTGAGTTTCTGACCTTTTCCCCTGTATGGTCTGCACCCATGTTGCTGCACTGTCCTACTGAGTTTCTGACCTTTGCCTCAATATGGGCTGCAACCCCTCACTGCACTGTTCCACTGACATTCTGACCTTTGCCCCTGTATGGGCTGCATCCCTATCACTGCACTGTCTCTCTGAGTTTCTGGCCTTTGCCTTTGCATGGGCTGCAAGGTTGTCACTGCACTATCCCATGGAGCTTCTGGACATTGTCCCAGTATGGGTCGCATCCCTGTCAATGCACTGTCCCACTCAGTTTCTGACCTTTGCCCCTGTATGAACTGCATCCCTGTCACTGCACTGTCCCTCTGAGGTTTTGGTCTTTGCCCCTGCATAGGCTGCAACCCTTCACTGCACTGTCCCACTGAGTTTCTGACCATTGCCCCAGTATGGGCAGCATCCCTGCTGCTGCACTGTCCTAATCAGTTTCTGGCCTTTGTCCCAGTATGGACTGCACTCTTGTCGCTGCACTGTTTTTCTGAGTTTCTGACCTTTGCCCCTGTATGAGTTGCATCCCTATCACTGCACTGGACCACTGCAGTTCTAGTCTTTACCCTTGTATAGGATGCACCCTTGTTGCTGCACTGTACCACTGAGATTCTGACATTTGCCCCAGTATGGGCTGCATCCCGGTCACTCACTGTCCCACTCGGTTTATGGCCTTTGCCAGTGTATGGACTGCACTCCTGTCACTGTACTGTCCCTCTGAGCATCTGACCTTTGCCCCTGTATGGACAGCACCCTTCTTTCTGCACTGTCCCACTCAGTTTCTGGCCTTTGCCCCGTATGATCTGCACACCTGTGAGTGTACTGTCCCTCTGAGTTTATGACCTTTGCCCCAGTACAGACTGCATCCCTGTCACTGCACTGTCCCACTGAGTTTCTGGCCTTTGCCACTGTATGAGCTGCACCCCTGTGGCTGCACTGTCCCACTGATTTTCTGACCTTTGCCAAAGTACAGGCTGCATCTTTGTCACAGTAATGGTCCACTGCATTTTGTACCATTTCTCCTGTTTCAGCTGCACCCCTGTTGCTGCACTGTCCCTCTGAGTTTCTGACCTTTGCCCCTGTACGGGAAGTACCCCTGTCACTGTGCTATCCCACTGAGTTTCTGGCCTTTGTCATTGTATGGACAGCACCCCTGTTGCTGCACTGTCCCACTGAGTTTCTGGCCTTGTCCCTGTATTGACTGCATCCCTGTCATTGAACTGTCCTACTGAGTTTCTGATCTTTGCTCCTGTATAGGCAGCACCCCGTCACTGCACTGTGCCACTGAGTTTCTGATCTTTGCCCCAGTATGGGCTATACTTCTGTCACTGCACTGTCCCACAGAGATTCTGACCTTTGCCCCTGTATGGGCTGCACCCCTGTCACTGCACTGTATCACTGAGTTTCTAATCTTTGCCACAGTATGGGCTGTACTTCTGTCACTTCACTGGCCCACCGACTTTCTGGCCTTGTCCCTGTATTGACTGCATCTCTGTCATTGCACTGTCCTACTGAGTTTCTGGCCTTTGCTCCTGTGTAAGCAGCACCCCATCCATGCACTGTGCCACTGAGTTTCTAATCTTTGCCCCAGTATGGGCTGTACTTCTGTCACTGCACTGTCCTACTGAGATTCTGACCATTGCCCCTGTATGGGCTGCACCCCGTCACTGCACTATCCCTCTGAGTTTTTAAACTTTGGCCCTGTATGGACTGTGTCCTTGTTACTACACTGTTCCTCTGAGGTTCTTGCCGCTGCCCCTGTTCAGTTCCCAATCTGCACCACTCAAACCATCACCTAGTTTTTTCCACCATTCCCCATAGTCTTGCTCAGATCCTGGTGTAAGGATCTGGAGCAAACAGAATAAAACAACAACACCAGTTTCTAATAAACTTGACAATGAGTTAAGCAATTTTCCACATTTTTCCTTTCAAATACAACTCACATTGTAGTATCTGCCCCCCCCCCCATCCTTTATCCCAGTCTGTCTACTCCATTGCTGACTCATTTCTTCTCCAGCATGGTTATTCATTTTTATCACAAGAGAAAGGGCACTGGGGGCCTTCAAATTCAGGCAGAGATCAGGTGGCCTGTATTTTATTAATAGTCCAAGGGAATTGTTAAACAACAGGGGCTAGTGTTCCCTAAACAAAAACTTAAAGCAACAGTGCAACACAATGCAACAGAGTGCAAGGAATGCAGGAGGAGGCAGGCAATGGCATATTCATTTACACAGGAGTAATATACAAACCCTTAGCACAAAGGGAGGAAATGGATAGGGATCTACTGGAAGTCATCCATGTGATGCCAGCCAAAAGGGAGAGATTACTGATGGGCAACTTCAACCTGTCAAAAGTTGATTGAGGCACCCAAGTGGCTGCAACAGTCAGGGGCAGAGACATCCTGGACTCCCTGTAAGAGGCATGCCTCAAGCAGCTGGTGCTTGAGCCAAACTGGGAGGAAGCAATTTTGGATCTGGTACTAACCGACGGGGACAGAATTACAGATGTCAGGGTATGTGAACACATGGGGTCCAGTGACCATCACACAGTGTGGTTCAATGTGAGAACTAGAAAAGGGGCATGCCACATGAAGGCAAGGGTTCTGGACTTCAGGAGGGCAGACTTCATTAGGATAGGGGTATGTCTCAGGCCCAAGAAGAGGGCGTGAAAAGGGGGGTTGAGGGACAATGGGCCCATCTAAAAAGAACCATAGTGGAGGCAACAAACCATTGTATTTGGCAGATAGACAAAGGCAAAAGGAAAAGAAAACCACTATGGTTCTTGCAGGAGGTGGCAGGGAAAGTAAGGGCAAAAAAGTTAGCGTTCAGGAAATATAAGGAGTCACAAAAGGAGGAGGACAGGGCAATGTATCAAGTAAAGCAGAGGGAGGCAGGGAAGGCTGTCAGGGACACTAAGGCAAAGACAGAGGAAAATACAGCAAAAGAAGTTAAAAAAGGAGACAAGACATTCTGTAGATATATCAGTGAAAAGAGAAGGACTGGGGTGGGGGGAAATTGTAAGTCTGAAAGTGGAGGAAGGAGTGGGAGTGGTAGGGGACCAGGATAAAGCATCAATCCTGAACAAATATTTCTGTCCAGTTTTCACGGGGAAGAGGAAGGGGAGGGACCACAGATAAGAATCAGGATGGGAAAGGAGGTGGACAACAGCCCGTTCAAAGAGGAGAGAGTCCTAAAAGAACTTACAAAACTAAATGTGGATAAGGCAATGAGACCAGATGGGATACACCCTAGAATACTGAAGGAGTTGGGGGAGGTATTGGGAGCACCACAGACAGCTCTGTTAAATGAGTCAATGGAGATAGGAGTTGTTCTGGAGGACTGGAGAAGGGCTGATGTGGTCCCTCTTCACAAATGTGGGAGCATGAAAGAAGTTGAAAACTTTAGACTTATCAGCCTGACCTCAGTGATGGGTAAAATTATGGAATCTCTGCTAAAGGAACGGATAATTGAGCATCTTGAATCAAGCAGAGCACAAGATCCGAGGCAGCATGGATTCATGGCAGAAAAATCCTGTCAAACTAACATTATTGATTTCTTTGACTGGGTCACTAGGGAAGTAGATTGAGGGTGTGGTGGATGTGGCATACCTTGACTTCAGCAAGGCGTTCAACATCATTCCACATAGGAGACTTGTGGACAAGCTGGGCAGCCTGAGATTGGGACACAAGGTGGTGAACTGGGTAGAAAATTGGTTGAAGGACAGAACACAGAGGGTGGTGGTAAATGGGGCTAAATCTGAATTAGGAAGGTGACCAGCAGGGTGCCACAGCGTTCAGTTCTTGGGACAGTGCTGTTTAATATCTACATCAGCGACATTGCAGAGGGGCTGGAGGGGAAGGTGTGCCTCTTTGCAGATGACACAAAGACCTGCAATAGGGTAGACAGTACAGGAGGGGTGGAGAAAAAGGGACCTAGCTAAAATGGAAGAATGGTCCAGAGTGTGTCAGCTAGGATTCAGTGCTGAGAAGTGCAAAATCATGCACTTGGGGCTCAGGACCCTGGGAAGGATTACATGACGAGTGGGGAGATACTAGCAGCCACAAAACATCAAAGAGATCTGGGGGTCATCATATCTGATGACCTAAAGGTGGCCAAAAAATGTGCCAAGGCAGTGGGGAGAGCCAGTGGGATGCTGAGATGCATAGGGAGAGGTAGTACCAGCAGAAGAAAAGAGGTCATAATACCACTGTACAGGTCACTGGTGAGACCTCATTTGGAATTCTGCATCCTGTTCTGGAGGCCACATCTGCGGAAGGACATAGACAGGGTGGAGGTGGTTCAAAGAAGGGCAATAAAAATGGTGCAGGGCATGCAACAAAGGTCATAAGAGAAAAAACTGAAGGAACTCAATATGTATACCTGTCGGACATGATGGAGACCTTGGTGAGGCTAGGGTACTACACACCATGCAGTTTAATGAATGGTTGCAAAACTGGTGCAGAGCACAGGGCTTTGGCTTCATTGGGGACTGGGGGTACACCTGGAGAGATGAAGGTGTATACTGGCATGATGGTCTGCATCTGTCCACGAAGGGAACCAAAATCCTAAGTGACAGGTTTAAATGCCTCCTTGGCAAGCTTTTAAACTAGCCATGGGGGAGGAGCTAATAAGAGGTGGGAAATTTCAAGCCTCCCCCCACAAAACATGACGGGTAGTAAGGTAAACACTGAGGTACAGTGCTCAACAGAGGGCAGGACAGGGGTAAATGGAAAAATAGACAAGGGCAAAAAGAGCAGGCATGGGGGAAAAAAGGATAAAGCCAACATTAAATGGAGGGCAATGAGTACCAATGCCCGTAGTCTGGGAAACAAGCTTCCTGAGCTAGTAGCCTTGACGGAAGATGAACAATTGGATATTGTGGCAGTCACGGAAACATGGTACACGGAGAACCATGACTGGGATGTCAACATACCGGGGTACACAGTCTATAGAAGGGACAGAGAGGGGAAAAGAGGAGGTGGAGTAGCTCTATACATAAGGGAAGGGATCAAAGCTACAGAACTAAAAAGTAAAGGGGGAGGACAAGGGGGCACTCTGGGTCACCTTGGCGACAGGGAATGGCATCACAATCCGCACAGGGGTTGTATACAGACCCCCATCTCAAGGGGAGGAAATGGACAAGAAAATGATAGAGGACATTCTCAAAATGGCTGAAAAAGGGGAGATACTGTTGATGGGGGACCTGAATATTTTTTTTTTATTTATTGTGATATTTAGAAAGACCTTTGAGTCAGAGACTCATTTACAAAGGTTCCATGTCATACATAAATTGAACAGGGATGGGACTTATGATACAGAGAATACAGTACATAACAAAGTAACAATAATAATCAAAAACAGGTTACATGTTGTTTCATGGAGGTTTAACAGAGATTTAGGTACTTTAGCACAGCCAGGGGGAAGGAAAAGACAGAAAGACTCTGTAGGAGGCTGATTGTCATGTTACGTAAATGTATTATTTTTGTACATTGACCTGCTAAATAGATTGTTTGAAAGGAGGCAGTGGCAGATCAGGTATCAAGGGCAGTCACATAAATTTGAAGCCTGCAGGTATTCCCTTAGCTTTGATTTATATGGGCCCAGCCTTATTTCATCAGTTATATGGATAGGAAGGGAGTTTGTCCAGGAAGGGGCCCTGAAACTGAAAGTGCATTGGTATTGGGAGGTCCGGCCATGGGGTACCCATAGTAGCCACTTGCTTGTGCTACGGGTTGTTTTGCCAGGTGGAGTTGGGCGGATAATTTGGTGCAGGGAGGGTGGGGTGAGGCCGAGTAGTACCTTTTTGGTCATAAGGCAGGTGTGGTACCTGATTCTGCTATCCAGGTTTAGCCAGTTTGTGCTGCAGTAGAGGAGCAGGAGTGGGTGAAAGCGATCATCCTAGGATGAGGTGGCAGGCTTTGTTGAGCACAAGCCGGGTTTATAGGGTTGTGGGGGGCGCGGCACTGTATATTAGGATGCCGTAGTCTAGCAGGGAGAGGACCGAGGAGTTTACAGTGAGCTGTAGTGCTTCAGGGGTGAGGCAGTGTTTGTACCGGTAGAGTACACCAAGTCTGGAGCTAAGGGTGGTTGTTAGGTGTAGGATATGTTGATTAAAGCTGAGGGCAGGGTCTAGTGTGATCCCTAAGTATTTAAAGTTGTATACTTGTTCTAGGGGGGTCTGATTTGTAGTGAGAAATTTGGGGCACAGGTTTTGAGTGGGTTCGAGGGTGGGCGAATATCATGACTTTAGTCTTATTATAGTTGATAATGACGCTGGGCGGTGAGCCAGTCTTCAATTTCATGGAAGGAGTGCTGGAGGGTTTGGTGAAGTTTAGGGGACGGGTCGGAGGCTGAACAGGACTGCGTCATCCGCGTAAAGGAGCAGATTTCCGGGGCATGCGGATGGGAGGGAGTTGAGGTACATGCTGAAAGTAGGGGGCCAAGTATGGAGCCCTGTGGGACACCGGATCGGATAGGGAGGCGGGTGATAGGACAGGGCCTACCTTGACTGACTGCGTTCTATCAGAGAGATAACTGGAGAACCATTTTAGGGTATCATCGGAGAAACCCATGTTAGCCAGGGTGTTTAGTAGGAGGGCATGGTTTACTGTGTCAAATGCTTTAGATAGGTCCATGAAGATGGCACCCGTGAGGTGGCTGTGGTCCAGGGCTGAGTGGACATGTGAGGTAAATTCAAGGAGGGCGGTAGTGGTGCTGTGGCCCTTATGAAAACCATGTTGTTATCTGGATAGGAGGTTATATTTATTTAGGTGTTCAGTGAGTTGGTCGGCGACTATGTGTTCTAGTGCCTTCGACGGGGGGGGTAGGATAGAGATGGGGCGGTAGTTATTTGTGGAAGTTCGGTCACCACTTTTATGGATAGGTGTGATATAGGCCGATTTCCAGTGGTTGGGGAATTTCCCCTGGCAGAGGGAGAGATTGAGAATGTGGGTGAGAGATGCCAGATGTTAACTGGATGACATGTACTGCAGCCACATCCAAAAGCAGGGTCATACTCGATGCTCTGCAGGGAGCAGGCCTTAGACAGCTAGTGTTGGAACCCACTCGGGAGGGAGCAATACTAGACCTGGTACTCTCAAATGGAGAGAGGATCACAAATTTAGAAGTCAGTAGACATCTGGTGAAAAGCGACCACTGCACAGTGTGCTTCACAATAAGCACAACCATGGAGATGAGCCATACAAAAACAAGCATTCTGGACTTTAGAAGGGCTGACTTTGGCAAAATGGGTGAATACCTGAGGAATACGCTATCAAATGGCCAAAAAGGAGGAGTGGAAGAACAATGGAGAAAAATCAAAACTGCCATCATACAGGCAACAAGCCTTTGTGTGAAACAGATAAAGAAAACAAAGCGGAGTAAAAAAACACTATGGTTCTCAAAAGAGGTGGCAGTGAAGGTTAAGGAGAAAAAGGCTGCATTCAAAAAGTATAAGGCATCACAGAAGGAGCATGACAGGGAACTGTATCAATTAAAGCAGAAAGAAGTGGGGAAGGCAGTCAGAATAGCTAAAGCCCAAACAGGAAAAAATAGCCAATTCAGTTAAGAAGGGGGATAAAACCTTTTATAGGTACATTAGGGAGCATAGAAAGGTTAAGGGAGGAATAGTGAAGATTAATAAGGGAGAGGGGAGGTGGGCAGAGGGAAACAGTGAAAAGGCAGAGATACTGAATGAATACTTTTTCTCAGTATTCACAAAAGAAGATGAGGAGTTACCTAAACCAGACAATAGAAGCACTCTGGGAAGGGGGTTGACACCAGTCCATTTACAGAAGAAAGAGTCCTGAAAGAACTCCTAAAACTCAAGGTGGACAAAGCAATGGGGCCTGACGGGATTCACCCCAGAATCCTAAAAGAACTAAGGGAGGGCCTAGTGACACCACTGACCACACTTTTTAATTAATCATGGGAGGATGGGGTGGTACCTGAGGACTGGAGGAGGGCAGATGTGATTCCCCTTCACAAAAGTGGGAGCAAGGCAGAAGCTGGAAACTACAGACCTGTAAGTTTGACCTCAGTGGTAGGGAAAATGATGGAATCACTTCTGAAAGAAAAAAATTGTTGAGTACCTAGAGGCCAGCGGGGCACAGGACCCAAAGCAGCATGGATTTACAGCAGGAAGGTCATGTCAGACGAATCTAATCAATTTATTTGACTGGGTGACCAAAGTAATAGACCAGGGAGGGTCTGTGGATATGGCCTATCTAGACTTTAGCAAGGCATTTGACACAGTCCCGCACAAAAGATTAATAATCAAGTTAGCCAGCCTGGGAGTGGGTCCCAGGGTGGTAGCCTGGGTAGCAAACTGGCTGCACAACAGGACACAGAAGGTAATAGTGAATGGAACACATTCTGAAGAAAGGGGGTCACTAGTGGAGTACCTCAGGGCTCAGTACTGGGTCCAGTCCTCTTTAACATCTTTATAGGTCTTTGCAGATGACACAAAGATCTGTAACAGAGTTGATACACAAGGGGGGTAGAAAGGATGAGAAGGGACTTGGCAAGGTTGGAGGAATGGTCAGACATATGGCAACTTAGATTCAATGCAAAGAAGTGCAAAGTAATGCACCTGGGAAACAAAAACCCAGGAGAAGAGTACACAATAGCAGGGGAGGTACTAACAACAACAAAAATGGAAAGGGACCTGGGGGTAGTCATAGCAGATGATCTAAAGGTTGGTAAGCAATGTGAGAAGTCAGTAAGGAGAGCCAGGGGGATACTGGGATGCATAGGAAGGGGCATCACAAGTAGAAAAAGGGAAGTGGTTATCCCTCTGTACAGACAGTTGGTGAGACCCCATCTGGAGTACTGTGTGCAGTTTTGGAGACCTCATCTACACAAGGACATAGACAGGATGGAAGCAGTCCAGAGGAGGGCAACTAAAATGTTGCAGGGTCTGCATCAGAAATCATATGAAGAGAGACAGAGAAAGCTTAATGTGTATACCCTTGATGAAAGGAGGGACGGGGGGACATGATAGAAACATTCAAGTACCTCAAGGGAATCAACAAAGTCCAGGAGGGTATCATCTTTCAGAAAAAGAGATGTGTAAGAACAAGGGGGCATAATTTAAAGATAGAGAGGGGATGCCTCAGGGGTAATGTGAGGAATTTTTTTTTCATGGAGAGAGTGGTGGATGCATGGAACCGCCTTCCTGGGGAGGTTGTTAGGTCTAAAACAGTGGGGGAATTCAAACATGCATGGGACAGACATAAGTCAATTGTAGTGGAGGGTGGCAGGAAGTAGGCTGTTGGTTAACTAGAATCTGCAGCTTATCCAGTAGGTAGGGAAATGGGCAGACTGGGTGGGACAAGTGGTCCTTATCTGCCATCAAAGTCTATGTTTCTATGTTTCAAGTATCTCAAGGGGATCAATAAGGTATAGGAGGGCAGCATCTTTCAGAAGAGAACATGCTCTAAAATAACAAGAGGACATGACATGAGACTGGAAGTGGGTAGACTAAAAGGCAACATGAGAAAGTACTTTTTCACAGAAAGGGTGGTGATTTTTGGAATGGCCTGCCCCAGGAGGTGGTGGTAGCAAGCATGATGGGGAGATTTAAACATGAATGGGATAGGCATAAATGAACCCTGGGGGGAAGGAGAGACTACAGCCGATGAAAAAGTAGGGTTAGAGGCAGCTAATTTAAGGTACAGTAGGGTAAAGGGGCAAACTAGATGGGCCTGGCGGTCTTTATCTGCCAGCAATTTCTATGTTAAATTGGGAGAAAAAATATCCTATCTTTGTTCTCTTTTCGAAAGAGTCCAGGCCTCTTACAGTTTTATTTGATTACAAAATGTTCCAGATCCACCAAAATGTGAGTTTGTTTTTTTTTATAAATGTTTACATTTACTGTTTTCTACCATGCAAATTACTAAAGGATAAAAAGGATCCGGCACAGGGGAGTTTAAATTCATTCAGACTGGCACAAAGGTGGCCTTATGTTTTTGGGAACCCCCAGCATGGTTAGTCACGGGGACCCTTACCCCTCTACTGGGGTAGCATTATCATGTCACTGTAATGCCAGTTTTAAAGATTCTGCACAGTTCAGTGACTCCCCTTGTGTGCCATTTCAATAGGATACAGTAGGATGTCTAAATAATAAAAAAAAACTCTGGTCAGAGCCAATATGGCTGTAAAATGATGGTATTGATGCAGCCGTAAAAAATGAGAGACTGCTTCAAACTTGAAGAAAGCTGAAGATTTCATTGATGCATAAACAGGAGTTGACGTGCCGGCCCTTTGGCCATGTCCTATGGGAAGACTCCATCCACCTACAGAAGGTCAGGGCCTGGCACATTCACTCTTACACATTCAGTAGACATTGAGTCACTCTTTACACATTCACTGTTAACACATTCTCTCTTTTATTTTGACCCCAGATTTTCAAGATAGTCATTTTATGACTGCTCTTATGAACGTGACACGTAGCATTTATAGTATATTAGCCGAAATGTCATTTTGTGCTACAAGTGCGAAAAGACATCTCATCCAGAATTTGAAAAATTACACCTGTCACATTTATGAGGTTGTGTGGAAAAATGGGTATGTTGAAAGTTTGGAGTCAAAATATTGAAAATTAGCAAAGTTATGAGTGAGCGTTGAAATACTGCAATGTTCAATCATAACCTAGATATTTTACCGTATTTGTACACCACATTTTGAGCATAGCCTTCTTATTACTCCACCTTATGAACCCCAAAAGTGAACATTTTCAAATCCTTGCCAAAACATAATTCCGCACCACCAAAACGTCATTCCACGCCACAGGTGTGAAAACACATTTTGGCCAGGATTTGAAAAATGACAGTTATCACATTCATGAGGTGGTGTGAAAAAGGGGCTATGTTGAAAATTTGGGGTCAAAATATTTAAAATTACCGAACTTATGGGCAAGCGCAGAATAATTTCAATGTATGTTCATAATTTTGTCATTTCTAAATATTTTGAGCCCACGTTTTCAACATAGTCTTCTTATGATGCCAACTTATGGACAATCGTGGAGAAAAATGTAAAATCCCACCCAAAAGGTGATTTTGTGAAGTCATCGCAAAATCACCTTTTGGGCCTAACTTGCCAAATTCTGTTGCCATCAGTCATGAGGTGGGGTCGCAAAAAGTCCATGTTGAAAGTCTGGGGTGAAAATATGCAAAAAATTACAAAATTATGCCTCAGAGTTGACAACCCCACTGAAATACATGGAACTGCACTTACCTTAGTTTCTCATAAAGCTGTTGCGGGTTCCAGCAGCAAGACGTGTTTTTGATCACAAAGTGAATCTTCACCCTGTGACCTATTCAGGTGAGTGAGGCTGTGTAGGGTCTACTGGGAGTGTGGGGTGGTGAGTGCTGAGGGGGAGGTCAGGGTGGCAGGGGTCAGATTGGTGAGGGACCATTTTCTTTCTTACAGGTTGAAAGACAGAAAAAAACAACATTGAGGGATGGTTTTCTTTATTGCAGCTCACAGGACGGCAATTGGAGGTTGGGGTGCCACTAGACACCAGGGAAACATATAGGGGGATGGGGATCTGTTGCTGTCTGATTGTTTCTGCTCTTACCTCCTTGTTTCTTTTGTTTGTGGTTCTTTTTGGCAGGGGAAGGGCCCAGCCACCCACCCCCATCCCTAACCACACCACACCACACTACACTCCTTTTATAGGGTAGCACAGGCGTGACATTTCCTGTAGCAAAGCAGGAAACATAGAAACATAGAAGTTGACGGCAGATAAGGACCGCAAGGCCCATCCAGTCTGCCCATTTCTTTTTTCTACCTTATAAATGTGCCATCGGCCTTTGCTCTGTCAGTGGCCTATCTATTCATAGTCATTTGTATTGCTCCCTTATGCCTATCCCATGCCTGTTTGAAGCCCTGCACTGTATTCATAGCCACCACTTCTTGTGGTACGCCATTCCATGCATCCACCACCCTTTCTGTGAAAAAATTTCCTCATTCCCCTTAATCGGCCCCTTCTAATCTCATGCTGTGTCCTCTTGTCCTGCTATTTTTCTTATATTTAAACATGTTAGACTCTTTCACCTTGTTAATGCCCTTAAGGTGTTTGAATGCCTCGATCATATCACTCTCTCCTCCTTTGCTCAAGGGTATACATATTGAGCTCTGTTAATCTGTCCTCATATGTCTTCTGATGCACTCCTGCACCATTTTGGTTGCCCTTCTCTGGACTGCCTCAATTTGGTTAATGTCCTTGTGAAGGTGTGGCCTCCAATACTGCCGCAGTACTCCAGATGGACCTAACCAGTGTCTTGTAAAGAGGTTATTACACTCTACGACTTGATACCCCTACTAATACACCCTAACACCCCCTAGCCTTACCTACTGCTTTAGAGGTCTGCTTGGACGATTTCAGGTCATCAGTGATGATGATGCCCAAGTCTCTTTCTTCCTTTGTGACTGCTAGCAACTCCCCTCCCAGCCTATAGGTGGCTTCAGGGTTTCTCTTCCCTATGTGCATGATCTTGCACTTCTTTGCATTAAATCCCAGTTGCCACTCTTCTGACCATTTTGCTAGTTTATCCAGATCTCTTCTCATTCTGCTCACCCATCTGGATCATCTACTCTGTTGCAGATCTTGGTGTCATCTGCAAACAGACAAGCCTTACCTCTAGTCCATCTGCAAGGTCACTAATGAAGATGTTGAAGAGACTGGCCCCAGGACTGGTCCTGAGGTACCCGACTTGTGACTTGCATCTCTTCTGACTGTATACCATTTACCACCACTCTCTGTTTTCTGTCCATCAACCAGTTTGCCACCCAGTTGACCAACTTCTGACCCACCCTGAGCCTACCCAGCTTATTTATCAATCTTCTATGTGGAACAGTGTCAAAAGCTTTGCTGAAGTCAAGGTGGCGACATCAACTGCTCCTCCTTGGTCCACCACTCTGGTTACCCAGTCAAAGAAATCTATGAGATTAGTTTGACAGGACCTTACTTGTAAACCCATGCTGTCTTGGATCTTGTGCCCTATGGATTCCAGGTGTTGCACTATCCTTTCCTTAAGGAGTGCTTCCATAATCTTGCCCACTACTGAGGTAAGACTGACTGGTCTGTAGTTCCCGCCTCCTCCCTGCTACCACTCTTGTGAGCGGGATCACATGAGCCCTTCTCCAGTCTTCTGGGACCTCTCCTGTGCTCAGAGACTCACTAAACAGTTCTGCTAATGGCTCTGCTAGTTCCACCTTTAGCTCTTTAAGTACCCTGGGATGTATGCCATCAGGTCCCATTGCCTTATCCACCCTGATCTTATGAAGCTCTTGTAGGACCCTTTCTTTTGTGAAGGAGTAGTGCTCACCTCCTCCCCCCTGTCCATGATGCTGAGCTGTGAGCCTGCTCTACCTTCTCTTCAGTAAATACTGAGCAAAAGTATCTATTTGGATAGATGCCTTTACAGGGTCCTCCTCCTCACATGCTCCTTTTCTCCTTTAAAGCTTAGCAATACCCCTCTGGACTTTCTCCTTTCACTAATGTATCTATAGAAAGTCTTGTCACCTTCTTTACTGTTAGTACTAGTTTTTCCTCAGTTTGGGACTTTGCCTGCCTTACGCCTTCCCTGCTTCCCTTAGGGCAGTTTGGTATGCCTCCTATCTTCATCCCGTTGTGTTCCCTTATATTTCCTGAAGGCCAGCCTTTTGGCTCTGACCTTTTCTGCTACTGTATTTGAGAACCAAAGTGGTTTCCTTCTTCTTTTGCACTTCCTTTTCTGTCTAACACAATGGGATGTTGCTTCAGTATTGCATCATAATGCTTGCCCACTTTGCCTGTACCCCTCACCTGTGTTTCTTTTTGCCAGGGCTAGCTTAACTCTGTTGGCCATCTTATCAAAGTCAGCTCCTCTGAAGTCCCATATTTTGCCTTGAGATGGGATGATTTAGATGTAGTAGCCAAATTGAACCATACCATGTGATGGTCACTGGCCCCAGGTGACCTTCTACCTGGAGATCTGTGATCCCTTCCTTGTTAGTCAGTACTAGATCTGGATAGCCCTGTCTCTCGTGGGTTGCTGTACCAGTTGTTTGAGGCCCTCCCCCTGCAGGGAATCCACTATGTGTCTAGTTCTGGCAGATGTTCCTGCTGGTATTGAGCAATCTGTATCCGGCATGTTGAAGTCTCCCATTATCGGAACCTCCATTTTAGCTGTCATGCTTTGTATATCTTCTAACAATAATGCGTCTATGTCCTCCCCCCGGTCTGGGGGCCTGTAGACAACCCCAGTTCTTATGGCTGTCCCATTTCCTGTTTCCAGGGTGACCCACAGTTCTTCTGGCTCCTTATGTGTATTCTGAATTTCTGTAGCTTTGATATTTTCATTGACATACAGGGCCACTCCTCCCCCCCTTTTTGCACCTCGGTCTCGTCTGAACAATACATAGCCAGGTACTGAAGTCTCCCAAGTGTGGTCACTGGTAAACCACGTCTCACTAATTGCTACTATGTCCAGTTTAGCCTCTGACATTATTGCCTGCAGGTCTGGGATCTTATTTCCCAGGCTGTGAGCATTTGTGTACATGATTTTCCATTGGCCAGATTTGGTGTGTTAGTTGTTGGGTGAGGTTTGGAATTACCCCAAGCGCCGTGGGAGAGCCAAACCTTTTTCTTACCTGGTGATGCAAATGAACTGCAAACATGCTGAATCCCTGTTTGACCACTAGCTGAGGGGAGGGTGTTCTTCCCATTCGACGTATGGGGTGCTGCACCCCTCTCCCCATTTGCTAGTTTAAATATTCTGCAAAGACGTCAAACTTCTGCCCCAATGCACTGACTCCCTCCTTAGTCAGATGCAGTCCATCAAATTTAAAGAACTTTCGCTCCCAGAACTGTTGCCAGTTCCCTACAAATCTGTGTCCTTTTCCTGGCACCAGCCCTTGAGCCACGTGTTTAGCTCCCCTATCTCCCCTTCTCTGACCTTCCGTCCATCTGCTCCCCTCTCCCAGACTGGCAGGATCTCAGAGAAGGAGATGCCGGATGAAATAGATGATAGTTTGTCACCCAATCTGGTCAGGTGTTCCTTGGTCTCCACAACTGACCGGCTGGCGAGATCATTTGTCCCTATGTGTACCAGGACATCAATGTTTTCTCCTGCTTTGTGAACAATTTTAGCAATGCGGTCAGTGTCTCTCCATGCTGATGTACCTGGGAGACATCTGACCATTACCCCTGGCTGGAGATGGGTATCAACTCCCCGAATCATTGAGTCTCCTATGATCAGAAGTTTTTTGGATTTCCTTTTTGCTGTTTTTGTTTTGGTTCCTGATTTGGGTGAGTTTTGTTGTGCGAGCTCCTGTGCTGCAGTGTCCTGCTCTGCAGTGTCTTCTGCCTCTTTGTTTGATTTCAGAGATAGAGGCAGATACCTGTTTGTAGTGTTAATATGGTTTTTGGAGGTAATATGTTGGAGAGCAGAGAGTGATGGGGCACCCGATTTGCCCCTCCTAACCACCTGCCAACCTCCAGGACCAACTACCCTCTGCAGTCGAGGTTTTTCTGTTGGATGCTGGGGAAATGGCGGGTGGTTCTTATAATGCATTTCCTCTTGAATATGAAATTTGAGGCATGCAATCTCTGCCCATGCTGCCCAGAGCTGAGCCCTAAGATCTCCAAAGGCCCAGCATGTAGGACAGTGTCCTAAATCCTGCAAGAATGTCCTTCTGAAAATTGTTCCACAATACCTGCAGTTAATGATATCCATTCCAGATAAGTTGCTGGGTTTATAACCTAGTCAGAGTAATTAGAAGGAAAAAAAAAAGGAAAAAAATGCAAGTAATGGTTTGATTGTGTTTTGTTTAACTTGTTATAACAACAAGTTAAATTACTAGTGCCCCTGTAAATGAGCTCACCTTGTGGAGGCCCCACTGATCCACCCCTTCCTGCTCTGCCACAGGAAATGTCACAACTGTGGTACCCTATAAAAGGAGTGTAGTGTGATGTGGTTGGGGATGGGGGTGGGTGGCTGGGCCCTTCCCCTGCCAAAAACGAAAAACCACGGATGAAAGAAAAGGAGGTCGAGCAGAAACAATCAGTCAACAACAAATGCAGTAACCTGAAAGCTTATCTAATGTTAGATAAAACTGTAAAACCTGTAAAGCACCACCTGTAATAATTTCAGAGAGATATACGCTGTAAGAAACACTTTGCTACAGAGAAAAATAAAACAATGAAATGTTAGCAACAAACAGTAGCAATCCCGGGAAGGGGCAGCTCAGAGGGGTATCCACACAGTGATCTAATTTACAGGGGCACTAGTACTTTAACTTGTTATAAGATGTTATACAAAAACAAACAAAACACAAAATCAAACCTTTGCTTTCATTTTCTTCCTTCTAATTACTCTGACTAGGTTATAAACCCAGCAGCTTATCTGGAATGGATATCATTAATTGCAAGTACTGCGGAACACTTTTCAGAAGGACAGTTTTACAGGATTTAGGACACTGTCCTACATGCTGGGCCACTGGAGATCTAAGGGCTCAGCTCCAGGCAGCATGGACAGAGACTGCACACCTCAAATTGCATATTCAAGAGGAAACATATTATAAGAACCGCCCGCCATCTCCCCAACATCCAACAGAAGCACCTCGACCGCAGAGGGTAGTTGGTCCAGGAGGTTGGCAGGTGGTCAGGAGGGGCAAATCGGGTGCCCCATCACTCGGTGCTCTCCAATATATCACCTCCACAAACCATATAAAAACTACAAACAGGTATCTGCCTCTATCTCCAAACTCAAACAAAGGGGCAGAGGACACTGCAGAGCAGGACACTGCAGCACAGGAGCTTGCACAACAAAACTCGCCCAAAACAGGAACCAAAACAAAAAAAGCAAAAAGGAAATCCAAAAAACTTCTGATCATAGGAGACTCCATGATTTGGGGAGTTGATACGTATCTTCAGCCAGGGGTAATGGTCAGATGTCTCCCAGGTACATCATCGTGGAGAGACACTGATTACATTGCTAAAACTGTTTAGGAAGCAGGAGAAAACACTGATGTCCTGGTATACAGGGACTAACGATCTCACCAGCCAGTCAGTTGTGGAGACCAAGGAACACCTGACCAGGCTGGGTGACAAACTATCATCCATTTCATCCGGCATCTCCTTCTCTGAGATCCTGCCAGTCTGGGACAGGGAAACAGATGGACGGAAGGTCAAAGAAGGGGAGAAAGGGAAGCTAAACATGTGGCTCAAAGGCTGGTGCCAGGAAAAAGAACACAAATTTGTAGGGAACTGGCAACAGTTTTAGGAGCTAAAGTTCTTTAAATTTGATGGACTGCATCTGACTAAGGAGAAAGTCAGTGCATTGGGGCAGAAGTTTGACGTCTTTGCAGAATATTTAAACTAGCAAATGGGGAGAGGGGTACAGCACCCCATACATCGAATGGGAAGAACACCCCTCCCCCCTCAGCTAGTGGTCAAACAGGAGTTCAGCATGTTTGTAGTTCATTTGCATCACCAGGTAAAGAAAAAGGTCCGGCTCCCCATATGACGCACAGGGGAAACACTGAACCTCGCCCAACAACTAACACACTGAAATCTGGCCAATGGAAAATCATGTACACAAATGCTCACAGTCTGAAACAAGATCCCAGACCTGCAGACAATAATGATAGAGGCTAAACTGGACATAGTAGCCATTAGCGAGACATGGTTTACCAGTAACCACACTTGGGAGACTTCAGTACCTGGCTATGTACTGTTCAGAAGAGACCGAGGTGCAAAAGGGAGTGGCCCTTTATGTCAATGAAAATATCAAAGCTACAGAAATTCAGAATACACATAAGGAGCCGGAAGGACTGTGGGCACCCTGGAAACAGGAAATGGGACAGCCATATAAACTGGGGTTGTGTACAGGCCTCCTGACCAGGGGGAGGACATAGGCATGTTACTGTTAGAAGATATACAAAACATGACAGCTAAAGGTGAGGTTCTAATAATGGGAGACTTCAACAAGCCAGATACAGATTGGTCAATACCAGCAGGGACATCTGCCAAAACTAGACACATGGTGGATTCCCTGCAGGGGAGGGCTTCAAACAACAGGTACAACAACCCACAAGAGACAGGGCTATCCTAGCTCTAGTACTGACTAACAGGAAAAAGATCACAGATCTTCAGGTAGAAGGTCACCTGGGTGCCAGTGACCATCACATGGTAGGGTTCAATTTGGCCACTAGAACAAAATCATCCCATTCCAAGGCAAAAATATGGAACTTCAGAGGAGCTGACTTTGATAAGATGGACAACAGAGTTAAGCTAGCCCTGGCAAAAAGAAATACAGGAGAGGGGGTACAGGCAAAGTGGGCAAGCATTAAAGATGCAATACTTGAGGCAACATCCCATTGTGTTAGTGAGAAAAGGAAGTGCAAAAGAAGAAGGAAACCACTTTGGTTCTCAAACACAGTAGCAGAAAAGGTCAGAGCCAAAAGGATGGCCTTCAGGAAATATAAGGGAATGCAGCAGAATGAAGATAGGGAGGCATACCAAATTTCCCTAAGGGAAGCAGGGAAGGCAGTAAGGCAGGCAAAGGCCCAAACTGAGGAAACACTAGCATGAACAGTAAAGAAGGTGACAAGACTTTCTATAGATACATTAGTGAAAGGAGAAAGTCCAGAGGGATTGCTAAGATCAAAGGGATAAGGGCGTGTGAGGAGGAGGACCATGTAAAGCATCTATCCTAAATAGATACTTCTGCTCAGTATTTACTGAAGAGAAGGTAGGACAGGGCCCACAGCTCAGCACCATGGACACGGGGGGGGGAGGTGTGCACTAGTCCCTTCACAAAAGAAAGGGTCCTACAAGAGCTCGATAAGCTCAGGATGGACAAGGCAATGAGACCTGATGGCATACATCCCAGGGTACTAAAGAAGCTAAGGGTGGAACTAGCAGAGCCATTATCCAAACTGTTTAGTAAGTCTCTGAGCATAGGAGAGGTCCCAGAAGACTGGAGAAGGGCTCTTGTGATCCCACTCCACAAGAGTGGTAGCAGGGAGGAGGCAGGGAACTACAGACCAGTCAGTCTTACCTCAGTAGTGGGCAAGATTATGGAGACACTCCTTAAGGAAAGGATAGTGCAACACCTGGAATCCATATGAGCAAAGGATCCAAGACAGCATGGCTTTACAAAAGGAAGGTCCTGTCAAACTTATCTAATAGATTTCTTTGACTGGGCAACCAGAGTGGTGGACCAAGGGGGAGCAGTTGATGTTGCCTACCTTGACTTCAGCAAAGCTTTTAATACTGTTCCATATAGAAAATTGATTAATAAGCTGGGCAGGCTCGGGGTGGGTCAGACGTTGGTTAACTGGGTGGCAAACTGGTTGACAGGCAGAAAACAAAGAGTGGTGGTAAATGGTATACAGTCAGAAGAGATGCAAATCACAAGTGGGGTACCTCATGGATCAGTCCTGGGGCCAGTCCTCTTCAATATCTTCATCAGTGATATTGCAGATGGACTGGAGGGTAAGGTTTGTCTGTTTGCAGATGACACCAAGATCTGCAACAGAGTAGATGATCCAGATGGGGTGGGCAGAATGAGAAGAGATCTGGATAAACTAGCAAAATGGTCAGAAGAGTGGCATTGCAGATGACACCAAGATCAGTAACACAGTAGATGATCCAGACTGGGTGGGCAGAATGAGAAGAGATCTGGATAAACTAACAAAATGGTTGGAAGAGTGGCAACTGGGGTTTAACGCAAAGAAGTGCAAGATCATGCACATAGGGAAGAGAAACCCAGAAGCCACCTATAGGCTGGGAGGGGAGCTGGAGGCAGTCACAAGGGAAGAAAGACCTCTAAAGCAGTAGGTAGGCTAGAGGGATGTTGGGGTGTATTAGTAGGGGTATCACAAGTCAGTAGAGGGAGGTAATAATCCCTCTTTACAAGATACTGGTTAGGCCCCATCTAGAGTACTGTGTGCAGTACTGGAGGCCACACCTTCACAAGAACATTAACCAAATTGAGGCAGTCAGAGAAGGGCAACCAAAATGGTGCAGGGACTGCATCAGAAAACATATGAGGACAGATTAACTGAGCTCAATATGTATACCCTAGAGCAAAGCAGGGAGAGAGGTGATATGATTGAAACATTCAAACACCTTAAGGGCATTAACACGGTAAAAGAGTCTAACATGTTTCAATATAAGAAAAATAGCAGGACAAGAGGACACAGCATGAGGTTAGAAGGAGGCTGATTAAGGGGTAATGTGAGGAAGTTCTTTTTCACAGAAAGGGTGTGGATGCATGGCATGGCCAACCTCAGGAAGTGGGGGATATGAATACAGTGCAGGGCTTCAAACAGGCATGGGATAGGCATAAAGGAGCAAGACAGATGAGTATGAATAGATAGGCCATTGACACAGCAAAGGCCAATGGCACATTCATAAGGTAGAAAAAGAAAGGGGCAGACTGGATGGGCTTTGCAGTCCTTATCTGCCATCAGCTTCTATGTTTCTATAGAAGGCCGGGGGTGCAGACAGTAGTTCAGGATCTAGGGGCTGCGATTTGGAGACAGGTGGTCCCCTGTCCATTCTGTTCACTTACTTTTTCCTACCTTGACCCACATCCCAACATAAGCTGCCTTGCTGGCTTGTCTGCAGACAAAGAGAACCAACAAAAAATTTGCCTCCATGAAACAATGATGCGACTCCAGATCAGCCCCTGGGGCACTTGGGGGTTCAGACTGTTAAAAATTCCTAATCACCTGAAAAATAAACTGTGGTGTAAGGGTCGCTGGCTGGTGAGATGGAACTAAATGGTTCAGGGTGCATGTTTCCACTCAGACAACAATCATCGCCACACGAATCTGTCTGTCTCAGAACACCGTCCCACCACCGCTGCTGCCAAGACCACTGGAGGAAGGGAGAGGAGGACGGATCACGTCAGGAAGCAAGAGGTATGTAATTTTTGGTAACCCCCCCAAGGAATACTGCTTCTTTATAGGCACCCTGATGTAAAGGCCCATGGCCAGTGGGCCAGAGCAAGAAAATAGTGCGGTGGTGGAGGGGAGGAGGGGGACACAGAGGAACAGCACAGTGGTGAACGGAGAGGACCACATGTGCTTCAACTCCATTATGGAAGGAGACAGTCTAGGTATCCGGTCATGTGCTTCCACAGCCCATTCTCCTACTATGTAATGGCAATACGTCATGCATGGCTTTTGCTATATAGCCATAAAAAACATTTAAATCTTAAAAACTGATACTGTACCTTGCACCGGGTCAGACTTTGGACTCTTTGAGTTGGGGGCCCCAGTCGCTGTTGGGCCTGAGGGTGCCCAACAGCTCTGAGCAGGCAACAGCAAGCAGAGATAAATAAATGAAGCAGCTGCAACAGTACTAATATTTCCCTCAAGCAACAGACGAATGGCACACTGTATCAGCTTAACGAAGCCGAAGTACCCTTTTCAAGAAATTCTGACAAAAATCAGAGACAGACAAAAAAAAACACTCTCCACATGTGGCTACTGCAATATAATTTTAATGCACCTTGGTTATTATAAGCAAATGATCACTGTACCAGTGGTTACAAAGATGATGACTTGGAGCTAAACAACTCCTAGCACTTCGAGGCTAGAACACCTCTTCAAAGGGGGAGCATAGTGTTTCCCCCTTTAGACTAAACACTGTAGCTAGAAAATGGGGCTCCTCTTTTAAGAATGTTTGAAAGTTTATTATGTTGAACCTGCTACCACAGCAATTGCTGGTAAATCGAATTTTCTTTCCAGGTAGGGCAAGTGGCCAGGTATGTAACTCAGCAGTGTTAACTGGTTAATGAGGTATTAATAGGTGCTAGAACAGCAGCGCTTTGTTACAGAGATTAGGCAGGCCAGGAATGATTATAGGTTAGACTAGCTGAGTCTGCTTAGAGGTTAGACTAGTTGAGTCTGTGGGTGATTCACTTAGGGCAGGGAGACTCCATGGCACCCTCCTGATACATCCACACTATGAATCCAGTTTGAAAAGTCAAAAAGTAACCTGAAGGGAAATAATTTCTAAAACTTGCCAGAGGTGGCCATCTTTAATGACTTGAGTCATTAATTATAAAACTGGCAATAAAATCTGTTTTAAAAACTGCTTAGAGAAATAAAAAATACACTGATAATATATTTAATTATGTCAGAAATATATTAATGTTAAAAATCTATTTGATAACATACTGCTACTTTAAGAATAAAAATTCTTCATTCTTGTTGAGCTGCCACAAGAAAAGTCTCTGCAACTTTTATTTTGAATACATGTGAAATACATCATAGTACCCTTTTCGGATAGACTCACTTTCTATGTTCCACCTGCACATTAGTCTTTCTGGCAGCTGTATTGCCTTTCATTCTGAGGTCACTGGTCCTTTTACTCTGGCCCTGGTCACCATGTTTTTTCCAATGCAACAGAAGAAGCCCCCTACCCCATGTGGAAGGACCTAGTTTGTGCTGGCTGGCTTAGTGCCAGCCTACTCTGAGGGACAGCTCTAATTTATTGCACTGTTGGTTGGGGGGGAGCAAGGGGGTGGACCAAGCCACAGGGACATAGGGGCCACTCAGTAACATCATGCTCTGCTGCCAGAGGATTTTAACTTTTATTATTGGTCCCAACCGCCACCTTGGCTGTCCTTTGGTGGGAGCACAGGAAGTTGTGTGGTCAAATGCCCTTTTTCAGCCCATGTCCACCAATCAGATGCTTATGCAGTGGGATGGCTGCAACACCCCCTTCCCACACACCTTTGGGGCTTGGAGTCAGAACTGTGATATGAATGAACACAGACCTGCTGCAACACAGCACAACATATGCTACAATTGCACCACCACCATGACAAGCTTCCCATCCTTAATTTCTAGTAGGTCTGTAGTCTGAAGGCTAGATTTTCCAGTAGGCAATGAGCCACTCCAGGGCATGCATTAAAGGATTTTATTTAATAACATTTTATGCCCCTTCCATGTCTCTGGAATCCAACTCCAGGCCCATTTTCCTTTGGTGCTGTGATGCAGATGTTAAGGGGCCTTGAACATGTAATGCTTGGTGAGCCCCAACATCAGGTATATCCTGCCCTCCAGCATCACCGTGGTGCAGGAAAAAAATTCACCCTTCCTGGAGACAGACAGTGCCCTCTGGGATGCTCAGTCTTTCTCCCCTGGCCAGTCTCAACTAAAGGAGTTTAATGCATAGCCAAAGGGAAGTAAGGCATTAAGCTGAAGGTCGAGTGTCCTCACACCCCTTGGAAATACATTTAAATGCTTCAAAGCACACCCCAGAGTGACTTATTGTGCTTATAAAATGGCTTGCTGCTCTTATGTGTAAAATGTAAAGTATAACTTTTTTCTTCTTACTTCGTTCCCCTCCTGTTCAGCTGTTACCTTCCCCCTAGACTTCCACTCATATCACCCGCTGTCTCAGGACTTAACTTGGTGAGAGAGGTCCCTCTGGCAGGATTGGAAGCAGGAGAGCCATCCTCCCCACCCTGAAAGCACAATCCAGATTCCTCCCCTGAGCCCTGTGGTGTGAAGGCTGTGAAGACTGGGACTCAGCCTGTAGTAGCTTTTCGGTAGGTTTTCACTTTTCTCAGGAGGAGGGCTCCCCCTGGGAAGAGTCACATGCAATGATTTATGAATGCATGCTGACACACACACATATGATACTGGTGTCTGTGTCAGGTCCTCTTCCCCATCATACTGCCCAACCTCCTCTAGGTGATACTGGTGCAGTGAGATTCCCCCCCCCCCAAAATAGGAGGACAGCTGTCCTTAGGGTACTCAATCCTCCTTCCCCCTACCGGCCCATGAGTGATCACTGTCTGTTTCTGAACCTGGGTCACTGGCAAGGATAGAGGTGAGGCGTCCAATGCCTCAGCCTTTTTCGCCACCATGCCGGCAGCTGTAACTGTTTTAATATAATTTTGTTTTTACATAAAATTATTTTTTAATACATTTTAACTAGCAAAATGATATACATGAAATTGTTTCTGTTTTTGTAAGTGATAAGGATTTTTCTCCTTGGTAATGAGATCTGGCACCTGATAGTGATCACTAGCTTTTTTATTTCCTGGTCAGGTGATGTCTCTCAACCAATGTGGTACAGACTTTTTTCTTGCCATTTTATAAAGAGCCTTAAAGTCCACAGTTCACTGGTTGCAGTTTATCTATGTGAATTTGTTGATGTTCTAAGAGATTAGCCAGCTGCATAAACCTCTTTCCACAGTCACAACATGTAAACGGTTTCTTTCCAGCATGAATACACTTATGAGATGAGAGATGTGTTCGTCGTGTAAAGCCTTTCCCACAGTCAGAACACTGGAAAGGTTTCTCTACACTATGAATCCGCTGATGTTGTGAGAGATTTGATGCATGTGCAAAGCTCCTCCCACAGTCAGAACATTTAAATGGTTTCTCACCTGTGTGAATCCGCTGGTGCTGTGAGACATATTCCAGTTGTGTAAAACTCTTTCCACAATCACCACATGTATAAGGTTTCTCTCCTGTGTGAAGCCGTTGGTGTTTTGAGAGATGTTCTTGCTGGGAAAAACTCTTTCCACAATCAGTGCATTTAAAAGGTTTCTCTCCTGTGTGAATCCTCTGATGTCTAGTGAGTGTATCAAGGCGTGAAAAACTCTTCCCACAGTCAGTACATTTAAATGGTTTCTCTCCTGTATGAATCCTCTGGTGGTTAGTAAGAGTTGACCGATGTGCAAAGCACTTTCCACAATCTTTACATTTAAATGGTTTATCCCCAGTGTGAACCCTCTGATGTTCAAAGAGAGGAGCCATCTGGGGAAAACTTTTCCCACAATCACTACATTTAAAAGGTCTGACAGCTTCCTCTCCTGTGTGAAGTCGCACATGTTGTAAAAGATGCGTTTGCCGTGTAAAACGCTTTCCACACTGAGCACATTTGAAAGGTTTCTCACCCGTGTGAATAACTTGGTGCTGCACATAAGTTGATCGGGTTGCAAAACTCTTCCCACAGTCACTGCATGTATAAGGTTTCTCTCGAAAGTGAGTCTGTTGGTGGATAGTAAGAGAAGACTGATTAACAAAATTCTTCCCACAATCATTACACTTAAAGGATTTATCTCCCATGCAACTCTGGCTGTGAAATGATGAAAAACTGTGCTGCTGTGTTAAACACTTGCCACAATCAGTAGTACAGCTGACAGGTTTGTTTTTTATGTAGTGCCATTTGTCTACAGAATGAGGAACATTATCTTTAAAACTGTTCCCATGGCTATGGCATTTATCCTTGTTCTGTGCTGCATAAACCTGCTGCTCCTCTGAGAATGTAGCCATTAAACTAAAATGTGTCCTAGGGGTGGGGCATTTAGAAGGTTTCCCTTTTGTGTGATCCAGGTGGTGCTCTTGAAGCATCAGCCAATCTGTCAAATTCTTTCCACATTCTGTGCATATCAAGTCCTTCTCTCCTGTGTGACTCTGTTGGATTACCAGACTTTCTGACTGGACGTCCCTCTCACATTTAGCAGGTTCAGCTACTAGAATTAGACAAGAGGCAGTTACTTACTGACTTTTCACAGCAGGATTTATTTGTCTTTCATGTCAGTGCAATATCTGTATGGATTTATGAACCAGAGTACTTCATGTAAAAATAATATAAAAGAGATGTAAATCCTGCAACATGACTGATTACAGAGGACAATAAATGTGTGTGAATTTGCAGCTGCTTGCAGTGTTCCTAATTTCAGAAATTATATTCATACTCATCCTAATGATCCATATTTAACAGTACCCGAATGAACGTTAAAACTGTAAACTGTTTGTCATTCTTTTCTATTCATGAACAACAGTCAGTACTGTTCTCTTAATGGAACCAGGAATGTCTAGTTTTGACGATGTTATGGGTTCAGAACACTAACCAAGAGCTGTTGGCCAGTCAAAGTAGCATTCAGAATTCTGATTCCATGCAGTAACATAGTCAAAACACAAAATTCTTGGCTCTAGTCCATGAGAAGAGAACAGTTTGGAATGCTGTATGTTAATACGGCTGACAAGACCACGCATGTGGTTGCAAAAGTGGTCTGACCTGCATTCATAGGGTATGAGAACTGTGGCCCAAAGGTGACTGGTTTTGATACCCTAAGAATGTAAGTGAGATCACTCTTACAGCCATAAGAGTGGTCTCATTGGTAGTATTATTATATTATTGATCGTGCTTGATCACAAATATATTAAATATTTAAAAAACCTTACCCGAACATGTCTGTTCCCTGGGCAGCTGCCTTGACAGAATAGGAGTGTCCATGCACGGAGGAAAGCAGTGCTCCAATTGGTTGGAAACACTCCATTGATCTATAATGTCTACAAAAGGAAAATAAAATTAATTTCACATTTTGTTTTGGTACCATTAAATATGGCTTATTTGAGAATTAGATTAATAAACTCTGAAAATGGGAATATTACACATTAGAAATGATCTTGTCCCCTTTAAACATGTTCCAAAATCCATATGTTAATCTAAAGAGATGCACAGGGATTCAAATTTGAAAGTTGTTCCACCAACTTGTTTTGATAAGAATGTAGCATCACAGTAAAAGTTACAAAATTCTGTAATTCTAAATTGCACAGGCAGACGGTGAACCCTTGGAAGTCGTACCTAAATTTAAATATCTAGGTATGTGGATAGACAACAAGCTTTCCTTCAACGACCACATCGAGGATCTATCAAAGAGGCTTTAAGCATGCTTGGGTTTCTTCTTTAGAAATAGGACCCTCTTTTCTCTCGCGACCCAAAAGACTTGTCAAGCAACATTCCTTCCCTTGCTTGACTACGGAGACATTATCTTTATCTCCTCCCCAACCTTGAGCCTATCTAAACTGAATACTCTATCCCTTGCTCTTCGCCTCATTACTAACTCTGCGTACAGGACCCACCACTGTGATCTTTATGTAGCAGTTGGGTGGACCTCTCTTGCCACCAGATGCCTCCTGCATGCTGGCATTTGGACCCTCAAATTACTACTCCACAAACTGCCTGTCTATTTAACGTTTCTCATACACATCTCGCATAGCGCCTACTCCCTAAGGAAATCTGACCTTATCCTACTAGATGTTCCCAGGACATGTACCACAGCTGGTCAAAGAGCTGTCTCATATGCCCTCCCAAACATTTGGAACCAACTACAAGCCATGCTGAAGCTAACCAGCATCGTATCAATTAACTCCTACAAAACACTAGCTATCTTTAAATTAAAAGACATATGTAGGTGCTACTAGGCTCCCAACGCCAAGTCAACTTCCTAGGTACCAAATGGCCCTCTACTTATTAAGCTGAAATGTGTTGCATAATTTAGAGCAAGGTTAATGCTGGAATGTACTGCATATATAGCATAAGGACTTCTATTGTGTATACTTCTTGTATTATATATTGTTTTTTTCTTTGTTGTTCTACATTTTATATCTCCTGTCTATGTAACTGCGAACTGTATGTGTACGTGCCTCAGGACCTCCTTGTGAATGAGCTTGCTCAATGGAGTCTTTCCTGCAATAAACTTAAAAACTTGAAAAAAAAAAAAGATGTGGTTTTCCTTAGCTAGGCATTTCTAGCATTTCTTACGTTAACTATAACCTGTTTTTTAAAAAATGTCCCTAGTTTTTTAATTTGTATTTAGCCATTTTATTATGTGCAATAACACACTCTAGGGTCTGAGGGTTGTGCTGGATTAACACTAGCTAAGGGCACTTAGCTACGTTTCATACCTCACAACTCACCATAAGGTGTGTGTGGTAGGCAAGCAAGAAGACTGGCAGGATATGGGTTTCTATTCCTGAATCGTATGCCCAAGTACTTCGTGAGCCACCTGGAAGTGTGGTTCAGGAACAGGAACCCACACTCTATTATGCTTATAAAAATGGACATGCTGTAAATAAATGGTCAAAAACAAACTTTTTTTGTTAAATTAAAACAATTTATTGGGATAAATTTATATTTTTTGAGGAAAAATCGCCTGTAAGTTGGGGGGTTGGTAAACTAAATGCTGTAAATCACATGTTGCACTTTCTGTGTAAAGTAAAAAAAAACTTACATTGGAGTTCCTTTTTTGGACCATTTTAATTCTGAAAATTAATTAATTCACCCCCTCAACCCAAACCCCCACACAATCAGACCGATACCTCTCAACTGTCCCTGGTTTTCAGGGATGTCCCTGATTTTGCCTCAAAAATATTCCTCTGTCCCTGGCAAAATTTGTGTTTTTGTGAATGAACAGTGGGGATTGTAAGCACACAATAATGCCAAACATTAAAGTTACAGACCTGTTTTTCCTTTGGAGAATACATGTTATACTAATCCCCTTATTCTGTCATCTTATTGAGTGACTATACCAATTTGTAAGATGTGTCCCTGATTCTGTGTCTTTGTCCCTGACTTCTTTAAGCCATGTTCTTGATTTATGAGGCAGGAGGTTGAGAGGTATTCTCAGATCCTCTCTTTCTCTGTAACTGTAGTAGGTCTTGCACTGCAGTGTGTATTTAGGGCAGGTCTATCCACTCCTATCTGAGGGAACCTTACTGTATAGTTCAAAACCGCCAATCCAGCAGGTCTGTCTACACCCTTCTGAGACAGCTAGACTGTACAGTTTAACCCTTAAATGCCCATGGACATACACTGTATATCATGAGCCTCGTTTCTATACTATGAAACCATTTTGGCTATTTTTATGGGTCTGTTTATGAAACAGAGCTACCAATGGGCAGCATATATTCAACTTGACAAAACAGCAAAATCCAAAAGTGTATGTAACACCATTTGTATTGCTATTCATAGTAAGTCATGTTTACATATATCAAAGATAGGGACACAGAATTTATTGGTGTATAAAGTAATTTTTTAAAACCCACCAGCATTTTGCCTGTTGCTTTTCTGGTAAAAGTGTGACATTGAAAATCATTTGTTTCGTCATTGATCTAAGCACTTGTATTTTTCATGTATGCCACCAAAAATAATGTTGCATTGCAGCATACATTTGCCTTTTGCTGCATACGTATACTCTTCCCTCTCTGATGGTCTGCAATAATGCATATGTACCTTTCCATTTGCTATGGTGAATGTAACTGCTGTCGTCACAGCATGTTACATTCATCCACAGCCTCCCCAAATGTATTGTGGTGCTGCTGCCCCTTTAAATCTGGCTTTTTTTGAGCCCCAAGCTCCAGTGCTGCAAATGCTGGGCTTCTATGTTTAACATTGTGCCCTTTGGTCTCCCTGGGCACAACCTTTCCCCCCTTGCTGAGTTTGCGTCACACATTCCCGGATGCTCACCGGTCACACTTGGTGACTGATACCTTGGTTGGGAGCGGGCTGAACTCGTGAGTCTCTGTGGGAGTGGGCAGAGCCCATTTTGTGGTATAAAAAGTCACAAACACTGATGGCTAGCCCCATTTACCCTGAGAGCAGTACAGTACTTTACAACCAAAGTTGTGTCACAGCATTCTGGTATCAGTTATGATCGACTGGCGGTAGGCCACGTTTATGATTACCACGCTCTGTAGCATTTGATTGTATTTTAAAACATTTTCTGATTACTGGCAAAGGGACTTCATGTTTTGGATTGGAAGCAATCCTGCTGAAAAGTGGAAGTTGTGTGGTAAGGGGCAATTCTGGATGCAAATTAACCATTTTGAGCAATTTGTGACACCAGGCACTTTAATTTCCATGTTCACTCACCACATGGTGTGCCTGATGTCACAGTTGCATTAATCATGCCTTCGGCGAATAGCGTTTGAGTGGAGGTGGAGGTTGGGGGGGCACATAATATGATACGTCATTGGGTATTATTGTGCTCTGTGTGTTTTCAATGGTTTTTTTTTTCACTTTTATTTTTTAATTGCTGTTTTTCTGGTATCCCTGGCATTGCAGTGGCAGAACCAGGTAAGTACCTCAAGGGAATAAATAGGGTAAACATGGAGGGGATCTTTAGACTAAAGCAGGGAGGTATCACCAGAGGGCACGGTTTGAAGTTGGAAGGTGGAAGGGTGAGGGGAGAAGAGGAGGAGGTTTTTCACCGAGAGGGTGGTGGACCCTTGGAATGCACTGCCTGGTGAGCTGGTTCAGAGATCACAGTGGAGGGCTTCCAAGAGAGGGTGGGACAGACACAGAAAGTGGATGTATCAGATGATGGCCTGTCCGGGGCATGGGGATGGATGATAGGGGTTTCTGGAGAACAAGGGATGGGAGGGTCTCGGCATCCAACTAAGGATCTAGGTTCGAGCAGACTCGATAGACCGTAAGGCCTAATCTGCTGGCAAATAGTATGTTAGTATGTAAGGCAACACATAGTCTGTCAAGGTGTTTTTTTTTTAAATTGTGTTACTTTGTTTGTTGGTGTGAATGTGTGGCAAAATGTAGGTGACAAACACACTTGGTTGCAGCCATTTTGATGGCTGTTAAAATGCCCCCTTGCCTTTGCCAAGGTCTGTTTGTGCACCTACATTTGGCCATTATGGTCACCATGCAGATTCCTTTGTTTGGGGTGGGGGAGAGCAAGATACCTACTGCTGTTTGGTGGTGTGGGGGGGTGAGAACCGTGCTGCTGTTTGGTTTCTGCTGCTGTGAAGGGACTGTCTGGATGAACGTAGGTGTGCACAAACACAGCTGGAGGGGCATCGACCTGTTTTAGTAGCTTGCAAGCAGTTTAAATTTTTTTCTGGCAAATGTGCTTGCCCTTCTGCCTTTGTCCAGCTGTGTTTGTTCACCTACGTTCAGCCATTTTGAGCACCATGCAGCTTTCTTTGTTTGGTGGTGGAGGGGGTGATAACCGTGCTGCTATTTGGTTTCTGCTGTTATGATCAGACTGTGTAAAATGCATTTTTTAATGTTTTGTTTCTTCAGTGACTAACAACTGTTTAAAAAATAAATGTTTAGTGCATCTCCTTTGCTCTTCTGGTTCTTGTGGCATGTTTAGCGTGTCTCGTTCGGTCTGTCTGCATGAGAATGTTAAGCGTGTCTCTTTCAGTCTGTCTGCATGAGAATGTTAAGTGTGTCTCCTTTGGTCCATCTAATGTTTAGTGCATCTCCTTTGGTCTGTCTGCATGAGAATGTTTAGCATGCCTCCTTCGGTCTGTCGGTATGAGAATGTTTAGCGCTTCTACTTTGGTCTGTCTAATGCTTAGCGTGTCTCCTTCCGTCTGTCTAATGTTTAGCTCATCTCCTTCCATCTGTCTAATGTTTAGCGCATCTCCTTTGGTCTGTCTAATGGTTAGCACATCTCCTTCAGTCTGTCTACACAAGAATGTTTAGTGCGTCTCTTTCAGTCTGTCTAATGTTTAACGCAACTCCTTCAGTCCATCAAATGTTTATCACGTCTCCTTCGGTCTGTCTGCATGATGAGAATGTTAAGCATGCCTCCTTCAGTCATCTAATGTTTAGCACATCTCCTTCGGTCTGTCTGCATGAGAATGTTTAGCACATCTCCTTTGGGCTGTCTAATGTTTAGCGCATCTCTTTGGGTCCGTCTAATGTTTAGAGCATCTCCTTTGGTCTGTCTGCATGATAATGCTCAGTGCATCCCCTTCATGTGATCATTTGTTAGGTGTGTACTTACCTCTTGTGTCAGTCCCTCTATATCCTGTGCAGCCTCTGTCAACTGCTTATTTGTTGAGACGAATGCCTTACTAATATCTGACTTTATTTCAGTTTGTTTTTGGAGCAATGGAGATGAGAAGAAGACCTCATGTATCTGCTGCAGATTTGATCAGAGATGCACTGAATATTTTCCCCTGTGCACTGTCAGAAAAGGAGAGAAGTCATCGGTACCGATACCGAGACAACTTGAAGAATGAACCAGAACATAATGGAAGATATTTAGAGAAATGTAAGGCACGCTCAAAGGGCTTATTGAGATACAATGGATGAGGGGAAATGGAAAAACTATAATGAGAAGGCGAGATTAAGAATGCAGCAATACAGAGAAAGTAAGGCCCAAGCTGCAGAGTGCACAGTGACTTGTTCAAAGGCAACTACCAGAGAAAATGCACATGTAACCCCCCTACAAATCTGGGTTTACTAAAATGTCTTCCTGGGCTCCTAACTGCCCACTGTCAGGATGGTGTCCTGTTTTGCAGTAGTTCTATTTATCTGCATGAGAGTGCCCTAGTAAGCCTTTATGCCTGTCCCTTTAAGAGAGCATGTAGTCTGTGTTTTACAAATAATTTTGGGCTGGGTTAAAGTACAGGAGGTGATACAAACTAGAATAGTGACAGTAATGTGGTTAACTGCTTGAAACTGTCTGAACAAGCTAATATGTTTGTGAAACTGTATGCCAATATGTTGCTGTGGAAATGTCATTTTTAAAGTGAAAAAGTATAGTAATGCTTAGAACCAGTTTAATTTACTGATGCTTTAGCTTTATGTTGTGGTATACCAAGCAAAACATGTATGTATTTTATATAGTGTTTTTCATATAGAATAATTTAGCAAGTATAGACTTGATGAGGACGCAAAGTTTTTCCAAGCAGGGAAGAATGTAACCCCCTTACAAATTGGAGTTTACTAAAATGTCTTCCTGGGCTCCTAAATGCCCACTGCCAGGATGTGTCCTGTTTTGCAGTAGTTCTATTTATCTGCATGAAAGTGCCCTAGTAAGCCTCCGTGCCTATCCCTTTAAGAGAGCATCTCGTCTGTGTTTTGCAAATCAGTCTGGGCTGAGTCTGAGTAATTAAGGCTCCCAACCAGCCAGACAGTCTGTTATATTGCTCCACTCTGCAGTCGCTGTTAGTGCAGAGGGAGCTCTGTTAGGAAATGTAGTTATTTACTGTTTATCTGGTAGAGCAATAATGGAAAAGGAGTTTGTCTAACCTGCCTTCATTTGCAGCTTGAACTTTTGAATAGGAGCCACCATTTTGGTTCTGGACTGCCAGTGTCAGACCAATCGAATCTCTGGGGACCTAAAATGGAGACTGCCCCCAAGGGTTGTATGAGAAGAAAATTCTGTAGTATTTGTAGTTTTAGATGTTTGGTGCCTAAATGGACCTGGAAGGGTAGCCCCTACTGTGACGGACTGCTCTGTCAACACACTGAACTATGTGGATTACAAGGAAATACCCAGAACTGCCTGAAGCAGTGTGCCAGTCGAGAGTGGAAGTTGGAGAGTGAACAGCTCGAGCGGTTGAGCAGCTGCTCCTAGAAGGAATGTAAGAGAATTGGTGGGAAGGCTCCGTAGGTCTGCCTGTTACATTCTCTGGCCTACATAGATTGTCTATTGCAGAAATTGGACTGTTCCAATTGTCAACTTAGACCTGCAGCAGAGGAGAGAAAGTGTGTGATTTACTATTTGCAAATGGGACTGAAGACTTGCTCCAGAAGTGTTTGACCTGCCTGAATGAGAAAAGAAAGCCTTGGGTTGAAAGGTTTGTGCAGTGAAGCTGTAATTAGCAAATGGACTTTATCCAAATTGTGGCTTAGAGAAATAACTGATTTCAGAGTGCTGAACATGTTTCATGACTTGTGATTTGGTTCCCCTCAGTGAATCATGTTATGCCAGCTGGAGGCTTTCCAGCAATAGATCATGAACTTTTCCCAGGACTGTTCCACCTGCTTAGGCCTTGCCATCTTGGCCCAAGCCCCTGCCTACAATCCAGAGGTCATCTCAGTGAAAGACCGGTTTGGGGATTCGGCCCCCTGCACAACACCATTGAACAGGTAGTGACCACCAGGAGGTGAGTCATGTAGGCCCTGCTTCCCCCAGTACACCACATCAACACCATAAGGTCTTGACCTCGCCTGTCCTACATCCTGGTCTGGCCTGCGCGAGTACAAAACAGGGTAGCTCCCTGCAACAACAGCTACAAATCATTGTGTGACATCTGATTGCTTGTTTTGGGTTATTGCTAATGGACAGAGCCATCCAGCTCGGGATTACAAATATTTGGGTTGTGCACGTGCTAACTGTCTTTCCTTCTAATGGGTCCCAACAACTGCTGCAATGCGGGCCACCCGGGCAACATTTCAGACCAGCCTGTATAAGATCTGGGTACCCAGGGCTGCAAGACTAATCATCAGAAACTTACAGTGCATGCTGAATCAGCCTAAAGTAAATCAGAGTGTCTATCATTTGACTAAATTCATGTCACTCCCTTGTTCACTTTCCCTGAATAAACCTGATCATTTGTTTCATGTTTAAGCTTACTAGTGTGCATATTGTTAGTTGGGCCACATTGAAAGGTTTGCATTTTGTATTACTGCTCTTATTTTTCAAGGGGTCTCCAGGGCAATTGCAGCAGATCCAGCACTGGTGGTAAGTGCAAGGAGTGTGAGCATATTATTACTGTTATCCAATGTATGCAAATTGTTCCATGGTGTTACTATTTAGGCCACTAGAAGAGTTGGCGGGTGCTTATAGCATCCCGGAGGGCCATACCAAAGCAGTCAGGCTACCCCAATACCATTCCTCTGGGTGGAGGCACCAATTCACAGAACTCAGGCCCCTCAACCTATGCCTATTCTCACAGGCAGGGGTAGTAGCCCATAGGATAGCACCATCTAGGGTTACACACAAAAGAAGAGCGAAGAAAGAGCATGTTGGGGGGAAAGAAAACAAAAAAAGAACAAAGAAATATGTCCAGTCAGAAATGCAGATGACTGAATAAAAAAAGGCGAGAACTTTATAAGCAAAAGAAAGAAAGTGAGCGACAGATTTTCACCACCCCACTCCACCCTCAGCCACCTGTGACTTGGGTCCAGTGTCTTTTGAGACGAACATGTGCAAGACCCTGAATAAATCATGTGAGACCCCAATGGTAGACCAGAGATCCAATACTGCAATTCAGAAAGCAGTGCAGAGAGCACGACACGGACGGCCACACTCACCAAGACAGTTTGCTGCAACAATCTCAAAAGTAATTTTGTCCTGCTCACCAGCCAAACAGAATGCTCTGTCAAAGCAAAACCTGAAATGTACCTGTTGTACAAACCTTCAGAACAAACTGGTAGCAGTCATAAAGGAATCATAGAAACATAGAAGCTGACGGCAGATAAGGACAGCAAGGCCCATCCAGTCTGCCCATTTCTTTTTCTACCTTATGAATGTGCCATCGGTCTTTGCTCAAGGAGAAGATGTCACAGTTAAGACTTGCAATAGAAAAGAGAAGTAATAACTCAAAAACAGTTTTACAAGACCCTTTCTGGTACTGAAAAAGTATTGAATTTTCCGTGGTGCTAGCACAGCACTGGGAATCAGCCGGAAAAGGATGATGAGGGCATCATGGAGTGAACAAGAGCCAAGAAGCAAGCTGCACAAAGCAGCATTGTCTGCAGACACAGTGGAAAAAGTCCAAAATTTCTTTGAGGCCTCAGCTACACCTCTGCCTCACAAGAGGGCAGTTTCAAAAAGGACTGGGAAAACAAAGGCTTTCCTTGAAAAGATCCTTAATAGTCTCCACCAGGAGTTTTGCCAACAAAACCCTGAAGCACAAATAGGCTCCACTAAACTCCGTAGCCTGAGACCAGCCAATATAAAACTCACCAGAGAGCAAAAACTGGATCAGTGCCTGTGCAAGTACTGCACTAATGCAACACTAAAACTGCAATCTTAGAACCAGTTTGTTGACCTGAAACATACTCCACATTGCAAAATACCAAACATCTACAGGGCTGTTGAGATCACTATGTGCCCACAGACACTGGGTGAGCAATTCTTTTCAAAGGATTGCATAGACAAAATCTTTGAAAACTGCAGTACAAATGCAATATTACAAAAACAGAGGAACTTGTGCAGCAGCATGGCAATGAGACAGTAAGATGGTACCAACAGGAGAACATTAGTGTGACCCAAGACCTAAATGGCACTGTGACAAAACAGGCAAGAAAAGTCCTTCAAAGAAAAGAGACCACCGTAGCACAACTTGTGGAACTCCTAATAGACAATGTGAGGTTTTTGGGGTGACACCTGCATGTTGCAGCATGGCAACAGAACCAATTCTGGAATGTGAAAGAACAAATGCCAACAGGTTGGGTCATAATGGTGTTATACTTTGCTGAGAATTATACATGTACATTTCAAGACAAAATTCAGTCCTGTCATTGGCATCATGACCAGGCCACAGTTCACCATGTAGTTGCATATTACAGGTGTTCAAAATGTGCAGGTACTGTCACCGAGTCACTTGTGTGCATATCAAGTAACCTTAAACATGACCACCGTGCAGTTCATCGTTTTGTGGGACTTACCAATAACCATCTAAGTAACATCCGTGCACTTAATATTGAAAGAGTGGTGTAGTTCACTGATGGCTGTGGCAGCCAGTACAAATCAAAGTGGGGTTTTAGCTCAATCTCTTCCTCACTGACCCAGTACGAATTTCCGACTGAACCAAGACTTTTTTGGTTCATGTCAAGGGAAAGGACCCTCAGATGGAGAGAGTGCTGTGATAAAATCTGCTGCAAGTACGGCCACGCAGAGTCATCAGGCAGTGATTTTGAATTCAGCATAACTGTTCCAATATTGTAAAAATAACTTAACAAGAGAGCCTGACACTGAAGGGTGCAGCCATTTCTTTTTGGGTGGGAGAGAGGCAAATAAAAAGGCGAGTAGAACCTGAAGTGAAAACCATCCCAGAAACACGGCAGATCCAGAGTGTTAGGTCTGTGTCTGATGACGTGGTCACAAAAAGAGGACTCAGCTGTTTCTGCAGACCATGCCAAATGGGAGATAGCCTATGTGAAAACTCTTTGCATGTGGAAGCATGGAAGGTGTGGAAACTCAGGAAATCTGGCTAGTCTTCAATTGCAGATGGTGATACCATGAAAAGTATACATGTTCCTGCTGCACTGTCATCATCAGCCTCACCTTCTACTGTTTGTGCTCTGAATTCTGGCCACAAAATGCCAGACACACGTGACCTCATCATCTCCTGTCACATTGCCTGATGTTCCTGCCATGCCTGCCCATCCTGACAAAGACATGTCTACAGTCCCTGAGACTCCGGCAGTACAATCATGCAGCAGCAGCACCAGCCTTGGTTCTCACACAACCACTCCTCCATCTGCTTTTTCAAAGACTGTGAAGTCCACAGAACATATACAGGTGAACACATTTTATGCTGTGTTCTATTCAAGCAACTTCTGTATTGTTCAGCTAACCACTGTGGACGAGAGAAGATTAAATTTTAACTTTCTCCATCAGCATGGGGATGGCAAATTCACATGGCAGCGGTGCAAGGACACGGATGTATTATGGAAAACAATGCACATATTTTATGGTCCGATAAAGTCTGAAGGGCAGGGTACACTTCAACTTCTACCCAGTGAACTGCAGACTGCAAACAATAAATATGAACTTCTGAAATGGCACTGGAATTAACTGGTGTCTGTGTCTTTGCTAAACTGCACAGAATGCAGACATCACAATTGCCAGTAATGCAATGCAATTTTTGTAAATTTACTTTTTTTCAGGTTTTGTTAGTACCATGTTAGGGATTAGGCATGTTTAGTAACATTTTTATAACTGAAACTAATGTGTGATGTCACATTTTACATTCAGCAAGTTATCAAACATCACAATTGCCAGTAATGCAATACAATTTTTGTAAATATAATTTGTTTTGTTTTTTCAGGTTTTGTAGTATCATGTTAGGGATTAGGCATGTTTAGTAACGTGTCTATAAATTAATAAAATGTTACATTCACCACGGTATGTGGTGTCAAACGTCACAATTGCCAGTAATGTAATGTAATTATTGTAAATATTTTTTTTTCAGGTTCTGTAGTAGTATGTCAATCAATCAAAATCTTTATTTAAGAATAAGAATCAGCATTTATATAGCACTTTTCATACATCCAAAGCACTTTACAAGCAATGCTAGACTGGTAGTGAAGTGACTGAATGTGTGGTGGCGGCCATATAGCACATCATCACCCACACACAGCCCGGATAATTGCATGAACTGGTTTATGGGAAGGGGAATGTTGGCCAGGACACCGGGAATGTTCCCTACTCTTTGTGAAGAGTGCCCTGGGTTCTTTTACTTCCACCTGGACACCCACCAGGACAACACCAGGATGGGCAGAAGGGACCTTGGTTTAACATCTCATCCGAAGGACAGCACACCCCAGCAGTACAGCACCCCCCCAATACTGCACTCGGATGCCAGCAATTTTTAGATGCAAGTCCAACCGGTGTGGGACGAGAACCCACGACCTTCTGGTCCAGAGGCGGATGTGCTACCAAATGAGCCACACTGACACCAACCATTTAACCAGGTGATCACCATTGAGAAAGCTCATTTTCGAGGTGGACCTGGGTGCAACAGATACAAGATAACAAGAAAGTACATGGTGGTTCCAATTCACTGGCAGATAAACAACAAGCAATAACAACTGTAAGGAAGTACAGGTTAAGTACATTAAAGGATACAGACTGAAAAGGTATGAACAACAATAGTGCAGATGAGTTCAGCAAATCATAGTGGGATTAAGGGGCAAATAAGGAGGTAAACTAACTGAAACCCCAGGAGAAAAAATGGGGGGGGGTATGGCTTGGGGCGGAGGGAGAAGGGAGGATGAGGAGGGGAGAAGGGCATATAATAGAGAGGGCAGCGGATAGGGGATAAGGATCCACGAAAGCAACTCATAAGATATGATACAATTAGAGGGGAACTACATGGCAGGGCCAATGTGTATGGGAATGCATGTGCAATACTAGGAAAGGACAGGTGGTAAAAGAAAAGGAGGCATGAAGGGGGGAGGGAGAGTGAGGGCCAGGCAGTAGCTGGGAGCAGAAACTGAAAGAGGAGGCCGAGGCAAGAGTAGATGAGGGGCTCCATAGGGATGGGGGATCATGTGTTCAGGGGCAGCAAGCACAGGATTCCTTATTATGATGCGAGTAGAGTGTTTTGAAAGCTGCTATGCTAATTTTGTGCTTTAATTTCAGAGTTTTTTGTAGTTTGTTCCATATTTGGGGCAGCAAATGCTAATAGAGGCCCCACCAAAGCAGGATCTGACCTTAAATACCTTAAGGGTAAAGTAGGAGGCGCTTCTCAAAGCGTATCTGCTTAAGGTACAAAGCGGTAGGCAGGCAGAGATGTAGTCAGGCAGTTTGTTGATGATAGCTTTGTAGGTCCAGATGGCGGCATTTCTTTGGCATCTGAAGCTAAGAGAGGACCAACCTACTGCAGAGTAAAGCACACAATGGTGGGTGGAATAGGGAAGATCTGTTATAAATCTTAGGGCTCTGTGATAAAGCATATCTAGTTTTGATAGTGGACCATTGAGTCCTTGAATATAAAGGAAATCAGCGTAGTCTAGAAGGGAGAGGAAGATAGTTTGAACTAGTCTTGTCTTGGCATCCGAGGAGAGGAGTTTTTTTATCCTGAAGAAAAGGCCAAGCCTTTGACGAAGTTTCTTTGTCAGTTCTTCTATGTGTTCTAGGAAGGAGAGTCTATTGTCCAGCCATACCCCCAAGCATTTGAATTTAGCTATGTATTCCAATTGTTCACCAAGGATGGTAGATATCATGGGGAGAGTCCCAGTCATGGCTGGGTTCGGTGAGTTAGGGAAGGGTGAGAAGAACATAGCTTTTGTTTTCTTGGCATTCAAGAGCAACTTTTGGTTTATGAGCTGATGCTGCAGCAAACTGAATTCATCTTGGACAGCTGAGAACGCCACATCGAGGGAGGGACCGCTAACATAAAGCACTGTGTCATCTGCAAATAGGTGTATTTGGGCCTTTGTGATAGTGGCATCTATCCTGTTAATATAGATTGCGAATAGCACGGGACCCAAGATGAAACCTTGAGGTACACCCCTCAGAAGGGGTTTTAGGGGTGAGACTTCACCTTCAGTTTTTACCTGCTGAGAGCGACCTATGAGATAGTTCTCAAACCATTTAATGGACAGAGCATCTAGTCCAATGTGCTGGAGGGCCGTGAGGAGCAGGTCGTGATCAACTGTATCGAAGGCCTTGTTTGGTCCAAAAATACTGCTCCGACAAAGTTCTTGTTATCCAATTCACACTGCCAATCATTAGTTAACTTAGCTGGGGCCAAGATAGTACTGTGTTGTGCTCTGAAACCTGATTGTAATGGGTTGGGCAACTTTGCTGATTCCAGGTGGTTCCTGAGCTGGGCATTCATGATTTTTCCCAATAGCTTAGACAGGGTTGGTAGAAGGGAGATTGGCCTGTAATTGTTCAGACCACTGGGATCTCCGGACTTAAAGAAGGGGATAACATGAGCTGTTTTCCAGGTGGTTAGAAGGTCACCCTGAGAGAGGGATAAGTTAAACAAGTGTGTAATGGGCACCGTGAGGACATGGTAGCCTAGCTTTAAGAAGTAAGTTTCAATAAGGTCTGCTTCAGTGCTTTTCCTGACATTCAACTGGAGCAAAAGATCTTCAACTTCCTTCAGTGTTGTGGGTTGAAGTGAGAATGATGGATTACGGAAGGAGGTTCCTTGATTATTAGATCCAAGCTGTGAGCGAAGCATGCTGGCTGGGGAGGTGTCAAAAGCTAACCCTGTGGTGGCAAAGTGATTGTTGAAGGAGTCAAGAATTGATGTTTTGTCAGTAAGTATAGTAGAGCCAGATGACATTTTTGACGGCAAGGAGGCCCTGGCAGGATGGCCTTCAATGTCTAATAAGTTTCCAGAATGTTGAAGAGCATTTAGCAGATAGTTCAAGTTGAGAGCAGTGAAAATTAGCCTTTGCCTCTCTGATCATTTGAGTACAAAGGTTCCTTGCACTCTTAAATAGGTTCCAGTCATTTGCATGTTTGGACTTACGAGCCTTTTTCCACAGCAAGTCCCGATTGCACATGGCTTCCTTCAGCTCACTGGTAAACCACCGGCAGGTCTTGTTCCTGGCGTGTTTTCACTAGTGGTGCATGCCTATTGATAGCGCCTAATACTATGTCTTGGAAAATGTTATAGGCAGAGGTCACTGATTTTGCTAAATAGAAGTCTGGCCAGTTTACAGAGTGCTTTAGCTCTGAGATATAAGCGTAGGGATCAAAATTCTGAAGGCACCTTCTCGTAGAGAAAGTTGATGCACATGGGGAGGTGTGGTTGGACCTCACACAGGCAGTGAAACAGTGGTCACTGATGTCTGGAAAGAAGACACCAAGAATCTCCTACTCTCCTGGTTCACTGCAGCGATGGGACAGCTGTCTCCAACACTTTAGCCTTCAAGTATCTAGGGGTCACACTTGATGCGGCACTTGACTTTTCTGCACATGTTAACGTGGTTTGTAGATCGGTCAATGCCAAAATTGGTGCTGCCTACAGGGTGCGACACTCACTCACTCTGGCTGCTAGAATCTCTGTAGCGAGGTGTATTTTTCTTCCTCAACTTCTTTATGCCCTCCTTGTGGTATCTCATGCCGATGTGGGTGTTCTTCACAAATGGGACACATCATACAACAATATCTGTAGATTTGCCCTATCTGCTCCTCACCTAACCCATCACTGTCTCCTCTACTCTGCCTTTAACTGGCTGTCTCCTGTTGCCCTCCGCTCATACACACTAGGGTGTTTTGTTGACTCCTTAACCATATCTCCTCGCCCCTCCACCCTGGGGGACATGCTTACCCCGGCCTCTCACTCTTGCTCCCGTAGATCCTCTTCCTCCCCTTCCCCCCTTACTGTTCTATCTTGCTCCACGAAAATGGGTGAGCAAGCTTTCTCCTACTTTGCCCCTAGGTTTTGGAACTCATTCCCTGACCACATCAAGGTTTCCACTTCTCACCCTGCATTTAAGCACTTTCTATTTTCCCACCTCATATCTCTTGACAACTACATCTGCTCATAATGTTCTGTCCTGTCTCTCTATTTTGTGTCCTTCTTTGCAGCCTTGCCCACTTCTCGGGTTTATGCCTTCTGCTTTAGTGTCAATAACAGTCTGTTTTCTCCTCTACTTGGCACAACTGTCTTGTCTACTGTACCATTATGTAACTTTTGTCATCTGTACCTACCTGCCTGTTTTCTCCCTCAGCTAGGCCTGTTGACTTGTCTACTACCAGGACACAGATAGTCTACTGTGCCTGCCTCTGACTTTTCTGGACAGTTCTACTGTATTCTGTAACTGGCTGTTTGTCAATGCTTTGCTGGTATGGTGGTATTCTGGTATGCTGTTATCCTGTTATCTTTTTATGCGGAGATGCTGTTACCCTGATTTATTGTTACACTGTCAAACTGTTACGCTGTCATATTGTTATGCTGTCATACTGTTATACTCTTATACTGACATATTGTTATACTGTCATTCTGTTGTAATGTTGCACTGTTATGCTGTTGTATTGTACTCTCCCGGGTCGCACCTGAAAATAGGCAGAATTTTTGCCTAGTGTACTTACCCGTTTACCAAAAGCAAATGAATAAATAAATAAACATGAGTGAATAGGTAAGGTTTGCTGACAAGGATAATATCTAGTAAAGTGCTATTAGAAGAGTTTGTCTTATTGGGACGTGTGGTTTAGTTGATGAGCTGGGTCAGTCCGAGAGAGTCACAGAGCATTTTAAGGGGAGAGGATACACTGGACAACCAGTCCAGGTTAAGGTCACCTAGTAATATGGACTCAGTGGACCTGTGCCCCAGTATAAGGCTTAAGTGATACAGCAGCTGCAACCCTGCTGACGGAGGCCTGTAGCAGCCTGACACGCAAGGTGAGACTCCAGCTGAAATCTCAACCAGCAGGGAGAGACTTTCGAACTTCTTTGGGACAGAGGATGAGTCAAGGATAGAGACAGCGAATTTGTCTTTAACATAAATAGCCACCACACCGCCGCCTCTGGACTGCCTGTCAGTTTGGAACAGGGAGTAGGTAGGGATGTTTGTTTCATTGTTGCTAGTTGTCGGATGTAGCCAGGTCTCTGTGATGACCAACATGTCAGGGGCAGTGTGACAGATCCAGGCCTGGATAGAAGTAATCTTTTTTAACAAGCTGCACACGTTAACGTGCATGTAGCTTAATGCTTTAAGGGTAGGTAAATCAGACGGGGATCCAATAGTAACTGGTGGGCCCAGGTTCAGCTAGACATCACCTGAGCACAGTAGTAGGAGAAGCAGGAGCCTCCTGGTAAGTACTAGGAGCAACTTTGAAAGCTTAATCTGTTTCCGCTTGCAAGGAACGCAGGTATAGCATGGTGGAGACCTAAGGCCAATGCCTAACTGATTTAATGCTACATATAGCAGTATCTTACCTGCAAAAGGCAACGTAGAGCAAGCAAAGTGAGGGGATAAAATAATGTCCTTTGAAGTGTGTTCGGCAAAGGTAGTACTAAACTGGATTAGGTATGCATCCAGGATCAGGAAGGTGGAATTGAGGGCGCCTGTGAGATAATCAATAATTCTCAAGATGTCGGCACAATCCAGCTTGTAGATGTTTCTCCCTGTATCAAAAAGGGTCATCGGAGCTACTGATTGTAAGAGTACGGGAAAATGTTGGAGCAGAGACAGGCAAAGTAGTGCCCACAACATACGCAGTGCTTAGCCAATATCCATGGACCAGTGATATAATGGACAAGTTTCAACTATACTTGAGTGAGGCTGGATTGCCTGATAATAGGTAAGGATGTAGGATTTACAAGGAATCTTGAAAAGGAACAGGGTCATCTAGAAGTTTGTAGGAGGAAGATACATCTAGTGGCAGAACCGGAAAATTAGGGAGATATATAGCTGGAGAGAGGCATTAAAGGGAGGAGGAGCAAAGAGCAAGATAGGATGAAAAGTAAGCCAATGTGGCAAGGCTTAGCAGAGTAGGCGGGAGTAACGAGCATTTAAGGTGGCCTAGGGAGGGGAGGCGCGAGTCGGATAGAAATTCAGGGCTGGTGCTGCATCTTCCTAGTGCCGGGGCACTTGCTCATGGTCACAGCCCAAAGGACTTGGTTGATCTCCTGTGGAGGGAAGGAAGGAAACACTTTAGATAGGGTTAAGAAAAGGGGGGAGGGTTTGAGGACCACAAAAGCACACAAAGCAGCTGTGACACTTGATTGTGTCTTAAATGGGGGTGTTGATTCAGACTACAGCAAGGCGCCAACTGGGCTGAATAGTCTGAGTAAGACAAAAGAAACAAAGGGTAATGGCAGGCAGAAACAGAGCATCTAGTCTTTTGTGAACCCAGATAAATCCTTAACAGTCTTAGCTAGAAGGGACAAAAGGGACAAATTCATATGCTTTATCGCAATACAGTTAAACACTTTTGCATAAATGCTGGTAACGAAGGTTATTTGCAGAGACCAACACTGCCCAGGAGCCAAGTGATTCCGGAAACCTATAGCCGTGAACTGAATGGCTCAGGGGGAATCTAGCTCGAGTTCAGTCAGCTTGCAGCAAACACAGAAATCGGCCTTAAGTCTGGCAGCAGCAGTCAGAGCAAGATGCTCCACAAGCCTAACAACAAGAACTAAACAAATATTAGCAGGCTCAATGTGAGAGAGAGAAAAATAGGAAAAAAAAACCAAACAGTGCTAGGACTTGAAAGTCCTGGGTAAGAGAGCGGGCCAATCAGGATGAGCTTCTTGACCACACAGCCAATAAGCACGGTTCCCCAAAAGTGCCGCTGAAGGTTTGAATGAGACACAGCTTTGAAAATTCCCGGAGAAGCCGAGCTTTGTTACGCTGACTTCCGTACCTGGGGATGAAAATTCAGGGGCTGGTGCTGCAGCTTCCTAGCACCGTGGGGTGCTTGCCAACGGTCACAGCCCAAAGGGGCTTGCTGATCTCCTGGGGATGAAAATTCAGGGGCTGGTGCTGCAGCTTGCTAGCGCCGTGGGGCACTTGCCAATGGTCACAGCCTGTCAAGGGGCTTGCTGATCTCCTGGGGATGAAAATTCAGGGGCTGGTGCTGCAGCTTCCTAGTGCCGTGGGGTGCTTGCCAATGGTCACAGCCCGAAGGGGCTATGTTAGTGATTAGGTATGTTTAGTAAAGTGTTTATAACTAAAACAAATGTGTGGTGTCACTTGTTACATTACCATGGTATGTAGTGTCACTTGTTATTCTCACCACGTTATAGGTTTTTTATTGGGGGGTACCTGTGGGGCATTTATCTCCCAATATGTTTCTTTTTTCATAGTTGAGTCACAGAATCTTAAAATACATCACAAAATTAATCTAGAAGTTATTTGAAAAACTGACCGTCATGTCACACTTTGGTAACCCTTTTTCATGAACAAACCCTTATCATAAACTCTGATACTATACAACCACTGGATATCATATAAAATGAATACATGGAATATAAGAAACTAGGGATGGGAGAACTGTTTCAGATAAGTTTGGAATCACCCAAAACCTATGCCATTTTCTGTAAAAGAACCTTATCAGGACTTTTCTCTAGGTTCTAATAAGGTTCTGATAACTTTCAAAACACTGATTTTAGTATCCTCACCCAAAAGGTCTATATCTAGTAAAACGCTGGTGGTGGTGGTAGAAAACCCCAAAAGGAGGCTGTAGGTAGTATGACAACCCCAAGCTGTTTAAGATTCTTTCTCTTCACTGCTAATAGCTTGGGGATGATGACGAAAACAGTTTTTGTACTTTAAACTAAAAGACTCTGGCCGGCCCAGTGGCACTGAGGGTTGAGGCACTGGACACCACACCTTGCACCATGCCGGTGACCCCTGTTTGGGAATGAGCACGGGCCACTGGAGGTCAACAGGGGAGAGAGAGGATCGAGCATTTGACAACAGCTCTCCTCTCCTGGGGAAGGGTGGGCATGTCGTCCCGCTCCTTGGCTTCCCCCTGGTGGAGGATGGGAGATAGCATCAGAGCTAGGGAGACAGACTGCATGGCATCATGACGTGCGTGCGCCTCCACGCACGTACATTCATGGCTGCGAGGGGGAAGGACCACAGAAAAGAGGAAAAAGTGGCTGCCGGCTTCATGGAAGCCCTTCAGGCACTCCGGCACCGCAGCCTCATGGAGCTGTCAGGCCTGATCTGGATATGTGCTCGGAAGGGGGGGAGGACGGCCTTCCCCCCCTTCTGCCCCAACTCAGGGGGTAATCAGAGAGGGATACCGGGCCTGGGGGGTTCCGGGGACAAAGGCAGTGGCTGGAGACTGGTGGGGACAGAAAGCCTGCTGGCAGGCCGGGGAGCATAAACATCTGAATTAAAAAAAAAAAAAAAAAGAAAAGATTCTGAAAGTTCTGCTAAGGCTCAAATAACTATCAGAACCTCTGATGGCTTATCAAAACCTTTTAGAACCTCAGAACCTTTAGTGGTTCTCCCATCCCTACAAGAAACCATAAACTAACAGAGGCCCAACAAGATACATTCCTGGAACACAAAGTGGAGGATCCCACATGGGAGGGGGGCATTCTGGATTTGGTCCTCACAAATGGGGACATTGTTGGAGAAGTCACAGTAAGGGAACCCCTAAGAACCAATGATCACCCGACCATAAGGAATGACAAAAAACTAGAGCCAGAAAGCAAGCCTTCACAAACTAAGTTTTAGACTTTTGAAAGGTGGATTTTGGTAGAATGGTGGAACCGATTAAGGTGAAGCTGGTGGGGGAGAGGGCAGCAGTAGAGGTGGATAGTAAATGAGGACTGATTAAAAAAGGGTTATTTGAAATAGTGAGTCTCAGTATTACAGCTGTAGGAAGCAAGCATTTGTCAATGCTGAATGTTTGCTTGCATGCTGTGTCAGCTACGTTTTGGGTGTGCTGTAGAGAATGAGGAAGGCAGAGTAGTATTATGATAACAGAGAGTTTGCAATGGAGTCAGTAAATAGTAACATTTGTCTTATGTATTTTTATGTTTGCTTGCGTGCATGCTCAAGAAACATTATGTGGCAGCTTAGGAGAGAAGCAGGTTGTGGAGGCACGGCACTGTGGCAGCCAATGGAGGCATTGCATTTGGGGACTTGGCACTGGTGGACCAATGGAGGCACAGTGTGCTGATGACACTAGCTTCCAAAAGTGCCACCAAGTTGTAACATTTTCATCGCAGCAATCAGGAACCACCTCGTCATTGCAGCATCAGTCATTCCGCTGCAATGAGGGAACGACCAGTCATTGCAGAGCGGAACGTTACCTAGTGTAATATTGTTTGTGAATGTGGCAGCAAGCCGCCACCATGTTCACAAACAATATTATGCAGCCCCACTGCCGAGGGGGTGCCCAATCCCCCTTGGCAGCATGCACCCCCCTCAAAAAAAACAGTCTTTGTTTGCCGATGGGGGCCCAATCCCCATCGGCTTCAGTCCCCGTCCCAGTTTAATTTGCTGACGGGGAGCCCACTCCCCATCGGTATAATGTCTCCCCCAAAAGTTGGTTTGTGCAGAGGGGTGCCCAATCCCCTCGGCTCTTGCCCCTCGGTATGTGTCGACGGGGTGCCCAATCCCCACAGCCACCCCTAAAAAACACTTGGGTGGCACACTGGGAGCCCAACCCAGCATACCTAAAGTCCTCGTTAAAAAAAAAAAAAAAAGTCCTGCAATGTTTTTTTACCTGAAATCAGAAAACGGTCCCTTGTTGAGTCCGGTGCCCCACCCCAACCTGCGCCCACCCTCTGCACACCCTGCCTCCCCACACACACACACACCCACCCCATACATACTTCCAGAGCCTAGCACGATGATCTTTGGTGGACCGGAAACATGTCTGCACTCTTCAAAGCCGACCGTGAACTGAAGAAATGCCAGTAAGCTGTATAATGGCATAAATAGGGTTTTTTCAACTTTGGTGCATATCTCAGGCATTTTGGAGAATTTTGGCACCAAATTTTCCACATGGGGTTACTGGGACCCTCCTCATGAATTCAGCCACTGTTATAGCGTTATTCGATCCAGAAAGGTGATTTCGCGGTCACTGCACGGAATTACCTTTTGTGACTGATTAACGAAATGATGGTGCCAGTGTTCATGAGGTGGCCTCTCAAAAAGTCTATGTTGCAAATTTGGTGGACAAAATCCAAGAAATTACTGTTTTACGAGTGTGCGTTGCGCAGTTTCCACGTATGCTCAGAAGTGCGAGCATTTTTAATATTCCCACTGCAGATTTTCAACATTGCCATCTCTTCACACCTCCCTATGGATGGTACAACTGTCATTCTTCACATCCTGCTAGATCTGTGTTTTCGTACATGTGGCGCAGAGTGGCACGGTCGTTGTTGGAACTCAAAGTTAGAGACAGATTGACAAATCACACAGCCACTCTTCATAAGAAGAGGTCCCAAATGCTTTCATGAGGTGGGGTCACAAAAAGGCCATGTTGAAAATTTGTAGTGTAAATACCAACAAACGCCCAAGGCATTAGGGTTTCTAACCATAATGTCCCACCCTGTACAGACTGACAGGCATCAGGGTGTGCCTTTGGATTGCCGACTATACAGCTCATGCCATCCCACCCCCAGGGTGTACCTTGGACTCTTCGGCCCCAGACTTCATCCCATTCTCCTATGCTGCACCCATTTCAGCGTATGTCCTTATAGAATGGGGTGACTGTAAAGCCAAACACCCCAAGGCACACCTCAACACGTGTGGGTGTCTGCAGAATAGGGTGAGGTGACATGGCATAACCGTCATGGGTGACGACCCAAACACTTACCCCAATCCCTGTCCATCTCTACAGGATGGAGGTGGGGTTGGCATGAAGTTCAATACTTCACCGCCATTCCTATACTGCATCTGTCTAACGCCTGCATTTCCAATGCTATTACCAGCAAGCAAACATTCGGCATTGACAAATGCTTGTTATTTCTGAAGCAAGATACAGGATTTGATGGTTTTAAAAGTTCCCAGTCTTGTTCCATGGGTGCTATGGAAAAATGAAATATAGTGGTACAATGCAGTGGTATTTACCATTACAAATATGTGATATCCTACTACATGCAGAGTATGAATCTAGCATATACGTTGAACAGGTAAGCTCAAGGGAAGAGATTTTTAGAAATCGCAAGTGGTGGCCATGTTTAATGATGTGAGTAAGTAATTACAAAAGTATTCCATGGCATGCACAGCAACCCCTTGTTAGGGAAGGCAAGGTGTCTCCTCTGCAATAAAACACTGCTCAATACCTTCTCAGGCTCGGAGCGGTGTCATGCAAAAGAGCAGGCCTCCATCCTCGTGCTGCTCAACTGGCTCCCCAAGTACATCCCCGAGCTCGAGTCACTGGCAAGGGAACACACCACCCTATGTGCCAACAGCTGACTCAACGTCCACTCATAACTTGGTCATTTTACCATATTTTGACTTACAAAATAGTCTGCCTATGACACCACCTCATAATCCCAGCAGGTGAGAATTTTCAAAACCTGTCCAAAAGGTGATTTCGTGGAGCAACTGCAAAATCATCTTTTAGACCAGATTTTAACAATTTAACCTACCTTATTCATGTGGTGGGGTCCCAAAAAGGCTATGTTGAAAATCTGGTGGAAAAATATTAATAAATGACAAAGTTATGAGTAAAAGCTCAAAACGCATTGAAAATACATTGACCGCACTTACATTGTTTCTTCAGTTCCCCACTGGCAGTGAAGGAGGATGTATTTTGTAGCAGAGCAGTGATATACTGTTTCACTGTAAGTGAGGGTGTGTGGGGTGTGTGATGTGTAGGGTGTTGAGCGGAGGGGGTCGAGGTAGGTGGTGGGTCAGAGGGTCGAGGTTGGCATCAGAAGACATTGATGGATGGCTTTCTGATTTTTAGAGTAAGATTACAAAAAAAAACAAGACTATAAGAGACCATTTTTTTCTTACAGAAAGGGTGACACTGGAGAATGGACACCCCCATGTCACAGATATTTGGTGGCACCAGGTCTGTGTATTTTAAGGGGTTGGGGTGTAGTACATTGGTGGGGAGTTACATAAAAGATGCTGTTCATGACAGGTCTCGTTACGGGGGGCGGGGGGTTACTGATAATGTGTTCCAAGCCAGTGGCACAGATGTTTGGCAGCACTGGGAGTGGACAACCCAGTGTCCGCACATTTTAAAGGGGTTGGGGCACACTGCATTGGGGATTTATTAAATGAAAGATGGACTTAGTGGGGAATGCCCTGGAAAAAGTCCAAGCAGGCTGATAATGAAGCCACTCATCTGGCTGCTAGGCAGAGTTTTGTAGATGAAAGGATGCAACTGTGATAGGCACAGCTGCCTCCTTCAACTACACAAAGTTTCCACCCATCAACCAGCAGAACAGTATCATGCTCGGTCTCGTTGATCACTGGCCTGTCACTCTGAAGCCTCCTGCATCCTGAGCTGCAGTGACAAACCTCTGAATGCCACTACTCTGACAATATGTTTGCTTCATGCATGCACGCAGGCTAACATTAAAACACAAGACAAAGGAAATCAGTTTAGTATATAACAGAAATCGAAGCTGCAGTTAGGAAGAAAAGGAAGGCCTTAAAAAAAAAAATACAAGGTCAACCACATAAATGAAAACAGGGAAATGTACCAGACACAGACAAGAGATGCCAAAAATTGGGTTAGGAGGGCAAAGTCTGAAGCAGAGTTGAGGACAGCAGAGGGGGATGAAGAAGGGGGATAAGGGCATTCTTCTGCTACTTTCAGGAGAACTGCAAATCCAAGGGGGATAGTTAGATGAAAAAGGGAGAGAAGGGTGGGTGAAGGAACAAAAAGATAAAGTGGAAGTACTAAATGAGTATTTCTGCTGGATATTCACCGTAGAAGACAAAGGGTCACTACCTGAATGCTGTCCCAAGGTCAAAATGGAAGAGGGGGTACTTTTAACATGGAACCAACACCTGAGGAGAGGGTGCTGAGGGGCATAAGCACTCTGGAGATGGACAAATCAATGAAACTGGATGAGTTGCACCCTAGAGTGCTAAAGAAATGGGGCAGGAGCTGGTCACACCACTGACAGACTTCTTCAATTAAGAACTGGAAACAGGAGTAGTGCCAGTGGATTGAAGGACAGCTGATATGGCACACCTGCACAAGAGCGTGAGCAGGAAAGAACTTGAGAACTAGACCAGTCAGTAGGCTGTCTACAGTGGAAAGTTACTGAGACCATTATTAAAGAGGGAAAGGTGGAGTTTCCTGATTATCGATGAACTCCAGGACAAAAAATTGCATGTATTCACCATGTGGAGGTCATGTCAGACAAATCTGATTGATTTACTTGACTGTCAAGAAGTGCAGCAGACAAACAACAGGCAGTGAATGCACTGTATCTAGACTTTAGCAAAATCTTTGACTCTCTCCCACATGGCAGAATAGTTAAGCAATTGAAGGACCTGATGGTGGGAGACATGTTTATAGGACTGGTCAGGACCTGGCTGGGTGGGAGAACACAAGACAGTTGTCTTAAATGTGAAATTTTTAGAGGTAACATGAAAATAGACAATGTCATCAGAAAAGACCACTGGTTCATCCAGTCTGCTCCATTTTATCCTACTCTACCCCGTGACAATACTGTACACACCAGGCTTTCGTCCTCCCCGCCCTCGCTCCCTGCCTAACTGTTACCCCATAATTAACCATTAAGCCCTTTACCTTGTCCCAGTCATGGTTTTTACACCCACCAGCTTTGCCGGTAAGCTTTTCCACAGCTCAGCCACTCTCTCAGTAAAGTAAAGCTTTCTCACATCCTTCCTGAATCTTCTCACCAGCTTATATTACAGGGAATGCACCAGTGCAGTTCGATGCCCTGACCTAAGTAAGGTGTACTTCATGTGCAGCTAAGGTTTAAATGAAGTGTGCACCTCAGTACACTATGAGGTGTGCACCTCGAATGTACTAATGTCTGAGAGGTGTACAGGAGGTTTAACAGCAGTGTACTTGAGGTGTAGCTGATGTGTTTATAAAAAATTGCTAATCAGGTGTACCTCACTTGAGGTGTAGATCAGAAGTGTAGTTGATATGCATTTTAAAAAAGTTAATTAGATATTCCTCAGTGAGGTAGGTATACACCTCAGTGTGAGGTGCAGTCAGGAGGTGTTGATGTGCATTTAAAAAATGCTAATTAGGAACATCCTGGTGAGGTGTACACCTCGACCAGAGAAGTTAAAAATACTGATAAGGTACACCTCACTGAGATATACACTTCCACCAGAGGTGTAGTTGAGGAATACATATCAATATGGCCAGTGTAGCTGTAAAAAATAACATACTAAATAAAGAGCAGAGATCTTGTCTAAAGAAAAAGGCAACTACTGTTGCTTAGCTAATTGTAAACTGAACTTTGAAAAGTATTCAGAAGGGGGACAGTTCCTTTACTACTTTTTGCAAAAAGAGCCACACAAGGATGATGCTGCTCTTAATAATAATAAAAAAAAATATAAAGACTTTTTGTATTCAAAAAATTAGGCACTCGCCACCTCTTATTATTGATGCCACAGAATCAGTTCAATCTTCAAACTTCATTTATTCAGCATTTCAGAAAATAAAATGAAAATAAGAATCAGCATTCCAGATACAGAAAAATATATGCCTTCTATATCTGGAATGCTGATTTTTATTTTCGTTTTGTTTCTGAAATAAATAAAAAACTGATTGCAAAGTTTCTAAGGTTTATTTAATAAATATTAGTTTGTTACAAATATATGTTTAATAGACTGTCGTTGAATGAGGGAAAACAAGAAACATTTTTTGCTCCTACTGATCTTTAAATCAGTACATTATATTACGCAAAATAGTTTGTATCTGTCACTTTGTGTTCCATTCGAGATTGATATTTAACTTTTTTTTTAGATCTTCTTCCCTAAACACACATCATTTTGAATCTACTTCAGTATTTCTTGTATTTTTTTTTTTATTTTAAATAATTGAAGGAGAGCTTTTTTTCTAACACTCCTGCATTCCATCTGAGTTTCTGGCCCCTAGGTGCATAAATTGGCACTTTTTTGCAGTGTTGGCAGACCCATGACCACTTCTCTAGTTTCTTCAGATCTTCCCTAAATCTACTGCTGACCCCCTCCCCCACATCACTGTCTACTGGAATGCAGAGTTTTGTGACATCTGTGTGTAACCTCCCCCACTGCCCCCCTTTTCTTTCTACCATAGGACTGCTCCTCTCACATCTAGATGGCACCGAGAGGGGTGGTGGTAGTTACTACAAATTATCTTTTGCAGAACTGTGGACCCATTACTTCTACTACTGAGCCCACCATCCTTCAGACAGGCAAACCAAATGTGGCAACTTCCTGGCTCACACCTGGGGGGGACCATTTAGCATGGCCAACAACCTGGGTCCCTGGGAGAAAACATTTGCTCAGCATTGTGCTAGGTTTGTACTTCTGGCCAGGGGCACCCAAGTAAATCCGGACACTGGAAGCAATAACTGAAATGTCCAAACCAGGAATGGGATTCTAGAGTGTGGCTTTCATTCACATAACACAGAGAATAACAAAGCAAAGATGGATCCCCACAGGGCTACACTCGCTGGTAATGCAGATTACAGAGGTACAGAGCACACTTCTTCACTACTAACCCCCAGGTTCTGAATGGATCTAAGCACATATGGCCCGAACTGGTACACTTCTCTTCTATTCCTTGACTTGGCACCTCGGTCAGTACTAGGATACTTTTCCATATGGCATGGAGGTTGATGGTGGCTCCCTAAACCACCCGTGAGCATTCTCTAGCTCTCAGGAAAAATCCACAATCCCATGTCTGGGTGCTTTCTTCAGACACTGGCCAAGTGCCTGAGAGAAAACCATAGGTGCCCAAACTGAACCTGGAGAGGTAAACCTGGTTACTCCAGACGGGGGGTCTCCCACCTCTTGCTCCCAAATCTATACTCGGCCATTATCTTGGTTACAACACCTTTCTTCGAACTACTGATTGTAGATGCTCTCTCAAAATGTTTAGCACATTTAACATTCTACATTTCACTCTGGAGGTGTCCTGACTTTAAAAGTTCTGTAAGTGGCTATGTCTTTACCCTAGACCCCCACTGTTGCAGATGCTTCTAAGCCATACACAGACTAAAAGTTCTGTACTTGGCAAGTCTTCCTTTGACCCCACAGTAGGCAGACACTTTTACTCTAAACTCTGTCTCAGTGAACATTGTCTCTATATCAGAGTAGAACTCACCAAAGGTATGCAGGTGCCCCAGGGCTTCTTCCCACAAATGCCTCAGGTACTCTCAAACAAATCGATTCTCAGGCAGCTTCTCCCTGTCCTGGCTGGCACAGGGGGTTGCCCCTGAATTCTTGGAATTCCCCCCCATCCCTCCAGGGATGGGGCACTGGAACAACTCTAGGAACGGTCTCTACCACTTCCTTCTGGTCTCTTCTGTGTTCCTCTCTAGGGTGAGAACACACAAAATACTTCTTTCTCTGGTAGTTCTATATCAGAGCTAGGCTGTGAGGAGCTGCACGCAGCAGCACTCCTCTCCCTCTTGAGTCTCACTGGAAGCTGACTTGAATTCCCCAACGTTCTACACCTAACCCCCAGTAGCTAGCATTCCACTGTGGCTTATGCTGCTGCAAGAATTCTATGGTGACATCATCACTCCAGTTCAGCTGAAACTGAGAACAGAGTGAGACAGTGTGAAACCCATTTAACTGGCATCTCACAAGTTGCCTTTCCCTACCTGCCACTGGTTCTAAGTGGGATTATAGTAACCCCTGGGAACAAGGGGGTTACATGTAAATATAGCACATCCTTCCTTGAATCACTTTCCCAATGTTGAAAATATAGATGTTGGAAAGTACTGGGCCTAAAACTGATCCCTTTCCTGACTGAACGGGGAAGTACATCTTGCCTGCTGTCTGTAGGATAGTGGTTAAGAGCACTAAGCTGCAATCCTGGAGAAGCGGGTTTGGATCCCACAGCCACCACTTGCATGTTGTGTGATCCTGAGCAAGTCACTTAACTTCCCTGTGCTCCCAGAACTCATCTGGTAGAAAGCCTCCACTTAGGCAGTCTTTCCTGGCCCAAAAATGTGAAATAAAATAAATACACTTCAACTACACCCTATAGAAACATAGAAACATACACTTTGATGGCAGATAAGGACCACTTGACCCACCTAGTCTGCCCATTTCCCTACCAATTGGAAAAGCTGCAGATCCCAGTTAACCAGCAACCTACTTTCTCCTACCCCCACTACAACTGCCTTATGTCAGACCCATGCATTCTTGAATTCCCCCTCTGTTTTTGACCCCACGACCTCCTCAGGAAGGCTGTTCCATGCATGCACCACCCTCTCCATGAACAAATACTTCCTCACATTGCCCCTGAGCTGTCCCCCCTCTATCTTCAAACTGTTCCCCCTTATTCTTGCACATCTCTTTTTCTGAAATATCCTATGCTTTTGGACTTTGTTGATCCCCTTAAGGTACTTGAAAGTTTCTGACATGACCCCCCATTTTCTTAAGGGTAAACATATTAAGCTCTTTTAGTCTCTCTTCATATGGTTTCTGCAGATCCTGCACCATTTTGGTTGCCCTCCTCTGGACTACCTCCATCCTGTCTATGTCTTTGCAGAGATGGGGTCTCCAGAACTCCAGATGGGGTCTCATCAACTGTCTGTACAGAGGGATAACAACTTCCTGCTTTCTACTGGTGATGCCTTTCCCTACGCATCCCAGAATCTCCCCAGCCCTCCTTACTGCCTTCTCACATTGCTTGCCTACCTTAAGGTCATTTGATATGAGTAACCCCAGGTCCCTTTCCATTTTTGTTGTTGTTAGTACCTCCCCCCATTGTGTTTTCTTCCCTCCCCTGGGTTTTTGTTTCCCAGGTGCATTACTTTGCACTTCCTTGAATTGAAACTAAGCTGCCATACTCTTGACCATTGCTCCAACCTTGCCAAGTCCCTTCTCATCCTTTCCACCCCTCCCTGTGTAACAACCCTGTTGCAGATCTTTGTGTCGTCTACAAAGAGGCATACTTTTCCTTCCAGCTCCTTCGCAATGTCACCCATAAAGAGATTAAAGAGTACCGGTCCCAGTACTGAACCCTTCGGTACCCCACTAGTAACTCCCCTTTCTCCAGAGTGTACTCCATTTACTATTACTCCCTGTGTCCTGTTGTCCAGCCAATTCATTACCAGGCTACCACCCTGGGACCCACTCCCAGGCTGGCTAACTTGTTTATTAATCTTTTGTGTGGTACTGTGTCAAATGCCTTGCTAAAGTCTAAGTAGGCCATATCCACAGCTCTTCTCTGGTCTATTACTTTGGTCACCCACTCAAAGAAATCTATTAGATTCATCTGACATGACCTTCCCACTGTGAATCCTGCTGGCCTCTAGGTACTCAACAATTCTTTCCTTCAGAAGTGATTCCATAATTTTCCCTACCACCGAGGTCAAACTAACAGGTCTGTAGTTTCCTGCCTCTGCCTTGCTCCCACTTTTGTGAAGGGAGATCACATCCACCTTCCTCCAGTCCTCAGGTACCACACCATCCTCCCATGATTTGTTAAAAAGGGTAGTCAGTGGTGTCACTAGGTCTCCCCTTAACTCTTTTAGAATTCTGGGGTGAATCCCATCAGGTCCCATGCTTTGTCCACCTTGAGTGTTAAGAGTTCTTTCAGGATTCTTTCTCCTGTGAATGGACTGGTATCGACATCCCTGCCCAGAGTACTTCTGTTGTTTGGTTTAGGTACCTCCCCTACTTCTTCTTTTGTGAATACTGCACAAAAATATTTGTTTAGTATCTCTGGCTTTTCACTGTCGCTCTCTTCCCACATCCCTTCCCTTCCCCTTTATTAAGCCTCACTATCCCTCCCTTGGTCTTTCTTCGCTCGCTAATGTGTCTATAAAAGGTTTTATCCCGCTTCTTAAATGAGCTGGCGATCTTTTCCTGGGTTTGGGCCTTTGCTATCCTGACTGCCTTCCCCACTTCCCTCTGCTTTAACTAATAAAGTTCTCTGTCCTGCTCCTTCTGTGATTCCTTATACTTCCTGAATGCTATCTTTTTCTCCCTAACCTTCCTTGCCACCTCTTTTTAGAACCATAGTGGTTTTTCACTTCATTTTGTTTTCAGTATTTGCTTCACACAAAGGCTTGTTGCCTGTATGATGGCAGTTTTGATTTTTCCCCATTGTTCTTCCCACCCCTTCTTCTTGCCCATTTGCTAGTACATTCCTTAGGCACTTCCCCATTTTGCCAAAGTCAGCCCTTCTAAAGTCCAATACCCTCGCTTTTGTATGACTTGACTCCACGGTTGTGTTTATCGTGAACCACACTGTGTGGTGGTTGCTTCTTCCCAGATGGTTACCCACTTCTAAATCTGTGATCCTCTCTCTGACCCCATTTGAGAGTACCAGGTCCAAGACTGCTCCCTCCCAAGTAGGTTCCAGCACTAGCTGTCTGAGGCATTCCCCCTGTAGGGCATCAAGAATGAACCTACTCTTGGATGTGGCTGCACTAAATGTGCTCCAGTTAACATCTGGCATATTCGGGTCCCCCACCCACAATATCTCCCTTTTTCTGCCATTCTGTGGATGCCTTCTATCATTTCCTTGTCCATGCCTTCCCCCTGAGATGGGAGTCTGTATACAACCCCTGTGCAGATTATGGTGCCACTATCTGTCTCCAAGCTGACCCACAGTGCCTCCTCTCCTCCCCATTTATCCTTTAGTTCCGTTGCTTTGATCCCTTCCTTTACGTAGAGAGCTGCTCCTCCTCCTCTTTTACCCTTCCTGTCCCTCCTGTAGATTATGTACCCTGGTATGTTAACATTCCAGTCATGGTTCTCTGTGTACCATGTTTCTGTGACTGCCATTATATCCAGGTGTCCCTCTTCCATCAAGGCCACTAGCTCAGGAAGCTTGTTACCCAGACTACAGGCATTGGTACTCATTGTCCTCCATTTTATGATGGCCTTACCCTTTTTTGCCCCATCCCTGCCCTTACTGCCTTTGTCTTTTTCTCCATTCACCTGTCCTGCTCCCTATCGCCTCTATACCCTGGTGTTTACCTCGCTAACTACCCTGTTTTGTGGGGGGAGGCTGGGAATTTCCTGCTTCATATCAATGCTTCCCCCCTTGGCTAGTTTAAAAGCTTGCCGATGAAAAATTTAAACCTATCACCCAGGAGCCTGATTCCCTTCCTGGACAGATGCAGACCATCGCACTAGCATAGGCCTGCATCCCTCCACTTGCACCCCAGTCCCCAATGAAGCCAAAACCCTGTGCTCCACACCAGTTTTTCAATCATTCATTGAACTGCATGGTGTAGAGTACCCTAGTCTTACCCATGCCATAGACAGGCAGCACCTCCGAGAAGGTTACCGCGTGTGCTACCTGTCTAAGGCCCCTCCCCAACTCCACAAACTCCTCCTGCACTGCTCTGATCCCATGTCCAGCTAGGTCATTTGTCCCAAGGTGGACAATTATGTCTAGCTCCCTCTCCCGTGCCGCTGCTCCCGCGATCCTGAGGATTCGCCTCATGTCCCTCCAAGCTGTGGCGCTGGGCAGGCACCTTACCTCCCTCTCCCCTCCCTCCCCCAGTTCTACTCACCTAACAAATGAGTCCCCAACCAGGAACTGCTTCCTTCCCTTGTGGTGTCCCATGCCACCCTCCTGTGGGTCTCCCTTGTGGAGGTTCCCAGCATCCTTCTTGGTCTCCCTTGCGTATTCCTCCATAGTGGAACCACGCTCTGCCAGAATGGCATATGAATTGTGAAGAGGTACAACTGGAGGGATGTGCCTTTGTTCCACCACTCTTACCCTCCCTCAGCCCACCATGGTCCAACCCCTCCTCTTTCTGGCAACCTCTGAAACAGCGGTGGTGGCACTGGTGTTCCTTGGGTGGGGGAGGCTTCCCTACTCCTTGCCATTTTGCCCTGGAGATGGGCAGCCTCCTCCCTCAGAGCAGACAGTTGCTTGAAAATAGGGCAGCAATGCAACCTCCAGAATGTCTCCTGGAAAACTGCCGCCCCACAGCCAGTGCATTGCACTACTCCCCACATGTCTCACTCCCTTCCTGCTTAATATATATATATATATATATATACACAAACTTTTCATTTTGTCTTTTATTTGTTAGGTTGTACGTGTGCTTGCCCTCTATGCACTGTGCTGGGTTGTTAAGGAGATGACAGATGTATGCCCCTTGCCCTCTTGGGGAAGTGATGTCAGAACCTCTGGTATAAAGGAAATGACACACCTGGGGTGGATGGCACCATGTCCATGACCTTCAGAAGACAATCAACTACACCTCTGGACCACCACCCCGGTGAGTACTGCCCTTCCTTTCAGTATGACAACCAGCTCAACAAACTAACAGACCACTCCACTTAAACAAACCACACCACTGAACCCAGGAATTAAAATTAAATCAATCCTCAGCCACCAGTACAAACCTAAATGTCTGTTGCAAAATGTTGCTAAAAATAATAGCTCACTACACCAGCCAGCAGTCCACAAGAAAAAGCAATTTCAGTAGTATTTTCACTCCCTCTGGATATAAAAGTAGCAACCTTCAAATGGATACCCAGCACTGCAAATCCCTTCTTGATTCAAACAAGCAAAAATTAAAGTGAGAATATAAAAGTATTGCAAACCGTCCTTACAGGTCCCCAGCAACATTGTGCCTTATTCCAGGCTCCCAGTTCCCAAAATATGAGTATGCTTTCTTCCCAGCAGTTCAGCAGATTCCAACAGCCTTCACCTTCAGCAGTTAGGGCCTTTCTGCTTGAATCACTTCCGCACTCTGTGGCTTCTACAAAAAGCTCAAAAACTCTACCCAAAACCATTGGCTGCTGACACCTGTTATATACACCTCACAAATGTGCACATCACTACACCTTAAAAGAAAGCTTCAGCTCCCCTGCCCCGTAACCTTACCTCCACTTTAGATAGTCGGTGTGCCAGTGAGCGACTTAGTTAAAAGTCTGTTATTCCAGGCGGAGCCCAGAGTGTGGGAAGCGGGCGCTGCACCATGTGCTTCAATGTACACGGTGCAGCCCACACCTTTACAGTAAATGGAGCCTCCTAAGCATCCGCAGCACTTCTGGGTAGCAGACTTTTAAAAACTAAATTAAACCACTTTCCCACGGCAGAAAAAAGCCACTTTTTCGACTAAGCCTAAACCAGAGGGTAAGGTTTGCAGGGGCAGGGAGCCCCTGCAAACCACAGCTTTCCCTTAAAAACTTCTACTTTCACCAATATACACTTCATCTGCATCTTACAAACTTACTCCTCCTGCCCCTTGCCTGTCCCACCCTTCAGTTCAGTTATTGCAACTTCATCACCATCCTGGACCCCAGGGAAAGAGACGTTACAGTACTTACTATAACTGTAGGTATTCTGGAATATCTTCTCCATATAGTAACATGTATGGGTCTAAGTGTCATCCTGGGGGGCATAAAAAGGATGTGCCATTAGATGGCACTTATGTCTGTGGTACAGAATGTGGAAGAAGCAGTGAAGAAGTTGAACAAAACAAATTAACCCTTAAAAGTGCTAGGGTAAACCTAACCACCCCTCAGAAGGGAAGAGGGCAAGGTTTTTACTAAAGTAGACAGTCCTTTCATGGTAAGCCCCGAAGAGGCTTTAAACAGCAGTACAAAGCCCAACATGTTCAACAACAGCAGTAAAAGAAAACACAGCAGAAGACACCTACCACAACCCTTTGAGTTGCAAGTCCCATTTCCATCTCCACTGCTCCAGGTGGATTACTCCTTTCCAGTAGAGTGGTGCTTGAAGTTCTATCAGCAATGGAAGTTCATCACTGCAGACAAATGGGTCTCAGGATTATCAGAGAGGGATACTCCCTGGAACTGTTGGAGAACCCTCTGGACAATCCTCCTGGAAGACAGTTTCTGCTCTCAGCCCACATGGTAGAGCCACCTGTGGGCCTCTTTCTAAACAGGGCAGTGGATGCAGTAACAGAAGTAGAGTGTAACAAAGTGTTCTACTCTCAGTACTTGCTCATACCCAAGAAATCCAGGGTTAAAACCACGCCACCATCCACCAAACGTTCTGGCTTCTGCAAGGTCCTAGTTCCTCCGTCTTAGACCCACAAGTGGGACTCTATGAAGAAGATGGATTCTAGGAAGAGTTCACCCTTATAGCGTCTATGGGAGACCTCACCTTTCTATGGTAGGGTCTTCGGGGTTGGCCAGTTCCCTCCACTGGGCTTCTCTGAATTCAGTGGCCTGAAGAACTTCTTAGTGTCCATGTCCAAGCATGCCAGCATCACACTGCCTTTTTCTTCCCTATTCTGAGATGCTTGGCTGTGAATGTGCAGTACATATATACAGACAGACACACACACACACACACACTGAGCATGTGCACCGCGAAGCAAGTGTCTCAGATCCCACTGTCATCCCCAACTGGCTTGTGTCTCTTGGGCAGCCCCAGGAGGTGCACATGTGGTAGGGAATGGTCACCCACCCGCTCAAGAAGGACGGCATCCTGTTAGAAGTTCTGCAACCCACCCCCACCCCCCACTGGCCCTCCAGTGTCCTGGAATAGTTAATAAAAATAATGTTGAACTGAATCTCTGGGCACTATTTTTGTTCCTGTTCACTCAGCACTGTAGCATTCAGTGGCAAGTAACACAATGTCATTTACTAATTTGAAATTTACATTATACAGCTGGCAGGATGTCCCCATGAGATTTGTAAAATTACTTGGATCAAACAAGCAATCTGATTGGTCAAAGCTGGTCAAATGACCACATATTAATTTCATATTACCACATATTTCATATTTTTTTCTTTTGTGTTTTATAACTTTTGAAACCATTTTATAAGTGTAAGAGAACACTTTAGGCCAGGTATGTGGTAATGCCATAAATGACTGCACTCCCCCTGTGGTTAAACCGTCTGGGGTGTGCGGTACACAAACATTACCACACAGTAGGGTTGTCAGAATCCTCTGAAGTTCTGGGTTCTAATTCTAGTCTAGAACTAGAGTTATAATCTTTTTTAAACCTTTTTAGAACTCGGACACTACTTTTTTAATTGTGTTGTTAATAGTGAAGACAATAGTAAAATACATGTCATGGTAGAGTCACAGATATTTTTAAATGAGTTAGGGATTTTTCTCTCCTGCCCAGTCCCGTCACCCAAAATATTTCTAGGATTAATTTAAAGATACCACACCAAAGAGTGCTGGGTGGCACACGGTCACACACTGTGTGCAGTGCAAAGGGAATACAACAGTATGTTGGTCAGTACACCATGTAGGAGTCAGATATTTTTAAATGAATAAGAGATTTTTATCTCCTCCCTGCTTCCATCACCCAAATTATGTCTGGGGTTTATTTCAAGATACCACACAAATAAGTGCTGGGCGGCACATGGTCACACACTTGGTACAGTGCACTCAAAGGGAAGACAGCAGGATGATGGCCAGTAGTACGCCACATAGGAGTCACAGATATTTGTAATAAGTATTTAAGGGCTTTTTCTGTGCCCCTCCCCCCAACATCAGTCACCCAAAATATTTCTGGGAGAGGTAACAGCGAAACGACATTCCCAGCCCGTCCCCCACCCCATCTTGATTTATGCTGTTTGTCCCACCAGTGCATTCCCAAATCAAAATCCCTGCCATGGTTTTGTTTCAATTTACAAAAAAAAAAAGGTTTCACTTGGGCAAAACACTAGCTAGTACTGTAGCACTAAGTCCTCCATCCTCACCCTCACTTATGCCACTGCCTGTGCCGCCAGATATCCCCTGCCTTTATTAGTTTTTTTCAGTTGTTCACGTCCCAAAAAAATGAAGCAATATTTTTTTTATTAACCACTGCAGTGCACTACTAGTGCTGGCTTCCATCCAGAGTTTTGTTTTAATCTGCCACAAAGAGATAGAAGAGATTGGAAGTTGGAACATGTGGTCTGATATGCTGCTAACTCTGTGTAAGGTACTAATTGTTTCTGCACCGACAGTGAACTGACCCACTGAGTCTCATGACTCAGAAACAGCACATCTCAACAGAGGGTAGTACAAGTTAACAGGAGCTATATAGGAAAAGAGCATAGGAATATGTAAGTTCCTCCAAGTCCCTCCCACTGTCCCACCATAAAGTTGGCCCAGCCCCAAGTTCAGCAGCTCCACAGTGAATCCCCAAGTCTGACTCCATCCTGCAACAGCAGCATGGCAATGATTGCTCTGACCACAACCAAACCTCTACTACTCTATACTGCACTACCCCTCAAGTTGAACTAGCAGTGATTTGTGTTAAGACTGCAGTCAGCACAAATACACAGCATAAGGTTTTTTACCCCAGCCAGGGACGATGATCTCGACTCCCCCCAACATCATTTCTTTCCCCGACATTTCTGCTTTCCCCAGCCCTTGCCCTTACCCCCTTTTTTTAACTTTCTTTTCAGTTTTTATTAAAGCCAGCAGCCACTCAAAGACAAGTCTGACAAATTCAGATTATTAAATGCCGACCGAGAGACAGACAAGGATGTTAAAAGCAGGCAGCGCCAGTAAGCAGCCCAAAACTCAGAAGTATGTCAGTCACCAGTAACACAGCTGCACAGACTGATCCCATCCCTTTCTTCCTGTGCCTCTTACCCCTTTCCAACCTTCCCACTTGACCGAATAGCAACTGGTCAGGTGACTGTCGGCAAGATGGCTATTGACGCAAACGCAGTGTGTTTTCGGTCCTGATACAGCCTTTTCTCAGTGGCACTCTCTTCAGCTGTACGAGCGTGTCTTTATGGGATGTTGTGCTCTGGGGATTGCTGGCTGAGGTGAATCAACTAACTTAAACAAAAAGAAAAGGTGAACCCTCTAGTATTTCAGTTCTAAATTAGAACTCGAACACTAGAGTTCGAGCAGGGTTCAAATCTTTTTCGTACTAGTTCTAACAACACTACCACACATCCTGTTGTGTGGTACTGCTTACATAAGTAGTTGCTTACTAGTAACTGAGTTTGTTCTAATGGTATGCTTCCATAGTCACTCACTTCACTCGGTATTAGTGCATATTCAGGCAACTACAACCACAGGCCAATATTACTCCTCCCCTCTCTTGCTAAGCTTTACGAGTCTATTGTGTACTCTAGGCTCTCTGACTTATTTAACTCTTCCAGCTTCCTCTCACCTTTCCAGTCTGATTTTAGGAAAAATCACTCCATTGTCTCATCCCTACTGCATGTAACTGACTCTATCCTCATGAAGATGGATCAGGGACATATCACTGCTGCCATTTTTATCAATCTAGCCAAGGCTTTTGACTTGGAGTCCCACCCACTCCTCCTGAACAAGCTAACTTGTGCTGGCCTCTCTTCATCTGTGGTGGACTGGTTCCGGTCCTACCTTACGGACCAGCAACAGTCAGTTCAGGTGGATGGTGTCTTGTCCCCACCTCTTCGTAGCAAGGGCCCCACGGGCTCCATGCTGCATCCGATCCTATTCTCTATTTACCCCCTGGAGGCTGTCCCTGCTTTCAAGTATCTTGGTGTGTGGCTGGATAGCAAGCTTGTCTTCTCCACCCAAGTTGATGCCATCCATACCAAGATATGCTCCAGACTTGGTGCCCTGTACTGCAATACAGACTGCTTTTCCCCCCAGGTCTGTTGGGAGTTGGTCACCAAAATGGTTCTCCCAGTTTTTGACTGCAGATATGATCTGTGGCTCTGCCCCCACCTCCCACCTTGCCAGACTGGACACCCTGTACGATGCCTTATGTCATTTCACTACAAACTCCCCACTCAGTACTCATCACTACTCCTTCTACTCCTCCCTTTCAATCCTCCCCCTACTGTCACGTTACCAGTCCCATTCTGCCTCCTTCATCTCTAAATACTGGTTTGGTTCCCTTCCCTCCTACCTTTCCACACTCCTCTCCCCCGTCCTCTCCTCATCCTACTCACTGTGCTCCAGGAACTTCTGCACCTTCACCATTCCCCACTCTCTGCAGCGCTGGTCAAGATTCCTTTTCTTACCGTTTTCCTTCACTTTGGAACCTACTGCCCTTCTCTCTCCATCTCTCCCTCTCACTGTCTGCCTTTAGACATCTGCAGAGACTTATTCCCACTCCCCCTGTACCTGTTATGTCTCTTCATGACCTCTTTCCTTCTATGTACTGCTGCCCCCTCCACCACCTAGGCCTCCCTATAAATCTGGGCTCAAGTGCTCTTGCCCTTGGTATGTTTTTTCTGTACCCAAAAGCACTGACAACCCTTTCTTGCACTGTGCACTTGAAATATGTCTCACGTATTCTGTACATAATGCCGTAGTGAATTTCTGATGTTGCTGATTTTTGTATGAAGCTTCTTTTTGGATGTATGTATTTGGTATTTTCAGATGTAATGTTACTAGTCTGCCTTATCTACTCCATTTCCCCTCCCCTGGGCCACACCTGGAAATGAGCCTCAATTTTAAAATAAATAAATAAATAATAAATGCCAGAAGCTCCCAGAATGTACAGTTTGAAGTCACCGCGCAGCCCCTTATACTCACTTCACTCCCTCCAGCTTCCAACTGCCAGATTCGATCAGTCATAGAAGAAGTCCAAAGTACTGTGAAGAACCCAAACCCAGAAAAGTCAATTACACCAAACAGGGGACAGGGGGAGTGAAGATATGTGGTACTTGGCTATGGATGAATGGTTACTAACCAGAAGTCCACTCTGTAAAGTATACTTCCTTTCAAATGTATTTAAAACTTGCGAGTGAGCCTGGTAGAACTTGTTACAATACCTTGTAACTCACTCAAATGGTTTAAAGGAAAGATGTGGCCCTCTCCAGGTAACAGGCTTCCCACTTGGCAGCAGAGGTGAGTTCTTTTTACAGAGCTTTATACACTAAAGAGGAATACTCAGAGGGCTATATTGATAATGAACAGCATTTGAGAAAAATCTAGGAGAGAGTAGGACTTGGCATGTAGGGTGACCATGGAGTACTGCCTTGTGTGTGCATCTTTAGGCTGAAATTTATCAACTAACTACCCTTGTTTTAACCAAGATAAGCAGTAAAGCAATAGTTCAAATATGCTGGCCCTCAGCTGACCTGTCAGAGTAGCGGTAGTACTACTGCTTGTGACACCAGTGACCCGAGATCAGGAACAAGCTTGAGTTGTCAAAGGACAGTTGAGGAAAGGGGGACAAAGCATCCAATGGATTGCTCTACTCCTTCCAGGGGGAGCTTTGCAGGACCCACCATTTGACTGCCACCTACCTAAGGCTAACTGGAAGAGTGGCTGGGTAGGAAGATTCACAAAGGGTCGGGATGTGCTCAAAGTCGGCATGATCTGTGTATGCACGGGAGAGTGCCTTAGGCATCTCTCCATGGCCGCATCCCATAGGAGGGAGAAAGGAGAGAGAAAATTGCCACTGACTAGGCAGGTGATCACCTCCCTGCCCCCCCCCCAAAAAAAACCTGGCATTCCTCTCCTGGTTCTTGGGTACTCTCCCAGACTTAACCTTCTTCTCCAGGGGTAGCTGGATATGGAGGTGCATCTGCCAAAGCAACTGACGGCAGGCCCTGCCTCGGAGGGACTTAATCTGAGGGGGAATGCAGTTGTGTGTTATGGGTGGCCCGAGGAGTCCCCGGGAGTACAGGTAAGAGGGGCTTCAATGTACAGGAGGTGGGACTGGTGCTGGCAGAGGCAGAGGGAGGTCTTGTTCAGATGGGCCTGGAGAAAAAACTAGAGTTAAAAAAATATGCAGGCCCTTTGAGAGCAGTGCTTGGGAATGGGGCTGCACTGGATTCTGACTGAAGTATATATGGTCACCAAGCAGCAGCATCCCCCCCCCATAAAGTATAATTACTATCAAATGTATTTACAACTGGTGAGGGAGCCTGGATAAAAGCTGTAACCTTGCAATTCATTCAAATGGCTCTAGGTAAATACCTTTTGAAGAAACACAGCTGGTAATTAACTACTACTTTAATCAGCATGGATTCCTTCATAGCCTCACACACTGCTGACTACAAGCAGTTCCCTATAGGGTTAGGAAGTTAGTGTTTACAGGGGAAACAGGCTTTTCAACACTGCAGCCCCAGAGTAGGCATCTCCACAAGATTGCAGGTTGACACAGTAGTCAGCAGTGAATGTGTGAGTGGAAGTCAAAATGGTTGCTCTGCAAATATTCAATAGTGGAATGTTCCTAGAGGGTGCTACCTTTAAGTCTGGGAAAATGGGCTTTTAGATTCACAGGCACTGGTTGGGAAGCATGATTCTACTATGCTTCGGTTCACTCACTGCTGCTCTGCCTTGTATTGGGAGGCCATAAGTCACAAACAAATGTGTTTCCCCTTGAGACAGCTTGGGGAAATTTCCTAGGGGTTCCATAAGAGCGACTGACCTCTCAGTCTTTACGGCTTTTTTCACTATTATGAGGTGGGCAGGCAGACCTCAGACTGAGAACCAAAGCTTCACAGTCAAAGGGTAGCTTAGACACTGTGTTGGATCTCTTGGGAGAGTTTGGCACTTTGTAGCCAAGCATGTCTGTTAAGGACTATGCCCATAGCCATGCTCCTGGCAGCCATGTCACTAGCATCTATAGATAACTGAAGCTACTGCTTGGAGGCATGTCAACCCTATTCAGCTGTTTCCTCTGATTCTCTGGGATACACTCAACCAAGGAGCAAGCTCCCTGTCAGAAAATATGCTGAAGGCGGGTGCCATATACGATATGGGCAACCTGCCTCACGGTCAGGACTAAGGTTGAGAAAACCTTCTTGCCAAAGACAGCCATCCTTTTAGACTCTTTTGCAGGGGGCTGGCTGGAAAAATGCCATTTGTACTTGTCAGCAGCTGAGACATACCCTCCGAGGGTGACAGAACAAGCATTATTTTTCTCCTGGTGGTAGTAGGTATCTTCTGTCCACATTCTTATCCTAGAGGACGGGGCTGACTCACCCAAGGTGGCCTGCCAGCTCTTCATGAACCTGTTGGAGAGTGGACATTTGCTTGTTGCTAGGACAGCTCTGGAAGAGATGGTCTGATCCAATGACACACCAATCAGGAGTTGTGGAGCGTTGGTCACAGGCATGAAATTGTTGCAGGTGGCATAGCACTTGAATCCCCCGACCTTATCCTTCCCCAAAAGATACCATAATTTGGAGGAAAACTAAGGTAAAACAATACATTTTTAAAGTAAACACTGCATGAGATCATGACTGGTACTAATGCTGGTAAAAGGAATGCATCAACTTTGAACTAAAAAAGGTAACGTAAGAAATGGCAACTGTCTTGGTAAAGTACAGTCAACAGGGAGTGTCCTTCTTCTCAAGCAAAAAAGAAGAATCTGAAGGTTAAATGCTAGAAGGTGCAAGGTGAGGGAGGTGGCAATGAGGCAACCTGTTAAACTGAATGTTCCAGGAGTACTGAGCAAAGTGTACAGATGTACAGCGGCGTCCCACAGGATGAAACCCAATTCTGCAGCATTTTGCAGCACTCTGCAGAATGCTGCGGCAGACCTACTGAATAAAGCAATGTAATTTCAATGGCAATTAGTCCCTTTTGTCATTCAGGAAAATGTGACACTGCCAGGATGAAGTGAATGCCACAGTTTTCTGCATGACAAAAGGGATAATTGCCATTGAAATTACATTGCTTTATTCAGTGCTGCAGAATACTGCAAAGTGCTTTAAAAGTGGGTTTCATCCTGGGGAATGCCACTGTATATGAAACCGAGATGATATAAACGCACTGCTCCTCTGATTGTAAGACCTAGTTCTTTCTAATATTGCTGCTGTCTGTGGAACACGCCTGTACTACACTGCACACTCACTTGTTATTATCATCCCCCTACCTCTAGGGACGGCTAACATAGAAACATAGAATTTGACGGCAGATAAGGACCGCTTGGCCCACCTAGTCTGCCCATTTTCCTACCTGATGCATAAGCTGCAGATCCTAGTTAACCAACAGCTTACTTCCTCCTACCCACCACTAGGACAGCCTTATGTCTGTCCCATGCATTCTTGAATTCCCCCACTGTTCTTGACTCCACGACCTCCTCAGGAAGGCTGTTCCATGTATCCACAACCCTCTCCGTGAAAAAATACTTCCTCACATTACCTCTGAGCCATCCCCCCTCTATCTTCAAATTGTGTTCCCTTGTTCTTGCACATCTCTTTTTCTGAAAGATACTACCCTCTTGGACTTTGTTGATTTCCTTGAGATACTTGAAAATTTCTATCATGTCCTGGTTGATGCTGTTAATTGTGATTATGTTTACTGCTGCCTGCCTTGTACTGTATTACCTTTTCTCTTTTATTGATTTTGCTTCCCTGATTTGAAATAGTCACATTAACCACTGGGCATTCTACCTTGTTCTTGCTGCTATAACTATTGCTCCATAACTCTCCCAGGTCATGTCTGCAAATTGACATCTGCATGCCTTGCATATTTACCTGGTAACAAAAAGAAATAAAATTATTGGGCAATTTTTATTCCCCCAGTCCTCGTAAAAACGGGAAAAAAATGTGTTTATTCTTAGACAGAACAACCACTAGTATCTTCAGATCATTTCCAAAAATAACCTGCTATTTTTATAATGACTGAAGCCGCATTTTGAAAGCTGTAAAATCTGAACACTCAATACACTGTTGCTACATGCATATACTGTACATGTCAATATAATATGTTAAGAATCACAGGACTTTAAAAATACAGTGAACCATTTTATGTTTTTTTTTATGTTTTCTTGTACTGATATGTGGTCACCGTAGTGATACAGTAATGACATCTACTTGGCTGACTACAAGCTTTCATTTAACAAAAAAAGTTAAGACTCTAGCCCTAACACACTACAAGCCACAGGCATACACTGCAGGGACTGTGTGGGCAGTGGAGCCCTAAAGACTGCCTGGAACCCCTTCTCTACCACACTAAAAGCCGCCAGCATACACTGCAGGGACTGTGTGGACAGCGGAGCCCTAGAGGCTGCCCTGGAACCCCTTCTCTACCACACTACAAGCTGCCAGCATACACTGCAGGAACTGTGTGGACAGCGGAGCCCTAAAGACTGCCCTGGAACCCCTTCTCTACCACACTACAAGCTACCAGCATACACCGCAGGGACTGTGTGGACAGCAGAGCCCTAGAGGCTGCCTTGGAACCCCTTCTCTACCACACTGCAAGCCACCAGCATACACCGCAGGGACTGTGTGGACAGCAGAGCCCTAAAGACTGCCCTGGAACCCCTTCCCTACCACACTAAAAGCCACCAGCATATACTGCAGGAACTGTGTGGACAGCGGAGCCCCAAAGACTGCCCTGGAACCCCTTCTCTACCACACTACAAGCCGCCAGCATACACTGCAGGGACTGTGTGGACAGTGGAGCCCTAAAGGCTGCTCTGGAACCTCTTCTCTACCACACTACAAGCCGCCACCATGTACTGTAGGAACTGTGTGGACAGTGGAGACCTAAAGAATGCCCTAGAACCCCTTCCCTACCACACTACAAGCCACCACCATATACTGCAGGAACTGTGTGGACAGCGGAGACCTAAAGACTGCCCTGGAACCCCTTCCCTACCACACTACAAGGCACCAACATACACCACAGGGACTGTGTGGACAGCAAAGACCAAAAGACTGCCCTGGAACCCCTTCCCCACCACATTACAAGCCACCAGCATACACTGCAGGGACTGTGTGGACAGCGAAGCCTTAAAGGTAACTCAGATTTCCTTGCTGGATTCTGCTAAGGGGTATTTGGGCCTTTTTAGCCCTCCATTCTTGACTGATTGTTTTCCTGCTGAGATTTTACTGCTTCACAGACCAAGGCCTTTCCATGCTTCCCACTGGAGCTTTAAGACTTAATTTATTGTCCTGCACTGTGTTTGAGTACCAGATTATGTGCTTATTGTTACTTTTCTAGCTGCATATTCTCCTAGAATGTTTTTACTGCTAAACTAGGTAGTTTGAGACAGAGAAGTACAGGGCAATTGCTGTAGTTATATCTGCTGCTGGAGTACTCTTAATTAAGAATTACAGTTAGTACCTGTGTGCACTGTTGGTCAGACCCCTCCAGCGACCTACTGTGTGGTGTGGCGTTCTCTGGCGTCTCCAGCCTGGGCACCATCTTTGATTCCTGTGTTCCTTCTTTCCCAATGTCCCCCAAGGCAGACTGTCACACATGCGCAGTGCAGCTCCTGTCTGGACTCTGTGAGATTTCTCCCCCCCCCCACACTGCATACTGATGTGCTCTTTTGTTGTCTCTGTATTTAGGGTCCTGGAACCCCTTCCCTACCACACTACAAGCTGCCAACATACACTTCAGGGACTATGTGGACAGTGGAGCCCTAAGGGTAACTCAGCCCTCCTTGCTGGATTCTGCTAAAGGGTGTTAGCCCATCGACGCTCTGCATCGACTACCCCACCCAAGGCCAGCCCATAATTTTTGACCTCATCAGATCATGTGACCTGCATCAATTTATTCTAAGTGCCCGTTTTACCATTAATAGGTTATCATATCTGACCACTAGGAGTCAGTGTTGTACCTCCACCAACCCCACTTTTCCTCTCTTACTAGGCCACTCTAGTCCTGCTCCTCACCTCCTCCCCCCTTACTGTAGCCCTTTTCTCTCCTCTCTGACCCCTCCCATAGCCATCTCCCAAATCTCCCCTCTCAAGACTTGAACCCTGTACCTTTGGCACTGTAGTCCATAACCCTACCGGTGTACCAAGTGGACTGCCCTGTTGTTAAGTTTCCTTTTGATATACTTACCCTTTACGCCCTCCATAGCTTGTGCTAATCCTCGCACTGCTTGTAGATCACTGCCCCCCCATACTTGTACATGATGGCTATCTCCTCTATGGGCTCCCCACCACCCTTCCTTACCCCAATATGTCTTATTCTCCTCGCATTAATTACCCCCATCCCTAACCCTCCCACCTACGTGAGCACAGCCCCAAGTCTCACCCTCGCTGTCCTCCCCTCTATCCACTCTGTCTCCATGGACGTCTCTCCACCGCCCCCACACCCACCGCCTCCTGCTTGGCCATGCCCTCTCTAGCGCCACTTCCCTCCCCTCCTTTTCCTTGCTCTTTCTCACTTACGTGCCCTCTCCATCCCAGTCTCCTGCTACAAGCCATCCTGCCCCTCTCCAGCCCAGGCTCTATCCCACACAAGTAACTTAAACATACTCTTATTAGGATCTCCCTACTCCTGCTACTTCTCTCAGGGAATGTCCATCCTAACCCCAGACCTCCCACTGCTCCCATCCTACACTGTAGTGCTGTTAATGGGTTCTGTATTGCCTCCATCAATATCTGCAGTTTACAAAAACATTTTTACATCTTCCAGGGATGGTTGGCCCTGCACCAACCCGATGTTCTATCCATAGTAGAAACCTGGCTCTCAAAGGATATTCCTGACTCTGTAGTGACAATTGTCGGATACTCCATCTTCCGAGAAGATAGAGTCGGTAAGCAAGGTGGTGGCTCTGCCATTTATATCTGTGACTCCTTACAGGGTCACAAACTCCCACCTGCCCAGTTGAATCATGGTGGCCAGGTCCTCACCCTGAAAATTGCTATTGGCATGGCCAGGGCTCCCCTCTTTACTAACTTCATCTATATCCCCCTCCACCGGAACCAAAAGCTTGCTTTTATTCCATCCCAAACTACCTCTCCCTCCTGTCTCCCAAATCAGAGATCACTGCCCTAGGTGGCTACAATATTAACTGGTTAGCTAACACTGCTGCCCATTACAAAGATGCAATAGCTGCTATGGATCTCTCCCAAGTTGTAACCTCCCCAACACGTTTAAACCCCAAAACTGGGTCCTCTACCCTAACTGACCTCATTCTAACTAATCACCCTAATAAAATATCTGGTGTCTCAGTGCTCCCTGGTGCCCTGAGTGACCATTCACCAGTGCTCTGCATATGGTCCTCCAAGTTGAAAAAACCTGCGCCAAAAATTGTTTTTCAGTGCCGGCTCAATCCCGGTAAACTGGGACTACTCAAAAGTTTCCCTGGTCATTGTGACTGGTCTCCCCTTGACCATGCCCCAGACATTGACACGGCCCTCAATTACTTTATTTGCACATTCAACTCTGCCTGTGATAAGTTTGCCCCCTTCACTAAGCACTTTGTCAAGGGCCCAAACATCCCCTGGATCTCACAGGCACTGCTTGACCAAATGCACCATAGAGACGCCCTCTGGCACATAGCCCTTGAATCTGGCATGTTGGCTGACAAACAGTGCTATACAGCTGCGAGGAATAAATGTACATAGGACATACGTAAGGCCAAGGCTGACCACTATAGGGCATCCCTCACATCCTCATGGGGCTCAGGCCATACATTTTGGGATAATCTGAAGGAGCTCAATGAGAAAACTGTGTCTGCCCCACCCACCCAGCTCAATATCAATGGCAGTATCACTACTGACCCCCAACTTATCACAGATAACCTCAACTCCTCCTTCTCTGATCTCAGCATTGTGCTCCCCCAACTTCTTCGGCCTCCATATGCCCCTACCCCCTGACCCCCCTTTCATATCAAAACCCTCACCCTGTGAGTGGCCAAACCTTACCTTTTAAAAGCTCTAAATCCTGGTATAGTAGCAACTTCCTGGACCTCAGACTCCTCCATATGGCACTGGATAAAGTCCTCTCCCCCTAACTAATATCCTTAATCATTCCCTCTGTTTCAGTCAATTTCCATTCAAATGGAAAGTTGCTGTCATTACCCCCATCCACAAAAGTGGTGGCTGTACCACCCCGGGGAATACCGCCCCATCTCTATTCTCCCTCCCCCCTCTCAAAGGCTCTGGAAAAAAATAATCTCAGACCAACTTACTGACTGCCTTATTAAATATGATCTACTCTGCCGGGAACAACAAGGATTTCTTAAAGGGCATAGCACTACCACCACACTACTAGAATTCACCAGCGCTGTTTGCACGGCCCTTGATGGAGGGCATCTGGTTGGGTCTGTCTATGTGGACCTGCCAAAAGCTTTTGACACTGTAAACCACTCCCTCCTCTTATCAGCTCTCACCCACGCAGGCCTCTCCCAGGATGCCACCAAGTGGTTTGCTGACTATTTAACTAGTAGGTCCCAGCAAGTCAAAATTAATGACATGCTCTCCTCCTGCCTCCCTGTCAAGTCTGGGGTGTCCCAAGGTTCCATACTGGGGCCCCTACTCTTTAGCTTATTTCTGAACACCCTTCCAAAGGCCTGCTCTATGCAACTGCTCTTATATGCTAACGACGTGGTACTCTTCTACACCCACTCCGATCCCCTCTCTCTCTTCAACTGTCCCTCCAGAAATGCTTCAATGAGGTTGAATCCTGGTTTGCTGACCACTGGTTGCTGCTAAACTACAAAAAAAAACAAACAAAGTCAATGGTGTTTGCTCACAACCAGAACAAACACAAAGGCTCCCCACTGCAAATCCTTAACTCCCAGCTGTTATCTTTTGAACAGGTTAACACTTTTAAATACCTCTGGGTTACCCTCAACTCTGAACTCACCTACCATGAGCATATCCACCTCTTTAGTACCACTGTCAACACCAGAACTGGCTTACTCTACCGGCACAATGCCTCCCTCCCCCCAGAGGCCTTCCGCCTAGCTGTCACGTCATCCATCCTGTCCTAATTGACTATGGGATCACACTCTATGGGTCGACTGACATCTCTGCCCTTCATAGAATCAAAGTATCCCTAAATAAAGCCTGCTGTCTTGTCACGGGATGTGATAGGAGAACACACACCTGCTCACTGTAGTCTCACCAACTGACTCAATTTTGATGGGAGGCTTGGGTATCAAACATGCCTCCTCGCCAATGGGCTAGCCCCCCCAGGTCTTACTAGCCTTCTGCACCCCACCCCATCTGTGAAGGCCACCAGCAGTGCCTCCAAACCCTCCCTCCTGATTACTAGCTGCAGAACAACCGCTGGACAGAGATCCTTCTTCTACAGGGCTCCCCTCTAGATGAATGCATTGCCTAGTGCCATCTCCTCTGAAAACACGCTGGGACCCTTAAAAATCAATCTCAGGGAACACCTCCATTCCTCCTGTGCCTGCAATTGCTACTAGTACCCCCCATATACTTCCCCAGTTCCCAATTTTTAGCCACCAATGGCTTCACTTGAAACGTGGATATCCATGTCCAACACCCCTTCCCCTCTGTTTTAGTTAACCTGCTATCTTGACAATGGATCGCTATCTTGCTTAAGCTAATAATTTTGCAAACCTGCTTTCTTGACAATGGATCTCCATCCTGCCTCTAAGTAATTTGCTCTCTCACTGCATAATTGTACCAATTTGACTCCTTTGTATGCATATTTTTGGATAATCCATAACTGTGTTTTTGCAATTCTCTCTAATATTGTTATGTCTGTTCTCTGACATGGAGCCTTTATAAAGGAGTCTCTGACTCAAAGGTTCGTAATACCGATATAGTTCTAAATAAATAAAATTAATAAATAACCTGCCTTAAATGTGAGAACCCGAACGGTTCCAAAGTTATCACATTTTAAAGACTGTGGGCCTGATATTCAAAAATTTGCAAGGGTGCTAATCGGTGTTTGACTGTGCAAACTGGGTTTTGCACTGCAGCTCAATTTTCAAAAGGCTCAGTTGCACTGGCGAACAGGGTTAGCACCCAAGCCAACCAGAATGAGGGTGTATGCAAATTACAGGAATATCGGCGTAAGCTGATATTCGTCAGATTTGCACCACGCAGAAGGGTTTAGTGCAGTCCTTTTGTGCAGCGCAAATACCACCAAAGAAAACCCTCTCTTACTCTGTGCTACCCTAGCGGCTGCCGGAGGTACGGCAGCCAACTAGCGGTTGACTGCTAGTGGAGAACACCCACCCCCTGTGGCCCGCGACACCCCCCTTCTGATCACCAGCCCCTATTTACAAAACAGACTCCCTGGTGCTAGTGGTCCCCCCTGACTGCCAGCCTGTATATAATAAAAAAAAATTCCCTGGTGCTAGTGGTCCTCCCCACCACCACTGATCGCCAGCCTGTATTTAAAAAACTCTCCCTGGTGCTAGTGGTCTCCCCTCCTTCCGATCGCCAGCCTGTATTTAATGAAACATCCCTGGTGCTAGTGGTCTCCCCTCCCTCTGATCGCCAGTCCATATTTAATAAAAATCTCTGGCACTAGTAGCTCCCCCCAATCGCCAGTCCTTATTTAAAACAAACAAAAATCCCTGGTGCTAGTGGTCCCCCTTTTCCAATCACCAGCCCTTAGTAAAAGTTCCATCCCTCCCTGGCATCAAGTACCCCCCCTTCCAGGTACCAATCTGTGATACCGCCAGTCACAGTTCCCTACCCCATAGTGTCTAGGGCCCTCCCTCACCACAGTACTGAGCACCAAGTCCAGCCAGTCACCTCACCAGCATCCTTAGTGCTGTGGGTGCACATACGGTGACTGGCGTTGCCATCCTCACACCTTCTTGGCTGGCGGCCGTATGTCCAAGCAGGGAGTGTGCATCTTATTTATAAGACAGGGCGTGTCACCCTGTCCTATAAATAAGATGCGCAATCCCTGCCTGGATATACAGTGGCTGGCTGAGGAGGTGTGAGGAGGGCAGCACCAGTCGCCGTATGTGCACTGTGGCACCAAGGATACTGGTGAGGTGACTTGGGGGGTGCTCAGTGATGTGGTGGGGGTTGCTAGATGCCAGGGGGTAGGACATTGCAACTGGCAGTACCGTGGTTCGGTGCCTGGGGGGGCCACTAGACGCCAGGTAGGGTTGTAACCACTGCAATCAGTGGGAGGGGGAACCACTAGCACCAGGGATGTTTTTTTAATTAAATATGGGCTGGCGATCTGAGGGGAGAACCACTAGCACTAAGGAATTTTTTTTTTATTAAATATAGGCTGGCGATCGGGGGGGGGCACTAGCACTAGGGATGTTGTATTAAATAAGAAATTAACAAAGTAAAGGAGAAAAACAAAGACACAGGCAAAAACACCGGAAAAAAATGACAAAAACAAGGAGAGGATGGCGAGGAGGGAGGAGGAAGAAGATAGCCAGGACGTCCAGCAACGAGGAGTGGCAAATCTTAAATTTGTCTGGGGAGGGATACATGGATTCACAAATTAGGGTGCTGCAACGGGGTTTATGTTTTGTACCCACTATGAAGCCAAACAAATCTGAGATTACTGTGGACCTTGAAAAATTCATCAGAAAAATATATCTGAAAGATTTATTTTCGAAAAAGGCTGTGGATGAGGAAATCATGGGAAGCAATTTGTTAAGTGAAGACATCACTGGTTCTAATTTAGGTCTAAACACTTCCTTTTTGGATTTTTCTGTTTTGCCATCAGAAGAAATGGCTTTGGGTGAGTCTGTGAGTAATTGGACACCATTGAACTTGGTGAATTTTGCTAATTTAGAAGCCCTTTATAATGCATCAGAAGGCACTGATTCAGGTAGGCAATTTAATTTATAAATGTATGATGTGAATAGGAATTCCCTTAAAACTATATGCAAAGATTGTTTATGCTGAAATCTGTATTCAGCCCAATGACAAACAACCAGTATATTAATGTCTTTAAAAACTAGTGTTTTCTGAGGTCTATGATGTAGCTGCTAAAGATTCAGGACCTGGTTATTATAATCTAGCCAGTACTGAGAAGTTAGCCCTTAAGGAACTACATTCAAAAACACATCTGGTTTACAAACCAGCTGACAAAGGTGGGAATCTAGTAATAATGACAACGGAATTTTACAGAAACAACATTCTTGAACTAGTTCAAGATAATAATATCTATGAGCTATTACATTCTGACCCCACACCAAAATTCAAACAGCAATTATCTCATTTGCTGGACTATGCACTTCACAAGAGGGAAGTATCAGAAAAAGAGCTTAGATATTTATTGCCAGAATATCCGGTTGTTCCCACAGTGTACATTTTGCCCATGTAATATGCCAAAGTTAGTGGTCCCCAGGTTCCCCAGTTACACCGTAAGGTGCCCTGTGCACACTGTATGTAACCCCTAGGTGGCGCTATCCCAAGGGCTACTACCCCTGCCTGACTGACTACTGACAGGTTGAGGGGCCTAGGTCCAATGGCGGGTGCCTCCACCCAGAGATCAGGGTTGGTACTGTCTATTCTGACTTGGTCACAGCCCTCTGGGACACTGTAACCCCCCTTTCTTCCCACTAGTGGCCCACACAATACATCAGGAGTATCTTTACAATGTACACTTACCCCCAGGACTGGCTCTGTCAACTGGACTCTGAGGACCCCCTGTAAAATAAGATGATACAGTGCGATAGCCACAGTACAATACTTTAAAATAAACGAATACTGCAGTCAGTGTAACTTTGCTGAAAACAAACAGATCTGATTTATTTAAGGGGCTGTAACAAGGACAGGGGGAAATCAGGTTAATTAGGTTAAACACACTAATAATCACAGTACTGTGCGCATATTCAGAGTCCCAAAATGTCACTTTCACTGGGTACCCAGGATGGGGGGCGGGGGGCTAGCCAGGATCGGTGCAGCTGGTTGGGGCCCTGTGATGGAAAAAACACTTGCACAATACCCAGTTGTAATCCGGAGCTGGATGGCTCAGTTCGTGAAGAAATAAAACAGCAACAATTAGGTGACACACCTGCAATTTGATAAACAGATGGCAGGGAGCTACCCTGCTTGTACTCACTAACTCAATGCAGAAAACTAGATGGAAGGCAGATTGTCCTGGATTGCCAGGAGGAGCAGACCATGTGGACAAGGTCCTTGTGACTGGACCCCACTGCAGTTTAGAGCAAATGGATGTGTCTGGATTAAGCCGGGGTTTACTTCCAGCTTCATGCACTCAATTCACTGTACAGGGGATTTGAAACGCGATTCCCCCACAAGCACTACACATATTTATATGTAAAAGGAAGTACTATACCAGGCAGGCTGCTTCTCAATCCCGACTGCAATTACTGCACGATACCCGGGAGAACACACAGCAGCTTCAGTTCCTGACAGACCGAACGCGATTCAGCATTTTCTCCAGTCTTCTGGACAGGGTGAGCCTGGTTTCTACTCTTCAGATCTCCTTGATTCTCCTCACAGGTCAGATTCAGTCCAAACAGGCGCTTGCACAGGCTGCAGACTGAAACTCAGGGCTTTACACGCGCTTACCGCGCTAAAACTATACACCGCAGAAGCACAGAGCTCCTTGTCTCTTCACTGCCAAAACTGATCTCACTTCTCCAGTCCCAGAGCAGTGCATTTCCTTTAGCTCCACACTATTCTGTTGGCTGGTCAGGCTGTCACTCACAGTAAACTCCCCCTGTTGGTGGAAAAAGGCACCAAGGTCAAAACCACATTTCCCAGAGTCACTGCCCTTACAATCCCCTTACAACAGGATCCAGAGGAGAGTCCAAGTTCTGATTCGTCCAGAGCTGGCTCCATTTTAAAGGATCCCCACCATGATTGGTCCAATTCAGCAGTTCAGAACCAACATGAGGGAGCTACTCTGCACTATACTTGCTAAAAGAAAGCAGGTTAAATCAAACTGCATTTTCATTATTACTCTAACAGGTTACAAGCAAGCAATTACATCTTTGAAGAGTGCTCCTTCTGCCCACTTAGCGATGGCAGAAATGGAGCGATTTGGCAGTAGCTCGAGCGGGACTCAAGCAGGGAAACACACAGACCCCACATACTAACTAATTATGTCTGCAAGCAAACAGCTCTTAAAGCAGCAGTGCCAGAGGCTCTAAAATCACTCACAGATAAACGGCTTAAACGCCAAACACCATTCAGCCTAGGAGCATTCAAGCAAGCTCCTGGAAGACTTTTTGGGAACCCCCATTTGCAGGGGGGTTACACGTATATAAAAAACAGAGAGATTTTATTGCAGCTGCAGCAACAATGGCTTGGATGGAATGCTGTGCTGAGCTGTTCAGGTACAGCATTCCACCCCAACCATTCTGTAACCAGAAGCCCTAGTTTTCAAAAAAGTTTTAACAGTTTTGGCAGTTCCTGGGCGCCTGCCGAGGAGAGAGGACGCAGCAAGTCAAGGGGACAGGTAAAGGGCTTACCTTGGGTTGAAGCCGTCCCATAGGGGTTGCCTGCATGCCTGCTCTGCCACCAGTGCCTGAAGATCCCTCCTGCTGCTGTGTGGTGTGGTCGGTGGTGCCATCGGGGCACCATGAAGAGAGAGAGACACCATCTGTTTTGGCCATTAGGCTGTGAGCCCCGTCGCTTTGTTATTTTGTTTGTTTGTTTGTTTGTTTAAAATTTATTTTTATACAGGTTAATCTGATTGGGGGGGGAATCCCCATTTACAACAGATACCTGTGGCATTTGCAATAGACAAACAATACAAAAAATAGAACAAAATACAAAATCACATTTACCTAAAAACAATTACAACAGACATTTAAATAATTATACAATTCCAGTTTAAAAATACGCAGATCAGAAATTTCAGTCATATGTCGAGGTAACTTATTCCATATCCCCGCTTAAACTATTTTGTAACACCATACCCCTATACGTATCTATAATTTGTATCATAGGCAACTTTTAGTAGTCCTCCTAAAATATCTGAATATTTAGAATCAGAATTTGACATATCAAGTTTCGTAGGATGCACTTTTAAGTATATCAAATCATGACATATAGTAAGCCATATATATTCTCTTCGTGCTATTGATCTAACCAGCCAAGTTCCTGATAATTATACAATGATGGACTCGAGGTCCATTATTTAGGATATATTTCCCAATCTGTAATAAATCTGGTCCAATTTGTGTAAGCATTTTTATGAGAATGGATATATAATGATAAACCATAGTCTAGTACAGGCAACAACAATTGTTTTACCAGTCTGGTCTTAACATCCCTAGTCAAACATCCTGACACTCTTCTTAATGCCCCCAATCTTTGATTGACTTTTTTTATTTGTGACAAAATATGATCTGAAAAGAAAACGATAATCAATCAAAACTCCCAGATATTTATAAGTATTAACCCCTTGTACCTTTTTCCCATCCGAAAGACTAATTTTGAAATCAATTACTTCATTATTAGGTTTAGGTCCTACAGAAAAAATCATACTCTGAGTCTTCCCAGTACTTATCAAAAGTCCGGAATTTCTTATCCAAGTTTCAATATTAGAGAAGTCTGTCTGGAGTCGCTGCCTCAGTTCCCCAGGATCTTTAGCAGATGCTACTAGTACTATATCATCTGCATAAAGTCTAACATCAGAACCAACTACATAATCAGGGAGATCATTAATGTAGAGATTAAATAACATAGGGCCCAAAATTGACCCCTGGGGTATACCACGGTTCAAATCTAGAAGATCCGAAGCAGCGACCCAGCAGACCACCCTTTGTTTTCGATTAGTTAAATAGGACCTAAACCACTGTAATGAGTTATGGTATATCCCTAAGTTATGCAATCTAAACAATAATGTTTCATGATGAACTAGGTCAAAAGCTTTACTTAGGTCCACGAACACTGCCCCAGTTTGGTTTCCCTGGTTCAATGATGTTGCCACCAGGTTACCAAAATCAAGTAGGGCAGTATTCATGGACCTACCCCCTCTAAATCCATACTGGCATTTTGTTAGCAACTCAATGGTCAAGGTACTGCACAAGCTGATTATTTATCAGCTTCTCCAGCACCTTAGACAAAATCGAAGCAAAGTGATTGGTCTGTAATTGAAGGGCTGTGATGTCACCACCTTTAAAAAATAGGAATAATTTCACCCACTTTCCAACAATCAGGAACCACTGAAGACTGTATACCCAATTATAAAAGTAAGTAACTATAGGAGCTATAACATCGCCCCCAGTTTCAAAAATTTGGGATCAATATTATCTATTCCAGCACGCTTTGATATTCTTAAATTCCTCAATTCTCTGACTACATCCTGTATCCCTATATTCTTCAAAATAAAGCCCTCATTACTCAAGGAGAGAGTATCGAATGTATACCTCCTGGGCAACACTCCTAAATTAGGTATCTTTAAATCTGGCAAGTCCTTAAAATAGTGGTTCAACAAATTAGCCACTTCTAAAGGATTATCAACCAAACTATCTCCACTGTTAAATTAATTAAAGTCTGAGATTTCACGGAGTTCTTAAATTAGAAATAACCTTCCAGAATTTATTTGGATCATGCAAGTTATCAAAAGAACTCTGGAAGTATTCTTTTGCCAATTTTATTTTATGTTTACATTTGTTTCTCCATTTTTAAAAGATCCCAGTCCCTCCGATTTAGATTTTCTGGCTTTTTCCAAATTCTATTTTTAATACGCAAAAGGGTTTTCAATTTGTCATTGCCATAATGGATTTTTGATGTTATTAATCTTTTTATTTTAGGGCATGAATTTGGATTATATAAAGAAAGGAATCTGTGAATTCTTGAATAGCTAAATCCAAGTCAGGAATCAAAAATATCCTTGACCAGTCAAACTTTCTAAGACTGTCCCTAAATGATGACTCATTAAAGTGCCTAAAATCACGAACCCAAAACTCATAATCATCATTACACCTAACTTTTGATTTAATAAGTGACACTGAATAGGGTTATGATCCCCATATTCAATGGTAACACCTTACAGCTCTCAACCTTCAGATCATCTGAAACAAAAACAAATCTAATATAGTACCAACAGTTCTATTATTTAAACTTCTGTTGGATGTTGTATCAATTGTTGTAAACCTAATATATCAAAACTAGATCTGAGTTTATTACCTCTTGTTTGTCCCCAGGCTGCATTAAAATCTCCAGTTAGAACTACACTTTGGTCTTTCAAAATTTCAAAAAGAAAATCAGCTAGAATATCAAAATTACTTAATTTAGTTTTGGGAGTCGAAATACTCCAATTGTTAACTTCAATTTTATCAACCTAACTACCAAACTATCAATCCTTCCACATTTTTCCCAAATAATATTTGATATGGACCCAAAGAATTCTTAAATAAAACAATACACCCCACCCTTTTACCCCTATCCTGCCTTACCAGATTATACCCTACCAATGCCACTTCCTCATCAAAATGCCAGAATGCAACCACGCCTCTGAGATAGCTAAAATATCACAAGGTGAGTCAGATGCCCAAACCCTGTATTCATCCATTTTACAAACAAGACTTCTTACATTTTCTGAATAATTGTTACCCCTAGTTGCTTTTTAGGTCCAGGGTTAACTTCAACATCACCACACTGTATCAGGAGGACAGAAAAAACAAACTCATAATCTTATTCTCCACCATATTAAAAGATCTTTTCTTAATTTTCAATAATCCCATACATAATCTTTGAGAGTTTGTAAATGAATTTCGCTTCCTAACTAGGGTATGGTGATCTTGAATATAGCCCCCCATAGTCATAAAAACAGATCCCTTACATATGAGATTATCATTTACATCCAATAGATATGGGCTGGCTAACCATAACCCCATTAATACCCAGCCCCCAAAAATGCTAAATAAATGCATTATTCAAAACAGTATTCTACTCAAACATAGAACGTAAGCTTACTATCCGTTTTTTCTCCTCGAGTGGCGCTCGCGCCACTCACGACGCTCGCGCCACGGCGCTCGCGCCCGTGGGCGGCACGGGCTTTTAAGATTGAACTAGCCCCAGCTGTCGGCAGTCCCAGCCCCAATCGCAACAGCACACTAGCGGGAAATACAAATCAAGTTCACTGTCCCAGCATTAAGTTTTCTGCCCACTGTCACAGCGAATATCACACTCGGAGAATAAAGTGCAGTCAGTGAATACTTCCTTCCAGCAGCTCTCACCTGCAGACTGGCTCACTTGTTCGTAGCCCTTCAAAACTGCAACCTTAAATCTTGCGGCACGGGCTTTTAAGATTGAACTAGCCCCAGCTGTCGGCAGTCCCAGCCCCAATCGCAACAGCACACTAGCGGAAATACAAATCAAGTTCACTGTCCCAGCATTAAGTTTTCTGCCCACTGTCACAGCGAATATCACACTCGAGAATAAAGTGCAGTCAGTGAATACTTCCTTTCCAGCAGCTCTCACCTGCAGACTGGCTCACTTGTTCGTAGCCCTTCAAACTGCAACCTTAAATCTTCGGGCAGCGGCTTTTAAGATTGAACTAGCCCCAGCTGTCGGCAGTCCCAGCCCCAATCGCAACAGCACACTAGCGTAATACAAATCAAGTTCACTGTCCCAGCATTAAGTTTTCTGCCCACTGTCACAGCGAATATCACACTCGGAGAATAAAGTGCAGTCAGTGAATACTTCCTTTCCAGCAGCTCTCACCTGCAGACTGGCTCACTGTTCGTGAGCCCTTCAAAGCTGCAACCTTAAATCTTCGGGCGGCAGGGCTTTTAAGATTGAACTAGCCCCAGCTGTCGGCAGTCCCAGCCCCAATCGCACAACAGCACACTAGCGGAAATACAAATCAAGTTCACTGTCCCAGCATTAAGTTTTCTGCCCACTGTCACAGCGAATATCACACTCGGAGAATAAAGTGCAGTCAGTGAATACTTCCTTTCCAGCAGCTCTCACCTGCAGACTGGCTCACTTGTTCGTAGCCCTTCAAAACTGCAACCTTAAATCTTCGGGGCGGCACGGGCTTTTAAGATTGAACTAGCCCCAGCTGTCGGCAGTCCCAGCCCCAATCGCAACAGCACACTAGCGGGAAATACAAATCAAGTTCACTGTCCCAGCATTAAGTTTTCTGCCCACTGTCACAGCGAATATCACACTCGAGAATAAAGTGCAGTCAGTGAATACTTCCTTTCCAGCAGCTCACCTGCAGACTGGCTCACTTGTTCGTAGCCCTTCAAAGCTGCAACCTTAAATCTTCGGGGCGGCACGGGCTTTTAAGATTGAACTAGCCCCAGCTGTCGGCAGTCCCAGCCCCAATCGCAACAGCACACTAGCGGGAAATACAAATCAAGTTCACTGTCCCAGCATTAAGTTTTCTGCCCACTGTCACAGCGAATATCACACTCGGAGAATAAAGTGCAGTCAGTGAATACTTCCTTTCCAGCAGCTCTCACCTGCAGACTGGCTCACTTGTTAGCCCTTATTTTATTTTTAAAGTAATTCCCCAGTCCCTTGTTGGCAGCTTGCAAGTGCCGCATCACCGGTCATCCTGTCGGCCGTCTGAGGCCCCTCAGATGTCCCCTGCACTGTCTGTAATTGCCCTCCCTCTGCCGTCAAGACCTCCTGCCTCCCGTTTTTTTCCCATAAGTCTCCTGGTGGTGTGGTGAGTCGGCGACAGCATATGATTCATGCTGTCCCCCTGAAGAAATAAAGACTGTTTTTTTTATATATATTTCTTTAGTGCTAGTCTCCTGGAGGAGCTGCTGAGCGCCGTGCAAGGAAGAGATACCAGAACCCCTAATAAATATTTAAGAGTGGGCGAGGTAGCGACGTCCATGGGAAGGGACCAAGGAAGCAAGGCCAAGTAAAGGCCTTTTGAACATTCATTAGGGGCAGAGTTTAAGGAGGGGCAGAGAGATCGAGTAACAGCTCTCAGAGAGCTGAAGAATAGAAAGGGGCCCTGCCTCCTGGGATTAAAAGGGCAACGCTCAGCCCATTTCAAAGGGCACCAGGCCCAGTGTAAAAGAGGGCACCAGGCCCATGTTTAAGAAGGGCACCAGGCCCACAATTAAGTAGGGCACCAGGCCCAGTGGTACAGAGGGCACCAGGCCCTGGTAGTAAGTAAGGCACCAGGCCTAGCAAGTTAGGGCACCAAGCCCTAGTAGTAAGTAAGGCGCCAGACCTAGCAAGTTAGGGCACCAGGCCCTAGTAGTACGTAAGGCACCAGGCCTAGCAAATTAGGGCAGACCAGGCCCAGTAGTAAGTAGGGCACAAGGCCCAGTGAAGCAAAGGGCACCAGGCCCAGTAGTAATTAGGGCACAAGGCCCAGCCCAGTGAAGGTTACCAGGACCCACAGTAATGAAGCAAGGGCACACTTAGGCTCACCTGAGCTAGGGTTGAATCAGTATAATAAATTGCTTGTATATTTGCTGTGGTCTGGACACTGAGACTGTATATTTATTGACCACTACAGTAGGAATTGAGACTTTGTTTGCATTTGCCGGAACTATTATTCCTCCTACGAACATTATTGAGTGTCAGAACTGTCCTGAATTGCTTTGTGCCAGCATTTTGGTGCTGGACAACCATCTGAATTAGTTTTCAACTGTCTTCGGAGTCACTTCACCCAGGTGCAACCCTGTCAGTCTTCACCTATCCTTCCAGAATCACCCTCCAGTGCATCCAGAAGCAGACAACAGCCAATCCATGAAGAGCCGCACCACAGCCGTCTCGAAGTTGCACCATCCTGTTTGTTATTTTCCTCTTACAGTTTCCTAGTATGGCTTGCCCCAGTGCAGAAGTCTGCTGTCCGTTTTCTTGTTTTCACATCCGCAGCGGAGTACCGTTCAACCTGTCAATGCCAGTTCTCTGAGTGACCTTTGGTTTGTTGTTTTAGTGTGTCCTGGCTCGTCCGGCCGTGGACTCCAAGTTTGGTCACAGTTCGATGTTCGATTTATTGTTTTGGTGAGTGCCTTGGCTCGTCCGGCCTTGGAACTCAGAAGACTGACGCACTTCGACGCCCAGAGAGAGTGGTTGCCTGGAGTCCAAGAGTGGTCCAGAGGTCCTGATCCAGTGGGAGCGTCAGCCAATGTGTGTCTTCAGTCCAAAGGGAGTGCTCGTCTGGAGTCCAAGAGTGGTCCAGAGGTTCAGATTCTCCCGATCCAATGTGTTCATCAGTCCAGAGTACATCTTCAGTCCAGAAGTGGACTGTTGGTCCTTCTTCTTCTTCATCTCTTCACTTGGCAATCCAGAAGCAGATTGTGGCCAGGTGGTTTGCATTGCTTCTTCTTTCCGAGCAGTCCAGAAGCGGACTGCAGCCGGATCTTGTATTTCATTCCGGCAACCCTAGAGAGGTGGGTTTTGGCCGAGAACCCATGGTCTGTTAAATACTGCCTGAATCCTTTGTTTTCCCACAAAGGTTCTGTATTTCTTTGGGAAACCAGTGGGGTGTTCCCACATTTCTTTCGTTGACAGAGAAAATCTATATGTACCAACTGACAATCATTTACCACACAGACTCATCTTGTAGTTTTAGAGTGGTTCTAATTCTAAAAACCTAAGTCTAGGGAGAGGTGCACCTCAGGGTTAGAAGTAGATGTCTCAGCAAAGGGAAGATGCTCTTACAGAGTAGCTGTTACAGCCGATGAATTCAGTCTGACCTCCTGTACTATAGAGTTTCCCTTTTATAGGGAGGTAGGAAAATAGAAATAAGATGCTCTTACAGCATAGCCATTAAAGCTGATTGTTCTACTGTTTATCCTGCACAGAGTGAAATATAGCACAAAGTAAAGTAGTAGCTCGTGTGTCTATGATTGTCCTTCTCTTGTGTCCCTACCCTACGATCAGTTGCTAATAAACTAGTTCCTTTTCTCCAATCATGCTTCCTGCCTCTCCATTTTGGTGAAGAATTACATCTCGTAGCCAAATAGGAAAAGAACTGCTTTACCACCTGGGTGGGTGTATTTGAAGAACCTGACATTCATCTCTTTGGCTCACTTCACCTGGTGTCACAGTATTACGTGATTCTCATCCATTCCAAATACCTCCATCCATATCTTTCCATCTCTATATATATCTTCGCCTCACTTTCCCGACACACTTCACCTAAGGGGCACAAAAATCCCTCAGATCCACCAGGCAGACCAATTGTGTCGGGTATGGTTTCGGTGACAGGTAATCTTTGTCACTTTATAGATTTTTTCTTACAACGAAGTGTTGTTTGTTTGAAATCACATATAAGAGACACAATGGACATCCTTATTACGTTTTCTGATTTCACGTGGCAGCCGCAGTACAAATGGATTTCCACGGATGTGGAATCATTACACACATCAATTCCAGACAAAAAGAGTATAGAAGGATGTAAGCAGTTCCTAAGTAGGGATCTGTTAAAAGAGGACATGCCACTGGGTTTAATCCAGAATGATCTTGAATTTGTGCTTAGTCACAATTATTTTGAATTTGACAGACAATATTACAGACAAATCTGTGGCACTCTTATGTGGGCATCTATGGCCCCATCTTTTGCAAACCATCACATGGGTAAATGGGAGGAGGACTATATTTACAACAGAGAATATAATCCGTTTCACAAAACATCACATAATCGTTTTGCTTTATAGATGACATATTATGTGTATGGGAAGGAATGGATTTAGAAGCTGAGAATTTCTTACACTGGATCAGTCAGAATGATTTAAATTTGCATCTCACGAGTAATTTCCAACCACACAACACTGATTTCCTTGATGTCACATTTATTTAATTTTTTTATTTGTTTATTTATTAGTGTCTCGGAATTACACAGAAACATAGAAGTTGACGGCAGATAAGGACTGCAAGGCCCATCCAGTCTGCCCATTTCTTTTTCTACCTTATAAATGTGCCATCGGCCTTTGCTCTGTCAGTGGCCTATCTATTCATACTCATCTGTATTGCTCCCTTATGCCTATTCCATGCCTGTTTGAAGCCCTGTACTGTATTCATAGCCACCACTTCCTGAGGTAGACCGTTCCATGCATCCACCATCCTTTCTGGGAAAAAGAATTTCCTCACATTCCCCCTTAATTAGCCTCCCTCTAATCTCATGCTGTGTCCTCTTGTACTGCTATTTTTCTTATATTGAAACATGTTAGACTCTTTCACCTTGTTAATGCCCTTAAGGTGTTTGAATGTTTCGATCATATCACCTCTCTCCCTCCTTTGCTCAAGAGTATACATATTGAGCTCCGTTAATCTGTCCTCATATGTCTTCTGATGCAGTCCCTGTACCATTTTGGTTGCCCTTCTCTGGACTGCCTCAATTTGGTTAATGTCCTTGTGAAGGTGTGTCCTCCAGTACTGCATGCAGTACTCCAGATGGGGCCTAATCAGTGTCTTGTAAAGAGGGATTATTACCTCCCTCTTATGACTTGTGATACCCCAACTAATACACCCTAACATCCCCCTAGCCTTACCTACTGCTTTAGAGGTCTGCTTGGATGATTTCAGGTCATCGGTGATGATGATGTCCAAGTTCTTTCTTCCTTTGTGACTGCCAGCAACTCCCCTCCCAGCCTATAGGTGGCTTCAGGGTTTCTCTTCCCTATGTGCATGATCTTGCACTTCTTTGCATTAAATCCCAGTTGCCACTCTTCTGACCATTTTGCTAGTTTATCCAGATCTCTTCTCATTCTGCCCACCCCATCTGGATCATCTACTCTGTTGCAGATCTTGGTGTCATCTGCAAACAGACAAGCCTTACCCTCTAGTCCATCTACAATGTCACTAATGAAGGTATTGAAGAGGACTGGCCCCAGGACTGATCCCTGAGGTACCCCACTTGTGACTTGCATCTCTTCTGACTGTATACCATTTACCATCACTCTCTGTTTTCTGCCCGTCAACCAGTTTGCCACCCAGTTGACCAACTTGACCCACCCCTGTTACCCAGCTTATTTATCAATCTTCTATGTCGAAAAGTGTTGAAAGCTTTGCTGAAGTCAAGGTAGGCGACATCAACTGCTCCCCCTTGGTCCACCACTCTGGTTACCCAGTCAGAGAAATCTATGAGATTAGTTTGACAGTACCTTCCTTTTGTAAACCCATGCTGTCTTGGATCCTGTGCCCCTATGGATTCCAGGTGTTGCACTATCCTTTCCTCAAGGAGTGCCTCCATAATCTTGCCCACTACTGAGGTAAGACCGACTGGTCTGTAGTTCCCAGCCTCCTCCCTGCTACCACTCTTGTGGAGCGGGATCACATGAGCCCTTCTCCAGTCTTCTGGGACCTCTCCTGTGCTCAGAGACTCACTAAACAGTTCTGCTAATGGCTCTGCTAGTTCCACCCTTAGCTCCTTAAGTACCCTGGGATAGATGCCATCAGGCCCCATTGCCTTGTCCACCCTGAGCTTAGCGAGCTCTTGCAGGACCCTTTTTTTTTGTGAAGGGTGTAGTGCTCACCTTCCTCCCTCCCCCCTGTGTCCATGGTGCTGAGCTGTGGGCTCTGCCCTACCTTTTCTTCAGTAAATTACAATACCTCTGAGTCAGAGACTCTTTTACAAAGGTTCCTCATCATGAGTACAGGAAATAACAGGCAAAAGAACAATTACAATAATAAGGTTATAGATTACAATGACATCAGAAACCATTTCTAAAGTCACGACTCGAGAATTCAGGAAAAAGACTGCCAAAAATAATTTTCTACTAGCCGCCAGTAGCCATCCTAGAAAGCTGAAAAACTCAATTCCCTTTAGCCATTTTTTAAGACTTAAACATAACTGCTCTGAAATAGAGGATTTCAATAAACAAGCTGAAGAATTGAAAAAAATGTTCTTATCCAGGGGTTACTCCAATGAAATTCTGGAAAATGCACTTAAGAAAGCTGCCAATATTAATCAAAAAACACTTTTAACACCAAAAAGCACTAACACTGAGTTATAGGAATTGGTTTGCTTCAGCACTCAATATAACCACCTATCTGGTAGAATTGGGGATATCCTCCACAAATACTGGCCCATTTTATTAAATGACCAAGTGTTAAGCAACAGCAGTGGGCCCAAGCCTAGGGTTGCATTCAGAAGAGGGAGGAACCTCAGGGACACACTTGCTAGAAGTCAATGTGTAAGTGGCACTGGTGAGGGTAGAACATGGCTGCCCATCAAATCCCAGGGTATGTTCAGATGTGGTAATTGCAACATGTGTGACCTTTGCAAGCAGGGGAAGAAATCTGAACATCCAAGTGATGACCGTTTTGTCAGCATTCATCAATTTATATCTTGTGTCACTGTTTTTGTGGTATATGCCATATGGTGTCCCTGTCAAGCATTGTATGTGGGTTGTACAACACACCCCTTGAAAGTCCATATATAGGAACACATCAGGGACATAAGAAATTATAACTTGGAAAACTCAGTAGCAGAACATTTCTTTCATCACCACAACAGTGACACAAATGACTTTCAATTCATCGGCTTGGAACAAGTCCGTACAGGCAATAGGGGTGGAGATGGACTGCAATGATTGTTCCAACAGGAAGTGTTCTGGATTTTCACTCTGGATGCTCTTACCTCTAATGGACTTAACTTGGAAATTGATTTCAAGCCATATGTGTAATGGGGATAATGTATTAGATCACTACAAAGCTTTTGAACCATGATATGGTATATTTTGTGAAGGATTAACTCTCTCTTAGCTAGAATGTGGTTATTCTAGTCACATTATTTTGTACAGTTTAATGACACCACATTATGTTCATAATAACTGTACTTTAAAGGAAATTTCTGATGTAGGGAAGCTACTCACATATTGTGGTAGTTACCCTAATGGACAGTTATTCTAGCCAGGATCTGTTATGAAATAGCATACCATACCTTAGTGGTATGCCTCATAACTTTTATGTAGACCCTGCTGGCCTGCTCAATTTCTTGTGCCCTGGTGCTTCCGACATGTCCCCTCACTCCAGCATGTAATGACGTGTGGCCAGGGAGAGTGTGGGGACGCGCCCCATTGAAATGAATGGGGCTTAATTTTTAAGCTAAAAAGTGGTCATGTACAGATTAATAAAGGACATCGCTCGACTAACAAGGGTCTTTTGCAATTTTTATGTTTTATTAAATATGGGCTGGTGATCAGAAGGAGGGGGACCACTAGTACCAGGGATAGCTACATATATGTCTAGACCAGGGAAGGGGAGTGGTGCCACACTAATCTGTCTCTGATAATCATGCAAATGGGCCCATAATGGGTAAGCAAATGGCCCTTTAGTGCCTTACATGCCCAACAGAAACTGCAGATAGGACTTCGTTGCAATCCACTCGAGGCCCACTTTGGAAGCCACATCTAGGCAGCGCTACTTGACTTAGTGCTGCACTGACATGGCCCTATATTCAGTTGGATGGCGCCAGTTTCCTATCCAACTAAATATAGCATCCTCAGAACCCCTGGGAAATTGCAAAATGCAGTGCAAACCTTTGCGTTCCTCTTTTTTGAATATCGATCCCAATATCTTTTGAAATGTTTAACTCTGAAACTGTTAGGGCTAGAAACTTTTTTTTTTAAATGAAAGCTTGGATTGCAGCCATTATGAAATTGTTTCATTATTATATCGATATTATGTAGCAGTAGTAATTTTATCAGTATAAAATACAGGCAGTTTTCTCTAGCTATATCGACATATACAACTACATCACAACAGACCTGTTTTTCCTTTTTTTTTGTAAAATAAATGTTATTGATATACTTTTTCCATAATAATAATGTATATTGACATACTTTTTTTAATATCAACATGGAACATTTCTTGTCAGTTTTAAAAAATAAAATAAAAAAAAATATGTTTCTGCACTTTTTCTGAATGTTGGTATTAGTTCGCATAATTTAATTGGTATCTAAGTAAGCAATAATACCTGACAGGGTGGGCATTATTGGAAATACTGGACCGCCCAGGGGTGTGATGAGGCCCGGCGCTGCGGGTGGAGGGCCCTTATATCCCTGGAAGGTCCGGTATTTCCTAATAATGCCCACCCTAGAGGGTATTATTAGCGCTTATAAAATGGTTTTCTTAGTAAGTTTTAATGAAGAGAGGAAACTATTATAAAAAAATTAATAGTATTAGCAGAAAAAAGTATTTAAAAAAATAGTCCATGTTTCTTTAAGGCTGTTCCAGGTTCTGTTGCTCTCCCCACAGCTATCACCCCCCACTTCCCGACACAGACACATCCACCTGAAGAATTAGTAAATATGCAGAAGAAGTCTGTGGGCATCGTTTTAGGTCATGTCATGTTTGTTTAACATTTTAATTTTTTTTTAATTGGGCTGCAGTTGTACGTTGTGTCTGTTAAGCGTGGGACCTGTGGATGAGAACTATGCATTGACGAACAGCTCCGAGGTAAATGATGTATTTAATTTACATTGGTAGATGGAATAAGTGTAGGAGCATTGTAGTTTGAGGCAGTTCTGGTGTTTGTGGCAGTAGAATGATACGATTTTGAAAATGGTGTTGATGTTTCGTTGTAACAAGGTTCGGAGCAATGGATTCTTTCACTTCCGGTTCAGCGCAGTGCTGCGATAGTGCGGTCGGGAGAGTGCAGCTGTGAGAAAACAAAGATTTGGGCACTCTTCCCGACTGCAGAATAAGTGGAGTGTCTTTTTTTTTTTTTTTTTTGAAGAGGAGCGAGCTTATACTGAAGGAGCGAGTGTGTGTGTGTGTGTGTGTGTGTGTGTGTGTGTGTTGGGGAGTCCAGTTGCTCTCGCTAAGGAAGAGAAAAACATGGCGGGGATTTTAAATGTTAGCTGGTGGTTTCAGCCAATGACTAAGCAGGGTGAGCACTCCTGTACAAGGGAATGTGGTAAGGTGGCACTCAGGCTGGTACTAATTTCTTGCTGGGCATTTATTGAAAAATAAATGCCCAGCTTGGAGGTGGTATTAGCCAATCAGCACTGAGAATCCATTCTTGCCATTTTATAAATAAGTGTAATACCCATTAACATTCATTTTATACCTTAAATTGCATGGTTAACATTTCACTCTCCTCGCCAGTAATACCAGTTCTTCCATAAAAAATAGTACACTAGCTCCAAGGGTTCCACATATAGTAATTTACAGTGCTGGAAAGCAGTTGCTGCTTGGTTTTTCTACCCATGATATAACAGTAATGCCATCCATCTCCCAGTGCCAAGAACCCCAGACTCCTGCACCTAATGTGTCCCTCACCCTGCCCTATCTGCCTTGACCCAGAACCCTGCATCCAATCTGCCTCTAGATCCCCACACCCAATCATTTACCCATTTCAAGTCCTTACTAAAACCATTTTTGTACAATGTTGCCTACTATTCAACCACTGAAGTTAGTGCTTTGGTGCTGAATACAAGACCTCAATGTTTTCGCCCATCCTGACCCCAGAGAGCTACATTTATTCTGGAAATTATGTGTTTGCCATGTAATTAAATTATTTATATAATTTATACCCTAAGCTGTACCACAGACAGCATTATGAGACCAGCCAAACCTGCTGCTCTTGTCAACTTGCTCACTAAATCTTATCAGGTTTATCCCTTGAGATCTAGTGACCTATCACTTATGTCTGTGCCCAAGTCCTCCTACTAATATTGGTGAGCAGGCATTTTTCTTCTTTGCCCCCTAATCTCTGAAATGTATATCCACCTAATCTGTCATGGGTCGCACCTGAAAATAGGCACTGTGTTTGTCTAGCGTGCTTACGTGGTCAATGAAAGATAAATAAATAAATAAATACACCTTAGGATAGCTCTGTCACATCCGGTTTTCAAGGGTAAGCTTCTCAAGTTCCTACATAAATGCTCATGTACGTAAGGCACTGTATTTGCTGCTGTTATCTGCCTTTCTGCTGCTCTCTCAACTGAACACATGTTGTATTTGCTCAGTTTTTTGAATTATTGAACTGTTTGACCTCTACTGCTGTTGTCTGTACAGTCTGTGCTTTCATACCTTCGTAACACTGTAATATTACTGTTTGATGCTGTACATCTCCCGGGTCATGCCTGAAAATAGGCATACTATTGTCTAGTGCACCAACCTGGTAAACAAAAATTAAATAATCTAGAAAAGAAAGTGTTTATTCTTAGATAGAACAAACACTAGTATCTTTTGACCATTCCAAAAATAATCTCATACGATATTTCTGTGCTTGAAACTACATTTTGAAAGCTGTAACATTTGAACACCAAATACAGTTATGTGTTGCTATATGAATATACATGTTGATATAATGTAAAATGTGATAAAAATGATAGGACTTTGAAAAGGAACCATGACACTGGTTTGACAAAAGTTATGTTGACCAACATCACAGCATTGGATTTATGTTGACCGCAAGTTGCGGTCGGCATAAATCCATCAAGTAAACTGTCTTTTTTTGGGGGGGCTCTGCCCCAACCCCCTGTCCTTTAGGATTATCAACTCCAAGTCGGAGTTGATTCAGGGTGGGGTGCATTACCCCATAAAGCAGTGCTGGGCCCTGTGGGTACATTACAGCAGCAACAGTGAACTGCCGCTGTAATGTTCATTGTGCAATTGTTGCCATTCAGGCGGCATACCCTTTAAAAATGCAGTGAACCATTTTACTTTTTTTAATATCGATATAAAACATTTTAAAATAAATATATGGTCACTGTAATGATAAGGTCTAACTTTGGAATTATTTGGGCTATAAACTTAACTGTTTTTTTTTTTTTAATGAAAGCTTGGAGTCCAGTCATTGAGAAATTGAGTTGTTATTACATAATTATTATGTAATGGCAGTAAGTATGTTATCAATACTAAAAACAGGCAGTTTGCTCTGGCTGTAGCAATATATTTACATCATCACAGAATGTTTTTTTGCAAAATAAATGTTATTGATATACTTTTTCTATAACAATAAAGTATATCAATATACTTTTTTCATATCGACATGGAATATTTTATGACAGTTTTAAAAAATAAAATGAAACTTTTTTTTTTCATATTTCTATTTATCCTTCTCCTTGGCAGAGTGGCCCTCACAATCTCCGTCTGCCGGTACCCTCACCCCCAGACCCGGTTGTACACACGGGCCACTCGAACCCACACACACAGGACTGGCCTTTCATCGCTCTGCACCCTAGTTAGGTGTCCCTCTCAGATCCAGGGGTGCAGGGCATGGTCATAAACTGCGAAGATCGCCCCTCCCCCCACAATTTTCCACCATTTGTTCCCCTTTGGGAGCCGGACATGCAATGGCATCAGACCACGAAGTGCTGATGCCTGCCACGCTCCTCCTCACGCTATGCCCACCACTGTAGTGTGGCTGGCCTCCGCCAGGTGCCGCTACAGAGCGGTATGTGTCCCCTATCTACCCCAGAGGAAGGAGAGCAGTGATCGGACGCTGGATCTTTCCTCTCCCCGCCAACCCCCGGCGGCCCAAGTCCATTCCTGAACCCGGGTAACCAGTGTGGCGCGAGGTGTGGCATCCAGTGTCTCAACCCTCAGCGCCACTGAGCTGGCAAAATTAAAAATTAAACTTAATATTTGTTTGCATTTTTTCTGAATTCAGGTATTAGTCCCCATAATTTAATTGGTATCTATACAAGTGCAGCACCCATAAACATTCATCTTATACCTTAAATCGCATGGCTAACATTTCACTCTCCTCATCAGCAGTACCAATTTTTCCTCAAGGCTGCAAAAGTGTTGTAAGATAATAAATTAATATTTTGGTTGAAATATCTCTGTAATCTGATCTTAAATATATTTTTTCCTCAAAACCATTTAGCGTTTTTTGTAAAGTTGAGAAGCAGTGCAAGGACCACTTTAAGAGGTGTGGTGCTTGTGTAGAAGAACAACACAGTTCTAGCAAAGCAAAAACAGCACACTCAAGGGATGAAAAAGCTCTTTTTAGAGTGAAACACTGGAGTGAGCAGCACCAGGTTCTGTGGTGTCACATTTTGTGTGCTAAAATAAATAGGTTAGTAGCCTGATTCAAATGTCTGGAGTGGAAAGTCTTTAACTGTGGTGCATACCATGTTTGCTTTGCTAGTACTGCTCTTCGTAAAGTGTTACTGGATACACTGTATGAAAGATTCTGTATAATATAAAACTGAATAAATGTTATGTATTTTGATCACCAATCTAATCGGATACACATACAAACTATACTAAGCTGCAAGTTACAAAGTGCATGGGGACTCATCCTGCACTTGATTACTTGTGATAATACGGAAAATACCACAATCCCACTCTCTGGTGACGGGCACCATGGGGGAAGGGAATGTATTCAGTTATTTTTTACTTTTCAGTAACATGGGGATAAGATGGCTATCAGACAACACAGGGATGGACAATAGTGATAGCGCCATTAAACTTACTGAGAAACAATCATGAATAATGACCTACAAACTGTAGTCTGAAAGCCCATGGAATTTTATTTTGAACACAGTATTGGGCTTACTAGTAGCTGGCAGCAGTCCAGAGACATAGCTGACTAAATCTTCTATATAGTGATACTGTATTGCATGCCACCATGTTATGGAACCTTGTGATTTCATGCAAGAACAAGATCTGCTTGACTATATGTAGTTAGGTACTAGCTTGTTCCTCTATGACAGGTTCCACAAAATAGTGGCAATACAGTATCAATCTATGACACTCTTATTCAATTATATATCGGGATTGCTTCCAGATACAGGTAAGCTTAATACCTTGTTTAAAAGAACATTTTGTGTATTTGCAGACTATGTGTGCCACTCTACATGAATGTTCCACTTCAATGTGCCACTTTTAAGCTTAATACTTTTCATTTAGAAAGGCCTTCACCTGTCCAAGGCAGTCAATTGGTGCTAGAAGGATTATTTTTTCTTGCCAAATCAATTATTTAAAAAAAATGACCCCTTGACTGCCCAATGGCTCAGCCATAGTGCATTACCAATACTATGCAGGCAACCCGAGTTCCTGAGTGAAACTGGGATCTCTACAATTGGGCACTCGTGGTCGTGAAGGCACTTTCTGACTCAGAGAAGGTGATGCTGCATTCCACTGCTGCTCCTGTGGGCAAAGGGTTTCTTAAGCAGTGGGCCACTGAAGAGCAGAAATGTCAGTTCAACACAGCACTGTGCCAGCAGGAGGTGGGAGGGCAAGCATGAAAGAAAAGGAGGGAAGAAGAAAGATTCCAATCATGGCTGTCTGAATGATGATTGCCAGTCCATTCAGCTATGCCATGGTGTTATGTGACAGAAGGTTACCAGTGAACTTGAGGAGAGGGATGATCTCTGGATAAAAATCTGTATGAATGACAGCCTGCTGGCACAGCAGTAGTGGCACCACTCGAGATGCCAACAACTTGGGTTCAGGAACACGCCTGGGCAATTGGAGGGCTGGCCAGGGTAGGAGAATCGAGTGTCCCACAGGACACTCTCCTCCTCTGAGGAGGAGAGATGGTGCAGCATCCCACTGCTTTTCCACCACCTGGGTAACCACAGGTGGTGATGCAGGGCATAAGTGAATGGTAGGAGGGGGACCATTGGAGCACGTCCATGGGTTGGCTGTGTCAGGTCTCACCGGCAGCCAATCCTGATGTGTGGTCCTGGTGGGAGCAGGGAGAACAGTGGAAAATGGTGCAGGATTGGGAAAATTAAACCTCTATTGGCCCACCATGTCCCACACTGAAGTCATGCCACCATCCCCCGGGGACATCATCAGCCTTAACCTCTGCCGTGGGTGGCCAGATTGATGCAGGGAAGAAATGAAGTGGAGCTACAGGCATACCCCACCCTGGAGGGGGGCAATCCAGGGGGGCAGCACAGTGGTGTGTTGTGGGTGAGCCGTTAGTCCCAGGAGGATAGGTGGTGGGGTCTCAGTTGGACAGGAACTGGGCATCTGGTGATAGGTGGAAGGAGGTCCCACCTGTAATGGTGAGGATAAAACAAATTCAAAAACAAAATAACCTCTATGGACAACATTTATCATAAATGTAATGCCACTGAAATCTGTCCACTGTGCAAGCAGTAGTTAAGTAGCACGTCATCTTGCTCCTGACAGGCTCTCTAGATGTCAGGAATGACATAACATCCCCTCTTCCCTTTATCTTTGTACTCTAGATTGAGATGAATAATGGCATTGTTACACACTAAAAAGCCACTGCAGGTGAAGATGGCTTGATCTGTAGAACCTCAGGTCATCGTCAAACAAGACATTGTTTATTACTTGATGGTATTTGGTGTTTTAGAAACTCAGGCTAATTTTGAGCTATACCTTTGTCACAGAAGGTATGGATTCCATACCCACCCTCCCTGAGGTACCCACACTCATCCTCACCCCCAGAGAAGTCCTATATGCCCAGCCTCCCATCCCCCAAGTCCCTCTGACTGTCCTGCAGAAATGGAGTGAGTTTGCACTTGTGGTGCAGGGACCAGATGCGGCAGCAGGGGTAGCCAGCCCCACACATGGAAACAACAAAACAAGAATGAAGTCGCACACTCAGAAGACCAACCAGTTTAATGGAGTAACTTGAGGCAACATGTAATCTTCAAGAAGTAGGCCTCCTAATGAGGCTCTGTGTGGGCGATGTGTGGAGGCCCCTGGCCTGTGGAGAGTGTTCTCATACCGGTCGTATTTCTCACTTTTGTCTATGTTTTGTACTATGTTTAAACTGCAGCTTTTGTGTGTGAAAAAATTTCTACTTCTTGAAGATTACACATTGCCTGAAGTGACTTCATTCAACCAGCTGATCGCCTAAGTGTACAGCTGCTAAGACTCACTGCACTTCCTGGAACACCAGGGCATTATGCTGCAGTAGGGGATCTCATCCTTCCTCCTGTGGGACATTCCATCATTGTCTTGCCAGCCAACACCACTGTTCCTGGCCCAGGATGTATACCATGACTGCCAAAATGGTGCATGACTCCCCAGTCACTGTTCTATTGAACCAGCCATCATTTTCCAGATTTGAGTCAACAGTTTGTTTAACACAGTCAGCCGGCTTTGACTGCTAGCAGAAATAAACCATAAACCCTTGTTGTAGTCATCTACTTACTACAGGGGCTGTCTTCCTGAAGATTCTGATGATCAGTCTCTCCCCTGTTAGTATCACAAAGCTGGACTTCTTCATCACTCTTAAACAGTGATAACAAATGTTCCTTGGGTATTTGAAAACCTGAATTAATAACAAAATGAGACTGCTGTCAGCTATAGCTTCCCAATCCCACTAAGGGCTGAGTGGTCGGACAACTGCTTATCCAAATACACAGAAGGCTGAAAGTACAGCTTACACAGCAATGGCACTGTCCTGATTTTTGCACTGTCTGTCTAAGCCCAGAAAAATAGACACACAGATATGCTTGGAGACAATGTGCTAAAGTTATGGAAACACCAATGCTGTGTCACATGATTCTTCAAACCCCAAGAAAGACCAGGCTTCAGATTGCACCTGGGAATACAGACTAACAACACTCAGCGACAGGCTCCAGTGGGTTTATGTAGTACAGCACAGACCTGATGGACTCCAAGTCTTCTTCTGCCTGCAAAGTTTTTTTTTTTTTTTTGAAATCGCTATTTATCTGCCTTTCCCAGCCTGCCATCCCCGACCCTTCAGGAGCCCCAATGCAGACATCCCTCTACCTACCACCTTTGCCCAAATGACCCCATTGGATCCCATGGAGCTTCGGCTTACCCCCCGAGTGGGGATGCGGCAGAACCCCCTTACTCCATCAGTCAACTTTTGCCAGTACGGGGGCCATCGGGCGGGCGAAGGCACATCGAGGGCACGTCTCCAGGGGCTCCATCTTCCCGGCGATGGCAGGCATTTTCTCCATTTTTCTCCCCACCCCCTTACAGTGTGGGACCCCCGATGTCAAGGTGTCAAGCGCCGACGTCACGCTGTATAGCGGCCGCCCATGCCCCTGATGTTAGGGGCTTGCAGTACTCCGAGCCTCCGCTTGGAGTCAGGCAAGTGTTCGGGCTATGGCCTCAACCCTCCCCAGAGTAGGCGAGCCGTCGTGGGACGCTCAAGCCTAACTCCCCCCGACCGACCCACCAGCGACCCGAGTTCACTCCCGAACCCGCGTCACCGGTGTGGAGCGAGGTGTGGCATCCAGCACCTCAACACTCAGCACCACCGAGCCAGCTCGCAAAGTTTATTTTTAGACTGTGCAAAGGTCAAGGAACATTTTATACCAATATCGCACCACATCATATACTTGGTAAAAACCCCAAGGAACAGCCCACCTCTGATTCACCAAGACTCCAGGAACTTTTTATCCTAACATTTCCTTACTTTTTATACTTTAGATATAAACCCTAACCGATGTGTTAACAGTTTTTGCTATTAATTTCCTTACTTTAAAAACACAAAGCTATTTAAAGCAAGTTAACCTTTCAGTGTTCCCCAGACCCATCACATTCCTTGCAATGGCCCAGGCCATTCACAAAGCACCTGACCTGTCACACACTGCCTGGGCATACAGCATGATTTGAGAATGGATCACATCTAACCTGTCATATGCAGCCTTCAGGCCTATAGTGCGTTCTGTGAATGGACCACACCTGACCCGTCACATACTGCCCTGGGCCTATAGTGTGCTTTGTGAATGGACCTCACACTGCCCTAGTCCCATAGCGTGCTTTGAGAATGGACCACTTCTGACCTGTGACACACTTCCCCAGGCCTATAGTATACTTTGCAAATGGACCACACCTGACCTCTCTCACAGCGCCTGGGCCTACAGCATGATTTGAGAATGGATCACATCTAACCTGTCACACACTGCCCTGGGCCTACAGCGTGCTTTGAAATTGACCACACCTGACCTGTTACACACTACTCTGGGCCTACAGCATTCTTTGTGAAGGGACCACACACAACTTACCTGCCACACACTTCTCCAGGCCTACAATATGCTTCACAAATGGACCACACCTGACCTGTCACACACTGCCCAGATTCTATCATGTGCTTTACAAAGGGACTACACTTCACCTGTCACACACTGCCCCAGGCCTATAGCATGCTTTGTGAATGGCCACACCTGACTTGTCACACATTGCAACTATCCTGTAGCATGCTCTGCAAATGGACCACACCTACCTGTCTCACACTGGCCTGAGCCTACAGCATGTCCTGTAAATGATTCTGAGAGCCATTCTCAAAACACTTGACCCATCAGACAGTGTATCTGACCTCCTTCTTGCTTTGCAAATAGCCACCAAGCACAGGGTTCTTCCCCCTAGGCTCAGGCCCATCGACTGCTTTGTGTATCGGACCCTCACACTAGAACCACACAACAATTACCAATGCCAAACCCAGACCCTATCCCCAATTGCTACTCCCTCAAAATTCCCAGACACTTCCCACACTGCCTCCCCCCTCCCGACACTGCAGTACCTACCCCAGTATTTTTAAAATTTCACTTGTCTTTCCCATATTTTTTAGGACACTGTTGCCAACCTATTGATCAATGCTGTGTCTATGAAAAACTTCCATCTGAATTGTCTGACTTCATAGTGCAGTTGTTACAACATCATAGTCCTTTCCATGACAACAGTATAGAGATCCTATATATGTCAAACTAGAGGGGCCACCATGTGGTATTTCTGTGGCACTCATTTGCCATTTGCAAGCTGCTCATTATCTTTTTTTTTATTTGTTTTTTTAACTCCGCAGACCTGTCAGGGGCTACGACCCCCCCCCCCTCAGAGGGGTACATCCTTTGGCCCATCGGGGCCATCATGGATCCTGCTGGGTTCCGGAATTTTTCCTCCACTTTCTCCCCCACGCCCTCACCCATGCAATGGACACAGCAGCTGTATCCACCTCCGTAATGCAGCCAAGCACCCTGGGCCGAACCCCTCTTGCTGTGCTCATGCACGCAGCACAAACCCCTCACCCCGAGGAAGGAAAACCTCTGGACGCTCAATTCTTACCACCCCAGCTGACCCCCGAATGACCAGAGTCCATTCCTGAACCCGTATCATCGGCGTGGCGCAAGGTGTGGTGTCCAGCACCCTCAACCCTCAGCGCCACCGGGCTGGTCGCTGTTCCCTGTCTTTAACATTAGAAAAGTGAAAGACAGGAAACAACAAAGTCACGTGATGTCCTCTCTAGTTTTGATACACATGCACCCTCTGTGCAGCAAACTGCGATGTCGCAAACACAGTGACTGCGAGGTCAGGTGGAACTGTGACACTGTCATATGGGTTTGAACATCGATTTAAATTACAGCATGGACTTCTGGCTAAAAAGGTAGTGTTAAATAAGGTACCTATTTCTTTAATTTCAATTTTTAAGAAACAGATTTGTTCCGTTACTACTCGATTGTCTGTCTGACACTTCTTTACTATACCAAGAATGAAAACATCTCTAGGCAAAAAAACCTTGCCTTACATTCTCCCACCCTTTTTCAGCTCTCTTCAGTCTAACTTTCACTGCATGGAAGTCTCTACACCTTTAGACAAAAGATGAGAGAGTATTTAACAGTTGAGAGTCAGTGCAAATGCTTTGTCTAGTTGTTTTATTGGATGCGGGATGAGATAGGATTGTATTTTGCACTTTGTTGTATTTTACTTATATGTATGTATTTTTTTTGTATGTGCAATACACTGGTCACCCATGAAAATGGGTCTTTGGCCCATGGACTTATCAGTTTAAATAAATAAAACAAACAGTAGAATGGGTAGTTGTCTAATGTGAAATATTGATGTAACCCCTAGGTGGCGCTATCCCGACGGCTACTACCCCTGCCAGCTTGGCTAGTAGCAGGTTAAGGGGCCTGAGTTCTGAAACGAGTGCCTCCACCGGGAGGTCAGGGTTGGTAGTGGTCAAGCTGACCTGGACACAGCCCTCTGGGACACTGCATCCCCCCTCTTTCCTTACTAGTGGCCGGAACTATACACAATAATCACTTTCACAGTACCCCAGATACACCACACAAGTACCCGCACTGTTTGCACTTACCACTAGGGCCTTCCTCTGACTCGGCCCTGGGGACCCCCCTGTAAAACAAGGTTATACACAGCAAATAATAGCAGTACAGTACTCTTGCACAAACTGGAGCCACAGTCAGGGTAAAAGAGAGAGAGAGACAGAGTTAGATCTGATTTATTTAAGGGACTTGAACAAGGGAGGGGTGTAATCAAGTGTATTTGCTTAAAGGCTGTATCAATCAAACAGTTATGCATGCACTTCAGGGTTCATAAACAGTCACACACCCTGGGTACCTAGATGGAGAATGGTGGGCTAGCCAGGAACGTTGCAGCTGGTTGGGGCCCTGTGATGGGAGAAAAACAACATGCACAACACACACTATGTGTAATCCAGAGCCGGAGGGCTCAGTTCAGGAAAACAATAAGACAATCAGATGACATACCTTTAGATTAGGCTGTTGTTACAGGGAGCTACCCTGATGGTTACTCATGATACCCAAGACTGGACACAGGCTGGATGAAAATCAAGACAGCAGGTGCTTAATCTGGAGTGCTAGGAGAAGCAGGGCCCACACGAATCACCGAGGCATCATTCCTGTTCAAGCATGGAGCAGGGGGCTGATCCCCAGGAAGGTCTCTCGTCTGTGGCTTTCTCTGTGCAGTGGGGTAGTCTGGCAGGGCCAGCGTTACATGGACCAGGCCGAATGGAGATGAACGCGGATTCAGTTTGATTAGGCTGGATAAAGCTTCCAGCAAGCAGAACACGGTTCACACAGTGGGGAACCAAATCAAGACGCACTGGCAATACGCAGCACATTTACATGTAAAGAATTCTACGGTACCAGCAAGCAGAACATAGTTCACACAGTGGAGAACCAAATCACAACCCACTTTCAATACACAGCACATTTACATGTAAGGAAATTCTACTGTACCAGGCAAACCGCTCTCCGGTCACGATCACAAAGTCTCTGCACAAACCAGCGATTCAAAAGCAGCTGGAAATCCTGACAGGCCGATTGCAGATTCAGCAAAATGTTTGGTCTTCTTCAGGTATGAGCCTGGTTAAAAATCAGTGGCTTACTTCGTTCTCACAAACTTGGATTTAGTCCAAAATAATTCTCTTATCTCCCTCTCAGGGGCAGCAGGCAGACATGCAGGCCACAACTCAGGCCTTTCCTCAGTTCTCCCGCACGAAACTACTCAGACGGCTGCTTGACTGTCTCAAGCTGTTGCTTCTTCAGCTCCCAAGTTAGATCTGACTCAAGTGCCAGCAAGCCTGGGACTTTCCCCAGAATCCCAAAGGTTCGGTTGGCTGATCTGTCTGTCAGTCACACCAAAGGCTCCCCTGTCAGGTGCAAAAAGGCACCAAAAGCCCAAAACTACAATTCCTACAGATTTTGACTCCAGACAGGTCCTGTAGTCTGGCTCCATTTTAGGTCCCACCAGTACTGATTGGTCCAATTTGGCAGTCCAGGACCAAGATAGGGGAGATAAACAAAACAGTTCTTGCTGTGAAGAAGGCAGGTTAGACAAACTACATTATCATTATCACTCTAAATGTTTTTCAGCAAATAGTTATATCTTTCAACAGAGCTCCCTCTCAGATTACTTATGACTGCAATCCAGGCAGTTCTTAAAGAGACAGTGCACACAGGCTATACAGACACTCTCTGGCAATCACATTTAAACTGCTAAAACGCAGGACACCAGTCTGGAAGTGAGCATTTAGGCAAGCTCAAGGAAGACTTTTCGGGAACCCCCATTTGTAAGGGGGTTACATCTAAAAGTCTGATTATGGAACAAATTCAGACATGTAGAAAACATTCAAGTGAAATGCAGTTCCTATAAGCATTTACTCCATGGGAGGGATGAACAGCAGGTCAGAATAAAAATGGTTATAATATGGTGAAACGCTGATGTGTATGGAGATCCATATACTGTAAAACGTCATTCTGCTGCAGTAGTGAAGTAGCTACTAACGCAGAACGACTTTTCGGTCTGCATTAGTAGCTATATCACAATACATGTGCTCCAGCAGCGTCGTTCATTGGCCAGTTGAACGTTCAACCGTCATGCACGTGAGCTGGCTGGCGGGAGGATGGTGGAGATGTAGGATACTGCAGATGGGGGTGGTGTACAGACTAACAGCTCAGATAGACGACTTGGGCAAGGAGTTAGTGGAGCAGATTAGAAAGGTATGCAGGAAAGGGAACACGGTGATTGTGGGGGACTTCAGTCTACCAGAAGTGGATTGGGGAACCTAAGCCACCTCAAGCGCAGGGGAGCAGGTGCTACTGGATGCATTCCAGGATAGCTTCCTGGTGCAGATGGTCAGTGGGCCAACTCGGTTGGAAAACACTTTGAACCTAGTGCAAACTAACGGGGAAGCTGTGAGGGATCTGTGGGTGGAGGACAAGCTAGCTGGGAGTGACCATCAATCGGTGTGGTTCACGCTTAGCATGGGCAGGGAGTCTGTAGGTACAGAAACCAGGGTGGTTGACTTCAGGTGGGCAGACTTCATCAAGATGGGGGAAATTCTTGGAAGGCACCTGATAGGAATTAGGCCTGATATGGATGCAAATCAGAAGTGAGATATTATCAAACTTGGGCTGATTGAGGCTACTGGGTCATGTACCAAGACACTGAGCAAGAAGAGTAGGGCTAAAAAAACCAAGCTGGCTGAACAAGGAAGTTTTGGAAGGGCTAAGGGCAAGAAAAGCAGCTTTTCGGAGGTTCAAGAAGTCCGGGAGGGGGGAGGACATGGAATTGTATGCGAAGAAGTCCAAGGAGGTAACCAAATTGGTCAGGGCAGCTGAGGCTTCCAGGGAGCTGAGGCTGGCACAGAGCACCAGGGAAGGGAAGAAATACTTTTTCAGATACATAAGGGAGAGAAGGAGCTGCAGGTACCACATAATGATGATTAGGAAAGACAGGGAGTGGGTGGAGAAGGGAGCAGAACAGGCAGTAGCACTTAATGAGTACTTCTGTTCTGTGTTCATGAAGGAGAAGGGTGGACAGCTACCTCAGGGGATGGGGAAGGTGGGCAAGGGGGTAAGAGGGTAACAGATGGGGTAATTATAGAGAGCAGGGTTCTGGAGGGTCTGAAGGTACTCAGGGTGGATAAGGCACCAGATTCGGATGGCATTCATCCCAGGGTGCTGAAAGAACTGGCAGGGGTATTGGCTGGGCTGCTAGGGACCTGTTTAATACCTCCCTGGACACAGGCTGCGTACCATAGGACTGGAGGATAACTCACATGGTGACCCTCCACAAGTCTCACATCCACGGTAGGAAAACATATGGAAGCAATCCTGAAAGAGAGTCTGGTGATCTTTTGGGAGGAAAATGGGCTCCAGGACAGTCAGCAGCATGGATTCACTTCTGGAAGATCCTGTCAGACCAGCCTAATTGAATGCTATGACTGGGGGTATGCCAACTGCACAGTGAAACCACAAGAGTGAATACCATCACAGCAACAGAATTCGAGCAACAACATCAGGTCACTGTGATGGTGTCTGCTGGCACTGGCACTGCATCACCCGGTGTTTTGCTCCTTCCCCGAGACAACTCCGACTCAGAGTTGTATATTTAGAAACCAGAGGTTGCGGGGGGTTTGAGATAGAAACACACATGCACATCCCCGACAGTATAATGCCAACACTTGGCATTGTGTCTGACACTGTTGGGGATATCGCCCCGCAATAGGTAAACCATGACTGGGTAACAAGGGAACTGGATAATGGCCATGCAGTGGATGTGCTGTATTTAGACTTCAGCAAGGCCTTTGATTCAGTGTCTCATGGGAGACTGAGGGATAAGTTGCAATATGTGGGGGCAGGGACAAAGATGGCAAACTGGATTGTAAACTGGCTAAAGGGGAGGCAGCAACAGGTGGTGGTGGTGGTGGGGCACTCTCCTTCCCAAGGGCGGTGACAAGTGGGATGAATCAGGGCTCAGTCCTGGGTCAGGTGCTGTTTGGGTTATTCATATCGGATATCTCACATGGCGTTAGGAACAAGATCAGTCTGTTCACAGATGATACCAAGATGGGGGCGGTGGTGGATGCCACAGAGGGGTGGCAAGGACTACAGGAGAACCTGATCAAACTGGAGGAGTGGTTGGAAAAGTGGCAATTGAGCTTCAATGAAAAGAAGTGCAAGGCTATGCACTTCAGAGCAAGGAACCCAGGGAGGAGCTTCCAGTTGGGAGGGGTTCAGACAGAGGTCACAGAGGAGGAAAAGGACCTAGGCATGATCACAACAGGTAACATGAACAACTCAGCTCAGTGCAGGAAGGTGGCAGCTAAGGCCAACAAGATGCTGGGGTGTATTGAGAGAGGAATCTCATCCAGAAATAGGGTTGTGATCCTGCTGCAGTACAGGTCACTAGTCAGGCCACATTTGGAGTACTGCATGCAGTTCTGGCATCCCTTTCTGAAGAAGGATGGAATGGGTGCAGCGTAGGGCGACTAAGATGATCCAGGAGCTGGAGGGCAAAACCTATGAGGACAGGCTGACTGAGTTGAATATGTAAACCCTGGAGGAGAGGTGGAATCAGGGGGATATGACTGAGACCTTCAAATATTTGAAGGGGATTTACAAAATGGGCACAGAAGGGATATTTAAACTGAGGAGAGGGAGGGAGGGACACTGGAGGGCATGGTCTCAGGTTGGAGGGTGGAAGATATCAGAAAGAGATGAGGAGACATTTTTTCACAGAGAGGGTGGTGGAGAAATGGAACACTCTACCCGAGGACGTGGTATCATATAGCACAGTGGTCAGTTTTAAAAGGGCATGGGGCAGGGTGTGAGGGGAGTAAAGGTGAGGGGGTCGAACAGACTACTTAATAGAGCGTAAGGCCTGTTTCTAGTGGCAGATTTGTATGTTCGTATGTACGTGTGGGTGTTGGACAGAAGACGCTGACTTGTTGAAACTACAAAAAGCAAGCAAATGTGTATTTGGTGATCATATCCTATATAGAAAAGTGTATGGTAGCTCAAATACACAACATCACCTCGTGGTTACCATGACATCAAGGGGACCTCTTGAGCTTCACTCTCGAGGTCATTGACACCACAGTAACCACTCGATGTAAGAATAGCGTTGTTGTGTATGGGCTGCCATACACTATCCTATATATTCAGCCCTTTTGTTTACCTCTGGGGTGAATAGCATGTTACTCTCCCTGCAAACACTACAGCCTCATTACAACTGCATTCAGTGTTCCATGACAGAACATTCCATAAGCTATATGGAACTAAGCTTTTTATTCACTCTGGAACGTTACAAACAATGCTGATTTAGAACTCAGAGCTTCGCTTCACTCTGATACTTGTTGCTAGGCAGCATTATTGCCAACATTGCAGAGTGAATAAAAAGCTTATTCAAACACCATGAAGTCTTGCTTATATTAGGACCTTTGCAGTATGCCCCTGGCTTTTGACTGCCCCGGAGATGAAATAGTTAACTCCAGAGAAATCTGGAGTTCCACAGCGCGAGAGCGCTATTGAAAGCTCTATCTGGGTTGTTTGAACCTAAACTGTCAGATTCTTTACTCCGCTTTCACTGAACAGACGCTCCGGAGACCAGCTCCTTCATTTCCAGTTCGCTTGCGGTTTAAGTATTTTTATCGGTTCATTTAACCGAGAAAGTGTTTAAAATTACCGCGGTTTTCGGTTTAAAGCTCTATCTGGTAACCGTAAGTAAAATAATTTTAGTCTGTGTGGAAACTCATTATCGGTTCGCTCTGAACCGATCAGTTTGCTTTAAAAATTGTTTTCTTTGCAAATTTTTTCAAAGGGTTACTTCATACTAATCCTCCCTTTCGGGAACCAACCCCTGCATGGGACTTGAATATTTGCATTGCCCAGCTAATGCAACCTCCCTTTGAGCCTCTGGATTCGGCAGATCTCAAGTTCTTAACTTGGAAAACTGTTTTTCTAGTGGCTATCACTTCTGCTAGGCGTATAAGTGAATTGCAAGCCTTGTCAGTGGAAGAGGATTTCATTCTTTCCACAGAGATAAAGTGATCCTCAGGACTAACAGAAAGTTTTACCTAAGGTGGTTTCAGATTTTCATCTTAACCAATCCATCTCTCTTCCAGTATTTTTTACTGAGCACTTCTCTCTGGTGAGAGAAGCTTGCACAGTTTGGACGTAAAAGAGCCCTTAGCTATTATTTGGATCGCACTAAGGGTCACAGGTTCGAATCCTCCAGCCTTCCTTACCTATGGAGATGTGGGTAAGGGAGGCCTGCACTAGGAGGTCGATTGCTAGGTGGATTGTCTCTTGTATCCAGTTCTGTTATCAAAACTGGCAAGAGTCACCAGGCCTGAGGGCTCATTCCACCAGGGTACAGCTGCATCTCTAGCGGCTGCTAGAGATATTCTATTTTGGAAATCTGTCAAGCTGCTACCTGGAAGACAGTCCACACTTTCACTAAGCATTATTCCTGGACGTCCAGTCCAGGAGAGATGCTTCGCTGGCACAGCTGTCCTGCAGAGCCTATTTCTAAGTAGGTTCTGACCTCCTCCATGGGGGTACTGCTGTGTACTCTGCAAGGTCCTAATATAAGCAAGACTTCTGGTGTTTGAAGAAAAATTACTCACCTTAGTAATTGCTTTTCTTCTCATGGAGTCTTGCTATATTAGGACAACCCTCCCTCCTATCCCTCTCAGAATCCCTACTTGGGTATGGGGTTGGCAAATTGGTGCAATCACTGTGTCATGCCTGTTTAGCTTCTAGTCCCCCTTCTTTTCTTTCTTGGGTTAGGAACTAGATAGTTTCTGTTTTTGTTAATTATAGCTGGGCCCCTCTCTGACTTGAGTCTTTGGGCAGAGGGGCCTTAGTAGTGATTGTCAAGGGTTATCCTAACAATAATACGTGATACTGTTTTTCTTTATTGTTGTGTTTTGTGGTTCTACTGTTAGTAGGTAGCCAATGGCTAGTGTAAGGCTTTTCACACAGACTTGCTATGTTAGTTTAGCCTCAGAAAGAACCTGACAGTTTGGGTTCAAACAACCCAGATAGAGCTTTCAATAGCGCTCTCGCGCTGTGGAACTCCAGATTTCTCTGGAGTTAACTATTTCATCTCCGGGGCAGTCAAAAGCCAGGGGCATACTGCAAAGGTCCTAATATAGCAAGACTCCATGAGAAGAAAAGCAATTACTAAGGTGAGTAATTTTTTCTTTCTGCATGTCCTATAGCATATCCTCTATTTTTATACCACTGGTGATAAATGTTCCTGGATACATTTTTCACACTGTCTAACCTCCAGATACACATTTAACTGGGGGTTAGCTATGTCACAATGATTACTCTCAACCTAAAAAACAATAAGAAAGCAGGTTTCACATGCTGATGACATCACAATATCCTTGTCTTACCCTAAAATCAGTTATTTAATTCACAGAGAAATAGTTAATTCTTTACACAAATAGATGGTTTAAAAGGTACTTAATTCACAATAGCATGACTCAAAATAAAACAGCTTATCTCTGTTTATGAGGGGGATAGGACTTTCATAGCTCACTTGTGGCTCTGCCACTTGTTAGTTATGGTCCAGCCCCCTAACTCATAGATACATAGACAGTGTCAGCAGATAAGGGCCTATGGCCCACCCAGTCTGCCCATTTGAGCTTGTAAGTTCAGTTTATGTTTTCCAAGAAGTCTGTTGCCCCTTACCCCTGACCTCTAGAATTCCTTTATGTCTATCCCATGCATTCTTAAATCCCGTGATTGTTTCAGCCCCCACCACTTCCTCTGGCAGGGTGTTCCACTTGTACACCACCCGTTCTGTGAAAATATTCTTCCTCATGTTTCCTCTGAATCGTCCTCCCTCCAACTTCATCCCATGCCCTCTAGCCCTGGAACATCTTTTTTGCTTAAAAATAGTGTATTCCTGCACCCTGTTTCTCCCTGTAAGATACTTGTATGTCTCTATCATATCCCCTCTGTCCCTCCTCTCCTCCAGGGAGTACATGTTCAATTCCTTCAACCTGTCCTCATAGGACTTGTGATGCAATCCATGCACCATCTTTGTTGCCCTCCTCTGAACCTTCTCTACCCTGTCTATGTCCTTGCGTAGGTAAGGTCTCCAGAACTGCACAGTGTACTCCAGGTGGGGCCTCACTAGTGTCTTGTATAGTGGAATTATGACCTCCCTTTTCCTGCTGGTGATGCCCCTGCCTATGCATCCCAGCATCCTATTTGCTTTACCTGCTGCCTTGTCACACTGTTTCTCTGCCTTGAGGTCATCAGAGATGATAACCCCAAGATCCCTTTCCTGCTTGGTGCATGCTATATCCTCACCCCCCAACTGATATATTGTGCCAGGGTTTTTGTGCCCCATATGCATTATCTTGCACTTCCTTGCATTGAATTTCAACTGCCAAACCCCTGACCATTCTTCAATCTTCTGCAGGTCCCTTCTCATTCTGTCTACACCCTCTGGTGTGTCTACTGTGTTACAGAGCTTTGTGTCATCAGCGAACAGTGAAATTCTGCCTTCTAGGTCCTGCGCAATATCACTGATGAAGATATTGAATAGGACCGGTCCCAGCACTGATCCCTGTGGTACCCCACTGGTCACTCTTCCCTCTGTGGAGTGACAGCCATTTACCACCACCCTCTGTGTCCTGCCGCCCAGCTAGTTACCTACCCACCACACTACTCTCCTGCCCACACCCATATTCCCAGTTTGTGCAATAGTCTTCTATGTGGCACAGTGTCAAAGGCCTTGCTGAAGTCCAGATAGGCCATGTCCACTGCCCCCCTGATCCACCTCCCTAGTCACCCAGTCAAAAATTCAATGAGGTTGGTCTGACATGACCTCCCCTGGTGAAACCATGCTGCCTTGGGTCCTGTAGTCCATTGACAACCAGATGTTCCACCAATCTCTCCTTCAGTAGTGCTTCCATGATCTTCCCCACTACTGAGGTGAGGCTGACTGGTCTGTAGTTCCCTGCTTCCTCTTTGTTCCCACTTTTGTATAAGGGGACTACATCTGCTATCCTCCAGTCTTTGGGTACCTCCCCTGTTTCCAGTGATCGGCTAAACAGGATAGCCAGAGGTTCAGCCACCACCTCTCTTAGTTCTTTAAGGACCCTGGGGTGCACCCCATCTGGCCCCATTGCTTTATAAACTCTTATTACTTCCAGTTCCTTCAGGACCCTTTCTCATGTAAAGGGACTTGTGTCCATTTCTGCACCATTCTCACCCCTTGTACTCCGTTCAGACCCATTACTCTCCTCTTCCTCAGTAAAGACTGAGCAGAAATACCTGTTCAATATGTCAGCTTTACTGTTGTCATCCTCCACACAGCCCCCACCCTCCCTCTTCAGTCTCACTATCCCTCCCTTTGCTTTTCTTTTTTCACTTATGTACCTGTAAAAGGTTTTGTCCCCTCTACCCACTGATTTTGCAATGTGTTCTTCTGTCTGAGCTTTGGCTTCCCTTACTGACCTCCCTCCCTCCCTTTGCTTCTCCTGGTACCTCTCCCTATCCCCTTCTACCTGTGTCTTTTTGTATTGCCTGAATGCAATCTTTTTGGCTTTCACTTTCTTTGCTACCTCTTTGGAAAACCATAATGGTCTCCTCTTCCTTTTCCTCTTGCTAACCTGTTTAATACATAATTCTGTTGCTCTTGTAATCCCCATTTTAAATACTGCCCACTGTTCCTCAACCCCTGATTCCTGCCCCGTTCCCCTTAATGCCTCTTTTAAGTATCTCCCCATTTTCCCAAAGTTGCCCCCCTAAAATCCAGGATACATGTTTTTGTGTGGTTTGGTTCTGCTCTTTCTGTGATTTCAAACCACAGTGACTGGTGGTCACTGTTCCCCAGGTGCTCCCCCACTGTTACCCTCATCACACTGTCCCTGTTTGTGAGCACAAGGTCCAGTATTGCCCTCTGCCGAATTGGTTCCATGACCAGTTGCTTGAGGAAGGCACCCTGAAGGGAGTCCAGGATAAATCTGCTCCTAGTTGATGCTGCTGCTGGGATGCTCCAGTCCACATCTGGAATATTGAAGTCTCCAACCAGTACTACCTCACCGTTGTCTGCCATCCTTTGGATGGCTAGCATCATTTTGAGTCAAGCCATTGTGTTTCCAATATATATAAAAAAATAGTGTATGAGAAACATACACAGTTGGGTTGTTTTTCCATCAAGGGGTTGAGATGACAGCATACGCACCTCGACAGCGAAGCTTCAAAGATTCATGCTGTCATCTAAACCCTTAAATGGAAAAACACATACTAAACTGTGTTTGGTTGCCCATATCCTATTTTATATAGTGCATGGTTTGAAAATACCATTGCAACCACAAGTTATTTATGTTAAAAGTTGCTAATGAAACAGCCATTTGTGGCTTGAATGACTGTGGTATTAAAGTGCAAAAGTCAGGGTTTAATATAGAGTGCCCTCTCGGGGAGGGGGGTTAGGCTCACTACACACAGGACTAGACTGGTGTGGCCGAGTTAGGTAGTGTAACCCTTGGATGCCCCACTGGTTCTCAAAAGAGGTCTCTGGATTTTAAATAGCTAACTTCAGAGATATCCTCAGTCTGTTGAGCCTGCTGCTTTGTGCCAGGAAGCCAGGGGGGTGGCAAACTGTCTGGAGCTGGAGGGTTCCTGGCATTTGGGTGCAGTTCTGAGAAAATCGGTTGGTAATACTGCAAGTCCTCGAGCGTGTGCTGCAGATTCCCACCCCTGAAGTGAGGAATCCAGAATGGATTTTCTGGACCATGAGGAATGACTCAGCTGCTTTTTCATTGGGCCACAGTTGTGATGTCAGAAGTATGGTGCAACGACTTCTGAAAGTCACTGTACCATAGCTCTACTGTCACAACTACTATGGTCTAGTGGAGTTTTTGACTTTATGAATTTCTGTACAAAATGAACAGGAACCACACACTATAACAGTTCTGAACACTTTATTTGAGTAAATACCTACTGTTTAACGTGAACTGCTGCTTTAAGCTTTGATGTTTCTGAGTATTTAGCTGGAGCGGCAAGAAAAAATATTTATTTTTCCTTCCATAAGTTTAAATTTGTAAGTTATGATATCAAAGCAATTTGTATATTTTGTCCACATGTAATGCTGGGCTCAAAAACTCCATTTTGCCCTCCCGTCACATGATAATTCAGTAAATAGTCATGTGAAACTGTGTTGTAAAAAGAAAGGTGAATCCTGAGGATCAACTTATTGTCATGGCCTTAAATGCACTTTACTGATTTCGGCAAGATGTGCTACTGAGTGATGTCAGCTTCCTTTACAAGACAATCTGATAAACACTTAACTAGTACCATGCCTTACCTAATGAAGTCATGTTTTCATAATTGTCCACCATCACTTCCCTGTATGACTCCTTCTCCTGTGCAGTGAGCATCTCCCACTCCTCTTTGGAGAAAATGACTGCAACATCTTCAAAAGTTTCTGGTAACTGAAAGACAGTGAGATGTACATTTAATAATGTTTTTATGTGCATTCTTTTTCCCCCTCACTGAGGCACCTTTCCTTAGTCTGGCTACCTCCCAGCCTCATCCAGCTCCTGTCTCTGTCACTTATCCAGTCCCAGAAGATCCACTAGGGGTAATTTCTTAGATGTAGTCTAACCCCAGAATACTGGCAGCTACTGTCTCAGTTGGGTCCCTCAGGTATGGGGACCATTTAGAACTCAGACGTTGTTGAAAACAAAAGTGCCAGCACCATTCGGCCATGCACTGGCATTTCCCCTCCTTCCTTCTTGTACTTTGCAGAGGCACTCTGTATGTATTGTATGTGTTTTATATGTCTGTACTTTCCTTCCCTTTCCCTTCCCCTGGGTTGCACCTGGAAACAAGTCTTGGCTCAGTGTGCCTTTACTGGTTACCATATTTTAAATAAATACACATGTTATTCACCCACAGGACATGACCTGCAAGGGCTCCCAAGTGTGTATGTGCACATTTGTGAGTGACCACGAAATACAGCCAGGCTATGCCCATACATCCCTCCCTCCTCTGTTGCTATCCAGCTGCACCACCACTTGTGGTAACCCAGATTGTGGTGTGGTGGCAGAGAATACAACCGTCACTCCCTGAGGGTGGAAAGCTTTTGCTGGGATGCTTGATCCTGCTCCCCCATGCTATTTCTTGACTTCCTAGACTCGCTCCCAAACCCAGCTTGCTGGCATGGCAAGCAGTAGCTGCACTGATGCCCCATCAGGCGCGTAAATCATGTTTTTGTTTTTTTTTAAATAATAGTGTTTATGTCCTAGAATGCAACCCCCACGGTGCACCAGGAGGCCCCTGGCCCCAACACCGCCTGAACAGCTACATTTTTTTCAGGCAAGCTTTTTCTCATTCCTCACCTTGCCATATGGTACCCACCAGCCCTGTCACCAACCTTCTCACAGACTTACTGGTTATGCCCACTTGCCCAGGAGCTAGCCACACCGACCATGTATGGACTTTTAAGGAGATGCTGGCACAGTATTGGATTAGAGCTTTTTCCTTCAGCTGCTGGTTTCTTTCCCAATGGTGCTGGCATGCAGTGGCATGCAAGCAGGTGTGCAGAGGTCGGCATGCATGCCTGGCATCTGCCTAATGTCCAATTCTGTGTGCTCCTGCTGCACTGTAACCTGGCCTCCAGCAGGTAGCAGTCACGCAGCAGGACACTGTGTCCCTCCTCTCTGAGGGAGAAGAGCTGTCCTTGGGATGCTCAATCCTCCCTAATCCTCCCTCAACCCTGGGTAGCTCAAGAGCGATCCGAGTCTGTTCCCTCACCTGGAGTGCCAGCATAGCGAGTAGTAGTGCTACCATTACACCACCGGGCAGCCTTGGGAACCATAATTCTGACAGCTCAGATTGTGGTTGTTTCCCTTTAGTCTCGGTTCCTTCCACCACACATTGTGTCAAGCCATGCCGTTTGCTGGCCTCGGACAACAGTAACTCCCCCACAGGAAGGGGGTAAACCTCCTAGGCTTGCCACAGTGGGTTGCTGCATCAGCAAACCTAATTGCTCCCCACCTTTGGACAGCAATGCACTACACTGGCAGCATTCCCCAGTCAGAACCTCCCATTCACAGATGACCCAAGCTCACCTCAAACCTGAGTTGCCTGTGACTGAGTGCTATGCGCTACTGCTGGGCTATTAAGGTGTCCCCTGCCATGATTTTATTTTCTGCATTCAAATACTGTTCTGCTGGAGTGATCACTTTTAGATTCCCCTGGTTTGATCAGGAAAATGAAGATCTGCTGCCAGACTGTACAGTAGTCATTGCTCAGGACTGTGGGCAGAAACAAGAGGTTGGGCAGGTGTCAGCAATGACGGTTCTCAAAGGTCTTCAACAAGTCCCCAGGCCAAGATGATTACACTCCATGGTATGAAAAGAATTAGGGAGGGTGCGTGATGCTTCCCTAGTCGAGATTGTCCATTGTTATCTAGAAACAGGAAGAGTACCTGGAGACTGGAGAAAGGTTGATGTTATACCGCTCCATGGGGGGGGGGGGGGGCAATAGACCAGTGAGCTTCACCTCTGCTATAGGCAAACTGCTTCAGACCATCTCGAAAGAGCAGATAGTGGAGTTTCTAAAGGCCAGTGGCCTGCAGGACTCGAGGCAACACGGCTTCATAAAGGGGTGATCCTGAAAGACACACTTAATTGATTTCCTCAATGTAGTGACACAGGCAGTGGATTTGGGATGAGCAGCTGACATCCTCTATTTGGACTTTAGCAAGGAATTTGATTCTGAGCTGTACAATAGATTGGTGAAGAAGCCTGGAGATCAGGTGTTGTGGTTGGGCGTAACCAGATTGATTAGAAACTGGCTGGGGGTGGTGGTGGGAGGATCCAGACAGTGGCAGTGAATAGGCAACACTCAGAGGAAAGGGTTGTCACCAGCAGGGTGTCTCAGAGATGAGTCTTGGAGCAAGTCTTATTTAACATGTTCCTCTGTGGTATGAGTGAAGGGATACTGGGCAAGATCAGACTGTTCACAGATGACACTAAGCTCTATGGGAGGTTCAGTATGGAGGAGGGAGTTGTTGATATGAAGGGAGGTCACAGTAGAGTAGACCAGTGGTTGGGGATCTGGCAACTCAAGTTCTATGCCAAAAAATGCAAAGCTATGCATATCAGCAAGAACAATCCAAGACCTGAGTACTGGTTGTGGGTGTCAGAACAGATTTATTTATTTATTTATTCAAATCTCGGATTACAATCTTTGAGCTAGTAGCTCGTTTGCAAAGGTTCCATGTCAGGTAGAAAAAGGTATAACAATAGGATACAAACAATCATTGCAAGATTTAGGCAAGGCCAGTGACTTTGCTTAGTACAGTTACACATAATCATAACATGGTTCAAATTAGGTTAACAACAGTATGACAACAAGCGGATTACAGACAGTCAAGTAGATATACAGGATGTGTAGTAGAATGAAAACAATTAGGAATTATACAAATTGTATAAAAGTCCTCAGTAAGATGGATAAACAATCTTCTGGATAAGGAGATAGAATTAATAACAATAAGTTGTCCGGGATGGCAAGACTGAAGAGTGGAGTGCCATAAGGGTCAGTTTTGGGTCCAATTCTCTTCAACATCTACATCAGTGATATTGCTGAGGGTTTGAGGGGGAGGGTGTGCCTATTTACTGATGATACGAAAAGATATGTAACCCCTAGGTGGCGTTACCCCAAGGGATACTACCCCTGCCTGCGGGACCAAGTGCAGGTTGAGGGGCCTGAGTTCTGTGAACAGGTACCTTCACCCAGAGGACAGGGTTAGTGGTAGTGTAGCTGCCCTGGATACAGCCCTCCAGCACACTGTTAACCCCCCCCCCTTTTCCCTCTAGTGGCCTAGACTGTTTACTGAATACAGAATTGCAATTAATGCCCGAATACAGCTTCAACCCCTTCACTTGTTGCACTTACCACCAGGGCTGGTTCAGCAGGCTCAGCCCTGGAGACCCCCTGTAAAATAAGGTCTGGCACAACAACAAACAGTATTGCAATGCTGTCTATACAGAGGTACATCACAACCAGTTAAAGATTCAGATCTGATTTATTTGGGGGCATGAACAAGGAAGGGGCATAATCTGGTGCTTGATTCTGTTACTGGTTAAATCAAGTTAAGCATACATGCCTCTAAGAGTTCCTCTATCACAGTCACACACACACTCTGGGTACCCAGTTGGAGTGACAGGCTAGCCTGAAGCATTGCCTAGGGTAGGCCGGCGTTGCAGCTGTTGGGGTCCTTAGGGAAAAGAAACACGACATGCACTTTAGCCCAATATTTGTATTCTGGAGCCGGAGGGCTCAGTTCGTGAAAATCAATCAAAATAATTAAATCAGATCACTGTGATTTTGAACTATGTTGCAGGGAGCTACCCTGATGGTTACTCACGATACCCAGACCAGGTTGCAGGATGGACAAAATGGAGACCTCAGAATGAAGTGCTGGTTTGCCAGGAGAAGCAGGGCTCACACGATTCACCGTGGTGCATTCCTGTTCATTGGTGTTGAGCAAGGAGCGAATCCCTGTGCAGATCTCTCGTCGATCGAAACTCTGCAGCTTGAGCGGCAGTCAAGGCCGAGGTGTTGAGGTGGAAAATTCAGATATAGTCCAGTAATGTTGCTGGATGCAGCTTCCAGCAAACATGATACATTCAGAAAAGCGGGGAACCAAATCATGACCCACTGTCCACATTCAGCACATTTATAGTAAAGACAGGTAAGTACCGCAGTTTGGTTGCAATTCACAGTGTCTCTGTGCAAGCCGTATGCTCTGCGGTCGTTCTGAAAGTCCTGACAGGCTGATCACACAAAATCAAGTCTTCAGTCCTCTTCAGACGAAATTAGTCACAATTCAGGAAGAAGGTCGCAAATTCGGATAAAGTCTCTTCACTTTAGGAAGATGGTAACAGGCAGGCTAGACACAGACGTCCCGCTGATTTCCCCTGTGCACTACGCAGGAGCAGCTGCTCAAATTTCTCAAGCTCCTCACTCTCTCAACTTTTACTCCACACTAACCCTCTGCGTCAGGCAGCACTGGAACTTCCTAGTGATCCTAAAGATTTGGTTCGTTGATCCATCTGTCTGTCACAGCAAGAGCTCCCCCTACAGGTCCATTTAGACGCCAAAATGCAAAAACTACTATTTCTACACAAATTCACTTCCATAAGGCCCCTGGGGGCAGGCTCAATTTTAGAGCCCCCAAAGGCACTGATTGACGCAAACTGGCAGTCCAGAACCAAGATAGTGGTACAAAACAGAAATATCCATGCTGCAATGGGAGGCAGGTTAGACAAACTACATTATCATTATTATTAGAACAGATAATCAGCAAACAAGCACAGTTCTTAATAGAGCTCCCTCTGCGCAATTAGCGATGGCAGAATTCAGCAAATATGCTGCAGCCCAGGTGGGTCTCGAGCTTAGGAATACTCGGACCCCACCCAGCTTAATTAGAAACTACGAAAATGATGTCTCTTAAAGAGACAGGCATGGAGGCTAATAGTGCACTCACATGCTGACCTCATTTAATTCTTAACGACACAGGACACCAGCCTGGCAGTGGGCATTTAAGCACACCCAAGGAAGACTATTTAGGAACCCCCATTTGTAGGGGGGTTACATATGCAATAGGGTGGACCCCCAAGGGGGGTGGAGGACATGAGGGAGGACTTAACGATGCTTGAAAAATGGTCTGGGATGTGGCAGCTGAAGTTTAATGCCAATAAGTGCGCTGTGATGCACTTGGGGAGTAGGAACAGAAGAGTAGGGTACACCCTAGGAGGGGAGGAAATTAAAGTAACAGAACAGGAGAGGGATCTGGGGATCATAGTCTCCTTGAACCATAAGGTAGGAATCCAGTGTAGCCGGGCAGTGGGAAAGGCCAATGGAATGTTAGCATGCATTGGCAGGGACATTACTAGCAGAAAGAAGAAGGTAATAATGCCCCTTTACAAAGTCATGGTGAGGCTGCACCTGGAGTACTGGGTTCAGTTCTGGAGGCCTCATCTCCACAAGGATATCGATGCATTGGAAAGGGTTCAGAGAAGGGCAACCAAGATGGTGGAGGGTATGCAGGGAAAGTCATACGAGCAGAGGTGTAAGGAGCTGGATCTGTACACACTGGAGACAAGGAGGGAAAAGGGAGACATGATTGAAACTTTTAAATATGTAAAGGGGCTCAATAAAGTGGGAGAAGAGTGTTTACTTAAGAGGAAGGAGGGGATCAAAACTAGAGGGCACAGCATCAGACTGCAAGGAAAAAGATACAGGGGCCACACTTGGAGTACTATGCACAGTTTGGGAACACTTATCTGAAGAAGGACCAGGGCAGACTCAAAACTGTGTAACCTGGAATGAATAATATGATCTAGGGGCAGAAGGGGAAATCCTATGAGGAGTGTTTGGATAGCCTGAATTTTTTTTAATCTATCTTTTAGCTCCTGACTCCATTCAGCCTTCCCATACCATAACCGCACACCTCTGCCCTGTCTCCCCACTGTCCCCAGAGCTTACCTGTCCACTCCCATTGGGTTACGTCATTGGGGTTCACAATGCCCCTTGGAATCTAAAATACTCCAGTTGATGGGGGACTAGCATCTGAGCAGGCATGTGCAGAGCCTGCATGCTGTGGCATCCTTCATGCCATTTGAGTGGGTATTTATTGCTCTGGTTACTGAGAGGGCAGTATATCAGCAAGGCTTAGCACCCTCCCTCCCTCCATCCCCGAAGGAACGGAGCATCCTCCCCCAGCTGGTCCTCCAATTCTCCGAGCTCATTCCAGAACGCGGGTCATCAGCACTGCCAGCGGTAGCCCTACTACTACTACTGCACCGATGGGACAGCTTGAGCAGCCTGAATATGTATTCACTAGAGGCCAGAAGGCAGAAGGGAGAGGGGTGACATGGTAGAAACATTCACGTTTCTCAAGGGAATAAATAGAGTTGATTGCCAGCAACTTTGCAAGTGTTGAGAGGGGTGTACCACAAGGGGGCATGGGTATAAGCTGATGTGAGGCAGGACTGTAAGGATCTGAGGAATTATTTCTTCATGGAGGGGGTAGTGGACAAGTGATGGAGACAGTGGCAGGATTCAGAGGCCTGTGGGACAAACAAATGGGGTTGATGTTATACGACGGGAAGGGTTTGAAGGGAGCGGGGGGGGGTCACACTACCTCTAGGGGCTTTGGCATTGCATACACAGCCCTAGGCTGGTGGAGCCGAGTTAGGTAGTGTAACCCTTGGGTGCCCCAAAGGTGCCCCAAAGTGGTTTTGGGGCCTTAAATTGTTAATTTCTGATACTCCCTCATTTGCTGAGTCAGCTGGTCTCAGTGAGGAAGCCAGGTGGCAACAGTCTGGAGCTGGAGGGTTCCTGACATTTGGAGATGGTTTTGAGAGAGTCAGTTGGTAATAGGGCAGTGTGCTGCTGCACATCCTCAAAGCCAGTACTGCAGATGCACATCTTTGAAGTGAGGATTCCAGATTTTCTGGATCATGGCACTGGCTGTAACAGAACCATGACCAATAGGACAAATGCCCTACCCAAATACCTGTGTAACCCCCCCCTGTTACCCGGGGTTACTAGAATCTCAGTAAGACCTAGTGGTAGGCAGGAAAGGCAGCTTATGAAACTCCAGTTAAATGGATTTCACACTGTCTCACTCTGTTCTCAGTCTCAGCTGAGACTGAGGGATGACATCATAATAGAATTTTTGCAGCTGCATAAACCACACTGGAATGTTGCAGTTGGAGGTTAGAGTAGAACACTGGGGAATTTGAAGTCATTCAGTCTGTGTGCTGTCTTAGTGAGAGACTGTAGTGCAGCAGAGTGTGTGCAGGCTCTCAGAGCTTTAAGCTCTGTTTAAGAGCTACTTTTGGAAGGTGTGTGTTTCCACCTGAAGAGGAACACAGGAACTGGTAATTGAAGTGGTGGAGACTGCTTTCAGTGGTTCAGTAGCCCCATCCCTGAGGGGATGGGGGGGGGGGGTTTGCCTGTTTTCCAGGGGCAAACCCCCTGGGTCCAGCTAAGGGAAAGAAGCTGCCTGTTCAAGTTGTGTTGAGGCACCAGAAGCTCTGAGAGGAAGATTCCTTGTTGAGGAAATGCCTGTGGGGCACCTGCAACCAAAGGGTGAGTTTGCTCTGAAAAAGGGCCAAGTGTTTTTACCTGAACAGAAGGAAACTAAAGGGACTGTTACTGAGGGGTCAGAAAAAGACAGCCAAGTACAGTTGGAAAGTGGGGATTGGACTGCTTAATCTGTGGGAGGTCTAGAGTAATGGGCAATGCCACTTAATTCAAGTATGTTCAAGTCCAGCACAAAGAGTTGAAGAAAATTGGGGATTGGACTGCTTAACCAGTAGGGGGTCTAGAGTAATGGACAATGCCACTTAAAAGTATGTTCAAGTCCAGCACAAATGGGAAGCAAGACAAGCAGATGGAATGTGAAATACAATTAGCAAGAATCTACATTGCAAAGCTTTACAGGGTGAGGTGTTTACTGTCTAGAGAAATGGCTGGGTATGAATTGTGGGAGCTAGAGGTAGGAGAACCCCCATCAGTAGTAACCAAATTCACCTCTACGGATTTGCTCTGAGACACCTTTTGCTTTCCCTCAGGTACTTGGCCAGTGCCAGATGTGGGATTGAAAGGTAGATTCCCTGATGGAGCCGAGGTGCTCTTAGGTGGTTTAGGAAGCCACCAGGAAATGTTTGCATGAAGTATGGAAGGTGTCCAAGTGGCTGGCAAGGGAGCCAAGCCAGGGAAAACCCAGAACAGTGTACAGGTTTGAGCTGTGTAACCCAAAGCAGCATGCAAGTTCAGGCTGTGTACCCAGTGGGTTCAGAGCCTGAGGGCTAAAGTGTTGAGGAATTGTTCTAGTCTCTTTTAATCTGCATTACCAGGAGTGTAGCCCCGTGGGGGTCCATCTATGCTTTGTTTATTCTGTTTGGATGTGAATAAAAAGCCACACTTTAGAATCCCACTTCTGGTATTGGACATTACAGCTATTGCTTCCTGTGTTCGGAGTTACTTGGGTGCCCCTGTGCAGAGTAGCCAAACCTAGCCTTTTTGCCGAGTGACCTATTCCTCCCTGAACCCAGACCACCTGGTATTGCTGTCAGAAACAAATGGTAGACCGGGTAGGGGTTACAAAAATGGAGGCACCACTGAGGTTTGGGTTTGGAACTTAGGGAGGAATGCAAGAAAGGTGCTCGTGCAAAGGGCTGGCGTTTTGGCTATCTGACAGTGGGTAGCCCAAAAAGCTGAAGCAAGGTTAACTAATGTGCCGCTGTGTGCTGCTGTCCATGTGCTGCTGTTAAAATGCCAACTGTTTACCAAAGAGCAGTAAAGCCTGAGAGTGTATGCCCTTGTCCTGCATCAAAATTACTGCATTTTGTCAGCTTTTAAAACTGTTGTGACAAAGAAGAGTGTGGAAAACTAGGGGTAGCAAAAGGAAAATTGTGCCCTGGACGTTGGAAATGCTTTCTTGTGGACTGAGAGACTTGTGTTAATGGCCATGAAAAATGGTTGAAATGGGCACCAGCCATGGAATCAGTCAAGAAAAAAAAAAGTGTGGTTTTGCAGTTTAAATTTGCCTGCTCGACGATCGCTATGACTGGAGAAGAGCACTCGGGAGGAAAGAGGCTCATTTGCATGGCGTCGAGTGATTGGTGAGACTGCAATCAGTCCTGCCCCCAAGCCAGCTCTAGAACGACTGCCCAGCGTTCGAGAGGGAGTGTGAATGGAGTGTGCGTACTGGCTTGCAGGAGGAGCGTCGCGGTGACTGAAAACGCTGTAAAAGTGTAAAAAACTGATTTTTCTGTTTAAATTCGGGCTCAACCCGCATCTCGATCGACTGGATTGTGAGTGTGGTGTTCAGAGGGATGATCGGCAGGACTGCCAACCCGTTTCTGTCCAGAGGACTCCAAGACTGGCTGCAGGCTATTTTGCATCGCAGCAAACAGCTACTGATAACAGTGAGTACCAACAGAAAAAATTGCTCAAACTAAGTGATTTTGCCAAAAGCCAGCTGAATCTGAGTGTAGCAGTGTAGTCGCTTTGCAAATAAGGACTGTGTTAAATTTTACCAGCAAAAGCAAGCCTTTTAAGCCATCGACTGTGAGCATACGAACATACAAAATTTGCCAGCAGATAAAGCCTAGAGGTCTATCAAGTCTGCTCGAATGTGCAGCTAGCACCCATTATTCTGCAGCTGCCTCTCCCTTCCACCCTTCCCCTTCATTAACCCTCCCCCTTGTCCTGTCCCATCCTCGTTTGAAGCAGTCCACTGTTCTACTGCATACCACTTCAGCAGGTAACGCATTCCACCCATCCACCACCTTCTCTGTAAAAAAGTGTCTCCTCATCTCCCTCCTGAACCTTCCTCGCTCCAATCTCATATCATGGCCCCTGGTGGCCCTCCCCTCCCTTACTTTGAACAGCCCCTCTGTACCCATCTTGTTTATTCCTTATTCCTTTCATGTATTTAAAGGTTTCAATCATGTCACCCCTGTCTCTCCTCTCCTCCAGTGAGTACATGTTCAACTCCTTCAACCTCCTCTCGTATGATAAGTCCCCCAGCCCCTTGATCATCTTTGTTGCTCTGCGCTGCACCCCCTCCAGTAACTTAATGTCCTCTTCAGATACTGGACGCCAGTACTGCATGCAGTACCCAGGTGTGGTCTAACTAATGACCCATACAGTGGCAGAATCACCTCCCTCCTCGAGGATATACCCCTTGCAATACAACCCAGCATTTTGTTGGCCTTTGCAGCTGCCTTCCTACATTGTGCCGAGTTGTTCATTGACCCTGTAATGTGCACACCCAGATCCTTCTCCTCCTCTGTCTGGGCTAGCTGCACTCCCCTAGCTGGTAACTCCTCCTTGGGTTCTTCATCCCAAAATGCAGCACCTTGCACTTTTTGGCATTAAAACCCAGTTGCCAGGTGTCTGACCAGGTTTCAAGCTTTGCCAGATCATCCTGCAACCCCTGCCATCCCCCTAGGTCATCCACCACCGCGCCTACCTTGGCATCATCAGCAAACAGACTGACCATGCTCTTGATGTCCCATGATGATATGTCTGCAATGAATATCCCAAACAACACTAGTCCCAACACCGAGCCCTGTGGAACACCGCTCGTCACTGCCCTTAGGTGTGAGAGCTCCCCACCCACCACCACCCTCTGTTGCCTTCCCTGCAGCCAGTTTCCTACCCATCTCACCAGGTTTGCACCCGCCCCTGTGAATACTAACTTCCTTCCCAGCCTCCCATGTGGCACTGAGTCGAATGCCTTACTGAAGTCCAGATACAGGACATCCACTGCATGGCCCCTGTCCAGTTGCCTAATTACCCAGTCATAGAACTCAACCAGGTTGGTTTGGCAGGATCTGCCACGTATGAAGCCATGCTGTCTGCTGTCCTGTAGTCCTTTGGGCTCTAGGAGGGCCACCAGCCTCTCCTTCAGGATAACCTCCATTAGCTTACCCACGATGGATGTGAGGCTCACTGGTCTGTAGTTTCCCGGTTCATCCTTGGGGCCACTCTTGTGGAGGGGCACCACATGAGCCATCCTCCAGTCCTGAGGTACACACCCCGAATGTAGTGAGGCATTAAATAGGTCTGCCAAAGGTCCTGCAAGGATCTCTGCCAGCTCCTTCAGTACCCTGGGGTGGATGCCATCTGGGCCTGTCCACCCTCAGTGCCTTCAAACCCTCTTGAACTCTGCTCTCCATGATTTCCCCATCTGTCACCACTTCCCACCCTGCTTCTGCCATTTCTCCCATCTTGGGTGTCACCCCCCTCCTCTCTTTAGTAAATGCTGAGCAGAAGTACTCATTTAGTGCTTCCGCCTTATCGCACCGTGCTTCCACCCAACCCCCCTCCTTCCTAATCCTTACTATATGGTCCTTACAGCTCCTTTTCTCCCTGATGTACTTAAAGAAGTCCTTCTCCCCCTTCTTAATGCCTTGTGCCAACCTGAGTTCCATAGATGCTTTGGCTCCCCTTACTGCCCTTGTCACCTCCTTCGATTCTGTCAAGTACTCCACCCTGTCCTCCCCCCTCCCTGTTTTCTTGTACTTCCTAAAGGCAGCTGTTTTCCTCCTTACCTTTTCCCTGACCTTTTTGCTCAACCAGATCGGTTTCTTAGCCCTAGCCTTCTTGCTCTGGGCTTTGCAGCAGGTTTTGGTTGCCTCCACTATCCCCAGCTTTATGAGCTCCCACCTCTGGTTAGTGTCCATACTAGATTGAATTCTGTCCAGGTACCCTTTTACCACTTCCCCCCATCCTCCCAAAGTCGGCCCTCCTGAAGTCCAGCACTATTGTGCCAGATTCCACTCCTTCCTTGCCCATATCCAATGTGAGCCATACTGAGTGGTGGTCACTCCCTGACAGCGGTTCCTCCACTGTAAGTTCTCTCACAAGGTCCCCATTTGCCAGCACAAGGTCACGGGTATTCCCTAACCTGGTTGGTTCACTGACCATTTGCAGCAGGAAGCTGTCCTGGAAGGCATCCAGCAGTACCTGCTCCCTTCTGTTCCTGGTTGTTGGGGTGCTCCAGTCCACTCCTGGCATGTTGAAGTCCCCCACAATCACCACACTACCCTTCTCGCAGGTCCTCCTGATCTGTCCCGCTAGTTCCCTGTCTAACTCCTCCGTCTGAGATGGTGGCCTATACACCACTCCCATTCTAAGAATCCTATTCTTGGAATCCTGGATTTGCATCCAAAGTGACTCCGTACTACCCTCCTCCCCCTTCCTCCCTTACACACTTCAGTCCTTCCTTCACATATAGTGCCACCTCCCCTCCTTTCCCAATCACCCTGTCCCTACGAAATAACCTGCACCCTGGTATAATATAGCATAATTATAGGTCCAGCATCAGTATAAGTTTCAAAGCCATGAGAGAGACTGTGAGTTGTATCAAGATATGCAGCAAGAGTTACAGGCAATCCTGTGCTTGAAAAACTGAGGCTTTAAGGGACTGTGAGCTAGAGCAATGTCTTCAGCAAGTGAAAAGTCCATGGTAAATCATATAAATGTGCTAGAATAAAGAAGAGTGCAAGTTTGTGCAGTTTGAGTAAAGTTATCAGTGGAGTGTGTAAATCGGGTGTGCAGTGTCTTGACCGAATTTCAGAATGTTGATGCGTAGGAGTGCTGCCGCCACCATTACAGGGTGGGGTAGTAATGTAAACACAGCAGCAGAGGAGCCATTTTGAAAGAGAAGGAAAGTTTTCAGTGATATAGGACTTGAAATAACAGTGAGCATTGTTTGTTTTTCTCTGCAGTCATGGCCTCAGGACCAGCCCGCTACCCGGATCATGCCCAGACTGTGGTAGCAGTAGAAGTTAACAAGTTTAGGGACATTGAGAGATGTTACTACAGAGGATGACTGCCTCCTCATGTGGCGATTCCTGGATATCCAGTGCAAGTCTGTTTGATGTGCTTGAATGCTGGAAGGGACGTCTTCATGGTACCTCACTGTTCTGGGTGCTTAGAGAACTATGGTTTATTTAAAGCACCCAAGATTCATTTGGCTCCCACATGGACAAAAGTTCAAGAATCTGCAGTTGGCAGCACACAGCACCAGATGGAGCCTGTTGGAAAAGGCCCCTCAGGAGAGCGTGGCACAAAGCTAGAGGGTGCAGATTTACAGACAGAACAATGTGCTGATGTTTCGGATTCTGAATCGCAGAGAGGCATCTCAGGAAGAGCAACAGTAGACCCGTGGAGAGCGGGGCATAGACCAATTCTCATAGGAGAAGACGAGATGAGGGAGGCCTTTGAATGGAAGGTTTCGACCTCTGCACCCAGCGAAGAGTGGATAGTCCCAGGAGTGAGGACGACTGCTCACTCCTGGGCACAGATGCTCAGTGAGGAGGAAGAAGAGGGGGAACCTATGTGGCCTCGTGAAATAGGAACTGGTACACAGCCTCAAGTTCTTGCCTCAGAGGAATGCATGGAAGAGAGTGGTGATGCCACTGCCCTGGCTGTGCAAGAAGAAGAAGCCAGGGATCCATTTTTTGTCTCGTTGAGAATGTGTAGCTGGCAGAACCAGGACTGGCCGCCCCAAGCCAGGCCAGAGGTCTCAGGTTGACCAAAGCTAGTAAAGAGGAGAGACTGGTTCGTAGAAAGGCGAATGAAGTCTATGGGATGTCCTTTCCTACCTTTCCTCGGAGAGTTTGGGAGGAGATTGAACAAAACAGGAAGTCCTGTATTTGGGCAGAAGCAATGAAATGTGTGCATCCTGGTGCAAACAAGCATGTCAGAAACAGAATGTTTCACAAAAAATACAGCCAGTGAAAAAGAGGCAGGACACTGTTAATGGACACTGTTCGAATTGTGGATGGAGAGGGACATGAAACCTTTCACAGTGTGAATTATGTGTGCCCAGATGGGGTAATAATTCAAGCACCTGACCCATTGTGCTATTGGCCACAATGCAAAGACCTCCCTGCAAATGTGCCCATGCCTACCAAACGGAAAGCAGAACAGTGGTAGTCAGTGCTGCTACTCCAGCCATTGCAGTGCCTTTGTTGTTCCACCAGTATGGACGTCCAGGACTCAGGTGCCCCACATACATCAGTTCTACAGTGTACTGACTTTCCAGAATCCATTGACTGGCCCACCAGATGACTTCAGATCCAGAGAGGACACCAGCCCAGCTGATCCTGATTCATCGCCTGGTAATCGGATGACTTCAGACCAGCTGTTTTCCTTTTTGTTCCTTCTCCAAGGTTCCATCTCCAGAGATGACATCAGCCCAGCAGTTTCCAGATGTGCCCTCCTGTCGTTCCCGGAAGATGTCCACCCAGCTATATCGGAAGAATGCTGCGAGGGAGTGTCTTCGGCTGAGGACTAGGTTGGTGCCATTGTCATTCTACAAGGGACTGGTAAGTCCAGACTTTTCTATTCTTATGACATTGCAGTACACACCCTACACTAGCAGACTCCAGATGTTTGAACTGTCCTCAAAGACTCTCCCCTTCAGGACTTTGGCCTGCTAGAACTGTGATTCACCGGGCTCCGGCCCAGGAGAGACTCTTTAATGGACTTGCCTTCGGGCACTGTGGTCTCTAGATGGGACCTTTAGGGTACTCCATCCCCCCAAAATGGTGTATTGTAAATAATGTCATTGTTTTCTACTGTTTTCTAATGTTTATACTGTTTTTCTACTTTTCTAAAAAAATATTTTTGGGATTCTCCAGTGTTTTGATGGTAGGGGTTTAGATAGACTGTGTATGCAGATTAGGAGTGTGTGTTGTCTTTCTTTTTTCTTGCAGGTGTTCCTGAAGAAGATAGAAGAGAAGATAAGAAGAGGAGGAGGGACTCATCGGAGTTCCTCACTAGTACTTTAGTGTGTAGTGTTTAAAGTACTGTTGTTGTTGTTACTGTGTGTAACCTTTTTTCTTCCACAGGTATGGTTGTGAGGGAATGTGGGAGTAATGCATACAGTATGGTATTAGCTCCTGGTGTGTGGTTGCATGGTGTCCAGGGTTGGGGAGGTCCCCTGTTTGTTTTGTTTTGGGATTTGAGTTAGAGGCAGACAGATTTTCCCTAGAGAGCTGGGGGGATAGACAGGCTGTGGTCCTGAATGGCCATAGCGACTGCAGTGCTGATCTATTAGGGCTATGCTCTGTACAGTTCTTCCAGAGCCACTGGGTACCCATAGTCAGTGGGCAGAGTAGAGGCTGATGCATCAGCTGGTTTCCTCTGGGCCCTTAGTGTTGCCTGCCTGTGCCTAGCACATGGTAGAAGGGGGCCTGATCACCCCTCTTCATAGGTAGCACATATGGTAGAATGGCCCAGATCGGGTAACTAATGACTACAGACAGTCACTTTCCTTGCCCAGGGTGAGTGTAACCCCCCTGTTACCTGGGGTTACTAGAATCACAGTAAGACCTAGTGGTAGGCAGGGAAGACAGCTTGTGAAACTCCAGTTAAATGGATTTCACACTGTCTCACTCTGTTCTCAGTCTCAGTTGAGACTGAGGGATGACATCATAATAGAACTTTTGCAGCTGCATAAGCCACACTGGAATGTTGCCGTTGGAGGCTAGAGTAGAACGTTGGGGAATTTGAAGTCATTCAGTCTCTGTGCAGTCTTAGTGAGAGACTGTAGTGCAGCAGAGTGTGTGTGCAGGCTCTCAGAGCTTTAAGCTCTGTTTAAGAGCTACTTTTGGAAGGTATGTGTTTCCACCTGAAGAGGAACACAGGAACTGGTAATTGAAGTGGTGAAGACCGCTTTCAGTGGTTCAGTAGCCTCATCCCTGAGGGGAGGGGGGAGGTTTTTGCCTGTTTTCCAGGGGCAAACCCCCTGGGTCCAGCTAAGGGAAAGAAGCTGCATGTTCAAGTTGTGCTGAGGCACCAGAAGCTCTGAGAGGAAGATTCCTTGTGGAGGAAACGCCTGTGGGGCACCTGCAACCAAAGGGTGAGTTTGCTCTGAAAAGGGCCAAGTGTTTTCACCTGAACAGAAGGAAACTAAAGGGACTGTTACTGTGGGGTCAGAAAAAGACAGCCAAGTACAGTTGGAAAGTGGGGATTGGACCGCTTAATCTGTTGGAGGTCTAGAGTAATGGACAATGCCAATTAATTCAAGTATGTTCAAGTCCAGAACAAAGAGTTGAAGGAAAATGGGGATTGGACTGCTTAACCAGTGGGAGGTCTAGAGTAATGGACAATGCCACTTAAAAGTATGTTCAAGTCCAGCACAAATGGAAAGCAAGACAAGTAGATGGAATGTGAAATACATTTAGCAAGAATCTACATTGCAAAGCTTTACAGGATGAGGTGTTTACTGTCCAGAGAAATGGCCGGGTATGAATTGTGGGAGCGAGAGGTGGGAGACCCCCCATCAGTAGTAACCAAATTCAACTCTACGTATCTGCTCTGAGACACCTTTTGCTTTCCCTCAGGTACTTGGCCAGTGCCTGAGGAAAGTACCCAGACATGGGATTGAAAGGAAGATTACCTGATGGAGCCGAAGTGCTCTTAGGTGATTTAGGGAGCCACCAGAAAATGTTTCCATGAAGTATGGAAGGTGTCCAAATGGCTGGCAAGGGAGCCGAGCCAGGGAAAACCCAGAACAGTGTACAAGTTCGGGCTGTGTAACCCAAAGCAGCATGCAAGTCCCGGCTGTGTGCCCAGTGGGTTCAGAGCCTGAGGGCTAAAGTGTTGAGGAATTGTTCTAGTCTCCTTTAATCTGCATTACCAGGAGTGTAGCCCAGTGGGGGTCCATTTATGCTTTGTTTATTCTGTTTGGATGTGAATAAAAAGCCACACTTTAGAATCCCACTTCTGGTATTGGACATTACAGTTATTGCTTCCTGTGTTCGGAGTTACTTGGGTGCCCCTGTGCAGAGTAGCCAAACCTTGCCTTTTTGCCGAGTGACCTATTCCTCCCCGACCCCAGCCCACCTGGTACTGCTGTCAGAAACAAACAGTAGACCAGGTAGGGGTTACACCGGATTTAGGAATACAAATAAGAGCAGATAAGTTATAGACTGAGTGTCTACAAGATGGTAACTGGGCATCAACCGGTGCTTCCCTCTACTGTTATAGGCAAGAGGAATGAACAAGGGCTTTAGGCTATTTGTTTAAACTGGACTGGGAACTTTAATTCACCTCATGGAGAATGGCAAAGTGTGAGGTGGTGGATCAGGTTCTTAGTCATCTGCAGTCAACCAGCAGAACCTGACCACCTGAGCCTATTACATCACACACACACACACATACACACACACACACACACACACACACCTGACAGCTGTGGGGTTTACCTTGGGGTCCCGTGACAGCACCAGACTGTGACAACTGTACTCTTCCCCGCCACCCCCCTCCCCAGAACTTTGAGTGTTCAACAGGGGACCAGCAGGAGTGGTGGAGACTTTTTTCTTCAGTGCTTCCTATATCATGTGAGAACAGAGCTTGGGCCACATATTTATTGAAATGTTTCACCAGGAAGGCACACTGAACAACAAGTTGCTCATGTCCCGGTGTGACCTGGGGAATACTAAAGGTGGGCAACCTCCACCTCAGGACTGCTTCGGATACCGCCACACCATAACTGAATGTTATTATCCACCTCTGCCACAAGAACTGGGGAGGACTACTGGTAAGATCAGGAGCCCACAAGAAAATAAATATTGGCCCAGTGCCCCTGGGACATGTGGCCACTGCCATCTTGTTGGCCCTTGACCCTACAGGACAACCAGTTAGGACTGTCCTGTAGGGTCAGGTCAACAAAATGTCGCTATGTCCCACCCCTGCCACATGAACCGGGGTGCCAGTAAGGGCAGAAGCCCCTAAGAAAAGAAACATCAGGTCCAGTGTACCTGAAACATGTGGCCACTGCCATCTTGTTGACACCGACCCTACATGACAGCCAGTGAGGAGATCAGATTCCCAAATGAGCTCCAGCAGGCATCTGGGCTGCAGGAGGACATAGATTCAGAACAGACATTCATAGCCATAGACTCAGAATGGGGGAAAGATGGGAGGGCTAGGATCCAGGAGGGACAGTAAGTCCCAGGGCTAAATGGGGAACTTGGGCAGACTGGATGGATCACTGGTCTTTTTCTGCAATCACTATGTTTCTGTTTCTTTGGTTCTGGTGCCCTTTTTTGTGGGCCGATGAACTGTCGAGTGTGGTCTCCCCAGGAAGAACCGAGTTAAGTGACAGCCGCATGAACCAAAGGGAGCTGACTTCTGCCTGTGGATATAAATAAAGGTCTGTGCTGGAGGTGGGAAGGTCTACAAGAGATCTCAGAGAGACAGGACCTGCTGTCTGGAGAGAATTCAAGATGTGCCATCACAGGCCTTGTGTCTGTGGGACAAAGAAAGTGAGAGGTGCTGAATCCTAGTCAGTAAAGGAGCAGCATTCACATCCTAGCCAGCATAATAGATAATAGGCAATGCTGAATACAGAGCGTGGTGCAGAGAAGCCAAATCTAGAGCTGTTGGTCAGGTTCCATTAGCAGGTGCTACAGCCAAGTGCTATCACCCAGAGGGGGTCAGACGTCAGATGCCGGGATGTCTGTGCCAGCACAGAAGCTCAGCAGTGAATGACCTGCATATAAGACAGTGGGAGAGAGAGACTGAAGACAGAACCAAGCTGATCCAGTGGTCACATGGGAGATTAGAGTTCTAAAGGCCTGCAGTCCAGGAGGAGCAGCCCAACTGGGGAACCATAAGATTAGGGCTTGCCCTTTTTTGAAAGAATTTGTCTGTTTGTGGTGATTCTGTTCTTTGCAAGTTGGCCATCAGGCCAGATTACAAATATCTCAGGTTTGAGGCTTCGGAATGCCATTTAAACTACTGCATGCCCTTTGGAAGAGGGGCTTAACCTACAGCATGTTGCTTGGTCTCTGTTTAAAGTGCACCAGTGCCAACCAACACATTGCAACATCAACAGGCATGCCACAATTCAACCCTGAGTACCTGGGAACTGATCTGAAGGGGGCTTCCATTATTATCAAGATCCATTCCTGATACCTGGTGGGAGATGGTTGCAGCCTCCTGTACAGGAGAGCCATCCATCTCTTTACTGTTTGTGCTGTGGGTCCGGCTGTGTGTGACTGCACCTAGGTGGGTCTGTTTAAACGCAGTTAGGGTAAGGTGTCCAAGCCACACTTGCCAAGGGCCAGACTAACTATGGACACATGGAAAAGTGAATAAATCTACCCCTCCTGTTTAACCTGGGGGGGGCCACGCTGATCCAGTTTGCACTTACCTGTTCCCTTTCAGGAATGTTCCTGAAATAAAGTTGTGTTTTGCTGTTACATCATTTCTCATTACTGATGGCCATATATTGTGCATATTGATTTGAGGGTGCTGATATTGCATTTGTAGGGAGGTGGGTCTGTGGGAAAAGTGATCACTGTAGAGAGGTGGGCAGGTACAGCCTCACTACTGCACTACTCAAGTTTACGTCTGATGCTCTAATGGCCATGGACTCTGGCTTCCTCACTGGGGCCATTTTCACTGATACGACTAAAGCTTTTGATTTAGTTGCCCACCTTATCCTTCTAACAACTCTTAAAGCACTAGGCTTTTCACCAGATGTTGTCAGGTGGTTTGGCAGCTACTTAGCCGACCGGACTCAGACAGTTAAATTTAACTCAACTTTCTCGGACAAAGCTTCCATTAATATTGGAGTGCCACAAGGGTCCATCTTAGGTACCCTGCTCTTTTCCATATTTATTAACAATATCACCTCCAACCTCGCTCACACAGACTCCCTACTTTATGCAGATGATATTGTTCTATACACCAGTGCAAAGGACATAGCTGACATCGACACTCGACTCTCCCATGACCTCCAAGTCATTCAGGAATGGATGCTGACAAATAAGCTTATCCTGAATGAAGGAAAGACTCAAGCCATGCTATTTGGCTCCCATACCAAACTCAAACTCTATCAATCTAAACTCAATATCTCCTCTGCTAATGGCACATCTGTAGGGGCAGTTAACTCGTTTAAATATCTCTGTATCACCCTCAACCCGACTCTCAATTTCGATCTCCATATTCAGCAGACTGGCAAATTGGTAAACATAAAACTTGGCATTGCCTACCGGACTAGCTATGTGCTCACACCATCCACTAGGCTCGCCATTGCTCGTGGCATTCTCCTACCATGTCTCACCAATGGCATCGCAACCTATGCATCTGCCAGTAAATCGAGTCTTCAAAAATTGGATGTTACCTATAATAACATCTGCTGCTATGCATCCTCCTCTCCTCGGCTGAAGCACCATTGCCTCCTCTACTCGGATCTTGGCTGGCTTTCCCCTTCTGCATCTAGCTCTTATGCTTATGGGTCGCTCATTGATAACGTTATCAGATCCCAAATTCCCAAGCCATTGGCAGGACTATTCCTAAACCACACATCCAGCTATGGTTTTCTCTCTGCTGATAATGCCCCAGTCCACATCTCCAGACACTGAACGTCCAAAGGTGCTAGTGCTTTTGCCTGTTGTGCAACCCTTTTCTGGAACTCCCTCTCCCTAAGTACTTGCTCAGCATCATCCCATACCTCCTTTAAAAAATTGCTTCGACACTATCTTGTTGGCTTCTGCTGTTGCTCCTGTTTCAAACCACCCTAGCCTTCGTCTCCTCGCCTGTGTTTTTTCCTGCACCTACACCACTTCTTAGTTTACTGACCTTTCCAAAGTATAGCTCTTTCTTCCTATCACCTGTTTACTAACTTTTATTACCTAGGGACTTTTATCCCTCACTATGTCCCTATCTTCCTATCTTATCCTACACTCCTCTTCAATTTCTATTTCCCCATCTCTACTTTACTTCTCCCACCTTATCCTACTAACTACAATAATGTTCTCTGTCACCTAGTTTTAATCCTCCTGGATTCTATGGTAATGCTAGCACTTACAACCTGACCTAATTGTCATTTGCTTTCTTGTAATTTTTACTTCTCTTTACTCTTATTTTTATTTTATTCTTCTCTGTTTACATATTTTACTAAGCTTGTTATTTAACTCCGGCCTGTTTTTGTATTCCTATGATTGTATATTGTGATTTCATATATTGTAACCTGTTATCTGACTGTTTCTGTTTTGTACCCTCCCGGGTCATGCCTGAAAATAGTCATTGCTATGGCTAGTGCACCTACCCCATCATCAAAAACTAAATAAATAAAATAAATAAAAAATAATACTGACCAGTCATCAGACTCACTTAAGTCTTTCTCTGGGTGGAGGCACTGCACAGTTCTCTCTCTCTCTGGATATGAAGCTCCCTCACTTCTGACTGAGAGAAGAACCCACCTATGTCTCTGTGAGAGGCTTTCACCATTTTATATCAGGTATTACCTTCAATAAATATCTATTTTTGCTTGAATATTGCAAGTCTCTTACTGCTTTTTTTGTCTGGCATCGCCGGTAGCACTGGGGCTAGATGAGGTGGTGCTGCCCTGTCTGCTTTAGAACATTTTGTTGAAAGCAGCACACCGAGCAGTGGGACAGACCTTTTTGTTCACATTCTGCAGCTGGGGAGGACACACGCCCTACAGGGGCCTTGCACTTAAAAAAAAGGCTCATAATGCTGAAATACAAACAAAGAAGCTTCACACTCATGGAATAAACAGTAGACTTAAAATTACTGTGAGCAGTGAATTTATTCTGGCACCACTGAGAGTCCCAGCCCCCCCCACAACGAACACCCTCAGCGGATTGAAGCACTGTGGCTGTAGGGTGCTTTACAGGACTCCAACGGTGCTGGAATAAATTCACTGCTCACAAGATCTGCTGTTTATTCCAGTAGTGCAGAGCTTCTCTGTCTGTATGTAACTGTAGAGCTAGCGGCCTTGCTCCCACCGCCTCCTGTTTCCCAGGAGCATGCCACTTTAGAAACATAGAAACATAGACTTTGACGGCAGATAAGGACCACTAGGCCCATCTAGTCTGCCCATTTCCCTACCTACAGGATAGGCGGCAGATCCTAGTTAACCAACAGCCTATTTCTTCCTACCCCCCACAAGAATTGCCTTATGTCTGTCCCATGCATTCTTGAATTCTCTCACAGTTTTAGACCCCACAACCTCCTCAGGAAGGCTGTTCCATGCATCCACTACCCTCTCTGTGAAATAATACTTCCTCACATGGCCCCTGAACCACCCTCCTTCTATCTTTAAATTGTGTCCCCTTGTTCTTGCAAGTCTCTTTTTCTGAAAGATGCTACCCCCTTGGACTTTGTTGACTCCAACGAGGTACTTAAAGTTTCTATCATGTCCCCCCTCTCCCTTCTTTCCTCAAGGGTATACATATTAAGCTCCTTTAGTCTCTCCTCATACGGCTTCTCTTGCAGACCCTGCACCATTTTAGTTGCCCTCCTCTGGACTGCTTCTATCCTGTCTATGTCCTTGCGGAGATGGGTTCTCCAGAACTGGACACAGTACTCCAGATGAAGTCTCACCAACTGTATGTACAGAGGGATAACAATTTCCTGTTTTCTGCTGCTGATGCCTCTCCCTATACATCCCAGTATACCCCCAGCCCTCCCTACTGCCTTCTCACATAATGCTGAAAGATCTGTTACTGTACCATCTGTTACTCATGACTGGGATATACTGGAAAAGAAGAAATATAATTCACAGTGCAGGCTTTGTAGTTCATGCAACAAAAGTGAGTGGCAAGTGGGGAGATCCTTATGTCACTCCTATACCCTGCAGAGATATGGGCTGACCTATGCTCACAGGACATTTTTTATTTATTTATTCATATGTTAACCGGGTTGGTGCACTGATTCAAGGACCTTTTTCAGGCACGGCCAGGGCTACAGGTTCTTTAGAGAATGGAGACTAATCCCAATTGCTGTGCTCTTTCTGAGAGAAGAGGCTTGGAAAGGAAAGTGAAATACAATTTTGTGTCCTAGCCTACATGCCTCAGAGGCAGCAGTGGGAAACAGAAAGAGCCCAAATACAATACCTGTTGTTCACAGCCCCCTTGAAGCTGAACTGAGATGACACATTAATTGTGACCCCTTAGCTGAAGAGGAGTAAATTCACCAACACAGAAATTGTGACTTGGTTGCTGAAAATTAAATGCTGAATTGTTCCCCGCATGCACAGTCTAAATGAATGTGATTTCTTTGAGTAGATTCATGTTTATACCCCATTCTACTATTGTGGACCTTCAATTTGTGCTGATGTGGATTGTTGCATTAGGTTTTGCCTTTTATTTTTTATTTTTGTATCACAACATTATTTGTACCACCTCTGCAGAGCTGGCAGGGGTTACAACCCCCCAGAGGGGTACGTCCTCCAGCCCATCTGGGCCATCATGGGTCCTGTCGGGTCCCAGTATTTTTCCTCCATTTTCTCTCCCACTCGCCCTTGTCTGTGCAATGGGTGCAGCAGCTGTCTCCACCTCCATGGAGGCAGCCAAGCACCCTGGGCGTGGGCCGAACCCCTCTTGTGCTGAAGCACGCAGCACAAACACCCCACCCTGAGGAAGGAAAGCAGTCCTCCGGATGCTCAAGCCTTACCTCCACGGCTGACCCCCGAATGGCCCAAGTCAGTTTCCGAACCTGGGTCACTGGTGTGGTGTGAGGTGTGGCGTTCAGCGCCACCAGGCTGACAGGTTTTGCCCTTTAATACCATTCTGGCAACCCTGTCAATGACCGCCTAGAGGGGTCACCTGAAGACCCAGAGGTCAAGTAAGAGGTTGTATGTCACCCTCCCCAAAAACAAGATGCCAGAGCACTCCCCCGCAGGTGGCATGGCAACTGACCTGCATCGGGGTGACTCCAAGGGGCAGCATGGGGGCTGAACTCGTACAAAAATTCAATTTTTTCATTGAATTAGACCATTGTTCTTGACCGATAATGCCATTTTTTTGTTATGAACTAAGTCTCCTCCTCTGATTTTTGGGTCTAGGGCCTTCCCTGAACTGCATCAATGCCCTGGATGGGGACAGGCATGGCCCAGGGAACTCCTGTGTTGACGGGTATCTGGTGATACTGCTTGCCATGAGTCCTTTGCACTAAACAATTCATGTTGCTTCACTGCCTGCTGAAGTTGGTGGAAGAGGGCATCTCAGACAGAGGAATAACACACAGTGAACCACTGGACTTCAAGCACCTGACTTTACTGGAGAGTTTTACGACAAAGTTCAACTGTACATTTAGAAATCACAGGCCCAAGGATCCTAGTTCATCAGTACATACCCAGTTCATAATGATAATTCACTTCTATTTATAACCATTTCAGCCCTTTCTCTCAGACTGCCCAGCATGCCAGCCACATGGAAGATGCCTGCTTGGGCGCGTTCTGCTTCCTCTTGCTCCCAGTGGTGTCCCTCAGAGCATAGTTTCTGACACTCTCTATCCGCTCTGCTTTTACTACACAGGGTCACTGGGGTGGCTAACCTGTACATTTATGTATTTAGTTATTTATTTAAGTCTTTGATAACTGGGTAAGTGCACTGATCCTGGGAACCGTTTTCAGGTACTACCCAGGCCACAACATGCAGCACAGAAGTCACAGTATATAGTGGAATTACAAAGAGAGACATAACACGTTACACTTATAGGCAGATTGGAGCAGGAAACATCAGATTTATGAGTCAACAGTAATCATTAAACATATTACTCAAAGGTTAGCTCATACGAAAAAAAAATAGGTAGCTTGTACAGTAGTATATAGGGATTGGCCATGGGACAAATTAGGTGCAAGCAGTACAAGTAAGAGTGACATGAACATGTGACACAAACTAGGAATACATCGGCACTGGAGAAGCGAAACAAGGAGAGAGGCACTAGTGCTGGGAGGACACAGCGGATGCAGGAGGACAGGACAGAAGTGGTAACAAAAGGTAGCAAGTAGGGGAGGTGGGAGGGCAGACAACTACCCCGGAGAGCAGAGGCATTTGGCTTCACTTAGTAGCCAGGATTTGAGGCGGGGCTTGAAAATGCTATGGGTGTCTAGGGAGTGGAGAAGCATTGGAAGACTGTTCCACAAGGAGGGCACAGCAACAGATAGCGCTTGGCCCCCATAGCAATAGAGACTTTTGGGATTTCCATGGGGGGGGGGACCGAGTTCGCACGTAGGCACCTCCAAGGGGCCCGGGTCTACAGGATGCATATGGAGATGCCTCACTGCATCTGAGGGTGCTATCGATAAGACAGCCAAGGGCATAGTCAAAATGAGAGGGGAGTGGGAGCCAGCCCAGTGACTGGTATAGGTGACAGTGATGTGTGGAGTACAGTGCCAGGAGAGCGAAATGGCAGACATTGTTATAGGTTGAGATAAGGCGTGTGCATAGGGTCAGTGACATACACAAGTATATTGTGAAGCAGTAGTCAATAATAGGTAGTACATTTCCTATGGCAATAGCCAGACGGGCTTCACTGGTTAGGGATGATGTTAGTCGGAAAGCCGCCCCAAGTTTTTGTTTAACCCGACATATTATGGTGGTGACATGGTCCATATAGGAGAGTGAGGGGTCAAGGGTTACGCCCAAATATTTGAAGTTTGGTAAATTTTGTAGAGCGAGTCTAGCAGGTGTCAGTACCAAGAGGGTGGAACCAGACTTGGTGGTGCTAGCAAGGTAGGGTTTAGACCCGAAAAGCATCGATTTGGTTTTATTTTCATTGACTAGGAGCCGATGTGACTGAAACCAGGTGTATGCAGAACTAAACTTATGGGACAGGACGGTAGATATGTTTTGCAGGGTTTTGTCACTATAAAAGAGGACAAGGTCATTGGCATAGAGCAGGGCATCACAGGTTAGACAGTCAGAAGGGAGGGAATTAATGAACAGGGAGTATAGCAGCAGGCCAAGGATGGAGCCCTGTGGAACACCTGTAGTGACCGGGAGGGCAGGGAAGGTGGCAAGGCCAATGCCTACAGACCGAGATCTCCCAGAGAGACGGTTCTTGAACCACAGAGAAGTCTATCAGCTCTGCGCAGTGCAGAACAGTTGGAAACATACAACACATCTTTGTGAGAGAGCAGGCTCCTCAGCACACCAGAAGAGCCTGCTCGTTGGCGGGCCCCGACACCCTCCCTCCCAGGGCTGGCTTGCACTGCCATCAGCAGCACTCTGCAGCCCTTGCTGTCATAATCCCAGCTGCCTGAGTTAACTCCCTAACCCAGACTGCTGGCACAGAAACACAGCATGCATCCTCTGGGCCATTCGAGCTGCTCCACTAATGCATATTTTATTGATATTATATTGCACATTGTTGTAACCCCTGGGTGGCACTATCCTAAGGGCTACTACCCCTGCCTGCGTGACTAGCTGCAGGTTAAGGGGCCTGGGTACTGAAAACGGGTGCCACCACCGGGAGGACAGGGTTGGTGATAGCGTAGCTGATCTGGGTACAGCCCTCCAGGACACTGTGACCTCCCTCTTTCCCCTCTAGTGGCCTAAACAATGAATTGAATACACAGGTACAATAGCCCCCAAACCACAAATAAAGCCCCACTCTGATTGCACTTATCACCAGGGCTGGTCCCACCTGTTTGACCCTGGAGACCCCCTGTAAAATAATATTAGACACAGCCAGCAACAACAATACAGTGCTATTAGTACAGAGATGCACCACAAACAGTTTAGTGCAAAAAGAGTCAGATCTGATTTATTCAAGGGGATTGAACAAGGGAGGGGCGTAATCAGGTTGATTGGTCTAGCAACTGATTCAATCAGGCTATAAGGCATGCACTTTAGAGTCCCTCAACACAGTCTCACACACACACACACACACACACACACACACACACACACTCTCTAGGTACCCAGTTGTTGATGCAGGCTAGCCTGATGCATTGCCCGGGGTAGGCCGGCATCGCAGCTGGTCGGGGCCCTAATGATAGGAATAAAGAGTCATGCACAGTAACCCACAATTTGTAATCCGGATCCAGATGGCTCAGTTCATGATAATCAAACAAAATAATCCAATCAGATGACACACTTTGATTTAGCTGATGCTGCAGGGAGCTACCCTGGTGTTTACTCACACTACCCAGTACAGGATGCAGGATGGACGAAATGGAGACTGCAGAATGACTTGCTAGTTTGCCAGGAGAAGCAGGGCCCACACGATTCACCGTGGTGTTGTTCCTGTTTGTGACGCTGAGCAGGAGGCTAATCCCCAGGCAGGTCTCTCGTTGATGGTCTTCTCTGCAGCGTGAGTAGCTGGCTGGGCCAAGGTGGCAGAGCCCAGGCCAGGAGAACAATCTGGATGGCAGTCCGGTAGTGCTGGATTCAGCTTCCAGCAAGCGTGACACAATTGGAAAGTGGAGAACCAAATTGCAACCCACTGAGACTATTCAGCACACTTATAGTAAATAAAAAGCAGTACCACAGTTTGGATGATAGTCCAGTCGCAATCACAGTGTCTCTGCACAAACCGTACGCTCTGTGGTGGTTTCAGACTTCCTGACAGGCTGATCGCATGAAGCAAATCTTTGGTCTTCTGCAGGTAACCGGGCAGTCACAATTCGGTATTTCTGGTCACAAGCTGGTTCGGATTCAGTCCGATTAATTTCACTAGCAGATCCCTCAGAAGGGAAGATGAAGCAGGCAGGCCAGACACAGTCTTCCCACCACTTTCCAGCTGCTCAAATGTCTTGAGCAGTTCACTCTCTTAACTCCAAACTCAGACTGACTCTCTGCTGCAGGCAGCACCTGGGCTTCTTCTGATCCAAAAAGGGTTCAGATGGTTGATTCATCTGTCTGTCAAAGCAAGGGCCCCCCCTCCAGGTTCATTTAGGTGCCAAAATGAAAAAAATACAATTCCTACAGAAATTCACTCCCACAAGACCCCTGGGGACAGACTCCATTTTAAGGTCCCCAAAAGGTACTGATTGGTGCAATACAGAAATGTCCATGCTGCAAAGAAAGGCAGGTTAGACAAACTATAATACCATTATTATTAGAGCAGCTAATCAGCAAACAATTACTAGTTCTAACAGAGTTCCCTCTGCACCATTAGCGATGGCAGAACACAGCAATATTATTGCAGCTCGGACGGGACTCGAGCCTAGAAACACTCGGCCCCTACCCAGATTAATTATACACTACAAAAATAATGTCTCTTAAAGGGACAGGCATGGAGGCTAACAGGGCACTCGCATACAAGCACTTTTACACTTGTAAAGACACAGAACGCCGCCTGGCAGTGGGCATTTCAGCACACCCAAGGAAGACTTTTGGGAACCCCATTTATAGGGGAGTTACACTGTACTGATTACTCTATATTTTACTGATAACTCTGCATTTTTAATAAATCTACATATTTTATTGATAAATTCTCAAGCCCCTAGTTCTTGATACATCATTAACAACAGAAACAAGCTCGAAATGTGATGGTCCCAAACATAAATACGACCGGGCCTTCAGTCACAGATGACCAACCATGTGGAACACCCTGCGAGAACCCCTACACCAGCTAAACAGCCCTTTGTCCTCCACTACAAAAGTTATGGTTCTATTCAGTCTCCTGAGCAAAAACCTTGCTGTCATCTTCCAGCTCTCCAAATGAAGCTGCAACCTTGAGCCTGCAACCTTGCAGTAAGCCTGCTCAAGACTTTACCCTTAAACTTTAAAGTATGTTATACCTTTGCAAAGCATACAATGCCTTGTAGTATGAGGCATCCTGTACAGCACTGTCTACCTCTGTGACATGTTCACTTGTCATCTGAGGTTTGCCTTAAGAGGATTATAAACAAGCTCTGCTTAATTGTTTTTATCCTGAATAAAACGGAACTGAATTAGCGTGCCAATACAAATGCAAATATCAGACACAGATTCAAATGCAAAGACCAGAAATGCACCCCATGCCTGTATTTGTTTCATGCATCTTCAGCTGGGCTAACAGGGCTACCTTTCTTCACTAAATAAACTGAAAAATACTGTACCTCCAGTTTCATTCTCTTTCTTTTCTGCTGCAGCTCTTTTATGAAACAATCAGTATTATTACAATGAAGAATTATGCACTGGAATGAAAGGATCTTAAATATCCAGATAAAAACACTTGAAGTAAAGAAATTTTCCCTCAACTGTAACTCTGTGTATTGCCCTTGTTCCTCATCAAACTGCTTCCCATTGGAACTGTTCCTGCTCAACAGAGTTCCTCTCGGTCTGGAAAAAAATACAGTTTTAATATTTAAATCAGGTAGTTAATATTCAAGTACTGCTGAGTTCTTTCATATTCATGACAACACCAGCAGAGGAGGAGTTAGGGTTGGGTTTTAAGAGTTAGCTTGATACATTGAGGCAGGCACACAGTAAGTTTGATTATCTATCGCACCTTCTTACAGCACTCCGAGTCTCAACACATGGGTTATAAGTGCTCTACTCATAGGCTGATGTACAAAAGGAATCCAAAATTTGAAATCAGATCCTTCTCCTCCCTTGTAGCTCCCAGAATCCCCAATTCTTTTTGTGCATCGTCCCAGGCTGGTCATGTTTCTTTCTGGCTCTGTGCCAAGCTAACAAAGGTTAAGATTAATACTCCCTCTATTCACAAAGAATTTATGCATTAGCCTCAGAATCTAACTTACATTAATTCAAGCAACAGATGTTTGCTTACTAAGGGGTTACAGCCCCCACTAACAGTTAGAAATTAGCATTGTCCAGCTCTATACTGCTACTGTTTTTGTCTGTGCCTAGTTCTAGCCTAGTCTATGTCTTGGCGTTAGGGCTTAGCTTAGGTTTACTGGTAACAAGAAATTGTCTGTGCCACAGCTGCTGCTCACTAAACCCCTCTCGGTTTACCTTGTTCAGCCAAGGAGGGGGATGAAGGCTGCCGCCCAAGACCGAATTTTGGACCTTCCGAGCCCCCTCTTAGCTTATCATATTCAGCCGAGAAGGAGGTTACTCTAATAGGGAAGTGCTGCGCTCCCTTCCTGGTCTGGTCATGATTCTACTCCTGGGGATCGCGGTTTACCTTGTTCAACCGTGATCACCACAGGAGCGCCCCACCAAATGCTTTACACAGGGCAGGCAGTAAAGAGTCACAGGGGAGAGAGCACTTGCCATGGGGCCAACCTGCAGGGCTACACTCCTCATTGGGCGCCGATCGGTGCGACCCACCATCCCTTCCTCATTCTGCCAGCACAGAGGGAGCTTCCTCAAAGCAGTGACTCCTATATTGAAGTTTCCCACGACCATTACTCAACGGGGGGCCCTCAGCCACAAGGAGCCGTGTGGGACTAGCGGTCGCCATCTTGCCTCGTGCTCATTAGCGCAAGAGGATACCAGCCGAGATCTTACGGGGCCTACCTAGGAGATCTGGCTAGGGATCCCTTTTTCTAGATGGTGACGTCAACAGGCTGTGTGCTCCTCTCCCAAAATGGTGATATTAAACACGCCGGCTATCTTAAAGGGACACAGCCCATCTTAAAGCCCATTTTAAAGGGCATAGCGCCTCATCAATGAGCTGAACCACCATTGTGAGCATAGGGGGTTAAAGGGATATATTTTGGGCTTTTTTGACAATAGTTTATTTATCCTGTGTATGTCAGGCAAAACGTTGGTGCCTCTCTTTAAACAGACAAAGCCTGATGTATATCCTCAGTGCCTTGCATTGCCAGTCAGTAACTTAACTACAGCCGATTGCCCAGTAAGTCTCAACATGCCTGAGAAGGTTACTCATGGCTTTTAGATGCCCACCAATATTCTGACTTCTTGTTTTGAATTGTCTCCTTTTGTCTCTAATTCACTGACATTTGAAGCACCCAGGGTAGTCTCAACTGGGGCTATGAACTAGTTTTTGTGTATTAAGATAAACTAGCCAACATGGTGTCAGGGCCAACTAGAACTGAATATTAAGGTACTTATTTTGGTTTATTGTGCCATTCCCTATGGAATCCACAATCCCCCTCGGTCTATCTCAATCTGCCTAGGGAGGGGAACAGGTGCCTGGATCAGTGGTTCTGAACAGTTTGTAATTCGCTACCAGTGCCTTGCTCAACCTCCTGGTTTACCTTGCTCAACTGGAGGTCGTGACCTCTGTACAATGTATGTCCCCGGGTGGAGTGTGGCGCTCCCCCAATTGCCTCGCGGTTTACTGTGTTCAGGAGTGAGCCTGCCTTTGGGGATCAATCTCTCCCTTCCCCTTATGCCATTACTTTGGAGGCCTCAGGCAGTACAGCGCAGTGATTTGAATCCCACTGCCCACACTTGCATACTGTGTGAAGCTAAGCAAGTCACTTAACTTCTCGGTACTCCCAGATTGTACCTGTAAGTAAGCTTTCAACTTACCCACTTCGAGCAGGATTCTGGAACTGGGACTGCGAGTTCTCTCTGTATCCCACAACTGAGAGGGACATCCCCGACCCACACACTAGAGCCTCCATGCACTGTGGGATGCCCGACATTTGCATTTTGCGCCACTATCCTTGGGAGCTATATCGCACTTCTCATGATGTTTTCGACCTCCCAGGCACCTACAGTGTTCTTTATATACAAATCCACCTCTATGATGGAGGCGGCCAATGAGTACCCCACCTCAGATGTTGGACACGAGAGGGCACCCCTTAAAGGGGGCCATACTCCTCATAATTTTTAAAGGGGGAATGGAACAGATATAAACCATAAATGAATAGGATGAAATGTCACATTAAAGAGCAACAAATTATAAGCCTGTTTTTTTAAAAGAATAGAAGCCGGATGTATATCCACCAGGCCTTGACTGTCCTCAGGAGTTTATCGAACCCCATTGCACTGTAGGTACCTAGTTCCAAAAAACTTGTGGCTTAAGCATTATGGCAGAACAGTAATAACAAAGATATGTTGCTCAATATTGGCACCCCGCACAACCCTTTCACACTTCAGTTATACTCCACTCAGTCTGCAAGCAATGTCAGTGCCTAGGCAACCCCTACTCAACAGCTGCAGTCAGAGCCCTCACAGAATGCTCATTTGCTCCAAATACTTGGCACGCCATCTGTATGCCCCAGCAGGACTTTCAACACTGGTGGTCTGGACAGGGCGGTTCACCAGCTTCAGTCCCCCTTCGAGAAGCTACCTTCTATGGGCTTAACCATCTTGTCATTTCAAGTACAGAGCTAAGTAGCTCCTAGCATTGTGGCGGATTTTCTGAGGATGATATAGTGGGTCATCCTGCATACTTAGGGGAAAATAGTTTGTGTGAACTGTAAGTACAGAACTATATAGTTAGTACAAAGCTATAGAGTCAATCATCAGACTGTACATAATTAAAGAGCAAGGCATACAATGGGCTAAGGAAGGGCAAATGCATCACAGGTTGTGCATGTGCTACTCAGCCACAGCCATGCTGGTTGGGGACAAGTTAAGCATACAAAGAGCATTTTTAAAGAAGATAGTACCCTCAGTAAGAAAAGGCTGGGGCTATGTAGTGATACATCTCAAGCTTATTAATTTTTCACTGCATCCAATCCCACTACAGCAATAAGCCAGTTTGTTCTAATACTGAAGCCTGACGGAGATCCTCAGGGCGTCTTTTTGATATAATGACTGTCACAGTGCTATGTCCACCCAGTAAGTCACAATCTGACTCAGTCAATGCCCAAGACAGCTTAAATATTTGCAGAAAATAACAATGGCATCTTAAAGCAGGAGGTGTTGACTGCTTAAAAATCCACTCAGGGACCATATTTTTCCTTAGCATACTAGGCTCCATGGTGAATGGCCATCCTGTCATGTTTCTCCATAAGACGAGAGCTCAAAACTTACTTTGACCAAGGGTCCCCAAGAAACAGCTTAATCGGGTTGTGGCAATTCCACTCCACTGACATGGGTTACACTGTGAACGCCAAAGGTTAATAATGCTGTGCAGCTGGCCTCCCTCAGATAACTACCACTGGCATCTCCATGGCTCCAGTGTAATCAATACCTATCTGTCAGCACCATCACTTTGTCAGCTGGTGGGGTTGTGCCTTAACTGTTTTTTACATCATTTCCCCATGTGGCTATACTTGTCCCTGCTCTGTTCAACAGGGCATACCCCCAACACATCCATGGCCATTTCTTTCTAGCCATCTTTCACCAAGGGGTGCTCCCCCCATGACTGCCCTAGCAGTTGACATCCCTTACAGACCACAGAAACAAAGGGGCGTGGTCCTAAGCTCACCCTCAGACAAGGGTGACTTGCAGAAGCAGAAGCCACATTAAAATCACTGGTTACGACTTAGAGCCAGTGAGGTTAGGGACAGAGAATGGCAATTCCAATCCAGGTTGCCCCCCCCCCCACCATCATCCTCCTCGCTTGTATCAAAGGCCTAATAGGTATTCAGTGGAAGGCCAAGGAAAAACAGAAGGAGGCAACAGGAACAGAACTTAGAAGCCCTATTAGGGGAGACACAACGTCTCCCCATATTTAATGCTACGGGATCCGGCCACAGTTATGACAAAAGAAGACTAAAGGGGCACACATATGATACATCCCTACACGGCAACTCTTGCCCAATACAACCATGCCACATGCAGCATATGGACTCAATTACACTCATCAAATAAGCAGGCCACAGTGCAGAAGCCATAAGGGGATGAAAACCCAGATAAGAGCAGTATTTTAGCTCAGGCCAGCTAAAACACATGACCCAGAAACTATTATTAACAGTACTTTTGCAGCCATCTCAGCTGCACAAACAGTCACAGAAAGCAGGTAACTGGTGTGTTTTAATGCAATATAGGTCTCCTAAGGTAGAAGGTGCTGAAATTCTATTTCATGGACCCACAGACATTTTCAAGAAAGAAATGAGGGGTACATTCAACTTCTTTTGACTTGCCATATGTGCTGGTAGATAGACTCATACCCAGGTATTCGTACATACATAATTTAAAGGTAAAAACACCTACCCATATATAGGTCAATCAATCCTTCTACCTGCCTAGATGTATAGCCAGATTTATGGGAACCGTCACACCCACCCTTTACACCAGGGTGCAGTGCTGGGTTCGGAAGGTCATTTAGGGTAACACACAGACCAGGGGCAGTATGACCGGCCAACTTCGATGTATTGAGTATTGCATACAATATGACAGCACATACACACACACTGACAACCCAAAAACTAAATATGTGCCTTTAGTACTTTCAGCAGGGTGTAAACAAGTGATCAATCCACTGGGAACCCACTGTCAGCCATGGCCAGTATCCTCCTGGAGCCCCCACTGCAGCGGCTCCTGGCAGTGACACCCTCCTCCTCCACATCACTTAATTAATCCAGATCATGGAGGAAGGGACAGGGGACCTTCATAATAGTAAGTCCAGGTATGACATGCAGATCAAGTACAGCAAACACTGTTAACACAGTCATACTTGGCCAGAGGCTACAGTTCATTAGTCCTATGCATTTCAGTGCATTTCAGTAAGTTTCTCAGTTCAGCCCCTATTGCCTGCACTGGTCATATAGAGCTCTCTCACCAGTGACCACAGTTCAATACTCTTTCTATAGACAACACCGATCAAGACCTCCAGGGTCCGTTTTGGCAAATAGACCCCCGACCACTGAAACTGCCAGCATGGCCATTCAGAAGGATACACCGTTGAACTTAAGGGTATCTGGTAAGGTGACAGACACACTGATCCAAGCCAGTAGGGAGTTCACTAACAGAACTTATAACAACACTGGCGTGTATTACCAGTTGGATACCGGACTAACAGGAAACTCAGAGTTTGGTTGCAAGGTTCTCCAGACAGCTTTGAGTGATATTCCTCCTCCCTCCCAAGATAAGTCCAAATACTGCTGTATAATCACCCATGTGTTGAGACTCGGAGTGCTGTAAGAAGGTGTGATAGATAATGGTAGTTTACTCATCTGGTAAAGGTGATTATAAGAGCACCTTCTTACAGCACTCCATATCCCACCCATTGAGGAGGAACATAACAAGCAATAAATTGGATAATAAAATAAGGGATTGCATATTAAAGAATGTATGTGCAATACCAGTCAGTAAACACAGAGTAGCGGATGTTCAGTCCTGCACTGCCAGTAACAGTGGAACATGTTGTCATATTGATTGGAATACAATGGAAAGTAAATAATTGTCCTTTGCATAGCATTAGATTGTGTTGTGTTTTTCTACCCACCAGCTAACCTACGGGGCCGGCTGAGGGTCCTGTATGGTTGGATTTTTTTATATTATGTTTTCAGGAGTAGCATAAGCTCTGGAAGATTTCATACTGGGGATTCTGGGAGCTACAAGGGAGGAGAAGGATTGGATTTCGAATTTTGGATTTCTTTTGTGCATCAGCCTATGAGAAGAGCGCTTATAACCCATGTGTTGAGACTCGAAGTGCTGTAAGAAGGTGCAATTATAATCACCTTTACCAGGTGAGTAAACTACCATTTTCACAGTTAGGATTTCAGAGTCAGTGGATGGTTGAACTGAACAAGCACCACAGAAACTGTTCTCTTCCCTTACAAAGTCCTATGACAGCTTGTTCCCCCTGATAGCTTTCTGACCGAATTAGCCCTTATTCTGCCTCCAGACAGCCACTCACTAAACACAAATTTAGACATGTGAGAGTACCCATAGAAAAAATAACAAACATTTTTTAATGTTTTTGATTTACTGTTGTCTTGTTTTGCCATTTCATATTTTTGTAACCTGGACCATGTGTACAGGGCATCCCAGACATAAACAGATTACTGGATCAAAGATCTACGCTGATGCCCTTGACCGAACTACGAGGGAGAGCTCTCATATCAAACCAATCTGTGTTCCCCAATGGTATAACACGCAAACAGTTACCTTCATCCTAGTGACCTGTGGCAGGGACCTCAGTTGGCAAGAAACACAAATTGAGCTTGTTGAATTTGGAAACCAACACACTGCACATTTTATAAACAATAAGAGGGGTCATCCAGTTCCAACATGGCACAGTGGGGCACTTACTAACATACTAGCATACTAGCTGCCAGCAGACTAGGCCTTACGGTCTATCGAGTCTGCTCGAACCTCAGATCCCTAGTTGGGTGCCCGGCCCTCTATTGAAGCCCTCCATTGTGGATCTCTGAACCAGCTCACCAGGCAGTGCATTCCAAGGGTCCACCACCGTCTCAGTGAAAAACCTCCTCCTCTTTCTCCCCCTCACCCTTCCACCTTCCAACTTCAAACCATGCCCTCTGGTGATGCTTCCCTGCTTTAGTCTAAAGATCCCCTCCATGTTTACCCTATTTATTCCCTTGAGGTACTTGAGGACCTCAATCGTGTTCCCGTGTCTCTCCTCTCCTCCAATGAAAACAGGCAGAGCTCCTCAAGTCTGTCCTCATACACAAATCTCCTAGTCCTCGTATCATCTTAGTTGCCCTCTTCTGTACCCTCTCCAGGAGCTGTATGTCCCTCTTCAAGTGTGGTCTCCAGTACTGTACACAGTACTCAAGGTGTGGTCTAACCAGTCCATTGTACAGCGGCAGAATCACTTCCCTGCTCCTAGAGGTGATCCCCCTTATGATGCATCCCAACATCCTGTTTGCCTTGCTAGCCGCTCTCCTGCACTGCTCAGAGTTATTCATACATGCATCCACCATGACCCCTAGGTCTTTTTCCCCTGTTGAGGCCTCCAGCGCCCCTCCCAGGGTGTACCTGTGTTTAGGGTTTCCCCACCCAAGATGTAACACCTTGCACTTGGTGATATTGAAATTTAATTTCCTTGTGAAAGCCCAGCTTTCCAGGGTGTCCAGATCCCCTTGCAGGGCCAACCTCCCCTCTTCCCCCTCAACTACTGCTTCCACCTTGGAGTCATCAGCGAAGAGACTTGTTTCACACCCTATACCCTCCCTGATGTCCGATATGCATGCATTAAACAGGATCGGACCCAGGACCAAGCCCTGCGGTACCCCACTACCGACCTCTCTAGGGTTCAAGAGCTCCCCACCGACCACTACTCTCTGGGTGCATCCAGCTAGCCAGTTTTTAATCCTACTCCCAACCCCGTCAGTTTCTCCACCAGACCATTGTGGGGGACAGAGTCCAATGCCTTGCTGAAGTCCAAGAATAATACATCCACAGGTTTTCCCCTGTCCAGTTTTGATGTTATCCATTTGTAGAACTCCACAAGATTGGACAAACCCATGTTGCTGACTATCCAGACCTCCCACCTCCTCCAAGTACACCCCCAATCGTTCCTTTAGTATACTCTCCATTAATTTTCCCACCACTGAGGTCAAACTGATGGGTCTATAGTTACCTGGTACTTCCCTCGACCCCCCTTTATGGATTGGCACCACATGTGCCTCTCGCCAATCCCTAGGTACCCTCCCTGTCTCAAGCGACCTGTTGAAGAGCTCCACCAGGGGTGCAGCCAGTATGTCCATCAATTCCCATAGTACTCTCGGATGAATGACATCCGGTCCAGGAGATTTATCTTTCTTTAGGGCCTTGTGGGCTAACCACACCCTTTCGGTGGAGATAGCATCATCCATCCCCTCCACCTTACTGGCCATTTTATCCTTATCCTGATGTGACATCCCTGGGGTACCTCTACCTCCCTCTTGCTCCATTTCTGTTGCTCCCCCTGATCCCATTCACTACCGCTTCTATCCCCATCATGCCTTGCTTTGTAGATATCCCATCCCCCTCCCTAGTGAACACAGAGGCGAAGTACTCGTTTAATACCTCTGCCTGGTCCCTCACCACTTAATCTTCGACTTGGTAGTGTACTGGAGAAGGACATAATTTTATGGTGTTCCAGTACCCTCAGAGGCCTGTGCTGCTTGCAAATAAACCCCCTGAGGGTTATTTCTTCCAGTCCTGGCCTTGATGCATGCCCTGAGGCCAGCACTACTTTCATTTTCTGTGGCCTGTTGCAAAGTCGGGGGGGGGGCACAAATCCTGATTTGGTGGCAGTGAGCTCTGGCCCCTTTAAGATGTGACCACTGTCCTTGGGATGGTGCCTCTGGTTCTGTTCCCTTTGGTTCCCAACCCCAATATCTGCCTTGGGGTCTGGGAACACAACTTGTGCTGTTGTTGCTGCACCCAAGTGGCAGGGTCATTCTGTCCCAGTTTTATTTATTTATTAAACATCAGTTTACAACCTTTGAGCCAGAGGCTCGTTTACAAAGGTATCTCGTCACAGAGAGGACAAAACAGTGATAACAAACAGTTACAGGAAAACAATGTACAAGATTTGAAGGAACATAAGTACATAAGATAGTTACAATTTGCAAAGTTACAGGATTGGCAAAGTTAACATTGGTCAAGAATAACTAGTACATCAAGCAAAAACAGAGGAGGGTCAGTACAGTGAAGTTTGGCAGAGTCAGCAGAGAGGTGGGGGTAGGAAGAAGTAGGCTGCTGGTTAACTAGGATCTGCAGCTTATCCATTAGGTAGGGAAATGGGCAGACTGGGTGGGCCAAGCGGTCCTTATCTGCCGTCAAATTCTATGTTTCTATGTAACAGGAACCAAGGATAGAGGAGGTAAATGATTAGAGCAGCCACTCTGGGAGCTTTGTCAGATGAAGGAGCAAGAGAGCTTAGAAACAGCAGTAGCTGCGTGTAGTGAAAAGGTGATTCCGGAGGGAGGTTTTGAAACGAGAGATCGTGGGAGCGTCAGAGATACTGGCGGGGAGGGTATTGTACCAGGATGGGGCACGGTAGTGGAAGGCCCTTTGTCCTTGAGAGATCCTTGCCCTAGGTACTTTTAGCATGGTTTTGCAGGAGGACCACGTTGGTACTAGTGAATTTGCTTGGTGGATAAGGGCAGACAAACCAGGTGGAGATAGCCCAAGGAGAGTTTTTTTGTTAGGAAGCAGGTTTGGTACCTAAGATGTTTGTCAAGATCGAGCAGATTTGCCTGGGCAAATAGATGGCAGGTATGCATGAGTCTGGGAGCCCTGGTGACTAGCCTACAGGCCTTATTTAAGGTGAGGCGGATTTTGTTTAGCGAAGTCTGGTCAGCAGCCCCATAGATTGGTAAACCATAATCTACTAGTGACAGAATAGAGGACATAACTGCAAGTCGGAGGGCATCAGGGGGGAGACAGTTTTTGTGGCGGTAAAGGATACCCAACCGAATATTGATGGCTGAGGCTAGGGCGGAGATGTGGGCATGGAACGAGAGGGCAGGGTCAAAAGTTATCCCAAGGTACTTGTATGTGTAGACTTGCTCGAGAGGGAACTTAGAGCTGGCGAGGACCTGAAGTGGAAAATTACTAGCTTTGTTTTGGGGGTGGGTAAAGAGCATAGTTTTAGTCTTTTTAAGATTGATTACAAGTCTATGCTCTTTAAACCAGGCGTTCGTGTCATTATAAGATAATTGCAGGGAATTCTGGAGGGTGGTAGGGTTACGGTCGGAGGCGAAGATAACAGCGTCATCTGCATAAAGTAGGAGTTTACCAGCACAGGCACCTGGCAGGGAGTTGAGATAGAAGGAAAAGAGCAAGGGCCCAAGAATGGAGCCCTGGGGAACCCCAGAGCAAATAGGGCAGGGGTTAGAGAGTGTCCCATTAATTTTAACACACTGGGACCGGGCAGACAGATAGCTAGAGCACCAGGAGATAGGCCCTGCAGCAAAGCCAGTGTGGCAGAGTGCATCCAGCAGGAGAGGATGGGAGACAGTGTCAAAGGCTTTCGACAGGTCAATGAACACCGCACCTGCTAGAGAGCCTGAATCCAGGAAGGAATGAAGAAAGTTAGAAAACTCAATGAGGGCGGTGTTGGTACTGTGTCCAGCACGGAAGCCATGCTGTTCAGGGCAGAGGATACTGTATTTGGTTAGATACTCTGAGATTTGGAAGGATACAACTTTTTCTAAGGCTTTTGAGAGTGGTGAGAGGATGGAGATAGGACGATAATTACCAGAAAGGGACCTATCCCCACCCTTATGTATAGGTGTGACAATGGCGATTTTCCAGGCAGATGGAAATTGCCCTAGACAGAATGATTTATTGAAGATGCTGGTGATTGGAGCAGTAACCAGGTCCAGTACCCGGCAAAGGAGTCTGGGGTCCAAGGAGTTGCTGCCAGTGGTATTGCTCCTTAAGGCCTTGGTCAGAAACGGTCTGACTTTGTTGACAGTTACCCGGTGAAAGTGGAGACAGAGGTGTGTGAGAACAGGATCAGGTGTGTGTGGGGGGGGGTCAAAGAAGTTGCTAGGGAGTACAGGGCTGAGGTCAGTAAAAAATTTATTGAGATAGTTGGCGATGAGGGTAGGATCAGTAGAGATGGAGCCCTCAATGTTGATTTGGGATGGCGGTGGAGTACGTGTACCTCCATTTAGTTGTTTGATGTTGTCCCAGAAGGTTCTGGCATTCCCCCAGGACGAGGTGAGTGAGGCCCGATAGTGATCAGCCTTAGCCTTGTGTACAGCCCAGGTACATTTGTTATGGGCAGCTGCATACGCCTGCCTGTCTGCAGGATGACCAGATTCCGTGGCTAGGTGCCACAGGTTATCCCTGTGCTTAAGAAGTTGGAGCAGGGAAGGAGTAACCCAGGGAGCATGCCGTACTTTGGAACGAAGTTTGGTTAGAGGTGCGAAAATATCACAGGCTTTGTTAAACATTAAGGTGAAGAAGGCCAGGGCCGTATCAAGGTTGGGGGCGGTCTCAATGGCAGACCAGTCAATTTGGGATAGGAATTGCTTCAGGCCTTTCAGCCCGCCTGGTTGTAACCGCTGCCGTAGGGTGGGCTGTGCAGTGGGTTTGGGTATGGAGGTTATCCAACGGAAAAGAATAGGGGAGTGGTCACTAATTCCATCAGGAAGGACTTGTAGATTGCAAATTTGACTGGGTCAGTTAGTGAGGACCACATCAAGAAGAGTGCTCGACCCCATTCTGGGGATTCAGTCTTGTAGGTTGGGCAACAAGTTGTGTTAGGTCAACAGAAGCGAAGGAGTCACAGGTAGTGGAAGATGTGGGGCTAAGCCAGTTGATATTTAGATCACCCAGAAGGATATGCTCAGAGGAGTGGGGTAGAGAGGTGAGATACTCTATTAGCAGGATCAGGGCATGAGCTTGATTTTTTGGGGGTATATAGGCGGAGGTTAGAAAGAGGGGGCCTCTAGAGGGATCGGGGTAAGTTTTAGGGTTAGGGCCTGAGCCCTGAAGTTAAGGACAGGGGCTGGGAGGGCTAGTCCTGTAAGGGAGTCTTTGATATAGATAAGACATCCCCACCCTGCCCACCTACACGGTCCTCTCGATAAAGGAATAGCCAGGAGTGAGACAAGGGAGTCAGGGGTCGAGCCAGATAGCCAGGTTTCAACTAGGGAGATGATGTCAGGTTTGTGGACTGTGACCCAACATTGGAGTGAGTCAAATTTCTTCAGGGGACTGCAGATATTCATAGACGCAATAAGAAGCCCAGGGGATCTTGTTGAGGAATTATTGTGGGTCGGGCCTGGGTTGGGATGAATATTCCCGGACAGGAGTAGGAGGATAAGTACAGCCCTGGACAGGGGTGGTGGAAGGCGTGTTTGCATGCTAAGGTATAGTATAAGTAGGGGAGCTTAGGGACACAAGGAGTGGGCAGAGAGGTACAGGCTGGGCAGGCTACAACTAAGTTGCCCTGAGGTGCATGGGGGACTAGGTGGTGACTGGGGTGGTACAATAAGTTAGAAGGGAGATAGTAGAGAAGGAGGGAGGCAACTCAGGGGCACCGGATTGGAGGACCTGTGGGGCCATGGAGACACCTGATTGGATGGAGGCCACGGAGGAGGAGGAGGGAGAGGCACGACAAGAGGAGGTGGGCAGGCATATAAAGGTGGGTCTGCAGACAGCAGTAATGAAATGGATAGAAGAGGGTGAAAGGCCTACCAGTGAGCGTAGGCGCCACTTTGGTACAGTGGTAGAGCCCCGCCTCCAGTGCACAGGGTATCAGGATCAAGGCTCACCTGGGGTGATAGGAAATGGCCAAGGGTGGTGGCTGTGATCCACGGTCTAAAAGCAGACCACCAGCAGTGAACGGGCACGAAACTGGGGTGTTAAATAGCGACTCCTAGTGGCCAAAGATATAAATAGGCTATTATGGGGGAAGGTGTAAAAGGAGCCAGGGGCTACAAAGCAGGGAGGGAGACAGTGGGTGAGGATAGAGGGGGCCTAAAGGTAGGAGAGATAGGGTAGTAGGATAGGAGGAGAGAGAGAGGGATAGGTGGGTAGAAGAGCCGCTGGGATAGAGCAGGGAGCAAACAGGACAAGGAGGTTTTAAGAGAGGAGAAACACAGTGGCCCCTAGTGACTAGCAGGTATAACCTGCAAATGGGAAAGTGGTGACTTAGTATTCCGGCAAGCAGGAAGTGATGTCATGGGGGTGAGCCAATAAATTGGGGGCTGCCCCTGGGTGGGTGGGCGGAGCAGACGACGTGCAGCGTCGTCAGGCTAGCACCCCACACCAATGTTCCAGGAGAGAGAGGTATCCTTTACCTCAGGGCTCAGTGAGTCGTCCGGTGTTGTAATCGGCTCCCCAGGAGGAGCGAGAGTTTCTACCGATGCTGCCACGGCTGGCAGTGAGCTGGGGCGGGATGCGCCTAAAAGGAGCAGAGACAAAGGCTAACATTATTATGCAGCGGGAAGGTATATACAGTCAGGCACTGAATCATGATGCGCTGGAAGCTATGTCCCGACTCTGCCTCATCACATGCGCTAACCCAACATGGCGACTTGGGAGAACAGAAGTCAGAAACAACTAACAAAATACACTGCTGAGCAATTCTAAGGCAGGCAGACTAAGCAGTAATGGTAACAGTCCCCATGATTACACTCAAACCCCAAAGCCTAGCCAGTTTCTTAAGGAAAACTCGCTACAGAGTGCAGACAAGGTAAACTAAATGAAGGTATAAGCAGAGGAAAAACTATCTACACACACATGTGGGGACAAAAAAAAGACTTTAAGGACATTCAGGTAGCACCCCACACCAATGTTCCAGGAGAGAGAGAGGTATCCTTAACCTCAGGGCTCAGTGAGTCGTCCGGTGTTGTAATCGGCTCCCAGGAGGGAGCGAGGAGTTTCCACGATGCTGCCGCGGTCGGCAGTGAGCTGGGGGTGGGGTGTGGCCTCAGGGCTCAGTGAGTCGTCCAGTGTTGTAATCGGCTCCCAGGAGGGAGCGAGGAGTTTCCACGATGCTGCTGGAATAAAATAAATAAATAAATAAATAAATAATAAATAGAACCTGATTGACCAGGCAGGTAAATGCATCCTGGTCATGTGAATTGGCCCACAATGTCTGGCGGATGGTTTTCTGGCAGCCGCCAGAACATCAGCCACTTTCTGATACCCCAATATGAACTATGGCTATATCTTTGGAGCCATACATGCATATGTAGGGACTTCAGGTCCAGATGGACTAGGGTTCACTGATCCTATGACAGTAGACCTTTATACAAAGGAAAAGGTACTGGGGGTTCCACTGCCAGCTCCTGCAGCAGGGGATACCATATCTGTCAAGGCCATAGGGGAGCAATGAGTATTAGAGTTGCCCCCTCCATCTTCAGCTTGAGTAGTACTCTCTGAATTAGTGGACAGTAAGGGAAGGCATACAGAAACCTCCCTCTCCAGGAGAAGGACAATGCATCTCATCTGAAAACTCCAGACCCTGGAGCAAGAGAGCAAAAATGCAGCAGTTTTGCATTGTGTGGGGATGCATAAAGGTCTAACTCTGGATGACCCTATCTTGCGAACAGATAGCAGACCACTGAAGGTAGCAGTTCCCACTTCTGCAGCCTAGACTGTGAACTGCTTAGCTTGTTTGCCAAGATATTTTGGACACCTGGAATGTACTGCTGATAGTTCTAGACTGTGTTCCAGAGTCCAGTACCAAACTCTCATTGCTTTCCTGCACAGGGGGAAAATGAGTCCCCCCTGTTTGTTGATGTAATGCATCACACTGACATAGCCTGTCTGTATTAACAGGGGACATGGGGACAAGTGATACTGAAATGCCTGGAGCCTGTTGTTAGATGGTCCCACTGGACTTTCTGAGTTCACTGTGGGATCTGCATGTGCAGCCTGGACAGTGGTACTGTGACAATGGCTGCCATCATGAGGCCCTGAAGGTATAGAAACATCCATGCTGAGACATAACTGCTGCTGTGTATCAACTGTGCTGTGCAATCTGGCATTCTGCTCTGTCCAGCAGCAGAAACGCAAGACCTTGGGCCATATCCAGAACTACCTCTATTTTACTGCTGACATTGGCAGGATGTCAGTACAGACTTTGGTATGCTGACTGTCACCCCCACAGGATCGAACATTTGTCTGGTTCAAGCTAGGGTCTGCAAAAGTTGGTCCCTGGAGTGGACCTTTAATAGCCAATTGTACAAGTAAGGAAAGACACACAGGCCTTCCCTGCGAAGGGCTGCTGCCACTACTGCCAAGCACTTGGTAAAGACCTGTGGCACAGAAGACAAGCTAAAGGGCAACACTCTGAACTGGTAATGTTCCCCTGGAACAGGAACCTCAGATATTTCCTGTGAGGTTTCCAGATTTTCATATGGAGATAGGTATCATTCATATCCAGGGAGCATATCCAATCCTTTGCTTACAGGAGGGGAAGGAGACCCTATAAAGATACCATCCGAAACTTCTTATACTGTGTAAAAAAGTTGAGTTTCCTGAGGTCTAGAATAGGCTGTAGATCTCCTGTCCACTTGGGGACTAGGAAGTATCTGGAATAAAGCCCTTTGTGCCTCTGTCTGGGAGATACAGGTTCTTTGTCTCCTTTTTGAAGCAGGGTCTGTATTCCTCCTGTAACAGGGCTATGTGTCCTGGTGGATATGTTGTAATAACTGGTGGATGGTCTGTAGAGTTGTCCAGAAGCTCCAGAGCATGACCCTTCTCTATGATCTCCAGTACCCATTTGTCTGTAGTCACTGCCCTCCACAGATCAAGATGGAGGGAAAGGCGACCCTCTACAACCACCCCTTGAGGTAATGGTGGTTGGGGGTATATGAGGGGTTATGCTGAGTTAGAGGGGGCACAGCCACTGGCTCCATTACCTCTACGTGTTTTCATGTGGGCACCTGGCATTAGAAGGGGGACTGGTAAGGGCCCCGCACCTCTACCCTGCTGCCTGGAGGCCTGACGGTTGCATCTGACAGCAGATGGAGGAAAATTACCCATGCCCTTACCTTTACCTTGGGTGTGGTACAGAGATTTGACTGACTTCAGAGTTTTGCCAGATGACTGGAGATTTTTCAAAGTTTCTTCAACATGATAACTAATTTCTACTCCCCAAATGGGGCATTTAGAATTGTTTGCTGCATATCAGTTGTGAAGCCTACTACCCTATGCCAGCAGTAGCGCCTCAGACAGATGCCAGAGGCCACAGCCCTGGCAGAAGCATCTGAAACATCACATGCTGTGTGGATCAAGTGTTTACCCACATTATCCTCAGGCAAGGCCTATGCAGCAGCCTTAGCGTTCATCCATGGGGTATTCTGGTATTTGATTATGTGGGTCTGGTAACTGCCAATACCTAAGTCCACAGAGGCAGAGGCACAGGTACATTTGCCCGGTACATCCAACCTCCTGGATTCCTTATCAGGAGGGAGGGAACTAAGGTGTCTAGGTGCCCTGGATCTATGAAGGACAGCCTGATCACCACTGAATCAGTCTCAGGCTGATTAGCATAAAAAAAGCTTACCAGAAGGAGCAGAGTTCATTTTGTAAGCCTTTCTGGGAACAGCAGGTATAGTGTTTGGCCTATACCAGGCTGCATAGGTAGTATCCTCCAATGCTGGACATAGGGGAGGAATAGTAAGAGGAGATTCTGGCATCTCCAGAAACTCCAGCAGGTTCCTTTTAGTGGAATTCTGGTCCTCCAAGGTAAAGCCCGTGGCAGCTTGCATTTGCTGCATCATGGTAAAAAAACAGAGATCCTCTGGAGGTGACCTGGGTGCATTCATTACAGAGTCCTCACTGCAGGAGGAGTCCATGGAGCTGCTGCCATGTGCATAATGGCTATCCTCAGCATAGTCTTCCCCTTCTTCCATGATGAGATCAGGATTATATTAACATTCGTCATCATATCTCCCATCAACGGGAATGGAGGAGTGTGCCAGCAATGTCGGCAGTGGCTGCATAGGTCTATGCCACACTATATTAGAGTGCAGCATCAATGGGATAACTGTAGTAGTTGTCCCCATCGATGTGCCCACTATAAGTGGAGGTAGGCCTGGCAGTAGGCATCATATCATATCATATCATATCATATCATATCATATCATATCATAGAATGACAGAAGCACTCCCTGTGCTTCAACAGCACTTTGAGTAGTGGTCGTGACCGCAGTAGTTGATGACAGAAGTTGGACCTCTGACAACGACAGCAAAATACTGGTTGTAATAGGCCCAGTAGCACCTATGCCAAGCCCCGATCTTACTGTCTGGTTGATGGTGGGGGGCACCATCACCAGAACGTACAGCGTCATAGTTTGGGAGGTACCAATTGTCTGCAGTGGCGACCTGGACCTTGTCAGGGAAGCCCTGTCCTTATCCCAGTGCTTGTGTTTTTGGCTCCAGGAGGAGGATCTGTCCTGGGTCTTCAATGACTGCAATTTGGTCAATGGGGCAGGTGACAAGAATTACCCTGTAGCTGCTGTTCCATTTGCTGCTAAGGTATTTTTTTTTAGGAGGAATTTCTCCAGTACCCCCTTGCTGCATTGCCTGGTAGTGAAGCTGAACCCTTGGCAGATCTCACAGGCTTTCACATTGTGACAGAGGCCTAAGCAGCAGGCACACACTTTGTGCGTATCATCCTTGTAGATTTTTTTCTCTGCAATCACAATACTGAAAAAGCATTGATGGTTCTTTCAGTGGCATAGAGGTCACTGAAAATCACTATTAAAGTGATTACTATTTTTACATGACAAAAATAAAGAAACCAGCAGGTTTCTGTAGTGGTGTTTCTGATGGCAGGTCCAATGAATCTGATCGATGGTGGGAAAAGAATTGAAGAGAGGAGGGTCTGCCTGTGTTTATGTAGACACTTTCCATGTGTTCCTAGTGCTGACATGGGTATAGTTTCAAACGTGTGGCCTGATGAAAGAGACATCCTCAAAGAAGATAGGCCTTATCCCCACTTCCTGGTCAGTGATCTGTCACCCAAAGGTGCACATCTATAGGAAGGATGTTAATAAACTGTTCCATGGCAAGTATGTCAATGATCTGTGAGACAGTTTTGCCATCTGGTTGGAGCCATTTAATGAGGAGCTGTCTGAGTCGGGTGAAGGCTTCTTAAGGATTGTCAACTGAGTGGTATTTCAGGGATCAGAATATCTGCCTGCAGGTCTCTCCTGAGATGTCAAATCTTTTTAAGGATTTCCATTTTCACAAGGTCACAGTTTTCTGACTGTGCAGTGTCCATATTGCTGTAGGTAAGTTTAGCTTTACCTCTCAGATAAGGTACCAAGCTGATTGCCCATTACTGTTTTGGCCATTAGCAGGTTCCGGCAAACCTTTCAAAAGTTGTGAGGTATACTTTGATATCATCCAATGGACATATCTTTGTAAGTTTAATGTCTTTTAAGTTGTTTGTGTTTTGTTGCTCTGCTGGACCTATACCAGATCCTCCAGTTTTGATAGTTTGCAAGGCATCTAGCTATTGCTGCTCTTGTCTCTGCATCTCTTCTATGTTTCTCAGTCTCTCTTTGTTGTATAGCCTATTTGACAAAGGCAGACATACTTTCAGGTTCTGCCCCTGCTAGTTCTTTTTCTTTCATCACTCTGTACAGTCTCAGTTTCGACTTTTGTTTCTGCTTCTAGTTTGGCTGCCATTCTTCTGGTAATCATTCCTGGGCTTACTGTTGCAGGATTTATACCTTTCTTCTATACTTCCCTGGTACCAGATCTAGTATCCCATGGACAAAACTTCTGGTGTATAGCATGCATGACTTAAATCCCACTTCTGATACCAACACTGGTAGAGGCATAGGTTGGGAAACATATGCAGACCAGGAAAATTCACAAGTAGCATTTTATTATTATCAGTAACAATAAAATAAAAATTGTACAGGATATTTCTTCATATAGACATTTCAAACAAAGTCTTACATCTGAGATTCTCTAAATCTAAATCTCTCTAAAACTTCCTAAACAAAACATTGCTCTCTTTTTATAAGATGTCTTTTTCTGGCAGTTTAAACTATGCATAATGTTTGTGTAAATTAATCTCCTGTTTCTCACAAAATGTATCAAATCTTTGGCACTTTTCCTTACCATGATCAGTCTGAAGAGTATATCTATACTTAACAGGTACAACAAAATTAAATATTCTGTCTCAGAACTGGTCTCCTGTTGGCAGTTCTGAAAACAAGCTTGTGGAGGTCAAAATACATACAAAGGCCAACTTCCTGTGCACTAGACTGATATTTTTCTAATAAACCCAAGTAGCTTTCTGCAATCATTTCAACAGTGATCACATGCATTTGCAAACCAAAGTATCTCAGTTTAACATAAAGATTCATATATATATTTTAACCACAGAGCAGTAAGGGTAGAAAGAATAGAAACAGCAAGTGAAGGAAGGGGGATCATGGGGAAACTCTGGGACCATCAGAGTGGTCAGTTCCTAGGTGTCACAAGAAAAATCAGACAGGCAAGACACAGACAAGTGGCAGAATATGACAGGACAAAATAGACCCTTACTCTTAACTCTATCTGCATAAACAAATGAGACAGGGTCTTACCCAGCCCGGTCACAGCTACTTGAGCATGCCACTTTTTGAGGTGCGTTAGTATTTGCTTCTGCTTTACCGGTGGAGTTCATCCCCCACACATTCCAGCTAAGAAATCTTATGTCTGCCATCATGACATGCAGAGTTAAAATGCATGGCCAGGTATGTCAACAGAAACTGCAGGCAAGGGCACATGTGGCTTACTGGAGTAAGGAAAAAGTTCCTAGTCCATGGGAAGTGAGGTGTTTGAAATGTTTTGTGTTCCCTCCATTAGAGGACTGAAAGCGGTCATCTGAGTTCATGGGGGGACCAGAAAAAACATTTTTCAGATGTGTTTTGCAATCAATTTTTTTTTTTATTTACTCTGCCCTGACACTTTGCACCTCTGTTGCTTTTTCAAAGGGCTTTCTTGGTCTGTAAATAATAATACATTCGTTATTTTATCATTTTTTTTCTTTCTTATTTTTACAAATTTTAATATATACATACTTAATAGAATTATTTACATTTACCATCATGTTTCTACACCTGATTGCTGTGTGCTCATTCTCTTTCTGTAACCACTATTTAGTGCTCTAAAATGGAATCAAACACACACAAATATTTTCTTCTGTCATAATGTGACTCTGCAAAGCTCACTGCTGGTAAATTAGTTCGTAATCCACAGTACTTTTATGCAGTTAAAACATTCCTCCTTTTGCCCAGTTAATTTGTTGGTAAATTAATTTGTAATCCACAGTACTTTTATAGAGATAAAACATTTTTCCCTTCGCCTAACACCTTTAACGTGTTGCTTACATGAAAGCCTGTTCCACCCATCTTTACATGACAAGCATGCCTTCAATCCCAGTGCCTCATTATTTATTCATTGTTGAGGATGTTACACTTATCCTTTGAGTGGTCACATATCTAATCCATGTACACCTTATTCCTGCTGTTCTTTTTCTGGATATTGTAAAAATGTACTTGAAACTATTGTTTATATTGCTAACTTTTTTGAAACAGCATTTTGCTTGCTCTGTAAGTCTGTGTTGGTTAATTTAAACCCTTTGTAAATGCTTACCCATTTTGGGAAGGTTCCCTGTATGTTCGCTCGTTAGTCAGTCTCCCTACAGGAGCTGTTGTTATGTTTCCTAAAAGCAAATGCTGTGTTTACATTTCCTAGATACTTCCTTGTATGTAGTCATTTCGTTCAAGATATACATTCCATTGCTTTCTTGTTCTACCTTGTTGCTGGGGAGTGTCTACTTATATTTACTTTGTAACACCCTGTTAAAGGCTGTTGTTCACTGCAGCTCCCATTTGGTGAGCGTTGTTACCTGTAATTTAAAACAGTAAATTTATGCTGCTCCTCATGTTAGACACATTTCCTAAATGATTTTGCTTCCTGAGTAGTTATTAAAAGGTTCCTTACCTTGTTCTAACTACAGTACATTCAGTGTCTGCTGCAGCCAGCTCTGAAAACTGACTGTGGTACACTTGGTGTGAGTGCTTGCTGCCCTTTGACCTCTTAGCTCAGTTGTCATGTGAGATGTCAAATGAGATCCTCATCTTTAGGGGCACATGTGGGTCTGGTAACACAGAGAAAAGATATAGCCGACCTCTCATCAATGCTATCCTCAGGTGGAGAATGAAATGCTAACCTGTCTGCTATGGCTGCACTGCCTAAGACACGAAAACACATATAATAGTGTACAAACTTCAACACAGCATTCATCAGCCAACCATACAAAATAAAACAGCAAACAACACAAAATAACGACATACATTGACAACACTGTCTGAGGCAGTAGGGCAGATACTGGGTACTGCCTAGCAACCTGAGGTCTCCTAGCTGCTCTCTTCGGCATTAACCTTGAGCACACAAATATATCAGAGGGCCACTCTGCATAACCATGAAACCAAACAAAGTGGGATTACTGTTTCCCAGTACTGGTGGATATCACAGGCAGGATAATCCTACCATAAGCAGTGGGGGCAATCCAGTAATGCCTCAGGTGAAGTGTCAAAAGTGAATGTATAGCCACCACAGCCATATGACCTTGGAATACATTTCTGACTGCTGTTCTACTGATGGGGTAGGGGGGTAGGGAAAGAGCTGGTGCTCCAATTTGATGGTTGAAAACTCAGCAAGGCTGCAAGGGATAAGGGGGTTTGAATGAGGTCCTGTGGCTGGGTATTGGTGGCTGTAGACCACAGGGTATCAGTCTCCTTGCTTATGAGTTGATGGGCATCTAGGACATAGCTTTACTTTTTTCTTTGATTATTAGGGGGACCCAGGAGCTACAAAGTTGGTGTGGTCTGGAGTGTGGCTCACTTCTAGCACCTCCACTTCCAGCCAGGCTCCCCCATAAGGTGGTGGAAAAGGGGCTGCCCAACACATTTGGTACACTTCTCTCTATCCTGGGACTCCCAGGACTCTGTGGCCCTCTATTTGCAGTCCTGACCTGTGACAGCTACTCTCTGTCACAATCAGTCATCCTGCACTGTACCACAGCCATTTAGAAGGAGGGGTTCTGGGGAGACTTTGTAGAGCAGATGGGGGGTGATAGGGGATATTATCAAATTATGGTTTCTGCTGACAAGGTCTCTCACTTAGTGATCACCAGCGGAGCGGTAGGGTGGAGTTGACATGCAAGTTTGTGACCCAGTCCGTGCCTCACCTTGTTTGCTGTTTTTTTTTTTTTTGTGTGTGGGGGGGAATGCATCCCTCAGCATATTTGAGAAGAGGTACAGCTTCAATGGCAGGTTGTACAGCTGCAGTGAAAAACACCTCCTTCCCCCCACAGCTATGACTATATCAGACAAAAATAGTTACATATATAGACACACTAGATGCACATGGCTGAGAAAAACCCTAATTATTGTTCCTCTTTAAATTGGTAGTTACATGGTCTGATGGATAGAGTCACGTGTAGTGGTCCCAGTTCATTAGTGAGGATAGGTCCAAAAGCTCAGATCCATGTGTAAAGGCCATCATGCACAGAGAGGTTAGGCACCACAGTTGCAAGCCTCTTTGCTGCCTGAATTATTCTGGTAAAAAAGCACCTTTGCAAGTCTATGCAGTTTTGGGAAGGCTGCCATCCAGTGACAAACAGGGCTGGATATGCAGTTCCATAAAGTGCTTGAGGGGGTGCTGTCTCTGCAGGAGTGAGCAGGTACCATGTACTGAAAAAAACAATAACACACCATGCTGGAAGAACTAAAAAAAATATTTTATTGCAGCAAACCTCCATGGGACAAACACTCCTATGTAGTACCTACGTAGGGGTGATTGTCCTGTGGAAGTTTTGCTGCAATAAAAGTTTTTTAAATTCTTCCAGCATGGTGTGTATGCTGCCTTTATTGTTATTGTTTGTTCAAGTGGGCATAGTCTTTAGTGGCAGCACCTTTGGCGGTGGTTGGCGTGCACAGTTCTTTTGCTTTATTTGACATACATTGAGAGTTGGGCAGAGGTAGCAGACAGATAACTAAGTAAATATGGCAGCAGCAGCAGTTTAAATGATCAGGACTTCCATTCATTAGGGCAGGGGAAAAACAAGCTAGGAATGTGTGAGGAGTATGGAGCTACCAATGAGTTGTCCTGCTGAGCCATGACTGGTGAATTACGTGCCATATCAGCCTCTGAGGCTGTAATAGGTTTACAAGGGTTTCAGTGTACCATATACATTGTGCTCAACAGAAGGATGAGGCATACAAATGAACTTTTAAGCTCTGGAAACATCTACTTAAACAAGACAGGCTCAGGCAAGTGGTGAAAGGCAAGGGTTCTAGGTTCACTTGCTAGAGGATTCCCTTCTTGTCCTCTCGATGGTGCATGGATCACAAGTTCATGCCACGACAGAGGGAAAAAGTCTGTGAAGGATTTCAGGGGTGGGGGTAAGTACCAAGGAGGTGACTGATAGTATAGTAGTCAGTTGTTAAAGAGCTAGTGTAAAGAAAGAGATAGGATGGCTTCACGTTTTCATTGTCTGCACGCAGGGTCGCTCTATATCTTTGGTGTTGTTCACCACTAAAGAAACTAAAGTGGTTTTGTGGGTCTTTTATGCTTGTTTTGAAATGGGCGGCTTTGTCAAAATCTGCCCCACCATTTGAAGTCAATCTCAGCAGGGGTGACGTGGTGCGAGGTACTACGTCTATCTTGCTTAATTGTGCTATCTGTGGTGCCCGCCGACAAACACTGTAAACTGTCAGTTTTGTGAACTTTCACTGACACTGCATGGAGTTGGCAAAACTGAACGGTGTGCTGTCGGCAGTTTGTTTATGTAGCTGTATATTATAGCCGTTGTTTCCTTGTGAAGAAGGCAGCCTCAGTGACTGAATCTTTGAAACGGGTATTTTTTTCACCGCTTTACTAACATGTTGAAGTTTTCATCTTTCCCATCATGTGCTGTTTGCGGTCAGGCTGTCAGAGACACACATTATACTGAATAGATTTAGCATTTTCACTCATATTTTGTTCATTCCTGGTTTATTCACTGACTAAAACTACAGCACTCTTACTTCATGTGGGATCATGCAAAATACCTTATACATCACCACCATAAACATGTTTTTTTTTTAAATCAATCTGGATGCATGAAAATGTTTGTGTCATATCCCATGATTGGGAAGCCTAAGCACCAGTTCATCAGTGACTGAAACTGCTGCACTTTTACTGCTGTGGGGTCCTTCAAAATATTTCACACATTGCTACCATAAATGGGATTTTCTTTTTTTTTTTTTTTTACATACTGGATGCTACTATAAACAGGAAGTTTTTTTATCACTCTGGATGCATTGACATTATGACATTAGCTGCGCTGTGCACTCGTTAGCTCTGCCAGGTTACTCGAGTTCTGTTGATTAATCAGAAATATTGCAATTTGTTATTGACAGTCAGTGCATGTCAACACATTATGCAATCATGGCTTCAGACAGACACGAGTTTCACGGCACAGCCTGTGTCATAACAGCAATGCAACCAGAATGATACCAAAAACATCTCATTTATGGTAGCAACATGTAAAATACCTTGCAAGACCCCAAAAGAAATAACACTGCTACAGCTTCAATCAGTGATGAACTAGTGCCTAGGTTTTCCATTCATGGGATACGTCACACACATTTTCTACACCTTCATCTCCCTCAGACTCACAATACAGCACCAAACATAAAAAAATAAACTTGATTTGACAAATGCTGCACATGTCCCAAGTATCAACATTTAGGATAGCAATGCATAACATATTTTGCTGAAGCCCACATCAAGTGAGAGTGCAGCAGCTTCAGTCACACTGCTAAGCATTGAGTTCCCTCACACCTTCCAGATTGCAAGAAAAAGCAGATACACTGCATGCACAATAGAAGGCATGGGGAAGGGGGTGCAAGAAACCATTTGACAGCACTTATCAAAAATCAAAAGTGTAAATACCAGCCAGATCAGATCGTGGTAACCCATATTTAGAACCGTTCATCAGCAGAGCCACGCTAGTGAACAGCCTCTTCTGTCAAATGCATACAGTACTAGTGGGCCACTGTTACCGTGCTGCCTGTGACAGAATGAACCCCCCCCCAAATAAATAAACAAGTCACTTAACCTACAACTGTCACCCCAAATTGTACAGGTCCACCCATTTATACTGACACTGAAAGGAAATAATACAAGACAGTCCCTCACATTCAGAAACAAAGTTGACTACAGTAACAGTCGACTATTCCCTCATGGCTTCAAAGGTTTGCGCTTTCTCTTCAGTACCTATAAATGAGAAAAACAAGAAAAAAATGTCAATACCAGGGACTGCAAAAGACAAGAGTTACTCACAACTTAGAATAGAAGTGTCTGACACAAAAATGATTACACATATGAAAATGTCTCACCTTGCAGTTTATATGCACTGCCGCTTTAAAAGTCACAGACTCATGACTGACAGCTTTCCTCCTACCACGTAACTGCCTCCAGCACGTATAGGTCAGTCTTTCTCTTCAGTGGAAAAAAATCACAACGGATCAGAACATTCATAGGGAAAAAAGTAAGATTTAGCTCAAACAATTAATGGAGAAGACCACACAATACTAGTGATCTAGCTAGTCCACTGTTTGCAAAGTTCAAAACTCAGCACATTACACTAGCTCTTTAAATACCTGCTGGGCCATGGTATTACCTAGCAACATACCACACTCTTGTGCCCATATGTTAGAATAGGAGTAAAATTAAATGTAACCTGTGAAAGACAGTACTTAGTTCATGGCAAGCCGTCGCTGGTTAATTATGTTTCCCGGTTTGAGAAAGGGACTCAAGCATGGTATACTTGGGGGCTAGATGAACTGGAGTAAGGGAGAGTGTCATTGAGGCACAAGTCAGGAAGCACAGGAAAACCAGGAGCAATAATATTATTATCAATAGCAGTAAAATAAAAATAAAAATTGTTCAGTATAACTATTTACAAAGGCAGTACAGAGAAAACAAAGTACTCCATCTGAGGGTATCTCTAATTCCAAGTTTTAGTCTCTCACTCTCTCTAGCAAAAGCATTGCAGCTTTTTTTATGAGTATTTGCCTAGGAAATCATTAAGAGACATCCTGTTTCTCACAAAATGTTCTTGTCAGTTTCTTTGCAGAGCAGGCTTGCAAAAAGAACAATGTCCCAAGCTGACCCCTTGCTGACAGCTCTGCAAAAGAGTTTGCAAACAAGCCTGAGAGGAGCTCAAACTGCATCTCAGGTTAACCACCTAAATTCCAAATAGCTTTTTGCAATCATTTCAATAGTATAATTATATACATTTCAAACCATGGGATCCCAATTTCACATAAAGATTCACAAACATTTCCACAACCACGGATATGCAAGGGGAAAGAAAAGTCAGAAACAGCAAGCAAAGGCAGAGAGATAGAGAGAGGCGGAGAATCAAGAGACCATCAGAGAGATCAGTTCCTGGGTCTCATGAAAAATTTGGCTGTGCAACCTGACAGACAAGAGACAGAAAAGGAGAGAACAGAACAGATCCTTGAATTTAACTCTTTCTGCATAACAAATGGGCCAGGGCCTTATTCAACCGTGTCACATAACCCCCTCCCCCTTTAAGAGGGAACCTGCTTTAAAAAAACAGGTTTCCAAAACTTTCTATTCATTCTCTGCTAACATTAGCTCATAACCTTTACAGTTTAGTGCATATGCAGTACAGCAAATAGAGAAGTTTAAACTTACACATTTTTTTCAACCATCAGAATTCCCAATTCCTGATCCATATCTTGACAGAAAATCAGCATTGACATTATCTGTCCCAGATTTGTGCATCATTTTAAATGGCTGTAGTGCCAGGTACTATCATGTGATTCTGGAAATGTTATCCTTCATTTGGTTAAGCCAACAGAAAGGACTGTGATCTGTTGTAAATACAAAGTCAGCTCCTAGCAAATAAAACCTAAGGGACTCCATGGCCCACTTTGCCACAGTGCATTCCTTTTCAATGGTGGAGTGCCTCTTCTCTCTGTCATGCAACTTCCTACTAATATAAAGAATGGGATATTCCTCCCCATCTACATTCTGACTCAAGACTGCACCTAGGCCTACCTCTGATGCATCTTTCTGTAACAAAAATTGTTTCTCAAAGTCTGGGGTACTTAAAACAGGGGCTGATCATAATGCAGCCTTGATGGCCTGAAAAGCATCACCACACTCTGGGGTCCATTTCATATTATTCTGGTACTGTTTTTTCGTGAGTTCAGTGAGGGCAGTAACTAGCTGGGCAAAGCTGGGAACAAAGCTCCGATAAAAAAGTCAGCTCTAAAAATGACCCGACATGTTTCTTTGTTTTAGGGATAGGATTGTTAGCTACAGCTTCTATCTTAGAAATCTCTGGCTTTACTTCTCCATTTCCCAAAACATAGCCCAAATATATGGTTTCCTGCATGCCCAATGCACGTTTGGTAGATTAACTGTCAGACCTGCCTTTTTGATAGACTGGATAACTACTCATAGGTGTTCCAGGTGGCTTTTCCAGTCTGGACTGTACACCATGACATCATCCAGTGCCAGTGACAGTGCTTCCTGTGACTGCTTCTTATAACCAAGTCCCTGCTCAGGCTTCCCCCTCTTGCTTCTCCTCTCACCCTAACGCACCCTCCACCTCCACCCCACCCTCTTCCCCTCTCTGACTTTCACCCCTCTACCACATCCCCTTCCCCACAAGTCCCCTTTGCCCCTCCACTGCCTCCTTACAATGATCTTTTGCTGCCTCCCACCTCACTCTTCCACCCCTCATCCCAACCTTTAGCAACTGGCCAATCTGTTGCTCTCTACAACAGTTAGCTGCTACCTCCTTTCTTACCTTCCACTTTTCCAAGGCCACATGGTTTTCAATTTAGAGTTTTGCTTGTTTAATAAGATTCTCAGTCATAAGGAAGGCCGCTGGCTGCTCCTACTGTTCCTCCAATTTCCCTTGTAACATCATATTTCCCTGTAACACATATTTAGTTAACTGTTTGTTTACTATTGTACCTCTTTTTTTCCTTGTAACACATATTTTTTATATTTTAACTGTTTACTTGTCAATGTATCAAGATGTGGAACCTTTGTAAAAGAACCACTACCTCAAAGGTGTATTCTGATATCAATAATAAAAATAAATAAATAGATCCAAATACACAGCACAATAACCAGTTTGAGGGGATAAAATGACATCTATGTACCACTGGAACATAGCGGGTGTGCCATGTAAACCAAACGGCATGGCAGTGAAGTGACAGAATCCAATAGGAGTGGCCAATGCAGTTTTGTCCCTGGATTCTTTAGCTAGGGGGATTTGCCAGTAACCCTTGGTGAGACTGAGGGTACTGATGTACTTGGCACTCCCCAGTCTGTCCACCAAATCATCTATCCTGGGCATAGGATAATCATCAAATTCTGACACTTAAGTTTCCTAAAATCAAGGCATATTCTTACACCCCCTTCTTTCTTATTTACAGTCACAACTGGTGATGATCAAGCACTTCTCAACTCTGCTATGATAGCCAATTCTTTCATTTTTTGTATTTCCTTAACCATGTCTGCTCTTAACCACTCTGGTAATCTGTATGTCTTTTTTGTCTGATAGGGCGTGCATTCCCTATCACTATTACATGCTCGAAACATTTTGCAAAGCCTGACACTGTGGTAGAAATACTGTTAAATGTCTTTAGCAAATTAAAGATTTCTGTGGCTGTTCAGAGGTTAATGAAACATTTACCTTTACAGCATCAGCAGTTACAGTTTGTTCCATTCCGTCGTAAGCTATATTAATATCTTCTTTATCAGTTTCTGATAAAACTAGCAAAGCAGCCTCTGTTGTTTTTTCAACCTATTTCTTCAGGAGGTTAGTGTGGTATATCTTGGTAGGATTTTTCCTATCAGGCATCTCAATTTCATAGTTTACTGTACCAGTATGTCTAAGCACTTTTAAAGCCCTTGCCACTTCATTAACAGTTAATTTTCTGTAATGGGTAACAATAGCAAGACCTTTTCACGTGGCTCAAAAACGTTTTCATTTACTCCATGGTCATAATATACCTTCTGCTGGTTTTGGGCCTCTTCCTGATTACTACAGGCAATTTCAACATACTTTGCCAGCTTCTTTCTCAGGGCATACATATAAGATGTAATGAATTTTCTCTAAGTGGGGTTATCATCCCATGTTTCTTTTATTCCATCTAGTGGCCCTCTAGGTTGTCTACCATACAGTATTTCAAATGGTGAAAAACCTGTTGATGCCTTTGACACCTCTCTGTAAGCAAAACGCAGGTAAGGTAAATATTGGTCCCAATCTTTCCCCTTCCCTTTTACAAACCTTTTTAACATGTGTTTTAGGGTTCGATTAAAATGCTTAACAAGACAGTCTGTCTGAGGGTGATAAGGCAAGGGAAGGTTCTTATGGCAGTAATACCTAGCAGTCAGTACAGCTCCTTCAGCAATGCAGCACCAAAATTACTACCCTGATCAGTAATAATCTCTTTAGGTATGCCCACCCTGCTCAAAAATGTGGGATGCTCTGCTGACACTTTTGGGGTTGTGACAGTATGCATAGGAACTGCCTCTAGGTGCCGAGTAGCATAGTCACATTTCAAAATTAATTGATTATACTCTTTTTACTTTTAAGGGGTCAACCACACCAATTGCAATTCTCTCAAAAGGCACATCTATCAAGGGTAGGGGAACCAGTGACACCTTGTCTTTTTTAGTCACTGGGGCTACTTTCTTACACTCTGCACAGGAACTGCAATAGGCAGCAACATCTTCATGAATTACAGGCCAGTAAAATCTGTACAGCAATCTAGCAAGAGTGCAATCCCTCCCCAAGTGACCAGCCATAGGATTATCATGTGCTACCTGTAATAACTCAGTTCTATACTTTTGTGGTATAACCAATTGTTCTATCTGTTCACGCATCTGAGGTTTAACCCAAACTATGTATGGTAACCCATTACATTTAAAAAAAAAAACAACTAGTTCACCCTGTTTGTGTTTCACCCCCAGCTGCTTAAAATAACCATGGAGAGAAACATTATTAGCATGCTCTGAAACAAAATCTCAATCGGTTATCAGTTTAGTTTCAGCATTTTCTTATATTAACCCCTTATGTCCATCAGTCTTTTGCTGCCACTGTTTCTTCAGGCGTCTTCTTGCTTTCCTGGACTTCTGGATCTTGGCGCTCTGCTCAAATAAGTCAAAATCGAAATCAGCAAAAGGAAAAGAGTCCCCACCATCTGAGATTTTCTTTGCCTGTGTTCTTGCAATCACAACTACTGAAACTGCAGGTTTTGCTCCCTTTGTGATTAGCTCAGTAAATCCTGGAAAGTCATCTACAATAATCACAGGTATAGGTAAATTAGGTATTACCCACACTATCATTTTGGTGCAACACCCCATTTATATTCAGAGTCACTTGGGTGGTGTTATAGTATTGAGTGTCCCCATGGATGCAGATGACATCAGTAACCAGTCCTTTTGCACAGTGTTTTCCTAGCACTTCAACATGCACTAGAGTCTGTCTGCTTCCAGAATCAATAAATCCCTTCACAGTCTTATCTCCTACCTTGACATCTGTTAAGTACTTGCCCCAATTTGCTAAGGACACATCAGCTCCAGTGTTGCTCTGGCAATTTCTTGCAATATGGCCTGGCTTATTACAGTCATAGAAAATAAAGTCTCTGGGTGCAGATTTGTTACCCCCACCAGAGTTCTTATCTGATCTAGAGTTAAATCTGGAAAAAGAGGGTCTTTCCAGTGTGTGGCTGTTACCTTGCTGCTGTGACATCTGTCTGGCCACCTGGTAACCTTCAGCCAAAGAAACAGCCTTTTCCCCACTGTCTGGTCAGTGTTCTTTTTCCCCAAAACTGCACATCTGTAGGCAGGATGTTGACGAACTGCTCCATTGCAAGTGTACTGATAATCTGTGGGACTGTTTTGTCCTCTGGTTGGAGCCATTTAATAAGGAGTTCTTTGAGTCGGGTGAATGCTTCTCGAAGATTGTCGACTGAGTTGCACTTTGTAGACCAGAATCTTTGCCTCTAGGTCTCTCCTGAGTTGTCATATCTTTTCAGGATTTCTCTTTTCACCAGGTCATAGTTTTCTGACTGTGCAGTGTCCATATTGCTGTAGGCAAGTTGGGCTTTACTTGTCAGGTAAGGTAACAGCCTGACTGCCCATTGTTGCTTTGGCCACTGGCAGGCCACGGCAACCCTTTCAAAAGTTGCCAGGTATGCTTTGATATCATCTGAGACAACTTTTTAAGTTTAATGTCTTTTACATTGGGTTGTGTTGCTTTGCTGGACCTATACCAGATCCTCCAGCTTTGATAGCTTTCTAGGCATCCAGCCATCACTTCTGGCCCTGCATTTCTTCTCTTCTCTGTTTCCCCATCTATTTTTGTTGTATAGACCACCATTTGAAAAAAGGCAGTCAGGCTTCTAGAATCTGTCATTTCCTGTTCTTCTTTTTCCATCACTGGTGCTGGCTGTACAGTCTCAGCTTGGACTTTTATTTCTGCTTCCAGTTTGGCTGCCATTCTTCTGGTAATCACTCCTAGGCTCGCTGCTGCAGAATCCATGCCTTTCTTCTATGCTTCCCTGGTACCAGGTCTAGTACCCATGCACAAAATCCTTGGCTTAGAGCATGCATGGCATAAATCCCACTTAGTCTGACACCATCTATCATCGAGGCACAGGTCAGGAAGCATAGGAAAACCAGGAGCAGCTATAAAATTCACAAGTAGCATTTTATTATCTATAACAGTAAAATAAAAATTGTTCAGTATAACTATTAAAAAGGCAGTACAGAGAAAACAAAGTTCTTTATCCAAGGGTATCTCTAATTCTAAGTTTCAGTCTCTCACTCTCTCTAGCAAAAGCATTGCTGCTCTTTTTGTAAGTCTTTGCCTGGGAACTCATTAAGAGACATCCTGTTCCTCACAAAATGTTCCTGCCAGTTTCTTTGCAGAGCAGGTTTGCAAACAGAATGATGTCCCAAGCTGGCACCCTGCTGACAGCTCTGCAAAAGAGTTTGCAAACAAGCCTGAGAGGAGCTTAAACTGCATCTCAGGTTAAAATCATAAATTCCAAATAGCTTTTTTGCATTCATTTCAACAGTATAATTATATACATTTCAAACCAAAGGATCCCACTTTCACATAAAGAGTCACATATATTTCCACAACCACAGATATGCAAGGGGAAAAAAGACAGAAACAGCAAGCGAAGGCAGCGAGATAGAGGCAGAGAATCGTGAGACCATCAGAGTGATCAGGTCTCACAAGAACAATTAGTTGTACAACCAGATAGACAAAAGACAGAAAAGGAGAGGGCAGAACAGATCCTTGCATTTAACTCTTTCTGCTTAACTGATGGGACAGGGCCTTATTCAACGCTGATATAGAGAGATGGACTGAGGCCACCATAACTCTGGTTCGGGACACGTTGGTAGATGCTGCCACCGGATTCCCATCTGGGTGAGGTGGCTTAGGTGTGACTGAGCAGCACTTCTGACTGGTTTTCCACATTTGGCACTGTATCGAATGCTTCTGGTATCAGTGGGGCAAATCTACTGGATGAAAGTTGGTAATGTCAGGCTCCTCTTCTTTGGACTTGTCCTTGGAGCAGCTGTGACTACAGGAATGGAAAGGAGGGGTGGACTGTTCTCTTCTGCTCCTGGCTTGATTCCTGTTGTGTCATTTGGTTTTGGGGAGGTACTGGCCACTGTTCTTCCCTGGGGTCCTGCAGCATGGTATGCAGTTTCTAAGTCAACCACCTTCTCCTGTAGTTGGTGGATGATCTTGGCCTGTTCCCGCAAATTGTACCTGCAAAGTTGAGGTGGTATGGTGCAGACGGGTGGTTTGCTATTCTGTGGAAGAAATCCTGGCATCTAACCCCTGAACAGCCTTAGTATTAGCTGCTGTGGAACCTCAAAATCGCATCCATCCAGGCCAGCAACTTCATGAACGTAGCCTCAACTCTTTCTATAGGCATTGTCTTCACTATTACACCACCTGCACAAAATCATGATTGCTTCTCTGAGAAAGTATAGTTGACATGTTACTGCAGAACAGTAAATCTAACATGGAAAATAAAAATACCGTTACTTTGCTGAAATCAAGCTGTAGTGAATGATAACACTTTTTCTCAAGATAGTTCCAGGAAACAGTAGGATTGTGGAGGTTGAGGTTTCTAGGTAGTCAGAGTGAAAATCCTAAACGGTCATCATGCTCGAGCTCAGGCCACACCCCCAATTCCTTCACTCCTTGAAGGATCATATCTGCATAGCAATAGGGTAAGAAAAGGTTATATCTGACCCATTTCTCCCAGCTTAATTGGAAATAAATATTTTTTAACAGATCAAAGAGTTGGTCTTTCATACTCAATAAAACCCTTATCATGGATCATCCTTTGGAAATGTACTTTATGCAGGCAGTTTAGAAATTTCATTATAATGGCTCTGGGCCCTCCATTTGGTGATGCTCTGGGTCTAAATGATCTGCGAGCCCTTTCCAGAGTACAAGAGACCCTGTCCGGATGCAAAGCAGAAATTTTTAAAAGCATGTTCCTGGTGAAACCAATTGTGTCACACAGTTCCCATCCCTCCGGCATTCCGATGACCCTAGCTTTCTCCTTCTGCTCTTTGTCTCTTGGTCCTCAAGCTGTTCTTTAATTTTGGATGGTCTCCTCAAATTATTTATCTGTTCCCTCAATTATTTCTCCACCATGTCTTTACAACTGCTCTCTCTTACTTCACCATCTGATATTCTCTGTGTGTTTTTAGTTATATCATGTTTCATTCCTTTCATGTCATTTACTAGGACTGACAGGTTTGTGTGTATTTCAGTGATTTTTTTACCAACACTCTTTCAAAGTATGTTGCTTTCATTTTCACTTCACTGTTTTCTCCATTGTCATCTGAGCTGACAATTTCTGAATTTGGTCTTTTGGGAGCTTTTCCATCGAGACTTAAATATTTCAGGTATCTTCTTGAGAAATGTCCATTTCTGTAGTCTCCATATTCTCTGTAAAGAGTTCAGCCAGCAACTACGAGTTTACATCTGTCATTGTAGCCGCAGTTGATGGTTATTAAAAAAGGAAATGGTAATTTCTCAAGAATTCTCCATTGTTTTTCAAGACCAACTGTAGATTTAATTTATAAGAAATCTCCATTGTTTTTCAAGACTAACTGTAGATTTTATTTATGGGAAATGAAAAATCACAAAAGAAATAAAGATTACACTTGTTTAAAAATATATGATTTTTACGAAGGTTGGAGTGAGCACATGGAAAATGGAAAATCATATAAGAAATGAAGATTACACTTGTTTAAAATCTACAATTTCTTCAAAGGTTGGGGGAGGAGATGGAAAATAAAAAATCACATAAGAAATAAAGATTACACTTGTTTAAAATATACGATTTTTTCAAAAGTTGGGAGAAGCACATGGATTTCAAAGTGATGTGCCCATCCCACTCAGTCATACTCAACTGAATCTAGTTTTGGTAACATGAGAAAAATAAATGAAGTTGGTCACTGAGCATGCTTAGAAATATATTTTACTTATCTTGGCTACATTGAGCATGCTCAGATATGTATTCTCAGATATGAGTTGCCATTTATTTTTTGACCAGTGACCACAGTTTACATTTTTCATTTTTGGAACTTTTTTTTTCATTTCTGTCACAGTACCACCTAAAACCAGTTACATAAATTGAATATGACATGGCTCGACTCAAGATATTATCTTCTTTTGATATTTCATGAGTGAAACATAGAATTTGATGGCAGATAAGGACCGCTTGGCCCAACTAGTCTGCCCATTTCCCTACCTAATGGATAATTTGCAGATCCTAGTTAACCAATAGCCTACTTCCTCCTACCCCCCACTAGAATTGCCTTATGTCTGTCCCATGCATTCTTGAATTCCCCCACTGTTTTTGACTCTATGACCTCCTCAGGAAGGCTGTTCCATGCATTCACAACCCTATCTGTGAAGAAATACTTCCGCACATTACCTCTGAGCCTTCTCCCCCTCTATCTTCAAATTATGCCCCCTTGTTCTTGCACATCTCTTTTTCTGAAAGATGCTACCCTCCTGGACTTTGTTGATTCCTTGGGGTATTTGAAAGTTTCTATCATGCCCCCCTCCCCCTCCTTTCTCCGAGACTATACATCTTAAGCTCCTTTTAGTCTTTCTTCATATGTCTTCTGGTGCAGACCCTGCACCATTTTGGTTGCCCTCTTCTGGACAGCCTGCTACTGGTGATGGGCTCTCCATGCATCCCAGTATACCCCCAGCCATCCTTACTGCCTTCTTACATTGCTGGCCCACCTTTAGGTTGTCTGATATGACTACCCCTGGTCCTGCTCCATTTTTGTTGTTGTCAGTATCTCACCCCCCATTGTGTACTTTTCCCTTGGGTTTTTGTTTCCCAGGTGCATTACTTTGCACTTCTTTGCATTGAATCTAAGCTGCCATACATTTGACCATTCCCCAACCTTGCCAAGTCCCTTTTCATCCTTTCCATCCCACCTTGCGTATCAACCCTGTTGCAGATCTTTGTGTCATCTGCAAAGAGACATACTTCCAGTCCCTCTGCAATGTTACTTATAAAAACATTAAAAAGGACCATCCCAGTACTGAACCCTGTGGTACCCCACTAGTAACCCTCCTTTCTTCACTGTGGACTCCATTTACTATTACCCACTGTGTCCTGTTGTCCAGCCAGTGTTTTGCCCAGGCTACCACCCTGGGACCCACTCCTAGGCTGGATAATATGTTTATTAATCTTTTGTGCAGGACTGTGTCAAATGCCTTGCTAAAGTCTAGGTAGGCCATGTCCACAACCCCTCCCTGGTCTACTGCTTTGGTCACCCAGTCAAAGAAATCAATTAGATTTGTCTAACATGGCCTTCCCACTGTGAATCCATGCTGCCTTGGGTCCCATGCCCCATGGGCCTCTAGGTACTCAACAATTCTTTCCTTCAGAAGTGATTCCATCATTTTCCCTACCACTGAGGTCAAACTGACAGGTCTGTAGTTTCCTGCCTCTGTCTTGCTCCCACTTTAGTGAAAGGGATCACATCTGCCCTCCTCTAGTCCTCAGGTACCACACCATACTCCCATTATTTATTAAAAAGGGTAGTCAGTGGTGTTACTAGTTCTACCCTTAGTTCTGTTAGAATTCTGGGGTGAATCCCATCAGGCCCCATTGCTTTATCCACCTTCAGTTTTAAAAGTTGTTTCAGAACCCTTTCTTCTGTGAGAGGACTAATATCAACCCCCCAGCCAGAGTGCTTCTATTGACATGATTGGGCATCTCCCCCTGCTTTTCCATTGTGAATACTGAGCAGAAGTATTCATTCAGTATCCCTGCTCTTTCACTGTCATTCTCTGCCCAACCACTTTCCTCTTTATTCAGCCTCAGTATCCCTGCCTTAGTCTTTCTTTGCTCCCTAATGTACCTATAAAAGGTTTTATCCCGCTTCTTAACTGAGTTGGCACTCTTTTCCTCAGTTTGAGCCTTTGCTATTCTGACTGCCATCCCCGCTTCCTTCTGCTTTAAGTGGTACAGTTCTCTGTCCTGCTCCTTCTGTGTTTCCTTATACTTCCTGAATGCTATCTTTTTCTCCCTTACCTTCCCCGCCACTTCTTTTGACTGGTGAAAATACAGGTGAGACAGTAGCACCCTCTCATACAGTCAGGCCATGTCCTATCCTGTGCAAGACTCTGAAACATACAATTTGATGGCAGAAGGAGACCAACGGTCCATCGGTCTGCCCTCACTATACAAACTCATCTCACCAACCTACTGCCTTGGTAAGCCATATCCCTGCCCTGCTACCCCACCCCTCCAACCCTTGCTGCTCTCCTTGGGGATTACAAGCCCCTTGCCATGTCCCAACTGTGTTCAGACCCATTAAGGGTAGATGCCCCCACCACTACCACCAGCAGTCTGTTTTACCACCTTTTCAGTGAAGCAGAACTTTATTTGCCCCCACACCAACCTCCAGTCATGCCCTCTAGTGACTGCATTCCTATTTCATATAAATAGGTGCTCTAGGTGCTGACTGTTTACCATGCATATACCCTTGAGAAACATATGTCTCAATCATGTCACCCCAATCCTGCTTGGCCTTTAGCAAATACTTGTTTAGAGCCTCCAGCTGTTCCTCATAGGATCTTCCCAGCTGGCCCTGGACCACCTTGGTGATCCTTCATTGTACTGACTCTAGGCTGCTGATGTCCTTTCTCAGGTGAGGGCTCCAGAACTGGATACAGTACTCCAGATGAGGCCTCACCAATGGTCTGTACAGTGGCAGAATCACCCCACTTCGCCTACTGTCAATCCCCTCTCTATACAACCCAGCATATTTGATGTCTTGCTATATTTTTTTGCATTGACATGTCTGCTTCGGACACTCACCAATTATGACCCCAGATCTCTCTCCTCTGTTGAAGTGGCCAGTCTTACACCTCCCATCCAGTATTCTGTGCATCCATTCTGTCTACCTAAGTGCATTGCTTTGCACTTCTTGGCACTGAATCCTCAGCTGCCAAACCTTAGACCATTTCTCTAGGTCCTTCTGGAGCTCCTGCACCCTTTCCTCATGATCCAAGTGAAACTGTACCTCAGAGAAGACCTCTGAAAAAGAAGGGGGATGCTACTAACCAGGTTCAGGGAGAGAGGCTATGCTGCAAATGTGGTTATGCAGGCTTATAAGAAGGTCAAAACAGTAAGCAGGGACTAGCTACTTCTTCCTATAAATAGGGACAATAGAAAAACTAAATCAAAGGTCACATTTGTGACAGATTATCATCCAGAATCCAGCAAAGTTAAAAAGATTATCTGTGACAGAAATTCTTTCATACTTACCATAATTTCATTTTCTGTTGGCTCCAACGTTGTCACAGGGGAGTTAATACATATGGGCAATGAACACCAATACTGGGGTAGTGGCAGAGCCCAAAGCTGTCAATCAGCACTGAAACCTGGACAAGTGAACATTCTGATAGCAAAGATTCTCCAGTCACCTCTGTCCATGTAGTACCTATACTGTCCTATGTAACCCCCCAAAAATCTGTAAAATGCCCCAACTATTGAATTCTTTCCTTGTGTTAACACCAACAAATGCATATGTAAAAAAGTCTGACATCATCAAAATAATAAACTGATGTCCTACCTCACTCTTGAGCTGTATGACTAAGTGTTACTGCCCCCACCTTTCTCTCTTCTCTGAACTGCATCCAGTCACTGGTCTTGACAGTGTTGGTATGCTGCTGATAATGCTTGTAACAAAGATGTATAAAGAGTAATAACAATAGGCATGACTGCAGAAACAGGATAAGCACTAGCCTGTAACAGGGAAGCACCACCCCACATTTGGAAATATCAACCTGTCAACCTGCATGCTTGTAATCCAATGAACTGCAACCTTTTTTATGTTAGCAGATAAATCTGGATAAGATGCCAACAATACTTATAAACCATAGTTTCTGAAATACATCTTTAGATACGTATCGGCAATATTCTCCAGGAGCTCCTGGGAGAAGCCCCAATGACAACAATGGAGCTAACAAAAAAGGAAATGATGGTAAGTATGAAGGAATTTCTCCTTTCTGTATCACTCCACATTGTCAATGGGGAGTTAATACATATGGGTTCTAAGAAGAGGTACCCATTTCTCAACTGGGTGGGGGAGAATATTGTCCCACATAGAAACCATATGGGCAAAAATTAATTACCTTCTAACTACCATCTGTAAAACTCTGTGACTACATCAGCATAACTTTGAATATCCAATCTATAGTGCTTAGTGAATGTGTGAACAGAGAACCATGTTGCCACCATGCACAATTCTAAAAATGGATGTCTCCCCTCTCTCTGCCCAGGAAGCAGAGTCCTGGTGTAATGGGTCTTGATGAGAATCTGAGCTTTCTTCTTCTCTGCTAGATAGGCTTTGGCAATGCAAGCCCTTACCCACCTGGCCAAGGAGGCCTTTGAGGCTTTTGGCCCCTTTTTTCACTTCTCTGAAGAGAATTAACAGACTTTCGGACTTCTTGAACTCTGTAGTCCTTTAAAGGTACGTCCTGCCTGCCCTGAGCAAATCCAACTTTTGCAGCTCATGCTTCTTGGCATGTGCCAGCTTAAGATAGGAGGTCAGCAGACAGATTTCCTGATTTACATGAAATGCTGCAGGTGTTTTAGGGACAAAGGACCAAACCATCTTCAGGACCGTCTTCTTATGAATGACAAGATAAGGTTCTTTGTGTGACAATGCCTGATATCATCAATCCTTCTGGCTGAGCAGACAGCAATTAAAAAACACACCTTGTACGACAGTATGTCCAGCAGCACTGACAAAAAGATCTTGAAGGGTGCTTTACAAAACGCATTCAACACAAGATTCAGGTCCCACTGAGGTACTGACAATCAAAACAATGGTCTGCTTCTGCTAACTGCTCTTAGAAAACAGATGACCTCCTGATCTGTTCTTAGGGAAGAGCCCATGGAGGTTCCCAGGGTTGCTTCTAATATCAACACCTGACCTCTCAGGATACTCAACACAAGCCCTTTGTCCACCCTTGACTGCAAAAAAATCCAAAATCTGTGGAACCATAGCTTTAGAAGGCCTAATACCGCTCTCTCTCTCTCTCTCTGGCCCAAGCAGAGAAAGTGTTCCACCCTCAGCATAAACTGCAGATGTAGGCACCTTCCTGGCAGCCATGAAGGTATCCACCACTTTTCTGGAAACCCGTTTTAACAGTCTCTGCCTCTCAGAAGCTAGGCTGCCAGCTGCACCGCCTCTGTGTCTGGATGTAGAATGGGCCCTTGGAACAGAAGGTCCCCCGGAGTGGAAGACATAACAGCATGTGCCAAGCTAGATTCAACAGGTCTGAGAACCATGGTCTTTTTGGCCACTCTGGTGCTATCAGAAGAAAATTTCCTTTTGAGCACTGCAGCAGTGAAGGGAACAAATATGCTCAAAAGAAATCCCATGTCTGGGACACAGCATCCACCACTTCTATCAGCAGACACTGATACCAACTGAACAACCTCTGTACCTGAGCATTTTCCCTTTGACACAAATAGACTGATCTGAGAATGACTGAACCTTCTGCATAGGAGTTAGAACACCTCCAGGTTCAGCATTCATTCACCTAGATGAAATGTCTCTTAACTTAACCAATCAGCCTGGATGTTCAGTTCTCCTACCAAATGAACTGCCAAGAGAGACAGAAGCTTCTCCGCTGCCCACAGTAGCACTTTTGGTGGTTCTGGAAGCATCTCCTTGCTTCTTGTCTCCCTTGACTGTTTATGTACACCACTGTGATAGCACTGTCTGACCTTACTTTTATAGCCTTTGACCATACTAAATTGTATAAATGAAGAAGGGCAAGCTGCACTGCCCTCATCTCCAATATGTTTATCTGTAGTCACTGTTCCTGAGGGGTCCAAATTCCCTGAACCGGAACTTGATCCAGGACTGTGTCCCAGCCCAACAGGCTGGCAACAGTCATCAAGATCAGCTCTAGTGGGGCTTCTAAGAAGGACCCCTTGCTTTGGTTCTCAGGACTTTCCCAGCAAGTCAGTGACTGCCAGACTGACTGTTGAAGTGCAGTCTGGGATTGGTTGTCTTTTAAGGCCATATTTCAAGTTGTTAGCACCCCATTCTGCAAGCAGACCCAATGGACAAGTTCTGTCACTGCAGTCACCAACCCCAGCATCCAGGGCAGCCTGTGAACAGAGGTCGATGACTGGCTTCTTAACCACTAAACCTCTTGCCTCAGGGTCCCTTTTCTGTATGAAGAGAGGAAGACCTTCCCCATGTCTTTCCTTAACACCATACCCATGTATTCCAACCTCCAGGATGGTGTGGAGCTCTCACCCAACTGATGGCCCAACCTGTGTCTCCAGCACCTCCAAGGTTCTTGACACTGATCTCCTCACCATCTGAGTAGATGCTCAGATGAGTAAGTCATCCAGGAACTGATGTATGTGATGGCCCTCATGTCTCAGATGTGCTACTAGTATTAGGAGGACCTTTGAGAACACCCTTGGCACTGCTGCCAACCCAAAGGGGAGTGCCTGGTACTGGAAGTGCTGTCCCTGAATCGTGACTCTCAGAAACTTCTGATGTGACTTTTGAATGAAGATGTGGCGATATGCATCCCTCAGGTCCATGAATGCTAGCCCTCTGGCTGGACAGCCCTTATGATTGAGCACAGGGACTTCCCCTTGAAGGTCATGTGGCATACAAACTTGTTTAGGTGTTTCAGATCCAGAAATGGTCGGAATCCTCAACCCTGACTTCTTGGGAACCAGAAAATAAACTGAGTAGAATCCCAGATTTTCGGGAGATCACGTGATGCTCCTGTGAGACTAGCAGCTCTGGGAACCAGCTCCCTTCTCAATCCTCCAGCAACTGTTAAAATAAAACTATTTTGATGGTTTTCAGCTTCCTTCATGAAGTATCATAACTCTAACAGACTTCCAAAGCATTCATAGCAACTCAGGACATTTCTTACTGAGAGTAGTTCAACTAAATTCTACTTTTAAAATCAAGGCCTAACACTACAATGGAGGCTGAAATGCGTCAGGCTCTCCCAAAACATACACCCCCACAAACCCCAGAGAAGTGACCGAAATGACCCAAAGGCCAGGCTGGGGGCTCTGTAAAAGCTCTTGTATCCACAGTACCTCAGATAGCGCCGACTCCACTATCGGAGCAAAAATTCAACCATTCAAACTTGCTCTGTAGGACATTACTGCGGAAATCAAGTCACTCAAGGGGCTTTCTGACACCAGTCGGGCTATTTCAGATGTCACTGCTCACTCACATCACTTGAGAGCTGAGGGTGAAATTGAGCCTGAAGTCGAGACTCTAAGGTAGCGTTTGCACAAAATGGAATCAAAACTGGAGGATTTGGAAGGCCAAAGTAGGAGGAACAATATCGTTATCTTCGGCCTTCCAGAAGAAGCCGAAGGATCTTCTCCCATCTTATTCTTCCAGAAAATGCTTACAAAAATAGCTGGACCCTCTCCAAATATCTCTACCTACATAATAGAGAGGGCCTATTGATCGCTGTGTCCTAAGCCTGCAAATGGCAAACCCCCTGAGACCAGTCATCATTAAACTTTTGAATTACCTTGACAAAGCTCACATCCTCGACAAAGCTAGAAGTTTTCAGCAAGTCCTTTGGGAGGGCCAGCAGCTGCGACTGGCACAGGATCTTATAGCTACAGTGAGGCAGCGTCGGTCAGAATACCATCCCCTGGTATCAAAATTAATAGCTGCAGGAATTAAATATAAAGTCCAATATCCTTCCTGACTGATGGTTCTGCATGCTGATACCTGGCATTCCTATGATACCATGCAACTAGCTGCCCTGGCACTACACGCAATGTATCCTGATTTATTCCCCTGCTCACTGAAGCTCCATGGAGGATTTGCTTGAGCTACAATTTCTCCTCTTCAGAGGGTTTGCTTGAAAGAGGATATTATTCATTGAATTAATCTGAAACTTTCCATTTTATGACCGCTGGAGGGCGTTGGAATCCACCGCATTGCAGAAGATGGACACAGTACTCTTCTACCTGCAACAGATTAGTTGGAAGTCAACGTGATCGGTTGTTTGTTTGTTCTTTTTTTATTTTATTCTCTACAACCCTATTATAAGGAAGGATGAATACTTCACAAGCTGCCGGCCGGTGTATCACTGCTGCTGTCAACACAATTCTGCAGTAAGACTCTTTTTTTTTGTTTGTTTGTTTGTTAAAATGTTATTACTTAGAGAGGCCACATGAGGGCAGCACAACCCTGTATTAAAAACTTGATGTAGTGGCAGCTATTTGCAGTAACACCCACATATTTTTACATGGCTGAATATCTTAAGCTTTTTATTTTACCTCACTAAGTGTACACATTTAAGTCACAACTAGCAGAAGATTGCCTTACAATAGTTGCTCCACAGTGATCGATTTTATTATTTCCTTTTTACAATTTTTTCCAGGTCAGTTGTGTTTATTGACTGCAATATTGCAGAGTTTGATTTCTTCTTATTACTGTGGGGTTGTTACTAGAATGATGTAAATAGTTTTGCTTTTTCTTTATTGAGCTGGGGGATGGGGCAAGAAGTAAGGGCTCCTGATTTATCCTGCAGTCCATTCAATGCACCACGTACTGGTGCAGGGTGGGTTGGGTGTCCACAGCGGTGTCCAGGGTTATGTTCTGGAAGTTATTGATATAATTGTTTACAGCTTTCAGACTGGTAAGGACTCTAGCCTCAGAATTAACCCTATCTTTCTGGGACATTGATTTCCTTGCTGTGAAGGGAAATATTGGGCAATAAGGAGGAGAGGGGTGGGGATGGGGTCAAATCAGTAAGTTTGCTTCTGAGGGGGGTAGCCTTCTTCTGCTTCAATTGTTTTACATTTATACTACATAATGGGGTGTGGCATTGGGTCAAGGGGATCAGCTGTTCTTGAGTATAGTATTAATTACAAAGGGTTGGGGGGAGGGTTTTAGGTTGGTCGCCACTTAGTATTCACAGAATAATCAACTGGCTAAGTGTTTTCTTTGAGAATGATCTAATTACACAGAGTTATTATCGATATTTTTTTTGGCTATGACAGCAGTACTAAGGTTTTGTTCCTGGAATATTAAAGGTGCTCAATCTCCCTCTAAAAGAGCCAAGATTCTGTTATATCTCAATAAACTTAATATTGATGCAGCCTTTCTCCAGGAGACTCATTTGCCCACTTCACAAATTCTCAGTTTAAGAAGAACATGGGTGAGACATGTACTGGGAGCTGGGTTGGATACCCGTAAATGTGGAGTTGCGGTACTAGTTGCACGCTGCATACCTTTCAGGCTGCTTCAATCGATATACGATCCCCAGGGTATATATATTGTTGAGAGCCATTTTAGGCCACACCGAATTGATTATGGAATTGGTCTATGGGCCAGTTGGGGATGGCCCACAATTCTTTATTAGCCTTATGACTAGTTTGGCCTCCTGGTCCAATCTCCCTATACTACTCGGTGGAAATTGGAACTTAGTTTTTTGTAATACGTTGGATAGGTCCAAATCCAGACATACTCCCTTTACTCCTGCAAAACTAGCCCTAAAAGATGTTATGAATAACATGGGTCTTGTTGATCCAGGGAGGACCCTTTTTCCTTCAACACGAGATTATTCATTTCATTCCCTGCCTCATAACACATACTCAAGAATTGACTTCTTTTTGTTGGGGATTGAGCAACTAGCGAGAGTACAAAGCTGTGCCTACCTCTATAAAGTGATCTCTGATCACCACCCAACTCTTCTGCAGTGGTCCTTGCCTTCTTCAGTTGAACAAGACAAAGTTTGGAGGTTCAATACTCAATTACTGAAATCCCAGAACCTAGTAGATCTGCTTCAAAAGTATATAGAAAACTTCCATAAACATAATGCCCTATGTTGAAATTAGATGTATTATGGGGAGCCTTGAAATTTTCATTAAGGGGAGAAATTATTCATTTGGCTTCCATTAGGAAAAAGACAATTTCATCAGAATCCTCTATATTATTATAGCAAATCAGAGCCTTAGAACAATCCCTATCTTCCCAATCTCACTCTGCGAAATTCAAAAAATTATAAAGCCTTAGATTTCGATACAATATTCTTCTTAGTGATAAGGTTGAGCATCTCCATTTTAAATCAAAAGTTACTTACTTTGATCAAGAGAATAAGGCAGGGAAACTTTTAGCTCTAAGGCTCAGGGCACAAGTCACAGACAGGATTGTGTCAACTATTCAAGGCCCGGCAGGCAGTCTCCATACTTCTCCCAGGGAGACTGTTTCTTGTTTTAAGTCTTACTACCAATCTCTTTATTCACATTCCCCTTTATCTTTCAACAGTACCGCATTAGACCTTTTTTTACAAGATATAAATCTTCCACATCTGTCCCAACACCAAACAGCTCTTCTACAAGCTCCCTGAATTTAGAGGAAGTACATGAGGCCATCGATGCACTTCCTGTTGACAAACCACCGGATCCAGACGGCTATACATCTAACTTTTACAAAGCTTTTAAATCTCAATTGGGTACAGCTCTGCTTGATACTTATAATTATATTTACAAACACAGCCTTTCGGATTTTAGCTTTACTGCGGCTACTATCGTGGTGCTTCCTAAACCGGGTAAGGACCCTACATTGCTGCCTAACTACCATCCAATATCACTTATAAACATAGATCTGAAAATTCTAGCAAAAATTCCTGCTAACAGGATGGCCAAAGTTTGATGTACTTTATTAAGCCCTGAACAAGTCAGTTTCATGGCTGGATGCTTATCAGCGGAACATCTGCGTAAACTTTCCCATCTCATTTCTGCATCCAGGGACTCCAGTACTCCTGCAGCTTTGGTATCCCTGGATGCAGAAAAGGCCTTTGATTGGGTATCATGGGATTATTTGTTTAACTTACTTCCAAGATATCGTATTCCTATACAGTTTTTTCAGTGGATTAAAATTCTTTATTCACATCCCTCTGCTCGTGTACTATGTAATGGTGTTCTTTCCCCATTCTTTCTCCTTCAACAGGGCATGAGACAAGGTTGCCCCTTCTCCCCTTATTTGTTTAATTTATTTTTAAAACCACTTATTAGGAAAATTAACATATCCACAGAGATATCTGGCATCTCGATCAACCATTCCCAATATAAATTATCGGTGTACGCCGACGATATTATGCTTCATATTACTCACCCATCCATATCCATACCAGCTACCCTTAGTATTATCCAAAATTTTGGGAGTCTCTCTAATTATAAATTGAATCTAGCTAAAACAGAAATAATGCCCTTAAGAAATCAAACTTTAAAAGCGGATATTGAACAGCTTAGGCTCTCCTGGGTGAGAGATAAAATAAAATATTTGGGCATATATTTATCCCAATCTAGTTCTAAAATGAAGCAATACAATGTGGATCAGTTACTCACAAATATTAGGATAGATTTAAATCACTGGATGCTACTCCCTATCTCTCTTTGGGGACGTATCAACATAGTTAAGATGAATGTCCTGCCCAGTTTGTTATACCCCCTTCAAATGCTCAATCACTTTCTTCCTAAATCCTGGTTTAACCAGGTGCATAGTATTATTTCCAAATTTATCTGGAAAAATAAGTCTTCTCGAAGGGCAATTACTAAACTACAGAGGTCTAAAGAATAGGGAGGACTACAGGTTCCCAACATTTACCACTATTACCTCGTGATTAGCTGTTCTGTAGTCTCACAATGGCTGAAACCCATGGAAGACCCCCTCATTGTGGCTACAAATAGAAAACTCAATCTGTAACCTAACAGGAGTAGATATAAAGAGTCTTCCCTATCTGGCTGCTAATAAAGTCCCCAAACAGTATAAATCCTCGCCCATTATGGCCTCTCTTTGGATTCACATGCAGATGAATAAAACATTTGGGTACCCAATAGAAAAGAATTCTTCCCAACCTATTTTGAAGAACTCCAATTTTAAAATTGGGGGTAAAGTTATTACTTTGTCTATTTGGCCAGCAGGGTGTGGAGATGAGTAATAGATCTAACAGAAAATGATAAATTGCTCGCTTTCTCAGCTATAAGTACAAAATACAATCTGCCAGTTTCTTTCTGCTTTAAATATCTCCAAATCTCCCACGCACTAATACAGCATCTTGGTAGTGGCCCTTGGGATCAGTACATGCTTGGCCCTATCCTTGGTTCACTTTCCAAGAGACCTTCTTCCCTCTATGTTGATTTTTATTATAAGGAGCTCCAGACATGACTCAGTGAATTAGAAGGTTCTCCTTGCTATGTTTGGGATAAGATTCTTCCCCCAACCTCTATGGCCCCCCCGCCAATGGTCACAAATTTGGAAAAGACTGTATAAAGATGTTAGGTGGGATCGCTATAGATTACTTCAATTTTATGTATTGCATGACTTTTACACTCCTGTAAAGCTTAATAAAATGGGGAACCTATCAGCAGACATGTGTACCAGATGTGGGTCCCAGAGAGGTAGTCTTCTTCATATTCTTTGGGAATGTGATAAGGTAAGCCCCTTTTGGGAAGCTATCTGATCTAAACCCGACCCCCTACTGGGTTTACAGAATGCCTTTCAGCCAGAAATTTGTATCTTGGGGGACTCAGGAGAAATCCTAATAGCAAACCAAAGGAAGCATATGTCCTTGATATCCCTTTGTGCTAAGAAAATTATACTGCGCCACTGATTAGACCAACAAACCCCTACATATACAGAATGGCATAAAGAAATTATTTTTGCTCTACAAGCAGAATATCTCCTTGCAAACATCTCCAAGCATAGCAATAAACATCAGACAGTATGGGCCCCTTTACACACCTTACTATCCATTTAATGTTGTTTTGGGTCTTACCTGGACCTGACATAGGGCTGCGGAGGTCAATGATTACTCTTCCACCTTCCTTTTCTCTTGAATGAGTACTATTCCCAGTTTCATATAGTGCAGTGTGACATGGGAGGGTGGGTGGGGGGAGATAGGGTGTTATAAATTATCCTGTTTCATATACTGTTTTTGTATTTAGCTTGCTTTGTTAGATAATTTCAATATTGCTCCTGACAGTTACCTCTGGACACTAATGTTGGGTGAAACTACATGAAGGTGTTTTTCCTGCAATAATTACATTCTTGTGTATCACAGGAGTTTTCAGAACCACAAAGACTTAGTATGTACTGCTGTGGACTACAAAGCTGTCTGTACAAGTTTGAATTGTTTACAAACTGTAATTGTAACAGTGAACTTAAAAACTCAATAGAGTTTATTAAATTAAAAAAAAGAATCCCAGACCTTCTTTGCTTGGGGGCACAGGAACAACTGTCCCAATCTCTTTTAGGTGATCCAAGGTCTGAGACACCACCTGTCTCTTCACTGGGTGTCTGGGAACAGGGGATTATAGGAAACAACTCCTTGTGGGCACTGTCGCAAATTCTATTGTGTAACCTAGAGCCAGTATCTCTAGTACCCACATGTATGACATCATTTGGGGCCCATCTTGTGTAACAGTTCTGCAGTCTTCCACCAAGGGAATGGAGGGAGAGATAGGCCCATGTACCTTCATTGGGAGTTACCTTCTCTTTTCCATGTACCCCCACTATGCCTGTGGGCAAAGAATCTTCTATTACTGCCCTTAAAGCTGGAAAAGACTCCTCTATTTCTTTGGTTTCTGAAATTCTGAAAGGGATGAAAACCACCTCAACACTGCTGCTGTTGAGTGCCTCCACCACCTCCTGACATCGAATTTGCTTTCTGTTGCTGTTTTGACAGTGGAAGTTGTCCCTTCTTACCCTGGACATCCTTCAAAGTGTCATCCAAGCCAGATCTAAATAACAGTCCCCCACCCCAGGACAAGTTAACTCATTGCCTCCTAGAATATGCCTGTAGGCAGTAGCAAATGTACTGCAGTGTGTACCAGAATGACTACAGAAGTCACCTACAGACTTTCTGTGTGGCCTATTAACATCTGGAGACATCACTCACATGTTTTAATATTACTTGCCAGCCAGAATTGATTAGAACTGACTGCATAGCACCATTAGAAAGGTAATGTGTTGAACAACTCTGCCACTGACACTTTGTGTGTATCATGTTCACTTTAGGAGTTATTCACATTTGTTTATGACATCGTGTGTATGGCAGACATTTTGTCCATCAAGAACCACTTAAGCACTTTAAAGAAACAAGCATTTGTCAATGGCGAATGTTTGCTTGCTGGTATTAGCATTGGAAATGCATGAGTTAGACAGATGCAGAATAGGAATGGCAGTGAAGTATTGAACTTCACGCCAACCCCACCTCCATCCTGTAGAGACAGACAGGCATCGGGGTAAGTGTTTGGGTTGTCACCCATGACGGTCATGCCATGTCACCTCACCCTATTCTGCAGACACCAACACACATTGAGGTGTGCCTCAGGGTGTTTGGCTTTACAGTCACCCCATTCCATAAGGACATATGCTGAAATGGGTACAGCATAGGAGAATGGGGTGAAGTCTGGAGCCAAAGAGTCCAAGGTACACCTCAATGCCAGTCAGTGGCTGGGGTTGGGGATGGGATAGCATGAGCAGTACAGTCAGAAATCCAAAGGCACACCCCTGATGCCTGTCACTCTGTACATGGTGGGACATTATGGTTAGAAACCCTAATGCCCAGGGCATTGTTGGTATGTGCACTACAAATTTTCAACATGGCCTTTTTGTGACCCCACCTCATGAAAGCATTTGAGACCTCTTCTCATGAAGAGTGGCAGTGTGATTTTGTCAATGTGTCCCAAACTTTGAGTTCCAACAGCAACCATGCCATTCTGCACCACATGTACGAAAACACATATCGAGCAGGATGTGAAGAATGACAGCTGTACTGTTCATAAGGAGGTGTGGAAAAAATGGCAATGTTGAAAATCTTGCGTAAATATTTCAAATTCATACGATATCAGTGTAAGCAAACCATGCAATGCACACTCATAACACAGTCATTTTATGGACTTTCGTCACACAATTTTCAACACAGGCTTTTTATGACCTCTGCTCATGAACAGTGTCACTGTGATTTTCTTAATGTGTCCTGACCACTGATTTCCCACAGCAACTGTGCTATTCTGCATTGGAAGTGCGAAAACACATTTCGGCCAGTATGTGAAAAATGACAGCTATACTGTTCATAAGAAGGTATGGAAAAATGGCAATGTTGAAAATCTGGAGTGAAAATATTGCAAATTTGCAAAGTTACAAGCGTGCGTAGCAACTACACAATGCATGCTCATAAAACAGACATTTCTTGGATTTTTCCACCAAATCTGCAACATAGACTTTTTGAGAACCCACCTCATGAACACTGGCACTGTCGTTTCTTTAATTGGCCCCAAAAGGGGATTCCGCACAGTGACCATGAATTCACCTTTCGGGACTGAATAACGCCATGATGGTGGCTGAATTCATGAGGAGGGGTCCCAATAACCCCATGTTGAAAATGTGATGCCAAAATTCCCCAAAATGCCTGAGATATGCACCAAAGTTGAAAACCCCCTATTTATGCCATGATACCACTTACCGGCATTTCTTCAGTTCACGGTCAGCTTTGAAGAGTGCAGACGTGTTCCCGGTCCACCGAAGATCATTGCGCTGGGCTCCAGAGGTAAGTATGGGGTGAGGTGGGTGTGGGGAGGCAGGGTGCGCAGAGGGTGGGTACAGGTTGGGGGGGTGGAGCCACCGGATTCAATGAGGGACCGTTTTCTGATTTACAGGAAAAAATTTTAAAAAAATCACGGGACATTTATTTTCTTAACAGGGACATTTGGCATGGTGGGGTGGGATCCCAGTGTGCCACCAGTGTTTGTGTTGGGGCTGTAGCCAACGGGGATTGGGGTACCCTTCGGCATATACGGGAGGCAAGAGCTGAGGGGATTGGGCACCCCCAGCACAAAACCAACATTTTTGGGGGGACATTATGCCGACAGGGGAGGGGCTCCCCCATCAGCAAATTAAACTGGGGAAGGGAGGACTGAAGCCATCAGATTGGGCCCCCTTGACAAACAAACACTGTTTTTGGGGTGCATGATGTCAAGGGGGATTGGACACCCCCTCGGCAGTGGGGTCTCTGTAACATTCTTTGTGAACATGGTAGCAGCTTGCCACCATGTTCACAAACAAAATTACAATATGCAACATTCTGCCCTGCAATGATGGGTCGCTCCCTCATTGCAGTGGAATGGCTGATGCTGCAATGATGAGGTGGCCCCTGATTGCTGTGGCGAAGACGTTACAACTTAGTGGCACTTTTGGAAGCCAGTGTCATCAGCACACTGTGCCTCCATTGGTCCACCAGTGTCAAGTCCCTAAATGCACTGCCTCTGTTGGCTGCCACACTGCCGCGCCTCCACAACCCACTTCTCTCTTAAGCTGCCACATGTTTCTTGTGCACATGTGCAAACATAAAAACACACATTCTGAGTATCTCAGCCAGTATAAAACAAAAACCGAATTGTGCACAATTAATTGCACAGCACCATTGGAAAGGCAATTTTGTGCAGAACAACTCTGCCACTGATATGTTGTGTGTATCATGTATATTTTAGGAGTTATATCCATTTGTTTATAGTATGGTGTGTATGGTTCAGATTCGTCCCTCAAACCTCATCAACGCACCTTGACTAAAATGGGGAAAAATTATGTTTCATACTACAGAAGTAGCTGTTTTTTTTTTTCACAATTTATTAAAACTACATCTAATGTCTGGATGCTTAATTTGATGTTGATATGTTACATATTTCCCCAACAAAAAAAGGCTTATGGTGCATTTAGTGGAAAAATTTTTTGTTTGCTGTTTCGACCAGTATAGAAAAAACATTAAATTACCTATTATTACTTGCACACCACCATTGGAAAGGTAATTTTATGTTGAACAAGTTTGCCACTCATACTTTGTGTCTAGCACTTATGGTTTTTGTGCTATTAGCATTTGTTTGCGGCATGATGATTATAGCATGATTTTGCTTAGAAAGGCCCCTGGATTCACTGTTAACAGTATACAGGAGGAAACTGCTGTAACTTCGGAGAGCTCCTGTGGAGGTAATGAGTTAAACAGCTTGGCTTGTGACCCAATGCCTGAGCCAGACCCCCCACATGGCTGCCACAATATAAGCTGAGTGTGCTGACATTTATAATCTGTCCACTGTGGCACTCCTAGAAAAGCAGACACCATGAATACCAGCTATAAAATGTTTGCCCCATCAGGGGGAACAAAACTACCCAGGGCCATAATCCATTAAACAAAGATGTATAGGAGGTGTAAAGATTTACTCCATTCCAGGCAAAGGCTCTTCTGCACTCTGTGTCCACTCACTTATTATGGGCATCAGTTAGGGCCAATGATTCTTCAACAGGTATGGTTGTGTGCTTAACTAAATTATGCACAGCCTTACCTGCCAAAGGAGGAGTTTCCAACTTCTGGGAGCTCTCTCCCAGAAAAGGATAACATCTCACCCGTGGCCTAGGTAGATGTTGGTGCTTACCAGTGCCTGCCCATTCCTATTCAATAATCTGGTCGCAGTGCACAAGGTTTGGAACACACTTCATTGCAGAGGAAGATGCAGACAGAATCAGATTCACATTCAGCGATTCCATGACTTCCACCTCCTCCAATTGCAAGGTCCTACAAGTCTCCATTATAAGATAGGACAGAGATTTTGTGTCAAACAAAGGAGGGATTGGAATCTTTTTCTTAGGTTCTGTCCACTTACCTTCTTCCTCCTCTCCAGAGGAGTCCTTCTCATCAAGTAGCACGGTTGGGTCAGGATTTTCCCTTTGGCTCCCTGTATCCTCCTCTTGACCCTTCATATAGTCAGGGTCATGGCTTGCCTGTGGATCTGGGTGAGCAGTACCATCATGCTGTGGTACACCTGGACATGCCTGTATGGGCTTCCCTCTGACCTGAAGGGCCTGCCTTGGGTTTGGTGTGTTAGTGGGGATATCCTGCAGAACATCAGAATTCAGTAGCTCATTTAAGAGTAACAGAGGAGATTTGCGCAACTCAACCTTGCCACTCCCAGTTGGTACCCCAGGTGCACCCCCCACCCAGTTTGGGGGTTAGACTGGGGGGAACTGAAATAGACACGTTAAGATTGTGTTACAAAACTAGGGCAATAAGCATCTAATATGGAAGGTCTCATCACCCTCCTGCAGGTCTTACATTATTTGCATACTACAGGTCTCCAATAGCCCATGATACCACTTGTTCTATAACCAGAATTCCATAAAATAAAACTAAAAACTATAGTTACAGCTCCGATATGTCTTTACCCAGTTAGGGGAAATTACTGCCCTTAGCGTCACCCCCCCCCCCAATCTGGTAATGAGGAAAATCAAATTACTTATTCAAACATGTGTAGCTGCCTGGGAGGTAGTGCTTCCTGGCAGGAAGTGTGAAACAACATTCCAATTCACTGCTTAGGAACACTGTCTGCCAGAACCAAAGGGTGTACTCTGTGATAAAAAGCAAAACACTATTAGAATATTAGTTGTTTTGCTCCCAGCAAAGCTTCACGGCAATGAAAAGGGCTTGTAAGTGTGAGAACTGATGCATATGAACTGGGTGATGTCACACCAATGCACATGTCACCAAGGCCATGAATCTTGGAGTCAGAAACAAGGAAAACTGTACAAACAAATAAAAAAGGTGCAAATCCCTGCTGGCAAACCACCAATGGCTGACCCACCGTGTGGCTCAGCAGAGCCGAGGAACATGCTACCAAGCGCGATTTGAAAACAGAATGTTATGGAGCACTAACCAGGGTTGGAAAGCTGACCAGGCAGAAATAGACAGTAAAGACTGAGCCCAGAAATAGCTCAGGAATGTTTTTGTGCCCAGGGTTCTATGCTGATTGACAGCTTTGGGCTGTGCCACTGCCCTAGCAGGAGTGTCCATTACCCATATGAATTAACTCCCAATTGACAACGTGGAGCGATAAAGAAACTAAAATCAGATCCTGAACTGACAGGCCTGGTGGAACCTAAACCTAGAACCTCATTCCAAAAAGGAAACAGCAATTTTAGATCTAGTGACCCACAGCCACTATTTTAGTTGGATCTAGTACATATGCCCGACTCTCATTGTCCCAACACTCAAGTCCCCAACTCTGTTTTCCCATATAGTAATATGGTTCATTTTACCACCGACACTTGTCCCCGAATTGATGTTTGCCTGCATCAGACTGCCCGTCATTTTGTATATCCTGCCCGCTGCTTAAGTCTGTGTAATTCTGGGTGCTGTAATTTTTTTTTACTTTCCCCCACTCCAGTCTGCAGAAGCTGAATCATTTAGATACTGAATAGGCCCACGTAGTGCAGCACTGTTAATTTATCTAGGTGACTATAAAACCACTACACTAAGACTATAGGACTAGGAAAAAGCTGAATAATTTTATATATTGCATAGTCCCACACTGTTAATTGATTAAGTCCCATATGTTTCCTAATCCAATTAACAAAGTGCATTTCCGTGGATACACTAGCAATGGCAGGACTGACTCTGGACAAACAGCCACAGGTCTGTGAGGTTGTGCAGTCACAGTGAGGGCACAACGTGGGCTGCCAAAGTCACCTTTAAATCCATGCTGATGTGGGTTAACACTGGCTAAAAAGCTTTGGAAAACATGGCAATGGAACAATCTTTGAAAAACAATCGCATTTATATTTATATTTGTTTAAAGTCTGAAACTTAATAAATTTTGCTTTTAAACTTGAACATTTACAGGACTTTGACCCTTTGGAGGAGGAGCTTGTTCAGTTGGCTTGTTAGAGCGTGATGCACCATTTTTGGAGAAGTTACATGCAGAAGCTAACAGTGGGGCATCTAAAAAGTATATCAGGTACGTCTAAGTTCTTTCAATGTTTACAGTGGCAGACACTAGTAGCTGATGGTGGCACGTGGCGCACCATACAGTCAGGGAATGTGGTATTGGGAAATGTACTGTTGGGAAATGGGGTATGTTGGCATATTAAATGCCAGGAAACAGAAAGATGGGCAGCAGCAAATGACGGGAAGTCAGCTTCGGGAATTAAACTGTCAGGCACTCATGAGTCGGGCAATCGACCGGATCCCTTTTAGTTCTACTGGCACAGAAAACCAGCACAGCAAGGGATTCTGCAGGTGTCACAATTGTAATACCTGCAGGTATGTAGCAACTGGACCAGTCTTTATACATCCGTGGACTGGAGAAAGATACCACATTAAGCACCACACTGACTGTAAAACACCTTATTTTGTTTAACTGGGGTGCTGTGAATGTGGAGAAATATATGTGAGAGTACTAAATGTCAACTGAAGTTCAGAATGCAAGAACACATCAGGGCCATATTACTTGGTAAATTAAGGTGGAAGAAGGCTGAGGCCCATCGAGACCACCTTCCCCGCGCCTGTGGGGTATATGTTAAATCCTATTAGGTATTTATCCAGGGCATTTTTAAACATTTCAGGGGAACTTATGTTAGCCAAGTGGTTGGGTAGGGAGTTCCATAGTTTACACGCCAAAAGAGTAAAGAAGTTATTTCTCTTATTGATATTAACCTTTGGAATCTGAAGTTGTTTATTGTGGCAACGGAGTCCATCTAGTTTGGTTGCCCATGTGAGGTTGCATTCCTTCGTGAGATGTGGGTCTCTGAAAATATTAAAGAGCATAAGTAAACTGGCCTTAATTCTGCGAGTTTTTAGGTCATACAAGTTTAGGGCACTTAGTCTGTCTGAATAAGATAGACTGTTAACGGAAGAAATAAGTTTTGTAGCCCTCCTTTGTACTGACTCAACTATCTGTGAATCATTGGCCAAGTAAGAAGCCCAGAAAGAAGCCGCATAATCCACATGTAGTCTAACATAGATCATGTATAATGGTAGAACACAGGCCTTACTCCTATTAACAAAGGCTTTCTTAATTGATGTCAAAATTCTGTTGGCTCTAAAGGCCACTTGTCTACACTGGTCAGCAGATGTCAAATCTTTATTAATAATACCCAACTTGATTTCTCAGTCCACTGTTTTAACTGCACACCCATGTAGATAGTATATGGTATTGGAATTTATCTTGCCGAAGTGAATAACAGAACATTTCTCAATGTTAAATTCCATTTTATGTTCCTTCACCCATTTGTCTATTAGATTGGGATCTTGTTGGACTAAGGCAGTTATGGCAGGAATATCCACTTCAGAACTAAGGTTGGTATCATGTGCAAATCTGACCAATTGGCAGTGAGTACCTGTATTGATGTCACTGATAAAAATTCCAAACAATACAGGGCCAAATACTGAGCCCTGTGGCACATCACTGGTGACCTTGATTTCATCCAATAATGTGTTAGATACACAAACCTGTTGAGTTCGATTAGAAAGCCATTGAGAGACCCATCTTACTAAATAAGGATTCAGACCTAGTTCAGACATTTTATGAGCTATGCGTGGGGGACCTTGTCAAATGTCTTCTTTAGGTCTAACAACAGCACGTCCACTGGTGTCCCCTTATCCAAGCTTCTACTAACTGAATTACAGAACGATATTAAATTAATGGTGCATGACCTTCCCTTTGTAAAACCATGCTGATTAAGATCACCCAGGTTCTTATCACATATCTCCTGTTCAAGCCTAAATTTTAATAATTTCTACATATATTTACATATGATTGAAGTTAGACTAATGGGTCTATAATTGTTTGACTTATTTTTATTTCCCTTTTTGTATATAGGCACCACAGCAGCCTTCCTCCAATCCAATGGAATCCCCCGTATAATAAGACTTATTAAACAGGATTGTGAGGGGAGCTATTAACTCTTCGTCTGTTTCTTTCACAAATTTGGTATTGATATGATCTGGTTCTGTGGGGGGATTTATCCTCCAGTTCCTTTAAAACTTTAGATACCTCATCTTCTGTAATAACATCAGATCTATCTTCTGGTTTAACCCTTTGGACAGGGATTAGATCTGCCTTAGAAAATACTGAACCAAAGAATGTATTAAATGCTCTTGCTATATCACTTGGCTCACTTAGTTCCATATTGTTGTATATTATGGGCCCCAATTTATTGTCAGTGTTATTTCTAATATAAGCAAAGAAAGTTTCAGGGTCTTTACTAACAGATAGTTTGAATTCAATTTTGTTTCTGCCTGATTAATTGTTTAGATTTATTTTTAATTCCTGTTTGTTCCTATCTTTGTTATATTCACTTGGATTCTTTTTATATTTAGTGAATGCTCTCTCCTTTCTTTTGATTTGCTTTTTGACTTTTCTAGTTAGCCAAAGTGGGATTTTTTTCCCCTGGTGTTAGTAATTCTCCTTTTGGGAATGAACATATCTTTCAGTCTATTAATGAATGATTTTTATAATGGCCCAACATTCCTCGACTGTACAGTTGTCTAAGACATAGTTCCAGTCAACTGATTTTAACATTTTATGTATATCCCTGCAATTATTCTTGTTATAATGATATTGTAGACCGGATATATTAGGGGCAGAATACTGTTTATTTATTCAGAACATAATGCTATTATGATCACTATTTACTAAAGGGTCTGCAGACTGTGGGAATGCCCCAGGCAGACTGTGGGAATGCCCCAGGTAGACGCTTTTAGAAAAATATCAAAGTAATCCAAGAATCATTAAAAGCAGGGCCTTGGCCGGCTCGTTGGTGCAGCGGTTGGATTTCCGCTTGAGACGCCGGCGACCTGGGTTCGGGAACGGACTCGGGTCGCTGGAGAGCTGAAAGGTGGAGTAGGTCTGAGCGTCCCACGACTGCTCACCTACTCCGGGGGGATGGGGAGGGTAATCAGGACCACTGCATGGTACCCCTGGCAGAGGCCGGGGGTCCAGTTGCAGCGAGCCTGGACGTTGGGGGGGCGTGAACGTCGGCTATGCCTTGACGTTCGTGGCACACCACGCCCCCAGAGGAAAAGCGGAAATACCAGCCTCCAGGTTCGCCGGATGATGGCTGCCCACTCTTGCTGACCCAAGGGGTCCTGTGCCTTCCAATCCCACCTCAGCAGCGCCCAGGGACTGACGCCTAGTACGCTGGGGCCCCCCCCGGTGTCTTTCCCTGGAGGAGGGGACCCCACCCGCAAAGGGATATGCCGGGCCACCCCTGGGTCGGCCTGCGATGTGAGGTGAGGGGAGGGGGACAGACAGGGGTCACGAGTGGCAATGTGCAGTCGGAAGGAGTGGCAAACCCGGAGGCACAACCGGAGGGAAAAAAAAAAGCAGGGCCTTGGAACATGTTGCAGACTTCCTGAGCAAAGACTAAAACTTCTGGAACAGAAAGAAATTGTCTGGACGTACAGACTGAATGCTCTGTCACTAAATGGCCACAATGAGGCATTTGACCTGAGACCATTCTTGTAATCTTTTTCAGTTTTTTTAAGAAATGGTCTCGGTTATCCTCTCCATTTTTTTTTTTTTTTTTTTTTGCTCTCCTAATCAAATAGCTGTTGGCAGATATAATCATCTTCTCTCACCACAGCACTAGATATCAAACACAGCCTGTTCCTTTTTGTTAAAAAATATTAATATTCCCTGTACTAGCATATTTATACTGTGAACACATGATAAGCATCATTGTATTTTGTCTCATGTCATCTCTCAGTAATTGTACATTTTTGTAAATCTACATTACATAGAGTTAGCATTCCCTTTTTTGTATGTCACAAGCATTGTAGCTATTAAAAGAAAATAATGGGAAAAAGAAAAACTTTTTAATCAGTGATAGACTGATGTTTAATAGCATTTTGCCATGTATGTATACAGAATAGTTAACACTGAACTGTCCCTTCCAACCACATCCTTACGTTTGACAGTTGCTCCCTCACCCTTTTTCTGAAGAACTTTGGAATTTGAAAATGTATGTTTGTACAATAATGTTTTGTTGAAGTAAGTTATGGCCTCATCCATTTTCCTCCGACTTTACTGGTCACCTTCAGTCTTTAAATATCTTCCTGTTTTGTCTGGAATATTCAAGAGGAAGAGACTTTTACATGTATACAGGGTTTTCCCAAACAATATCCATTACCTCTTTATGTTAATTAGCATTTTTAATGGCTCCTCCTAGCTGCCCTGTTGGCACTGGCTCAATATGCAGTTAAAAATGTTTTCGTTGCATCTAGCCAGCTTCCAGTATCCCTTCTGTATTTTGGTTACTTCAGTGCAATCTGCAAACATAGTTCCAGTATGTATACCAACGGTAGCTTTTGTTTCTTAAACAAGCCAATTGTATGTATTTGCACTTTTTCTCTAATTTTAAAATTCTATGAATTATTATAACACTTTAAGGAGACAGTATGTTTTGAATAAGATCTCAGCACCAGATGTACATTACATTAATTCATGAATCTATGAATATTCATGACACCATATTTACATGCCTGTTTCTGATCAGCTAGTACTGCCCCCGAGGATGCCATTACAGGTGATATGTAGGGGTGTTCTCACTGTGTTCACCTTTGTTTGCACTTGCTTAACAAAAGCAATTCATTCAACCCCTGGTGAGTGAGTCTACTTTTTTGTCTCAGTTGTTCAAATATTTTAGCAGACGGCACCTTTACAAGGTCTACTGCCATATTCTGTCATTCTTTCCTTTTCTCATGATCCATCCTGCTGCATAGCCTGTGTCATCAGCAAAGAGACATGCTGTTCCCTGGATACCCTCCACAATGTCATTTATGAACATACTAAATAGGACAGGTCCCAGGACCAATCCCTGTAGCACTCTGCTTGCGACCTCTCTGTCTCCTCAATTAGCCCAATTAATCTTTACTTTCTGTTTACTCCCTTTTAGCCATTTTTTTTAATCCACCTAATTAAACCCAGCTCCACTTCCAAGTCCCCTAACTTCTACAGAAGTCTCCTGTGTGGTACTAAATCAAAGACCTTGCTGAAGTCGAAGTACTGCAGACTTACTACATGTCCCTTGTCTATTGCCTTGGCGACCCAAACAAAAAACAGTATTAGGTTAGTCTGGCAAGACCTCCCTGACACAAACCCAGGCTGCTTTTCATCCTGTAATACACTCTTCTCTAGGTAGGCCACCAAACTCTCCTTCATTATGGTCTCTATCAGCTTAACTATGATGGAGGCAAGACAGATAGGCCTGTAGTTGCCTGGATACTCCCTCTCCCCCCACTTGTGGAGCAGTACTACATAAGCAGGGGCCCAAATCACAAAACACTGCCCCAGCGCAAACCCAGTTTGCGCCATGCAAACTGGGATTTGTGGCAAAGTGGTATTCACAAAAGCCCAGTCTGTACAGACAAATTGGGTTGGTGTCAGGGCAAAGTTTTGAGGGGGTTACAATGCAAATGAAGGGAAGGGGACCTGCATATCAGCGCAGTCCCATTCACTAAACATTTTCTCCATGCAAGGGCCTTTTGCAGGTTTCTCTTGCATGGCAAAAATACTGCCAAGGAAAATCTCATCTTAACTCTGCACAACCCTTGTGGTTGGCAGAGGTACTGTACCCCCTTGCCACTCGCCATCCCTTTGTAATAAATATTATGCCTTGGTAGTCCAGTGGTCACTTCCCCCTCCCCGATTGCCATCCCATTATTGAAAATAATATTTCCTGGTAGTCTAGTGGTCCCTCCCCCAATCGCCATCCTGTTATTGAAAATAATATTTCCTGGTAGTCTAGTGCTCCCTTCCTCCTCCCCCAATGTCCAATCACCCACCTGTTATTGAAAATAATATTTCTTGGTATTCTAGTGGTCCCTCCCCCTCCTCTGATGTCTAATCACCCACCTGTTATTGAAAATAATATTTCCTGGTAGTCCAGTGGTTCCTCCCCCCTCCTGATTGCCGATCGCCCTCCCAGTATTTGTTTCCCACAGTTCCCTGGTAGTCTAGTGGTCCTTCCCACCTCCCCATCACCCTCCCAGTATTTGTTTCCCACAGTTCCCTGGTAGTCTAGTGGTCCCTTTCCATCCCCATCCTGTGAAATATGGAAAACTGTCACCCTGGTGGTCTAGTGGACCCCCACATTATCAAACATTGACCCTCCACCCTGCTGCCCCCAACCCAATCCCCAGCCAGCGACCAGCACAGCCCTCCTCTCACCTCCATGGCTGGCCGCTGACTGAGCCGTCAATGAATATGTACTGTATACAGTATGCACTCACTTATGGCTCAGTTGGCAGCCAGCCGTATGAGAGGAGGGCTGTGCTGGTCGCCAGCTGGGGATCGGGCTGGGGAAAGTGGGATGGGGGATCAATGTCTGACAGGGTGGGGGTCCACTAGACCACCAGGGTGATGGTTTTCTGTATTTCACGGGATGGGGAGGGATCACTAGACTACCAGGGAACTGTGGGAAACAAATACTGGAAGGGTAATCGGGGAGAGGGGAGGGACCACTACACTACCAGGAAGTATTATTTTTAATAATGGGAGGGTGAGTGGACATCGAGGGAGGGACCACTAGACTATCAGAAAATATTTTCAATAATGAGATGGCGATCAGACATCAGGGAGTGACCACTAGACTATCAGGGTATTTATTTTTTGTATACAGGAATGGCGATTGGGGACAGGGGAGGAACCATTAGACCATCAGTGACCACAGCTGTGTCAGGCAGGGGCTGGGGAGGCAAGCTAGGACACCAGCAGCCCATGTAAATAAGACCATAAGGGGCATGCAAATGGCCAGCTAGCACCCTGCATGCCCAATGGGCTCAACTGCATGGCTGCTTCTGTGAATATCAAATAGCATACCGGCATTATTCATTGTGGGGCCATTTCAGAGAATGTAGGTCAGGGCAGCACTAGTGGGGTTACAGGCAGCGGTAATGAGGTTACCGCTGTCTCTCCCTGTCCCTATTCACAGTCGAATAGTGCCCTACGCTATCCATCTGTGAACAGCATTTTTTATCAGCAAAATACAAAAGAGGGTTGCACTGGGATGGTGGTACTTCCAGACAGAAATCCAAGATACAAACAGTGAAGTTGAGCATTCACCACCTCTAGTAAGAATTATTATAGACTGAGATCACACCAAAATTACTACATTTATTAATATAAAACAATAAAAGCAATTCTGTAGGCTGTAGTTGCCTGCACAATTTGCTTTTATTGTTGTACATCAATAAATGTAATCATTTTGGTGTGCTCACAGTTGGTCTGGAGCACTTCTTACTAAAGGTGGTGAGTGCTTGACTTCACTGTTTGTAACATTTTTTACCACCTGAGCAATCGCAAAGCTTTGCACTGCACTTTGTGATTTTTTGTGAATCTAGCCCGATCTTTAATCCACTGGCACCAATCTGGACTGCACTGAGTCACTGAAGAGATGGATTATGGGTACTGCCAATACCATGGCCAACTCCCTTAGCAGTCACGGGTGCATGCCAACTGCGTCTCACACCTTGTCCTGAGAACTGCCTTCTGAGGTACCTTTTGTACCATCCACTGAGATCTCCAGAGTTTGACACTCCTAATGATCTGATTGTGCTGTACTAAATACACTTCCAAGGGCTAAAAACATAATTCTATTATGCCCCTGGGTGTGTATCACAACTGCACAGCTGGTCACATCTTATTACCTACTTAAGCTATCCCAAGTATATGTACTCACTCATGCTCTTTTACTTCTGTGCTGCAAACTCTATCTAAGTTCACATTGTCCAGTTAGCTTTTCTTGAATATTGTTTTGGAAAACTTACCTAGCTCAGATACCATCTTGATGCCACTGGAGGTCTTAAACGTATGCAGTTACTCTTTCAGATACTAATCACAATCACTATGCAGCTTCAAGTTTCCTTTGAGTAAGCAACACGTTATTTTTTTGGGATCTCTAGTGTTTATACTGTACCCATAATCAAGTACAGTTACCTAAGAACTTATGTAACAGTAGATCTTCAAGAGGATCTCTGCAGCAGGCCATCATCAGTAGGACTAAGCCATCAGGTGCCAGGATCACACGGGAACCTTTCTAGCTAGCAGTCTATCAGAGGGGGGCCACCCACCTCTGATATCATCCTATCCTATATAAGGCAGGCAGCCCCCACACCCTCCTCAGTTCTCCCACTGGAGACCATAAGTAAGGTACCTGAAGGGGAGAACCGAGGAGGACTTCGAGGTAACCCTGTAACAGAGAAAAGTGAAGGCAGAAAGCTCACCTCAACAGAAGGGGAAAGAGACCCAGGAAAAAAGGGGGAAGGATGAAGTGAAACCAGGGTCTGCTGCAAGAGGTCCTCTTGAAGATTGACTGTTACAGTAAGTTCTTACTTAACTGTACTATCTTACTTCGAGGGTATGTCTTGCAGCAGGCCATCACAGGCAGGACTGAGTCCCAAGCAGTTCTGGTACTACAGACATGCAGACCGGGCAGTAGGCTAAAAAATAACAGTCAAGGAGAGAACGCATTGGAGGACAGCTAGGCCAAAGTTGACTTGACGCCTAGAGGCAATGTCCAGACTGTAATACTTGGTAAGGGCATGGACAGTACTCCAGGTGGCAGCAGCGCAGATGTCATCAGCTGACACATTACAGAAGCTAGCCACCTCTTGTGGAATGGCCCTTAACCCCCTCCCAGGAAGTTCCCTGCTGTACTTCAAGTAACAATAGACAATGTAATTTGCTAACCACTTAGAAAAACACTGTTCAGACATCGAGGCTCCCTCTTTCCCAGGGGCGAATGAAACAAACTGATTGGACCTCTGAGAGTCCTTACTCTGGTGTGTATAGTACCTCAGGATTCTATGCACATCCAAGGTATGGAGCACTGCCTCCCCTTGATTGGAATGCTCTGGAAAATAAATAGGCAGTTGGATGGATAGACTGATTCAAGGTAAACTCTGACACCACCTTAGGAAGAAACTGAGGATTTGTACGTAAAGACACCCTGTCTTTGTGAAAAACTAAATAAGACTCCTTACACGAAGGCCTGAAGCTCTGAAATCCTTTGACCAGAAGTAATAGCAACTAAAATTAACACTTTCCATGACAGAAAGCATAGCTTGCAAGATGTGGCTGGTTCAAAGGAAGGCAGTGTAAGCTTTTCCAACACAAAATTAAGGTCCCAAGGCAGTACAGGGTCCCTGATTGGGGGCTTCAAGTGCAAAATGCCCCGTAAGAATGTACGGGACACACTGAGTTGGGCCACTGAGCGCCCATCCACAGGTACATGATATGCAGACATGGCAGAGAGATGTACCTTAATGGAGGAGTACTGTAAGCCTGAGTCTGAGAGGGACAGAAGGCGCTCCAAAACCTGATCCATTGGACAGGCAAAGGGATCTAAATGGTGTGATGCAGCTCAAAGAGCAAAGCGCTTCATTTCATACAGTAAGTGGCACTGGTGGAGGCTTCCTGGCCACAGCAGGGTCATAATGTCAAAGACTTATGCGTCATGCTGTAGACAGCGCCAGCTGCTAATGTTGTGCGCAATTCTTGCATGCGATGTCTTTTTGGGGTCTCCCCACCCCCCATTATGGAGGTCTGCACCCCTAACCTCCCCAACCAAAATAACTAACTCGGGGTAGTAAATATTGCACAAATGCGAAAATAAATAAATTTCTGACGCATCTGGGACCGGAATCGAACCCGTCCCAAACGCTCTGCCTGCATCCCTTGCTGCCAGTGGCTAATCTCGTCAAGCAACGGCAGCTGCTTGACAGAAGCCTGTCCCAACAGAGGTCTTATCTTCTGCCTGGGACAGTGAGAGAGTGCAGTACCGCACACAGAACCATTTGCAGTATTGCACCCTCTCGCTGTCATGTACCATGCTGTTTCTGTTTAGTGCTTCTGTCATACGCAATTAAGTGTATGACATATGTGATCCAGTAGCCCTGGCCACCACCAAAACATCAGCCACTCTGGGGAAGACCCCAAATCTGGCACTGGCTATGTCCTCAGGAGCCATACACAGAGACAGAGAGACTTGATGTCCAGACGAACCAGGATGCCCTGTTCCTGGGAGAGCAAACCTGTGCACAGAGGCATGGACAGTGTAGGCTCCACCACCAGTTGCTGAAGCAAGGGGAACCAGATCTGACAAGGCCAGAAGGGGGCGATGAGAATCACTGTAGCCCCCTCCATCTGGAGTGTGATCAGAATTCACTGAAGGAGCAGGAAGGAAGGGAAGACATACAGAAACCTCCCTGTCCAAGAGAGGGACAATGCATCTTGCCAGAAAACTCCAGGCCCTGGATCTAGCGGGCAGAAAAGCGGCAGTTTTGCATTGTGTGGGGATGCAAAAAGGGCCAACTCAGGACAACCCCATCTGTTGAAAAAGTTTTCTACCACTGAGGTCAGGCGTTCCTACTCATTGACTCTGGACTGTGTGCAGCTTAGACTGTCCACCAGGATGTTTTAGTCACTGGGAACATGGACGGACGAGAGTTTCAGGCCATGGTCGATGGCCCAAAACCAGACTATCAATGCCTTCCTGCATAGGAGGTAGGAATGAGTCCCACCCCCTTTGTAATGAACCATACACATGTTGTCAGTCTGAACCAAGAGCAGAACCGGGGATATCTGAGTCTGGGAGGTCTGTAGGGCATACAGAACCGCTTACATCTCCAGATTTATGTGGAGATCCCTTTCTATCTCAGATCATGTCCCTTGAGTTTGGTGGGTCCCCATGTGGGCTCCCCAACCGAGACTGGAGGAGTCTGTCATAAGGATCTGCTGAGGGGGAGGTACGGAAAAGGGGACTCCCCGAAACATGTTGCTGGACTCCAGCCACAACAGTACCTTCTTGACTGGATCTGACACCAGTACTTTTTGGTCCAGGGTGCCCATACGTTGGTCCCACTGGACCTACAGTGTCCACTGAGGGACTCTCATGTGTAGCCTGGCTATGGAAACCGTAGCAATGGCTGCTGCCATGATACCCAAAATCCTCAGGAAAGCCCTCACTGGAATGTAACGGTTGGAGTAAAGAAGGCAGGTCTGAGCCATCAGGCACTCTGCTCTGTCGGAAGATAAAAACGCCTTGCCCTGAGCCATGTCCAGCATTGCCTCTTTGTAAAGAAGGCACTGGCAGGGGGTGAAGAATGGTTTGGGCAGACTGATGATAATGCCCAATGCCTGGAAAAGGCTGCAGGTACTTGCAAGGGTTTGTAGCAGATGGTCCCTGAGGGGGGACCAATAGCCAGTCGTCCAGGTAGGGAAAGACATAAAAACTCTGTCACCTCGAGGCAGTGGCCACCACCACCAGGCACTTGGTAAAAACCCTGGGAGTTGAGGACAGGCCAAAGGGCACAGCCCGAAACTGGCAATGCTCTCCCTGAAAGTGGAAGCATAGGAAGCACAGGTGGGATGCAAAAACCTTGATGTGCAGGTAAGCATCCTGCATATCCAAACAGCACAGGCCAGTCCCCTGGTGAAGCAGGGGCAGCAACCCCCAAAGGGTGACCATCCGAAATTGTTTGTGCTCTATATACAGGCCGAGGTTGCTCAAGTCCAGGATGGGCTGATCTCCTGTCTGCATGGGGATCAGGAAGAAGTGGGAGTAGAACCCCTTTCCTTGTTGAGACCAGGGAACGGGCTCTATAGCCTTCTTTTGAAGTAAGGCCCGAATCTCCATCTGTATGAGGGGGATGTGGCCTGGAGGATATGCGGACAGACCTGGAGGATTTTTCTGGAAACCACTCCAGTAACTCTAGAGTGTGGCCATGCTCGATGAGCTGCAGTACCCAGTTATCTGTAGAGACCTCCCACCACCTGTCCAGGTGGAGGGAGAGATGACACCCAACCACAGCCTCTTGAAGCCCTACAGGGGGGGGTTCTGGCAAGGAGTCAGGAGGTGGGGGCAGCCCCTGGCTGGGTTGTGGTCACTCCTCTAGTGGCCTAGGAAGGGGCTGGGGTGGGATCAGGAAGGGCAGCACCTGCCTTGCATTTGTCATGGTCCTTGGGTGAGGGTTGGGCCTTTCTATGGGAGGAGTGGCGTAAGGGGACCTCTAACCGACTTCGACTGGGTGTGGTACACGCAGTGGACTGACTTCAGGGCCTGCCTGGAAGTTTGAAGCTCTGAGATAATGTCTTGAACATCTCCCCCAAACAGCTTGGAATCCTGAAAGGGAGCATCCATAATACTAAACTGGACATCTGGAGTGAAGCCCAGGACTCTGAGCCAAGCACGGCACCTCATACTAACGCCAACAGTAACCGCCTGACCTGAGGCATCCACAGCATCACAGGCCACCCTGAGGATGCGAGTACCGATGTCTGACCTAGTCTTAAAGGTTTGGAGGGTTTATTGCTTTGAGTGGTCATCTGGCATGGCCATAACTGCCTCCCTAGCCTGGTCCCACAAGAGGTTTTAGTATTGCACCATATGGGCCAAATAGTTAAGGGCCTGGATGGCTAGGATGGCAGATGCAAAGGCTTGCTTACCCATTTGGTCCACCTGGCAAGACTCCCTGTCTGGATGGAGGGCACTGAGGTGCTTCGGCCTCCTGGTGCAGTCATGGGCCACATTAATGATGAGTGAATCCACTTTCAGGTACACACCAAAGTAAGATTTGCCAGCTGGGACATGGTAAAGGTGGTGAGCTTTCTTGGACACCACTGAAATTGTATGAGGTGGTGCCATGCGGCCCTGGTGATGTCCTCATAAGACTCTATGAAGGGGGGGACATCAAGAGGTGAGTGTCATGCTGATGAAGGTAGACTACCAGACGGAGACACTCCGGGTCCTGTTCTTTAGTCTCCCACCCCATAGTGGCTTGGATTTGCCTCATGATGTCCATAAATGTGGGATCATCAGGAGGGGATTTGGGGACATTACTGGGTTCCCCATCATCTCCCGAGGAGTCTGCCGGAATGGAGAAAGATTTGGAACCGTCACCATCGTTGGTGGCTGAGATGTCCCCACTGTTGTCAGGCTGCCATTCAACTAGGTGAACAGGGGTGCTAGCATCAGTAGGGCTTCTAGGAGTACAAGGAGCACCTGGACCCGGGTGGGCTGAAGCCAGTGGCAGGGGGTCTCAAGGAAGCCACTGAGGGTGCGTCGGGATTGATCTGCCAGGAGAAGGGACCTGCAACTGCATGAAGGCCCACAGAGTGTAAATCAAGCCATGGTAATCCACAGGCACCGGTGCACGCCCCCCATGTGTCAGGTAGTTATAGACAGGTTGGGGTCCCACAGGTACAGGGTATTAGTAAGCTGGCACCAGTCTCTCAGGTGCTGGGTAGGGGCAGGCCAGCATCAAACCCCAGGTGCTGGAGCAAAATACCCAGGCTGTGGCCCCACAGAAGTGGGAGGTGGTGCAGGCACCAGTCCCCCCTGAAGTGGCAGCGGTTGGATTGGTGCATATCCCCCGGGCATCAGGAGAGGGTGGGCTAGCAAAGGCCTTGCTGCTGCTGGAGGAGGCAGGGCTGACAAAGGGCCCACAGGCTGTGGGAGGACAGGTGCAGGCCCAGTGGGCATCGGCCTGGGTGATGCCAGAGAGGGATCCACAGGCTCCCATATAGGGGAGGCTGGCACCGGAAAGGAGGACCCACAGGCGAAAGCTGAGAGGAGACCAGGTTCTGGGAGGTGCCAGTGCCCTGCAGTGCATGCCCCTGCGAAAGATAGACAGGACTGAGGGAGGTCCTGGAGGCTGAGACCAGCATCAGGAGCATGAGTGATGGGGCAGCAGATACAGAACTGGCACCCAGAATACCCACGCTGGCCAGAGGAGCTCTGGCCAAGCTGCCTGCCGAAGATCCTGCAGAGAACAAGGGCTAAAAAAGCAGGTGCTTGGGGGCAGGATATGGAAGACCCTGCCCCAAGGAGCTGCCACCCATAACCGAGATCCAGGCTGGCAGCCCTGAAGGGCGTGCGGGGCCGAGGTCGATCCCCCAAGGGAGGAAGACCCTGAAGCAGTTGGAGGAGCCTTGTGTGGAGACCGCAAATGAGAGGCACACTAGTGTCGGCCCCAGTCCTTGTCTCGATGCTTGTGCTTCCCCGAAGATTTGTCCTTAGATTTGGACAAAGAAAAGCCTGAGGATTGGGCCAGGGAGGTGGAGGGGCTCTGGGTCTGCAGCTCCCGTTCCATCAGGGTGACCTTCTGCTGGAGATGACTTTCCAGGGTCTTCTGGTAGCATCTCCTGGTGGCTGCATTAAACATCTGGCAGACATTGCATGCTTGTACATCATGGTCTGGGCCTAGGCAGAAGAGGCAAGCAGAATGGCCATCCTTGTCTGGGATCTGTTTACTGCAGGCACACTTTATGGAGTGGTGGAAAGAAGAAGGAGGCTGAGAAGACATAAATGTGAGAAAGTAACACCAAAAAAGTTCAATATTTAACTTTATAAAACAAGAAAATAATAAAGCGTGGTAAAATGGCGGTCGACTAGAGCTGCAGCTGTGTCAGTGGTCCGATGTTCACTGGATGATGGCGGGGAAGAACCGAGGATGGTGTAGGGGCTAGAGATGTTGCAAAATAGTTCGCTGGCAAAATCAGCAATTTTGCCATGCAAAATATTTCACGAAATTTGTTTGTTACGCGAAATATTTTGCGGAGTGCAAAATATGGAATTTCATAAGCAAAATGTGAAATTTCACTGGAAGACTGCCAAAATTTGGCAGCGAAAGGTGAATTTCACCATTTTGCTGGTGAAATTTCACCCTCCGTGGGCAAAATTACATATTTCGCTTACGCGAAAAATTTCACAAAACAGGCACATTTTGTGAAATATTTTGTGTAATGAAATTTGCCAATTTCAAACATCTCTAGTGTGTGCCGCCCACCTTGTATAGGATAGGCTGATGTCAACCACTGACGTCGGAGGTGGGCAGCCTCCTCTGGGTAGTCTACCAATTAGAAAGGTTTCCATGTGGTCCTGGTGGCTGATGGCTTAGTCCTACCGGTGATGGCCTGCTGCAAGAGACACCCTTGAAGTAAGATCTCATGTTGTTGATATGGTTGCTTAGTGAGTTAAGAGAGAGGCAGCTCCCATTTCCCCCATCCATATATATTGAGTGCACAGTTTTTGCATTTTCATAAGATGGGTTACCTAACTCTAATGTTGGGGGTATATACTGCTTTACTGCTACAGTCTGTATTAGAGAATTATGGTGGCGTCAATGGTGATCTGGCATGCATGATCCAGCATCTTACCTACTGTGTGGATGTGTTGCTATACATGGCACCGGGGCTCCCTATATCAAATCCTTTTGTCAGTAACTGATCAGAACCTATCTTTCAGATTGCTACTTTTCTACGGTGTTAAACAGTTTCCCTGTTTTACACATTCCATCCAAGTAACATTTTACTTTTCTTATAAAATTAACTATATCTGGGGGTCTCTGTTCAACCTTTCCTGTCCTCTTTCTCATCTCCCCAACCCCTTACTAGCCATGATTCATCTCTTTTCTTTTGATATCCCTGACCCTCCTCTTTACTGCCCCCTTCCCAATGCTTGGCTCTGTTCCCACTGTGAGTCCCTCCTTCTACTGGTCTGTAGGCTGCAATGCATTCAGTGCCAATCAGTCACCAGGATCAGGACCCAGAACATCAATCATGCAGACATTAAAAGACCTGGGGTGGGATATTCAGACTGCGCCAGGCAGGGGAGCAAGCCTGGGCGCAGTGCAACTGGGATGCACCAGGGTGTGGACCGGGCGATATTCAACGGTACTGCACCATGGCTCAGCACGGCTGAATATAGCACTGGGGCTGCCCGCACTGCACAGTGGCACTGCGCCAGTGCAAGTGAGAAGCAGGGGGATGCACCAGTGCAAGTGTGCTAGGCACATCAACAGCAATATTCAGTGCTGGGCATGCAGATGAGGCCATTATGCATGCAAGGCGCAAATGGGGCCATTTGTATGTCATCATGGCTCCATTTGCATGCAGGTGTGCCGATCCCCAGTGACTTGCGCCTGGCGCCCTGCCAGGCTGCAGCTGTCAGGGACCGACGCCCCCTGCCCCTCGGTGGGCAATGCTCCCCAACACCCGATCATGGGCTTCAATTAAATATAGATTCCCTAGTGGTCCAGTGAACCCTACCCCATCGCCTGATTGTGGGTGTATAAGAAACAAAACTCTGGTGGTCCAGTGGACCTGCTCCCCTGCCCGATCGTGGGCATTAGTGAAATACAGATTCCCTGGTGGTCCAGTGGACCCTATCCCAATGTCCGATCGTGGGCTTTAGTTAAAATTACATTCCCTGCTGGTCCAGCAGACCCTACCGCATCGCCCGATCGTGGGCTTATAGGAAATAATACTGTGGTGGTCCAGTGGACCTGCTCCCCTGCCCGATCACAGGCATTAGTGAAATAAAGATTCCCTGGTGGTCCAGTGGACCCTACCCCAATGCCTGATCGTGGGCTTTAGTTAAATTTACATTCCCTGGTGGTCTAGTGGACCCGATCCCCAGCCCAATCGCAGGCACATGAAATAAATAAATCCCTGGTGGTCCAGTGGACCCGATCCCCAGCCCAACTGTGGGCTTTGATTGTATTTAAATTCCCTGGTGGGCCAGCGGTACCCCCCTACCCACCCCACTCCCCCCAGACAGCGGTGGGTGGCAGCTCCCCAACCCGCTTGACTGACAGTGTACAGCACGGCTGCTGCCACTGGTCCCCTGCATGGGCCAATGGGCATGCAGACTGTACTGTATTACACTGATCCCGAAATGTGAATGGTTCACATTTGGAGATCAGGTAGTACAGTACAGTCTGCACACCCATTGGCCCATGTAGGGTACCAATGGGCGACAGCCGATTGACGTTGTCAGTCGGCGGGCAGCCGGGCAGCTTATGTGGTGAGAAGCTGCTGCCTGCCGCTGACTGAGGGGAGCGGGTGGTGGTCTGGGTGGGCGGTGGAGGAGGTACCGCTGGCCCACGAGGGAATTTAATACAATTAAAGCCCACAATCGGGCTGGGAATCGGGTCCACTGGACCACCAGGGAATTTAGATTTAACTAAAGCCTGCGATTGGGCAGGGGAGCAGGTCCACTGGACCACCAGGGAATGTAGATTTAGCTAAAGCCCACGATCGGACAGGGGAGCAGGTCCACTGGACCACCAGGGAATGTAGATTTAACTAAAGCCTGCGATCGAGCAGGGGAGCATAGAAACATAGAGGTTGATGGCAGATAAGGACCACAAGGCCCATCCAGTCTGCCCATTTATTTTTCTACCTTACAAATGTGCCATCAGCCTTTGCTCTGTCAATGGCCTATCTATTCATACTCATCTGTATTGCTCCCTTATGCCTATCCCGTGCCTGTTTGAAGCCCTGCACTGTATTCATAGCCACCACTTCCTGAGGTAGGCCGTTCCATGCATCCGCCACTCTTTCTGTGAAAAAGAATTTCCTCACATTCCCCCTTAATCGGCCTCCCTCTAATCTCATGCTGTGTTCTCTTGTTCTGCTATTTTTCTTATATTTAAACATGTTAGACTCTTTCACCTTGTTAATTCCCTTATGGTGTTTGAATGTTTCGATCATAACACCTCTCTCCCTCCTTTGCTCAAGGGTATACATATTGAGCTCTGTTAATCTGTCCTCATATGTCTTATGATGCCCTGCACCATTTTGGTTGCCCTTCTCTGGACTGCCTCAATTTGGTTAATGTCCTTGTGAAGGTCTGGCTTCCAGTACTGCACACAGTACTCTAGATGGGGCCTAACCAGTGTCTTGTAAAGAGGGATTATTACCTCCCTCTTATGACTTGTGATACCCCTACTAATACACCCTAACATCCCCCTAGCCTTACCTACTGCTTTAGAGGTCTGCTTGGATGATTTCGGGTCATCAGTGACGATGATGCCCAAGTCTCTTTCTTCCTTTGTGACTGTCAGCAACTCCCCTCCCAGCCTATAGGTGGCTTCATGGTTTCTCTTCCCTATGTGCATGATCTTGCACTTCTTTGCATTAAATCCCAGTTTCCAGGGAGCAGGTCCATTGGACCACCAGGGAATGTACGTTTACCTACAGCCCGCGATCGGGCAATGAGGTGGTGTCCACTGGACCACCAGGGATATAATTATATTACGCCTGTGAGCAGGCGATAGGGTAGAGTCCACTGGACCACCGGGGATAATATATGTATCTGCCCGCGATCGGGCGAGGGAAGGGCATGACACCCGGGATGTGTCTGGGGAGGTCGGGTGGCCACCCACAGCAGGCGGCTGCCGTGTTGCACCCAGCAATACAGCGGCTAGCCTGTGGGTGTCCCCTGACTTGTTCCTGTTTTTCACAAGCACATCTTTGCGCCCCCGGGTGGCACAAGGCAGGTTTGTGCCTACATATGCACCGCATATCCCGGGCTGAATATCGGGATGTGCCGCATATGCATGGGCATGCCTCCTGCACTTGCGCCGCATACATTACTGGTGTGCCCCGGTGCATCGGGATTTGCGCAGTGCAACATCCCCCTTTGAATAGCACACTGGGGCGCATCAGTGGTTTGTGCAACCCCTTTGAATATCCCACCCCTGGTGTCTAAAGGCCAAGAAAATATGCATGAGAATGATACAGAAGCACCCATGTGGAATTTGATAAATAGTGTACTTGAAGTAGTCAAAGAGGCCTGTAGCCCTGTATTAAAATTACATTTCAGTTTTGTATAGAGTAGTTATTGCATACAACAGAAGTTCACTGTTAGCACCTAGAAAGTGTTTTTGTTTGTTCTCTTTCCCTTTTCCTACTTTATGTTATATTTTGCAATATATTTACAAGTTACTGATGATTGTTTATAATGTTGCTATGAGGCTGCTATGATGTGTACATGATATTTTTTATATTAATAAAATATATAATAATGCATGAGGGTGAGTACATAATGAGAAATTAATGCCCACCCAAGGTGTGTGGGATGCTACATATAAAAGCATCCCACACCGAGGGTGGGCATTCATTTCTCGTTTATGCACTCACATCCCATGCACTGTTTTATGTAACTGCTGGGGAGTGTTTTCTAGCCTGCATGATTTTATTTAACTAAGATACAGTTTGGCCAGTAGATGGGGTTGCTGTTTAAAATACTGAAGTAGTTTAGTGTTTAAGCCCCACAAGTTAGACAGAGTGGGCCAGATATTCAAAAAACTTTGCCTGGCGTGCTAAATTAGTCCAGAACCAATAGCCCACTATATTCAAAAGGATAGCTCCAGTGCTAAACCTGCTGAATATAGCACGCTAAGGAAGCTGGGCAAACTGGACTGGGAGTGTAGTGCAAAAATAGTCTGGGAATAAGACAGCTCTGAATACAGCAACCAGGAAGTGCAAACCACAACAGCATCCCAGTTCCCAATGATGTGAAGGAAGGAAGAGGTGAACTATGTGGCCGATGTGTGTGCTAGCAAAGGAGTGGAGTCAGTAAAGCTGCAAGCATCAGTGGATGTAAAATTACACTGTGCAGAAATGTACACTGTTTCTGAATCGTTTGCATGGCACAAACACATTTGCACAGATTTAGCGTGGAGCTAAGCTGTTTGCCGGCACTATCACGTTTGCCCAGAGCAAAAATTTGCTATATTCAAAAGTGACATGCAAATGAGCCTACTTAGGTAGTCTGTGGGCAAACATCCAGATTAGCATCTCATTATGACCTGATTTGCATGCAGTTTGGCCATCGCTATTGCAGGGTCCCAAAGCTCCACCTGTAGGTCAGTCTGGAAGTACAGGGGTTGGCTGGGTCTGCCCACAGCTCCACCTGTAGGTCAGTCTGGCACTGCATGGTGGTAGCTGCAGGCTACATTTGTACAGTACAGCATAGATTATTGTTCCCAAGGGGACTACACAGCATAGGCACAGCTGGTGGTGCTGAATATAATTTGTCAAATTGTAGTTCCCGCTACAGTGAACAGCAGATACTACAGTAGCAAGGAGGCCAGTAGTGTGAGGGATGCAGCAATGCCTATGGTGTATAGAGCAGTGATGATCACTGCACTGTACACAGTGACAGGTACAACTTGCAGGTGTTTACTGACAGTGGACATTACTGTTATGCTGTTGTGCAACCCACAGATGCTACACCACTGGCATGGGATACTCACAGTGACATACACATGGCTGGCTGTGTGCACTGTGGTGTCTGTACAGATGTGCGGTATGTGGCTGGAGGGGGTCACATACCATCACACAGGCCAGCTGTTGTTGGGGTATTCCCAACACTGACCCATTTGCACAGCATGGATTGTCCCAGCCTTGTGGCCGCACCCAGTCCGTGGTGCAGCCTGGCCACCTGTACACCCTCCCCTCAACACGCTCTATGCCCTCAGTGCTGCAGGTGTGTGCTGGCACCGTTGGTGTCCACTGAAGGGTGGTCCGCAGGTGTGTGCTACATGGCTGCATGTTTCCTCTCTGTCTGGCTTATTTCTGTGTTTCATACTTACTAGTCAGGGTCGCACAAAGTCGCACAAAGCTGGTTTGCCCAGAGCTAAGTCTACCTCTTCCTGGGCGGTAATTTGCACCGCGCAAAGTGTTGCACTAAGTCACGCAAAAACAGTTTGCGTGGCGCTATTTGCTGAATACAGCATTGCGCCTATATTCATGCACACGCCCCCACAGTTTGCCCCTTGCATACATTATAATTTTGCCTGGCACTAATGCAGTTTGCCTGCGCTATCTGACCTTTTGAATACAGTGGACCTGCGCAAACCCAGTGCTAACCCTGTGCAAACAGTTTGCGCCCAGGGCAAAGTTTTGAATATCTGGCCCAGTGTGTTTTTAGTTACGCCCCCTCCCCCATAGACAAAAATACAGTGAGTAGTCCACAGAGAGATTAGCATGGAGATCATATGTCAGAATGTTGAGCAGGGATGGAACATCCATGCCGGTATCTGTGGTGTAGTGGCGATCGCCGCTCCTTCCTTATTTTCGAGTCAGGTAGGCAGGGGTTAATGGGACACAAGATGTTCTGTCTCTAAATACATGAGCAGGACCAGAAAACACAGAAATGTTTATTCTGCTTTGATTTGCAGTATGTGGTGATGTCACTGCAATGACAACAGTCCAAAGCGGCATTTCCAGGAACACTCAGCATGGAGAAGCAGTTTGCGCATGCACACAGTGGCAGAAGCCCAGCATGAGCTCACCATTATAACCCGTGGGTTAGAACGGTGAATTATAACCCGGTTTCTCAGTGGGAGAAAACACTCCCCAGTTATTACAATGCAAATTAACTTCAAATTTCAAAAAAATGGGAAAGGGACCAAAAAGTGTCTCCCATTGTGCAACAGAGTCGTAAGGAAACTGATCCTGAATAAAACGTCTGCGTGCTACAAAAAGATGGGTTTTCTCCACGCCACACAGGAGTGTAGAACAGCACTGAGGGAGTGCAAGGTTAGAATTAAGAAAGCCTGAATCCATTTATGGTCTTGGCGCCCACCACCTCCCTCTGGCAGACTGTTCTATAGTTCCACCACACTTTCTGTAAAACAGAACTTCCTTACATCCCTTTTAAACCTTCTCACCTGCCAGTTTCCACTTGTGACCTTGGGTTCTTGACTCTGTACTCATGCTAAATAATTCACGTCAGTTTACCTTGTTTATTCTCATCACTAACTTGAAGGTCTTCATCATATTCCCCCCACCTTGCCTGGTCTCTAGCGAGTACGTATGCAGTGCCTTGAGATGATAGTCATAAGATCTGCCCTACTGACTCTGAATCATCTTGGTCACCCTGCTCTGCACCATCTCCAGCCTGTCCCTGTCCTTCCTTAGGTGAAGACTTTAGAACTGTGCACAGTATTCTAATACTTGTCAGTCATAATCTGCATATGTTTTATCTTTCAAGTAACTGGGGATCTAGTATTATGAAACTAATATTGCAACTTCCTCTGTTCCACCTTTGTACATACCAGTTATGCATACCCTCTAGATGGAAATTCAAGGTTTGTGTTATAGTAACACTGTAACATAGTAATAAACTGTCCTGGGTAAGGGTTAGTATAGCCTAGTGGTAAGAGCACCAAGTTGTGAGTCTGGAGACTGAGCAGGCCTGGATGTGAAACCCCACAACCACCTGAATACTGTGCAACCCTGTGCTCACTTGTCCTTCCCTGTGCTCCCAAGTCCCCTCCAGAAATGAGTTTTAACACAATGTGCCTTTTCTGGCCAAATAATTCTAAAACAAAAATCAGTCTCTCATTCTGTGGTTTTCCCTTCTGTGTGACTCTGCTGATGTCTGTTGTAATTTGAGCGATCACTAAAACGTTTCCCACAATCAGTACATTTAAATGTTTTTTCTCTATTGTGTATGCGCTGATGCTGTAGCATATTTCCCAGCTGTGTAAAACCCTTTCCACAATCAGTACACATAAATGGTTTCTCTCCTGTATGAATCCGCTGATGGACTGAGAGATTTGACTGCCGGGTAAAACTCTTCCCACATTCAATACATATAAATAATACTTTCTTTGGCTCTCCTGTGTGAATTTGCCGATGGGCTGAGAGATTTGACAGCCGTGTAAAACTCTTCCCACAATCACTACATTTAAAAGGTTTCTCTTTGGTGTGAATCCACATATGTTTTGAGAGAGCTGCAAGTTGTATAAAACTCATCCCACAATCAGTACATTTAAAAGGTTTTTTTTCTGTGTGAATCTTCTGATGGTGTGTTAGATTTGATAGCTGTGTATAACTCTTCCCACACTCAGTACATTTGAAAGGTTTATCTCCTATGTGAATCCACTGATGTTCAGAGAGATGTGCCATTCGTCTAAAACTCTTCCCACAAGTATTACATTTAAAATGTTTTTCTCCTGTGTGAATCCAACGATGTAGTGAGAGATTAGTCAGCCGTGCAAAACTCTTTCCGCAATCACTGCATGTAAAAGGTTTCTCTCCAGTATGAACCCGTTGATGCTGTGTCAAAAGTGACAGCTGGGTAAAACTTTTTGCACAATTAGTACATTTAAATGGTTTTTCTTCTTTGTGAAGCCACTGATGTTCTGAGAGATGTCCCATCTGTCTAAAACTCTTTCCACAAGTAGTACACTTAAAAGGTTTTTCTCCTGTGTGAATCCGTTGATGGAGTGCAAGATTTGTTTGCCGTGTAAAACTTTTCCCACAATTAGTACAGTTAAAAAGTTTAGAAGGTTGCTCTCCTGTGTGTATTCGCCGATGCTGTGAGAGATTTGTTCGTCGTGTAAAACTCTTCCCACAATCAGTACATTTAAAAAGTTTAGATGGCTTCTCTCCTTTATGTATTCGCTGATGCTGCGAGAGATTTGTTCGCCGTGTAAAACCCTTCCCACAATCAGTACATTTAAAAGGTTTTTCTCTAGTAAAAGTTCTATTTTTTGTGAGAAATGACATTTGAGTAACGTACGGTCTATCATTGATGCATTTAAACTCTTTCTCTGCTATATTAATCTGCTTCCGGACTGGAAATGTGTACATCAGTTTAAATAGTTGCTCATGGGTGGTGGATTTTGAATGATCCTCTTTTGCTTGGTCTTGATAAGGATTAACCAACGTTATCTCCTCTGCCATACATTTCTCACTCTTAGCATTTAACTGCCGCTCTCCTGTGTAAATCTTCTGGAATACAGAAAGTTCTTCCAGGAGATCCTTTTCATGTTGAGCAGGTTCAGAGGCTAGAATTAGAAAACAGTTATTTTTTACAATTATTTTCATAACCATTTTCCTTAATTATATTCCCCATAACCCCAACTGGTTTCTTTTGCACCCCAGGGTGTTGAGGGAAGTGGGGCAACCCTGGGTAGGACCACTGGCAGATCTCTTCAACTGCTCTCTGGAACCTGGGAACGTGTTTGGAGACTAGAGGACAGCAGATTTGGTCCCCCTGCATGAAGGTTAAATTTGAGACAAGAAAGGTAACTAGACAGGTCAGACTGATGTCTATCATTGGGTAAACATTGGAATCATATTGTGGGGAAACTACTGGAATCAATAATAAAAGGAGAGGTTGGTAGAGTTTCTGTAAGCAAATGGCTAGAAAAACAGGTGGCATGGAATTACCAATGGGAGGCCTTGCCTAATGCATCTGATCAAATTCTTCAACAAGTTACACGGGCTGGGAATAAGAGTCCGGTTGTGGATGTCCTGTACCTGGCATTTAGTAAGGCCTTTGACTCTGTCCCACATGGACAACTGGTAAAGAAACTGGTTGATGTAGGCGACAAAATAATTGGATGTGTGAGAAACAAAATTAGTGAGAGGACCCAGAGGGAACTGGAAAGCATGCAGAAGTGAGGAATGTCACAAGCAGAGTGCCCCAATGATCAGTTTTAGGACTAGTTCTCTTAACACATTTATATTTGACATAGGTGAGTGGGTCCAGGGAATGATATGCCTCTTCACAGACAAAATCAGCTAATATTTTACTTGGTACAGCATAGCAAAAAACTACACAATTTTCATCAGCTGCTACACAAAGCTGTCTATGTACAGCAGTCTTACTCCACATCTGACTTAACACAAAAGTGGTCATACAGCTGCTTTATACATGGTTTCCAGCAAACACTATACATATTCAAACAACATGAAGTCTTGCTATATTATGCCATATGCAGAGAGTCCCAACCTTCGAACTGCTCCGCAGGTGAAAGAGTTAACTTTCCATGCCAGGCATGGAACTTTGAGCTCGAGCCCGGTTGAAAGCTCTATCTGTTGTTCTTCAAACTCAAACTGTCAGATTCTTTACTCCGCCTCACTGAACAGTCGCTCCGGAGATTTCTCCTTCTGCTCGGTTCATTTTGTCGGTTAAAGTATTAATTTCTCGGTTTTTAACCGAAGTTAAACCGCAACCGGTCGGTTCAAGCTCTGTCTGTGGTATCTGTAAGTACTAGATAGGTTTTACATTTACTTTCTGTGTGGAACTTGTAAACGCATTATTGGTTCGGTTTGAACCGATCAGGTTGTTTTTAAAAATCATTCTAGTCCTTTTAGAGTGCGGTTCCCGGTTCTTATCAGTTCTAAAAAAAACGGATTTCATTACGTTTTTTTCCATGACCCGTGACACGGTTGGGAACCGATAAGAGAGTCTTGCTTAGCGGATTGCTATAAAAGGGCAAGTTTGGTTAGGCTGGCACCATGTCTGAGAAACCCAAAAGAAAAACCGGACCCACTGGGTTTCAACACTGTAGTGGCTGTGGGGAAGCCTTTGCTAAGGCTGACCCCCACACCACCTGTGTTTATTGTCTGGGGTTTGACCACCTCAATGCAGACTGCCAGATTTGTAAGAATTTCCCTGCTGCCACCATAGAAAAGAGAGTTGGTAGGCTCAGGGAAATGGAGGCCAAAAAGTCTGTTGGCCCGGATGGCCAGCCCGGTTCGGTTCCAACCGAACCGGAGAGAGTGCCCTCTGACCAGGGCGAGACTTCCTCGGGCAAACGTAGAGCCGGCTCTGAGGAGCCGGTTCCAGCAAAAAGGACTAGAAAGTCAGCTGGTTTGGAGCCAAAAGTCCTCTCTCCAACCGCTGAGGAAATAGCTAAAGCAATTCAAATTGTACAGTCTCTGTCCCCGGTTCCGACCGAACTGGCACCATCAGGGAGACGCTCGGTTCGGCCAGTTCCACCGGTTCAAGATTATGATTTTGAGGATTTTTATGAACCGGAGGAGGAGGAGGAAGAGAAATATGAGGAGAGTTAGTGTGGCTTTGAAAGTCTGGATGTGCCCATTAAACCGGACATCTCTCCAGACAGACCTTTAGGGGTTTCTCCTCCCAGGCTTTCTGAGTCCCCTTCTCATTTCATGTTTTATAAAAAAGTTGCTGAAACTCTCCAGCTCCCTGTTGAGGAAGCTGTTGATGACCAAGAGGAGCCCGATTATGTAGAAATGATGGATATTCCAGAGTCAAGGAGACTGTCTATTCCTTTGCATAAATCTTTTCGGAAGCAGACAGCAAAAGTTTTAAAAACTCCTAATACTATACCTCCTGTGGATAAAAGGATGGACAAGAGGTATACTTTATCAGGCTCTGATCTGGAGTTCCTCTCACAACAATGCAGCCATTGGGTAGTGCAGGCTGCAGCCTGTGACAGGCAAATATTCCCCTAGCTTCACACCCCCCTGAAAAGGACTCCAGGAGGATTGATGCTATGGCAAAGAAACAGTACATGGCAGCATCCTTGGGACTCAGACAGGCAAATTATATGGCTTATGCTGCTAGGTACCAGAAATCCAGATGGGATACTGTGCTGGCTCTAGCAAAACAGGTCCCTGACAAGCTTGCCAGGGAGCTGGAACAGGTGGCTATGGATGGTACTGAGGCATCCAAGGTGCAATTTCATGCTGCAGTAGACTCTAATGATGTTTCATCAAGAGTCATGGCTACATCTGTGGCACTTCAGAATGGCTTGGCTCAGATGTACTACCCTGTCACAGGATACCCAGTCTAAGGCCATGGATTTTCCTGTTGTGGGAATTTCGTTTGAGGAGCAAACAGAGAATTACATGAAGAAAATGGATGAATATAGGACCACCTATAGGAGTGCACAGGCTAAGGAAAGCAGGCCACTCCTCAAAAGCAGCTACCCAAGGGCAGGGGCAGGCCTTTTCATAGGCCTTTTTACCAAGCCCAGGCCTCCTCTTCTGCCTATGCTCAGAGGGGGTTCTTTAGAGGGAGAGGCAGACGGGGTTCAAGCAGGCCTGCTTCCACCCCTCAGCCCAAAGCCCCTGCCAAGCAGGCACCCTGATGGGGTAGCCAGGGCCGATTCTCCTCTACCAGTAGGGGGCAGGCTGGCTTACTTTGTCCAGGACTGGAAGTCTCTAACGTCAGACAAGTGGGTCCTGGAAGTAGTAAGCCAGGGACTGGTTCTCAGCTTCAACAAATTTCCGAAGATGAGAGCCAGGTCCTTTCCACCTGCAACTCCACCAGAGGCACTAGCCCTAGAGGCAGAGGTCTCTACCCTCCTGGCTCTCAGAGCCGTGGAAAGGGTTCCACCCCTACATCAGGGCAAAGGGTTGTACTCCAGGTACTTCCTTACCCCAAAAAAGTCAGGAGAATGGCGGCCCATCCTGGATCTCAGATACTTAAACAAGCACCTTTTAAAACCAAAATTCAAAATGGTGACTCTGGGAATTATTTTACCCTCTCTAAGACCAGGGGACTGGCTAGTGTCTCTGGACCTCAAGGATGCCTACTTTCATGTTCTCATCAGAAGCTCCCATTGAAAGTACCTCAGATTCGAACTGCCCTCAGGCCATTACCAGTTCAGAGCAATGCCCTTCGGCCTCACCTCTGCCCCAAGGGTATTCACAAAATGCCTGGCAGTAGCAATTGGCCACTTAAGAAGGCAAAACATTGCCATTTTTCCTTACCTGGACAATTGGCTCATAGTAGGCCAGTCTCCAGACCAAGTCAGATTACATCTTTAGATAACCCAGCAACTGCTTACTTCTCTAGGTTTCCTTCTCAATCTTCCAAAGTCAGTCCTGGAGTCTGTCCAACTTCTCACCTTTATAGGTGCAGAACTGAACACAAAAGAGGCCAGAGCCTTCCTTCCTTCCTCTGGAAAGAGCAAGGACCCTCATCTCCCTGGCCTCCTCCTTCACCCTGCAGGTCTCTCGACCAGCAAGGCATTTTCTCCAGCTCCTGGGACACATGGCTGCTTCCACAGCAGTAGTGCAGGGAGCCAGATTTCAGATGAGGGACATCCAGTTCCATTTGAGAGCCTTTTGGTCTCAAAGGAAGGACCCTCTAACCAAATTAATCCCAGTGACTTGAACCCTGATCCAAACCCTTCAGTGGTGGCAGGACCAGGGCAATCTGAGACAGGGGTTCCCCTTCACCCCTCAGTCTCACTCCTTAATCCTTACTACAAATGCATCCCTCTTGGGGTGGGGAGCTCACATGGGCGACCTCACTGCCCAGGGATTGTGGTCCTCTCAGGAATCTCTGCTCCACATCAATCTGTTGGAACTCAGAGCAGTTTTTCTAGCACTTCAAGTTTTTTCCAAATCTGTTCAGAACAAAGTTATTCAGGTCAGAACAGACAATACCACCACAATGTGGTACATCAACAAGCAAGGGGCACTCGGTCCCACGGCCTTGTGCATAGAAGCAATGAAGTTGTGGTCTCTGGCTTACTCTCTGAACACCTCCCTTATGGCAGTTCACCTCCCAGGCAAGGACAATGTCCTGGCAGATGCTCTCAGCAGGATTTCCCAGGGCCATCACGAATGGTCACTGGATCCCCTAGTACTGGAGGTGGTATTTGCCAGATGGGGCACACCACAGATAGATCTTTTGCAGCCCCAGACAATCACCAACTTCCCTTTTTGCTGCAAGCCCCAGTGTTGGGCTCAGTCCCTCTGGATGCCTTCCTTCTCTCAGTTGGGAAGGAAGTCTCTCTATGCTTTTCCCCTTCCCTCTCCTGTTCAGAGTGTTAGTCAAAATCAGATCTCAACCCTGCAAGGTGATCCTGATTGCTCCAGACTGGGCCAGGCAGCCCTGGTACCCACTCCTCATGTCCTTAGCAGTCCACCTTCCCCTGTGTCTTCCCAGGAATCACAACCTGTTAACCTGTGCTCAGGGGAGAGTTTGGTACCCGAACCTCAAATCTCTCAAGCTCAAGGCCTGGCTCTTGAAGAATTAGAGTTTGCTGACCTACACCTCTCCCAAGGTGTATTGGATATCCTGAAGGCTTCTAGGAAGCCTTCCACCAGGGCTACTTATAATTCCAAATGGAAGAGATTTTCCATATGGTGCTCTGCAAAGCATATTTCCCCAGAATCTGCTGATTTACCCACAGTCCTGGATTATATGGTCCATCTAAATACTTTGGGGCTGAGACCAGCTACCCTAAAAGTGCACCTGGCAGCCGTGTCTGCTTTCTTATCAGCAGGTAAACCCTCTTCTCTTTCAGCCCATCCTGTATTCTCCAAGTTTTTCAAGGGGTTGCTTCACACCAACCCTCCATTCAGGGATCCTGCCCCTGCCTGGGATCTTAATATTTGCATTGCCCAGCTTATGCAACCCCCTTTTGAGCCCTTGTCTTCAGCAGAGCTTAAGTACTTGACTTGGAAAACTGTGTTTTTGGTAGCCATCACTTCTGCCAGATGCATAAGTGAGTTACAAGCATTGTCAGTGGAACCTGATTTTATCTCCTTTCACAGAGATAAGGTGGTCCTCAGGACTAACAGAGCGTTCTTGCCTAAGGTGGTTTCAGAGTTCCACCTTAATCAATCTATGTCTCTCCCTGTGTACTTCACTGACCATTCCTCCTCTGGCGAGAGGAGATTGCACAGTTTAGATGTTAAAAGATCCCTTAGCTACTACATAGATCGTACCAAGGGTCACAGGTTTGACTCCCTCCAACTGTTCCTCACTTATGGTGAGGTTGGCAAAGGGAAACCTGCCACTAAAAGATCCATTGCCAGGTGGATTGTCTCTTGTATCCAATTCTGCTATGAAAAACTGGGTAAGGTTCCTCCCTCAGGCCTGAGGGCTCACTCTACCAGAGGTGCAGCTGCATCTCTGGCTGCTGCCAGGGACATCCCTATCCTAGAGATATGTCAAGCAGCTGCCTGGAAAACAGTTCACACTTTTACCAAGCATTACTCCCTGGACATCCAGGCTAGGAGTGATGCGTCGGTTTGAGCACAGCTGTGCTTCAGAGCCTATTTCCTAAGTAGGTTCTGTCCCTCCTCCATGGAGGTACTGCTGTGTAATCTGCATATGTCATAATATAGCAAGACATCATGTTGTTTGAAGAAAAAATTATTCACCTTAGTAATGTTGTTTCTTCTAATGGAGTCTTGCTATATTATGACCTCCCCGCCTGCCCCTCTCAGAACCTTTACTTTTGGGATGTGGGTGGGCAGGGTAGTGTTGGCACCTAGTAGATGCCCACCTTGTATTTCACCCCTCCTTTTTGGGGTGACTGGTGTTGTGTTTGTCATTTTTTAGGTCTTCTGACTTGAGTCTTTGTTTTTGACACCAAAAAATGTGTTCATATATTTAGTAGCCAGTTGGCTAGTGTAGGTTTACAGCTTCCACACAGAGTCTTAGTGAGTTTTGCTCGTAAAGATCTGACAGTTTGAGTTTGAAGAACAACAGATAGAGCTTTCAACCGGGCTTGAGCTCAAAGTTCCATGCCTGGCATGGAAAGTTAACGCTTTCACCTCCGGAGCAGTTCGAAGGTTGGGACTCACTGCATATGTCATAATATAGCAAGACTCCATTAGAAGAAACAACATTACTAAGGTGAGTAATTTTTTCTTTTTCCCTATTGCTACTCAAGTTTTGTAATACTGCAACTACTACACAAACCTTTTTAAATAAAATGTTCCCTGGACAATACCTGTGTGAGGGTAGACAGCGAAGATAGGATAAGTGCGATGAAGGAGAACCTGTAAAGGCTGCAGAGATGAACTAGGGTGTGGCAGCTGAAACTTAATGTCCAAACGTGCAAAGTTATCTACATAAGAGTCAGAAACCTGAGAACAGAATACAGGATCGAGGGCAGTGGCGAAGAGAGTGGAAAGGACCAAGGAATGTTAATAATGGAGACTTTGAAAGCATCAGCAGCATATAAAGGCTGTGGACAGAGCAAATGAGTTGCTGTTTTGCAGAGGGAGGAGGATCAAGAGAAAGGAATGATCACCTATCCTACCCTTGTGCAGATCTCTGTTTAGACAGTGCTTGGAGAACTGTGTGCTGTTTTGCAGCCCACATTTGGAGGACAATGACTATAGGTACCAAGCAGGACAACCTATATGATACAGAGACAGCAGGGAGTTCATATGGGGTGTGACTGGAAGATCTCAATATGTACATATTGGAAGATAGAAGAGTGTATGATACTAATGTTCAAGTACCTCCACAGGATAAACAAGGTGAACGGCAGGGAGTTGCTCACACTGACTGGGAATAGCAGCACCAGTTGAAATTTCATGAAGCGGTCAGGGGAGGGTGTTCAAAAAGGATATGAAGAAGTGCTACTTCACACAAAGGTACTGGGAAAATGTGACAGGGTTCCAGAGGAGATTGTAAGTGCTTAAACAGTTGAGTTCAAAATAGGGTAAAACAGACACATAAGGGGGGGGTGCAGCTGAGGAGGAGGAGAAGATGACCACCGGATGCATTTCTAAGAGGTTTTGGGTAGACTAAATAGCCCATGCAGTGTCTATTTGCCAAAAGTATCTAGGTTTTGGCCCCGTCACTGGAACCTTACTATAACCATACAGACAGTGTTCAAGTGTGCTTCTTGGAGACTGGTGTAATATCCTCTTCGTAACCTGGTCGTAAATGTTATCCTCCAGCACTTTACTGTACTATAACTGGTAACCCCCTGTGATAACTGGATATGCACTACGGATAAAATGCCGTAATAACCTGCTCAATTCTGTAGTAACTCAATAGTGGGTTATTATAGTGTTTTCCTGCTCGTTTTCCATGAACCTCCCACTCAGGGACACACTGGCTCACAGAAATACAGCTTAAGGTTTTTGTCTCTACTGAATCCTTACACCACTTATAAAAAATAATGCCTGTGCAAGGTTTGTGTTATGAGGATTTTTCACACACCCCCAGTGTGTGATAATCTTATAAACCCCTCGAGCTTTGCCCTTGGGGTTTATGGATTACACACTTCAGGTGTGTGAAAATTCCTCATAACACACACTTGCACAGGCATTACTCTCTATGTAATGTATTTTGCTTATACAGAATCTGTGTCCTTGCACTACTGTTATTTATAATGCTTACTTACCCATTTGTATTAATTGTATTTGAACTTGCTGCTCTTAGTGTACCTCTTTTCCTCCCTTTACCCCTTCCCGGTAAATGTTTGAAATAAATATAGGGTGCTGTTTACTAATGACTGCCAAGCCCTCTCTATGAAGAGTGAATTCATCCCCTCTCAAGAGGGAAAAGAGACCACTATGGTTCTCGAGGGACATGACTAGAAATGTAAATGTTAAAAGGGTAGCTTTTGGGAAGTATATAAGATGCAGAGGTTAAAGGAGAGGCAGGTGTATCCTGAGAAGAGAAGGAAGCAGGGAAAGCAGTGAGAAGCATAAAGCTGCAAACTGAGGAAAGAATAGCCCAAGGCGTAATGAATGGTGACAAGACATTATTTTATGTACATAAATGAAAAGAGGAAGACTTGGGGGGGTGGGGAGCAGGTGGAGACTGTGCAGAGGAGGATGAGGAAAAAGCAGATATCCTGAACAAATACTTTTGTTCAGTATTCAAGAGGAAGGAGATGGGCCACGTAAAAACAACAGGGGTAATGGAGATGGGGAAGCAGACACAAGTCCCTGTACAGAGGAGAAAGTCCTTAAGGGACTTGTAAATCTGACAGCAGACAAAGCATTGGGGCCAGACAGGGTACACCCAAGGGTCTTGAGGGAGCTCGGGGCAGTACTGGCTGCACCTCTGACAGTACTCTTAAACAACTCCCTGAAAACAGGAGTGGTTCCAAAGAATTGAAGGAGGGCAGATGTAGTCCCACAATACAAAAGCAGTGGCAGGGAGGAGACTGGCAACTATAGGCCAATCCACCCGACATCAGTGATGGGGAAGCTAATGGAGTCACTTCTAAAGAAAAGGACTGTGGAGTATCTTGAATCCAGCTGGTTACAAGACCGAGTCAATAAGAATTCATGGGGGTAGGGGTCACATCAGATTTCTTTGAATGGGTGACCAGAGAAGCAGATAAGGGTGGAGCAGTGCATGTGGCCTACTTAGATTTCAATAAGGCTTTCAACACTGTTCCACATAGGAGGCGCATAAGAGAACTGGGAAGCTTAGGGGTGGGTCAAAAGGTAGTACACTGGGTAATAGACTGACTAAGGAATAGGTGACAGAGGGTGGTGGTAAATGGGGTTCACTCTGGAAGGGAGGGTGATCAGTAGGGTGCCATAAGGTTCAGTACTGGGATCAGTCCTCTTTAATGCTTTAAGTGACACTGCACATGAGCTGGAAGGGAAGGTTTGCCTATTTGCAGATGATACCAAAAACTCCAGAGAGAATGGAAAGAATGTGCAGAGACCTAAGAAAACTCAAGTAGTGGTCAAGGCCATGGCAGCTGGGTTTCAATGCGAAAAAGTGCAAAATCATGCACTTATGGCACAGAAACCCAGAGGTGGAGTGCAATATGGGAAAAGAGGCATCGACAGTCACCAAACAGGAAAAGAACCTGGAAGTAATCATATCTGATGATCTCAAGGTGGCATGGAAGTGCGACAAGGCAGTGGGAAGGTCCAGTGCCAGTGGGATGCTGGGGTGCATAGGGAGGAGTATCAACAGCAGAAGAGAGAGTTGGTGTTGCCACTGCATAGTTCGCTAGTGAAACCCCAGCTGGAGCACTGTGTCCAGTTCTGGAGACATCTCCGGAAGGGCACAGACAGAGTGGAGGTGGTCCAGAGGGGGTCAAATACAATGGTGCAGGGTCTGCATTAGAAGCCCTATGAGGAGAGACTGGAGGACCTCAATATGTGCACCCTGGAAGAAAGAAGAGTGAAGTGGGGTATGATAGAGGCCTATAAATACCTCACAGAGTAAATAAGGTACAGGGGTAGAAGAGTATTTTTCAGAGGAAAAGATGCACAAGGAAAAGGGACATACAATTAAGCTGGAATGGTATAAATTCAAGAGATGGAAATACTTCTTCACTAAAAGGGCTGTGAATGCCTGGAACAGTCTTCCAGTGGAGGTGTTGGGGGTGAAAACAGAGGTGGGCTTTAAGAATACATGGGATAGGCACAAAGGAATCTTAGTGGAAAGGGGGGCGAAGACCAAGTAGCATTTGTAGTAACAGTATAGGCAGGGGAATAAAATGTGCAGACTGGTGGGCCAAGCTTTACTTAACTTCTGTCAAATTGTTTCCCTCTAGGTGCCTGGGCAGTGAGAGATTCAAAGTCATGCCTCAACCTGGGTCTGTATAACCACTTAATCTATCATTAGCCATGTAATGTTTTATTACACAGATCTGTATTTAGCAACAAATACTATTTATTAAGCAGCCTAAGTTTATTGAAGTTTAACAGGCTTCATATCAATATTCAGAGATGTTTTAATGGTTTGGCAAAGAGATGCATAATTTGGCAAAAAGAGTCAAGTGACAATTAGCCAAAATGCTACAGGGTTTGGATTTTCAGGTTTTACACAAACAACCCAGGGATATTCTGTCATTGAGTCATCAGGACAGTTATAGAAAAAAGGTTATTTGATTTTTAACAGCAGTAGATTGTCTAGTCAGGAAAACTATTTTTTTAGCTTTTTTTTTTTTTGTTGACCAGGTAAGTGCACTAGACAAATCCTGCCTATTTTCAGGCACGACCCGGGGGAGGGGGATACAGATGAATGCCAACTGACCTTGAACCAGATTAAGCTGTTGGTGGTATTTTTAGTGAATGGGGAAATTTACCAGGACACCGGGAAATTCCCTACTTTTCAATAAGTGCCATGGGATCTTTAACATCCACCTGAACTACCACCAATCCAGGCAGATGGGACCTCGGTTTAACGTCTCATCCGAAAGACGGCACCTCAGAAATGCAGCACCCCTCTCATGCTGCATTACAGTGTCAGTACTGGGATATTAACCCAAGTGCCAGATGTGGGAACTGAACCCACAGCCCTCTGATCTCTCGGCCTCAGAGGCGAGTGTGCTACCTACTGAGCCACTGACACCGCTATTAGAATTATGATTCTCAACATAAATGATTACATATAGTTTTAAATGAATTGGTTGTGAGAAAACATTGCTAAGCGTTGAATATGCAGAAATAAAATGTTGGGCCTCTAACCAATATGGAATTCTGTGGTAGTGTATTATCAACTTCAGTACAGCCAAACTTACTAAAGTGATATCTCCGAGTGCCACCATGATATATTGCAATGTATTTATACAATAGGGGTGAGATGATATGCCATTCTTTATTTTAGCATAAAACCACCACCGCGATATCACACTCTGCTATCACCAGTGTGTGATAATCGGAGTTTTCTCCAGTTATCACACCCCTATTGTATAAAATGGATACATGATGTGCACTTGGGTAATATAGAAAATACTTTCACTCCTGCACAGTAATCTCTGGATACTCACTTGTGGCTTCGTCACTCGCGTGAATATCCAGAGGTCACTCTAAAGGACTGAAAATATTTTCCATATCACACTCGTGCCCATCATGCATCCCCTTCAATAAAATCCAGTATGACTTTGGTCACATTTTATTCCTACAAATTAATGTTTTTTCTGCTGCTCCCATCTCTGGAAACGCTTTGCCGGTACTTTTGGAACTTTCATAGGTTGTGGCGTTTGAGGTGTACTGTAATGTTGTGGGCCTGTAGTAGGTTACACTGCTTTATTACTGGAAGATGTTAAGAGGATTATGGTGGAGCAGATGGCCATGGTAATCTGGTATGATACAGTGTATTGCCTGTTGTGTGTATGTGTTGCTGTATATGGCAAAGGGGACTCCCTACATATAAACCTTCTGTTATTAGCCGACCAAAACCCATCTTTCAAATTGCTACTTCTCTATGATGCAAAATGTAAACTCTTTAGCACATTCCATCTGTGACATTTTTTCCTAGAAGAATTAGCCATATCTGAGTGACTGTCTAACCAACATTTTTCATAGCTTACTAGTCACATCTGTCTCCTTCCTAATGATATCTCTGACCCTCATCTCTACTCCTCCCATGCCCATCTCTACTCCTATTAGACCCCCTCCTCCTACTACCGCTCTGTAGGTTACTGTGCTTTCTACACCTCTGTTCATCAGCTGTTCACAATTCCTAAGGTACTGTATTGTATACGATTTAGTGTTGTGTATGGAAATCCATACACTTCCAGATGCTGTTATACAACAGTAGTGATGTCAAAATGCTGCTGTAAAACAGTAGCTGAGTCACTACTGTGGTTCAACAACACAGAATCTTGAGTCTATTAAGATTCCTCATGTTTACCTACACTGTATATTCCTCATAACAAAGATATCAGCAAGACTGAAAACACTAAATGATAAACTACACGAAATGTTGCCAACTCATGTAGCCATTACTTCACTTGCATGGAATGTTCATAAATGCATCCTGTTTACTGTTTATTTGTCCACAGTTCAAGACAGAGTTAGAAAGAAGGAAAGTAAAACGAACATATACTATGGAAACCATGTAAAATGCTGATGCTTCCATCATGGGCAGAAAACATCACAGAGATGACATCTTGCCCCCCATTGGAAGCACAGCCTTATTCTATGTACGGTTACCCATACATTATTCTATAATGCTGAGTTACACCTCAGTTTTCCCCATGTATTATACCATACTTTATTAAACCACACTTAGCCCAATCCATCCTGGATTACTTTACTGTATTCCATGTACTCCCCATGTCACACCTATAAACAAGCAGAACTCTTGCTTAGTGTGCCCTCCTAGTCAAGTATTTTAAATAAAATAATTTCAGTAATCATACTCAAACACGTACAAATCTTGTCTTATGCTGGTGAGTGAACTTTAGATTCTGCAGACATACAGGACAATAAGATTCCTTTTTATTTTATCCTTGGCCCTTTTGGTCTCAGCTTTATTTCTAGATCCTCCTCAATTACTTCATCTGCTTTCTGACATCTACATACTTTTTATATTTTGCCTGTCTTATTGGGTGATCTAATTTTGACATCTCTGACACATTGTTATGCAGTGTGCAATTGCAGAATGGCGATCACATTCCACACCAAAGACGAATGCACATTGTTGACTGTGTGAGAGTTGTGTGTTGACCGTAAAGTGCTTTGAGTTACTTGCATGATAACCACTACATAAATATGATATTGCAGAAACTATTCCTCTTTGTTCTGGCTTCATACATGTCAATGGTGCACAGTAATACTCTCTAGTATAGTACTACACTGTCATGGGTTGCCAATAGTCTCATTCTGAGGCCTTCCCACCTTTGTGAACTGGCGAGCGTCTACTGCAATTTAAGTGGCATCCAAAACGTTTTCCATAATTAGCAAATTTAAAAGGTTTCTCTCTTTGGCAGTGTCTTCAATGTTCCAGGTTTTGCAACACCATGCCAAGAATAGGCCCTATTTTTAAACCAGTGCATGTTCCAAAAATCAGGAAATTTATTTAAAAGTGCTCTTTTTAATGCATGCAGTGTTCCTAGGATGGCTGCCCTCAGTAGTTGATTGGGTGTCACGGATACTGATAACATATTCAGGTGAGTCTGAAGAGGAAAAAAATCACTTGCTGTAATACTGTTGTTTCTTCTTAAGGGATCACTCACTATGTTTACACTCAGCCAAGATGAAACATAGAAACACAGAAGTTGACAGCAGATAAGGACTGCAAGGTCCATCCAGTCTGCCCATTTTTTCTACCTTATGAATGTGCCATAGGCCTGTACTCTGTCAATGGCCTATCTATTCATACTCATCTGTATTGCTCCCTTATGCCTATCCCATGCCTGTCTGAAGCCCTGCAATGTATACATATCCACCACTTCCTGAGGTAGGCCGTTCCATACATTTACCACCCTTTCTGTGAAAAAGAACTTCCTCACATTACCCCGTAATCGGCCTCCCTCTAATCTCATACTGTGTCCTCTTGTCCTGCTATTTTTCTTATATTGAAACATGTTAGACTCTTTCACCTTGTTAATGCCCTTAAGACGTTTGAATGTTTTGATCATATCACCTCTCTCCCTCCTTTGCTCTAGGGTATACATATTTAGCTCCATTAATTTGTCGTGATATGTTTTCAGATGCAGTCCCTGCACCATTTTGGTTGCCCTTCTCTGGATTGCCTCCATTTTGTTAATGTCCTTGTGCAAGTGTGGCCTCCAGCACTACACACAGTACTCCAGATGGGGCCTTGCCAGTGTCTTGTAAAGAGGGATTATTACTTCCCTCTTACGACTTGCGATACCCCTACTAATACACCCCAACATCCCTCTAGCCTTACCTACTGATTTAGTGGTCTGCTTGGATGATTTCAGATCATCTGTGATAATGATGATGCCCAAGTCTCTCTCCTCCCTTGTGACTGCCAGTAACTCTCCTCCCAACCTATATGTGGCTTCGGGGTTTCTCTTCCCTGTGTACATGATCTTTCACTTCTTTGAGTTAAACCCCCGTTGCCACTCCTCTGACCATTTTGCCAATTTATCCAGATCTCTTCTCATTCTGCTCACCCCATCTGGATCATCTACTCTGTTGTAGACCTTGGTGTCATCTGCAGACAGACAAACCTTACCCTCCAGTCCATCTGCAATGTCACTAATGAAAATACTGAAGAGGACTGATCCCTGAGGTACCCCACTTATGACTTGCATCGTTTCTGACTGTATACCATTTACCACCACACTCTGTTTTTTGCCCGCCACCCAGCTGACCAACTTCTGACCCACCTCAAGTCTATCCAGCTGCTTAATTAATCTTCTATGTGGAACAGTATCGAAAGCTTTGCTGAAGTCAAGGTAGGTGACATCAACTACTCCATGGTCCACCACTCTGGTTACCCAGTCAAAGAAATCTATGAGATTAGTTTAACAGGACCTTCCTTTTGTAAACCCATGCTGTCTTGGATCCTGTGCTCCTATGGATTCCAGGTGTTGCACTATCCTTTCCTTAAGTAGTGCCTCCACAATCTTGCCCACTACTGAGGTAAGACTGACTGGTCTGTAGCTCCCTGCCTCCTCCCTGCTACCACTCTTGTGAAGTTGGATCACATGAGCCCTTCTCCAGTCTGCTGGGATCTCTCCTGTGCTCAGAGACTCAATAAACAGTTCTGATAATGGCTCTGCTAGTTCCACCCTTAGCTCCTTTAGTACCCTGGGATGACTGCTGCATAAAGTATAAAGAGAGTGATTCTTGGGGATATAAATTTCTTTTCTGTCCTGTATGAATGTATAGATGCTGTGAAAGATACACCACCTGTGAAAAATCCCTTCCAACAAACAGTACACTTCAACCGTTTCTCACCCATGTGAATGCACGCATGTTGCCATTTTTCCCAGCTGTGTAAACACCCCCCAACCAGTAATTTAAATAGTCTGTCTGCTGTGTTAATCCAATGTTGGACTGAGAGATTTGAGGGACGTGTAAATTTTTCCTCATAGTCAGTACTTTCCCCCCCCAACCCTCAGTTTATCTCCAGACTGCCTAGTAACTTGTCTGACCAGACCCCAGCCTTGTCACCTGCCTATCCCCCGGTACATACCCCAGCCTTTGTTCCCCACTGGCATGCCAACTATGTAGGTCCCCGAGAAGCACAACTTCCACGACTGGGTCAAGATCTGGTCCAGGAAGTGGATGGCTGATCAACAGTGTGCAGCCTGCATCTAGTCGGTTGTCATCCTACCTTTTAGGGTGTTTTCCACCACTTTTCTCCCCTAGGGCTTGCTGACCTGCAATGACACACATGCATGTGTTGGTGTGCAGGCATGTACTGGCACACCCCAACCTCTTCACCAGCATCTGCGGTGCTACCATGCAGTCTCCAATGAGTGGAAGGCAAATAGAACAGGATGGAATTTACCTTCCCCGAAGGAGAACAGCTGTCCTTTGGCATGCTCACAGCACCTTCCCAGACTGGCTACCGGTGGCCCAAGTCTGTTCACAAACTGTGGTTGCTGGATTAACAAACAGAAGTGCTACCACTGCATTACCTGATCAGCAAACAATACTGTCTTAACCATTCCGGTGTGAATTTGCTAATGTATTGCAAGATTTGACAGGCATGTAAAACTCTTACCAGAATCAATGTATTTAAATGGGTTTTCTTTAATGTGAAACCACATATGGTTTGAGAGCTGCAAGTTGTACACAAGTCTTCCCATGATTACATTTAAAAGGTTTCTTTCCCATGTCAATCAGCAGATGGTGATAGATTTGACAGCTGTACATAACTCTTTCTATGCTTTATATATCTGCCTTCCTGCACTACCTGTTCCCTTTTCTCTTCCTCCAGCCAACTCATCCCCTCCTCCCCATACTGTGCACCCCCCTACCTTATCAGTCAATTTTCACTTTCTCTCCTGCCCCCCTCTCATGGCTAGATCCCACCACACACTCCTCCTTTATCAAGTTCTGATCCCTTTTTTCTTCCAGACTTTCTAATATGTTGCTTATCTACCCCTCGCTCCTTCCCCTCCCCCCTTCTCCTCCCCTCACCAACTCCAGCCTCCTCTATCTCTCACACTCCACCTTGGCTCACTGGTAGCCCCCTCCTTCCCTCCTCTTGGCTCCATCTTGAAACCCTATATCCATTCTCCCACCCGCCCCACTCCCTCCCCGCACCCCCTTCCCCTCGCCAGCCACGTAAATGTATCTCTCACTCCGTCAAGCTCATCTCTCTACTGCTATTAGTGGCAGGTTATATTGAGCCCAATCCTGGCCCAGTTCAACCTCCTCCCACTTGTCTCCCCAAAGGGTTGAGAGTGACTCACATCAATGACCGAAGCCTCCTTCCTACAACTGACCAGCCACAACCACTCATGGTTAATCTTCAACCTGCCTATGTGCTTGTGATCTTGCCTGGAAGACTCACAAGTCTACTGGCTCCCCTGCTGACTTGCTTAAGCACCATGCCCTTCGCAATGCCTGTGCCTGAGCCACTAGGCTTGCCAAGACTGAGTATTTCTCCTCCACCTTCCAGAACAACCTTAATCACCCCTCTAAATTCTTGAAAGTCATCCAGGCCCTCTTCTCTCCCCCAACCCAGTCTTCCTGCCCCATTCTCAAGGTAACACCCAATTTCTGACCCCCTCTCTGCTGCCTCCGAAGTAAACTCTTTCTTCACCTTCTGTGACTCTTCCCTTCTCACCTCCCTCCCTTCCCCTCCTCCTCATCCTTGCACCCCACCCCCACTTTCTTGTTTCTATCTCTACTGCTGACACCATCAAGGCCCTCCTTGCACTAAATCCTCTCAAGGGTAAGAACCCTGACGGTCTTGACCCCAAACTCCTCCATCTCTCTGCCCCTGCAATTGCCCTTCCCATCACCTCCTTTCTTAATCTCTTTCTCCCCTGCCTCTGCCCAGATGCCTGGAAACAGGCCACCATCATACCCCTTCCCAAAGGTGGAGACTCCTCCCATCCTGGCAAGTACCATCCTATCTCCCTGCTCCCCACCTTAGCTAAATTTCAAGAACATCTTGTGTTGTCTCAACTCTCCCCCTTCCTTGACTCCTCTTCCTTCTTCTCCCACTTCCAGTCTGGTTTCCGTAAATCCCATCCACCTCCTCCCTTCTCTGGCTCACAGACTGCACTCTCTCAGGCATGGATCAGGGCCTTATTACCTCAGTCATCTTTGTCAACTTGACCAAAGCCTTCAACATAGTTGCCCACCCCCTCCTCATAGACAAGTTTAAGGCAGCAGGGCTCTCCGATTCCTCTATCAATTGGTTCCATTCCTACCTTGAGGGTAGGACTCAATCTGTTAGAATTTTGAGACTTCTTATCCACCCCCATCTCTACTGGTGTCCTCCCCAGGTATATCCTTGGTCCAATACTCTTTTCTGTCTTCCTGAATTACCTCCCTGCTGCCTGCAACTCTGCATCCATCCAGATATATGCAGATGATATGGTTCTATTTACCACAATTTCTTCCCCCTTTGATCTGCCAGGCTCCAACTGGACTTCAACAATGTCTGGTCTAATCAGTTATCATTCAATGCCAAGAAAATGGTCTTCATGACCTTTTGCACCAGACAGCTTACAAAGCTTACTGCTCTTCCCTCATTCCACAGAAACATAGAATTTGATGGCAGATAAGGACCGCTTGGCCCACCTAGTCTGCCCATTTTCCTACCTAACAGATAAGCTGCAGATCCTAATTAACCAACAGCTTACTTCCTCTTACCCCCCACTAGGACTGCCTTATGTCTGTCCCATGTATTCTTGAATTCCCCCACTGTTCTTGACTCCACAACCTCCTCAGGGAGGCTGTTCCATGCATCCACAACCCTCTCTGTGAAAAAATATTTCCTCACATTACCTTTGAGCCGGCCTCCCTCTATCTTCAAATTCTGTCCCCTTGTTCTTGCACATCTCTTTTTCTGAAAGATGCTACCCTCTTGGACTTTGTTGATTCCTTGAGGTACTTGAAAGTTTCTATCATGTTCCTCTCTCCTCCTTTCCTCAAGGTATACACATTAAGCTCCTTTAGTCTTTCTTTCAGATCTTCTGGTGCAGACCCTGCACCATTTTGTTGCCCTCCTCTGACAGCCTCCACTCTGTCTATGTCTTTGGCGGAGATGGGGTCTCCAGAACTGCACAGTACTCCAGATGGGGTCTCACCAACTGTCTGTACAGAGGATAACAACTTCCTGTTTTCTACTATTGATGCCTCTCCCTATGCATCCCAGTATCCCCCCAGCCTTCCTTACTGCCTTCTCACATTGCTTGCCCACCTTTAGGTCATCTGATATAATTACCCCCAGGTCCCGTTCCATTTTTACTGTTGTCAGTATCTCACCCCCCATTGTGTACTCTTGCCCTGGGTTTTTGTTTCCCAGGTGCATTACCCTGCACTTCTTTGCACTGAATCCAAGCTGCCATACATTTGACCATTCCTCCAACCTTGCCAAGTCCCTTCTCATCCTTTCCACTCCATCTGGTGTATCAACCCTGTTGCAGATCTTTGTGTCATCTGCAAAGAGACATACTTTTCCTTCCAGTTCCTCTGCAATGTCACTTATAAAGACATTAAAAAGAACCGGTCCCAGTACTGAACCCTGCGGTACCCCGCTAGTAACCCTCCTTTCTTCACTGTGGACTCCATTTACTACTACCCTCTGCGTCCTGTTGTCTAGCCAATTTTTTATCCAGGCTACCACCTTGGGACCCACGCCAAGGCTGGCTAACTTGTGTATTAATCTTTTGCATGGGACTGTATCAAATGCCTTGCTAAAATCTAGGTAAGCCATGTCCATAGCTCCTCCCTGGTCTATTACTTTGGTCACCCAGTCAAAGAAATCTATTAGATTCATCTGACACGACCTTCCCATCGTGAATCCATGTTGCCTTGGGTCCTGTGCCCCACTGGCCTCTAGGTACTCAATAATTCTTTCCTTCAGAAGTGATTCCGTCATTTTACCTACCACTGAAGTCAAACTAACAGGTCTGTAGTTTCCTGCCTCTGTCCTGCTCCCACTTTTGTGACGAAGAATCGCATCCGCCCTCTTCCAGTCCTCAGGTAGCACCCCATCCTCCCATGATTTGTTAAAGAGTAGTCAGCGGTGTCATTAGTTCTACCCTTAGTTCTTTCAGAATTCTTGGGTGAATCCCATCAGGCCCCATTGCTTTGTCCACCTTCAATTTTATTAGTTCTTTCAGAACCCTTTCTTCTGCAAATGGACTGGTATCGACCCCCATCTTGAAAGTGTTTCTCTTGTTTGGTTTAGGTACTTCCCCCTCCTCTTCCTTTGTGAATACGGAGCAGAAATATTCATTCAGTATCCCTGCTTTTTCATTGTCACCCTCTACCCACATTCCTTCCCCTTTATTAAGCCTCAGTATCCCTCCTTTGGTATTTCTTCGCTCCCTAATGTACCTATAAAAGGTCTTATCTCCCTTCTTAACAGAGTTGGCTATCCTTTCCTCAGTTTGGGCCTTTGCTATTCTGACTGCCTTCCCAGCCTCTTTCTGCTTTAACTGATAAAGTTCTCTGTCCTTCTCCTTCTGTGTTTCCTTATATTTCCTGAATGCTATCCTTTCCCCTAACCTTCCCTGCCACCTCTTTTGAGAACCATAGCGTTTTTTTCCTTCATTGTGTTTTGTTGATTTGCTTTACACAAAGGCTTGTTGCCTCTGTGATGGCTGTTTTGATTACTCCCCATTGTTCCTCCACCCCTCCTTCTTGCCTGTTTGCTAGTGCTTTTCTGAAGCACTCTCTCATTTTCCCAAAGTCAGCCCTCCTAAAGTCCAATACTCTTGCTTTTGTATGGGTTGATTGTATGGCTGTGTTTATCATGAACCACACTGTTTGGTGGTCACTTGTTCCCAGATGGCTACCCACTTCTAAATCTGAGATTCTTTCTCCGTCCCCATTTGAGAGTACCAGGTCTAAGATTTCTCCCTCCTGAGTGGGTTCCAATACTAGCTGTCTGAGGCATGCCCCCTGTAGGGCATCAAGAATGACCCAGCTCTTGGATGTGCCTGCAGCAAATGTGCTCCAGCTAACATCTGGCATATTCAGGTCCCTCATCAACAATGTCTCCCCTTTTTCTGCCATTCTAAGGAAGCCGCCTTCTATCATTTCCTTGTCCATTCCCTCCCCCTGAGATGGGGGTCTGTATACAACCCCCATGCGGACAGTGGTGCCATTTCCTGTTTCCAGGGTGACCCAGAGTGTCTCATCTGCTCCCTGTTTACTTTTTAGTTCTGTTGCTTTGATCCCTTCCTTTACATAAAGAGCTCCTCCTCCTCCTCCTCTTTTACCCTCCCTGTCCCTCCTGTAGATTGTGTATCCTGGTATGTTGACATCCCAGTCATGGTTCTCTGTGTACCATGTTTCTGTGACTGCCACAATATCCAGGCAACCCTCTTCCATCAAGGTCACTAGTTCAGGGAGCTTGTAACACAGACTACGGGCATTGGTACTCATCACCCTCCACTTTTTGATGGTCTTACCCCTTTTAGCCCCATTCCTGTCCTTACTGCCTTTGCCTTTTTTTACATTTACTTCTGTCCTGCTCCCTAATGACTTCTCTACCTTGGTGTTTATCTCATTAATTACTGTTGTTTGTGGGGGGAGGCTGGGATTTCCCTGCTCCTTTTCAGTGCCTCCCCCCCTTGGCTAGTTTATATGCTTGTCAATGAAGTATTTAAACCTCTCACCTAGGATCCCGGTCTCCCCGGACAGATGCATACCATCACACCAGTATAGGTCTGCATCCTTCCAGGTGGCTCCCCAGTCCCCAATGAAGCCAAAACCCTGAGCTCCACACCAGTTTTTCAACCATTCACTTGAATTCCCTGGTGAGGAGTACCCTAGCATCACGCTTGCCATAGACAGGCAGCACCTCAGAGAAGGTTACTGTATGCGCTACTTGTCTAAGGCCCCTCCCCAACTCTACAAACTCCTCTTGCACTGCTCTGATCCCATTCCTAGCCAGGTCATTTGTCCCTAAGTGGACAATGACATCCAGCTCCCTCCCTCGTGCAGCTGCTTCCACGATCCTGAGGATTCGCTTCCTGTCCCTCCAAGCCGTGGCGCCTGGCAGGCACCTTACCTCCCTCTCCCCTTCCTCCCCCATTTCTACCCCCCCTAATGACTGAGTCCCCCACCAGGAGTTGTTTCCTTCCCCTGTGGGGTATCATGCCACCCTCCTGTAGGTCTCCTTTGTGAAGGTTCCCAGCATCCTCCTTGGTCTCCACCGCAGGTGCCGCTGTAGAGGAACCACTATCCACCAGAAGAGCGAATGAATTGTGGAGGGGTACAGCTGGAGGGATGCAACTCTGTTCCACCACCCTCTCCCTCCCTGAGCCCACCCTGGTCCAGCCTCTCCTCTTTCTTGGCAACCTCTGAGGTAGTGGCATTGGCCCTGGTGGTCCCTGGGTGGGGGAGGAGGTTTCATGAATCCTAGCCAGGTCAGCCTGGAAACGGGCAACCTCCTCCCTCAGACCAGAGAGGTGCGCAAATAGGGCAGCATCACAGCCTCCAGAATGCCTCCCAGAACACTGCTGCCCCACAGCCATTGCACTGCACCACTCCTATCATGTCTTATTTTGTGCCCCTCTCCTGTTTCTCTGTATGTTTACTCTCTCCTCTCCTTACAACTCTCACCCTTCCTGTTCTGGGACAGTAACTTCTTATATTCTTCAGTAGCCTCCTTCTTCCTTGCTCAGCGTCAGACCACCAGCAGCTAGGAGGGGAGAGTGAGCTACTTTTTTCCTTTAGGGTTGACAAAACCAATGTTTCTCTATGATCCTTCCCTTCCTACTGCCAAACAGGAAGTTCCTGTTGACAGTCAAATCCAGTGGCTATAAAAGTAGAACTGGCTTACGGTGGGTGGGATGGAGGGCAATCAGTAAGAAAAAAGGCTAGCAACAGGAAGTTGTAATTTGAGTCACCTGCTTTTATAGTGTCTAAACCACACCCCCAATTAAGCTCTCTCTCTTCCTACTGGTTTAGCAAAGTAAACTGATACAGAACCCTTCCCAGCACAGAACACACACTGACGTTTTTCTTTTTTTTTTTACACCCTAAATAAGACCCCTTCTACTTCTAATAAAGTATCTGTTTGCTAAATCTCAACAGACACTGACTCCTGCTAAGATACAAGTGTTAAATTAATAAGAAAATGTAGCTTCTTTTAGTTAGCTGCTTTCTGCTCTACAAGCAAGGCTAGCAACAGGAAGTTGTAATCTGAGTCACCTGCTTTTAGTGTCTAAGCCACACCCCAAATTAAGCTCTTCTCTCTCTTCCTACTGGTTTAGCAAAGTAAACTGATACAGAACCCTTCCCAGCACAGAACACACACTGACTTTCTTTCCTTTTTTTTTAAACCCTAAATAAGACCCCTTCTACTTCTAATAAAGTATTTGTTTGCTTAATCCTTACCTTACCATACCTTAGATGAAACCACAATTGATGATGTTCCCTCATTTAATCAGCTAGGAGTCTGGCTTGACCGTCATCTCAATTTTTCTGGGCATGTGGACACCATCCACAAAAAACTTCACCTGAAACTCGGTACATTATACAGGAATAAAGGTTGCATTTCTCTTCCTGCTCACTGAGCTACAGTCCAGAAAATGAGCCTCCCCATTTTTGACTCTGGTGACACTGTCTACGGTGCTGCTCCTAAGTCTCCCCTAGCCAGACTGAACCTCCTCTTTCACTCCTTCTGTTTTGCCTTGGACTGTCCTACCCACACCCGCCACTGCTCCCTCTATTCCTCCCGATCGCTTCCTTCCCTTGAAGCCAGACGCTTCTTTCTCTGCATCTCCATCTTTAAATACTGGCTTGGCTCTTTCCCCTCCAACCTTACCTCCCCTTCTCTCCACCTCCCCACTCCCTGCATAACTCTATCGCCCCCTTGCACTCCCTTCTACAATATCATCAGCTGGTCAGGCCACTTTCTCTTACCATTTCCCCAAACTATAGAGCTCTCTCCCTCTAAACATCTGCTCTGCTCCTCCCAACACTCTCTCTCCTCCCTAGTCCATGACTTTTCTACTCACAACTGTGACTGCACCTGATAGCTGTCCCTATTCCTGTTTCTACCTGTTACCCCCATCTCCTCATGCTTCTCTCTTGGCCACCCCTTATATCTCCCCCCTTACCCTGGCACCTGGCTCTGTTTCTCCCTCAAAGCCCACTGGATAGTTTTCTCCGTCTCTCCCTCTCACTGCACTTTGCACTTTTATTTGTTCCTCCTTGGTTCTCCTGTGTTAAAACCACTTCCCCATCCTTGCCTAAACTGCACAAATATTGTACAATTTTGCTTTATGATTGTAACTTTGTGCTTGTTGCTTCCTTATACCTGCCATGTAATTTACTGTTTAGGATTCTTTTATACTCTCTCCCCCTCCCACCAGGACACATCTAGAAACAAGATGTTATCAGCTCAGTATGCTTATCCTGGTGAAACTTTCAAAATAAATAAATAACTAAATATTTTCTTAATGTGAATCAATTTATGTTCTGAGATGTGACATTCATCTTAAACTCTTACCATTAGTACATTTCAAATCGTTTTCTCCTGTGTGACTGCGTCGATGAAATGAGAGATTTGGCAGCCGTGTAAAGCTCTTTCCACAATCAATACATTTGAAAGGTTTAGACTGTTTCTCACCAGTGTGAATTTGCTGATGCTGTGAGAGATTTGATCGCCGTGTAAAACTCTTCCCACAATCAGTACATTTAAAAAGTTTTGAAGGTTTATCTCCCGTGTGAATCCGTTCATGCTGTGTCAGAAGTGACCGCTGAGTAAAACTCTTGGCACAATGAGTACACTTAAATGGTTTTTCTCCTTTGTGTACCCACTGATGTTCTGAGAGATGTCCCATCTGTCTAAAACTCTTCCCACAAGTAGTACATTTAAAAGGTTTTTCTCCTGTGTGAATTCGTTGATGGAGTGATAGATTTGTTCGCCGTGAAAAACCCTTCCCACAATCCATACATTTAAAAAGTTTAGAAGGTCTCTCTCCTGTGTGAATCCGTTGATGGAGTGATAGATTTGTTCGCAGTGTAAAACCCTTCCCACAATCCATACATTTAAAAGGTTTTTCTCTAGTAAACATTTTATTTGTGGGAAGTAACATTTGTGTAACACACTGTTTATCATTGGTACATTTAAATTCTTTCTTTACTATATTAATTTGTTGCTGGACTGGCAAGATGCGCACTAGTTGGATTTTTTTCCAAGGGGTAGTACATTGTGGATGATCCTCTTTTGCTTGGTTCTGTTGAGGATTAATTAAGGTTATCTCATCTGTCCATATTTTCTTGCATCCATCATTTGTAAAGTGCCTCTCTCTTGTGTAAGTCTTCTGGAGTACTGGAAGATCTGACTGGAAATCCTTTTCACATTCAGAAGAATTACGGGCTAGAATTAGGAGAGAGAATTTTTGGCAATTAGTTTTAAACATATTTTATTAAAAACATTTGTTAATACTTTGTTACAGACATATCTGTCATCTATCTCAAAAAATATTCATACTATGAAAAAGAATTAACATCTGTATCATATACATACAACAGCACATATAACTGCTACAGCTTAGAACTAGAACAACTTAAAACAAACATTCAAACTAAACTACAGTTGTGTCTTTGCTGTGGATTCAGAAATCTATTCAAGAAAAACTGTAAAAGAAATGATTCCTTCATATTTGCATTCCTGCTTTAAAATTAATCCTATGTTCCCCAATATTTTTTCTACATACCCATGTGTCCCCAACTTCTAAAGATTATATTCTCCACTGCCAAGGCTACCTGATATTTAGCCAGTTTTGGACTGCTGGCAGCTACACCTTCCACTGACACAGAATGCTGCAGAACAGGTTATATTTGATGTAAAATAATTGTAGCTATATTCATTCAGTGATAAGAACGCTAAAATAAAATGGCATTAATTAGCCAAAATTGCATATTTTCAATGAGTACAAATTAGGAGCTAATTGCAGAGCATGAAATTAAATTTGCACAACTGCAGCTGATTAGTGACATGTGCTAAATATAAATTGCACAATAATTCTACAGTGCATTATGTGGCATTAATGTTATACAGATAATGCTTCCCCTCACCTTCCCTCAAGCTGTCTATGTAGACAACTGCACGTTGATTATCATCGCAACTGATAAATTGCATAGTTTTCTGTATAATGCTTGTAAGGTATTGCTCAACATTATCCCTATATATAAGCAGGGAAGGGCATGTAAAAATCCTATGTTTCAGATCTGCTTGGGGATATGGCATCTAGGACAAACTGATTACGCTAAGGTGGAAAATTTACTCATCTGCAATGGTGCATAATAAATCAGAAATATTTACTACAAAGTGAACCTTTGATTAGTTTTACTGGAATTTGTATTGCCACCTCAGTTAATCTGGCCCATACTATACTATATCTTCCACATTTTGTAATGGCCAAGTTTCTCTATTAAGGTGACCAATGACATGATTTTGTCAGATATCATAAGAAATTAGACTCCCAGTTTCATCTCATAAAATCAGGTATCTCAGAATGGGTTACGGTTCAAGTAGAATAAAGGATCCAGCTAATCTCTGTGCCAAAATGTGGCCGATTCAAAAATATTTAAAATTGTGCATTGAGAGAGCAAATTCCTGTAATCAGGACTGGAAAGACCATATGAACATACCAAGAAGCCAGCAAAAGAAGAACATTTGGTCTATCTAGCCTGCTCGTATTGTAAGGTCCAGAGCTTGAGCTACTGTCCCTGCCCCTTCTCCCCACTCCTTCCATCTTCCCTACCCATGATCATTACCTTCTGACCCATCCTATCCCAGCCTCTCTTGAAGCTGCCCACTGTCTTCAATGAGACCACGTCTTCTGGCAGCGCATTCCAAGTGTCCACCACTCTCTTTGTGAAGAAGTGCTTTCTGAGCTTCCTCCTAAACCTCCCCCTCCAGCTTAAGACTGTGTCCCTCATATTATGGTTGCCACTCAACTTAAAGAGACCCTCCTTATCCAACATATTTATCCCTTTCAAGTACCTGAAGGTCCCAATCATGTCCCCTCTCTTTCTCCTTTCCTCCAGGGGGTGCATGTTCAATGCCCTCAACCTCTCCTCGGATGCCTCACCCTGCTGACCCATTATCTTTGTAGTCCTCCTCTGGACGTTCTCCAGCAGGTTCATTTATTTTTTTATTAACACCTTTGAGTTAAGAGCTCATTTACAGAGGTTCCACGTCGTATGAGGGCAGTATGCATACAATAAAGATTAAAGGAGACACTACAATACATCATAAAAGGAAAGAAATACAAAACATTCCAGTATTCAGAAAAGATGCACTAGGTAAGTTACAATATTAAGCATGGGTTGCAGGGGGAGAAAGGAAAAAAAGGGAGGGAATAGGGGTGTGATAGACAGGTCAGGGGATAGGAGCATAGTTGCAGGTAGGTGGAATTCAGACTTGAAAGTGGTTAGAAGGACTGTAGCAGTGCAGCCCACAAGATCCTTGTCAGTGCAAAGGAATATGGTGGAGTGGACCCAGGAGTAGGCAAGGCAAGGGTATACTGTGACCGTGTTTGGTTAGCCTCTATTGAGGGCAGGTTGGCAACACCAGAGGGGAAAAGGAGGGCAAGGGGTGTTGGGGGGGAGGTTGAGAGGCAGTAGCGTGGGGGGGGGGAGGTGACAGGTACGATTAGTGGGGAGGGTAGTAACTAAGTCTTGCTGTTGAAAAGTACTCAGAGAAAAGGAGAGTAAACGTTAGATGTTACAGTCGCACATACTAGTAGTGGCAAGATGAGCACAAAGTATTGATTTGAAAGGGCCAAATTTAGGTTTGGTTTGTAAGTCTGCATTAAGAGAATTAAGCCATTTGGGTGCCCTATATGCAAAAGACCGGCGGAAGGGGACTTGAAGTGTTTAATGTCCTTTTTGCCATATGGGCACCAGTACTGAACTCCATACTCTAGATGAGGCCTCACCATTGACCTGTACAAGGCTAGTATAACCTCCTCTCTCCTACTACTAATCCCCCTAGTTATGTATTCCAGCGTCCTATTTGCCCTTGCTGATGCTTTCTTGCACTGTGTGCATATCTGCCCTTAATTTTTTAACTGACTAATGTATCTTAGACCCTTTCCCTTACACATTAAAAAGCCTTCATCAATCAAAAATTATGCTAAAAGTGGGCAGCGTGAAAGCATTTTCCATATGCAGCTTTTTTATGAACCCAAATAATATAACTAAGCAATAAGACTGGATACGGGGTACGTTATGTAAGGAATAAGACATGATGAGGTGTGGTTTATGGCTTGATAAGAGCACGCCCCAGGTGCGTAATGAGGCATGAGGCGCTTGCGCCGAGTGACTTTAGCACCTGGGAAGTGCTCTTATCAAGTCATAAACCACACATCGGAGTGTCTTATTCCACTTATAAAATGGGCACTGCACTTTTGTAAATAAAGTAGAAACAGAGTTGTGTGGTTTAAAAGTTGAAGATATTTATTTGACAACAATCTTAAAAATAAGATAAACAGTTCCTAAGTTGATTCATTAACAATCACTGTTTTCTTAAACAGAAGAGTTAAATGGCACTGGATAAAAAAGAAAAGAGAACAGCAACAGTAGGTCATGTTCAAATTCATTTTAACATGTTAACTTCTTGTTTTAAATAACAGGTAACTGATACTGCTTATGTGAATGCATTCAGTTTAAAATGCTTCTGTGAATGCACTCAGTTTTATGCTTTTAAACTGATGAGTGAGAAATCAAATAATTTAATGCAAACGAACAGGCTGCATGTGCTGTACTATTTAACTGTAACTGCAATTTTAACTGTTAAAAATACATTGCCTTATTTTGAAAAGTGGATGAACTCCACTTTTTCCATATAGCAGTTCTGGATGATGAAAGGGGCAGAGGAAGTACTCTTGCTGAACTGCTGGATTTGTATTGCAGTGTTTTGTTGCATAACGTCATCGCAACGTGCTTCCTGGGCTGTGACGAGTTGATTCTCGGCAGAGGGTTCAATTCCGGGTGGGATTTCTTCATTTGTTGTGTTTGAGGTGGCGATTTTCGTCATGGATTTACTGCAGCATGGAGGCTTCGATGCAGTTGACGTGCAAGCTAATGATTGCTGTTCGTGGACATCAGAGGTGCAACTAGCAGAGAATGGTGGTTGTTGTAAGCCCGCTTTTGTGAGGGTTGGAGACGTGGCATAAGTACTGCTGCTGGCTGGAATGGATGTTTTTGTTTTACTTAAAATGCTGCTCCATTTCTGGCGATCACTTTCACTTGCTGCCCAGTAGCTGTGGAGGCTGGACTCAGAGCGATGCCCTGTGACAGACATTATTTCACGGGCATCGAGTCCAGCCTCCGAGAGTAGCTGTACAGCCGTGGTTCATACACTATGATTAGCGTCTCGGCAGCTAAGCTCGGCTTCTGTGCTCAGTAGGGGCATCAGATTGGAGAGGTAATTCACCCCAAGAGGCTCTCTGGAATACCAGACACCTGCTGTGTCATAGCTCGTTGTTTTAAATCTGCGTGGATGCAAATAAAATGCTGGCGGGTCTGGTAGGAGTTTGGAAAGGTACTTTTTGAAGGAAGCAACTGGGCAGGATTTGTTATTAGGTACTTCGTATATGTAGCCGCGGCACTGCTCTCTGTTTGGATCCAGTTGTTTATGATTTTTAGTACTCACTGAAAGTGAGAGTTATATATTCGGCTCCGGTTTGGTCTTGTTTTATTGTGAAATTTTCTGGCTTTAATTGCCGGAGTCCTTCACGCCCCCTTCTAGCCATGCAAAGTTGAATGTCTAGCCACACTTTTTTAAGAAGGCCGCTTGGGGTTTCTGTACACAGGGTGCTTGAGTTTTTCAGTTTACTGAGATCGGCGGCACTAATGGCAGGGTGGTGAACTGCTATGTCTTTATATTCGCGACGGTACTTTTTGCTGACTGCTGTTAAGATATTGTTGGCAGGGATCATGTCTGGATGCGTGAAGATATTAATACTATGGTTTATTTTAGGACAGTTCAAATGCCTATTGATTCCTGCTCTCAGTGAAAGTAGACTAGAGAGGCTGTATTCTCTGCCATCCGACTGACGAACCTCTCCATAAAATCTTCGTAAGAGCTGACAGAGTTCATCAGTTTGTATTCGTTCTTAGTTTATGTTTAATTGCCTGTCTTGTGCCCACTTATTCAAACCATTTATAGCCCACTGAGTCGTTTTTTTTTTGTGTTCTCCTCATCTTTTTGTCCTTCTAGTTTTGCCAGTTCTTCTGGTGATAAAATCACGTTTACTCACATTTTTACTTTTTTTCTTTTTGTTTGCAGGTACTTTGCCTGGTTCTTTCTCAGGTTCAGAATCATTCTGGAATGTATCCATGATTTTGTCTAACTCCAGCTGGAACTGTGAGGAAGGTATGTCAGACACTGTTTCTGTTGACAGCTGTCAAATGGCAGGCTAGTGAGGAATTTTTCTGTCAGAAAGCAAAATGGCAGCTATTGGCTATCGACAGGTCGGGGTTAGGGATATTGAAGCTGTCCTGACTGGTCACATGGAAGTAGTGCCAGCTGTGAGTTTATGGCTCTATAAGGACATAGCAAGATTCGCATATTGGCCAATCAGAGGGGAGGAAAATTGGTACCCATTTTATAAGGTGGAATAATGGCCGGCCTTTAGTACTTGCCACAACTGGTACAAGTATGTCCATGGAGTGTATGGATATTTGTAATGTGCACGTTCTGATTGCTAGGAGCTACTTTCAGTCAGGCTATTGTGCTGGGATAATGGCAAGGCTGAAAGCATCTCTCAGCCAATAAGGAGCCAGCATTCTTTCTACCCGTTTCATAATTATATTTAACATTATTGTCAGCTGCTCAATCCAACAGGGTTTAGAAGGTACTGTATAACATAAAATATCTGACAATTTGAAACAATCCAAGCTTGCTGGTTTTAACTGCATTCCTCCCTTTCCTGGAGTTTCTGTGAACCACGACCCAAGAGTTGACCAATATTGAAGTTGAAAATTAGGCACTTCTCTCTCTTCTTTAGAATAGCATAACATTAACATTATTTTTTTTGTCTGTTTATTACCATAGCCATTTGCTAAATAAACAATTAAATTTTTAAAAACAAGTAAATGTATCCCCTCTACAACTTCCTCCACAGTGAAAGACCCAAATTTACTCCTCAGCCTGGTTCTCCCCTGTACAACCGGTGAACAATTTGCCACAAGGCACATAGTGTTCTACTAAACAAATCTGTATTTAGCTAAAAACATTTGTACAGTAGACAAATGCTACTGTAGTTCCAAAGGCTGCAAAGCAGTATTTAATTATGTTTCAATGGTCTGGTAAAGAGTGGGTCATTTGTCTACAACATTCAAGTGACAATTAGTCAAAATGCTACAGTGTTTTGGACTTCCAGGTTTAACAAAAACAACACACTGATATACTGCTGCAACAACCCCCTTTCTCACTTCACTTAGTTCCCTATGCAGCTGTTGCACTCGTTCTTCACAGAGGCAGTCACCACATTAACTCTCTCAGTGTCAGCTGGAGGTGGACATGTCCCAGGGAGACCCTCGGTGTCTAGGGGTATGATGGAATGCTTGCCAGAGGGCTCCTCTACAACCATACCCACTGTACTTCACATATTCAGGTACCTGACTCTCCTGGGAGGACTCCAAGTCATTTGGTGGTAAGGGGTAGGTCAGCACAACGGCACCCAAGGGGACGAGCAAGAACAAGTCTAAAAAGATAGTCTTGGTAGCTGAGGACTCGATGATTAGGGGTGTGAAGAGGGTGGTGGGAACAGGATGTCAGGTGCCTTCCTGGTGCGTCAGCCATCCAGGATCTAGACAGGGTAGGGAGAACAGTGGAGAAGGAGCAGGGGTGAAGTTGAGGCTGCTGGTACATTAGGGTACCAATGATCTGGTGAACCAGTCTGGGGAAATGGTGAAGCGGAGCTTACACAGACTGGTGGTAGATTGGCAGCACACTCTGCCTGTGGTCTTTTCTGAGGTCCTCCATGTGTGGGGAAGGAAGGGGAAGACAGAATTAGAAGGGATGAGATAGAGGAGTTTAATGAGTTGCTTCGGTGTCAGGAGAAGGGATACAACTTTGTGGGGGAGCTCGGAGGACTTCTGAGATAGGAAGCTCTTCAAGGGTGATGGACTCCACCTGATAAGAGAAGGGGTCAGTATGCTGGGACAGAAGCTTGACGTCTACAATGAATGTTTAAACTGACTGTGGGGGAGACTGGAGCTAGAGGAACCACAGTGAAGAGTCAGAAGAAGGAGATCTTAGCTAGTACTCCCTTATATCTGGGGCTAGCAGCAGCTCAGTGGGTATAAAGAGGGATGAGGCACAATGTGGGACAGGAGGAGACATTGAGGTGGAAGCAAAGTGTGCAAACCCCCTAGAAAAATAAGAGGCTAAGAGATCATGGGAAATACAAAGGTCATAGACAGGGGAATAGCAAAGTGGGTTCAAGGGTCAGGTGGAGGGGGTATGCCTTAATCCCAGAAACCTAGGTAGTAAAAATTAGTGAACTATAGGCACTGTTGGCATAAGGTAGAGGGGGAGCAGTAGCCCTCTACGGCAGGGATGGTACTGAGGTGGTGGAAGATGGGTTCATCAGGGGTAATGGTATGGAGTCGGAGTTGTTGTGGGTGCAACTCATGGCAGCCTCGGGCAAGAAAATGTGTTTGGGGGATGGTCCACAGATCCCCAGGGTGAGGGACAGCGAGCTCGTGAAAGAACATTAAAAGGGAGGTAGCGAAGGGGAAAGTAGTGGCAGTTGGTAAGTTGAACCTGCCGGACATTGACTGGGATGTTCCAGTGGCCAGGTGCACCAGAAGTCAGGCATTGTTGGATGCACCCCAAGACTGCCATCTGGTGCAGCTAGTTAAAGAACCCATCAGACAGACTGCCATTCTCAATATGGTACTTACAATTCAGAGGCAGTAGGATCAGCAAGAGTAAGGGAGCCACTAGGGAACAATGACCATAACTCCATTTGGTGCGAACTGGACCCTGGGATTAGAAAGCCCAATTGAAAACTGAAGTCTTTAATTTTAGGAGGGCAGTGGTCAGGGATAAGTTAGTTGGCGTGGACAATATAGGTGGGGTAGAAGAAAGACAGGGGTAATAAAAAGGGAGCCATTCTCAATGCAGCTAAGTTAAGCATGAGAATGGTAAGCATGAGAATGGTAACCAAAAGGAACATGGTCAACAGATCTTTATGGTTCTCGGCAAAAGTCAGGGAAGCCGTGAGGGATAAGAGAAAGGCCTTCTATAAATACAAAGAAAGGCTGGGGAGGAAGAATGGGGTGGAATCTTTTTAGGAACTTCAAGGTCTCTATTATATCTCCCCTCTCCTTTCTTGCCTCCAGTGAGTGCTTGTTCAGAGCCTTGAGATGCTCCTCATAAGACCTGTCCTGTACTGTGAAACGTTCTGGAGCTCCCACCTGAGAAACAAGTTGGCAAAGAGGACTGTTAGGGAGGTAAAAGTGGACACAGAGCTGCATACTGCAGAAGGGGTCAAGGGAGAAGAAACCATTTCAAGAAAAGATGGGGAATCATTAGGTTATCAGAGGAAAGACAAAAAGCTGCCAATCTTAAAGTATTTTTGCTCAGTTTTCACCAGAGAGGAAAGCGGGCCACTGCAGGAGAGTGGCATCAAAGCAGCAGACACAGTCCCTAAGATGAGGCAGCCAATATACACAAGCAACAGCGTCCAGAAAGGGGCAGACGGCCCTAAGGATAGACAAGGCCCCGGGACCAGATGGGTTGCACCCAGGATACTCTGGGAACTTGCAGCAGAACTGGTTGAACCCTGGTAGGACTATTCAACAGCTCACTACAAACAGGGGGTAGTCCCGAAGGACTGGAGGGAGTCAGATGTTGTTCTGCCCCATGGAGATGGGAGACAAGGAACAAGTAGGGAACTACAGACCTGTCAGACTGACCTCTGTTGTAGAGAAGCTGATGGGAGTCACTGGTCAAAGAAGACCTTGTGAGACTGGCCCAGTGGTGACGAGAGCTGTGGCGCCACGGGCACATTACCTTGTCCCACGCCAGTGACCCGGGTTCGAGAAGGGAAATGGGTCACTTGGGGGTTGGCCGAGAAAGGGAGGGTTGAGCATCCGCAGGACTGCTCTCCACTCTTGGGAGATCCTGTGCCTCGCCACCTGACTGCCATCTGGAGGAATCCAGATGGTGCAGCGTGCAAGTCACAAACAGTGGGAAGGACACACGTTCAGAGCACCGGGGTACATCTCCGCAGAAGCGGAGCTCACACAATGTGCTCACTGCACGTCTGTGCTTCCCAGGGAGGAAAACAGGAGGAAAAAATAGAGGAGGGGCTTCATGAAGTCCTGCCCATCACGCCGATAGCCCGCTTGGTCTTTGGATCCGGGGACAAATCTGGATTTGTGTTCCGGATGAGGGAGGATGGCCCTCCCTTCCCGGTCCCACTGCAGGGGCCATCCACAGGGGATAGGGTCTCCCTATATCAGAAGAGACTCGAGGTGACCATGGCTGATGGGAACAGGGTTGAGCAGCTGCCTCTATCTGCCAAGGCTGACAAAAGCTTCTATAGAGAAAAAAAGAAGACCTCGAGGACTACCTGGAAAGCAACTGTCTCCAGGACAGTACACAGCATGGGTTTGTGGCAGTGACATGTTGTCAGATGAACCTGCTATACGCAGGCAGCTGGGGTTAATGGGGTCAAATTGGGAAGACAGGGAGGACATGAGTGGGGTGCCAAATGGATCTGTCCTGAGCCCAGTCCTCTTCAATATGTTCATTAGCAACACTGGAGAAGATACCCAGGGCAGATGTGTCTCTTCACAGATGACACTAAGCCCTATAGGATGGTGGATAATGACAATGGAATCAGAGAACTGCAAAGTGACTTACAAAAGCTAGATGGGTAATCCAGGGTTTGGCAGCTGAAATTCAACACCAAAAAATGCAAAGTAATGCACCTAGGAAATAAGAACTCCAGGACAGAGTACTGGATAGGCAGGGTGAGATTTAGCACTATGGATGAGAAATGTGACATAAGAGTTACCATCAGTGACACCCCCCAAACAATCAAGACAGTGCAACAAGGCCTATGGTAAGACAAGTAGGATGCTGGGCTGTACAGGAAGGGGTACTGATAGCAGGAGGAAGGAGGCAATTCTACCTCTTTATAGATCATGAGGCTGCACCTGGCATACTAAAACCAGTTCTGGAGCCCTCACCTAAGGAAAGATAGGGACCAGTTGGAGACAGTACAGCATAGGATAACACAAATGATTCAGGGTCAGGGCAGGTCTTACAAGGAGTGCTTCAATGCACTGAGCATGTACTCGCTGGAGACCAGAAGGGAGAGGGGAGATATGATAGAGGCCTTCAAGTTCCTAAAAGGAATAAACAAGGTGAACTATTTTGTTTGAATGCTAGTTCAAGGTCATGAGTGTATGAGTAGACACTAACAGGAGGGAGGTTCAGGAAGGACATGAAGAATTATTTTACAGAAAGGGTGGTGGAGCCATGGAACAGTCTGCCAGCAGAGGCGCTGGGCACTAAAACAATAATGGTTTCAAGCACAGCTGGGACAGAGTGAAGGGTACAGCAGTCACGCGGGGTGACAGAATCGGGAAGGAGAATGGGGGATGGAGGGGGATGGCTAGGACCCTGGTAGGACAGTAGGTCCCAAAGTTATGTAAGTAACCTGGGCAGACAGGATGGAGCATTGGTCTTTTCCGGCATCACTGATTATGCTTTCTTGTTTCTATTCCAGATCCTTGAGCATGGTGCAGGCACCGCTCGGACCTCTGTTCTGTAAAAAAAAAAAAAAAAAAAAAAATACATAAATAAATAACACTGCACAGTGGTTTTACTGGCAAATTAGCAGTTACAAATGGGAACACCAGTCCATGACCACTCTGCAAGTTACACTGTAATAACAGGTTCGATCCTGACCCTAGACACGAATCAGGACCTTAAGGTCCCTTAATAAAGGCTGCAACTTCCTCTCAACCAGGAGCCACACAACCCTTCCTATTTCTTCCTTTGCACAAAACAGTAAGTGAGGTTATATCAAGGATCAGAGCCTGCATTACTCTGCAAATCTTTACAAATTATCCCACTATGCCATTAGCTTTAGAAGGTTACTGCACATTTCACACATCTGGCACCATAGCACTTGGTTAGCTAGTGTTGCAGGAGGTATCACCAATGCAGGAACACACTTGGTCTTTGGTTCGCTGGCGGACATCCATGTCCCCCGGTCATGAGGGCAGCAACTCTTGTTTTTTCTACTTCTAAGCTAATGAGCAATACTGCCCGATTTTACTAGCGACCATGGGAACAGAAAAGGGGAGTAAAGGAGTATTTTTCTACCATATTTGACTGAAATACTCCCACTTTCTGATTTTAGTTTTTTCCCCACCCAGCAAATTTACAATATATGGTACACATGTACAAAGTTGGCAGTACCATGAGATGCTAGCAACCATGGCACTACATAGGAGGGGTGGGGACAGGTGTTGCTCACTGGCTGGTTAGAAGGACTGTTGCAACATGACAATGTTAAAAATAAGGTCACAGTATGACTCCACAGCAGTATTAGACAGTCAGAGACTGCAAGTGTCCAGTGGGATTGAGACTTGGTTTAGATGTGGGGGGTACAAGATGGGTCAGGGTATGACAGTACTACCATTTGGTTGAAAATACTACCAGGTGTAAGAAGGTAGTAGTAAATACTTCAGAGTCCTAAAAATTATCTGGACCACTGCTAGCGACAAGTTAATAAATACAAATATACAACATAATACAACACAAATAGAAACAGATCATAAAACATTAGTTAAAACATGTGCAAACATTACACTGGATGAGGCACTGTTCTAGGCAAACCTTAAACATAGACTGGACAACTGACACGTCCACAGGGCAACAAACTGTGAAACTGAGGAGCCTTATACAAACAGGATTTGGTCAGCACTAACACGGTTGCATACAGCCGTGAAGGGAACACGGAGCTCATGGTGGAAAGTCTGCCATGTCCAAGATGGCCGCTGGAGTTCACAAATGCACAGAGATATGGCAGCCATCTTGCCTGGCTCCAATAGAAAAAAAAGTCTATCAGTGTTATGAAAGGATTTGGCATGGTCCAAATAAATCCTGAGATCAAGAAAAATAAATCAAACTCCTGAGATCAAGAGAGCGCAGATGAGTCTCTTTACATTCTTGGGATGTGGACGAAGTGACGAAAAGGAGCTTCGTGTGCATAAGTGACACAGCAAAACACAGAGGTACAGCACTAAAGTTGGGCGCCCGCCCACCGGGGGGGGGGGGCCCTACTGCAGCCATGGAGGGAAGGGTCTGGAGAAAAAACACACACCACCAATGAGCTCTGCACTGTGGACAACAGGTGCATCACTGTAGAAGAGAACTGGGACAGAATCCGGTCACTGCCCCTTCTCTCTTTTACAGTGATAGCAAAACATCTACAGGGCTTTTCCAATGCAGCTGTAAAAAGACCTTTGCATGGCTGGTCCAGTGGCACTGATAGTTGAGGCACTGGACACCATTCCTCACGCCACACCGGCGACCCGGGTTCGAGAACACTCGGGCAGTCGAGGGTTGGCAGGGAAGAGGATGGATCGAGCGTCCCAGGACTGCTCTCCTCTCTCTGGGCTGGGTCTGGGGATGCGGCATGCTTGAGCAGCCCCTGGTGATGACTGGGGATGGCACAGATGTGGCACCAACAATGGGGTGGAGCACAAGATGCCCGCATATGCATTGTGCGTCATTGTACTGCCCACTCCAAGGGTACATAATTGGGAAAAAAAAGGCTGGGCGTGACCGTGAAGCTTGATAGCCATGCCCCTGCTGACCAGGAGGCCTGCCGTGGAATCGCATTGGGGGGGTCTGGGCCAGTCCATGACAGAGAGGTAAAGGCAGACCCTCCGACAGACTGGAACGGCCGTACCAGACCCCCCACATATCGAGTGATCCTGCTGTCCTCCGGGTCAGTGGGGGCTGGCAGCTGGATGCCCCCGCCAGTGTGCTGCAGAAAGCGCATAAATACAAAGAATAAAAAAAAAAAAAAAAGAAGATCTTCAGATGTATGCATATGCCACTGTGATAGCTCGAGTTTTCAATTGGAATAATCCAATGTATGACATACCCTGGAAGAATTTGGAATTCACCCTTAATGGGGTGAGGGAGGGGAGCAGACTTTTACAACTGTTATATGTCCCAGTAAATAAAAGACCTAGACTTATTTATAGTACAAATTCTACTATGGAGACTTGGAGGAGACTCATCCATTTAAGAGAGCTAGAACCAGTAGGTCCCTATCTTAATCTATTACATTTTGGAATCCAATCTCTTACTTTAGAACAGGAGGGTACTTTAGTTCAATGGAGACAAAAAGGTTTTAAATTTATGTTCCACTAAGTAGACACCAGGGGGGTCCTCTCATTTACTAAACTTCAAGAAACTTACAATCTTGCACAACAAGACTTTCCAATTTATACAAGCTTAAGAGCAGGCGTTGAACATAAAGGACCAGCCTTTAGTAGGATCCCAGATTCCCCCCTCATTGCTTACTTTAGCCATGACCACTGGGAGAGGTCAGATGTGGCCCCACTTTGTGGGACTAATATATAGGGGTTTGAGGGAATTATCAAATAATTCAACTCAGGGAATTCTGAATGCCTGGAATAAAGAGCTTCCACTCCAGGTATCAAAGGAGGATTGGGAAAAGTATACTAAATTTTCAATGGGACTTTGGGAGCCCCCTATTGGCAAGAATTTGCCTGGAAAGCTAGAAATAGATTCTTCTATACACCGACCGGCAGGACTGGCCAAGTTCTCATCAGGGACACCAAGCAATTGCTGGAGAGACTGTGGAGAAATATCTGCAGATCAGTACCATATTTTTTGGGCATGCCTGAAGTTAGCAGGTTACTGGAGAGATATTTTAGGGGCATTAAAAGAATTGGTAGATGCAGAAGCTGTGTTGACCCCTGAGCTAGTGCTACTCTCAGTTCGGCCAGAGGGTCTCCCAATACCCAGAGGATCACCGTTAATCACATATATGCTGGCAGCTAAAAAAGCAATTACTAGAAACTGGGGGAAGAAGATATCTCCAAACATACAGAGCTGGCAGGGAATAATGGGAGAAATTTATGTATTAGAGAGATTAATAGCTAAAAACACAGATAAATGGTCTGCATTTGAGCTTAAATGGAGGAAATGGATTCTATAGGTTTCATATTTAGATCCTACTTTTGTACCTTAGAAATATATTGACCCAGATGATGGTTTCTGTAAATGTCTTAGTGCTCATTACATGAACTGCTTTGTAAAATATGTAAGTTGTCCTGAGACGTTTGACTAATGTTTTGCTACGTATCTGACTGATGTAATTATGTGCTGTCTTAACTTATACACTGTAAAAACTGTCCTATGATTTTGCAAATGAAAATATAATAAATATAAAGTACATAAAAAATAAAAAGACCTTTGCGTGGAAGATCTCAATGGTATGGTAATGGAATGTTGTTGAAACTCTGTGCCAGGCCAGTCTCTCCACCGGAGGCCAGAGGCCACCCCCTTGTGCTGGGTGGCTCATGCCACAGCTTATAATCCTCACCAGATGGTGCTCTGGGCACAGTGTGTACTTCAACCTTCCCACTGGAAGTGGCTGCCAAGAGCCACAGCCCCTCCCCCACTGCCAGAGACAACAGTTCTGGTAGAGATACCATCTTGGGATCTGCTGTCACACAATGCTGGCATTTCTACTTTCTTAGTCAGCAGCTTTGTCTCTCTCACACCAGGTTTCTCTCCATCAGCAGCTCAGCTGGTAGCCTCACTCGGGCTCAGGACAGCAAATACCCCCTCTTCTGCAGGACTCCTCCTGTGCAGCAAGGCTGCCAGGAGCTCGGTCCCTGGAGGCTATCAACCAACAGTATATCAAAGGTATCTGGTCTCAAAAGTCTGGATCCTTAGACAACTGTAAAGTGTGAGGTCCATACCAACTCAGGGCAGAGACAAAGGTGAATTATAAATTTTGTTACCGGAGATTACAGTTGTGTGAAGGCTCCATCCATAGGCATAAAGAACATGGTATAGGCTGCCCCACCCCCATCAGCTGGGCGGGACTGATTTAAAAATCTGAGAATGTTAGGATATGCCCCTTTACCAATACACACTAGTAAACCCTTCTGTCCAAGTCTGTAGGCTGAACCCTGGACAAAACAAGAAATAACTCTAGTAACTTCAGCCTACAACTTTCCTAACACTTGAACTAAGGGAGCTATATACAACATAGGACTGAAGACATAAGGCACAAAGATGTACACCACTAAAAACTGTGGAGGGGGGGCCTGTCACCCTATAGACGGAGCCTATACAAAACTGGAATTACCAATAAGGAAATTGTAACTCCCCTTTCTGTGCAGGGTGTTTATAGGCATGAAGAACATAGTAAGGGCCCTAATAAGTGGTCCCTAGGGTTAGTGCTGTACAAATGAGCTTAACACAAGCCTACCAAATGGAGCATCAGCATAGCTATGCATATCCTGGAGATAAAACCAACTTAAAAGTATGGACAGAGGCCCAAGCAGTGGCCTTGCAAATGTCCTCCAAGGATGCCAAGGCACAAGATTTGAGGCTAGTTGGAACTGTAGGTCCCAAGACGAGTAAGCCAGGCTAATGGCAGCACACAGCCATTTGCCTAAGGTGCACTTGACTGTGGCAGCTCCTCGATTGCCTGGCCCCAGTAGAAAAAAAGGTTTCAGTGTTAAGACATGATTTGGCATGATCCAAATAAATCCTGAGATCAAGAAAAATAAATAAAAATCCTGAGATCAAGAGAATGCAGATGCTTCTCTTTGCATTCTTGGGATCTGGACTAAGTGAAGGTAAGGCAATTCCCATGCTGTCTATGAAAGGCAAAAGCCACACTAGGAATGAAAGATGGTGCTGTGTGTAGAACTACCTATTTTTTTTTATAGAGCATCATGCACAGTTCCTTGTGAGACAGAACATGGATTTCCATAACCCAGTTCCTTGTGGGGCAACGCATGCATTTCCCCAAACATCCTTGATGAATAAATGCCCATGAGAAAAACATCTTTTCAGTAAGAAGCCATTGAGAAATCTCTGGAAGGGGTTCAACTGTGGGATCCATAATTGCTTCTAAGACTTCGTTCAGTTTCCAAGAAGGGGAAATCTGCAGGGATGCAAGCACATATTTTGTGGCAAGCTTTAATGATACAGACAACATCCAGACGGGATCCTAGGAGATAGGAGTCCACATACCCCAGACTGCAGGAACTGACACTACCTAGACCAAGGGAGCTAACTGACAATCCACTGTTTCTACTGATGCAGTAATTCCAAGTTACTGGACAGAGAGGCGCCAAAGGGTGTGATACCCGAAGAGAAGCACCAGGAGAGGAACATGTCCCATACTGTACTATAGGTCTTGTTTGTAGAGTTCTTCTTGGAGTGCATCAGGAGTGAATCACATGTTCAGAATACCTGGCCCCCAAGTATCTTCTTCTCTCAGGAGTTAAGCTAACAGATGAAACTTCTGAAGATCTGGTGCCAGACTGGACCCTGACAAAGAAGGTCCAACCTCAGTGGAAGCAGAATTGGGTCAAATACAAAACAAGGCCAGGTGTACCAGTACTGAGTGCCACGCGCTTCAGGGCCACTTCAGAATGATAAGTACTTAAGTCGATGGTTTCCTTTGCAACATTCGGGTACCTTTGGGATCACTGGCCACAACAGAAAGGCATACAGCAGTGTGCACAGTCACACAGGGACCAGCAGTCTATTCCCATTGATTGACTTCATCAAACCTGACAAGTATCTTGGAGTCTTTGCATTTGCCTTGGTGTCCATAAGGACTAGAAGTGGAGTGCCCATCTCTAACATGTTATGTTGAAGACTTACTGAGTACCCACTCCCTCAGGTGGAAGATCTGATGACTGACCCAGTTGGCTTGTAGATTCAAGTTTTCTGCAAGATGGACTGCCGATAGGAACAACATATTTGTATCTGCCCAACAAAGTACCTTGTGCTTCTCCATGACCGCTGCCTTGCTCTTTGTTCCTCCTTACCTCCTGATATATGCTACCATCACTGCACTATCCAATCGTATTAGGACATACTCATTTCAAAATTTGTTCTGGAAAGATAGCATGGCTCTCAGTACTGCTCTAACCTCAATGCTGTTGACTGGCAGCTCTCTCTATAAAAGACCCAGGTGCACTGTACTGAGGCTGTGCTATCACTGCACTGGCTTGGTGGCCTAGTATGCAACAACTCCTCAAAGTATAAAGCTATTATATGAACAAATAGGAAGATTCAAAACTACTCCAGATGCTATAGCTTTGTGGCAAATAATAATATCATTAAGTATACCTAAACCTCCAAAATGGTTGGATCAAAAGACAAAATTCAAAAACATAGGGTGCTAGGGCAGAGTCAGTATAAACAGATGAAGCCTTTTCTTACATTTTAGGAGAGGATTTACTGGGGTTTTGCCAACACTAAATAAATGTAAAGAAGCCAGCTATTTAGTTCAAAGTGAGCATGGTGGCATAGGCGCTGGATTGTATGGGCCCGTGAGGCATTGGCCCAATCAATATTTATTGAGCTGGGCTGAGCCCCAGCAACATTTTTCAGTGCTACTGCTGGACTTTTTTCCCCCTTTAAGGCTCACTGCGCACACGCCCTGTGCTGCTGTGTGACCCACGACGGCTGCCAGCATGATTTGCCGCCCCCCCCCCATTTAATTTGCTGGTGCGGGCATGGCGCTGACAATATTTAAAATATGCGCCTTTATGTTTGCTTGTCAACCCCCCCCCCACCTCAATTACCGTGTGACAATGTCTGCTGCTGGTTGGTTGGTGGCCAGTGGTATTTTTCAATTTGCCAGCAGGCTAAACTGTGATTGGCCTGGGGAAGGACTTACTAGGCACCATACGCGTACGTCTTGGTGAGGTGAGGCAGCGTACAGCAAGGTGAGCCAGGGAGAGAGACAATGCTGGTAGATAAGTCGTGAGGAGCGGGTCGAGCAACAGCTGGGGCCGGTCAGCAAAGCACCAACATCACAGTCACCAACCTTTCGGCGGGCTTCCTTGTCAGATTTGGAGGAGTTGGGGAGTCGGATCACACGAGCGGCTTACGGTGCGTGGAGTCCGGGTCTCTGGGAGAGAAGAGCAGCAGAAGACGAGAAGCTAGGTGGTGGCACTGGTATGGCCACAGAGTCCCAGGTAGGTCAATAGACAGGATCTCAGAGGAAGGGTATAGGGAATGGCTGGCTGAAGCAGGAGCAAGGAGGTTCTGGTAAGGAACTTCAGGGATGAAATAAAAAATAAATACATTGAATAGTTGTCACAGGCTGCCCCCAAGTGTAAAAAGTGTCAGACAAGCCACTGGTCCATTGTGGCTGGCATCTATTGTGGGACACCTTAAGTTGCAGCAAAGCTTCTTCCACTATGAAGAACAAAGACCAGAGGGCAGCAGCATGAAGAACCACACTAGAGCCCAGACCCATAATTCATTTATGGACCACAAGCGCAGAAGGAAATGCCAGACTATGCTTTTGTCCCCCATGGCCAGCTGTTATCACCTCATCTTCAATGTTTTTTTCTGTAACATCAGCAAATCCATTACTTAGTATCCCTGCTCTGCCTCATTAAAGCTGATATCCGTTTTTCATTTAATCAGATCTCTAACATCATTATTCAGTGCACATTACATCTTGTGGCAACAACTTACAGGAGGCTAGATCCAAGTCTCCAAACTGTAAATGATCTCAGATTATGCTCCCGCCCTTTGTGGTCAAACTCCTTCTATCCACCTCATGATAAAGCATCCTTTTACAAAACAAATGAGGCCCAATCAAGTCACAAGTCATACACACTGAGTCATTGACACAGGTTATGCTTGCTGCTGGTAACAATGTATTCAAAATCTTGCCAGTGTCCAAGTCATATTATTTTTGCAGCTTTAGCGTTAACTCTCCACAAAGTGGGGAGATTATGGCTGTGCCACTACAGTCTGTCAGCGTGGATTCTAGCAGCATGATTTTAATGTGCTTCAATCAGTACAGTGCAGTATAGCAAGTAACAAGTCTTGTGCAAATAGTGCTGGAATCCACACTGAGAGTCTGTAGTGGCATAGTCACAATATCCCCACTTTGGGGACTAGTTGGTGTGTGGGGCCAGGGACAGGCTGGATATGGGTAGATGGAGGGAGAAAATGGAGGCCTAGCTTGTTAGTAAATGTGCCACTGAACAGAAGCTTTCAGAAGAGAACTTCGAGGAGAATTCAGGTGCTGGATGCCTGAGGTTTTTAATTTATTTCACTGAATTTGTGGGACTTCAAAACTGACTGATTTTCTTTTGGGAACAGAACCCTATTCATCCTGCCTACTTGATCTTATGAAACAGTCTATGTTGGGGTTATTAATGTTTTTGATGGGACATTTATGGCAATGTGGATGTATCTATGTATGGAGGATGGATATACAGTAATTTATTTTTCTTACAAAGGCACTGACCGCATGGCCAGGCACCATAATGGGGTTACATATGCCTTCTACCAAGGTTCCAGTTGCTAACAGGATATTTGCAGTCAACAGAAGATCCTAACAGTTGCAGCCTCGGGGAAGGGAATGTTTTAATTTAGGTTCTCTGTCCAGGGTACGAACATTAAAGTGCCTAACCATTTTCGAAGTGGTACGGTTATGTTGATATTTGCAGTGTATTGAAGGGGGGAAGCGGAGGGCTCATGGTCAAAGATTCCCTTTATGACTTCAGCATTTTTTATTTTTTTTTCCTTCCCAAGGGTCCTGGCCAGGATGTTCTTCCACCAACTACCAGTGTCTTGTTACTGTACTCTGAGATCCTGTAGCCTGAACTCCTGGCACTCCTAGGCCCAAACACAGCACACTGCTGTGCTGCCCCCCCCCCCCCAGCTTAACCACAGGCAGGGGTTGCCCTCCACTCCTTGGCTACTTCCTCATCCTATCTGGCCACCCACAGTGGAGATGAAGGCCTGGAGTGCCGGCAGGAGCCATCTCCTAGGGATAGGGATAGACATGAGGGACAGATGGAGGCTTCATCTGCGTGTGCCATCCCTGTGTTAATCTTTTTGTCCTTCCCACTCAACAGGAGTGGGGTGACTTCATCAGATCCCAGTAGTCCCCCTGATGTATCTAATGGCAACTGCACTCCAGCTCCCTCTACATGCTCCACTCCCTGCACCTCCACCTGTGGTCACCCAGGTGGGGGCTGAGCAGTGGGATACAGGTCCATCCCCCAGGAGGAAGGGAATGTCCACTGGGACACTTAATCCTTCTCCCCCGGCCGGTATTGCAACGGTCCAGGCTCATTTCCACGATTTCAGCTTTAAATGGTTAAACAGCAGTCCTCATTGATTGCTTTTCACTACCTACAGTACATTTTCTCCTTAATTGATACAACCACAGCCACTGAAGTGGCTAGCAATAATATCTTTCTCCGGTTTGAAGTTTCTGGACATCTGAACTTGATTCCCCACCTCCTACTGTACACGATTACATGGTACTGGTTTTATGTACATCAACTGTTCTGGTAATTAGTAGACTTTCAAATGGCTAATGTATATTTCTAATACCATGTATGAGAATGTAATATATTTTCTGCATTATCTGAAAATAATTAAATATAATTAAATAAGAAATTCCTGGCACTCTGAGGCTGCCCAGAAGCCAGCATGATATTAAAGGTTAACAGCTGTGTGTTTGCGGTCTGCAGCTGGTTATTCTAAGGGTTGCAAAGTCCACATATGGTTTTATAGCCTTACTGTTGCTTCCCCTTTTACACTAGATGAAGCAGCCTGACAGCTGATCCTTCTGAAGTGCTAGGGGCTGTATTACTGAGAGTGTGAGTGGTCGCAGGTGCCATATGTTTCTAATATTTCTGTGTTGCTCTAACAAGAGCTTTTTAACTCCAGAGAATGTCTGTGAACAGGATTCTGACACCCCCGGTCTATGCCATGCTAGGGGAACCATCTGAAGTATGTGGCTGTTTTTTGTGTGGTGTTTTAATGTTGGTCTACCACTAGGATCCTTGCCTTCTCTTCCTGTCTGCCTTGCCCATCTCTTGCTGCTCTGGCAAATGTCATCTTGCTAGACCCGAGAGAGTAACTTAAACGGACACAATGGAAAAATCAATGAAAAAAGTGTTCAGCTACGGGGACTTCTAAGGCATTGCCTCTGACTGAGAGGTTTTCCTGAGCCCCTGACATAATATATGGCACTGCCTGGCAGTGCAACAATTTGTTACAAGTTCGCATTGCACTTGAGACAGTATAGCACAGTGGGTTAAGGCTCTGGGCTGCAGAGCTAGAGACCTGGGTTTGAATCCCACAGCCACCTGGGTGCATACTGTGTGATCCTGAGCAAGTCACTTAACTTTCTTGTGCTCCCAGGTCGCATTTGGAAACAAGCTTCAGCTTAGTATGCTACTCCTGGTTGAACAATGTTCTCTTTCCCTTTAAAGGGGGTGGTCGCTGAGGATTACAAAGACATACAGTTTGTGATATTCTTAGAGTCCAGGGAATCCCTGATCCAGTGTGTCAGAGTGCTGATTGACTAAGCTCCCTGAGTTATGTGTCTCATGTCGATGTTTGTGTGTGTGGCATGTGTGCACTTGAATATGAGGTCTTACTTTGGCTCACCCAGTCTGCCCATTTGAGCTTCTTAGTTCCATGTTTTTCTAGAAGTGTGTTGCTCATGCCCCAGGTCTCCAGAATTCCCTTATGTCCATCCCATGCATAGACTGCTGATGGTGCTGGGTTGACCTCTGACCCCAGACCATAGTCGGTGCTTTAACACCTAGAAAAAGATGGTTCACCTCTGACCCCTGGGTCAGTGGGAGGGGCCTTGACCAATGGACTGCCAGGGCCTTGACCCCTGACCCCCACCAAACATTTTACAAACCCGGCTCCTATGCATGCTGGTGCAAGCTACAACAGCTGCAATGTCAGTGTGCTCTGGTGTTACTGGAGCAAAAACAATCTAGTTGTGTTACTGCACCTCGATGGTACAGTGGTACTAATAATGGATATTGCTAGTTTCAACTAACTGACTATAAAAAGCTAAACTTTGCTTGTATATTACAGTCTTTCACAGAGAATAGTATCAGTGCCTTTTTGACTGTAAGCTTAACAGTGGGCAGACTAGACTGACCTTTGGTCAGTCACTAAATATTTCTATTTCTATGTGTAACCCCCCCCTCCACAAATGGGGTTCCCAAAAGTCTTCCTTGGGCTTGCCTAAATGCCCACTGCCAGGCTGGTGTTTTGTGTCCTAGCGATTTAAAAGTGTTTGCATGCAAGTGCCCAGTTAGCCTCCGTGCCTGTCTCTTTAGGAGCTGCCTATTTCGTGGTGTAAAATTAATCTGGGTAGGGGCAGAGTAGTTTCAGGCTCGAGTTCCGCCTGGGCTGCCATACAATTGCTCCATTCTGCCATTGCTAATTGCGCAGAGGGAACTCTATTAGAAGCTGTACTTATTTGTTGATTATCTATCATAATAGTAACGATATCGAAGTTCATCTAACCTGCCTTCCTTTGCAGCACAGATATTTCAGTATTGCACCACCATCTTGGTTCTGGACTGCCTATCGGGACTAATCAGTACCTTTGGGGACCCTAAAATGGTGTCTATCCCCAGGGGTCTTGTGGGAGTGAATTTCTGTAGGGATTGTAGTTTCTGCACTTTGGTGCCTAAATGGACCTGGAGGGGAAGCTCTAGCTGTAACAGACAGATGTATCAGACAACCAAATCTTTTGGATTTCTAAGGAAGTCCCGGTGCTGCCTGAAGCAGAAGTCAGTCTGGGTTGGATTTGAGACAGTAAACAGCTTGAAACATTCGAGCAGCTGCCCCTGCATAGTTGCACAGAAACTGGTGAAAAGGCTGAGTTTGGCCTGTCTGCCTGCTGTCCCTTGAAAGGGATTCTTTAGAGAGTGCTAAAATAAACAGACTGTATCCAAATCAACTGCAACAAAAGCCACCGGACTGTGACTGTATCACTGCCAGAAGAAGACCAAAGATTTGCTGTACGCTATCGGCCTGGCAGGACTTCCGAAATCACCACAGAGAGCACGGTTTGCACAGAGACACTGTGGTTGCGACTGGACTGTAATCTGAATTGTGGTAGTTACCTTGCTTTGCTATAAGTGTGCTGAATGGTGCTAGTGGGTTGCGATTTGGTTCCCCACTGCCTGCTTGTGTCACACGTGCTGGAGGCTGTATCCATCCCCTACCGGACTGAATCCACATTCATCTCCAATTGGCCTTGGCCCTGCCACATTGGCCCAGCCAGCTACTCCAGGCGCAGAGATCATCATCGATGAGAGACTCGCCCGGGGATCAGCCCCCGGCTCAATCATCTCAAACAGGAACAACAACTTGGTGATTCGTATGGGCCCTGCTTCTCGTGGCATACCAATTTGTCAACCTGCTGTCTCCATTTCGTCCCTCTTGTGTCTCGTATTGGGTAGCATGAGTAAACACCAGGGTAGCTTCCTGCAACATCAGCTAGATCAAAAGTGTTGTCATTGGATTCCTTTGTTGTTGCCTTGTCACAAACTGAGCCTCCAGGCTCCAGATTACAAATTGTGGGTTACTGTGCATGGCTATTTCTTTCCACCTATAGGGCCCCAAGCAGCTGCAACGCTGGCCTATCCCAGGCAATGCATCAGGCTAGCCTACCTCACCAACTGGGTACCCAGAGTGTGTGTGACTGTGCTGAGGGACTCTAAAGTGCATGCCTTGTAGCCTGATTGAATCAGTACTTAAACCAATCAACCTGATCACACCCCCTCCCTTGTTCATGCCTCCTGAATAAATCAAATCAGAATCTGTTTGCACTTAAACTGTTTGTGGTGCACCTCTGTACTAATAGCATTGGATTCCTATTACTTGCTGTGTCTAACTTTATTTTACAGGGGGTCTCCAGGGCCAAGCTGGTGGAACCCGCCCTGGTGGTAAGTGCAACAACAGTGGTGGTACACCTGCTGTTTGGGGGTTATGGTAATTGTGTGTTCAGAACACCGTTTAGGCCACTTGAGGGTAAAGAGGGAGGTAACAATGTCCCAGAGGGCTGTACCCAGGTCAGCTATGCTACCGACAACCCCGTCCTCCGGGTGGAGGCACCCATTTTCAATACCCAGGCCCCTCAACCTGCATTTGGTCTCGCAGGCAGGGGTAGTAGCCCTTGGGATACCGTCACCTAGGGGTTACATATGCAAGGATGATGGATGTGCAAATGTAATGTACAATGAGCAACTACTTCTACAACCACACACACACACACACACACACACAGTCAAGTTATGACCTTTTACATTCAGTATGATCAGGGGTGTCAAAAACAAGGAATGGTCTGTTTGTAATGCATTAAGCATTTTTCACATTTAACTCAAATTAATCTGTTTATGGTGCAGTCGGGGATGCCAGCAAACTGGGTTCAGGAAACAGCCTGGATTTCGGAAGCCAGTCTGGAGGAGGAGGACTGAGCATCTCAGAGGACACTCTCCACCTCTGGCGAGGGAGGGACACAGTTCCGCTGCTACACTGACACCTGGCTGAACACAGGTGACAGTGCAGTCAGAGCAGCGAAGGGCAGGGAGGACCCTGGTTGGTGCCATGCACGGGCATGCTTCAGTGTGTGCATGCATGCCAGTGGCATTCTGAGGACTTAGAGTAAAAGGAAGAGGAAACCTCCGATGAGTGGCAGCATGAAGTCAGAACTCTAGGGTTCCACCGCTCCCGACTCCCACTAGCCCCTACACATGAAACGAGCCAGTGGGAAGTCACAGGTGGCAACAACACTCCCAAGGGAGCCCACAACAAAGGAGATGCCGTCTGTGAACCCCTGGGTAGCAGGTAAGTGACAAAGAAGGGAGCAAATCACTGGAAGGTAGGCTGGCAGAGGTGGGCAGATACAGATATATATACATACATACAGGCTGTTTACAATTTCTAAATGTAATTTTTTATTAAATATAAACCCATTATATAGTCACATCCTTACTGATGAGATTGTGTTGGTTCTTCACTTCTTCATTAGCATCACACTGCCGGAGTTCCTTATCCGTCTCGATCAGCGATAACAAATGGTCCTTTGGGATCTGAAAACCTGTATTTATAGAAAGACTACTGTAAGACAGTTTCACAGTCCAAGTGAGACTAGAAAGAAAAAAAAAAAATACTGCTACCCCGGTGGCTTCCCAACATTTTCCTCATGTTTTGCAGAGATCTACCTAGACTCCCTATGTGTGAACAGGGAGAAAATGCCTTCAGTGATTGACGACTGTAGAAACAGCCGCATTACCCCACTGGAGTTCTAACACTGCTTCAAGACACAGCGAACAACAACAAAAAAAGTAATTTAATTACATATAAACTTTTCTTTGAATGAGCATCCACCAGTTCAGTATACAACCAGGGTATTCCCTCTCCCTCAATCAAACAGGCAGGATCAAAGTTTTGACTGGGCGTTGCTTCCATGGAAGCATCCACATCCTGAATGGAGAAGTGAGATGTCTTCTTTTTTTCAATATAACTTTTTCTCTTCCACCACCATCCTCCCAGTCCTTGGGCAGGGCATACCCCTGTGGTAACTGCCCAGCACAACTTGTGCTAGCCCTACATACCAGCTCACGGTGGAGGACGCATGGTGCTGTGCAAGCGACTGTCGAGGGTCATCATCATGATAGTGATGTGGTTTCTTTCCCACACGGTTTCCTTCCATACCACCCTGCCTCTCGTAAGCTTTACATATCTCAGTTCAAGGATGCCCATGCCACCCTGATAACAGAGCAGACTCCCCTGGCCCAGCATGATGAGTCACTGCAGTGGCACAGTCTGACAAGTCCCCACCTCCTGCCACTGGCTGGCTTGCTCTGCACTTGGCAATACTCCCCAGCCCTGGCCATTATGATCCTGGACCTCCAAATTCACTCCTGAACTCAGTTCGCCAGCACAGAAGCACACTTGTCATCGGGCAGCCCTAACTGAGGAGGTTTTTGAAGCAGAAGTAACTTTGGAAAAACAAGCGCCATAAATACGCATAATAGAAAAAGATTATTTAGTTGTTTACTGTATGTAGAAATCAGTAATTGGGAGAGGCACACTTAGCCAATGCTCGTTTCTAGGTGTGACCTGGGGGAAGGGGTACAAAGCAGAAGATAAGGTAAAATGAAAACACACTGTTAAACAGCAAAAACAATGGCAAAGTACATTTGAGGAAGTGCATACAATGCATCTACAGCAAAAGCAGTAAGAGGAATTTAAATTACTTGTTCCCCTCTCCATCACATCCACTAATCCAATGTACTTCCAGGATACACAAAAGCTGTAATACAGCCAGGACAAAGGTTGGGCCAACACAGTGAAAACTAAATACAAAATGACTGCCTATAAAAGTTGTGTCCAGAGGCTGTGATCACAAAGACAGCAGCACCAGCCCTATCCTTTTGTGAAGGTATACAAGAGCTCCAAGTTTCCACCTTGCAGATATCCAGCACAGATCAGTCTGCTATCTGCCCAAGATGCTACAAATGCTCTCGTTCAGTGTGCTTTCACCAAGCCTAAAAAATCCAAATGAGAAGTCTTAAAAGGATCAGATTCACTTAGCAATAGCCTCTTGAAGCCTTTTTGCCTTGAGTGTGGCCTATTGAAAACATAAGGTTGGGTTAGAAGACGTTTGGAACTGTTCCGTTCTGTGAAGGATTATTTCACTTCCACCTTCCAAGAAAACCTCAACCGTCCCTCTAAATTCGAGAAGATAATCCACACTCCGTTCTCCCCACCTGCCCAATCTCCTTCCCCAGTCCTAAAGGTAGGCGATATCACCATCTCAGACCCCCTCTCCCACTGTAGCTGCCGAATTGAGCACCTTTTTCACTACCTGTACTTCTACCTTTCTAGCTTCCCTCCATCTCCTCCCCCCCCCCACCAGATTCATCCACTTCAACTTCCTCTTCCCCCTGCTTCTCCTTCCATCCAGTCTCCCCTGACAACACCCTGCAAGCTCTTCTAGCTCTTAACCTCAAGGGCAAAAGCCCAGATGGATTTGACCCTAAGCTCCTTCATCTATCAGCACATGCTACTGCTCTCCCACTCTCTACTCTTCTGAACCTCTCCTTCACTTCTGCCACTGTCCTGGGCACCTGGATGCTTGCCACGGTTTTCCCTCTTCACAAAGGTGGTGACTCCTCTAACCCAGGTAACCTTTGCCCAATATCTCTGCTTCCAATCCTTGCAAAACTTCAAGAGCACCTGGTACTGGCTCAGCTTTCTCCTTTCCTTGACACCTCCTCCTTCTTCACCCTTTTCCAGTCTGGTTTCTGTAAGGGCCACTCCACCATGACCTCCCCTCTCCAACTCACTAACTCCATTCTCTGGGGCATGGATCAGGGACCCATCACCTTTGCCATCCTCGTCGACCTGACCAAAGCCTTCAATGCTGTTGCTCACTCCCTTCTCCTCAAAAAGCTTTCTGCTGCTGGTCTCTATGAGACCGCCACTCACTGGTTCCGTTCCTATGTTATGGGTAGGTCCCAATCAGTCAGGATTAGCAACTTCCTCTCCCCCCAAAAAAAACACTGGTGTCCGTCAAGGTTCATTACTCAGTTCAATACTCCTCTCAGGATTTCTAAATGACTTACCTACTGCCTGCTCAACTACAGACATCCACATGTATGCAAATTATACTGTTTTGTATGCCTCTGGTACCTCCCCTTCGGATGTGGTGAGCAGCCTTCAACTGGATTTCAATAATATCTAGCACTGGTTTCATGTAAATCAGCTGTCACTTAATGTCAAAAAGACAGTCTCTATGATCTTTGGTACCAGGCAAAAACTCGCCAGACTTTCTACCACCCCTTCCATCCATACCCTCAAAGGTTTATTACTAGAGGATGTCTCTTCCTTTAAATATCTTGGACTATAGCTCGACAGGAATCTTGACTTCGCTGGTCATGTGGACACCATCCACAAAAAGCTTCCTCCCAAACTAGGAGCGTTGTATAGACACCATAACTGCCTTCCCCCACCTGCCCATCAAGAGATCGCCCAGAAGATGATACTCCCAATGTTTGACTTTGGGGACACTGTCTATTACATTGCCCCCCCATTCCACGTTTCCAGAATGGACACTCTATTCAACTCCTTCTGTCACTTTGCTCTTGCCTGTCCTCCACGTACACACCACTGTGACCTCTACATTGCTCTCTCCTTCCTACCTCTTGGGGCCAGACACCCAGCCCATAGTGCCTCTTTAATTGGGAAGTTCTGGCTTAGCTCCCTGCCACTCTACCTCAATTACCTCCTCTCTATCCCCCCCTACCCTCACCTACTCCCTTCATAACTCCCCCATTAGGACTCTCTCCCTTCCTTCCCATACTTCCATTTCAGGTAGAGCAGCCTTCTCCTTCACTTCCCACTTACATTTAGAACTCCGACCCCTTAGATATCTGTTCTGCACCATCTGCCTGCCTGTTGTCTTATCTTCTATGACACCACATCTCCTCTTCCTGCAACTGCACCTGACCCTCCTCCTCTTCATTATTTCTCTTTCCCCCTTCTTCCATTCTATTTCCTCTGTTTTACCCCCTTCCACCCTCTCCTTATGCTTGCCATTTAGTCTATAGCACTAGCTGGGTTTACATCGACTAGTGCTCATACCCTTGGGGTTCCACTGCTGTGAGTAAGGCTGGTCTCTCCCCCCCCCCAATCTCCTCACTCCTCCTCAATTCTTCCCTTTTCACAATTTCATTCCACCCCTCCCCATATCTTCCCATTCTCCCCCACCCTTTCTTCAATTTAACTTTCTCACCTTCTATGTGCCTATTCTGCCCACTACACTATCCCTCTTTTCTCCCTCCTCTTCCGGCTAACCCCCTTGCGGGATGTGCATCCTGGAGGGGTGAAGGCCTATTCTTACTCTTAAACCACTCCTACTCCCTCCTTCCCATAATCCTACAAAGTTCTCACTTGCTATTCTGTCTCTTACTCTATCCCTCCTTGCTCCTCCCGCCTTCCTGTCTAATCCCCTTGTAGGGTGTGCATTCCAGAGGGGTTAAGGCACTTTCCTACTCTCTAATCACTTCTACTCCCCCCCCATTCCTACAAAGCTCTCACTAACTACCCCAATTATTAATCCAAAGTACTTTAAGTGTGTGTACATGTTTTTGTTTATGGGTATTAGATAAACAATTAACACAAATGTATGTTTATGTATGTGGATATTTGTGCATAGACTATATCTGATGACAAGTGCCACTTTTCTAACCCACAAATTATCTGGTTACAGCCTAAATGTTTTCGGTTTATGTAGCAACTTAACTCCCTGTATATTTTGTTTTGCATCTGTATTCTATGCTTTGTGTTGTATTCCCTTTTCCCCCAGGATGCATCTGGAAACGAGCTGCTGTAGCTCACTGTGCCTTTCCAGGTGAAACATTTAAAAATAAATAAACAAAAGGTCACATGCGAGGGTCTATCCAATTTCCTTAATATGAAAAGCTTTTTCCTCGTGGTTTGCTGGGATTGTGCAAAATGATAAATAAAATCTTCCCAATAGCAAATGAAACAAAACTTAGTTAAAAAAATCTGGGCAGATATGTAAAACGACTACATCTTAGTAAAAGATCACATAGGGTTCCTTAACAAAGAAAGCTTTGACCTTACTGATCCATATCAGACATATGATAGCCACCAAAAAAAAAAAAAACATCTTCTTAGTGAGAAATATCCCAGGAACATCCTTAAGTAATTCAAAAGAAGCACTGATGAGCACCATATTTCAATCAATCAATTAATCAAAATCTTTATTTTGCCAGGCGGAACACCATTGAGACAAGCTCATTTACAAGATGGACCTGGGGCAAAACAATTGCCAACAGGGTTAATACATAACAGGTTGAGTGAATGTACCTAACAATTACACAGTATTAATAACAACATATAAGCATCACATGTAACAAAATACTTCTACCAGAACATAGCAATAGGTTCAACAGGAGTTAGTGCCATTTAAATACAATTGCATAGATACAGATATATGGATGTAAGGTAATGAGCTTAAGTTTATAAAGTAGACATCATTGGAGAAGTCACAGTGAGCAGGAGTGGCAGTTCCTCTAGCGTCAAAGTGCGAAGAAGACTGAGATGCAAGAGTCCTTTGAGAAGTACTGTAGGCATGGCCTGGCAAGTGGGGTGGGAAGGTAAGGGGGTATAGGGAGTGGGGAGGGAAGGTCGGATGAGATAGGAGAGGGTTGGACATGATAGCCTAGGGATGACGGACTGTTCTAAGGGAGAAACACAACAGATGCCACAGGCAATGGTTGGGGTTTAAGACCAATATTTGAAGCAAAGACAGATCGTGATGTTGGGACCTTGATTTGGACAATGACAGAAGGGAGGACTCAAATGACGCCTCAGGCAATGGTTGAGGTTTAAGTCCAGAATTTAAAGCAGTAACAAATCGTGATGTTAAGACCCTAACTTGAAGCAATGACAGACCTCGGAGAAGGTCCTCAGGAACAAGGATTTGAAGAGGGAGAACGTGACAGGGGAAGTGAGCCTTAAGGTTTTCTGGATCTTATTCCAGAGCGTAGGAAGAGTGAAGTTCATTCAGGCTCTACCAAAGCACATTTTAACTTTAGGGATAGCCAGAGATAAGATGGTAAGACTTCTGAGAGAATAGGCACTAGGGATGCAGGGAGTTAGGCAGCCTGTGAGGTACTGGGGTAAGTTGTGAGTGATTGCCTTATATGTCCATAGAATAGCATTCTTTTGCCTCCTGAAGCTAACGGAGCTCCAGCCTACGGAAGAATAGAGGATGCAGTGGTGCATGTCATAAGGGGCATCCGAAATTAACCTAAGGGCTCTGTGGTATAGGGTATCAAGCTTGTAAACAGCTGTGCTAGTACTATGGCCATATAGGAAACAAAAAACATAGACTTTGACAGCAGATAAGGACCACTTGGCCCATCCAGTCTGCCCATTTCCCTACCTACTGGATTAGCTGCAGATTCTAGTTAACCAACAGCCTACTTCCTGCAAAACCCCACTATAATTGCCTTATGTCTGTCCCATGCAAGTTTGAATTCCCCCACTATTTTAGACCCCACAACCCCCCCAGGAAGGCGGTTCCATGCGTCCACCACTCTCTCCGTGAAAAAGAATTTCCTCACATTACCCCTGAGTAGTTCCCCCTCTATCTTTAAATTGTGCCCCCTTGTTCTTGCACATCTCTTTTTCCGAAAGATGCTACTCTCCTGGACTTTGTTGATTCCCTTGAGGTACTTGAAACTTTCTATCATGTCCCCCCATCCCTCCTTTCATCAAGGGTATACATATTAAGCTCTCTCAGTCTCTCTTCATATGGTTTCTGATGCAGACCCTGCACCACTTTAGTTGCCCTTCTGGACTGCTTCCATCCTGTCTATGTCCTCGTAGATGGGGTCTCCAAACTGCATGCAGTACTCCAGATGGGGTCTCACCAACTGTCTGTACAGAGGGAAAACCACTTCCCTTTTTCTACTTGTGATGCCCCTCCCTATGCATCCCAGTATCCCCCCGGCTCTCCTTAATGACTTTTCACATTGCTTACGCACTTTAGGTCATCTGATATGACTACCCCCAGATCCCTTTCCATTACTGTTGTTGTTAGTACCTCCCCTGCCATTGTGTACTCTTCTCCTGGGTTTTTGTTTTCCAGGTGCATTACTTTGCACTTCTTTGCATTGAATCTAAGTTGCCATACGTCTGACCATTCCTCCAACTTTGGCAAGTCCCTTCTCATCCTTTCTACCCTACCTTGTGTATCAACTCTGTTACAGATCTTTGTGTCATCTGCAAAGAGGCATACCTTTCCTTCCAGACCCTGTGCAATGTCACCTATAAAGACGTTAAAGAGGACTGGACCCAGTACTGAGCCCTGAGGTACTCCACTAGTAACTCCCTTCTTTGGAATGAGTTCCATTCACTATTACCTTCTGTGTCCTGTTGTGCAGCCAGTTTGCTACCCAGGCTACCACCCTGGGACCCGCCTCCCAGGCTGGCTAACTTGATTATTAATCTTTATGTGGGACTGTGTCAAATGCCTTGCTAAAGTCTAGGTAAGCCATGTCCACAGCCCCTCCCTGGTCTATTACTTTGGTCATCCAGTCAAAGAAATCAATTAGATTCGTCTGACATGACGTTCCTGCTGTGAATCCATGCTGCTTTGGGTCTTGTGCCCCGCTGGCCTCTAGGTACTCAACAATTCTTTCTTTCAGAAGTGATTCCATCATTTTCCCTACCACTGAGGTCAAACTAACAGGTCTGTAGTTTCCTGCTTCTGCCTTGCTCCCACTTTTGTGAAGGGGAATCACATCTGCCCTCCTCCAGTCCTTAGATACCACCCCATCCTCCCATGATTTGTTAAAAGTGTGGTCAGCGTGTCACTAGGTCTCCCTTAGTTCTTTTAGGATTCTGGGGTGAATCCAGTCAGGCCCCATTGCTTTGTCCACCTTGAGTTTTAGGAGTTCTTTCAGGACTCTTTCTTCTGTAAATGGACTGGTGTCAAACCCCCCACACCCAGAGTGCTTCTATTGTTTGGTTTAGGTAACTCCCCTCTTCTTCCTTTGTGAATACTGAGCAAAGGTATTCATTCAGTATCTCTGCCTTTTTACTATCTCCCTCTGCCCACCTTCCCTCTCCTTTATTAATCTTCACTATCCCTCCCTTAACCTTTCTATGCTCCCTAATGTACCTATAAAATATTTTATCCCTCTTCTTAACTGAGTTGGTCATCTTTTCCTCAGTTTGGGCCTTTGCTATTCTGACTGCCTTTCCCACTTCTTTCTGCTTTAATCTATACAGTTCCCTGTCATGCTCCTTCTGTGATTCCTTATACTTTTTGAATGCAGCCTTTTTCTCCCTAACCTTGCCACCTCTTTTGAGAACCATGTTTTTTTACTCCACTTTGTTTTCTTTATTTGTTTCACACATAGGCTTGTTGCCTCAATGATGGCAGTTTTGATTTTTCTCCATTGTTCTTCCATCCCTCCTTTCTGACCATTTGCTAGTGCATTCCTCAGGTATTCACCCATTTTGCCAAAGTCAGCCCTTCTAAAGTCCAATATCCTTGTTTTTGTATGGTTCGTCTCCATGGTTGTGCTTACTGTGAAGCACACTGTGCAGTAGTCGCTTGTTCCCAGATGTCTACTGACTTCTAAATCTGTGATCCTCTCTCCATCTGAGAGTACCCGGTCTAATATTGCTCCCTCCCGAGTGGGTTCAGACACTAACTGTCTAAGGCATGCTCCCTGTAGGGCATCGAGAATGACCCTGCTCTTGGATGTGGCTGCAGTACATGTCATCCAGTACATGTCATCCAGTTAACATCTGGCATATTCAGGTCCCCCATCAACAGTATCTCCCCTTTTTCAGCCATTTTGAGAATGTCCTCTATCATTTTCTTGTCCATTTTCTCCCCTTGAGATGGGGGTCTGTATACAACCCCGTGTGGATTGTGATGTCATTCCCTGTCTCCAAGGTGACCCACAGTACCTCTTGTCCTCCCCCTTTACTTTTTAGTTCTGTAACTTTGATCCCTTCCCTTATGTAGAGGACTACTCCACCTCCTCTTTTACCCTCCCTGTCCCTTCTGTAGATTGTGTACCCTGGTATGTTGACATCCCAGTCATGGTTATCCATGTACCATATTTCTGTGACTGCCACAATATCCAAGTGTTCCTCTTCCATCAGGGCTACCAGCTCAGGAAGCTTGCTTCCCAGACTACGGGCATTGGTACTTATTGCCCTCCATTTAATGTTGGCTTTATCCTCCCCCCCCATCCCTGCTCTTATTGCCTTTGTCTAGTTCTCCATTTACCCCTGTCCAGCCCTCTGTCAACCTCTGTACCTCAGCGTTTACCTTACTACCTGCCATGTTTTGTGGGAGGAGGCTTGAAATTTCCTGCTTCCTATCAGCATCCCCCCCCCCCCTTGGATAGTTTAAAAGCTTGCCAAGGAAGCATTTAAACCTGTCACCTAGAAACTTGGTTCCCCTTCCTGGACAGATGCAGACCATCATGCCAGTATAGACCTTCATCTCCCCAGGAGGACCCCCAGTCCCCAGTGAAGCCAAAGCCCTGTGCTCTGCACCAGTTTTGCAACCATTCATTAAACTGCATGGTGTGCAGTACCCTAGCCTCTCCCCTGCCATAGATGGGCAGCACCTCTGAGAAGGTTACCCTGCTTGCTACCTGTCTGAGGCCCCTCCCCAACTCCACAAACTCATCTTGCACTGCACTGATCTCATGCCTAGCTAGGTCATTTGTCCCAAGGTAGACAATGATATCTAGTTCCCTCTCTTGTGATGCTACTTCTGCAATCCTGAGGATTCGCTTCCTGTCCCTCCAAGCCATGACGCCAGGCAGACACCTTACCTACCTCTCCCCTCCCTTCCCCAGTTCTACCCCCCTAACAACTGAGTCCCCTACCAGAAGCCGTGTCCTTCCCCTGTGGTGTCCCTTGCCACCCTTTTGTGGGTCTCCCTTGTGGATGTCCCTTGCATTCTTCTTGGTCTCCACTGAGGGTGTCATCATAGAGGAACTTTGCTCTGCCAGACTGGAATATGATTTGTGTAGAGGTACAACTAGAGTGATTTGCCTCTGTTCCACCACCCTCACCCTCCCAGAACCCACTGTGGTCCAAATGCTCCTCATACTTGGCAACCTCTGAGGCAGTGGTTGTGGCACTGGTGCTCTTTGGATGGGGGAGGCCTCCATAGTCCTTGCCAGTTGAGTCTGGAGATGGGCAACCTCCTCCCTCAGAGCTGATAGTTGCCTGCAAATAGGGCAGCAATGCAGTTTGTAGAATGTCTCTCGGAAAACTGCTGCCCCACAGCCAGTGCACTGCACCACTCCCCACGTCTCTCTCCCTTACAATATGTAATGTATAATTTTTTTTTTATTTTTAATTTTTTTTTGTGTGTGTGTGTGTGTGTGTGTAAGTGTACTTACCCTTTATGCACTTGCTGGGTTATCAAGAATATGACAGTTCTGTCCCAAGACCTGTTGAGGAGTGATGTAAGAACTTTGGCTATAAAGGAAATGCCGTGGGTGGGGTGAGGGGAAGGGTGGTGGGTAGTCCACAACCACCAGTGACTGTTAGAAACAATCAAACACACCACTGGTCCACCACCCTGGTGTGCACTGCCCTTCTTTACAGTAATTCAACCAACACCACAATTTACTAGACCACTGCTCCTACCAAAACCACTCTACTGAGTCCAAGGATAAAAATGAACTTGCTCCTCAGCCAGCAGGCCACTTCTAAAATGTTGCAAAAAATCCTTCGAAATCCTAGATCTCAACCCACAGGAATCAAGAAAATTCAGTTGTATTTCACTCCCTCTGGTTATAAAATTACTGCACTTTAATGGAATTTTGCAATTCTCTTCTTAATGCCAATAAGCAAAAATAAAACTTTCAGTAAAAACCATAGCTCACCTTCCTAACAAGTCCCAAACAATATTATGTCTTACCAGGTTCCCAGTTCCTAAACTGAGTTATAGTTTGTTCTCTGCAGTATAGCAAGTCTTTCTCAGCCTCAAACAGAAGTAGCTAAGTCTGTCTAGTACACATTTATTTATTTATTTATTTAAGCGTTTTACCAGGAAGGCATACTGAGTGGTGTAACGCCCGATTCCAGATGCGTCCTGGGGGGTGGGGGATTTAGGATAGACAGTATACAGAGCAACATACAAATGAGCTCCGAAGCGCAATGCAAGGTCGAGAGAAACACACTGTACAAAATACACCTGCCTCTTGGCAGGGGAAGAAACTTGTCCAGCTAGGGCACACAATGAGGCTTAAGTGCAGCGGAATCGCATTGTAACATGTAGCTAGCAAACAGACATGCAATCGTGTATTTGAACCATCGGAAATACCTTGAGAGGCTAGCTGCACGAGCAGGTGGTGGCAAAATGCTGTTTGAGGAGGAGGTTGAGCTGCAGAGAGGGGGAGGAGTGTCTAATTACTGCTGGGAGGGCGTTCTACAGGTAAGGCATTCGGTACTTGAATGCACGTTGACCGTTGGAGGAGGACATGCGTGGGAGGGTGAAGAGCCTAGAGCCGAGATTATGGAGGGTGTAGCATGAAGGGGTTTGGGCAGCTAGGGTATTAGCAAGCTACTGGGGGAGGGACTGGGACCAGTATTTTGCTGTTATTCTTGCACAATGCGCCATTCTCCGGTCCTGTAAGGAATGAAGGTCTAAGGATCTGTAGAGATCACAGTGGTGAGTTGTGGGCAGGCGGCCCAGAGCAAAATGGCAGAAGGAATGGAAGAGAGGGTCTAGCCTGGTGAGGGTGGATTTGGGGGCCGAGCTATAAACTATGTCGCCATAATCAAGGAGTGGGATTATCATTTTCTGAACAATTTCTTTTCGGGTTGGCAGGGGCAGGCAGCCTCTGTTCCGGTAAAAGGCTCCCAGTTTCGGGTGCAGTTTTTTGTGGATAGATTCAATATGGGCTGAGAAGTCTAGATTCTGGTCGTGCCAGACCCTTAAGTATCTGAACGAGGTGCAGGTCTCCAAGAGGGTACCATCCAAGGTGTGGAAGGCAGGGGATAAGTGGGCCCGGGAGAGCCTTTGCCAGGTCCCGAAGGTTCGAGAGACAGTTTTCTTTGGGTTGAGAAATAGCTGGTGAGACTGGAACCAGAGTTGGATTGCATTAAAATACTCCTGGAGTTTGGATGACACTATGGCCAGGAAGGGACCTGTAGCTTATATTACAGTGTCATCAGCATACATGTGAATGGACGAAAGGGGGCACACGGAGGGCAGGTCATTTAGAAAGATAGAGAAGAGTATCGGGCCAAGGACCGAGCCTTGTGGCACACCTACTGTGACAGGTAGTGGGTCAGAGGTGAGTGAGCCAATTCTAACTGCTTGTTGCCTCCCTTCTAGGTAAGAGTGGAACCAGCTGGTGGCCTCCCCCGAGAGGCCTGCTAGGGTGAGTTTAGATAACAGGAGTGAATGAGAGACCGTGTCAAAGGCTTTAGCTAGGTCAATGAAGATGGCGGAGGTGATTTGCCCATTATCCATGCCAGTAAGGATGCTGTTTGTTAACCTGAACAAGGAGATGATTGCGGAGTGCGATTTCCTGAAACCGGCCTGATAGGGTGAGAGGAATGAGGAGTTGTCAAGGAAGGTGGACAACTGGGAGAGAACAAGTTTTTCCTGGAGTTTGGCTAGAATTGGAAGGAGGGAGACAGGGCGGTAACTGCCCGGTGAGGAGGGGTCGCCGCCTTTAGGGAGAGGGATGACTGTGGCATGTTTCCAGGCAGCCGGGATCTTGGCGAGAGAGATGGAGAGGTTGTAGAGGGAGGCCAGTGGGGTGGCGATGACAGGGGCAGATAGGTATAGCATCTTGGAATCTAGGCCGGAGGGGCACTTGCCTTTGGTAGGGTTGAGTGTGCGTAGGGCAGCTAGTACTTCGGCTGGGGAGACCAGGCAAAATGAGACGTGGTGGGATCTGGGTGGGGGTTGAGAGGGTGGATGTGGTATCGTAGGGGGATGCGTGTTTGTGGGGAGAAGGGAGGAGGCGCAGTTAGTAAAGAATGAGTTGAAAGCAAAGGTCACATCACCAAGGTCCGTTACCAAGGAGCCATTTACCTTTAGGGCAGGGGTGGGTGGCTGAGATGGGGGAGAGAGCAGAAATTTCAAGTCCACATAGTCTAGGAGAGGCAAGAAGACAGCTTGGACTAGGAGTTTTCTAGCCTCCTGGGTTATTGAGTGCTTGATCCTGAAGAAAATACCAAGCCTTTGACACAGTTTCTTAGTGAGTTCTTCAATGTGATTAATAAAGTACAATTTGTAGTCAATCCAGACCCCCACGTATTTGAATTGTTCCATGAACTCCAGGACTTCTCCCAAAAGGGTGCTTATGTGAGGAACCTTATTTGGGTTTTGTTTATTTGAGATGAGGAGCCAGTGGAGAGAAAATCATGGCCTTAGTTTTTTTGGCATTGAGCAGGACTTTCAAGTTGAGTAGATTTTTTTGGAGGATGTCAAAATCGTTCTGGAGGTCCAAAATGGCTTGATCCAGAGTTGATCTGTCAATGTACAGCACTGTATCATCAGCGAAGAGATGGATACTAGATGACTTTAGGCCAGTGTCAATTTGATTAATATAAATGGCAAAGAGAAGTGGACCAAGTATGGATCCTTGGGGGAACCTCTAATGAGTATTTTTTTTTTGACGATAGGTCTCCTTCAGCCTTGACCTGCTGCTCTCTGTCCACAAGATAGTTTGTGAACCAACATAGGACCAGGTTGTCCACCCCAACTTTCTTCAGGGTCACCAGGAGCAAATCGTGGTCCACCATGTCGAAAGCCTTGCTAAGGTCCAGAAACAAGGCGCATATGTATTGTTTGTTATCAAGTGCAGACTGCCAGTCATTTATAACCTTAGCAAGGGCAGTGGAGGTACTATGCATGGGACGGAAACCGGATTGAATCAGGTTTAGTAGATTAAAACTTTCCAGATGAGATCTGAGCTGTTCATTTACTACCTTCTCCAATAGTTTTGACAAGGCCAGGAGCAAGGAGATTGGGCGGTAATTATTTAGGTTGCAGGGATTCCCTGATTTGAATACAGGGATGACATGGGCGGTCTTCCAGACCTTGGGGAGGGAGCCCTGATTGAGAGACAAACTGAAAAGGTGGGTAATAGGGGGAACCAAAATATAGTAGGCCAAATTTAGGAAGAAAGGCTCTATCATATCCGCACCCACACTTTTCTTAGTATCAAGCTGAAGAAGGAGATCCTCAACCTGTTGGACGGTGACCGGACAGAAGGAGAAAGAGTGGTAAGGGTCAACAGTTTCCAGATCGTGGCAATCAGATGACTGACTAAGGAACTGTGCCCCGATGGCATCTGCGGGGAGGTATCAAAAGTCATCCCTGCTGTGGCAAAGTGATTGTTAAAGAGGTCAAGGATCTCATTTTTATCTGTAGTGTGGGTACCACCAGTCGAAATGTTGTGGGGAAGTGTGCCAGCGCTGTTATGGCCTTCTACCTCCCTTAAAGTTTTCCAAAACTTAGTAGCAGAGTTAGTGGATGCGTTAAGTTCAGAGCGGAAATAACTAGACTTCACAGCTCTGATAGTTCTCGTGCAGAGATTCCTTTCGGTTCAGAAAGCAGACCGGTCTGTGGCCAATTGAGACTTTCTGGCTCTTTTCCAAAGAGCATCCCTATGCCAGAAGGCAGTCTTTAGGTTATCTGTGAACCAGGGACAGGATTTTCTTTTGGCTCTGCTTTTGGTAACTGGGGCATGGAGGTCTAGGGTTTCGGTGAGCATTTCATGAAGTACCTCGTGTGCCTCTTCCACAGAAGATGCAAGGTAAAATTTCTGCCAGATAGCATACTGGAGACTATAGAGAAAAGCATCTGGGCAGAAGTTCCAGATACATCTCCTATGGATGTATTTAGAGAAAAAGGAGGTTTGGAGTTGTGTCAACCTTACGCATGCAATGGCTCAGTGGTCGCTGATGTCATTAAAGAATACATCTGAGTGGAATAAGAGTTGAGGCTTGCTTACAAGGATTAGGTCAAGAAGGGAGGTACACTCTGGGTTTTTGGTGTTTGGGTGGGTAGTTTCATTAATGATCTGGGTAAGTCCATGGGCATCACAGAATTATTTCAATGGTAAGGAGACTGGAGAGAGCCAGTCAAGGTTGAGGTCACCAATTATGGATACTTCTGATGAGGTGGTAGCTAGTATGTCACTTATGTGTTTGAGCAGAGAGAGGCTAGCTGAGGGGGGCCTATAGCATCCACTAATGCAGACAGAGGTTGAAATGGCTGGTTGAATTCTTAGCGTGGGGCACTCAAACTCCTTAGGGACTATAGTCGTGTCCACCATAGTTGCGGTAATGTTGTCCCAGACATAGATGGCTACTCCCCCTCCCCGGAATTTCCTATCAGTATGAAATGAGTTGTACGAAGGAATGTTAACCTCATAGTCCAGGGTGGTTGGTCTTAGCCAAGTTTCGGACATTAAAAGAACATCAGAAGAGCAGTGGAGGGTCCACGTTTTGATAGCATCAAGCTTTTTCAGAAGACTGCAGGCATTCAAATGCAAAAATGACAACCCTTTTAGTAAAGGTAGGTCAGCTGGGGCAGGAATGGGGGGGGGGGTTTAATTCGACATTACCAGCACAGATGAGTAGCAGCAGGCGCATCTTTTTTATAGCACTAAGTAGTAGTGGGAATGACCGAATTTTGCCCAGAGGCGTGGGCAGTTTCTCGAACTCTTCTCCAAGGCCAAACAGCGAGGCGAGGGGCAATAGTAAGCATATAGAATAGCTTTCATTGAAAGGGCAAACCCACGAGAGAGAGGCAGTTGGTAGCCGACATGAGTACAGCAGTGCATGGTAGTATGGAGGCCAAGTCGGGTAAGTGGCAGTGGGAGGGAAACATTTACAAATTTGTATATAAAAGATTTAGGTAGCCTCTGAATATGCCTGGGTCTTGAAAATTTTGTGGGTTTAGAGACCCACGGTATGGGACGGTTACACTAATAAGTAGAAATCCCATGCTGAATGGATGAAGCAGCATTTTTGCAGTTAAATTTGAGCATGAGAGAGGATCACCCCTTTAAGAAGTTGCAAGAAGGAGAGCCCCTTTAAGGTGTTGCTGTAATTGACTAGTGTGAGGCCTCAGGGGGCATAACGGGTGTAATCATTTTTTGTTGCAAAATGATTTCCCTGAGAAATATTTGGACTAGAAGAGTCTGACCAATGATTGCCAAAAGCAGAGCCCTGAAAGCAGAGGCCTGAACTTTCAAAGTATTAAGGCTTATTTCCTTGTTTGAACCATCATTTTTTTTTCCCCCCACAAAGGTTTTTATCCTCTAGTAGCAGGTCTGGGCAGCTATCAGCTCTGTTCCCACACTCGCAGCTGTCCCATGCCACCTGTGGGCTGAGAGCTAAATACCCCATGGAAGGGGGGTGGGGGAGGGTCATAACCCCCCCTCAGCTCCCAAAGATACATCTAGATACCAGAGGGACCAGGCAGACTGCTGAGACACAGGCAGGGCTTCATAAAGTTCAGGCCTCTACTTTTCTACTCTTTCAACCTGTTTCCCGTGCTGTAGCACACACGCAGACATGCGGGCATGTGGAGGCACAAACACACACCACAGAAGTACCACAAATCCCTCCCTTCCTGTGCTGCCCTGCAGGCCTGCATTTCCCACCAGGCCTCCACTTGGTGGCAGTCATTCAGCAGGAACAGCACGCCCTCCCCCAAAAGAGGCGAGCAGTCTGGATGCTCATCCTCTCCCACCCTAGTCAGCCTCGAGCAACCAGAGACAGTTCCAAATCCTGGGTTGACGGAGTGGCAGATAGTAGTGCTACCACCGTATCAATGGGTTGGCCTTGTTGAAACCATCTTTTAGAAAAGAAAGGAGGACAGGAAGGATGACCTTGTGTTTGGGAATAAAGAGCTACTGCTACTGGAAAAGCAACTTTTGCCGAATTTGATAGTAACCCTTGGAAGTGGATATTCAATATGGTGAAATCATTAGGTCAATTACCCCTCCTACAGTAATCCTGGCCACTTTAGATGCCCCTCTCAAGTTCTAGACTATGAGACACAAGTTGTGTAGAACTGTATTATGTTTAAAGTCCAACATGAGGAGACACTGTCAAAGTGTAAGCCCCATTAGTTAACTCACTGCCATGTAGATTAGAAGAAGAAACAACATTTTCCATGGCTAGAATGGTCATATTAGGATTTCTAATGCTCAATCTTCCTGAATCTTGCACATAATCTTAGACAGCAGAGGGAATGGTGGGATAGTATAACCCAAGCCTAATTCTGTGCAACTGAGAGAACATGCATCAGAAATGAAACCCACAAATCTCTGGACTCTGGCCCTGTCCAAGAGACTGTTATGAGGTTAAATACTTCCTTTAATACAGTAGTTCACATTTGCTGGGTAGAGCATCTCTTGTGCGGAGTCATTCAGCCCTAATGTTGCTTTTCCACTAGAATGTACATTGTGTAGAGGTTCAGAGTAAAGTTTGTCCATTCAAGTGTGGAGGAGAAAGTTCCCTCATAACGTTATTTGGCTTTTCATACACCCTTGTTGACTGATGTATGCAATGTTAAGTTCTGCTGTTGGCCATTATGAGAACAGGTTTTATTCTATACCATGGTATGGAGCTAATATGATAATTAGCTGCAAGAAGCTCAGCAGTTTCTTTTGTTGGAAACACAAGACCTTGGATCGCACCAAGCTGGGCCCCCAAAAGGAGAAGAGTTTACCCAAGTAACAGGGAGAGCTTAGATGGGTGTTTAATGACACCATATCAGTCTGCAACTGCTATCCTGCTTACTGCAAAGACTGCGGCTCTTTTCAAGATGTGGACAACTCCAGGGAGTCAACTGCCAATCAAGACTTTAATCCTATTTGCCTGCTGGTAGAAGAGAGTGAGGGAATGTCTGGTGGTATACTAGAATGGTGGATGCAACACAGAAAGAAAAACTGAAAATGCTTTACTTTTCAATTTAATAATTTATTAACCCAGTCCAGACCAGAGGAGTAGTGGTGGGACATTAGACTGCCACATGGGAGACCAGGGTTCAGTCCCATGATCGAGCTGGCAGGGGATCCTGTGCTTTATGGAGGTGTTGTGCTCAGCTCCTGGGGAGGGTGGTATCAGGTCCCCTGTTGACTGAGCTCAAAGCAGCACTGGTGTCAGATCTGAAGGCAGTCATTCACCGCCCCCCCCTCGGCTGAAGGTAGAGTGACAACTAGTGCCCCTAATATCGAGGTGGGGAACCAAACAGTGGAAAAAACAATAGAATTGTTGTTAATCCAGGATAGTCAAACTGAGTTAGTATAACACCTCACTGACTGGGGTCCTCCCTTAACCCAATATGACAAGTGGGAAAAGTGAATCATAGAGAGGTCAAACATGGTGAACCACTGGCTGAGATGGGATCTGAACTTTGGATCTCCTGTTGCACAACTCATGGTACAGTGTTCTTTTTATTTATTTTTTTTTTATTTAGTTTTTGTTGACCGGGTAAGTGCACTAGACAAATCCTGCCTATTTTCAGGCACGACCTGGGGAAGGGGGATACAGATGAATGCCAACTGAAATTGAACCAGATTAAGCTGTTGGTTGTATTTTTAGTGAATGAGGGAAATATGGCCAGGACACCAGGGAAATTCCCCTACTCTTTTCTATATATCCCATATTACGGGGTGTGCGTCAAGGATGTCCTCTTAGTGCCCTTTTGTATTTATTTACTATAGATCCCTTAATTAGGCGGGTGTATGGTCATGACAGTATACGGGGACTCTCCTTTTCAAGTACTGATCCTGAAGTTAAATGTATTGCCTATGTGGATGATTTATGTTTTTCGATTGGGGATCTTCCCTCTGCAAGGGTTTTCAAAAAAGTTTTACAGGGTTTTTTGTTATATACCGGTGCACAAATTAACTATGAGAAATGTAATTGTGTAACACTGGGGATAGAGTATTTTCATCTTACACAGGTTATAGGTATTCCGGTAATTAAAGATACTTGTAAAATTTTGGGTCTTTTATTCGGAGCAGGAGATTTAGCATATCTAAATTGGAAATTTAAACTAAAGGAAGCACAAACTAAGGTAGATGTCTGGAATACATGGAGACTGCCTAAACTGAAATGGATTCAACTGGTTAAAACATCTTTATTACCCATATTTTTATATTTAAGTGCGGTTTTTAGTCTTCCTTTAGCTTTGGAGACACAGTTATATGGATGTTTTTTTGCTTGTATATGGGGCAGTAGACTGAACCTCATAAAGAGAGCCTTGTTGTTCAGGGAGAAAAAACATGGGGGCCTAAAAATGTTACATCCTGTAGTTTTTGTCTTTACTATGTTTCTCTGTACAAATTTAAAACCTCTGTTTATAGATAGAGACACACAATGGAAACCATGGTTTCAGGATACTCTGGGAGATTTATGTCTTTTCTGGCCTGAATATGAGGTATTCCCGAGACAACGTTCCATAAACCATCTCCCACAATCCCTTAAAATATATTTTGGGAAAATTAAATTATGGGGTATTTCAAGGCATACCTTTTTGCATTTTACTAGAAAGGAATTATACGCATATATTTTACAAAAGTATTTTCAAGATTCGGCTCCATTTGATTATTTTCCATCTCCTATAAAACTTGCAATTGGCAATATGTTAACCTCCCAGATTCCACCTCATATGTGGGATGTGTTATGGTTATCCCTATATGGCAAATTAAATGTCCGAGCAAATCTAAAACATAAGCAAATTACTGATCGGTATTGCCCTAGGGCACGTGGTTTTGAATTAGTGGAGACAATGGAACACTTATTTTTGGAATGTCCTTTTATAAAAGGATTTTGGAGTCTTGTTTTAAGAAAATGGCCTACCTTTCCTTTATACCCTATGACGTTAGATATGTTGTGTATAGGATTCTGCCAGTAACCACTGTGCAATATGATAAAGTGACTTTATGTTTGATTTTGCTTTGTTTTAAATACTATATATGGCATGTGAGATGCCGTTTCACCATTCAACAACAATATTTTTCACAAGAAGCATTATTTGGTATGGTTGCTAATGCAATATTGAGATTGAAAAGGCAGGATTATGGGAAATTTTCTTCATTTATATGTCACTCTAGATGGGATTCTGTAGATTGACTATAACTTCATTGGGTTAATTTAGAATAATTATTTTGGATGTATTGAATTAGTGTTTTCTATTTGCTTTTTCTTCTCTTCTTTTTTTCCCCTTTCATTTTATGTATAATCTTTGTTTTCTATTATGATAACAATATGCTGTATCATTTTCTTTAATGTGACTTAACATTGATTGAATTTATTGTTTGGTTTGCTGTCTATGATAACAAAAGTTCCCCTACTCCTTTTGTAGCGGAGACTATTTTGCAGTTTTCCTTTTACATTGTTTGAATGATATATCTTTATAATAGATTATCTTCTATATGATTTATATATTATTTTGTGTGATTTAACACTGTATGTTTTCAATTTTGGTTTACTGAAATAATAAAAATTCCCCTACTCTTTTAGTGGGGTGGGGTGGGGGTTATTTTTTCAGTATGTCTAGTTAGTTTTGAGTCTATTGCAATGTTAGTTTTGTATTTTATGTATGATGGCATATGTATTTTGTTTCGAGTAATTTGCTTTTGCTTTTGTGTATTATTTGACTGTATTTTACTTTCCAACTTTAATAAAAATTCCCCTACTCTTTTCGATAAGTGCCATGGGATCTTTAACATCCACCTGAACTACCACCAATCCAGGCAGATGGGACCTCGGTTTAACGTCTCATCCGAAAGACGGAAATCTAATCACTAGACAACACTATGGTCATCCGATCATGTTTTTTTTTTTTTTTAAAGGTTCAAACTTTGCATGCATTCTTTTTGCAGCCTGCAACAACTTCCTTCTTTCTGTAATTCGTACCATGGTAGGGTGGATCACAGAATATCTGCTGCATTTAGAACATTCCATGCATTTCCATGCCTTTTAAATTCTGATTTGTGTTACGTATACAAATTTATACAAAAGGCAAGTAAGCAGTTGAAATCAAAGAGAAAAACAGTTAAGTCTTCACACATAAAATACTACATAATTAATAAACTGATTTTTTATAAATCATATTCACAATAGCCTGATTGAAAACATGCAGTTTATCAACACTTGTTAGAGCGCAGTATCTTCTCACTTGTGACTCTGCTACTTGTCAGTTGTTATGGTCCTGCCCCCTCACATGTGAAGATAAACTGTATATTTTGAGTTAGGTCACTGCATATGCCCCATTTAGAATACAGAACTGCATGTGTTCGAATTCCATATAGTATGTATTTTAGCCTTTGTACTGTATACAAATCAGCCTCCTCTAAATCCTTGCTGTGCGCATTCTAAATCATTGTGCACATTCCAGACAGTTGTTCTGTACAGTTCAAAGGTGATACGGTTTTAAATTTTGCATTCACCCAACACCTAGCTGCTTACTGACCACCCAGTGCCCAAAGTTGTACCTTTTATTTTATTTATTTTGAAAATTCACCAGGAAAGGCATGCTACGCTACAATAGCTCATTTCTAGATGTGTCCTGGAGGAGAAGGAAATACAATCTGCATGTAAGATCCAATATACATAGAGCTGAAAGAAAGAAAAGTATACAAGAATGCAAATATGAGATAGGAAAGGCAGAGCAATTCAAATTCCAGAAAATATAAAGCAAAATATATTATGAACTGAGGAGCGAAAATAGAGGAATCTGATTGGCAGAGAGCTCTTTGAAGCCATGATGATATTGGGCTACATCATCACAGCTTCAAAAAAGTTCCGGCGCCACCAGCCTCCTTGCTCTGTTCTGAGTACTAGTTTTTCAAAATGTACTCCTACATCACCCAAAAACTTGTTCATAAAACATTTAAAATCCTGTTTGTTTTATTTTTTTTATTTATGAAAATTCAAACTCAGTTCATAATAGCAATAAGTCACTCCAGGGTGTGGTATATCATGGGATATCGTCACTTCTCAGGTCATTGGACGCACTCGGCCTGCGGCCTCATGCCCAACCACCCGAGGCATGACAATATCCCATGATATACCACACCCTGTCATGCTTTATTGCTTAATTATACAATGGCAAGAAAGAATCCTGGTCTCTGATTGGTTGATCTGGGTCTGCACCCGTGATGTTATCCCAGCATAACATCACAGATCTAGTCCCAACACACAGAAGACCACATTAAAAGTAAAAGAAATCCCTGCACTTGCCACGTCCAAGCTGCCCACCCTTGCCATGGCCACTGTACACTTTGCCAGAACTTCCTTTTTTTTTTTTTTTTTTTTTAAATAAACCCCTCCCTCCCACATTAACATATACAACCCCAAATCACAAAATCCTAAAGTACTGCATCACACAAGATACTAAAATCCATTATTTGAAGTACTTCCAGGATTCACAATTCAAAAAACACAAAATTAAGCAAAGCCGTCATCGCGAACGGCTTCACACACTAGCCGCCAACTACTGCACTTTCAAATTTCCCTCTCACCAGCCAACTTCAGTGACCCCGCTCGGCTAGACAGATCCCTGTTGTTACAAGCTGCTATGACATCTGCACACACATCTAAAAATTATACTTTTCTCCCCCTAGCATTTGTAATACTTTATTTCAGTAACATATTTAAACTGAACACACAACTGCTTTAGCCAGAGGCTTCACTATCTCTGCCTGCAGCTCGCACTCACTCCTCACTGCGCCTCAACGCTTACCTGTTTCTCGGCAGACCTCATATCTCAACAGCCATTACAGGGCTGCTTTCCTCACCTCGTTTTTGCCTCACATTCCTTTTTATAAAATGTCGCCATGATTCTTGCCTTAAAAAAAATACATGTCCTTGCCTACCTCCTTTCATATGCCTACAGAGACCGCAATGAACATGCCAGCTAAAAGTAAACTGTGCGGCAGCTCTAAACACCGGCGGCAGCCAGAGGATGGCAGGAGGGTATCGCAGCAGCAGCTCTATCCTTTCTAATAATCTTCCGGTACATTAAATGGCAAACTGTACTGGCAAAACAACAATCAAAATACAGTTTTGGGGGCACAAACCATATGAAATTAAATCACACATGGAACAGGCAAGCATACAAAACAGAACAAAATCTATATACTATACAAACAGTGCCACCTGTTGGATACACACAGAAAGGAACTTTTTTTTTCTTTAAAGGGACACTGTCAGCTTTGCCCCTTCATATTTTAAAAAAATGCAAGCACTGTGCCTCTTGGCACATATCTGTCACACATGTGCTCTAGAACTCATCTATGTAAAAAGTATTGCAGCCGTTTTAGTATTTTTCCAAAAATTCACTGAAATATTTGGACGCGCGGTCCGATCGTAATTTACCTTGTCCTGGAAGTACGTGGAGGTCTGGAACATGCTTCTGCCCTGCTCGCTGTCCCGAAATGTGTTTTTTTCCAGATGCATACCCTAACAGTACACTGAGCCAGTCCCTTGTGTTTTAATAAAGTGCTGTTGGTACGACCGCCTAAAAAACGAGCACTGCAAGGTATATAATTCTGATTTTAATATTACAACCAGAATCCATCTTTTTCGCCTCCATTTTCTCCCAAGTGTGCTGGTGTGCAATGATATACATGACTGTGTGGTGCGGTGCACGGCTGTTGGCATGTGGTGGCTGCCCCCCCCGCCGATGTGCGCCCACTGTGACACTACCAGGCCTTCGCCAGGTGACAGTCAAGTAGTGAAACATAGGACAGCTGTCCTTGGGACATTTGATCCTCCCTTCCATGGCCACCACCCGAGCAACCCAAGTCCATCTCTCCCTCAGCTAGCTGGTGTAGTGAGCAGGAACACTACCACTGTGCTACAGGGCCGGATTCTGACACCTTTGATTTTTTTAACCTACACAGACAACACTGCCAAAACAAATCGAAAACTAGCTGCTCTACTGACTCAGCTATAGTGCTACCACCTGCAATGCAAGCAATCAAAAATCCGGCTCGCTATACAAAAAACAGACACGGTCTCAATGATCACATTACAAAATTTCTACTGAAGTAGCTCTGGTTACCTCTGCTACAATAAGCAGATGTCTTATACACTGATGGCAACTAGCACAATGCTACCGAAGCGTAGCATCACACATCTGTGCAGACTTGTGCTTTGTCGTGTGATCATCGTTTGCATTACAGTAAGCAACTTAATAAGTGGGTGAGTTTCACTATTCTGAAGGAAAAGAATTTCACTGGACTATACTGATCTGCATAAGTGTTCAGAACAAATACCCTGACTGGCTCTCTCATTTCCTGATCAAAGCAGGATGCATCTGAAAGATATACACAAAGTCCTCCAAAGCCTCAGAACCATATTTAACATGGTCTTCTTACATAATGACCTGACCTACCAGATGCTGCTAACAGCACATCCTTCCACCAGTTACAGCCTTACTAAAATAAGTGTGCAGGATAGTTTATCACTGCTGAATAAGAAAACCTTTTAACCCAATGACCAAGGATTATTTCAAAAACCTCTGGCACTATATTGCTGTATTCATATATGTATTTATTCTTTGCAAAAAAACTTTGTTACTGCACCAGTTAGGGTAACAAAACTAGGGAAATATGGCATTAGGCGAATCAGTTGTGGAGTATTCCTTGGAGTTGTCAACCCCAATGCCAACCTCATTCCATGAGCAAACAACATCTCACATGATCTCCTTTCTTTCCACAAGGCTCTGCATGAAGAAAGGTATAAAAAACTATGTTGGCAACCTGTGGTGAGAAAAGCCAGTCTTGTGGCGTTGAGGGTTGAGGCGCTGGATGCCACACCTCGTGACACACCGGTGACTGGAGTCCAGAAGCGGACTCTGGTTGCCAGGAGTTGGCAGGGGGAGGAGAAGATTGAGCATCCAGAGGACTGCTCTCTTCTCCTGGGATGGGCCTGTGGCAACACATCACTCTGCCGCGGCTCCCGGTGGAGTCCAAGGGTACTGCAAGGAGCATGCTGCTTCAGGGCGCCAGTGGATGTTAACTGAGGTGAATCCTTCATGCAAATGTCATTGCACATCCGTCATCTTGGGGGCAAGTAGGAAAAAGCCTGGCTGGTGGGGAGGTGACGTTGGATGCTCCAGGGCCAATCCCACACGCCCAATGCCGGCCCCAACCTCGACTAGACTTTCTGTGGTCCCCATCTCCTCCTGTACGGGGTCCACAGGAGAGGGGCAGACCCAGCACCAGATTCCTCAGTCATGGGAGGGCTTCTGGAGGGTGGTAGAGGTGCAGCTGAGTGAGCCCTGCTTGAGAGATGCCCCGTCACCAGTGACCGGAGAGAAATAAATTCGGGGGGGAAAAAAATAAAAAATCAGTGGCGAGACATACTTCTCTGCCTTTGAAGGGTGTATCATTAAGAGGCAGTGGTTTGGAGCTGTACTTTGTGCCTCAGATTGGAGGTTATCGGCTTGGGGGGAGGAGTTAGCAGTAGGGTTGACAACCCCAAGGAAGACGCCATCACTTATTCACCAAGACTCCGGAGACTCAAAACCCTAATGTTTTTTTCCTTTTGCTTCTTGGGGGTGGGGAGTTAGGGTTGGAAATCCTGATGCCACATCTCCCTACTTTTGTGGCATTAAGTTACCCTACCTGGTGCATTAATTTTCCTTCCTTTTGAGATACTGGGATCATATCCTCATTCACAGAGATCCCTTCAGGACCTGCATGAACAGTTGGAGATGGGCAGGGCCCTGTTGACCAGTGTCAGATGTCAAAATCTACCAAGCTTATGAAAGTGCGTAGAAAAAGAAAAAATTTACTTCATACTTACTGTAATTTCCTTTTCTGTTAGCTTCAATATTGTCAAGGGAAGTCATTACCACTGGGTATAGTGCACCCCTACCAGGGGAATGGTACAGCGCAAACTTTAGAATGCTGGGCATATGAGGATTCCAAGTGGCAGCAACTTCCCAGTCACTACTGACCTCGCAGTACCTCAATAAATTTAACTACCATAATGTCCATTTTATAAATGATACAACATAATACATAAAACTGAAAAACCTGAATACAGTAATCCCTGATGACCCAACGTGATGAGGCCTGGCACAAACACAAGATCTCCAACCACCTCCCGACTGAACTGGCTATAGAACATTACAGAACCAATGTAAGAAAATGGCCAAAGAGGCAGAAAGGGAATATGTTAAGTCCCTACAGCAGGCTAACTTAACAGACCCAAAGTCCTTCTGATCCCAAATTAATGGTCTACTGAAAGGTAACAGCACCCCCAAGGATCAATCACTTACGGAGCAATCCATCAGTGACTACCAGGAGACAGCAAATGCCTTTAATAGGTTCTTCACAGACCTAGAAAAGTACAACACTGACCTTCCTTCCCAGTCCTCAGAACTGGGCCCTGACAGACAAGAATGGCAGCACCCAGAATTCCACTAAAAGTTAGTACACCCAAAGGATGTACTCCCCCTATTGAAGAATATAAAGGCCAAGGGCTCGACAGGCCCAGACGGTCTCCACCCCCCCCCAACTCCTGAGAGCTGACGCCCCATCCATAGCCCTGCCAGTAACATGGCTCATTAACAGGTCCCTGCGTGAAGGAGTCATTCCTGCCAAGTGGAAGCAAGCCTATGTGTTACCTATCCACAAGGGTGTCCCCAAGAGCCAGTTGGAAATTATAGGCCTGTTTCCCTACTGTGCATCCTAGCCAAAATCCCAGAGGTCTGTCTATGGTCAGCTCCGTGACTACATGGAATCAAATCACCTGCTGGCCAACACCTACCATGAGTTTAGACAAAAGCATGGTGTGGACACTGCCCTCATCAAATTCTCCATGGACGTCCTCGCGGCCCTCGACAATGGCACCTCCACTGGGGCTGTGTTTATTGATCTGACCAAGGCCTTCGATGTGGTGGAACATGACCTGCAAGTGGCTAAACTGAAGTGCCTTGGTTTGGATCAACACTTCCTAGCCTGGTATGTGAGTTATCTGTCAAACCTTGCCCAGCAGATAAGGTGGAGACGGACCACATCGGGAACAACTTCCTATGAAGGAAAAGGTGCCCCTGGGATCTATCCTGGGACACCTCCTGTTTCCACTATTCGTGAACAACCTCAGTGGAAACAGCTCAGTAGTCCAGTACACAGATGATGCAGTGCTTTACAGAACCTCATCCAGCATAACTGACCTAAGTGGACAGCTGCAAGAAGACTTTCGGTCTTTGGAGAGGTGGCTCCTGGCAAATAGGCTACTCCTCAACACCACGAAAACAAAAGCCACTGTGTTTGACCCAGGAGCCCGATGCCCACACCAAAGCCCTCTACTGCCTCTCGTCTCCTCATTGGGCTTGGTTAACGAAGTAACAAGCCAATTCAAATACCTGGGCTTAATAATACTGGACCAGGGCTATGCCCTGAAACCCCATGTAGACATGATCACCACAACAATACAGCAGAAACTTGGGCTACTATACAGGTTGAGCCCACAAATAATCCCAGAAACCAGGATAACTATAGCTAACAGCATCCTACTCCCCAACCTAACTTATGCTGCCCCAGCATAAGCATTCACTTCCAAAACAGGAGCTTAACAGAATGCAGGCACCTTATAATAAGTCAGCCCACTTCGCCTCCAAGGCACACCTGAGGTGGCACCACTGTGAGGTACTGGCCTCCCTGAAACAGCCGTGACTTAACCACCGGCTTCATTACCTGCTGCTGTGCCAAGCAGTCAAAGTAATGCATGACACCCCCTCCCCCCCAAGAGAATCTTGCTGGCCTACTTATACCCAAGAGAACAGGTAGAATGCTCTGTACCTCTGTCAGGAACTTACTGGAAGTGCCCAGGATAAAGATGACTGCTGGCAGCAAATCCTTTACTCACTCAGCACCTGTGCTCTGGAATAAGCTCCCCACTACCCTGCAGGCTTCCAGCTCCCTGGGATCCTTCGGAAAAGGGCTCCGAGAGCACATACTGGAAAACACCAACTGCACCTGCACTTAAACAGAGATCAGGCGTAACAAGAACAAGGCTGACCAAAGTGTGACTAGCTAACTGTGCAACTTGCTTGGGTGAAAACCCAAATGAGTGGCATCAAGATTATGTTGTTATCACTGTAATTACTACACCCTGTACTAATCTACCCACTTTTAGATGTCTAGTCAGTATGTACCTATGTTTTAAGCTGTCTAGCAATGTATGTATGTATATATGTATGTATGCATGATCTTCTGCACTGCCGACACTGTATTCTCTTCCGGCTTGTCACCATGTGTATTGTCCCTACTCTCAAATGAATGATTGTACCTGTAACCAACTCTGAGTCGCCCATGAGAAAGGGATCTTCGGGACCCAGTGGGTCTATCCAGTTAAAACTGAAATAAATAAATCTACCTTCTAATTATTACACAGAATCTGTCTTACCTTGCTGATGGATATGAAAAATAATGCCCCTCATAACAGGCTCTTGGTTTGTTCGGACTGAGTTTGTTTCTGATGAGGTGGGCAGAAAACCTGTTCGTCCCATTCCATCAACATCCTCTGCAACTTTGAAACTGATAGCAAACACAGTGATCAATTCTGGCAAACAAAACTGCATGCTGTGAGAACTACCTGTAACAAGGAAAAACACCCAAAAAGGGTACAACTGTACCTGTTAAGATGCATGGTCACAGTCTGATTGAAAAATCTTTTTTTTTTTTAAATAAAAAACAGTGCAGCAGAATAAAACAGAAGGATGCCCAAAAGTCAAAATTTTTTTTTTTAAAGAAATAATGGAACCCCCCACTGGCATACCGGATAATATTCTCCCATACGAGCAGGCTCCTGGGTGGCTCCCATTGACAATGTTGGAGCTAACAAAAAAGGAAATGATGGTAAGTATGAAGTCAATTTCTTCATTCTGTTGTGCTCCACATTGTCAATAAAAAGTCATTACCACTGGGTTCTAAGAAGCAGTGCCCAGACCAATCGGGGGAGAATATGCTCCCATATGTCAGAGAAGACAATACCGTAACAGATCACCTATGAACTGCTGCCTGTAATACTCTGCGACCAAAGGCTGCATAAGCAGAGCTCCAGACATCCAATTTGTAGTGTTTGGTCAAAGTGTGGACTGAGGACCATGTGGCTGCCTTGCTCTAAAACAGATGCTTCACCCCTTTCCGCCCAGGAAGTCGCCATAGCCCTGGTGGAGTGAGCTTTGATAAAGGGCCAGAGGCCTCTTCTTTCCTGTAACATAGGCCTTAGCAATGCAGGCCCTCACCCTACTAGCTAGAGTGGCCTTCAAGGCTTTTTGACCCTGTCTGGCTGCCTCAAAGAGAACAAACAGGCCATCCAATTTCCAGAACACATCCACTCATTTGAGGTATGTTCTAACAGCCCATTGCAAATCTAACTTTTGCAGCTCCATCTTCTTTGGATGAGATGGTTGTGGACAGAAGGATGGAAGACATATCTCCTGGTTCACATGGAAGGCCATGGGCACTTCTGGAATGAAAGATGGGACTGTTCTGAGTACCACGTTGTCCTTATGCATAATACAGTATGGTTCATTGTGAGACAAGGCCTGGAGCTCACCAATTCTCCTGGCGGAGCACATAGCCATCAGAAAGCACACTTTATAAGACATCACATCCAGCGGAACGGATGACAGTGGTTCGAAAGGCTCCTTACAAAGTGCATTCAAAAACCATATTTAGATCCCATGGAGGAACCAGGGATCTGAAGACAGGTTGACTCTTGTGAACTGCACGTAGAAAATGAATTACCTCTCTATTAGTCCCCAGAGGGCTGTCTAAGGATGCTCAGAGTGCAGAGACCTGGCCTCTCACAGTGCTAAGGGTCAAACCCTTCTCCACGCCTTCCTGCAAGAAGTCCAAGATCTGCAGAATTGAAGCCTTGGAAGGCAGAGTCCCTTCTGCATGGCCCATGCTGAAAAGGTGGACCATACACGGGCATAAGCTGCAGAGGTGGAGGATTTCCTTGCAGCCATTAAGAGTGTCCACTACTTTCCTGGAAAAGCCTAGTTTTAGGAGTCTCCGCCTTTCAGGAGCCAGGCCGCGAGTTGCATCACCCCTGGGTTTGGGTGCAGAATTTATTTATTTAAATGTTTTACCAGGAAAGGCATACTGAGCAGTGAATGCTTGTTTCCAGATGTGTACTGGGGGAGAGGGATACAGAGTAAGGGTACAAAGGTGGTACAGTGGCAAAAAATACAGTTATAATAAAAATACATACAGTATAAAAATAACACAATAAAAATTGAAATGACGAGAGGTACAGTAAGCTACCGACAAATTAAACACAGCAGAACAGACATTTTGAGCTAGATATACTAATAATATCAAAGTGCATAGGATTAACATTGAAACACTGAATAAGCGCCAACCTGGTTATTTAGAACAAAAGCAAAACAAAGAAGGCAGAGAGTGGGAGTTTAGGCAGAGTTACAGGCAAGAGGGAAAGGTCCCTTAGGAGGGCAGTGAGGACCTTTGGGGTGGAAGTGTGCCAGACAGGCTGGGATAGGGAAGTTCCATATTTTTGGGAACTGGTAGGAGAAAGCTGACTGGCCTGCTGAGGAGGACCTGTGCAGAAGGGTTAAGGTACAGGAGTCATGGTTTCTAAGTGAGTGAGAGGAAAGTGGTTTGACGGAAATGGAGGAGGAGAGGTATGAGGGGAGAGAGGGAAACCAGAATTTAGCAAGAAAGGAGGTGCAGTCAATAAGATGCCTGTCTGCTAGGTAGGGAGAGAGACTGGTAGAGGTTGCAATGATGGGTGCGGGGACGGCAGTCAAGAGTGAAATGGCAGAAGGAATGGAAGAGAGAGTCCAGCCTGGTTGGTGAAGATTTGAGAGCGGCACTGTAGACTACATCACCGTAGTCAAAAATGGGGAGGATAATTTTCTGGATCAGTGCACAGTCAGCTGGCAATGGGATGCATCCACAATTCCTGTATACAGCCCCCAGTTTGGGTTGCAGTTTTTTGTGGATGACATCAGTGTGTCCAGAGAAGTTGAGGTTCTGGTCGAGCCAGACCCCGAGATATCTAAGGAGGAGTTGTTCTCAAGCAAGGTCCCATCAAGGGTGTGGAAAGGGTGGGTGGGAGCCGAGAGAGTATCTGCCTTCTGCCGAAGGTCATGGAGACTGTTTTGTTGGCATTCAAGAATAACTGATTTAAGCGAAGCCAGTGCTGAACGTTGTTGAAATATAGCTGAAGTCTGGTTGCTGCATCAGTAGGGGAGGGACCCGATGTATACAAGACAGTATCGTCTGCATACATGTGGATTGAGGTGAAAAAATAGGCAGAGGATAAGTCATTTAGGAAGATGGAGAATAACAGTGAGCCCAGCACTAAGCCCTGGGGGACTCCAGTGTTAATGGAAAGGGGGATGTTTTGTCAGTGATTCTAATGGACTAAGTCCTTCCCACTAGGTAAGACTGGAACAAGCTCGTGGCTGTGTTTGAGAGCCCAGCAGTAGTAAGTCTGGCAAGCAGGAGGGGGTGGGAGATAGTGTCAAAAGCCTTGGCTAGGTCGACAAAGATTGCTGAGGTGATAAGTCTCTGGTCCGTACCAGTAAGAATGGAGTCAGTGAGCCTAAGGAAGGAGGAGGTGGTGGAGTGGCATTTCTGGAATCCAGACTGGTAAGGGGAAACAAAAAGGAGGATGAGTCAACATAGGAGGAGAGTTGGGCTAGTACCAAGTACTCTTGTAGCTTGGCTAGTGTGGGGAGTAGGGAGATATGACGGTAGTTCCCTGGGGAGGAGGGATCACCACCTTTTGTAAGAGGATAACAGTAGCATGTTTCTAGTGAGTGGGGACAGATGCAAGAGAGAAAGCGAGGTTTAGGAGATGAGCAAGAGGGATAGCTATAGCTGGAGCGGACAGATGTAGGATTTTAGAATCAAGTCCAGAGGGGCACTTTCCTTTAGAAGGATTAAGAGCCAGAAGGGCTTTGAAGGTGTTGTCAGGTGATGCAGGATATAGAATGGGACCCTGAGACAGAAGATAACCCTGCACTGGCAGGCGAAAAGGTGCTTGCTGAGCTAGGTTCACTAGATTCAAGAACCAGTCTTCTTGGCCACTCTGGAGCTATTAGAAGAAAACTTCCTCAACTGTCTTATCTTTTGTATGACCCTGGGAAGAAGAGACAATGGAGGGAATGCTCAGTTGAAGGCCCACTCCTGGGACAGAGCATCCACTGCCACTGCTTGTGGACATGATAATGGCTGAAAAAACTTGAGTTTGAGCACTTTAACTGGAGGCAAACGGATCGATCCGAGCCCAGCCAAACCTCTTGCACAGGCAGTCGAACACCTCCAGGTTCAACCGCCACTCCCCCGGGTAAACATTTTCATGACTTAGCCAGTCTGCTTGAATGTTCAACTCTCCAACTAGGTGGACTGCTGACAGAGGGAGAAGATTCTCCTCTGCCCACCTGCGGTGGTCCAGGCTGAGCCTTCATTGGTGGCAGTGGTGACCCAATGGTGTGTCAGTCGGATGGTCATACTAGTAAATAAAAAAAATTATTTAGAATAACTATTTTTAATTGCTTGTTTTTTGTTTGTTTTTTTGTTTGTTTTTTTAATAGAACACCATTGTAAATGAGCACTTCTCAATAGTTTTATCCTGTGGAAATGAAATGACGTGAATTCAAGGAGCCAAATATGGTCCAGTCTCTAATAGTTAGCACACCAGCTTGGGAACCTGTATTTCACACGTGCAAACTAGAGGCAAATACTGTGTGACCTTGAGCAAGTCACTTAATCTCTCTGTGCTCCAGTCAGCCCAGCTGTGGAAATGGGTAGAGACAGGACCCAATAGAAAACAAGATGTTGTACCTCAGCTGGGCTATCCTGGGTAAATACACTGTTAAAAAATAATAATAAGTGAATGTACAGAACTAGACAAGCTTAAGAGAAATGAAGCACTGAATATGCTTTTGTGTAGCTGTGTGACATATGCAGGCTAGTTACTGTTCTTGCACCCTGAGACCTGAGAGAAAATTATCAATCAAATCCATTTGCTTACATAGAATATAAGCCCAATTAGGATAAAAATCTAATTTTCTGGGACACCCTGTAGAAGAGTTTGGTAACAGAATAAAAATGATGAAAGAAACACAAAATGTATGGACAGAGATAGTACAACACATTTACAAAAAGATTCATACAACAAAAAATACTCCAGTGCGCTGGCCCATCAGCACAGCAGCAGCACATCTCCCAGGTAGGTGACCCAGGTTCGGGAATAAGTCTGGGTCATCGGAAGCTAGCCGGGGGGGGGGGACTGAGAAGTCTAGCCAACACCCTCCTCATCCAGGGAGGATGAGTAGTGAGCTCTGCTGCAACACCTCCTTCTGGGTGACCACAGGTGGTGGTGTAAATGAGTGCAGCTCAGGGAAGGGAAGATGATGCTTGATGCTTGTGCGAGCACGCGTAGCATGCTCGTGTCACCAGCATCCAAAGTCAGCGGCACTCGAACAGAAGAAGGGCAACCAGAAAGAAACCTGGCTGTCATAGCATAAAGGCCAGGCACCACAGAAAATGGTACCCACCTCCACAACTAGAGTTCTGACAGGGGCCTGTCCACCCCAGCACTTCTGCCGTAGGGAATAAGCCACAGAGAACAATGGGGTGAGTTAAAGCCTAGAGAAGGCAGATGATGGGGCACAGTAATGAGGGGCGGCTGAAAGAGGGACGACTAGAAGTGGGGACATAATGCTGCATATGAATATATGAAAACGAAATATAAGCCAGTGCCTTGACTAAGTCATGTCTACTTCCTATACAACTGGGAAGACCATTCCACATGCTTGCAGCTGCATGAGCAGAAGTTAACCAACCACAGCCCAAGTTTTCTCTGGGTAGAAACAAACCCACAGACTGAGTACACCCAGATTATACTAGTGCCTCTCCTTACCTAACGAAATCATGTTTTCATAATTGTCCACCATCACTTCCCTGTACAGCTGCTTCTCCTGTACAGTTAACATCTCCCACTCCTCCTTGGAGAAACAGATTGCTACATCTTCAAATGTTTCTGGTGCCTAAAAGAGAGTGAGATGTTGAATCATTTTGGGGCATATGGTAGTTGCAGATTGGTTCAATTTTTGTGATATCTTTTAGGACCCCAATAAGACTGATACAGACATCTGGCAAGTATATTGGGACTGAGAGGCAGTTTGAAGAAAGGATAACTGCACTTTATACTGCAATGATCAAGACAGGGAATCAGGACTTTGTTTTGAAAGTTTTTCTGGACGTTTAATATATGACATACACTAATAAAGAATATACAGTATATGATTCTATATAGTACAACACTGAGAGTGTGGCTATGAAAATGGGAACTAATCATTTCCTTACTGTAACTCTGGTTGTGTGTAGGTTCTGTCCATAGGCAAACAGCAGATGGTATGGGATGTACTCCCGTCAGCTGGGACAGCCTGAAAAGTCCGAGACTGTAAAGGCAATGTCCTATTTCCCCCACCACACTCAGTCAGCCTTTTCTGCTTAAAGCAGCAGTATGTGTTAGTCCGCAAAAAATCTCATCATATAGCTTTTTGGCAAAAATGCATTCCTGACACCCTTAGTTTTTTGCTCAGTTTATTTTTAGTTCTCTCAGATATTGTTAAACTAGCTTTTATAGTGTATTTTGTAAATAATGTTTCACATTGTTAATTTTTTAAAATTATCTTCTGCTGAGGATACCTGTTGAATGTACGTACTAGATTCATACTGTAGATGTATTAGGATGGTGTTACCACGTTTCTGATGGTAAACAGCACAACACTGTACAAAAGTATTTACATTTATGGTGGGCATAGCATGGAAATGGAACTTTTAAAATCTCAGTTTAGGAATGAAAGAAAATGAGATATGTTGATATTTTTCCCCAGACAAACATATTGGTTCTGAAAAAACTATATGGTCCCTAACAAATAATGCTGCTTTAAGCTTGTAAGCTGAACCCTGTAAATTTATCAAGAAAAAACTTTAGTAACATTAGTCTACAATTCTACTAACCCTTGAATTAAGGGAACTATGCACACTATAGAGCAGAAAATATAAGACACAAAGGCACAGAACACTGAAAACTGGGAGGGCCTGCCTGCCTGTGGATGGAGCCTACACACAACCAGAATTACCAGTAAGGAAATTATAATTCCCCTTTGTGCGTCGGCTTCTACAGACAGGCAGTAGGTGGTACAGGCCCTAGTAAGCAGTTCCAAACCAGGAGGGTCAGTAAAGTACATACGAACATATTCAGATCAAAACATACAAGCAGATAAAGGCATTATTGTCTATCTAGTCTACTTGGGTGTGCAGGTCCCACTATGTTTACGTTTACAGAGAGACCTGCCCCCTCCACATTTTCCATGGGACCCCCCCGACCACTCCCTTCCCCCACCTCTTCCTGCAAGTTACTCACTCTGGGCACCAGGACTGCAGTCAGGAGGGGGAATGGAGGAGCGAACTCACAAAATACAACCTCTGCGGCTGTTCAGTCTACCCGCATGGAGATTTCCTTGCAGCAGTTTACTGAGCTGCTCCTGCACGATGATCATCATGTTGCACACTGCACATGTTTGAGATGCCGCCTGCTCGAGCGTGCAAACTGACTGCTCGCAGACTCTTCTTGGTATTGAGCAACCTGTCAGCACTCCATCGCCACCACCAGTGGCCACATGGAGACAGCCTCTTCTAGTGTGCTCCGGTCCCAGGGACACCAGCAGTGCATCAAGGGACATTAGGAAGCGGGGGGCAACAGAAAAAACACATGAGTTTGGCGCAATTGTGCCTTTAAGGACAGCGCAGCTGCCAGCCACTTTTCACTAAAGAACTCCTCAGCAGGTGGGGAGCACACTATGAGGCTCCCAAGTGGACAAAGAAAGTCCCAATCCACACAAACAGCTGACCGAATAACAAAGCACAGTGTGTGCTATGAGACTGAGCGGGTTCAGTTACAATAAAAGCTGAACAGAAGCCCATATAAAGGAACTTACACTCGATGCAATGTTTATTCCTATTGAGAGAGAGCCTCTATCTTGCTGACCCGTGACCTCAGCCACAGTCAAACAGAAGTCAGGGATCTCAGAACATGACCACAACACCAATATGGCAGAGTGACTGTGCTGTATGCTTGGCGCCCTTTCCACCCACCAACAGGGCATCGAGTGAATATTCTGCATACTAATTCTATTGACTGTCAGCCCAGTGTGACAATTGGATGCTGTCTTTATCCAGAAAAATGTTGAGGACAGATCCAGGAGAGGCAGTCAGCAGTGAGCTCTCATAGAGTGAGGAGGGCTTGTGCTGCTGGCCAGAGCCAATCCAGGGAAGCCTGCCTGGGCTTCAACAGCCAAGCCTCATGAAGTGATTCCAAAGTTTCTACAACCATTCTAGTTCACAGAGACTAAATGATGTCTGCTGAAAGTGTCAGGATGATATTTTTCCTGTGAAAGAAACTGAAGTCTGCCTTGACAGAAAAGGAGGTAAACACGTGCCACAGCTGCCAGCCTGTGGGCATCAGAGACCGAGTACACATGTATGAGACGAAAACCTGTACTAAAACTACAGACAGTCTGGGAGGATGGTTAGTGTACTCTTAAGGCTTATCCTACAACTGAGAAATCTGTACAGTTTGTAAATAAGTCTACAGAGTTGGCCTAGAAACACAGAAACATAGAGTGGGATATTCAAAAGGGTTGCGCCAGCGCAAGTCCGAAAATGCGCCATTCTGCGATATTCAGCAGGAGGCAGTTGCGCCACTGAAAACATGCTGAGCAACAGCGCAATGCAAATGAAGGTATGTGCAACCGAAGGGGGTGGATCCATGCATAAAGTGCGCAATGCGATATTCAAAGGCTTGCGCAATGCGCAACAGTGGATCAGGCGGAAGTTGCGCCACGGCGGAAATGAGCCAAAATAAAAAGGCTCAAGGAAGAGGCGCAAGAACGCGACAGGAATGCACATGAGGCAGCCACACAGAGCAGGCCACAGCAGCAACCAGTGCAGGCCAGGGAGTAGTGAGGACAGAATAGGGGCAGCTGAAGGTGTGTGGGGCCACAGAGTGCAGATGCCAGTAGGTGTACCTGGTGCAGTGGAGGTAGCAGTCAGGACAGCGGGGGGAACAGAACAAGCCAGGGAGATGGACAGTGCCAGCTTCCACATGAAAGCTGTAATGAGGGGGGTGAGAAGGCATGCTGCGGGGGACGTAGCCGTGGAAAGGCCCGTCGGCGGTACGCCCCCAACAGGCAGTACCGTGACTGCATCAGCTTTGAGCTGTATTCAGACGTCAAGATTGTGGGCCGGTACCGCCTGAACAGGGCAATACTGAGGTGGCTCTGTGAGCTGTGCAGTGATGTGATGCAGGCACCCTCACGACGGAGTCACACTCTGTCAGTGGAGACAAAGGTAACAGCCTGCATGTGATTGCTCACCACGGGTACCTTCCAGAGGCCAACAGGGGACAACACAGGCATAACACAGTCGGCCACGTCACGCATCCTCACCCAATTCCTCAGCGCACTGCTGCCACATGCTGCGGAGTACATCCATTTCCCCAACACCGCAGCAGAGCATACAGCAAACATACAGGAGTTCCACAGGGTAGCACGTATACCTGGCGTGCTAGGGGCGATAGACTGCACCCATGTGGCCATTCGCACACCACCTGGCCCCGATGGGGCCACATATCGCAATCAGAAGGGGTTCTCCAGTGTCAACTGCCAGGTGGTGTGTGATGCCAGTGGGCGCATCATCAATGTTTGTGCCACGCACCCTGGTGGAGCACACGATTCATTCATATGGTACCAGTCTGCACTGTGCCATCAATTCGAGAGTGGGGACATCCCCACAGGACATCTAGTGGGTGAGTATGCATGTAGGATTGGCAAAGTTGGGGCAGGGTGGGTAGCCACAGGTGCCATGGGAGTGGCACACAGGGCTAGGGGCAATATGGGCCTGAACATGACACTAACCTCCACTATCTCCACACAGGTGACAGTGGATACCCACTCGTCCTGGCTGCTCACACCTCTACCGGGCGCCCATGACCCCATCGCAGCAACGCTTCAATGAGGCACATGCCGCCACACGCAACATCATCGAGCGGGTGTTTGGGATGCTGAAGGCACGCTTCCGATGCCTAGACACCTCCGGCGGTGCCCTACAGTACAGTACCTCAAAGGAATGTGGGATATTCCCGGCCTGTTGTATCCTGCACAACATGGCCAAAGACTGTGGGATAGCCGTACAGGTCGAGGAGGGGGACAGCGATGCGGATGCTGGTGACGCCGGTGATGATGGGGATGAGCAGCCCCCCCTTGGACGGCGTGACCCCCGACTGATCCGGCTGGCCCTGCTACACTGGGACACCATCACAGAGGAGCACTTTGCACAACACAGGTAAGTCGTGGGGCCATGTGCAACCAACACTTTCCAGGGCGCAACCCACATACACACAGAGTAACACACCAGGGGTGCATGACAGCGAGGGGAGTGGAAGGGTACAGGAGCACAAACACACAACCAGGGAGGGGTGAACAGTCACACGCCACATGGACAGACACACACACACACCAGGCACAAAGTGCACAGGGGCAGGTACGCAGCACAGCAGGAACAGACATGTGAAACACACACATCCACAGGCCACCTCCACCACCTGTACTGTCCATGTACGTGTGTCAGATGCTGGGCACCCTTGCACCTTGGTGTACAGTGCAATGCAGGCATCATCATGCACACGCACCTGTGGACAGCAGTCGGGAGGGTGTGCAGGTGGTCCGTGTGTCGGCGTGTTGGGCAAGGCACCCACTGGTGCACTGCCCACCACAACACACATTGCACACAGGGCAGCACCAGACAGTGCCCGCACTGGGAAACAGGTCAGACATGTGGCACTGTGCCACGGCCACCTCGGATGCGTGGGCGGCCCCGCTGAGACCCAGCAGCACTGGCAGGCTGAGCATGGGCCACTTGAGGTGGCACCGATGGACCACCAGGGGTCCCACTGCGCGAGCGCGACCTTGTCCGCACAGGGGTCTGCAGCATACCGAACATACCTGCACCAGGGGTGCTCGGGATGCCCACAGCTGAACCCGGCGTCGACAGGCTGGGTGTCGCACGACGCCGGGAACGGGGAGTGGATAGCGTACTGCGCGGCACAGGGGCACCTGACTGTGTGCCCAATGCGGCTACGACAGCGACCAATGCCTGAGTCTGCCTGTCAATTGTGGCGGTCACATCCATCCGCAATTGGACAATCCCTGCAAGGATCATCACATTGTCCCTGCTGTGCCGCTCCACAGCCATACACAGTGCCTCCATGGACGTTGCAACCCGCATCTGCTGCTGTACTGATGCCCGCAGCAGGTGGGTGTGCTCGTCAAACGGGTCGTCTGCCACATCGGCAACCTGTCCCTCACGGTATGGAAGGACCTGATGATCATCACCCCTTGAGGGTGGGCGCTGCTCACCAGGACCAGGTATGGGCAAGTCAACAGGTGGTGTACATACGCCACCGCTGAACCCTGTACCCCAGACCCGGTTGGTGACTGCTGCTGCTGCTGCCCCTCCGCCTGCTGTGCCCAAGGGACCAGTCATTCCACTGCTGTGTCCGCAACAGTGCCAGTGACCTGTACAGCCACCAGTGCTGACAGGCACAGCTTGGGACCGTGCTGACGTGCTGGCACACACATTGGAACCAGCTAGGTCCATGGGCGCGAGCTGTCCTGCTGTGTGTCCATTATGTGACACACACATGTCAATGCCCATGGTGGTCGTTGCATCATCAATGGTGCAGGTTCGTGCCACAGCCACAGCGTGCTGGCATGCTTGCATGCCAGACCGCTGAGACACAGGAAGGGCACCCCCCACACCTGTCTCACCGACATCGGAGATGGCAGCCAGGCGTGCACACTGGTGCAAAGCACGCCGGCTACCAGCAGAGGTGGATGGACCTTCCTCCAACTCCGGCTGGATGTCCACAGTGGATGGGCCCTCTACCACTGTCCCCTGCAGATGCACAGGATCTGTAACAGAAAGTGAGAACGTGTTAGTGCATGGGATCCACCTCCCCCCCCCGACCATGTCATACCATGCAGTGATGGGCTACCACCTGTCTGGAAGCCACCTCCCGGAACGCCCTCGATGGCACTGTGCTGCATGGATGCAGCAAGACGGTCCTCCGCCGGGGTCAGCTGCACCACCTCCGGCTGGCCCCCGCCTGTAGCAGCGCATGCCGCCCTGCTGCCACCTTCTCCTTCACACTCCTGTCAGTCCCCATCTTCTTTTTACATTCCTGCATGGAGCGCTGGTGGCTTCCGTGCAGGTTTACGGCGCGAGCCACCCCCTCCCATGCAGCAGCACAGGCCTGAGGGGTGCCCCGCCGTCCACTGAGTAGTGGCTCTTCCTCCAGGTAGGCCTCGAAGAGTGCCTCTGTCTCGGCTTTCGTGAAGTTGGGCCTCCTCTTCCGCCCACCATCATCCTCCTCACCCATTCCTGGCTCGGCCATGTCACAGTCTGTATGGGTGAAAGTGGACACCTGTGACTGTGCAGTATACAGCAATACCCTAAGACCACAGTCCAGAACATTGCACAGCATGCAACTCAACTATCACCTGCAGTAACCGAATATGGCCACTGCAGAACAATGTTGCACATTTATAGCGCAATGCATGCAAATTAGGAGTGGAGCAACTTTAATGAGATGCAAATTGCGCCGCTGTGCCATTGAATGGCTAATCAGATGATTTGCATATGACGGCTGAATATCGTGCTGTTGCGCTTTGCGCACACGGGTTGAGCCGGGTTGAGCCAATGGCGCAGTTCTGTGACCGCGTAGTACACCGCGACCGCGCATGCCCAGGTAGGTTACGCAGGCGTCTGACGCGCTGATGATGTGCTGTGCGCGATCGGCAATTCAGGACATGGCCACCATTGTGCCAGTGGCGCTACAGCGCTGGTCACCACATGGCGCTGTGGCACAACTGCGCAATAGTCCACTCTGGCAATGGCACGCAGGCGACCAATCGCGCTGGACGTGTAGACGTCTGATGGCGCTGAGCGTGGCCTTGCGCCAGAGACCCATGACCTTGTGCCCGACCTTGGCCCCCTTGGCGCTGCATGTATGGCATGTCTGTAGCTCTATCGCGCTGTTCGGTAACAGCGCGATAGGGACCGACGGCGCTGTACGAACAGCGTGACAGGGACTGACAGAGTTGTATCGCGCAACATTTCCATGTGGGGTTGCCGCGCTGTGGAGCGCCATATTGCCTACTATAAACCTGCAGGGATGGCACGCAGGAGAGCTCCACAGTGGAGTGCATTGGAGGTGGCCAACCTGGTGGCTGTGGTGGAGCCTCACCATGGGCCACTGTTTGGGGAGGAACCCCTAAACATGGCCCACACCCATGTGTGGCAGCAGGTGGCCACCGATCTTGGGCAGGCCACTGGGCGGCGGAGAACACCAGAGCAGTGCAGGCACCGGTACAGTGACCTGCACAGGAGAAAGCGGGCACTGCTGGTGCGCCTCAGGTCACGTGCCAGGAGGGGCGTTGTGCCTAGGCCAGGTGGGTGAGCCATCTATGCACCTGTATTGTCCGCATGGGTAACACTGTGTAATGTGACCAGCGCATGGGGGAGGGTTGGTCTATGGTTGGCTGTGACGGTGTTTGCAGGTGTGTGATGTATGGGTCTGGCTGTGTGGGCAGGCACACTCAATGGGGCAGGGGGCTGTCTGCTTTGGGATCTCACTGATGTGTTTCTCAACTTTTGTTTCCCACAGGCGTGGAGGAGTGAAGGCGGGCCCGGGATGAGGCTCAGAGAGGCATTGCAGAGGTGGCTGGCCGAGGTGGCGGCGGTGTTGGGCCATGGCAGCAGCAGCAGCAGCAGCGGCTTGATGAGGCTGAGTGTCATTACATCATGGATGTTACTGCATGCTGTGGGGGGGGGAGGGCATGGCCACGATCCATGGACAACACTGCCATGCACGCGATGTGTGACAGTCAGCACTGTCCAGTGGCACTGCATGTCTATGAGTGCGTCACTGGTGGTCCATGCATGCACTGGGCACATGGCTGTGGCACTAACTTCCCACCACGTAGCCACGTCACTGGACAGCCTTGGTTGTGCTGTGCTGGTCATGGGTGGGGTGTGTGTGCAGTGGCACACATGGCTGTTGCTGCCTGGTTGGGCTTGTCTTGTGCACGGTCACTGTGGGTGGGTGCAGTCCATCACAGGGGCGGGCACTTGGCTGTATGCCATGCTTGTTGGGTGGGCTTCAGGGTTGTGGACAGTCACAGCCATTGATTCTGTTCCCTTGTCCTAGGTGTCCGGGTCCTGCGGAGGATTGAGCAGGCTGTCCACTGCCTGCTGGAGGTGTCGATGGGAGTCCCTGTCCATTCTGAGGGAGATGCACCAGAGGGGAGTGAGGCGACGGAGGAGGCCACGGGACCAGAGGCAGCCTGATGCTGTGCAGCCTGGAGGGCAGTAGCTGCACCACACCTACCCCCTTTACCCTTCCCTCACACCCTGCCTTCCCTCACCCAGTTCTTCACCCCTGCCCCTTACCTACCCCTACCTTGTACCCGTACCCCCACCCCTTTCTTGTATAAACCTGTATATAGTTGTGTGTTCCTGTTGATATTCTTTCATAAATCTATTTTGATATGAATACTGTGGTGGTCTCTGATTTGCAGCTGGCTATGGGTGCTCAGTTGCAGTGGTGTGCATGGCATCTGGGGTGGTATTGTCCTGGGATGTGTGTGTGTGTGCGTGGGGTGTCCTGGTGTGGTAGTGGCTTTCAGCGGTCTGGCCGTAGTGCTGCACACACCGCTGGGTGCTCTGGTGGTCTGGCTTGTATGGTTCTGTGGTACACATGGTTGCATTGTGCCGGGGGATGACCTGCAGTGACGGTCACAGTCACTGCTCATGGGTGGTGTCTTGGGGTTCCAGTGCAGGGTGTGCTGTGCACGGGGGGGGGGCTGTTGTACACTTGGATTGTCTGGCCCCTGTGTGTGGCAGTCTCAGCTTGCCAGTGGGTGTGCTGGGGCACCATGGCCCAGCTGTGCTTTGTTGGCTTGTCCCCATGGGACAGTGGATATTCCATCCCTCCACCAGTGATGCTGTGCTTTGGGTGTGGGGGTGTATTGTTAGTTCTGCAGTGTGTTCCTGTGCCCATCTGTGGCATGGGTGGTGGGCCCCTGCCTACCTCTCTGGTTGTGCAGTTCCATTGCTCTGCTGCTGGAGGGCTCTCTGCTTGCGCTATGGCGCCTCTGGACTGCTCAGCTGGGCTGGCCTTGTTGCGCTATGGCGCATCATATGTGCTCTGCTTCCCCTTCCTGGTTGCGCTATGGTGCAGGTTGTGTGATATTCAGATGTTGGCTGGTTGCGCAATTTGACTTGCTCCATGTTTGAATATTGTGTCTGTTGCGCATATGCGCAATTGACTTGTGCTTGCTCCTGCTATTGCGCACATTTTGGGTGCAGTTTGAATATCTGGCCCATAGACTTTTACAGCAGATAAGGACTGCTTGGCCCACCCAGTCTGCCCATTTCCCTACCTATTGGATAAGCTGCAGATCCTAGTTAACCAACAGCCTACTTCTTCCTAACCCCCACAAGAATTGCCTTAGGTCTGTCCCATGCCCTGATTACAAACAGCAACTAGAGTGTCAAAATAGGTCTAAAACAAATGGGCAGACTAGATGGACCTAGCGGGCTCCTTCTGCCATCAACTTCTACGCATTCTTGAATTCCCCACTGTTTTTGACCCCACAGCCTCCTCAGAAAGGCCATTCCATGCATCCACCACACTTTCTGTGAAAAAATATTTCTTCGCATTGCCCCTGAGCCATCCCCTCCTCTATCTTCAAATTGTGTCCCCTTGTTCTTGCACACCTCTTTTTCTGAAAGATGCTACCTTTTTGGACTTTGTTGATTCCCTTGAGGTATTTGAAAGTTTCTATCACGTCCCCTTCTCCTTCTTTCTCGAGGGTATACATATTAAGCTCCTTTGGTCTCTCTTCATATGGCTTCTGGTGCAGACCCTGCACCATTTTAGTTACCCTCCTCTGGACTGCCTCCACCCTGTCTATATCCTTGTGGAGATGGGGTCTCCAGAACTACACGCAGTACTCCAGATGGGGTCTCTCCAACTGTCTGTACAGAGGGATAACAACTTCCTGTTTTCTACTGGTGATGTTTCTCCCTATACATCCCAGTATCCCCCAGCCCTTACTGCCCTCTCACATTGATTGCTTACCTTTAGGTCATCTGCTCTGACTAACCCCAGGTCCCTTTCCACTTTTGTTGTTGTTACTAACCCCCCGCCCCGCCATTGTATAATCTTCCCTTGGGTTTTTGTTTCCCAGGTGCATTACTTTGCACTTCTTTGCATTGAATTTAAGCTGCCATACTTCTGACCATTGCTCCAACCTTGCCAAGTCCCTTCTCATCCTTTCCACAACCCCCCTTTTGTGTATCAACCCTAAAGAGGCCAGGAGTTACAAACACCTTGGTTGAGCAACTGCATGGCCTGAGGGGTCTGGGTTTTACCAAAGTGTTCTGTTCTGTTTAAAGTGCACCACCACCAGTTAACCAGCTGCAATGTCACCGGGCCTTAACCATTCCTATGGCTGGGGACCCAGTGAAGCACCAGAGTTCCCTTAAGGTTAAAGGGTTTAAACTGGTACCAGTGGGAAATGGGTAGTGACCCCAGTACAGGTGGGTTGGTAATACTAAAGGTTTCAGTATTTACTCTGCCACTGTACTGTCATGCCTGGTAGAGAGTGGACACTGCTACTCTGTTTTTAAAAGTGTTTTACTGGTCACGCCTTGTGAGGCACTTAGCTTCAGCCCTGCCCCTTTACAGTTTACCACATCTGCCTAAAATAGTCTAGCTCGAGTTCCTCAATCCCTTGTAAATATCCCCCAGTAGATATTTTATTGGTATTTCACATTTTGTTTTGTGAGCATATCATTAGTGGTAAGTCACTAATTGCACGTTTATTAAATTTAAGGCTGCACAAGCCCACTTTATTTTACTCTGGGTGGAGGCACCATGCAAAACTAAACAAAATCTTGATACAAAAAACTTCCGTCATTAAAAATCAGAACCCAGGCCCCTCACCCTTGTCTGAGCCCACAAGGCATGAGTAGTAACTGCAATGTCCATGGCGACCCTATTACATATTCACAATGCACATGCATTGTCTTTTTTCAGTTGTTATACTTTTATTTCTAACATTTAACATACTCTCTTGCCAAGCTTGCTGTATTTGACTGAAACTGTAGTCCTGACCTCCCATGGTGATTTCATGTGCTTCACGGGCATAAAGACTGAAGGAAACCAGCGTTGTTTTGTTTTGTCCACACCAACTGGCAAAACTGATCACTGACAGGAGACGAGAAGAGGGATAATGCCAGAAACAGGAGTCGAAATTAAGTTTTGCAGTCACTAGCCAGTACGGCCAGTGCTGACTGGCTCAACTGGCATACATACTGAAATACATCTTCTCCAATACAATTACAAGCCAGCAGGGATAGCTAATGAAACATTTTAAGAGCCAGTTGACATCTACCAGTACACATTTTTAATCCCTGCAGAAGTGGGAAACAAGTACCTAAACAACATGGTGGTTGACATATTTCATTTGGTTCTACAAAAATTAAAATGAATTGGCCTGAAAAAGTAAGAAGCGTGCCCCCAAAGAATGAAACAGAAGACTGCTGCAAGCATTCATTTATTATGCTTGCTTGCACGCATGTGCAAGAAACATAGTGCCATCATCCGAGTTTTCAGAGGTGTGTCACCCCCCCCTTCCAATTCAGTCAGTGTGTTGGCAGGCTCGGCCCCAGTCCTCCAATGCATGCTGGAGCTGTCTATGACAGCTCCAAAATGCAGTGGCGTACAGTTGAAAGGGGGAGCTACGCTTCAGTGAGCAGCGATCAGACATCGCCTGCTCATGCGCAGCTCCCCCTACACACACACACACACACGCACGCATACTGAGTGCTGCCCCTACACACACACTGTATAGCCGATTGGGTGCCCAACTCTGGCCAGCTGTGCTGCGCGCCCCCCAAAGAGTTTTCCACATGCCACGCTAGTGCCCACCCAGAGTGGCAACTCATGGTATAGCCGACGGGGTGCCTAATCCCCGTCAGCTCCGCTGTCCCCCCAGAGGCAGGGTGCCACGCTGGGAGCCCACCCCAGCGTGGCACAGATGCTATGGCCGACGGGGTGCCTAATCCTCGGCTCCACGCCCCAACCAGCTATCTTGTGCCACGCTGGGAGCCCACCCAGCGTGACAAACGCCCATCGTCGCCATTTAAAAAAAAAAACCTGTAAAGAAAAACGGTCCCACGCAGTCTCCCTGCCCCCACAAACCGCACCCACCCACTGGCACCCTGCCTCCCCACACCCCCTCACCCCATACTTCACTTCTCTGAGTCCGCGCAACGATTCGTGGACCGGGAACACGCCTGCACTCTTCAAAGCCGACTACCTAACTGAGGAAATGCCGTAAGCTGTATAATGGGATAGATAGGGTTTTTTCAATTTTGTTGCATATTCAGGTATTTTTGGAATTTTGCACCAAATTTCAACATGGGGTTTTTGGGACACCTTCAAGAATGCTGTCACTGTCATGGCGTTATTCGGGCCCGAAGGGTGATTTCGCAGTCACTGCGCAAAATCACCTTTTGGGACCGATTAACGAAACGACACTGCCAGTGTTCATAAGGTGGGCTCTCAAGAAGCCCATTTTGAAAATTTGGTGGAAAAATTCCAAAAAATTACTGTTTTACGAGCGTGCATTGCGCAGTTCCTACGCACACTCGTAAGTTCCCGAATTTTCAATATTTTCACTCCAGATTTTCAATATTGCCATTTTACCACACCTTCTTATGAGTAGTACAGCTGTCATTTTTCACATCTCACCTAAAACTTGTTTCCACTCATGTAGCGCATATGGCTAGTCGGTGTAAGTAAATCAATGTATCGGACAATTAAGAAAATCACAGTGACACTGTTCATGAGCAGAGGTCTTAAAATGGCTATGTTGAAAATTTGGTGAAAAATTCCTAAAATGACTTTTACAAGAGTGCATTGCGCAGTTCCTACGCACGCTCATAAGTTCGCGAATTTTCAATATTTTCACTCCAGATTTTCAACATTGCCATTTTATTACACTTCCTTATGAACAGTACAGCTGCCATTTTTCATATGTCGCCCAAAATGTGTTTTCGCACATGTAGCGCACAATGGTGCTGTTGGTGTGCAAAAGCAATGTTTGGGACAGATTACGAAAATCACAGTTACACTGTTCATGAGCAGAGGTCTTAAAATGGCTATGTTGAAAATCTGGTGACAAAAGTCCATAAAATGACTGTGTTACGAGTGAGCATTGCAGAGTTTCCACGCACCCTCGTAAGTTCATGACTTTGTAATATTTTCAGTCCAGATTTTCACCAGTGGCATTTTCCACACTTCTTTATGAACAGTACAGCTGTCATTTTTCACAACATGGCCGAAGTGTGTTTTCACACTTTCAGCGCAGAGATGCGTGGTCACTGTGGGAAATCATTGTTCGGGACAGATAAAGAAAATCACAGTGACACTGTTCATGATCGGAGGCACCAAAATGCCTGAGTTGACAATCTGCTGTAAAAATCCCCAAACTAATTATATTACGGTGTGCGTTGCACAGTTTCTATGTACGCTGCGTGACTTCACCAGTTTTTAATATTTTTACTGCAGATTTGCAACATTGCCATTTTTACACCTCCCATGAACAGTACAGCTGTCATTTTTACATCCTGTTGAATATTTTTGCACCTGTGGTGCTAAATGCAGTAATCGCTGTGCATAAGCAGCTTTAAAGCTAACAAACTGATATTGCCACTGTTCATGAGGTGGGGTCACAAAACCATGTTGAAAATTTGGAGTGAAAATACCAACGAATGCCTGAGGTATTAGGGTTTCCAACCATAACGCCCAACCCTGTAGAGAATGACAGGCATTAGGGGTGTGACTTGGGATTCTAGCCTGTAATGCTCATACCATTCCACACCCTGCTGCCAGTGAGAGGCATCGAAGTATGCCTTGGACTCTTCGGCCCCAAAGTTCACCCCATTCTCCTATATCGCACCCAGCTCACCGTATTTCCTAATGGAATGGGGTGCGCATAAGGGCCAAAGACCCCCAAGGAACACCGTGACACTTGTCAGTGTCTGCAGGGTGGGGTGGGGTGAAATGGCGTGGCCGTTATGCCTGACGACCCAAAGGCACACCCCAATGCCTGTCACTCTCTGCAGGGTGGTGGTGGGGTTGGCTTCAGTTCAATACTTCACTGCCATTCCTATTACGCAGCTCTGTAACTTCTACAGTACCACTGCCAATGCCAGCAAGCAAACATTCAGCATTGACAAATGCTTGTTTATTTCAGATTCGGATTAATACGTTTGAGCCAAGGGCTCGTTTACAAAGGTTCCAAGTCAGACAACAAACAATACAAGGCAATACAGTACATATCAATGTAATACAATACAACACATTACAGTACCTTGCAACACAATTCAGTTCAAAAGGGCAAGTCACAAGAATGCATGGTTTCTAAGAATTAAACTGTAGTGTAAGAATCATTAGTGACAGTAAGGAAGCGCTCAAACCATCGGGGCACAACAGGAGCGCGGTGCATAGACAAAACGGCTAAAACCCCAGGTATTTTATTGCAAATAACATGAACTCCCAATTTCATTTTATATTTGAAGTCTCGCTGCCACCGGGAATGATACAAAATGCTACTACCTAATTCTGAATAAAAATACAGTACAGTACCTCGAGCTTCATTCTCCTGTGTCACTGCAGGTGCCTCTTATAATAAATTGGTAAAGCTTTGCAATGAAAGTATTGTAACTATGTAGCAAAGTGGGAAAAAAATAATCCCTCAGCTGTAACCCTGCGTGTTGCTTACATTTGTTCCGCCGCAAACTGCTGCCTGCAACCGCTGTTCCGGCTCCGCACGGGGCGTCTCAAAATCGGATAATTAATATTCATAACGTGGGGGCGGTTCTGATATTATTAATATTCATGATTACTTCAGCAGGGGAGGAGTTTGGGTTGGTTTTCCCAATCGGTGGGCCAAATGAAAACAGATCAGTGCAGTTTTGTATCACAGCTAAGGACTGCCGACCGATTTGTATTGACTTCAGCAATTGTTCAATTTTATTTACTTTTATTTACCTGGTTGGTACACGTTGTGCCTATTCAGGTAACACGAAGGTACAGCTACTGAGCAAAAACTTGCTTCTGATAACGTCAAGGTTTAAACTAAAGAACATTCACTTCCCGCATTCCGTAAAGCCCCAGCACTGTTGAGAACTATGTGCCAGTTTTGTAAATATTCTTAAAGTATTTGGTGAACATTTGTTCTGTATAAAAATCACCCTGCTCAAAAACCGTGTTGTGCACATTCCAAAGCGTTGTGCGCATTCCAAACTGGTTGTTGGTTCAATGCAGGGGTGTAGCCAGGAATTTTAAACTTGTACTCAAAACTGATGCACTGTTGCCCCCCGTTATGTAAACATAAACCAAATATGCGCTACCACACCACCCTTTACGCCCCCTTCTGCTAGCAATGACTGAGTTTAAGTAATCAGTTTCTTCCTGTAATCCTCCCTCCTTTGTTGTTCTGCCTGCCTGGTAAGTTGTTCTTGTTCTTGTTTGTGTATTTGGCTGGTGTCATCAGTGCCCCATAGCAAAAAACAACAAAGGCAAAAAGGGCTCAGCGTGACATAGACACAGTGTGACTCACAATGTCCTTGCTTTCCTCTTTTTGTTGCCCCTGCCTGATATGTTGCCCCTGCCTGTTTTTTTATTTACTGTACTCTGTTGCGTACAGTGCGTATGCCTGCCGACACCCCTGGTTCAATGGCATACAATTCTACATTTCTCATTTATTCTGCATCTAGCTACTGTACATACTAACCACCCAGTGCCCAAAGTCGTACCTTTTAACTTTCAGAAGTCTGTAAATTAGATTTTGATCATAAAACAGAACAGAGAAATGTCAAGATTTTTTGTTTTGTCTTCAGTGAGGGTCTCTCACTCCAGCGTAAAAAAAAACATACTATAAAACATGGGCAGCACACAACTGGGCATGTGTTTCCATCTTGGGGTTAAGATAATGGCAGGAACCTCTTGAGCTTCGCTCTCAAGGTTCATATGCTGTCATCTCAACCCATTGATGGAAATAGCCTTGTTGTGTATGGTTGCCCATACATTATTCTCTATGTTACTCTGTCTTGTATTGCTGTGCTGTACGGTACTGTAACCGGCCCTGTCCGGAATTCGAAAGCCAATTATCCAAGGAGTAGGGCAAGAGCCTCGAGTTGTTCGGCCCAACAGCCAGGTGACTGACCCCAATTTAAACACAGGCCAGTCAGTGCCGGCACTGAAAAGTTTAGAGAGAGTCGGAATAAAGGGGAGGCTCTGTTTCCTTACGTGGGCACCACTGGGTGATCAACAGAAAAGAGACGGACACGAGAGAGTCAGTTTCAACAATGGTTTACTGAATTCTTGTTAGAACAATAATAAATGTAAGGGGGTAGGGAGGGAACCTATACTAAAACGGGAAGGGGAGGGAAGACAAAATACTGGTTCTAAGAAAATGGGGGGTTTCAACAAGAACAAAAGAGTCTCAGGGTTGACGGCCGGAAGAAGCAGCATGCCACCAGCACTGGGTTTGCCAAACTCTTGACCCAGAAGCCACAAATGTATGTGGTGGGGCAACTGCTACGGCGCCGGCCCTCTTCTGGCCACCCACAATGGCCTCAACTTGTTCCCAACGTGACCAGCTGTCGGCGTTGGGGCGAACTGCTAAGGCGCTGTCCCTCTTCTGGCCACCCTCGATGGTCTCAACTTGTCCCCGACGTTATCCACTGTCTGCGTTGGGGCAAACTGCTATGACGCCGACCCTCTTCTGGCCACCCTCGATGATCTCAACTTGTCTCCACCGTAACTCACTGTCTGCATTGGGGCAAACTGCTATGGCGCTGGCCCTCTTCTGATCACCCTTGATGGTCTCAACTTGTCTCTGATGTGACTCACTGTCTGCATTGGGGTGAATGGCTACGGCGCCGGCCCTCTTCTGACCACCCTCGATGGTCTTAGCTTGTCTCCGACGTGACTCACTGTTGGGGCATACTGTAAATGGTGAAGCAACTCAGGAACTAGATGAAGACTGATTCACATCCCTTGTACACAAAATGCTGACCATAAAGCAGTACTTCTAGCACAGTAAGTGTTCGTAGCAAAATTAGCAATGTCCATCAAGTCTTAGTTCTTATTTTGGTGGCCAATAGATCAGTCTCAATGTCCTGACCACAGCAAATATACAGGCAAATCACTTTTATTGGTGAACCCTAGCACTGGTGGACCTAAACTAACAGGGGTCCCCCTGGCTAAATTGAGTTCTTCCGGTTACTGCGGTTCTGTAAAGCTAGCGAGACCCCTAAACCACTGTGGGGTGGTAATGCTGCTGGGCCCTCACTAACACCTGGGGAATCTAAATGGCTAGCAGTAGGCCTAACCTGTCCCTTCAAGTAGCAGTGGGCTTAACCTAGATTCTTAGACCTGGGCAAAACTTGCCCTTTTAAGATCCGTGGTCCTATACTAGTGTAACCCCTCATCCCTGCCTTTTTGCAAAATGACAGGTGGCATGCTGTTGAAGCTGACAGCAGTACCTAGTGGGGACTGGGTTTGGGGAGGATGAGGTTACTCGGCACAGGGGGCCTAGGTTTGGCTACTCTGCATGGGTCACCCAAGTAAATCTGAACACAGGAAGCAATAACTGTAATGTCCAGAACCAGGAATGGGATTCTACAGTGTGGCTTTTATTCACATCCAAGCTGAACAAACAAAGCATAGACGGACCCCCACGGGGCTACATTCCTGGTAATGCAGATTAGAGACAACAGAACACTTTATCACTATTTCCAGCCCTCAGGCTCTGAACCCACCAGGCACACAGCCCGGACTTGCATGCAGCTTTGGGTAGACAGCCCGACTTGTACACTACTTGGGTTTTCCCCACTGGCCCGGCTCCCCCGCTGGCCACTTGATCCGCAGTCCATTTTGGGAAATGAACCAGTTTTCCTGTTGTGGCTCCCCAAACCACCTTAGAGCCTTCGACTCCTAGAGGGAATTTTCCTTCCAATCACATGTCTGGGTACTTCCCTCATCACTGGCCAAGTGCATGAGGCAAAGTAGAAATCCACAGAGCAAATCCGTAGAGGTGGACCTGGTCACTAAAGATGGGGGGCCTCCCACCTCCTGCTCCCACAATCCATACAAGGCCATTTCTCTGGAAACTAAACAACTCTTTATCTGAAAGCTTAACAATGTAGATTACTGGGTAGACGTATGTCACATCTCCTCTACGTATCTTGACTTCCCATAAGTGCTGGACTTGAACATACTTTTACTTTTTGGCTAAGCCTATAATTCTAGGCCTCCCACTATTTCAGTAGTCCAATCCCCACTATCACACAAGTCCCAGGGTGAAAAATATAGGCCCTTTAGGAAGAGCAGAAACTCACCCTCCGGTTGCAGGTGCCCCACAGGCGATTCACAAATCTTCTTGTTTCCCAAAAACTCTGGAACAAATAGGCAGATTCTCCACTAGTAGCAGAACCAGGGGTTGCCCCTAGAATTTGCAGGAAACCCTTTCTCCTGCCCCCATCCCCAGAGGGAGGGGGCACTGAGACCCGAAATCAGCGGTGTCCACCACTTCAAACTGCTTCTGTGTCTCTCTTAAGGTGAAGACACACACCTTTTTTTCAGATTGTAGCCCTATGTCAGGGCTGAGGCTCCAAGAGCCTAACCAGAGCTGCTGTGCTGCTCCCTCAGCAAGCTCCCAACTCCAACTGACCTACAGACTACTGTTCAAACCTCCCAACATTCTATTCCAACTCCCTGCTGCAGATTCTATTGTGGCTCATGCAGCTGCGATAGTTCTATGGTGATGTCATCCCTCAGTCTCAGCTGAGACTGAGAACAGAGTGAGACAGTGTGAAACCCATTTAACTGGAGTTTCACAAGCTGCCTTCCCTGCCTACCACTAGGTCTTACTGGGATTCTAGTAACCCCGGGTAACAAGGGGGTTACACTAGGCTGGGCCCCCTTTTAAATGCACTGGGCCTCCTGTACTGACTGGGCCCCTTTAACACTAGGGCCTGCCTTGGGCCTTTCCCACTTGTGGGCCTAACTTGCCCTTTTAAGACCCGTGAGAGCAATGGGCCTAAGCTTGCCCTTTCAACTACTTAGGTCTGGCTGCCCTTACTGTATTGGGCCTGGTTCCCCCGAGCTACTTACTATTGGGCCTGGTGCTCCAACTGTACTGGGCATGATGCCCTACTTACTACTGGGCCTGGTGCCCTTCTTATTACTGGGCCTCTTTAAATAAGCCCCTGTAACCCACTGGGCCTTTCTTGGCTAGGGTGCTTTGAACAACAATGTTGGGCCTGAATTGCCCCCTTTAATTCTTTAAACTGGCTGGGGCTTTGCTACCACCATTTAATTTCTGCCCGCCTGAGGCCACCCCTTATGCATATTCATAGGCCTCTTCTATGGCCTTAACTGATGCCCCCCCCGTGGGTGTTACTCAATCCCGCCCCTCCTGAATAATAAATTAAGGGTCTGTAGTGCGCTATAGTGGTACTCTACTCTAAAGGTGGTGAAAAGAGATGAGTGAGGCACCAAGGTCCGAATTATTGTGGATAAGATAACCGTTACCCAGACAAGGAGAGGCAGGAGTCGTCCTAGAGATTCAGTGCCCGCAGGGCATTTATTTTGTACCAGAGGGTAGGGGAGGCACAGTCACAGGAAGAAAAGAAGTCACCCAAAACAATAGGATGGTAAACAAGACAGATACTTTATCTATGACTGCTAAAATTATTACAACAAGAATAGACTACAGGCCTACTGCCACTCTTATTCTATAATTATCCTACAATTCAACTGGCTTAGGTGAGGATCAGATGACGTACACAACTCAGAACAATATTTGGTTAAGCTATCACTACACACTTCTACCAAAATCCAGATGTTTCATGAGTCCAGAGGTCTTGCGTCTTCATGTACACCGTCGGTCTGCGATGATAGCTACGAAGGGGAAGCAAATGGATCAATAGATGCTAACGCGATTCCCAGCAGGGACCTTGTCAAGGCCACTGGGTGGTGAGAGGTTTGTTAAACAGACCATGTGTTTCTTCGGCAAAGCCCACTCTCTCCAAGGCTGCCAGAATAAAGGACCAGAGCAACTGGTTCCTGAAATAACCCACTGATGGGCTGTCGGATTCCCAACTGAAAACAAAGGCTTCCTCGGCCAAAACCCACTTCCAGGGTCACCAAGGATGAAGAGGAATCAGGACCTGTGTGGCGACGAATCCAATGGAGGACTACCACGACCTGAAGGATGCTGCAGCACTCCAAGGGCCAGCTAAACTCTGAAGGATCTCCGATAGGACCAGGAACCAGAAGAATCTGTAGAGATGATGGTTGATTCTGCAATCTTGTCATCAGAAACTAGAACAAAAACAAAGAAATGGTGGGCGTGTCCCGTACTGGGCTTCGACGGACTCCGACTTTCGGCGAACGACCAGGGGCGCAGACCAGGTTCTCCAGGATGAGCACACTCTTCTGAGGAGGATGACCAACTTTGGGACATCTGGAACAGGAACCATATGAAACGATACTGGCACGGCTGTCGTGATGCGCTTTGGCGGACGTACCTTTGAGCTGTGAAAACAAACGGCGGGTACGACTTGTACGACTGACGATGTACTCGACTTTGGTGGATGACACAGTCAGAAGAGATGAGCTGATGGACGATCCCACTTGAGTGAAGAATGCTGAGAAGATGTCCTCTTTCTGGGTAGAGACTGATTCTGAGTACGGAGTATTACAGACCACACTATGAGACTACAGTGTGGTAGAAGATTGAGACTGTCCCCCATACACTAGTAACAATATAGCTGAAAGATGCACCTTCCTGTAATGCCAAGGGGACTGCGGAATGATCCGATGATTTGCCGAGGAAAGGCAAATTATAATTATGGGTAATTGTTACAGGTGGGGCAATTGTTCAGCTGCTTGGAGCAATAGTTCAAATGCTTTGAACAATAGTTTGGATACTTAGGACAATAGTTCGGATGCTTAGGGCAATAGTTCGGATGCTTAGGGCAATAGTTTGGATACTTAGGACAATAGTTCGGATGCTTTGGGCAATAGTTTGGATAACCAGGGCTAAATAACCACAATCCATATATAATAAAGTCTTGGTGCTTCTTAGCAAGTTCACAATATTTCGAGTACTTCAGCAATCACAATTGTATAAACAGTACAGTTGTTACAGTAGCTTCACAGTATTTGTGAACTGAGCACCCTTGGATGGACCCCTTTTCCTAAATGTAGGGTCTTCCTGAATAGGATCTGGCTACCTCTGAACGTTTTGCTAAGGATGCCCTAACCCCTATACTGAGGGTACCACTTGCCTTAATCCACTAGGCTGGGGCTGCCCTTACTACTACTAGGCTGTTTTGCCCTAATCCGTTAGGCCAGGGCTACCCTTAGTACCACTAGGCTGGCTTGCCCTAATCCACTAGGCCAGGGCTACCCTTAATACCACTAGGCTGGCTTGCCCTAATCCACTAGGCCAGGGCCTCCCCAGAACCCTGCCTTACCTCGGGCCTAATGCCCTACATTTACCTTGGGCCTGATGCCCTACACTTGGCTGTGGGCCACTAGCCCTTTTAAGACAGGGCCTGATGCCCTAAATACAGTGGGCCTGGTGCCCTTCCTTTACTGGGGCCTAGCGCCCTTTACTACTGTGGGCCTGGTGCCCACTTTAGCTATGGGCCTGATAGCCCTACTTTATTTTGGACCTAGAAGCCCTTATTAAATCATGGGCCTTGTGCCTTCTTTAACTATGAGCCAGATAGCCCCTTTTTACTATGGCCAGATGCCCTGCTTTGCTTTTGGGCCTGAACTGCCCCTTTTAAATCGCGTGGCCCCTTTAATTTCTCAGGCTCCCTGAGGCTGCTGTCAGTCCTTAGGCAGGTTACTGCCTTTAATCCTGCCCCCTAATGAATATTCATACACCTTCCAGTGGCCTTAAATTTATTGGCCCCTGCCAGTGGGCGTCACTAGCCTGCCTCCTAAATATTAATTTACAGGGTCCTTTTGACCTGCTTTCCCTTGCGGTGCTCAGCCACTCCTGGTGTGCCTTCTGTGTGCTTTTCAAATTAAAAATAAACAGTCTCCCTTTACAGGCAGTCAGCACGCTTCAAGTGTTGCCGCCGACTCACCGCTCCATCGTCCGCTGGAGGGCTGCTGCGATGTTGGGAGGCGGGAGGTATGCTGGCAGTGGGAGGGAATGTGCAGGCGGCTGGGAGGACGGCAAGAGGGCCTAGGATGACCGACGGTGATACAGGCGCGAAGCGGCTGGCAGAGCTGCCGACAGGGGACTGAAATAAACTTAAAAATACTCGGGGGGGCTAAAATAATAAAACGAAGGGGCTACACAGCCCAACGCGCGGCAAACGGCCGATTTCTTCTTTTTTTCTTTGGGGGCGGCCCTCTGGACTCGACCGCACACCAACAGGAGCACCAGGGAACAGCAGGGATCTTTGCTGGCTGGAGGAGGCACCAGGCAGAGCCAACGGGACGGCTTCAACCGAACTAAGGTAAGCCCAGTCTCCGTTGTTCTCCACAGGTCCTACCACTCCACAGCCCAGCACGACAACCACACAAAAAACGACAAAACCCTGTTTCAAAAAGCGCTCGGGGTTCGGATTCTCGAACCCCGAGCTCGCACCACACAAATGCCAGGGACTTGAAAAAGGCACCACACGCTGGCCAGAGGCAGCGAACCTGGTGCGTGGGTGTCCATTCTCCTGCTGCCTGCTCTGGATGGGGTGGAATGGAGCAGGCAGGCAGGCAGCAGGGAGGATAAAACATTTATTTTAGTTTCACTAAAAAGCCCTGCCTAACACTATACCAGGGCACAACAAAAGGGACCCCATGGGGAATTTGAAAACCCTGTAAACTTTATTTCATTACTGGGATGCCCCAACTCTGGAGCATTACAGATTCGGGCCTGCCTAAAAATACATGTCCCCATGTATTCCCTTAAACACTTTATAAAAGATACTCTCTTAACACTCTAATATCTTACTTAACACTTTATGAAATCTTATGTTAATAAAACACTCTTAAATTCTCTAAAATATTCTTAAAACATCTACTATTACTGTAAATCTTTGAAGTTTTACACTAAAGTGACTGTGTCTGGGTAATTACTTTGAATAGATTTACATATGGTACCATGGTACAAGTTGGGAAGCTTTTGTGATATACCTTCTAGGGGGACACCTGCATTCGATCTTTGGGATCTGCGGGGTTGGAAATCTACTGGTTCTTGAACAATGCGTTCTCTTTATAGGAAATCTGGCATTTCCAGATCTATCACTGGTACACCATGTGGATGATCATGAGAGTTTACGTACAAAGTGCAAATCCATGGTTCTTTACACCAACTGGTTGGCGATTCTAATTCCAACATTCTGTCTTTTATGGACTCCTGCCTCTCTCTTGGCATAGGACTGTCCTGATCCTTAGCGAGAACAGCGTCTCTGATCTGATCTAAGACAAGTGGAACACCCTGCCTGAGGAAGTGGTGGGGGCTGAAACAATCACGGGATTTAAGAATGCATGGGATAGACATAAAGGAATTCTGGACATCAGGGGTAAGGGGTAACAGAGTTCTAGGAAAACATAAACTGAAGTTACAAACTCAAATGGGCAGACTAGGTGGGCCATAGGCCCTTATCTGCCGACACTGTCTATGTATGTATCTGAAAGTGCAAGCTTTTAGGAGATTCCAATGAACAATCTTGGTACCATTTCTTAATTCCTGTTGGATCTTGTATACCGGTAGTTCGGGATAAGGTATCTCAATAATACGATATGGTTCTGGTTCCCACTTCGAAGACAATTTGCTGCACTTTTGGGTTTTCTTTAACATTACTCTCTCTCCAACAAGTAAAGGTGTAGCCTTAGCCTTGATGTCGTAATTTGTCTTTTGCTTTTGCCGTACTTGCTCCATGTGTCTGCCAACAATTTGTCCAGCTTCCTGCAACTGTTGGTTATGTTCCTGAACCCAATTTGTAACTGGTTTCTTTACTTTGGTTTCTTCTAGTGGTACTTCCAACACTAAGTCCATCGGAAGTCTTCCATGATGTCCAAACATTAGATAATGAGGTGTATAACCCGTGGAGCAATGGATGGTATTATTATAGAGATATGTGAGCTCGGGAAGCAAAGCTGGCCAGAAGGGACATTTATATTCAGGTAGGGCTCGCAGCATCTCCAGCACAGTCTGATTCGTTCTTTCGCAAAGTCCATTACCATGCGGATGGTAAGCAGTGGTTTTCAACTTATGGCTTCCATACAGGGTGCAAAGTTCATGAAACAGTTGGGATTCAAAAGAAGTTCCTTGATCTGTGAGGATTTTTGTAGGATATCCGTAAGGTCATACAAAACATCTCATGAAGGTCTCATCAGTAGTTCGAGCAGATGGGTCTTTATTATGCGCAACCACAAACTTGGAAAAGTGATCAACCATAGTGAGGACATAGATGTGTCCATTTGTGCTTGGGTCTAACTTTAAATGATCAAGAGCAACTAGTTCCAATGGCGCGTTGCTAACTACTGGATGGAGAGGAGCTCTCTGATTCATCTTCTCTCTGCACTTTAAATTACAGGCTGGACATTCCTCACACCACTTTATTATATCATTTGGCATTCCTATCCAGTAAAACCTTCTGATAATAGCCTCGGTTCTTTTGTGACCAAAATGTCCTGAATTATCATGGTACGCCTCTAATACTACGGAAGCACTGGTTTTTGGAACTATGATCTGAGTCAATTCCATGTGTGTAGTAGGATCTCTACTTTTCTTAACTAGACGCAATCTTCTATGGCCAGACGAGTTCTGTGTCTCCAAAGTTTCATTGCTTCTACATTCAGTTTCTTTCTTTCTTTTTGGGTCATGCATTTTTGTGCAGCAACTAGAGCTTTTACTTGGCGAACGATAGGGTCTTGGCTTTGTAATTTCACCCATAGATTCTTTTGGTTCGCAATCATGTCATCCACTTCTGGTTGAATTTCTACTTCAGGCTCAGGAGCAACTTGACAACATGCTTGCACAATCTCAGCTGGTACTTGCAGAAAAGGTGGCATTTCTATGTTTTCCGGCAAGGTGTCATCTAGTTCTGCTTCCTCTTGTCCAGGCATCCGGGACAAGGCGTCAGCGTTTGCATTTGCTTTACCAGAACAATATTTTAAGGAGAATTGGTAATTTGCAAGTTGAGAGGCCCACCTCTGCTCGAGGGCTTCTAGCTTTGCAGTATTCAAGTGTGCCAGGGGGTTATTATCCGTGAAAACCGTGAAAGGGGTGGCAGCCAAAGATTGCCGGAATTTCTCTGTGATAGCCCATACCAGTGCTAAAAATTAAAGTTTGAAAGAGCTACAGGGGGCATCATTCCACTCAGAGCCTCTTAACCCTCTGCTTGCATAGGCTATTACTCTTTCTACGCCATTCTGTTCTTGTGCGAGTACTGCGCCCAACCCTTTGTTACTGGCATCGGTATATAACAGAAAAGGTTTCACGTAATCTGGATACGCCAATATAGCAGCCTCAGTTAGTACTTTTTTTAATTGATCAAATGCTTCTTGCTGTTCAGTTCCCCATGTAACTAGATGATTCTTTGGGACTCGACCCTCTGCTGATCCTCTTAAAAGTTCCTGTAATGGCACAGCAATTTTGGAGAAGTTCTTGATAAATCTCTGATAATATCCCACGAATCCCAAGAACTTTCGGACATCTCTAATGGTAGTAGGAACAGGCAATTTCTTTATTGCTTCAATCTTCTCTGGGTCTGGCGTCACTCCATCCATGGAGACTATATGTCCCAGATAACTCACTTTAGTTTGCAGCAGATGACATTTAGAGGGTTTTATTTTAAGACCATATCGGATCAATCTTTGGAACACCTCATCCAAGTGAAGTAGATGATCTTCGTGAGTCTTTGAATATACAATGATGTCATCCAGGTATAACAAAAGGATGTCAAAATTCTGGCTTCCAAGACAACATTCAACCAGTCTTTGAAAATTTCCCGGTGCGTTACACATTCCAAAAGACATCCTCGTGAACTCGAAAAGACCCATGGGGGTAATTAAGGCTGTTTTCTCTTGATCCTTTGGTGCCATAGGAACTTGCCAGTATCCGCTGGTTAAATACAGAGTGGAGAATACGGCCACTGATTGGAGAGCTGTGAGGGAATCTTCTATATGAGGCAAAGGATATGCATTCTTATGGGTGATGGCATTTAATTGCGGTAATCCACACAGAATTGGATCTTACCATCCTTTATCTTTACCAGGAAAATTGGCGCTGCCCATGGGCTGTGGCTTTCCTTGATCACATCAGCCTCTTTCATTTCTTTAATCATCTCTTTTACTTGCTGGTACATGGCTGGTGGGATAGGTCTAAATCATTCTCTGATTGGCGGATGTCCATGGGTACTGATGTGATGCTGTACCCCATGAGCTAACCCGAAATCTAAGGGGTGTTGGCTAAAAGCTTCCTTCCGGTGTAAAACCACTTCTGAAACATCAGCTCTTTGCTTAACAGTGGTCTTCGGATTGCCTACCTTAATCTCTTTAGCCCACTCTGGTATCTGATCGCTTCCCATCCCTCCTTCAGGCACTTTCTTTATCTCTTCCTCAGCCTCAATAATGTCTTGCAAGCAGACAGTGTGGATCTGGGCAACCAGCTGGTTTCTGTACAGTTGCACATCATGAGTCCCGTAATTCAATACTCTGACTGGTATCCGACCTCTGGTTACAGTAGCTACACTCTGAGCCACTATTATCGGTTCTTCCTTGTTCATAGGGTAAGGTTCCACTAGAGCATCATAATTTTGACCCCTCGGGCCCACCTTTGCTTTGCACCAAAGGGTGGTTTTGGTGCCTGGCTTCAATGTTACCAGTCTGGCATCTGTCACTCTTACTTTGCCAATTTCACCCTCAGCGTTAGTAAACCATTGGTGGCATTGCAGATTATAGATGGTTTGTTGCAGGGCATGTTTCTCCACCTGGGGTACGTGCTTGGCTTGCTGTTGGAGAATATGCACTAGTTCGTCAAAGCAATTTTGTAAAACATTCATCCCCAAAATTAATGGTGACAGTTGATCACTTTCTAGGTCACTGACAATGATACCTGTGTTGCTTTGGATGTTCTTTTCTAGTTGTACATCGGCTTCTAGATATCCTAGATATAGTACTTCATCACCGTTGCTCACTATTAACTTCACCCATGATCTAGGAGGCGGCTTAAGATCATCGGGTGTCCAGTATCTCCGGAACTCTTGTCCTTGCAGCGTAGTAACCTGTGATCTGGTGTCTAACAATGCCATAAGCTCAATGCTGTCTGTCTTGACCGGTATAATCGGACTTCTAAAAATGAAACATGACTGTTCTAATGGGACTGCTGGACCTGATTGTCTGCTCTTCGAGGGTCAGTCCTCATCCATGAAGAATTTCTGTTTAAATTCAGGGTGTTGTTTTCTGGCTGACCCCATCTTCTTTCCATATGGCTGCTAACACCACACTGACGACATATGGGCCTTCCTTGGCTATCAAACTGATCTGTGGAGCGCCTCCCTTTGCTCCTTCTCAGATGATTCATCTAGTCATTCCCCTTTCTTTCTTTTCCTGGCTGATTAAAGCATTTCTCGTTCTTCCATCCTGCTTTTAAGCTTTGCATTTCCTTGCACATCTCCGCCATCTGGTGGGTCAGGGTGGCAATCTGCTCTGTCAGCTCTGAGTGTTGACTGGTGCTGGCCCGCACAGAACAGGTCGGTGTCTGTATCCTCAGTCCACACTTCTGTTCATGCTCTGAACACCGGCTCGGGTATGCAACAGCTTCTCTTCCATGTTCCAATCTCTGTAACGACAGTTTCTCTGGCTGGAATCTCGATTGCCAAGAGTTGTCTTCCTTCCATCCTTTTGTAGGGTATGCAGGCCATTGAGTTCCCATTGAGGCTGCCATTTATGGATATACCTGAGCTTCATCTCTGGCATGTCCTGAACCAAATACCTGAATGGCTTTCTCCTTAAAGTCCAGGAAATCAACCTCAGGGTTTTGCAAGTGTAGCATGCGGAGCTCTCTCCTCGGGGCTTTGCTTTGCACCCCTTCAACAAACTTTTCTACTAGCACTCGGTCTGCATCTCAGACCTCTGCCGTGTCTATCCTCTCTATAGCTCACAATAGCTCCTGCAGACTCAATGCGAACTCCCTCAGGGTCTCTTGGGGCTTCTGGGTATGAGAAAAGAACTTCATTTTGAGGTCAGACACAGTTCTAGCATCAAAGATTTGCTGTAGCCTCTGTAGTAGGGTGAAAGCAGGAACAAGTATCAGCAATCAGCAGATTCAAGCGTGGTTTTCTCTTAAAGCATGTGTGGGAGCTAGAAAGTCTAATGTTGAGGGGAAGGGAATTCCACAGCTGTGGAGCCGCATGCTCAAATGCAACAGTTCCTTTCCTAGTGCAGCACCTCGGCAAAGTCAGAAAGGATTTATCAGCTGATTGTAGACCATGGAGTGTGTCCTGAGGAACAAGCATAGCTGCAAGACACCTAGGGGTTTGATTTCTAATTATGCACCAGATTTTTCATTTTCTTTAGATAATTTTCCATTCCAAAATATCTTTTGGAGTTTGTAACTAACCAATTACTGAATTTATAACTAATCAGTCCACTTATTTCTTTTTGTCCATAAAGATCTTTAATTCTCCTTTTGATCTTGATAAATATATCCATTATTGGATTTGTATATATTTCCAATAAACATTCCAATAAACCAAATGGTTTTATAATTTTTTCTACAATTTGAAAGCTTGGAAATATAAAACCAATCTCAGTATATGAGAGAGTTTCTTCTAGACATATTCTTGGAAGTCTCTTGTCTAGCATATTATACACTTTAATCCAGTATATAGCTTTTCTAGAGTCAACATTGCATTGTATTGATGTTTGACCTAATTCCAGTCTTACAAGACCAGAAGCGGCACTTGTTGGGAGCCCCAATAGTTTTTTATATATTTTATTCATTGATATCTGTATCGAGTCTAATATTCCCTGTCCCCATATTTCTGCCCCATACAAAATTTGACTTCTGACTTTTGCATCGAGTACCCTTAATGTACCTATTACGGATTGTCCCCCATATTTATTTGAAAACTTCTCTATAACTGAGGCTAGTCTATTAATCCTATTGGATAATGAGAAAATGTGCTTCTGCCAATTTAAATTACAGACAAATTCCATCCCTAGGTAGATAAAACTTTCGACATATTCAATTGAATAATTATCACATTTTAGAGTCGTTAGCTTTCCATTCTTAGTCTTGCTACGGTTGAAGATCACAAATTTTGTTTTACTAAAATTAATCCCCAAACTTGCCTTGCAGCATTCTTTATGAAATTTGTTAATACTTCTTTGGATTCCCATATAACTAGTTGCAATCAGGACCACATCATCCACATATGCCAGGCAAGGGCACCATCCAGAGCCCAATCTTGGCATGTGTAGTTCTGGATCATTCAAGGTTTCCAACACAGTGTTTAAAAACACATTGAAAAGTATTGGGGAGAGCACACAGCCCCGTCTCAGCCCCATATTTGTTAAAAATTTGGATGTGCAATCTCCCTCTTTGTTGTATCTAACCACAACATAATTATTTTCATAAAGAATTTTCAGCAGATTAAGTAGTAATATATCTATTTTGTATTTTTCCAGAGCATCCCACAGCTTACCCCTATCTATTTTATCAAAAGCTGCTCTTAAGTCCACAAATACACAATTTCTGTCTTTTAATATTGATGTATTTATGGACAAGGTGTGACAATACAAAGCACTGGTCTACTGTTGAATGCTTTGGTAGAAATCCAGCTTGAGCTTCATTTACTATATTAGATTCTACTATCCATGTCATTATTCTAAAGAGTATAATTTCTGTAAATAATTTTAGGGATGAAGCCAATAAACTTAATGGTCTGTAATTATTTGGATCAGTCTTTCCACCTTTTTTATAAATGGGTACTATTATGTTCTCCTTCCAGGATTTTGGAACTTTCCCTGTCAATAATACATTATTAAATAATCCTGTAAGAGCGATTATCCACAATTCAGGATCATCTAAAATAATGTCCATTGGGACACCATCTGGCCCAGGGGCCTTATGTCTTTTTGTTTTATCCATAGCTCGTCTTATATCTATTTCTTTTATTAACTCCTGTATGGGCTCCCATTATTCAATTAATTTTATGTCCTTCTCTATTTTCTTATCATAGAATAGTTTTTTATAGTGGGATTCCCATGTTTTAGGGTCTGTATGGTTTTCTAATTTTTGGGGGAATATAATCCCATCCATATAAAACCATTTTCCAGAATTTTTTTATCATATTTTTCTTTTACAGTTTTCTCAAATTGTTCCCATAATTTCTTCCTATAAACATCCCTTTTATATTGTAATAACTTTTTATCATTTTTCCTCATTTTATTCAGTTTTATTCTTCCCTTATTTGTAATTTTACTATTTAATTTCCTTGCATATTTATTGATTGTAGCTTTGTACCTTTTACAATCTGAGTCAAACCATCTACTTCCTTTGTCTTTATTTTAATCTGGGCTACTTTAATAACCAATGAGGGCATTTCTTTCATTATTTTCTCAAAATTTTCCATATAGTTATTTATCTTTTCCCCTGAACTAATTCCTCGATTAATTCCCTAATTCCAGAATCTAATAGTAATTTAACTGATCTATAAGTTTCAATTAGTTCCCAGCTTATACCTTTTTTGTCCTGATTATATCCTGTTTATCTATTATATTAATTATGTTATTCTGCCAAAATCCCATTTTTATTTCCAAGGGTTTATGTTCACTCTCTGCTCTCATCCCCACTAGAAAGTCTCTAAAGTCCAGCAATAAATCAAATGAAATCCAACAATGGTCTATGATTGAAGCCCCCCTTGGTCCCATATAAGTAAATGCACCGAAAGGATCTCGAACAAGACCTCCCATTTATTAACAGTAGATCCTTATTCCCTAATTCCTTTACAATCTATTTTCCTCTTATACATTCTTTTAGATCTTTTGAACTACTTTATTCTTTTAGCACTTGATGATCCAGAACTGCACATGCCCTACTAGCCTCTATTGTGAGGTCCAGACAGAGCCCTACCCTGGCATTAAAATCTCCAATTAGCACCAGTCCACTGGATGGAACTTTATGTTTAATTTGTTCAAATACTTTAATAAGTTTGTCTATCACATTCTTACTCTCACTACTAGATCCTCTTGGTGGTAAATATATATTGAGAATACAACATTTTATTGTTTGGGTTGTCAATTGAACAGCTAATATAGTCAGAGTCTAATATAAGCTGTTCATATATATTTTGGTAATTTATCTTACACCAGGTTATTAAACCTCCGGACATTCTACCAAAGTGTTTATTTATTTATTTATTTATTTTTGCTTTTATTTGAAACATTTGGTATCCATCTAATTCTTTTTCTTCCTTTATCCATGTTCCTGCAGGCAGATGCAGTTGAATCCTGTCAGATATTTTCTAATGGATGGATCTGCCAACCTTTCTTTCATACCAGACACATTCCATGACAGTATGTTCCCAAAGTTCTTTTTATCCTTATCTTCTAGATTTCGGATATTTCCTTTATTTAGCTGTCAATCATTTAAATCGTGTAGTGCCTAGAATCTATTAGATGTTTTTAGAAGATTATTCAATTTATGATTTCCTAGCATAGACCATTGAGTGTCTAGTATTTCAAACTCTCCATACATGTTTATATCATATTTATCCATTAACTCTGTTTTTGTTAATAGATATCTATCATCTGTTTCATTCCTCATCCAAAGTGTCAATTGTCCATCTTTCTCCCATCTCTTAACCCTTACAATCCTGTTTAATAGGGTATTATCTTTGGAGAGAGTTTGTAGTAAGTCCGTAGTTTTCCTTTTTAAATTATTTTTTGTTTCTGCCAGAAAAGTATTAACCCCAAATATTGATATTTGAAGTTCCCCACTTCTATATTCCCACTTACCAATTTCTCTGTAATATTATGGGAACAGAGTACTTATATTAGTTACACTGTCCAATTCAAATCCCAGTTGCTTCAATTGTTCTTTTTGATTTTGTATACTTTTTAGAGTATAATACTGATCTGACAGCAACAACACCAATTCTTCGTTTAGGAGTGGTCTTATTACACTTATTTTACTCATTAAGTCAGTATGTCTTAAGTTCCCTTGAAGGATTGAACCCAGAAATTGTTTTAAATGCATATTCAGTTTTACTTCTGTTTCTTCTGGTATTATAGAAACATTGTACACTGGCAAAACAAAATCAGATTCCATAGTTCTTTTTAGTATTGCCTCCAAATGGTTTTTATTGTTTATTTTTTCCTTCCTTTCTTTTATGTCCAATACTCCTTCATTCTTATTTTCTCTGTTTCCCTCTACCATTAAGTTTTCTCTATTTCTTTTTTCTTGTGTATCTCATCTAATTGATCTTTATTACTACTCATTTTAGTTTGCTTTCTCGCTGTCTCTTTTTTCTTTCTTATTTGTGCTCTCCTTCTATTTTGCTTTCCTGTTTTTTTCTATTGTTATTCTTCCCAAATATTGTAAATATTTTTTTATTTGCTCTTAATCTTTTGTTAACATCTTTCCCGTTCATTTTCTTCTTTTCCTCATTACTTTCTTTCACTTGATGAGTTTCCCCCAGAATTGAAAACTTATATTTTAACTTTCTTGTTTTCCCTTTCTTCCTTGTCTGTTCTGTTGTATATTAGTTGTGTGTAATGCTTGTTGATCTAATCTGTATTGATCTTTCTTAATAACTTCTATCTCATTAGATGTTTCTTTCTCTATATATCTTAGTTTTTTCTCCCTTAGTTGTATCCTTATTTGTTATTTCTATTTGCTTAACTCATTTATCCCATAATTCTAGGTTTCCTGATCTTAACTGTTTTATTATACTGTCTTCTACCTCATATCCATCTGGTAACATGATTAATTCACTATTTAGTACATTACCAGAGTCCTGATAATTTTTAAAGTCCTGTTCATTAAATGTTGAATGAAAAATCTCTCCCATATTTTCTTTTAGTGAGTCATCCAAACTCCTGTCCTCCCTACTTACCCCACTTGATGTATTTTGATTTTTGGTGTCTTGACTTATGAATAAATTATCAGTTGCCCTATCCTTTTTAACTATTCCTTCTAGTTTATCTTGATTTTCAATTGACCAAGCTAATTTATTCTCATCTCTCTCTCAAGTATTTTCCACTGGAGCCTGTTTTTCATAATAGAGTCTATCTTGATTTTGTTATCTATTACTACTTCCTGGATGAAAGACATGTCTTGTCTCAATAACACCATCTGTTCATATATCATTGTATTAGCCCAATGTGGATTTTTTAAGGCTTCAATACATACTCTTGTAAGAGTTTCCATAGTAATCTGTGTGCTTGAGTCATGTGGGCTCATCCACTGTGTCCTGTCCTGTATCTCATTTTTGCTCAAATCACTTAAATTGCCCCAATCCATTTGTGTAATTTCCCTAGAGTCCTTGAGGTTAAAATTATCCTCTTTTCCTGTTTCATCTTTAGTATCACAATACAATCCACCACCATACCTTAGTTTTTTTTATTTCTAATATCTTTTTTTCTATCCTTGTATTTGTGTTGATAGTTTCTCTTATATTCTCTATGGTTTTACCCAGTTCCAAAAAACTCTCATTTTGAGATACTGGCCATTTGTTGTTTCCATCCTCTAATCTGGAAGTATTTTTAGAAAAACTTGGTCTTGAATCACTGTGTTTATCCTTTTCAACATTAGCAAGTACTGTATCCTGGTTGTCACTAGGATCTTTATTCTGAATGTAATCCTTTGTTTTACCCCACATCTCCCATACCGAGGGTTGGATAAACCTTGTGCTACATTTAGCTACTTCTGTCATACCTTTTTGTTCATTAATAGTCTCACTCTCCGTTAGTTTGGGAGGTTTCATAATACTAGATTCGCTATGGCCCATTTCACCAGCCTCTACCATATTTCTTTTTTCTTTAGTCATAACGTCTTTCATTAGTGAGCCCAAACCCTCATCAATCAGAGATGCCTTTTCTCTCTGACATTTATTGAGGATACTCTTTTCTTTCAAAGTCATTCTTTTCCCTGTTTTAGACATACTTCTCTCCAATGTATTTTTAACATTCAGTGTTAGTTTCCCACTGCGTATATTAACTGGCATATTTCTAGTTCTAAATATATGGGCAATAAAACTCTGTTTTCCCAATGTTACTTAAATTACATATATCACCTTAATCACTTTAATAACCTTAATAAATCATCTGGTATCAGATGATAAAAATTCTTGTTATCTCAGATTGAACTGTTGTTATCCAATTTGATTTTAACCAACCTACCAAGTTAAATGTATCACCTTATGATCCTTAATTAGTCACTTGTGATACTAAATGGTGTAATTTCTTATTATCTCAGGTTGTTAATCAGGTTTGTATTTAACAAACCTCTCAGTCAACCAGTCTTGGGTTTCAATTAGCACACAATAATTTACTAAGCAAATGAATAATAATAGCAGTTTAAATATCAAACGTTAACCATTGAGCATTTATAAACCTAAAAAAAAATCCAAATTCAACAATGTACCGTCCTTGGTTCCAAATATTGGATTAGAGTTATATAAAAGCTGTAAGCTGGTTATAAGATTTCATTCTTCTGCAAGAATAATCACACACTGTTTTTTCCAGACCAGATATATGAGTTCCTTACAGAGTCTGTTGTCAGCTGGTTTTCCTTTTCACAAAGAAGAACAGTACCTTTTCAAATGATTTTGTTGTCCAAAGCAGTTGCTTCAAACTATATGATCTATAGCAGGTACAAAAAGACCATCCAATAAGTTCATCCATTCAGTCTGTTTATTCCAGTTTGAATCTTTTACTCCAGCTAGTCCCTGAGGCAACCAAAATGTGAAGGTGGGAGTATTTCCTCTTAATATCGGGGGATTCTCTCCAAGTCCACTATTTTGTAAAAGGAAACAAAAAAAATAAACTAATAAATGGAAAATGTAAATCAATTGCTCAATAACTGCTGGCTAGTACTAGCTAACACACTTAAATTCTTTTTGCACTGTTTTTACCTTGAGTAAATAAATACAGCAAAGAAGACTTAAAAGTAAGCTTTTAATTCAAAAAGTAATTAATTTACTTAAGTTGTGTGCAGTAAAAACAATGATCTGCCATTTGCGTCCGTCTACAATGCCTAACCCGCTGTAACTGGCTTATAGCAAGTTCCAAGGCAAGTTCCAGAGCATAACCCATGCAGACTGCAAAATATTACACCCTTATTATGGCAGAGGGCAATAATAAAATGAGGGTAAAGTGATAATAAAGCGAGGTAATCAAGAAAAACTACGAAAAATGCAGAAACGCTGTGTCTACCGAATATCAACAGTAGCTCCTTACACTCTGCTCTGAAACCTCCTCGTCCTCTAGGATGCTAAGATGACTAACAACTGGCTTGTTCCAAAATAGTTTCTGTGCTCTTTTTTTATAGGAAATGCTCACGTGCATCTAAGCACCAGTCAGAGCACCAGTCGTATACCAGAAGCCAGACTGAACTTCCTGAGTTTAAATTTACGTTTTATTTTATTTAATACTTTTAGTCTTAGGTTGCTTATTTATTTAGCTTTATACATAAATCAAAAGTCTATTATCAGACACTTACACTCGCTTTTCGCTCACCCCCTTCAACTAATCATGAACGCTAACCCCATTAAATTAGAAGCTAAGTGGTTAAAAGTTATTCCACAAGTGTTTATGATGCTAATATCACTAAAAAACAGGCCTGTAAATATTATAAAAAATAAAATGCAATAAAAATCTTAAAAACTACCAGGGATGAAGTTACTTAAACAAACATCAACAGCATACTACCCGCTCTTCTAAAGTGTGGAGTACATAAATCACAAGGTCCAAATAAAAGCTCTCAAACCTCATGAAAAGTCACTTCACAATATTCATTATTTCAAAGGCTGGAAATTCTTTTAATGCTTGGAGTAGTGAACGATGAAATAGAAACAGCGATAGTTGTACAGGTACAATAGTGCAACTGCCGGAGAGGCCGTAAACCCCCACGGGTCTTACTGGCTGATCTCCTGAATTCCTAGGGGCTCTCTTCACCACTAGAGACTCACACCCTAGTCGGAAGGCTGCACAGAGGCCTTCCTCTGTCTCATGGAACTGTTTATATTCTATCTATCACACCAAAGTCGGTCCGGTAAGGTTATTAAAACATCCTTTTCATCACTCTGGCAACGGTGGCGTACCTGTTTTGGAAAAAAATGTCACTTTACTAACTCCTACTGCAATCCAAAATCCAATGGCTCAGTGTGTGTGGTAGACGTCCTCTCTCAAGCTCAGTCAGTCAATATTATATAAGAAATGTCTTGTTCTTATATCATTTACAGGGTATAGTATGTGCTTTTACTAATAAAGGTACATTGCAGGTCAATTCAATTTTATTTTTATACTGGAAAGTATGTGAGCAAAAATACCCATTTTCACAATCATCCAGTGGTACAGAAAATTGATGATACAGAGAAAAAGGAAAAACAAAATTTGCAAAATTTTATGGTATTTACAATGGGAACAGTGTATATGACAGGATCATCTAGATTAGAAAAAAAAAATATATATATAGCGCACATGACAAAAGAGCCAATAAACAGATACATATAAACTCTAAGGTAACTCAAGGGTTGCCACTCATCAATCTCATGTTCATCTCTGTGGTGGTTGTTGGTGACCGGGTTCCTCCTTAGTAGTAGGCATACATGGCTACATCTCTTCAGGCCATAGATTCTTGGGTTAGGGAGAACCCTGCAAAGGTTGACACTGGTCCATCTCTATGATCTGCTTAACTGTACAGTATTATAATGGGAGGGCTTTAAGACAATGGTTCAATGGGTGGAGCAACTACGTCACTCCCCCATCGAGCTTACAAGGGCTTTGCCAGGATTTTTTTTCATTTGCAGCTGGAGGCACTGCTTCCCGTTGCTTCTCTAGCTTTAGTCTGCTTTTCCCCTGCCTGCAGCTGCCCGTCACTTTTCTCCTTGTCTGGCCATGCATTGCTCTTTCCTTACTCTGCAATTTGGGCATCAGTGGTTCCCCTCCCGCTTCTGGCACTGCCCACTTACCTCCGTCTTGCAGCCTTGCATGGCTGTCACCAACTGTGCCTGCCATTGCTCTCCAGTCCTGGTGCAATTCCAACTCTCTGGACCCCATGCTGTCTCAGCCTCTTTCAGGACTCCCCGCCATTGCTCCACCTTCTGGGGGATGGTACTTGACTCTCTGACTACTCTGTGACTGACCGCTTGCTTCTCACCCTGGTTTTCACCTCTCTGGCTCTCGCCTGCTTCTCGCCAAGCTCCAGTGCTCCTGTGGCTCTTCTAAGGTACATGGCGCTCCTCCTGTCTCTCATTCTCCGGCCGTCCAGTGGCCCAACTGGTTCTGTGTCGGTAGCCACATCTTGCTGTCACCAAACCACCTTTTGCTTTCAGATTTTTCCTGCCCAGCTTTTCTTTCTACTTTCTTGTCACCCCCCTGCTTCTTTCAGGTACCGGGGGTGCTCTGCCTCGTTCCCTGTTTGTTGTCGTCTTGTCTGCCGTGTTGTCGGCTACCCTTTCTTCTTACTCCGACTAGCTTCTCCGTTGTCACTCACGGCTCTGAAACAAAATGAAGGCTATGCACATCGGACTGTTGTTCCCATATATTTCCTGCTCCCATCCACTTGTTTGGTGGTAATTGGCTCACCGTAGGGTTTCTGTTGGTCTCTGAAGTATTTTCTTTCAGCTTTTTTCTACTGTGGCATTCCACGTTTTGCTTCTTTCTAGTGTCATACCTTGTCCAATTTTGCCTCCCCCGGTGCGTTTCTTTTGGGGTTCCCCTATCCTTAACTCTCTCGCTGCCTATGTGCTTTGCCCTACCTGGATGTTCTCTCTACCAGTCTGCTACATTGCAGTAGAGCCTAAATCTGGGGGATTCTTGCACTATCATGTGCAGGTTCTCCTACTGACCAGCAGGTGGCACCATTTGCCCATGAATGATCAGCTTCAGTTGATTCCTGCCTAGTTTTCAGTCTGGTTTCATCACTTTTACCCATTCCGGCCTTCGGGGCTTCCCTCCCTTATCATACCCTGTCTGTTCCTATTTACCTTCCTCGTGTTAGCCATCTCAGCTCCCATATTCTCCTCCCCTTTTGGAGTCTACCTCCTTCAAGGGGTCTACTTTCTCCATGTCGTCAGTCATTGATCCTTTTGTCTGAGATCCCTCGACTCCTTAGCCCCCCCAGCTCCCCGATACCTCGCCTCGACCTGCTCATCTAATTCAATCACTATCAGTTTGCCTTGGTGTGGTTCACTGCCGAGTCTGCACTATTCACTTGCTCCGTCTGGTCCGCTGTTGATATTTCTTTTGGTCACCCTATCATGGATCATTTGCCACCTAATCCGACTCTCCGTCCTGCAGTTTTCATCCAGTACTGGCTGGGTCCTGTGGTACTCTATTGACCTCCCTACCATCCTTCACCCTTTAATACCTCACTTTCCAGTACCTGCCTTCTTGGCATCAATCCATCATCATACCTCATCCGTTCCTCTGTCACCTCCCTCAACCTAGCGCCTGTTCTCGTCCTGATGGTCATGGATTTCTTTCCACTCATGCATTCCCTCCTCATCATACATTGCCTGACTTGGCTCCTCTTGATCGCCAGTCCTGAGCTTTACCTCTGGTTTGCATACCCTCTGGTTCCTTCCAGGATTCACTCCACTCAAAGCCTGCCATTGCTATTTCTTCCACTCTTAGTGTCGCTCCTCATCATACATCATCTGGTTTTGTTCCTCGATCGATCCACCTCAGTTGCCTCTAGCTCCAGACATGCCTTCCTAGCCTTGGAGTCTACCTCCTTTCGAGGAGCCCACTTCCTTATACTTTCTTCGTACAAGTTCCTTTTCAAGTTCATTCCTGTCTCCTCCTCTTCCAATTCCATTCTGGCTATCCAGGATTTGCTCCACTCGCTGCATGCTATCGACATTTCTTTTTGGGCATATCTATCCTGACTTCTATGCTACCTTATCAATCAGCGGCCATCCTGCAGCACGCATCGAGTTCATAACTCCAGTCATCATTCATTCCGCCTTACCTCATGATTTATCTATTTACATTGCTTACTTGAACATTCCTATCATAGAATCCTATGCTACCTCATCGACTACAACCTCAGGGTCTCATAATCGTTCACATTGCATAATCAAGCATGCCTCTTCAACCTCTGTCTGCTCACTCGCATCACTCAATCAGGCCAGTATGCATCATCATCGGTCTTTTCATCAGCATATTTGGAATCTCCTTGCTTGCGCACATCTGGATACCCCTTGCTCCTCTGACTTCTACATGGATTTACTCCCTCCTATCAACAGACAGTTTTCATTGTTGCCTAATGTTCCTTCTTTGATCTGCATGCAGCCTCATGTTCCCTCTTCGATCTGTGCTCTCTCTTTTGGGGTTTTTCCCTATTCCGTCATTCATCTATGAACCGTTCTCTTTACCGACATACATCCTCAAATCAAATGTCATCAGCCTGGAGGGAAGGCGACCTAGGCCTTGGATCCCCAGAGGTTTCCTCCTTAAAGGGGGTTTTTCCTCTCCTCCATGCCAATGGTCATAATATTAGTTAGTTAATGCTTTCTTCTCATTAATTAGTTAGGTTCTGCTGTTGGATGGCGGTGGATGGTGGCCCCGGCTTTCCCCTCTCTCCTTAGGAAGTTAGCCCTTCTCTTCACAGAAATTATTCATTATCTTCGCCTCTTCAATGCTTGACATCTTTAGGTATTCTTTTTTGGGCTTCTTCCTACCCTACCTTTAGCCGACGCATTCATTCCTGGCACCTGTAGGGGGGAGCACTCCTCTAGGGTTCCTTGCGTCGTACTCCTACAGGGTGGTATATCCCACGGATAGAGAGGCGGAAAGCCACAAAGAAAACTCAAGTTACACAAGCATCATCTAATATTATCTTATTCAGTTGTATAAGCACATCGAACGGGAGGGCTTTAAGCCTATGGTTCGATGGGTGGAGCAACTACGTCACTCCCCCATCAAGCTTAAAAGGTCACTACATCCTGGGCTTTGCCATAATTCTTTTCATTGCCCACCATCCACCCCTCCTCCTCCAGCATCTCATCTCTCTTCCCCGTGGGCTTCTTCCTAGTCTACCTTTAGCTGACGCATTCATTCCTGGCACCTGTAGGGGGGAATCCTCCTCTAGGGTTCCTTGCATTGTACTCCTACATGGTGGTATATCCCACAGATAGAGAGGTGGAAGGCCACAAAGAAAACTCAAGTTACACAAGCATCATCTAATATTATCTTATTCAGTTGCATAAGCACATCGAACTACTGCATATGTACTATCTGAGCATGCTGTGGAAAAGAAGTACTGAGTAAGAAAAGAGAAAGAATGAGGAGAGGAAATAGAAAGAGAGTGTATCCCAATATGAACAAGTATAAGCATAGTCCCTCCTGAAAAGTAACTTTAATACTCAAGGACGATGATCAAAACTGTAGAAGGGGAACTTTAACAGAGGCATGTTTGGGGGGGAAGAGAGACGTCCGACTCTATGGTACAGTCAGTGTACAGTACTTGTCTAGCTGGTACATAACCCATTTCCTCCCTTTATTTTCAAAAGAGGGAATTTGATTGATGGATCTGGCTGACAACCTCTCCAATGAATACATCTCAGTTGTTACGGCCTGCCACATGTTATAAGTAGGAAGGTTTACCATGCACTATAACTGAGTTATGGCCTTTTTAGCCGCTAATAGCAAGAGGTTTATAATTTTTATGGTGGAGAAATTTAGTGCCAATTGTGGTGGGTGAATAGCGGTTAATATAAATGCATTGGATAGCATACCTGTGCAGTCGAAGATAAGCTCGACTTCTTGAATAACCTCCTGCCTGAAAACCTGTAAGGAAAGGCACATCAGCATGATATGAAATTGATCTGCCGATGCTGTGCCACAGTTGAGCCAGCATCCTGCAGTCTGGGGGCCCATGAACTTCACAATAACCACTGGGGTGCGGAAGAATCTTAACCGGCACTTCCATGTGTATTCCCTCCAATAGGAGGCCATTGTTACCCTCTGTGCTGGGGGGGGGGTATATTCATGCCATTGCCCCTTTACAGAATCTTGTGACTGAGAAAATGTGTGTCTTCACCAAAGCACCTACCAGAGGCTTTTGAGATAGAGCAAACATGTTTTAATATTTCTCTTTGCTTGGAAATTTTCTTGATTCCAGCCGCTGTCTAGCAATCCTGAGACCATTGCCTTACCTAGTGACTCAGGCAGATACATCCTGAGGTGAGCTACAGCTGTAACATACACCACAACTGTGTTCTGTCAACAGACTGACCCAGCAGCCTTCTTGCAGGGGTTTACGACTGGTCCTGACTGAAGCTGTGATGCGTCACCAGGCCAGGGTTCATGCACCTCTAGACATGGTCTCATCCAGTGAGAGAGATAAGAGAAGTGCATCCAAACATTCTCCGCTCACATGAGCTCCTACAGAGACAGAGGTATCCAGCCTGAAGTGCCAGTATTTTGCCTGCATCCTCGGGAGTGCCTGACTACCAAGTCCCTTCTCCTGAGCAGTGCATGTCACTAGGACTGGTCTTTCAGGACATCACTTCAAAACCACGAGTACCTCAGGGCCCCTGACTTTGAGGCATTTCTTGAACTTTGGTAAAGACCAACATTAGGAAAGCCCCCTTAAAATTGCCATTTTAAACTACGTTGATTTGTGTTTGCACGCCAATGGCCCTCAACTCCACCATAGCCAATACCTTCACAGTGAGGTATCCACTACAACAATAGGACAGTTCTCCCTGCATATATTTTTGGGGGAGTGGTAAGTCAGGTGCACCCACTTGTGAGAGGTTAAAGTCCTGTGGGTTTCTTTAAAAAGTTAATATGCTTAGAGTATGTCTCCTGATTCCATTTTTCCCTTGCTACCCCTTTTCTCTTTTCCTCTACTTCCCTCTATAAGTCCCCTTGTTATCTTTTTGCTTTCCCTCTCCTCCCCACTAAATAAGTGTGGGTTTTATTGCATTTTTAAAATGGATATTGTCAGGGCTCCAGATAAGGGAAGTACCAAAGTATTTTACTCACCTCATTTTAGGAAATACTGTTCATAATTTTTTTTTTCATGAGTACCAGTACTCACCCAACATCTGTAAATACTCTGCACTCCAAAGAATAATGCTTCATAACATAACTGGTAATTCAGAAGGAATTTTTGTTCCAGATTTACAGCATTCATACCCATCCCAATGTTGTTTTACTTATTATATTTAAAAACTGGTGAGTAAATTACTCCTATCTGCCAACATTATCTGGAATATTGTTGGCACCTGATCAGTTCTTATCTAGAAAAAAAACTGTATTGTTTTTAAAGATGTACCCCTCACTCCACTTCATCCAAAGATTTGTACGCATCTGAATTTGGTTTACTGTACATTACAGTGTAGGAGGGGAACTGTATAATTTCCTGCATATAATCAGAGCTGTGTCCAGGTACCCCTTTTTAGACCCCAGGTGGAGGCACCATATCATTTTACAAGCATACCTCGGTTGTCTGCAACCATCAGAACGCAGATTGCACCCGTCAGAGAAATAAAGATAAAGGAGAGGGGATGCCTGTGGACCCCAGGCATACATATATATTCAGCTATTTGCTTCCAGTCTAAACTAGCTGGCAACTTTCCTACAAAGCCCCAGTTGTTGCTCGGCTTCTAACACAGACAACAATCAATGGATCAGGTTGCAGTATTCATGGCTCACAGTGAAATGGTGTCAGACATTTTCAGCCTGCTCTGCCCATGGGGGTACAAGATATAGATTTCATGCACATTTTTTTAAACACTTTTGGCCAAATTTTCAAAGCAGGTGGAAGTAGATACAAATGCATGCTCTGCTTGCATCTATATCCGCTATCACACATCCAAACATCAGGCAGACAATTTTAAGCTGCAGAGTCCATCTGCAACACAAAGTCTCAATTTGCAATAATTTGTGTAAAGAAAAAAAGAAGCAAATTCATTTTTCCGCAATGTTGTGTAACCACTCCCTCCCAGGGGGTAAGTGATGCAGTCAGGTAGTTGAAAGGGAGTGACTGTGTCTTTAAGTCTTCAGGTAGTTGATGCCTGGGTTTGTGGTGTTATTGGGATTTAGTGGTGCCACACTGCTTCCACCTATGGGGATCATTTTGACAGAAGCTGTCAGAGTGGTGCCCCACAAGAGGTTAAGTTGTTCCCTCTCAGAGTGACGGGACCAAATCAGTACACAACCCAATAATCCCTATTAACTGATAGCAAATTGAAATTAGAGGACTGTAATTAGCTCTGGGAGAAAAGTGGGGCAGGAAAACATCTGATCTGAGCTTATGAAAGCTGCAACATGCACTGCAGGCTACTGAATCTCCCATTGCTGAAGCCCAGCTCTGACATCTGCTGTAGGAGATGCTGGGATTTCAAGTTGCAGCCAAATGCAGCTTGGGAGTCAACAGAATTAGCCTGATACAATCTACTATACTACAATAAACAGTACGTTCTTTTTTTTTTTGTATGCAAAGTGCAAACTGGTACCAGTCCTGCAGTTGGGAGCGGGGCTCAGAGTGCTGACTGTTCCCCTTTAAGGCAGCTTGGTGAATCTCAGAACCATTGGTACTTTAAGTCTCTTTGACAAGACAGTGGTGGATGATTACCATCAATTCTTTTAGGAGAATGCAGGTAATTTACACAGAAAAGGGTAGTTCTTCTACCAATTTCAGGGTCCCCAGTTTCTGTGGTACGTCTCATGGGGTTCAGTTTTTATGCTAGGTGGCCACTAGGTATAAATACCAAGGGCCAGATATTCAAACTGCGCTCTTCTTAGGCGCAAGCCCTTGCGCTGTGCAAAATAGTTGCGCAGGGGTGTGGCCCGGGCGATATTCAAAGCAGTTGCGCTATTGAGCAACTCCTTTGAATATCACCCCCCGGCCACAGCCACTGTGCATGGCGTAGTGGAACTTGCGCCACTGCAAGTTGTCAGAGTGGAGCATTCAACTTGCGGTGGCGCAAGTACCATTGCGCCATGCGCAAAATCCCGATATTCAAAAGGTGACATGCAAATGGGGCCATAATTCATGCAAGGCGAGGGGGCCATTTGCATCTGATTATGGCCCCATTTGCATGCCATTAGCATGCAGGTGCGTCAATCCCCGAGGACTTGCGCCTGGCGCCCTGCCAGGCAGCAGCCGTCGAGGACTGATACCCTCTGCAGCCCGATCGCGGGCAAAGTGAAATCCCCCCCACCCCCACCAGCCCGACCGCAGGCTGCATTGGTTAAAAACAACCCCCGTAGCCCGATCGCGGGCATAGTTTAACCCCACCAGCCCGATCGCGGGCAGCAATGTATCTCCCCTCCCGAACACATCCCTGGTGGTCCAGTGGACTGTAGATCCTGATCGCGGGATGTAATCATTAACACCCCCAAACATAGCCCTGGTGGTCCAGTGGACCGAAACTCCCGATCACGGGATGTAATTATTAAACACCCCCAACACATCCCTGGTGCCTAGTGTCCCCACCCACCCATGAAGCCCCACCACCCGCTCCCCGGCAGCCAGCGGGTGGCAGCATCCACCACCTGCCGCCCGCTGCCCGTCCGACTGACTTACCGTGCGTAGGGCTGTCGCCCATTGGTCCACAGCACAGGCCAATGGGCATGCAGCCCTACGTACTACACATTCCAGATATGTGAATGGATCCATTCACATATCTGGAATAGTAGTATGGTACAGACTGCATGCCATTGGCTCACGCTGTGGACCAATGGGCGTACAGCCCACCCACTGTGTCAGTCGGTAGGGCGGCAAGGCGGCAGGCGGTTGGTGCTGCCACCTGCCGCTGACCCGAGGGGAGCGGGCAGGCCCAGTGGGCTGGTGGGAGGGGGTACCGCTAGACCACCAGGGATATTGGACAGAAATCTTTTTTTATTATTACAAATGCCTGCGATTGGGCAGACAGTGGTCCACTGGACCACCAGGGATATTGAATTTTTTTTATTTATACTGAAACCCGCGATCGGGCTGTGGGGCACATTGCCGCACTGTGCAGGGCGTCGGTCACCGGCGGCTGCTGCCTGGCAGAGGCGCCAGGCGCAGAAATCGCGAGATCGATTGCACCTACATGCAAATGGGGCCATAATGACATGCAAATGGCCCCATTTGTGCCTTGCATTCATTATGGCCCCATTTGCATGTGCACTTTTGAATATCGCAGTTGCTGTGCATAGCACAATGGAACTTGCGCTAGCGCATCCTCCTGCTCCACTCTGGCCACTTGCGCTGGCGCAGTGCCACTGCATCATGCACACTGCAGGTGGCCAGGGTGCAGTATTCAATGATGCTGTGCCGTGGCGCAGCTCCGTTGAATATCACTCAGTCAACGTCCCTGCACAGCCAAGTTGCGCTGTGCCCAAGCTTGCACCACAGCCTGGCACAGTTTGAATATCTGGGCCAATATGTACAAGTATAAAAGTTTTATTTGTTCAGCAGAATGCCATTACAAAAGTTAAAACATAAATAAAATTTGTCTTATATGTTACAATATTTCTGTTAATACAAGACAGACACATATAAGTTCAATTTAACAGGTTCATTATATAACCTCTGGGGTTTATTTATACAGAATAAAGTTAAAAAAAATCTACATATGTGCAGAGGCCAAAAATTTGGCCAATCTGTATAACAACTGATTGTCCGATGTCGAGTATAATGCAATATAATTTGAGAGGGAGACCAAGGGAAGACAGGTTGTCACCTAGCTAGTGTTTATGTGATTGAGCGTATAATGGACAAAGTAATGTAATATGCTTAAGATCGTCTTCCAGTTTCAGTCCACATTTGCAATATTGTGAAAGTACTTCTGGTCTTTTTTGTCAGTAGTATATGAAATTTGCTTTGTACGATTCAAATCAGAATCTGGTTATAAGTCTTCTTAGTTTTGAGTTAGTAATTCCAGTTAAGTAAGGTTCAAGATTATGCACCTGCTTCATTTGTTTATACCAGCGGAAATGTTTTAGTTTTTTCAAATTTTCAAAGTCTTTAGAGATAGCTATGTCTCTTACCCTGTTTCTTATAATTTCTTTAAGTTGAAGCCTAGGGTATAAGTGTGATTCGCCAATAAGATATACAAGGCCCAGTGGAAGTAGATGATTCTTTATTTTCTGAATGGATTGAAATGTAAAGCCCCTGGTACTGTATTCAGTTTCTCCCTCCATGCACTTTCGAGACAACAAAGATTCTGGTGCATGCGACTGGGACATAAGAACTCAATATGTACGCCCTGGAAGACAGGAGGGAGGGGAAGGATATGATAGAGACCCTTAAATACCTCACGGGGTAAATAAGGTACAGAAGGACAGTATTTTTCAGAAAAAAAGGTGCTGAAGAACGAAGGGACATACTGTGAAGTTGGAGGGGGTTGATTCAGGAGAGATGTGAGGAAGTACAGTACTTCTTCACAAAAAGACTGGTTGATTCCTGGTGCAGCCTACCAGCTGAGGTGGTAGAGGCAAACACTGTGGTGGAGTTCAAGACTGCATGGGCTAGGTATTACGGAATCTTAATGGGAAGGAATGTGGTGGGGGAAAGAGCCAGAGATCTAGTAGGATCTGTGGTGATACACTAGGTAGGGAAAATGGGCAGACTGGGTGGGTCAAGTGGCCCTTATTTGCTGACAAAATTCTATTTTGCATAGAGCATTCGAGCGCTCGGTGCTTTGCTTCATGCAGCTGTCTTTTGCACACTTCCTGCCTACTCTGCAGCAAGGGGCAAAATCTTTTTTTTATTCCTAACTCCAGTCCTTGCAAGCAGCTGAGGAGCCATATTTACTTGTGATCAATGAAGAACCAGCTCAGGGAACATGGTGCAACTTGAAATAAGTATACAAATTACAACAGAAAAAAGCAAGTGCACACACACCTCCTCATATACGATATGAACCTGCTGTTCTCTTTATAAAAAGACAATTGTTCAGCAGCACCAGCCCATTCTATGTGCAGCGTCCAGCTGATTCTTACATTTCGCACCCTTCGGTGCTTCCACAGAGAATACCCAGCCACAACGTGAAAACATTTAAATACACACAGCAGTTAAAAAAAAAACACCAATCATATTACTTATTTAATTACATTTCTAATCAAATTACGTACTGAAAGAGCCTTGTCAATTAAAAAAACTCTTTAGCAATCAATCCACAAATTAGAAATACAGCTTTCACATGTTAAATAACTTGTGGAATAATGAGCTTATCAACTTCATTTAATTTATCCATTCCCTTCTTATTTAATTTTGCATTTAACACAGCATTAAGGAATAGAGGAAAAATTCCAGTATTTAACATGACTGGCAGTTTCTTGTTTAGACTTTTCTTCCCGTAATGAGTATTACAATATAAGAAGTATCCTGTTGGAAAGGAAAAAAGACAGTATAAATACACTCATCCTAAAATAGGACATTTTTACCTTCATTCAGTAACTATTTACAGAAAACACAGCTTATATCAGAACAACAGTAATAAAACAAATTTTATAAAAAGAGGGCAAGAGAGAGAGAGAGAAAGAGAGAGAGAGAAAGACATTAAAGGGAAAATGCACTAATAAAAGTGGTTGGGGAAAACAAAGGTTAGTCACAATCAACAGTCCCAAATGATACTACTAATTGGAAGTAGAACATTGCACATTTCTTAAAATAGGACATATCCAAAAGGTCTAAATATTATCTTCTTTTTTACACTTTTTACAAACTTATATTTATTTATTTGAAGATACCCAAACACATTTAGCTATTTCTTTTAACAATTCACCTTCTTTTTTGTAGAAAGGGTCTCAACTCAAATTTGCCCAAACACATTTAGTTGTTTCTTTTAACAATTTGCCTTCTTTTCTGTAGAAAGGGTCTCAACTTGAATTTGCTATTAAGGCCACGATATTCCAATGCACCTGTACGGAAAATCCATTCCTGTTCTTTACAACTTGAAATATTTACTAAATCTCCCCCTCTAATATTACATGGCACATGTTCTATGCCTATGGCAGTAACTTTTTGTGCTGATCTATCTTTCTACATATTTATATGCTCTGCCATCGCATATTCCTGATTTTTGTTATGTATTGCCACAATGTGTTCATTTACCCTTTGTCTTAGTTTTCTTTTAGTACATCCTATATAAAAACATCCACAACTACAGATTAATAAATAAATGACTGACTCAGTATTACATGTTATATTCCCCCTTACTTTTTCAAGACAACCATTTTTTTTGTTAAAAAATGTATTACTGGTTATCATTGTTCCACATGTTCTACACCCACCACAGGGTTTTGATTCCTATTTCTGTGGATCCGTTTTTTTAACTGTTTCCCCTGGACAATAACTCTATACCAGTTTGTCTCTCATATTTCGTCCTCTCCTGTATGACACTCACAAAGGTTTTTCAAATAGGAATTGTAAATGCGGTGTTCCCCTCATAACACATAAATTCCTTTTAACTATACCCACAACTTCATTTGAACCACCCCCAAATGTTGTCACAAAGGTGAAATTTCCTGTGTCTGTTTTTTTTTTTTTTTTTTTTATCTTTGGTACTAAAAGGGAATCCCTTGACATAGAATCAACAGAAATTTTATATTCTTAATTAATTTCTCAGTATAGCCTCTTTCCCTTAGTCGGCTACTGAGCTCCTCAGCTCTTCGTGAATACAGAAATTCACTCCCACAGTTTCTTTTGACCCTAATAAATTGGCCTTTAGGTATATTATTTTTGGTATGTCCAGGATGACAACTGTGAGCATGAAGCAGTGTATTTCGATCTGTTGTTTTTTTTAAAAAGATCTGTCAAGATGGTTCCATCTTTGTTCTTACTTATTCTAAGGTCTAGAAAGTCTATTCTTCATTCATCCACATGCACCTTGAATCTTAGATTACTATTCGTATTTTCTAAGTAATCTACAAAATCTTGTATTCAAACACCATGAAGTCTTGCTATATTATGACTATATGCAGTCAGCCACTGCAGCTGAACTGCCCCGGAGAGGAAAGAGTTAACTCCAGAGAGTCTGGAGTTCCACAGCGCGAGGGCGCTATACCAAAGCTCTATCTGGCCAGTTTCAAATGAAACTGTCAGATTCTTTACTCCGCTTCACTGAACAGTCACTCCGGAGATCAGCTCCTTCACATCGGTTCATTTCTCGGTTCAAGCGAGTATTTTCAGTTCATTTGAACCGGCAAAAAGTATTTATTTTACGCATTTTGGTTAAAAGCTCTATCTAATGGTAGAAGTAGAAAATTTAAAGTCTGTGTGGAAATTCAATTATCGGTTCGGTTTTGAACCGATCGGTTTGCTTAATTTAACGTTTTAAAGTGTGGTTGGGCTTTTAGAGTGCGGTTCTTGGTTCATATCGGTTCTAAAAAAACCTTGCTTTTAAAATAGGTTTTTTCAAATACCGTGACACGGTTAGGAACCAATAAGGGTGTCTTGCCTGGCACTGCCATCAAAAGGGCAAGTTTTTGGTTAGGCTGGCATTATGTCCGAGAAACCCAAAAGAAAAACCGGGCCCACTGGGTTTCAACACTGTGCTGTCTGTGGGGAAGCCTTTGCCAAGGCTGACCCACACACCACTGTGTTTATTGTCTGGGGCTGACCACCTCCTGTCAGACTGCCAGGTGTGTAAAATTTCCCTGCAGCCACCCTGGAAAGAGATTGGGCCGGCTCAGGGGCGAGGAGGTCAAGAAGTCCGCTGACCCAGATGGCCAGCCTGGTCCAGTACCCACTGGACCAGAGGATGCCCTCTGACCAGGGGCGAGACTTCCTCAGAGCAAGGAAGGCTGGTTCAGGGAACCAGTCTCAGTGAAAAGACTAAGAAATCAGTAGGTTTGGAGTCAAAATTGTCTCTCCAACTGCTGCAGAAATAGCTAAAGCCATACAGATTGTCCAGTCACTGTCTCAGGGTCCTGCGAACCACCTACAGTTGGTAAAAGGTTGGTTCGTTCAGTGCCAGTGGTTCAGGAGTATGATGTTGAGGAATTTTATGAACCACAGGAGGGGGAGAATTTGATCATTACATGTGTGGCTGGGAGGGTCTGGGCGTGCCCATTGAACGGACATTTCTCCAGACAGACCTTTAGAATCTCCTCCTATTCTGTCTGAGTCCCTTCTCATTTATGTTTTACAAAAGGTTGCAGAAACCCTCCAGCTTCCTTTAGAGGAAGCTGTGGATGGCAAGAGGAGCCTGATTATGTAGAAATGATGGATATACCAGAGTCTAGGAGGTTGTCTATTCCTTTGCATAAGTCATTTAGGAAGCAAACAACAAAGATTTAAAAATCCTCATTCTGTCCCTCCTGTAGATAAAAAATGGACAGAAGATATACCTTGTCAGGCTCTGATACAGACTTCCTCACTGAGCAGTGTAGTCATGTAGGTGTGGTACAAGCTGCAGCCTGTGATAAGGCTAATATTCCTCTGGCCTCACATCCTCCTGATAAGATTCAGGAAGATTGATGCCATGGCGAAAAAACAGTATATGGCAGCTTCTTTGGGACTCAGGCAGGCAAATTATATGGCTTATGTGGCTAGATATCAGAAATCTAGGTGGGACACAGTATTGCAGTTAGCCAAGCAGGCCCATGGCCAGCTGGCTAGTGAGTTGGAACAGGTGGCTGCTGATGGCATTGAAGCCTCTAAGTTCAATTTCATACTGCTGTTAATGTTAATGATGTTTCCTCTAGGGTCATGGCCACTTCTGTAGCTTTCCGTAGGTTGGCATGGCTCAGATGCACTAATCTGTCCAAAGATACTCAGTCAAGGCTATGGATTTTCCTGTTGTGGGTAATTCTCTGTTTGGGAACAAACAGAAAACTATATGAAAAGATGGATGAATACAGAACTACCTACAAAAGTGCCAGGCTAAGGAGGCATGCCACTCCACAGAGGCACGCTCCCAGAGGTAGGGGCAGGCCTTTCCACAGGCCTTTTACCAATTCAGGCCTCCTCTGCATTTTGCACAGAGGGTTTCTTTAGAGAGCAGAGGTAGGCGGGGCACAAGTAAAC